>CM039675.1:341375997-342625997 GCA_022496015.1 Hordeum marinum
TGCAAGAAGCACAACTTTTAACAAGTAGTAATCATGCCATGATGCAACCTACACAAGGTTAACTCTATTTATGTATATGCATGAAGTAAATACTTGTTACCGAGAAAGCATTGGTATGAATTAGTAGATCAATGAGTCATCCAAGCTTGGCGCTAATTCTATTGTGGTGACACCACCTTCTTAATCAATAAGCCAAGCACACAATGTTTCTCCAATGTACCTAAATCACTTTTAAGTACATTCTGGTCCCCAAACCGATTTGGTCCGAATTAGTTAGCATAACTACAAAATATAGAGCAAACACCACTTAAGTATGTGCATATAGATATGAATTTGAATTTCATGCACATCGTAGCTATTAAGGATTTTATGGATATACCATATATATATATTGGATCAATTAAAGCAAACAAGACATGAGAATTTACACATAGTAAATATGCATGCACAAGCTTACCAAAATCCAGGGAGATACAGTTTGGACAAATGAACACATAACCGTTAATACTTCCAATAACATCACTAGTCATTCATGTTTTCCAAAATGAATCAAAGTGACAAATCAACATATGATAGCACACAAAGTTCAACATATGAACCAAAGAAAACCAATGAGGATATAAGATATGCATTGCACACATACTCATAGGAATATATGCATTGCACACATACTCATAGGAATATAAGATATGCATTGCACACATACTCAAGTAGATATAGGACACTATAAATAATGAGATAATAAACTCCCATAACTCCATACAAACCAAAAAGATGAACTCGAATGAAATGGTATTTCGAGTTATCATTCGTTGTAGAAACCAAATAAGTACATGATCATCTATACTAACACAAGCATAACATGAGAGTTTAGAAATAAACACAATGCTTGGATCGCATATTATTAACATTCCAATTAGATAGATCATCATGCAAAGCAAAAATTGGAATGAGTTTAATCAAATGATTTTCCAAATACGATTTCTAGGATAACCATGGACAAAACCGTACAAGAATGCCATACGTAAACAAGGCATTGCATGCCACACAGATATACGATAATCTCAAATATAAATTCTAAGTGGCATCCCTCAATTGTTCACATTAACAAGGATTGTGATATGCACAAAACATATCACTCCCCCATAATGTGATAATCCGTGTATTATCCACAAGAGGAAAATTAAATCCAACAAAAAATAATCAATGAAAAGGAATTTGAATTTCAAATGAACTTGACATACCACATAGTAACTAAATAGTATTGCACAATAAATATTAGGTGATATCGCATATATATATATAAGCTCCCGGACATCTGGGATAGGTCCCGGACATCCGGGGTCAGACCCAGCCGATTCAAGGCTCTCTGGTAAGTAGGAGGCTCAGAAATCCGACGATATTAGCTAGATATCCGGGGCCTGAGAAAAAGCAGAACCCTAACCCGTCGGATGTCCAGTGGAGGTGCCGGATGTCCAGCGCCTGGAGACAGGAATTTTTTCATTCTGGAACCAAGCCATCCCGGAAACCCGATGATGGGGCCGGATGTTCGGAGGCTAAGACCACTTTTCAGAGCAATATATATAGAGAGAAAGAGGCCATATCTAAGACTCCGCCAAGGAGATTTATACGTGAGATATAGATGAAGCTGTAACACACATATATGTGAATGCACATGACTTATCACTCCCCCATAATGTGATGATCCATTAATATCTCAAAAGAGCTAAATAAGATCCAACTAATGAAGCCATAAAAGCTCAAAACCACACACACAAATATATGAAGTGCATTGCGACCTATACATGCTAGATAACTCAAATCAAGCATACTAGGAGGCACAACATATACAAACACATGCTACGTAAAACCTAAACATGCAAGGGGCTAGTAACTTTCAATGTAAACAATATAAGTACAAGTTACCGCAAAGCGGAGCATTGGATTGATAAATGTGATGATAATCCACTTGACTTGGCTTTCTCAAATGAATGGTGGTTAACTTTTCTTTATGAACTAGCCAAGTCTCCAATGCCCTCCACACACCTATTGATCAAGTTTGAGATTGATGGTCCCCAACCAAGTTTGGTCCTAAGAAGTTAGCCACAATATGCTTGGCAACCCAAATGGTCTTTTCTTTACCCAAACCACTTTGGGTTCCCACAAACTTGGCAAACAAATTGCCAACATTATCATTTCTAAGTGAATAATGATCATTGACAATCGGAGGCTTAGAGACATTACCGTTGGGACATGATGAAGATATGTGTCCCTTCTCATGGCAAATATAGCAACATGTGCTCCCATTTATCTTCTTCTTTACCTTCTCAACTTGGAGAACATTATCTTGGTTAAGCATGGAAATGGGCCTTTCATTATCTTGAGATTGAACTTGAGGCCAGTTCCCTTGATGCTTCACACTTGAAGCCTTCTTATTCAATGGACAAGAGCACACATGGTGTCCAACATTCTTGCACTTGAAGCAAATAATGTTGGCCGAATTCTTGACTTGATCTTGTCCCTTCTTCCTATTCTTGGATTTCTTCTTGTTGGAGCTGAAATCAAGTCCTATTTTGTCTTGAGGGTCCTTTTGCACACTCAAGTTATTATCGCAACATTTTTCCAAGTCTTTCTTCAAACTAGTGACTTGGGCCTTGAGCTCTTTATTTTCCTCTACAAGGTTAGTATTACCAAAAGAACTAGAAGAAGTAGAAGCTTCATTGTTAGAGAAACAAGTCATGGTGAGCAATTCATCACAAGATGTATCAATATCATGTAGAGAGGAATTTCTAGGACTAGCACATGGCAATAAGGCATTTAGAGTAGAAGATGTGCTAATGTACAGATGATACTCACAAGATTTTACCTTGGTGAGCATAGCCTCATGAGATAACTTTAGCTCATCATGAGAGATTAAAAGATCCTCATGAGTGCCCGAAAGCTTTTCATGAATTTCTTACAATTTCCCATACTTTCTAGTTAGAAAATCAAGTTGAGTCCTCAACTCAACATTTTCTTTCAATATCGATGCTTCACACAAGATAGAGTCAGTAGCACAAGCATCATTATCAATATGAGAGGAGAATGTAGAAACTAGAGACTCCGCATGAGTAGCTTGAAGTTCCTCATGAGACTTAGAGAGTTTGGTGAGATCTCCTTTGACATTATTGTAGCCAAGATCAAGGTGCTAAACATCCTGTTTAAGTTTACAATGAGTAACTTCAATCTCTTCTTTTGAAGACCTCAAGTTACTAAGATATTGATAAGCCTTAGCAAGTTCATGTTCAAGTTGTTCACTTTTTGCTTGCTCATTAAGAAGTAAATCATTATGTTTTTCAAAGCAAGCAAGAACATCTTGGAACCTTTTATAAGTGTTATTTTTAGCTCTATGAAGATTTTTCCCAATATCATAGAGATTTTGAGTCAAGTCATCATCATCATCTTTCTCATTACAACTATCATCATTATCACTAAGAGAAGATGATACCTTGTCATTACCTCTTGCCATGAGGCACATGTGAACAAAGGGGGTTGATGATGATTCTTTTGTAGAAGAGGGTTCTCCATCAATCAAGTGTGCCTTGTCTTCTTTGATTTCCTCTACATGGTTAGTCATAGAACAACTAGAGGAAACCAAGGCATTTTGAATATGGCAACACAAATGACCAAGCATATCATCACAAGAATTTATGAGTGAATCATTAGATGATATGCATGGACTATCTACACAAGAATGTATGACGTTTTCAGTGCTAGATATGCTCGTGTCCATGGAAACTATAATACTAGCATTTCTATATGACGGATCATCAATGATGATCTTGACACCATCACTCCATGAGATATCTTCACTTACCATGTCATCACCCTATGACAGAGTGGAAGATGTTGAAGTGTCCAAGCAATAGAAGGTGGAGGCAATGGGGAGTTCTTCCATCACTTCCTCCCAAATAGCATTGGCTCCCACAAGGTTGGACCCACCCATATGTAACTTCAAGTTTGGTCCAAGCCTCATGAGCCAACAAACAAGTCGAGATTGACTTGAACACCTCGGAGGTTATAGCTTGGTGAATGACACTTAAAACTTCACTATCAAGATGCATATCCTCAAGTGATGGAGATTGTATATCCTTTAGATTTGAATCCCCTACAACAACAATCTGTAAAGCATTTGTACCCATGGCCCGAAAGTGACAAAACATGTGTAATCTCCACATAATGTAATTTGTGCCATTAAAACAAAATGTGTCATCATGCACTAGTTCACTAGTCGACATCATTACTCTCTAGGCGCTGAAGCCTAATAAGGAGAGACCTAGCTCTAATACCAATTGAAAGGACCACGATGTCGCCTAGAGGGGGGGGTGAATAGGCGTTTTAAAATCTTTTATGGATTTGGGTATATCCTAATGCGGAAATAAACTAAGCGAATACTTTTCAAGCACAAATCCTAAATATACTAGGCTCACTAAGTGCACCAACAACATAGGATAAACAAGATGAGAACAACGAGGATATGAGTAAGCACAAGTAAGTTACACAAACTTACTCAATGTATATCACAAGATATGGAAACGAATGTTACAAGCTAGAAATTCACACTAAGCACAAGATATATCAATAGTAGCAAGTTGAATTGCGGACTATAAAGTGTTGGCCTAAATAATATCTACGATATGGTAACCAACACAATATAATTAGGAAAACAATATATATAGTGAATGCAAGGTCAAGTGACCAAAGTAAAGCACAAGTAGTGGCTAGGGTTAGAAATAACCGAAGACACGGAGACGAGGATGTATCCCGATGTTCACTTCCTTGGAGGGAAGCTAGCCTTTGCATGATTCAAATGCAAAATCTTTCTCAACGATTCCTATTCTACTAACAAGAGTAGACATGCAAAATAAAAAGAGTAGATATGCAAAATTTATTTGTTACTGAAGGGAAAACTGTTCCAGCTGTTCCTGAATAGCTTCCTTCAAAAGGATTTCCGCTTGCTCTGTGAATGTCTTGGTAGAAGATATAGAGGTGGATGTTACCACGAAGGAACACCAACGCCATGAAGGCTCACCATATTCTCCCCTTGAGATATCACCACCAAGGAGATTCTCAACCACTAGTGGTAGACCTTGAGGCGGCCTCCAAACCTTCACAAACTTTCTGGGGGACAAATCACAAGTTGATTCCTCACTGGAGCACTCCTGCCGCCTAGGAGTCTCCAACCTACAAGAGTAACAAGATCAAGGGCGAAATGCTCAAGACTTGCTCAAATCACAAATTCCTTTGGTCAAGAGAGGGAGAGGGAGTGGATCTATCACTTGATTGGTAAATCTCTCAAGAACTCTCACTAATCTCTCCGGGATCTGAGATTTGGTGTAGGAGAAGTGAGAGGGAGCCACTTTGGTGTTCTAGGGTTCTTTTGGATTGAGTGGTCAACCCCTCCACGAATTGGTGAAGGGGTATATATAGCGTGGGTGAAAATATGGCCGTTGTAGTGTAAGTGGCTGTGTCGGGCTGGACATCCGGGCCAAGGGCCGGACATCCGGTGTCTCTAAAGTGTGCACATGAACGCAGAAAAACAGAGTCAAGGTACAGGGCCCGGACATCTGGCCAAAGTTGAGGCCACGGACATTTGGACAAGGCCCCGGACATGCGGGGGACACAAACAACATTTCTTTATAGTTTTTGGACATCAGCGGCCCAGATTTCTGGGGAAGATCCCGGATATTCGGGGACACAAAACTGCAGGCACCCCAAAAGTAAAACATGCATAACTTTCTCATACGGACTCCAATTTTGATGATCTTGGGCTCGTTTTGAAGCTAGTGAAAAACTCCAGGTCCTCACATAGAGAACCACCCAAGATAAGACAAAATAGAAGGTGCAAAGTATGCACATGTTAGATCATATACTTTGGGGAACCTAGTTGGCTATGTTTTGCTTTGGTAAATAGGATAGGAGTGGAATTGTGTATAGAAGATGTTAACTTGAGCAAGTCCATCATGAACCCCTTTGATCCCATCTTAATAGTGCGGGATCCCTATAACTCAAGAATCATAAAAGAGCTACACTACATAGCTATCTATAATCCATACTTGAGTGTATATGTTTCTTCGGTGGTCATCACCCCGCAACACTAACGCCAAAGGAACTAATACCTTTGACTCGAGCCTTTCACTTGAGCTTGATGTTGATGTTTCTTCTTGGCTCAAGTTGAAGGAAAGACATTGGTGAAGTCTTCAAGTAGCTCTTCCATACACAATGTGGGAAGCTTTGCTTTGTATTCATCTTCACTTTCTCCATCATGTGATCATCCACAAGCTTCAAGCATGTGATCCTTCGGGATGGTTATCTTGAACTTGCCCTTGTCAACCATGATCATGAACACTTGATGTCATCCTCTAATGGACACTTGGAATCTCTCTCTTGATGCGAGCCCATGAGAATAACCTAACCCTCATAAACATAGACAAGACATAGCATGGGTTAGTACACAAAGTGCAATTGACAATTTCTTATCATACCACAAGATCCTATGTGATGCATCGTTTGAACTTGTGTGTTGACCATTTAAAGTTTGATTCTTTGATCTTTATCTTGGTCAACCTTTGTCTTCACTCCATGAATCTTGATGCCTTGAAGTCCATATTGAATTCTTCACTGTGCTTCATTTCTTCAAGACATGATTACCCATACATCATCCATGACTCAACATATGATCACATCATGATCCTATGTTCAAGCCATATGTACAATTCTTATCTTTAATCATTCTCTCAAGATCATGATCCATCATGGCTCAAACTTGATGCACAACTATATGTATATGGCATTCATTCCGAATCCATTCAATCTCCTTCTTGCATCAACCATGGAACAAACATCTTTCAATTTATCCAATATTCTTCATGCATTGCAAATGGAACTTTCCTTCAAATGTATAACTTAATGCAAACATTAGTCCATTAGGATTGTCATCAATTACCAAAACAATACATGAGGACTACATGCACTTTCAGGCGCTACGGAGGTTGTGTAACTGCCTAGACCAGCCAAAATCAGACTCACTCAGATTCATATATCGGTCTCACCGAAATGCCAAAAGTTGCCACATTTTGCACTAGTCGGTGTAACCGAGTTTTTTTACTTCGGTTCCACCGAGTTGAGCAATAATGTTGTAACGGTTGGATTTTTGGAGATGTCTATATATACCCATCCACCTCCCTCTCATTTATAGAGAGAGTACTCGGAACAAGCCAACACTTGCCCCATCCATTTTATGAGAGAGAACCATCTACTCATGTGTTTATATCATGATCTTCCACTCGAACCATATGAATCATGATTTCTAGATTCCCCAAGTTGCTTTCCACCCAATCAATCTCTTCTACCAAGCCAAATCTATGAGAGAGTGATTGAGTGTTGAGGAATCTATCTTTTGAAGAACAAGAGCAACTAGTTCATCATCCATACCACATCTATTACATTTTGGAGAGTGGTGTATCCTAGATTGGTTAGGTGTCACTTGGGAGCCTCTGGCTTTGTGTGGAGTTGAATCAAGAAGTTTGTAAGGGAAAGGAGATTGCCTACTTCGTGAAGATCTATCCCGAGTGATGCTAGTCCTTCGTGAACATAAGCCGTGGTGGGATAGAAAAGGTTGCTACTTTGTGGACCCTTCATGGATTGAGCCCTTTGTGGTCTCTCGTGACCTCTACCATTTGTGGGTTGAAGTCTCCATCATCATGGACGTAGGATAACACCACCTATAGGAACCACAGGAAAAATCTTCGAGTCCCCAGTGTGTTTAATCTTCCTATCCCTACCCTCTACTTACATGTGCATGTCTTTACACTCCGCTGCTATACTCTTAGACTTGCATGTGTAGGGTGTGCTTGCCTTGATATAATTAATGGCCAAAACTTGCAGACTTTAATATTAGGAAAAGGCTAGATTTTATTTTGGTCAAGTAGTCTAATCACCCCCTCTAGACCTACTTCGGATCCTACAACCGCCTACGGGCGGTAGTGCCAATGACTAGTACCGCTAGCTTCGAAGTCTCGACTTTTTCGTGTCGGACTGAGCAGTTTTTGGCTGATTGTACGGCGCGGTAGTACCGCTCCCAAGAGGTAGTACCGTATATTACTACCGTGCCACTACCGCCCTTCCCTCTGGGCCTAGATCCCTTAGTGAGCTCCGAGCGGCAGTAGGGCAAGGTACTACTTCCCATGAGCGGTAGTACCGCTCTCTTGAGCGGTAGTATCGCTTAGGCGAAACTACCTTCGCTCCCACTTCCTCTCTGGACTTGTAGAGCTGGTGCACTGCAACCCAAGCGGTAGTACCGCTTGGGCGAGCAGTAGTACCGCTTCGGCAGTACTACCGCCTTCTAGCATCGTGCCTTTGCCATGTGCGGCTAGCTCAGCCGCCCAAGCGGTAGTACCGCTCACATGAGCGGTAGTACCTCTTGTGTGCGGGTTGAGAGGGAATAACTGTTGGATTTGGTTCCCCACTATATAAAGGGGGTTTTCTTCCCCAAGAATACCACCTCTTCCATCCCTAAGATCCATTTTAGTCTGATCTCTCTCCCTAGCCAACACAACTTGTTGATTATCTAGGGTTTGGTTGAGAGGGCCACGGTCTACACTTCCACCAAGAGAAATTTGATTCCCACACTAATCCCTTGCAGATCTTGTTAGTCTAGGGTGTTTGAGAACCCTAGACGATTGAGGTCACCTCAGCGAAACAACACATTGTGGTGAAGTTCGTGATGGTGTTGGGAGCCTACAATTAAGTTGTGGAGACTGCCCCAACCTTGTTTGTAAAGGTTCGGTCGCCGCCTTCAAGGGCATGGCATGAGGAGAATACAGTGGCCTTAGTGGCAACTTGGGGAGCAGGGTGCCTCCACACTGCTCCAACAGAGACGTACTTCCCCTCAAAGGGAAGGAACCTCTGTAACACATCCTCGTCTCCATCGGTTCCACTTGTGGTTACTTATTACCTTTACTTTGTGCTATTATTACTTGTATGATCTTTGTGCTTGTTTTTATTGTTGTTGTTGTTGTTGTTAGCATCATATAGGTTGTTCACCTAGTTGCATATATAGACAACCTATTTGTTGCTAAACCTAATTTTATAAGAAAAGCTAAAAATTGGCAGTTGCCTATTCACCCCCCCTCTATTCAACCATATCGATCCTTTGAACTACTGCAAATCACCCAGTTGTGAGTCGAGGTTGAACTTGCAACTAGGGAAACTACACTACTACAAAGCCCTCCCATTCCGAGTTAATGTTGGAAATGCAACTAGGTAACTACACTACTACAAGCCCATAGTTGTGAGTCGAGTTTTCCCCCCTCCCCTCATTTTTCTATCAAGTCAATTCAGATAAAAATAGGTAGGTCCTAGTTGTGTATCTAAAGTGGACTTACAATAGGGATAAAAAGGACTCCCCGGTTGCGCGTCGAAGGTTGACTTGTAACTGGGACAAAAAATAGGTCAAGCCTCGTTGTGTCAAAGGGTGGACTTTCAACTGGAACAAAAAGGTGGGCCTCCAGTGGCACGTCAGGGTTCGAGATTGAACCGGGGCAAAGAAAGGGTGCCCCTCCCCGAGTTGCACGTTGATGTTGAACTTGTATCTTCGGCCACTTGCGTATTGAAGTTAGATTTAAAACTGGGACAACATTTCGCAAGTTAAGGCCGAAAGTACAAGACAATAAAGGAGCGGCCTCTGAGTTTTTTGTTGAGGCTGGACTTCCACATAGCAAAGTGTATCAAGCACAAATCAAAGCATGTCTTCCACAAAGCATGTCTCTTCGACATCGAACTTGAAACAGAAAGTAGAAATTGGCAAAAACAAACAAATAGTTTGTCCCTTCCACTTTTAAAACGCATGTTATACGAAAATGAGCCACAAAAGCATGAGCAGAAAAAATCCTAAAAAAAAAGAACAGACTTGCAACGTGAACATGCTGACAAGTGGACAAAACAAAACAATACGAGATGGGACTACATCGACCGTGGATGCAAAGATCAAGAGTTTGCATGAAAATTGCAACAACAAAAATCTAATGGACGACAATTCAGATGAGACAATCCTATATCTTATCTTGATAAAGGTTCGAAGGAATGGGAGCAGTGTCGAAATGAATTGAAAGAAAGTGACTCTGTTAGAGCTCTTCTTTTCTAGTCTCCGCCAATTCTATGTCACAACATAAAACAACACGGCGAAAGGGTTCCCCAGAGCGCCACGATAATGGACCGACAAAAGTGAAACGAACTAGCCACCAAAAGGATGTGCGGCAAATAAATAGCAACTAGTCCAGCGATGGGGGGTGTCAAGCGCTTGCATTAAAACTACATAAACTACAATCAAACAATGGCAAACTTGGGCCTTTGGGATACTAGTGCACCGAACAAGGCCAAGATTCACATGTGGAGAGTTATTAGGAATGGTTTGGCTGCAGGTGCAGAGCTGCTGCGCCGACGGTTCAAACCAGGAGTGTTCTGTATAGTTTGTGGGCATGAGGAAACTATCATGCATAGATTTTGGTCTTGCCAACATTCAGTCCAGTTTTGGAACCAGTTGCGTTCAGAAAAGGGTGTCACGATGGCAGGCCCACCGAGCTTCACAGGCCCCCAGATCGAACTGGGAAATTGGCTGCTAGGATGGTTCGATAAAGCTCATGCAGATGAGCGGGAGGCGATGATCCATGCGGTCTATGCCCTATGGCTGGCACGGAATGAGACAAAGAATGGTAAGAGAATTGATGAACCACATGAAATAATAGAGAGGGTTTGCTCCTTCATGAGAGAATGGAGGGAGGTTCATGAGAGGCCGGCTCCGACGGCCAACCCCCCTGTTGTGCAGCTTTGGACGGCGTCGGAGGAGGGGTGGGTCAAGGCCAACACAGACGGAGCTACATCCAAGTTCGGAGGCAAGAGTGGAGGAGGCATGGTGCTTCGAGACTATAACGGTGCTTTTCTTGCAGGAACGTGCCACTTCTTCCCTCATGGCATGGAGGCCGAGGCTGCCGAGATAAAGGCGTGTAAGAGATCTCTTTTGGTAGCTGCGGAGATCAATGTTTAGAGGATTCACCTAGAGCTGGACAGCCAGGCTCTAGTGCAAATGATCATTAGCCCGGAGAGGATCTTGGCAGGGAGAGGATCATGGGTAGAGGAGATCAAGACTATGCTGCAATCTTTTGAGGATTTTCGTGTTACGTGGGTGAGGCGTTCTGCAAATATTGCCATGCATAGGTTAGCTGAAATAGGTGTAGGAGAAGAACTGTGTAAGGTGTGGCGTGGGTTACCTCCAGATTGCATTCTGGACGTAATCGCACACGAGATTCCAAACTTTGTATGATTTAATAATAGCGGCGACACTTACCCTAAAAAAACAATGGCAAACTTAAATGAGACATTGTTTTGTATAAATAAATGTTTACGAATTTAGAAGGTGTTCACATACTTATTTTTATAAAAAAATCAAAAAAATGTTATTAATGAATTTGAAAAAAGGAAAAACTAAAAGATAAAATGAAAAAGAAAGAGAGTAAGCAAGCAAGAAAGAAAATGAATTTGAAAAAAGGAAAAACTAAAAGATAAAATGAAAAAGAAAGAAAGCAAGAAAGAAAGAACATGAAAACAGACACAAAAAGAAAATGCCATGATCGTTGGCGTTTGGCCCTGAGCCACACTTACCCAGTTGGAGCTGATGTGGTAAAAGGTAAACGCCACACAGTTGGGCTTTTGGGGTAAATGCCATACCCCTTGGCGTCTGGTGACAGACACAGTGTGCCCTAGTCTAGCTTAGCTAAGCTAACCGAGAGCTTGGCTGCCTAGACAGATAACATTAAGTGGAGTGTTATTTCGAATAAGTATGATGGGGCTGCTTGGTTCCTATACACACCTTGTCACACTTTATCACACCTTATTTTAGATAAATTTGATGAAGATAGATGGGTTTTTGGTTCTTGACACACCTAAGGTAAGAAATTTTTATGAGTAATAGACCCCACATGTTATAGGCATAAAAAGTATGGCAAGATTTTCTTAGACAAGCCAAAGTGTGGCTAACAATTTAAACAACTCAAGTAAGGCAAATGTGATAAAAAATAATATGGCAATATTATGATAAAGATAGTCACAATCCAAATAGCCCCTTGCTAGATTCAACAAAGTCAATCAGATACAAAGCGCTGCAACATACTGTATTAGGTAGAGTCGATCAAATGGATTGCATTGCACAGGGCGACACATGTTATGCGTAAAACTAGTCATAGGAAACCGGAAGTAAGTAGTAAGGCATCTCCAACGATGATTCCTGAAACAACATTGTATTTGTTAGCCGACTGGTTCGATTCAATCTATGGGCAAGAATATGGGAGTCGACTATCTGATCGTGCCAGCATATTTTAAAAACTCAGTTTTAACTAATCAAATGAATTTCATGAAAAGACAACAAAATTCAATTAAGTTCGGACATAATTTACAGTGGAACCATCTTGTCATTTTTGTCATCATTGTCGCCCTTGTTGTCATCGTCGGAGTAGTCATTCCAGCGACGGAAGGGCACGGGGTACGGTAGCCCCGGCTGATCTCTAACTGGCGTTCGCGAAGGACCCACTTCGCTTTCTCATGTGTCGTGTCGAGGCCACCTCAGCCAATGCCCACCCTGACCGAGGTGCCCTGGTTGCCTTGTCCCTGCCGACAACGGTGGGTGTCTCGCTGAGCGATCACTTCTCGCTGATCTTTGCGAGCTCATCGTCAAAGCAGTCGCTCCTCTGCTGTCGTCGTGCTCCTAGAAGATAGAGCCATGAGCGGGCAGTGGTCACTACCGACTATGGGGGCGGTTGTACATCCCGATGCATCTAGTGCACCGTCATGAGCATTACCATCAATCGTTGCCGTATCCGGATGTCAACCTACATCATTGACTCGCACCGCATCCCCGTGATGGCACTGTCGCGATCGTCGCGGGCGCATGTGGAGGAGGTGCGCAAGCGCCGTCCTCTCCTGACGTCGAAGCAGCAGCACGACCCTGCCTACGCGCCACTTCCCCAATTGGGAGGCATGGTTCGCCATGGAGCATGACGTGGCCCACGACTTCACCGGCTACGATTGAGGCAATGGCAAGGACGCCTAGGGGAGCGTGCTGGATAGCTCACGATTACGTTCTTTTTGTGTTTCTAAATTTATGTTTAATTAATCCTTAGTTGTTTAATGTATTATTATGTTATAAATTGGATCGCATGTTTACAAGTTCTTTTTTTATTCACATAGAAGAAAAATGTGTCGGACCCGCGTTGGACGACGCGGATGACTCAAACGAAAAAACGTCAGTCCACTCGATCGATCCAAACAAACGAAAAACAGACAAATTATGCGTCCGTTTGCGTTCACGGATTAAAGTCTAAGATCCGGGCTCCCGTTTGCGACGGGCATACATCCAGCCAGGCAAGGGCGCCACTGTCACTAGCTTATTGCATCAACGACGCACACATTGAAATAGAATGACAAAGGAAAGAAGTGAAAATGACTGAGTGTAGAATTACATAGTGAGAAGATGGAGTGGAAGGATTTCTAGACATATTCATTTAAGTCTTAAACTTCCAAGTCATTAAATTTTGGAGGTGAAAATTCATGACACATATTCGTTTAGGAGGGCAAAGAACATGACACGGTTTTTTTCGTTGGGAGGGAAATGAACTTGACGCTCATCATTTTGACATGGCACCATCCATTCATGCCTTTTGCATGCACAGAGAAGACGTTGTACTGATATGACGCAGGGAAAGAGGTTTAGAAGGAAGGAACCAAACAACTGATGTATGGTCCTTATGGATACGGCTAAATACGTAATGACCAGACGCCAAGAATAGTGCGTTTCTTCTTTGCCAATGTCATAGCTGACTGGGCGAGCGTGGGATAGGTCAAAACGCGGGGAACCCTGACTTCTTCCGTGCAATACAGATGTTGACGTGATCAAAAAAGGTTAGATCCATATTATTTTTTCAAAACAGGGTCAATTTATGTCTAAGCTTGTCACAAAGGTCAGAACAGTAATTTTGTCCCGCAACCTCAACCAGTTGTCCATGAAATCGCCAACATTGCCGGCTAGCATCTGTGTATGTTGCTATGGCAAAAACTAGCACAAGTTCTTGTTTCCGAGCTGGGCATGGGCGTTGCTTCGCTCTCAGGTCAAGGCTTTGATGCAACATGCAGATTGTTGAGGTTGAGGCTTTCGCCATGCATCAATGCATGCCAGCTCCGGTCCCGACCCAATTGACGAGCGGGTTTACCTTTTTCCGGCCGGACGGAGAAGTACCTTCCAAAAGGCAGCATCAGGTTACACGCGAGCGGTGATGTCCATACACCGTGTTCACGTGAAAGCGCAGCACTCTGCGCGCCGCTCTCCAATCCCATCCGGTCTCATCCCATGCGTGCTTTTCTTTTCGGCGTGAAAAAGGAGAAAAAAGAGGGCAGCGGGGGAGACAAAAGTGACGCACGGCAGTGGACCACGGACCCACCAAACCCGTTACTACGCTCGGGCCCACCTGTCATCCTTGTTCCGTGCTGGCGTGTACGTCCTCGGTGGCTGTGCCGTAGGGAAAAGGAAATTCCAAGGGTCACGCCTGCTGCCAGGACCGGACGGGCAGCGGGGCCCTCTTCCCGTGCCGCCTTGCGTACACCCCAAGCGTCCTTTCCACGCCATCCAGCCCGACCCTAGTTATACCGGCTTGCGGGTCCGGGACCGCTGGGACCCACTTGCGGTGATTCAGCAGGTGCTGGGTGTGTAGGAAGTAGTAGGAACACATAAAATAATCACTTTGCTTTTGTCTGTATATCCAATTGCTTAACCAACACTAGGGTTAAATTTCGTGTTTTTTACTCTTTACGAAAGTTGATTCAGATCTAATCTTAATTTATAATTTTTTCGGGATCTGACCCTTTTCTATTGTCGGAGTCCAGTACAGTATGGCAGAACAGCCTACCGTCGAGAACCCTAACAGTAGGGGTGCACGCCCTATCATAAAAAATATATCTAATTATCGGATACAGAGCGTGTTTGCATCTATCGCACCTCGGTAGTAGAGTTGTACAGGCTATCGCCAGCCTATTTGACGGTAAGGGTGTGTCGCGTTCACGTGAATAAGTCATTTACCGCCAGGGATCTTGGCAGTAGGCTCTTATACCCTACCTTCATGAACCCTGGCGGTAGGAAAAAAGGCAAATCTCGATCAACTTTAATAAAAAAGGGTCAAAACATGAATGTTTGCCCATTAATGGAGCAACGATAATGTCTACATGCGCCTACGAAAAGATTTACATTGTTTAGTACTTCATTGGTCCTAAAATAACTGTCTTAACTTTATATTAACTTTAGTATATATTTTTTAAGATTTAAATACTTATTTTAGGATTTTTTTTGGGGGGGGGGGGGAGTATGTCATAGATCCATAAATAGTTAGTTAGGTGTAGCATTACTCGGTGACTCATTATTACTTAGCACAAACATATTAGGATAGTCATAATGGAAAGTAACTTAGACTAACATACATATGTTAGTAATCTATGTTATTATTTTCATAGTAGGAAGTGTCATAGATGCAGTAACACACACACACACACACACACACATATCTTCATTAGTAACTTTGTAGACTCATTTTGCATTGGAAATCACAATATGATGGTAACTTGTTATGCTACTCTATTTTTCTTTTTCATCTTTAATTACATAACACATCATCATTTTTGCTTATGTGGCATGCATGTTAGTACCTATGTTACTTCGACTACGACAAGTCTTATTCAGAGAGTGTTCGACACCTTTTGTTTGAGTAACAAGATCATGAATAGTGCGATACTAGGCACAAGCCGGCCAACGCTAGCCCCGGTCGGTGGGCATCCAAGCCATCCATTCCAGTCTCTTAGATACAATCGGACTTGACAAATACGACCCCCTATATGCCCGCGGGCGCATCCAGTCACGTTCGCGGACAACGTCCGTGAGCCCCTTATATATTGTGCCGCACATCCATATACCTCAAATGTCGATCCTCAAATACATGCAATCCATGCACGTCGATCATTCGATACAAATTGTTCGAATTCAACGGTTCAAAACAAAGTACATCAAGGGGTGAGGGGCACCGGCAATGGCGCTCCCCACCTCCCACCTCCCGCCCCCAATGGCGATTCTAGGGTTTTGGCCTAAACCCTCCTCCATAGTGACCTCATGGAGGGGCTCCTCCATTGGGACTTCAATCCCGGCCTCACGGTGGAGGCTTAAATGCGCTCTCGCTTTCATTCGACGATACACTTTCTTCCTCTGGCTCCTCGAAGGAGTTCTTCTTGGTGGTTAGTTTTTCCTCTACTTCGTTTCCCCTCACGAAGGAATATGTGGGTCTTGCCCTTCAATCTTGCATTGGAGGCCTCAGCCATGGATTTAGGGTTTTACGCCTGAGTGATCGGCGATTCCGTTTCTCGGTGGCATCTAGCAAAGTGGGTCATTTCATTTATAGTCTTAGAGCTCGCATTTGGCCGGATTTCATCTGCCACTTTCATCTGTTTCGTGGTGATCATATTGGGTGCTTTGGTTTTTCGGATTTCTCTTGGCATTCTGATATGGAATTATCCGATCCTAGTCATGGTAAATGGTTGGCAGTTCAGTCAAAATGGATTAAAGCCCAGAGCAACTTTGTGATTCATTCGGATTCTCTCTATGCTTTAGCGAAATTTGGTTTGTCACCGCCGGGGAGGATGGTCGGAATGCCCTCGTCGGAAAACTCCATCTCTCTCTAGGTGGTTTCAATTTTCCGACTCCTACGGGGTCGGACAGTACTATTCGGATTGGATCTCTTGACTTCCCACTTCCCGCAATCAGCGCAACTGCCATAAGATCATTTAAGGGTTTAAACTTCAGCCAGAATTATTGGGATTCCCTATCGGATGAGTCTCTTTACCATATCATGAATGGTTGGCAAGCTGGGTACTCTGAGCCATATATCAAAAGCATGATTCAAATTTTGGATGTCCTGTCTCAGACGTACATTGATCAGAGGCTCTTGAAGTGCTCTAAATGTTCTTGTCATGGGCACCTCTAGTCGAACTGTCCGGGAATTTTACGCCATTGTTGCTTATCATTAGTGGATAGTTGCTCTTGCTCTTAACGTGTCAATGTCATTAATCGCCCATGCATGTTGGGCCCTGATACTTCTGTCAAATGTTTTATATGCAATCGTTCTGATCATGGTTCTAATGGATGCCCTGGGCTTCTTTGATGCAAGCACTGTCATAGGGTGGGCCACAAGAAGTGCTTTGGGCTTCCCTCCCCTTCATTTATCTGGAGGCCCATTAACCCTGGCCACCCCCCTGTTTCAGGAGATTTTCGTGCGTTTGCCTCAGACGGATCTACCCCACCGTCCCCAATTTGGCAACCATCGTAGAAAATCCTGGATTCGCACGAGGTGGCTGGCTTCCTATTGCACGACGATACGCCTCCCCCAGTTTACCTGACAAGGTTTTTATGGGAAACACACCGATCGGGGCCCATGTTTCGTCTCCAAACCCCCGCCGCCCAACTCTGCTTCCGCCCTGGAGAAAACCCTCATCGTCTCGGTGTGCGGCGACCTACAGTCCAGCATCAATGGCCAACTTCCTAGTGCGGCCGTTTGCTTTCGCCCTCTGGGTTCTCACTTTGAGCAAGGTCCTCTTCACCGGGTGTAGCACCGTCTCAAGGTGGTGGATGACCCGCCATTGAATCATGCTCAGTATGCTATCGTCTCAGTCAATCCCCCGGTCCCCGATCATCAGAAGCGGTTCTGGCTCAACGAGGTATGTCGCATCCTCACGGAGGACCTGCAATATCAGTTATCCGAGGATTTTGTCTATCCGCTTGGTATAGGGATGGTTGCTTTTGCGGATGTTGAAAGCAGAGATGAAGCGATTAGGGAAATCCCCCATGCTCTTGAAGAGGACTCCTCTTTTTCATTAGTTCAGCATGATGAAGGTCTTAATATGAGGATGCCTACTTTTGAATATGAGGTTTGGATCATGATGTTAGCTTTTCCTCTCGACTACCAAACAGAACACTATGTCAATAAGGCAGTTTCTAACTTTGGGAAGCTGTTGTCCTAGCCTAACAGAGGGGGCAATAAAGCTAGAATTTTAGTTAAGTGTCACATCAAGGATGTGGCAGAGGTGCCACATACTTTTCTGCTGACTCAAGTGGGTATGATCCCAGGGTTGGGGCGACCATGGTATGTTCCTGTGTATGTTCTCAATGGCGGAAACACTGTCCCAGGTCTTATGGGCAATGAGGATGAGCCACCAATTCTCAATGTTTCCCCTCACCCTTTCCAGCTACCATACTACACAATTCTTCAGCAAGCAAGGATTGATGAACTTGCACAACAACAATCTGCAAATGAGGTTGCTTGGAATGTGGTGCCCGCAGAGGAGGAACAGATTCAGGAAAATGGGTGGCGTGAGTGGCCATCTGTCCAGGCTCCTTATGCTGGATTCAGCTTTAGACAGTTCTTCCAATATGATGGGCCCTTTCTGATGGATGGGGTGCCTCCAGAGCACAATGTGATTGATAATCTTTCGGATGTTTGGTCGGAAGCCTCTTATGTGGAGAACTTGGTTGATGACTTCATTTCTGGAGTGCCAGCAGCGAGGAATGCCTTTACTTGGACACAGTTTTTTTGCACCAATTGTACTGGAGCTGAACCGAGATTTCCTCTGCTGGATAGGTGGTATGTTCAAAAGAATCTACACACCTACCTTGCTGCCCCCTCAGGTGTCTGATGTGTTCCTCCCTCTGAACCCTATTAGAGTTCTCCAACAGATTACTTTTGGCATTTGTCAGCACATTCTTGCTTCTGTTAGGCCGGTGGATTTTGGGATTGATAGAACCCTTAGATTGGTGTTCTCTGCTAGTTTACCACTCTTTTTCCCAGAAGATCTTTGGATATCAGTGGACTATCTCTGAACCTGGATGCTCCTCAAGGTCTGATGGATCACAGTCAGCGTCAGCAAATTGACTTGGATCCTCTTCCTTTGGGTTCTGCGGCTGATAGCGTAGATCAGATGATCGCCCAAGAGGAGGCCCATGTGGATACGGTGTTGCTGCGCAGGAGTACCCATTCCACCAGGTATGATGGTTTCCATGTTCCTCAGCCATGAGACACCCGTCGTGGGGCCTCCGAGGTCAAAGCCAGAATCAAGCCCACGGTCAAACTTGCTGCACCTAATACTGCTTTGTTGGCTCTTGGTGGTTCTGGCAGCTCACATGATGTTCCTCCTCTCACGCCGATTCAAACGATGTAGAACATTGGTACCAACCTATGTGGGATCCCTCCGGCTCAACTGACTCCCGTGATACTACTGGCAGAGTCACCTCAAGAAGCCGCTCTTCCTGAAGCCCATGAGTAACCGGAGATAGTGGTCTATCTTGTGTTGGAATGTACGGGGCATTAATTTAGAGAAGAAACATTTAGCTATATGTAATGCTATAGCCCTTAGTGGTTGTTCGGTCGTTTGTTTGCAAGAAACTAAACATGCATCTTTTGATATCTCTTATGTCAGACTCTTTTGCCCTAAGAAGTTTGATCAATTTGCTTATGTTCCTTCTATTGGTAGCTTTGGGGGTATTATTACTATTTGGAACAGTTATGTATTCTCGGGTGTGATTGAATGCTCTGAACCTTTTGCTCTCAATGTTAGATTCCCTTCCCTTCACACAGCTAACGTCTGGTCCTGTGTGAATATTTATGGCCCTTGTGAGGGTCAAGCGAGGGATGGTTTTTTCCAATGGTTATTCATTCTTCATATCCCGACGTCCGAGGATTGGCTAATGATTGGGGACTATAATTTCATTCGTGCTCGTGATAACAGGAACAAGCTGGGAGGAAATGC
Source organism: Hordeum marinum (assembly GCA_022496015.1). Lineage (NCBI taxonomy): Eukaryota > Viridiplantae > Streptophyta > Magnoliopsida > Poales > Poaceae > Hordeum > Hordeum marinum. The sequence continues at coordinate 341,395,918 of CM039675.1, forward strand.
TAACGATATGCTCATATTTAATGATTTTATTAGATCCTAGTCCTTAGTGGAATTACCCATCAAGGGTAGGTCTTTTACTTGGAGTAACATGCAGGATGATCCTCTGCTTGAACAACTAGATTGGCACTTTTCTTCCTTGCATTGGACAACGTCTTTCCCCAACACAGTCGTGCTGCCATTGGGCAAGCCTGTGTTTGATCACACTCCGTGCTCTATCACCATTGAAAGCTCTATCCCTAAGGCAAGAATCTTTCGATTTGAGAACTTCTGGATTGGCCATCAGGGTTTCTTTGACGTTGTTTAGGCCTCGTGGACAAAAACATGTAATGCATCTAATTCTGCGGCCTTGCTATGCAAGAAAATGAAAACTCTCCGCTATGATCTGAAGGGATGGAGTAAAGGCATATCAAAACCTTCCATTCGCATTGAAAATACTAACAAAACTCTGCTTGAAATTGATGGTCTCGAGGACAGGAGAAACCTGTCAGTACCTGAAGCTAATTTCAGGAAGATTTTGAAAACCCACCTGCTCACCTTGTTGGATTATAAGAGAGTATACTGGAAGAATAGATGCACTGGCAGATACTTCAAGTATGGGGATGGAAACACCAAATTCTTCCACTCCATCGCTACTGAGCGGTATCGGAGGAACTCCATTGCTTCCCTGTGCCTACCTGATGGTACTCAATTTGTGATCACGTGGGGAAGGAATCAGTTCTGTACAATTCTTACAAAGATCGTCTTGGTAGGTCTGATCCAGTGAATATGAAATTTGATCTTTCAGCGATCATTAAAAAGATTGAGGGCCTTGATGTTCTCACAGTCCCATTTACAGCGGCTGAGATTGATCAAGTGGTGAAAGAAATGCCCACTGACAGAGTCCCTGGGCCAGATGGCTTCAATGTGTGCTTTCTCAAAAGTTGCTGGCATATCGTCAAGCAGCATTTTTACAAGTTGTGTGCTGATTTCTATGATGGCAAGCAATATTTCGAAAGCATCAACTCTGGATTTATCGCGCTCATCCCCAAGATCCAATCGCCGGAGTGTGCGGATGATTATCGCCCAATCATCCTCCTTAACTGCTGCCTGAAGTTGCTGACCAAACTGCTTGCTAACAGGTTATAGAAAGTGATTCTAAAAATCATACATCGCAACCAGTACAACTTTCTTAGGGGAAGATCCATCCAGGACTGCCTTGCTTGGGCGTTTGAGTTCATTCATCAATGTAAAACTTCGGGTAGAGAGATCCTTCTCTTCAAACTTGATTTTGCGAAAGCTTTTGACACGATTGAACATGCTCCCATGTTGGATATTACGAAGCACATGGGCTTTGATGACAGATGGCTGGGTTGGATTAACAGCTGTTTTTCGTCGGGGAAATCATCCGTCCTGCTTAATGGTGTTCCGGGCAGACAATTTCACTGCCTCCGGTGGGTTTGGCAAGGGACCCCCTATTGCCTCTCATATTTGTCCTTGCTATTGATCTTCTTCAGGCTGCTATTAATGATGCCTTCAGAAATGGACTCATATCCAAGCCTATCCCTTCTACGGAGGACGATTACCCTGCCATCCAATACGTTGATGACACCATTGTCTTCATGCCGGCGGACGAAGCTCAGGTACCAAAAATGAAAGAAATCCTCCAGGATTATGCTTTGTTTGTAGGGCTACGCATCAACTTTCAGAAGTCCACCATGATTCCTTTGAATGCCCCTGCTGCTAGAATTCAAGCTTTCACTGATATCTTGCAATGCTCGATGGGAGCGCTGCCGTTCACGTTCCTGGGTTTGCCCCTGGGCACCACGCGTCCTTCAGTCACAAACATGATTCCACTGGCGGCGTCCGTTGAGAGGAAGCTCTCTACAACAGCTTTGCTACTGGATTATGGGTCCAAAGTTACCCTGATCAATTCTATGTTTACCTCGCTAGCGATTTATGCCATGTGTTCCATCTGCATCCCGCCCAAGATTCTTGAGCTCTTGGACAAGCTGCGGAGACACTGTCTTTGGGCAAAAACGTCTGAAAATGGGATCAAGAACTGCTCGCTCGCAGCCTGGGATGTTGTATGTAGACCAAAACAGAAGGGAGGGCTTGGCATCATTGACCTCAGGATTCAGAACGAGGGCCTTCTTCTCAAACAATTTTAGAAGCTCTATAATCGGATGGATGTGCCATGGGCCAGGCTCATCTAGAAAACCTACTACCAAGTGCAAAATGTGGTACCACATAATACTGATCCTTGTGGGTCCTTCTAGTGGCGTGACCTTTTTCAACTTACGTCTATCTAGAGAGGTGTCATGAAGGTGGATGTGGTCGATGGGAGCTCTGCTCCATTTTGGAAGGATCTGTGGACTCAAGACATTCTATCAAAGAGGTATCTTCTTTTTCCAAGTTTCAGGATGTTTCTGTGAGAAGCCTACTCTCGGCAAGTACCATTGGAGAGAACTTTCATCTTCCGTTGTCAGTTCAGGCGAGGTAGGAAGTCCAGGAAATGCAAACGGACCTCAGCTCGGTGGTTCTTCGTCGGGATCAGGTGGATAAATGGTTGTGTGTGTGGTGAGATGAGGGGTTTAAATCAAGCAGATACTACCGCTTCTGTTTCCAGGACGTGGTCGCCGATGATGCATTTTCATGGGTCTGTAAATCTAAGCAGATTTTCAGCACGATGGCCGTGTTGGGCCAGGCTCGGGCCTGTTGATTTTGCATTTTACTGAAGAGGCCCGGCCCAAGGCCTGAGGCCGGTGGGCTTTTGCACTTTTGGCCGGGCTTGGGCCTATTTTTAGGCCTGACGTTTGGGCCAGGCCGGGCCCGGGCCTAAGTTTTCTGCTTCAGTGATCGGGCGGCCTGCCGAGTGTATGAGGTGGGTTTGTGTTGGGGAACGTTGCATGGGAAACAAATTTTTTCCTACGCACATGCAAGATCTATCCATGGTGATGAGCATCTACGAGAGGGAGAGTGGATTTACATACCCTTGTAGATTGCTAAGCGGGAACCGTTAAGAAACGCGGTTGGTGTAGTCGAACGTCTTCGCGATCCAAATCGCCGAGTTTCCCGCGATCTCATCACGATCCATCCCGCGACCCAATCACGATCCGTCCCGCGAACTCATCACGATCCGTCCCGCGATCTCATCACGATCCGCCCCGCGAACTCATCATGATCCGTCTCGCGATCTTGATCACGGTCCTTCCGATCTAGCGCCGAACGGACGACACCTCCGCGTTCAGCACACGTACAACTCGATGACGATCTCCACCTTCTTGATCCAACAAGAGGGAGCAGAGAGGTAGACGAGTTCATCAGCAGCATGATGATGCTCCGGCGATGGTGGTGGAGCTATTCCGGCAGGCCTTCGCCTAAGCACTGCAGAAAACCGATCTAGAGGAGAAACTATGCACTAGAGGAACGGGTAGCACGTGGCTGAAAATTCTGTGCCAAAACCCTAAAATCCTCTAGTATATATAGAAGGAGAGGAGGAGGAGGCTTGGCTGCCAAAAAGCCAGTCCTTGGGTCAGCCAAAGTGGGGAGGAGAGGAGGACTCCTCCTCCAATCCTAGTAGGACTAGGATTCCTCCTTTTTTGGCCTTTTTCCACCTTTTTCCCTTTAGGCTTTTTCTCCCAGCCGCATGGGCCTTGTGTGGGATTTCCACCAGCCCACAATAGGCTGGTATTTACTCTCCCACAGCCCATGAAGCCTCTTGGTTCGAAATACCCCTCCCGGTGGTCTCCCGGTACACTACCGGCACTCTCGGTACATTACCGATTAACCCGAAACTTTTCCGGCGACCAAAATGGGACTTCCTATATATCAATATTTACATCCGGACCATTCCGGAGCTCCTTGTCATGTCCGTGATCTCATCCGAGACTCCGAACAACCTTCGGTCACCACCATACATAACTCTATACTACCGAAATGTCACCAAACCTTAAGTGTGCAGACCCTGTGGGTTCGAGAACTATGTAGACATGACCGAGACACCTCTACGGTCAATAACCAATAGCGGGACCTGGATGACCATATTGGTTCCTACATATTCTACGAAGATCTTTATCGGTCGAACCTCTATGTCAAGGATTCAGTTAATCCCGTATGATGTTCCCTTTGTTCTTCGGTATGTTACTTGCCCGAGATTTGATCGTCGGTATCTCCATACCTAGTTCAACCTCATTACCGGCAAGTCTCTTTACTCGTTCTGTAATACAAGATCCCGTGACTAACACTTAGTCACATTGCTTGCAAGGCTTGTTGTGATGTTGTATTACCGAGTGGGCCCTGAGATACCTCTCCGTCACACGGAGTAACAAATCCCAGTCTTGATCCATGCCAACTCAATAGACACCCTCGGAGATACCTGTAGAGTACCTTTATAGTCACCCAGTTACGTTGCGATGTTTGATACACACAAGGCACTCCTCCGGTGTCAGTGAATTGCATGATCTCATGGTCATACGAACATATACTTGACATGCAGAAAACAATAGCAATAAACTGACACGATCATATGCTACGTTTGTAGTTTGGGTCTTGTCCATCACACCATTCTTCTAATGATGTGATCCCATTATCAAATTACATCTCATGTCCATGGCTAGGAAACCTTAACCATCTTTGATCAACGAGCTAGTCTATTAGAGGCATACTAGGGACATGGTTTTGTCTATGTATCCACACATGCATTTAAGTCTCCGGTCAATACAATTATAGCATGGATAATAAATGATTATCATGAACAAGGAAATATGATAATAACTAATTTATTATTGCCTCTAGGGCATATTTCCAACAGTTTGAAGTGCCCGACTATAGATACTCTCGTGGTTGTTGTATGCCCCCTTCCCCGAATCTTACCCGTCATCCTACACTCGTACGTTCTCATCGTCTCTTGCGGTGACATCTGCCCTCTTCCTTGGACTCGCAACACCCCACCGCTTGAGCTATGTGCCATATTTTTCGCTCACATCACCCCTCGATGTCATTCTCGTAACATCCATCGGTGGCTAACTCACGGTGATCAATCATCCTAGTCATGACATTTTGTCCAGCCCATCTTCTCATCCCAACGCTCGTCGCAGCATCGGCCAACCGTGGGCGCAACACGCCCTGATGTCAGTTTTGGCACATCGAGGCCCCAGTCACAACATCATTTTAGGAGCGGTTTCAACACACCACATGTTGAAATATGCCTTAGAGTCAATTAATATTTTTATTATTTATTACCATGTTTATAATTAAGAGTTTTTATTTATTGACATCAGATTTTGGCACGGTACAAGATGCAGTAAGACGACTTCAAATGAAAATGTTTCCAACATGAAAGAGTTTTGCATCATCAAACTGAACAATTTTGACGTTTGGGTCATCGCCATCCGACCTCATCTTGGAGGCCGAAACTGTGTTCAAAGTTCTGAGATTTCATGTTCAAATCACTATTCAATCGATTACACTTCAAAGACGACCTGACCTGAAGGAGTCCTTTACATGGATTGTCTTCATCTCGTTGAGCTAATCGATTTTGATATATAAATGTTCTCAAAACGAGATCGTATGCAAAATTTGAAGCCAATACACTATGGCCCGACCATGAGTAAAAAATGGCCCGGGGCATCACACACTTGTGTGGGTGTTGTCTGATGGGTCACCCGAGCGATTCAGCCTTCAACATGACATTTAATCGAAAAACATTCAACATATAAATATTTCATATCGTCAAGATGATCGATTTACATATATAAATTTTCTCAATTCAATGGTGTATGCAACATGGGTAGGCAAAACATGAATTTCAGTCGGGAAATCTGAGTGAAAGGTTGTCGTGAGAGTAAAGTTATCGATCGAGTGAAAGATTATCGGTTGTGTGAAAAGGTTACCGTCTGAGTGAAAGAATGCCTTGTGAGTGAAGAAATATAGTTGGGCAATCCGAGTGAAGGACCCTAACATCTGACTGGAGAAATTCAAATCTGTGTGTTGTCGACTAGTCCGATCAAAAGCTGAAGGTGGGCCCGAAAGGTTATCTAAATGGCCTTGGATGGAAAAGTGTTGAACAAAAAAGTTGTGCGTGTCATCTAAATGGTCAACTTTGATATTGGATTCATTCATCATATGAATTAGTACGCAACCTGCAGAGCTGCTACCAGACCCGAACAATACAGTCAACTGCATGATCGAGTGCGACTAGAAGTTGAAAGTGGTCTCGTAGAGTATTGCAAATTGACTTATTTGGATAAGTGATAAAAATGAGAGTTGTTTGTCTCATTTATACTCACAAATTTGATGTTTGGTCCATCTTGATCAGGGTCCATATGTAAATTCTACAGCCCACGCAATGAACAGGTTAGAAATCTGGGCCAGATTCCGGCTGAATTCGAGTTGGTCTAGAACTAGGACTCTATGACGGGAATTGATATAATTTTTCTTGTAAGAAAAGTCTAGATGAATCCTTTGCTTGTAAGAAAAGTCCATCCGCCTCTTATATATGTTGGAGATGATGGCTGATTGAACAACACACAATTAAAACATCAATATACTACTTTTTCATTTATGTTTTATCTCTTCATTTTCTCTCTCTCTCGTTCTTTGTTGTTCCTCGAGTTTGAGAGCTGCGAATCCCGATGCTCTAGGGGTGAGCGAATAAACCTAGGGGAGACCATAGCCACCGCACTCCCTGCTGCGGTTCCTACGGGGCGTGTGGGGTTTCAAATTTGTAAAAGCATCCATTGGCTATCCTGCGTATCACACGGCCGGTCGGATCTCCTTTGACGTGAGCTACGGTGTATCACCCTCAAAGTTGAAGGTACATGGTGATGTGTTCGTGTGTCAATAATATTTTATGTTATGGATGCTATGATTCTTGAATATGTGATTCTGAGAAAAAAATCATAAGCATGTACAGAATGATAAATAGTAAAGCTTGACTCCTAGTCTTACCTTGCCATGGCTTGAGATTGTGCCGGTATTTCCACAAAGAGGAAGGGATGATGTAGCACATAGACGGTAAGTATTTCCCTCAGTTAAGAAACCAAGGTATCAATCCATAAAGGAAGATCAAGCAACTATGTAAACATCACCTGCACACAAATAACAAATACTTGCAACCCGACGCGTAAGAGAGGTTGTCAAGCTCTCAATGATAAAAATATAGATTAGGTTGTGATAGTTTGGGCAAATAGATCTCACAAGAACACAAAATAAAAGAAGTAAACAAAAAGTGTAGAAACGTAATTTTTTTGGATTAATAGATCTGAAAACAAACGCGGCAAAAATATAGATCGAAACGCAATATGTTGGAAAAGTAGACCCCGGGACTATAGGTTTCACTAGTGGCTTCTCTCATGAGTATAGCACACGGTGGGTGAACAAATTACTGTTGGGCAATTGATAGAAGATAGAATAGTCATGACAATATCGAAGGCAATGATCATTATATAGGCATCACGTCCAAGGTAAGTAGACCAAAACGATTCTACATCTACTTATATTACTCCACACATCGACCGCTATTCAGCATGCATCTAGTGTATTAGACCCCATCTTGTTATCCTTAATGACAACAATACATGCGTGCCTTGCTGCCCCTTCTGTCACTAGGAAAGGACACCGCAAGATCGAACCCATCATAAAGAACCTATTTCCATGGCAAGAAAAATCGATCTAGTTGGCCTAACTAAACCAAAGATTCGAAGAAGAAATACGAGGCTATAAGTAATCATGCATATAAGAGATCAAAGAAGACTCAAATAATATTCTTAGATAGAAACTGATCATGAACTCAAAATTCAGCAGATTCCAACAAACACACCGCAAAAAGTCATTACATCAAATAGATCTCCAAGAGACCATTGTATTGAGAATCAAGAGAGAGAGAGAGGAATCCATCTAGCTACTGCCTATGGACCCTTAGGTCTATGGTGGACTACTCACGCATCGTCGGAGAGGCACCTATGAAGAAGATTAATCCCTCCATGATGGTGTTAGATTGGATCTCGCGTTTTTGGAACTTGCGGTGGCTGGAATTGTGTTTCGTCGACTCTCCTAGGGTTTTCCAAATATTTGAGAATTTATAGAGCTGATAGTCGGCGGAGGCAGTTCCCGAGGCGGCCATAACCCACCAGGGCATGCATGGGGCCTCTGGACCATTCCGCTGGGTTGTGGGCGGCCTGGTATCCCTCCTGGTTGCTTCTTTGGCCCATTGGTACTCTTCTGGTCTAGAAAAAATCTCCAAAAAGTTTCGTCTCGATTGGACTCCGTTTGGTACTGATTTTCTGCGAAGTAAGAAACAAGCAGAAACAACAACTGACACTTTGGCACTATGTCAATAGTTAGTCCCAATAAATGATGTAAAGTTGCTATAAAATGATTGTAAAACATCCAAGATTGATAATATAACAACATGGAACAAGCAAAAATTATAGATACGTTGGAGACGTATCATGCCTCTAGGACTCAGGTGTTGCCTGATGATTATGTTTTCCTGATCATGGGCATTTGGTTAACTCTAACGAGGATGCGAAACAAAATTGAGAGTATGATGTTAGTAGAATGATTGTATTGAATTAACCCAACTTGCTTGCTATACTTTGAGATGTTATCGTGACAAGTCTATTTATATAACATAGAGAGTTAATATATGCTTTGGTTCCTTAGACCATGAGATTATCATAGTCACTTCATACTATATGATGGACTTTGGGGTTGCTCAAATGCCATCTGTAACATGGTGATCATAACAGCAACATTGAGGTTCATCGAAGAGTGTGACAAGGGGCTAGACAACTCAAGAGTGGGATTTTCTCCTTCGACCATGGAGAGATATTCTTAGGCAATCTTGGTGTGCCAGCATCCATCATCGTCTAGCCAGACACAGGTGACCGAGTCACACGGATGCCAGAACATATGAACGAGAAAGAAGAACAAAACTGGTGACGTTGAGGCTGGTATAATCAGCATGAGAATGACTCAAGAGGAGACCAATATGTCTCACCTCAGGTTTTGTATAGTATGTGTTGTAAAGGGAATGGAATATGATAACCAAAGCTTCACCCAAATAACATTCGTGTATTCAGAGGGATAAATGTGGATGTCCACGCTTCCACTATTAATCATTGAACGAAATATTTGTTCATGTCTAGATTTTACCGAACCTACGGGATAATACGGTCAAGGGAATCATGACTTGTCGAGTTTTAGTGGAGTACGAGTTATGATAAAATAGTATAAGTATAGTTTTAGAAATATAAGAAATTGTTTCGAGAGGTTACTAAAACAGTTTTGGGGAACACCGGGTTATACCGGGAATTGACATATAGGTGAAAAAATGTTTTTGGAGACATTAAATAAATTATAAAAGGTTCTAATATTTATTAGAAGCCTATGAATATATTTAATATATACGGGCTAAAGAAATTACTAATAGGCCTAGTGGTGGAGAGTATTTAGGCCCTAGGGCCAAATAACAAAGGTGGCTCCCCATTAGACTCTCTAGAGGCCTAGGGGAGGCCGAATTGGAGGTGGAGGAGGACTTCTCCTCCTCCTAGGGCCGACGCAAGAGGAGGAGTCCTCTTCCCTTTGGTGGAGCCCCTCCCTCTCTCGTCAATCTATATATACTAGAGGATGTTGCCCCTTGGAGATATACAAGTTTTGAGCCTTCTATAGTTCTCTAGTTTTAATTCTAATCTAGAGTTGATATAGATTATATCTCGACCTAGTTGTCTTTAATACTCATAATAGATAAGCCCGGTGAGGTTATGTTCTTCTCCCTCTAATTCTCCAGCGACAATTAGCTCTGGATGATGAAGTGCCGCCGAATTGTAAAGCATGTACGCTTGAAATCCGTAGAGGTCATGCTTTCGATATTTAGTTCGAGAGATCATTCATGAAAAGTTCAAGGGACTTCATCAATGATCTACACGAACTCTTATTCCGATGCAACTCGTAAATGGCAATGATCCGATCTAAAACCCTAATGCACCTTCATAGTCTTCCTCGGAGTGTGATCGTAGGACAAAATTTTATGTTTTCTACTACGTTTTCCAACAATGTCATCATGAGTGGTTCTATGAGTAGATACACATTTCAATGTAGATCACATGTGATTGTGAGGGTATTGCACATTTTTTAGTAATGAATTCAATCTATTGCTAGAAAGAATTAAGAACTAGATGAGTTCCAGAGCTTAATAAAATTATGTGAGTAGAAAATAAGGTATATTGTGTTAGATTCGGTCTTTTACATGATGTTCTTGTATGTTTCCCTCGACCGTCGCCTCATTTAAGTTCATTAATGACATGATGTAGCTCTGCTACAAAGTTCTGTCAATCGACGATTCTCGCTATCAACGATCCGCTAACAGCTCTTTGGGTTACATCATAGTTAAGAATAGTGAACCGCCACAAACACGAGAGGACATGTAGATTTTGATCTACCAGGGGAGGGGGCACATGCATTAACGAAGTTTTGTGTGGGGCTAGAGATTTTTAATTAACTTTCTTCCCTCACATACCCCACAAAGCTAATTTAGCACTACTAGGAAGACCCGTATAGGCTTACGCTTAATAGTGGCATGGGGTGGGGGTCCATGCTACTATTAGTATAGCTCCATGCTACAGGTACAACATAGTAGCAGTGCGGACTGGGTAACCCCACACTACTACTAAGTGGTCCCCACGGTACACCCTAGGCAGGCCATAATGGCAGTGTTGCCTACAGGACCCACGACACAACTAACAAGGTATCAGTAGCATGGGCCCTATACCCGACGCTGCAACTATAGATACATGAGGCCAGCTCGTGGGCCTCACCTAGAAGTATCGCAACCTCCTAGCCCATGCTACAATTATTGGCTATAGTAGTATCGCCAGCCTCGTTCCCCGCGCTACTACTAAGTGTGCGACCCAAAAACAGCCACCTTTTCCTGATCCCCCACTCCCTTCCCCTTCCTTATCCCATAACTTGCTTTCCTCTCACACTTGATTTCTTCTCTCTTCCTTCAATTCGCCCCCTGACACTTCTCCTACATATCTATAATTTGATTTTTTCATGTTATTATATTCGCCCCCTGACTTGCTTTCTTGAGGTGCTCTATATCCCAGTGATAGAAGGGGACAAGACACATATTGTATTGTTGCTACTAAGGGTAAAAAATGGGGTTTGAACATATTGCTTGGTCTTAATTTGTCTACATCGTGTCATCTTGCTCAAAGCATTACTCTCCTGGTCATGAACTTAATACCATAGATTCATGTTGGATAGCGGTCGATTGGTGGAGTAATACTAGCAGGTGCAGAATTGTTTCGGTCTACTTATCACAAACGTGATGCCTATATACATGATCATTGCCATGCATAACATCATAACAATGCGTTTTTCTATCAATTGCTCAACAGTAATTTGTCTACCCACCATATGTTATGCGTTTGAGACAGAAGCCTCTAGTGAAAACTATGGCCCGCAAGTTTATTCAAATCATATTACAAAAAACTAAAAACATCGCTGCAATTTATTTCCTTTCTTTTTATTTTACTTTTATATTTATCTATCTACCACTATCAGAAGAAATCCTTGCAAGCAACGAGTTCAAGGGGCTTGTCAACCCTCTTGTCCGCGCTGGGTGCAAGTGTTTGGTTTTGTGTGTACATGTACTATCGATGCAAGTTGTCGTGGTTCTCCTACTGGTTCAATAACCTTGGTTTTCACTGAGGGAAATAGTTATCACTGCTATATTGCTTCACGCTTCCTCTTCAAGGAAAAAACAAACGGAACTCATTGTAAGTGCATCTATTGCCCCTTGGAGATTTTGGTGTATTGAAGATTTACAGGTTAAGACACTAATGTGTTTTTGAGTATACACGGGTTCTATAAGTCGCTGAGGAGTTTGATATATCCGATGAATGTCAACCCCTAAAAATGTATGTCTTCAGCTGAAGAATTTGACGCTCTTCTTGAAGACTTCTAAAATGAGGAAATTGGTGTGACCTTGAAGATATTGATGCGCGGACTATGAAGCATGAAGACTTTGGTTTGCTTGTTTGATTTCCTTTGTTTTGAGTCATAGGAACACAACACTGTTAAAGGGGGTCGAGGTAATACTAAGGCAAAATTTCCAAGTGATGCTCATCTCAAATCCTACACCTACTGATACGTCTGTAACGTATCTATAATTTATGAAGTATTCATGCCATGTTTACAATAATTCTATATGATTTTGGTATGATTTTATTAGAACTAACCCAGACTGACGCTGTTTTCAGCAGAACTACCATGGTGTTGTTTTTGTGCAGAAATAAAAGTTCTCCAAATGAGCTGAAAATTTATGGAGCATATTTTTGGAAAATATAAAACATATTGGAGCAAAGAGTCATCAGAGAGTAAGGACGCGGAAGCCACAAGCCACAGGGGCGTGTCCATCCCCCTAGGGCGCACCCCCCTAGCCTATGACTTCCTCGTGGACCCCCTAGACTTGTTTCCGCCACCACAAACTCTTATAAATATAAAAAAACCCGAAGTGAAACCTAGATCGGGAGTTCCGCCGCCGCAAACCTCCAGAGCCACGAAAAAACAATTGGGAGCCCGTTCCTACACCCTGCCGGAGGGGGGAACCATCACCGGAGGCCATATTTATCATCTCGACACTCTCCGTGAGGAGGGAGTAGTCCACCCTCGGGGCTGAGGGTATGTACCAGTAGCTATGTGTTTGATCTCTCTCTCTCGTGTTCTTGAGATGACACGATCTTGATGTACTACGAGCTTTATTGATATAGATTGAATCATGTGGAGTTTTCCCCTCTCTATCTTCTTGTGATGAATTGAGTTTTCCCTTTGAAGTTTTCTTATTGGATTGAGTCTTTAAGGATTTGAGAACACTTGACGTATGACTTGCGATGGGATATCCGTGGTGACAATAGGATGTTCTATTGATCCACTTGATGTATGTTTTGGTGATCAACTTGCGGGTTTCGTGACCTTGGGAATCTATGCATAGGGGTTGGCACACATTTTTGTCTTGACTTTCCGGTAGAAACTTTGGGGCACTCTTTGAAGTTCTTTGTGTTGGATTGAGCATGATGAATTTGAAATTATGTGATCCATATCGTATAATCGAGCTCATGGGTACTTGTGGTGACATTGGAGTATCTAGGTGACTTTAGGGTTTTGGTTGATGTGTATCTTAAGGTGTTATTTTAGTACGAACTCTAGGGCTGTTTGTGACACTTATAGGGACAACTCATAAGATTGATCAGAAAAGATAACTTTGAGGTGGTTTCGTACCCTACAATAATTTCTTCGTTAGTTCTATGCTATTTGTGACTTTGGAGTGAACTCTTTGTCGCACGAGAGTTATTTACATATGATTCAACTATGCCAATATTGTTGAGAGAAATTGCACTAGTGAAAGTATGGACCCTAGGCCTTGTTTTCAAGCATTGCAATACCATTTGTGCTCACTTTTGTTACTTGTTACCTTGCTGTTTTTTTATTTTCAGATTGCAAAAACCTATATCTACCATCCATATTACACTTGTATCACCATCTCTTCGGTGAACTAGTGCACCTATACAATTTACCATTGTATTGGGTGTGTTGGGGACGCAAGAGACTCTTTCTTATTTGGTTGCATGGTTTTTTGAGAGAGACCATATTCATACTACACCTCCCACGGATTGATAAACCTTAGGCCATCCACTTGAGGGAAAATTGCCGTTGTCCTACAAAACTCTACGCTTGGAGGCCCAACATGAGTCTACAAGAAGAAGTTTGTGTAATAGACATCAAGCTCTTTTCTGGCGCCGTTGTCGGGGAGGTGAGTGCTTGAAGGTATATCTTTAGATCTTGCAATTGAATCTTTTAGTTTCTTGTTTTTCACTAGTTTGGTTTTATATAAAAGAAAATTAAAAAAAATGGAATTGAGGTTGCCTCATATGCTTCATCTTTTTAATGTCTTTCGTGAAAATGATGGGAAGGAAAATTGTGCTCAAGTGTTAGAAGAAGAAGTTATTAAAATGTTTAGCACTAAATCTTTGAGTGATGAGCATGATTGCAATTTTTTTAGTATGAATAATCCGAATATTCATGATGCTAATGATATGCAAAGCCACAAGCTTGGGGATGCTATGTTTGATGAAGAAGATATTTTTAGTCCCCTAAGTTTTGATGAGCAAAACTATTATGATTATGACATGCCTCCTATCTATGATGATTATTGTGATGACATGTATGCTATAAAGAGTAATGACAACCATGAAACCTGTCATCATGATTTTTAATATTCAAAGTGGTTATGTCAATCAAGTATCTCATGATAGTTATTTTGTTGAGTTTGCTCCCACTATCTTGAATGAGAAGAAAATTGCTTATGTGGAGAGTGACTAATTTTCTATGTTGGTGTATCATCAAAATAATGATTTCTATGCTGGTTATATTGTGGAATTTCTTCATGATGCTACTCAAAATTATTATGATGGAGGAACATATGCTTTTAGTAATTGCAATAATATCAAGGTTCCTCTCTATGTGTTCAAAGTTTTGAAGTTGTGCTTGTTTTGCCTTCCTATGCAAGTTGATTATTGTTCCCATGATTTGTTTGATCACAAAATCTCTATGCATAGGAAGTGGTTTAGACTTAAGTTTGCTTGTAATGAGATTCATGATGCTCTTTTGCATGTTTCAACTATTATTCCTATACAAGCATCATTGAAATCATCATGCCTAGCTAAAAGGCAATAAAGAAAAGCGCTTGTTGGGAGACAACCCCAAGACTTTTACTTTATGTTTTATGTGTTCACATGATTAATCTAATGTATTAATCATGTTTTGTGTCTTTTATTTCAATAAAGTGCCAAGTAAAGCCTTTGGGATAGTGTGGATACTTGCTTGTTTGATTCTGTGCAAAAACAGAAAGTTTTATGTCCATTATAGGAATTATATGATTTTACTGGAGCCTAAAAAAATTCTGAAATATTTACACGAAATTTATATGTAAATTACGTGAGTTTTCCTAATTTTTAAGAATTTTTAGAGTCAGGGAAGTCTGGTAATCATTCAGATCTTTACAGACTCTTTTGTTTTTGGCAGATTCTGTTTTGCATGCATAGTTTGCTTATTTCAAGTGTTCCTATAGCTTATATTGAGAAATATAAATTGTGGGAATTATTTAATACAGTAGGTATCATTTGGTAATAATTATGAATCTTGTCTTGATAGTACATAAGTGAATGATCTTTCTTTATTACACTAACCCTTCTCACACAGTTCTGTTAAGTTTTGTGTGATTGAAGTTTTCAAGTTTTGGGTGAGACACCAATATGAGGAGAATAAGGAGTGAAAAGAACCTAAGCTTGGGGATTCCCAAGGCACCCCCAAGGTAATATTCAAGGAAGACTCAAGTGTCTAAGCTTGGGGATGCACCGGAAGGCATCCCCTCTTTCGTCTTCAAAACTATCGGTATATCTTACTTGGAGCTATATTTTTATTCGTCACACAATATGAGTTTTGCTTCCAGCATCAATTTATTTTGTTGTTCTCTGTTAGGTGTATTATAACCTTGTTTTTCAATAAAAAGTTCCAAGAATTGCCTTTAGGATGCTTGAGTTGCATGTTTGATGTGTGCTGTCTAAACACAGAAACTTCTGCTATAGTGCTTGAATTTTAATATTTTACTAGAATGTGGAAAGTTTCTGCAATTTCTACACAGTATTTTCATACAAAGTTTATAGCGTTTCCTAAATTTTCACAATTGTTTGACTTACATAAGTACATTGTTTTAATAAATTGCTACAGACTGTTCTGTTTGGGCAGATTGCTGTCATAGTTTCGTTATCTACTTATCCTATAGTTTCCATAGCCTGTATTGGTAGATATAAATTGTGGAAACGATAGTATACAATAACTAATGTTTGAAAATTATTATGAAACTTGTCTTGGTAGTACATGAAGTGTTGATTTATTCTTATGTGTACTAACCTATCTCACGAGTTCTTTTAAAGTTTTGTGTGGAAGATGTTTTTGAGAATAGGTGAAACTGGGATATGAGAGGTTTGAACGAGATACAAAAGTTCCGAGAGTGTATAAAGGTGCTCTACAGGTATCTCTGAGAGTGTATGTTGAGTGGGTATGGCTCAAGACTGGGATTTGTTACTCAGTGTGACGGAGAGGTATCTCAGGGCCCACTCGGTAATACAACATCACAACAAGCCTTGCAAGCAATGTGACTAAAGTGTTAGCCACGGGATCTTGTATTATGAAATGAGTAAAGAGACTTTCTAGTAATGATATTTAACTAGGTATAGAGATACTGATGATCAAATCTCAGGAAAGAAACATACCAAAGAACAAAGGGAACAACGTACGGGATTAACTGAATCCTTGACATAGAGGTTCAACCGATAAAGATCTTCGTAGAATATGTAGGAACCAATATGGACATCCAGGTCCCTCTATTGGTTATTGACCGTAGAGGTGTCTCCGTCATGTCTACATAGTTCTCAAACCCGTAGGGTCTGCACACTTAAGGTTCGGTGATGTTTCGGTAGTATAGAGTTATGTATGGTGGTGACCGAAGGTTGTTTAGAGTCCCGAATGAGATCCCGTAGGGTCTGCACACTTAAGGTTCGGTGATGTTTTGGTAGTATAGAGTTATGTATGGTGGTGACCGAAGGTTGTTTAGTGTCCCGGATGAGATCCCGGACGTCACGAGGATCTCCGGAATGTTCCGGAGGTAAAGATTGATATATAGGAAGTCCTTGTTTGGTCACCGGAAAGGTTTTGGGCTCATCGGTAGTGTCTCGACCGAAGGGGCCACATGGGTAGTGGGAAGAGCTAAACCAGCCCCTAGTGGGCTGGCCATAGCCCCACTAAAGGCACATGCGGCTGGGGTGGAAAAAATCCAAGGTGGAAAGAGTTTCCAAGTGGGAAGGAGGAGTCCTAATCCTACTAGGATTGGAGGAGGACTCCTCCTATCCTCCTTGCGGCCGAGGAAAAAGGGCCAGCCCTAGGGCGCAAGCCTCCTCTCTCCCTCCTCCTATATATACTATAGGTTTTGAAACACAGAAATCAGCCACGTGCTCCCTCTTCCTCTAGATCGTAGTTTCTCATCTAGATTGTTTCACCAGTGCTTAGGCGAAGCCCTGCTAGAATTGTTCCACCACCATCGCCGCCACGCCGTCGTGTTGCCGGAGAACTCATCTACCTCTCTGCTTCCTCTTGCTGGATCAAGAAAGCAGAGATTGTCATCAAGCTGTACGTGTGCTGAACGCGGAGGTGCCTTCCGTTCGACACTAGATCGGGACAGATCGTGATTGGATCGCGGGACGCTCGGCGACTTGGATCACGAAGACGTTCGACTACATGAACCGCGTTTCTTAATGCTTCCTGCTTAGCGATCTACAAGGATATGTAGATCCACTCTCCCCCTCGTAGATGCTCATCACCATGGATAGATCTTGCGTGTGCGTAGGATTTTTTTGTTTCCCATGCAACGTTCCCCAACAGGATAGGCTGTCCAAAGTCAACGAATGGGTTTCAACTCAACATGACTCACGAGTTGATGTTTTTAACAATCTCTTCAACCGCTTCAAAATACTCGACAACGAAAATGTTCAGCAAACCTTCGACCATCTAACTGATATCTCCAACGAGCTCCAAGCACTTGGTGCCGCTGACATCACCAACCAAGAAGTGGTGAAGAAACTGCTAAGATCTCTTGATTCCACATTTGACACGCCGACTTTGATGATTCAAGAGCATGGAGACTACAAGTCACTAGATCCTGCTGATATTCTTGAGAGACTCAATACTCATGAATTCCAACAAGCTGAGAAGAGAGACCTCTATGGGCCAAGCTATGGAAGATCTCATGCACTCAAGGTCAAGGCAATTTCCTCATTCAAAGATGAAGAATCTAACAATAGTCTTGGTGATCCCCAAAGAACTGAGTCAAGAACTCACAATGCTCATGAGAAAATTCCAAAATTTATCAAGGAGAGGTCGGTTTGAAAATCATCAAGAAGTTGCATGAAGAAATCTGAATCTTCATCAAGCGACTACAAGAAGAGAACTTGCCACAAATGCAAGAAGTATGGCCACTACATTGGTGAATGTCCTCTGTGGGAAAAAGTATCAAAGAAGGAGAAGTAAGATGACAATTCAGCTGGCTCAAAGAAAAAACAAGAAATCTTCAAAGTCCTCATGGCACAAGAAGTACAGTTCAAGAAATGCTCGGGCTCTTACTGGAAAGTAAATGGGTTCTGAAGAAGAATCTGAAGAATATGAGGAAGAGGAGGAATCTAAGGAGGATTCAGACTCTGGTGGGGCGAGCCTAGCTCTCTCTACTGATCTCTTCAGCAAGTCCATCTTCAACAGTGAAGAAAATGACAACATCAATGACTCTGACATCACCGACGATGAATTTTCTCCCACCTATTGCTTGATGGAAAAAGGTGTCAAGGTACCAAAATATCCTTCCTCCTATGAGTCTAGTGAAGGTGAATCTGATGAAAATCTTAAACCTGGTTATTCCAAACTTGCTAATATTGCCACTGAACAAAAAAACTTTGGAAAAGATTCATAAATTGCTAGACAAAAGCGATGACCTGTTGAATGAGGAAATCGATCGAACTCAAACTCTGACTAATGATCTTCAACGTCTTCAGTCTAAGTATGATGACCTTCAAAGTTTTCATGAAACCCTCTTAGTTGATCATGAGAAGCTTTCCTATGAATTTCTTCAAAGAAAACAAGATCTAGAGAAACTAAGGGTGTCTCATGAGGACCTGCAAAGGGACAATGATTCTTCGCTTGCTCAACATATCAGTTCCGCTCAGGAAGATTTTGTTCCACCTTGCTTGAAATGCATCGAAAGTGAAACTGCAAATTCTTCAACTGAAAATTCAAGTGATTCTATTGCTGCAACTTCTTTAACTATTATTGTCGTCACAAGTTCCTCATCTGAGGACTCCACAAGTGTCACTAATGAAAATGCAGGGTTGAAGGAATTGTATATGACAGGCATGTACAATAGTCTCAAAGGGCATCAAACCCTTTGTGATGTGCTAAAAAAGCAGATTCTGGACTGGAACCCTAGAAAAGAAGGTATTGCATTTGAGAGGAAACTCAATGTCGATTGATCCTACTAGAAACTTGAGCAGTATCCCAAAACCTCATGGCTTGCTGCAAAAGGACCTCCTCCAGATCCATCCACTTTATCTGGCTTTATTGTGAATCTTCATATTCATCTGATGAGCCATTTGACTCCACCTATAAATTGTTCAAGAATCATAATGGTGAATTATTTGCTAGATATGCCGGGACTATTTGCTAGAATGGTCCCCCGATGAAGAAAATCTGGATTCCCAAAAGGTGCCTTGACAGTCTTGAGGTGAAGTCGTAATGACACAAGCCTGTTGCAAATATGCCCTAGAGGCAATAATAAATTAGTTATTATCATATTTACTTGTTCATGATAATCATTTATTATCCATGCTATAATTATATTGATTGGAAACTAAATACATGTGTGGGTATATAGACAACACTGTGTCCCTAGTATGCCTCTAGTAAACTAGCTCCTTGATCAAAGATGGTCAAGGTTTCCTAGCCTTTCACATGAGATGTCATTTGATAACGGTATCACATCATTAGGAGAATGATGTGATGGACAAGACCCAAACTACAAACGTAGCATATGATCGTGTCAGTTTATTGCTATTGTTTTCTGCATGTCAAGTATATGTTCCTATGACCATGAGATCATGCAACTCACTGACACCGGAGGAGTACCTTGTGTGTATCAAACATCGCAACGTTGCTGGGTGACTATAAAGGTGCTCTACAGGTATCTCCGAGGGTGTCTGTAGGGTTGGCATGGATCAAGACTGGGATTTGAAACTTGTCGTGCGGTCTTGTTAAATTGTAGGTAGACTGCCCGTCGATTTTCGTCGCGATCCGAGCTCGTTAGATACTCCGTCGGCCAGTCGTAGAAGTGAGGTTATCGGTAGTTTATCGGACGTTCGTTGGTCGTTTCTCGGTGTTTTAAAATCTCTGTGTCCGGGTCGCAGACTTCTCTCTCTTCCCCACTTAGCCCTCTGCATGGCCGTTGCAGCCCGACCCTCCGCTTCCAGACCGTCGGACCGACACCCGACAGTCCGAAAACGGACAGTGCCGTAACCTAGCCCCCTTCCCTATTTATAGCCCCACCTCGTTCCTCGTGCCCCAAACCCTAGCCAGCCCCTCCTTCTTCCTCCTCCAGCCAGGCCCGCCCGAGCCCAGATCTGAGCCCGGGAATCCCATCCGGGCCCGATCCGGCAGTTCCGGAGCTCTCCGAAGCTTCCCGAGCGCTCCCATGGAGGCTCCCGAGCTTCCCGTGCCCGTGCCCGTGCTCCCGTCGTCGAAGAGCAGCCGCCGCCGCCGGAGTGCGCCCCTGGCCGCCGCCAGACCCCCCTCTTCCTCCTCTGCCTTCCTTCTCCTTCTCCCCTAACCCTCCAGCCGCCATTGCCTGCAGGTCCGAGCCGCCATGGCGCGAGCTCCTCCGCCGCCTCTTGCCCCAGATCCGGCCCAAGGCCCGTTGGTGAGCCCCCCTTTTTTTTCCTTTTGTTTTTTTATTTTATACATTTTGCATATTCATAAAAATCATATAAAAAGAACCGTTAGTCGAATTAAAATAATTTAACATGAAAGTTGTTTAGAATATTGCGTAGATTCTTAATATGTCATTTTGCATCCATGTTACCATTATTTAACATGTCATTTTGCATATTTCTCATATTTGTTGCATTATCATATTTATTTAACATGCATCGGAATTAATAAATTCATATATTAAAAATGTTCATCTCATTCGCACTGCATTTATATGCATGATAAAATTGTTGGATTGATGTTTGCATTCAATTTGCATGAATGAATTGCTTTACCTTGAATAGGCCTAACCCCGCATATTTAATTGTGATTAACTTTCTACATGAACCTAATCATATTATATATGTTTTCGGGGTAGAAAAATCCATAGGATTTACCTGTGCATTTAGTCTTGCCATTTGAGCATATTTGTGTGCATGTCATTTATGCCGTGATGCCCTTTTGTCATTTTCGTAGGAATTAATCCGTGCATGATATGAATTAATTTTCAACATGAAAGTTGCTCTTTGATATGTGTCCTAGCCCTTGGACATTTTGCTTGTCATAGATATGCATGTTTAGGTGTTGTTTTGTTGTTGTCAACTTGCTATAAAAATCAGTTATTTTGATGGTCCAAAATATTTCTAAGTCTGAATCTGTTATATTTTGTTGCTGTCTTGCCATGTGATTTGCTAGTGATCTAGAACTCTTTTGTGATAGGTTCAATGGAGTTGTTTGTTGTTGGTATAGTCCTTTAGTATGATGTTAAGTTTCATGCCATTCTATGCATTGTAGCATATAGTTTCAGTGCTGTCAATATGCCTTCGTGATAAAAACTGCTCTGTCTAAAACTGCTATTTTCACCAAGTCTGAATCTGTTTTCAAGTAGCCTTCTTGTGAGCTTCCTACCAAGTGATCCATGCTTGTTTTGCTTATGATATGTGAAGATGAAATGAAGTGGATGTTGTATGCCATTACCCCATGCTTAGTTTGTGCATTTTAGATTATTGTAACTTGTTGTTTTCATATGTTCAAAATGCTAAGGTTCTGTTTTTGGCAGATTTCATCTAAAACTTGTTTCGATGATTGTGGTTGAACCGTAGCTCCGTTGTGGACATTCCATATATGGAACTTGCTTAGAATCTCATTTAGTTTCATAATAACTTGTTTCATTCATGATTTGAGATGTTTATGATTGCATTTCCCATGCATTTGCATTCATGGCATGTGCATGTTGTGTTGCTCATATCTTTTGAACCGTAGCTCCGTTTGAGATGTTCTATATATGTAAATCGACTAGAATGACGTGTAGAATAATATGGTGATATTTATTTTGATGCTTAACAAATATAAAATATGTTTAGTTCAGATCTGGACCAAATTCATAATGAACATATGAGGTCATTTCGGAAATGCTATAAGTTGTTTCCGGCCTCATTTAAGATGCCTAGATAAATAGTTTACTTATGCTTCACCTCTTGCCACGCTTAAAAACATTTAATATTGTCGTGTACCTAATGAGAGTGAACTAAATAATTCGAACGTGGAGTTTCGTCGATATGCAGCTCGTTGCATATTGAGCTTCACTTAATGTGTAGTCTTTGATTGTTGTGATTTGTCATGCATTGCATATTAAACCGGACATGCATCATATTTGTTGTGCATCGTGTTTTGCATATGTTGTGGTGTATCTTGTGTTGATTGTTTGTTTCGGATTGCTTCTTCTCGATAGAGTTCCGAAAGCGTTTGGAGTGTGAGGATTCGTTCGACTACGTTGGTTCGTCTTCTTCATGGACTCGTTCTTCTTCTGAGCGGGATCTCAGACAAGATGACACATTTCCCTGGATACCATTACTATCATTGCCATTCTAGTTGTCTCGTCTTTTAACGTTATGTCTCGCTACCTACCACTTGTTTGATAAGCCTCCCAACATTGCCATGATAAGCCTCTAACCTCTCCACCTCCCAGCAAAACATTGTTTGGCTATGTTGCCGCTTGCTCAACCCTTCTTATAGCTTTGCTAGCTGCAGGTGCAAGTGCTTCCATGTGCCAACATGGACTTTCTTTTGTTATATCACAATATTGCTGCTATTTAATTTAATGCACATATATACTTGGTAAAGGGTGGAAGGGTTGGCCTTTTGCTTGGTGTTTTGTTCCACTTTTGCCGCCCTTAGTTACTTGTGAACCGGTGTTATGTTCCATAAATGAGCGCTCCTAACATGCTCGGGGTTGTTATGGGGACCCCCTTGATTTTCGGGTGAGAATAAAACTTGTCTGGCAAGGCCCAACATTGGTACTACATTTGCCTAATAATTAATGAACTTGCATAGGGGATATTTTTCTGGACCCCGTGGATAATTTAATCAACCCCCGGGCCAGTGCTCCTCATGAGTGTTGGTCCAAACTGGTCTGCCTGCGGGGCCGCCTCGAGGCAACTTGAGGATTGGTTTTCCCTGTAGCTAGTTCCATCCGGTCGTGTCCTGAGAACGACATACGCGGATCCTATCGGGTTCGTAACCGTGACTGTCTCTTCTCGTGAGTCCTTATCCGAAAGAGAACATGGTGGGGTTATGATTGACGTAAGTAGGTGTTCAGGATCAATTAGTGATCATTACTAGTTCACGTCCGTTATGCGTAGACCACCATACTTTAATTGCTGTACTCGTAAGTTAGCCATTCACACAAATGCTTAGTCGCTTGCTGCAGCCTCACCACTTAACCATGCCCTACCTATTAAGCTTTAATAGTCTTGATACCCTTGGAAATGAGATTGCTGAGTCCCTGTGGCTCACAGATTACTACAACAACAGTTGCAGGTACAGGTAAGGTGATGATTTGACGTGAGCGCGTTGCTTGATTTGACTTGGAGTTCTTCTTCTTCTTCTTCTTCAATCTTGGATGGGTTCCAGGCGGCAGCCTGGGATAGCAAGAGTGGATGTCATTCTATCGTTTGATTTCGTCCGTAGCCGGACCCTGCTCTTATGTATGATGTTTGAGATGTATTGTATTGCTGTGACTCTGATGTAGCTTGTGGAGAGTGTAAGCCAATTCCATATACTCATCCCTTCTGTACATGTACATGTAATGATATCCATTCTTGCGAACGCATCGAGATGCGCTTCTATCCCTGTCAAGGCCCTCGTGCCTAAATAAGGATAAGACCGCATCTTGGGCGTGACAATTTAGGAAGGTGCAAAAGCTGTTTTGAGGAGGCCAGGGGCTAGACGCCAGGGACCCTGGTGTTTGGGGTCAGACGCCGAGGACCTTGGCGTCTGGTCCTGGAGTCCGAGAAGGACTCTTGCCTTGCGGGCAAACCAACCTTGAGGAGGATTTTTCTCCAAGTTTCGACCCCAAGCCTCAGCAGATTAATAAAGGGGTGGGGCTAGCACTTGGAATACATCAAGAAACCCTAAGCCACGTGCTGCCTCTCCTCTAGTTCGTAGTTTCTCCTCTAGATCGGTTTCAGCGGTGCTTAGGCGAAGTGCTAGAATTGCTCCACCACCATCGCCGCAACACCGTCGCGCTGCCGGAGAACTTGTCTACCTCTCCGCTCCCTCTTGCTAGATCAAGAAGGCAGAGATCGTCATCGAGATGTACGTGTGCTGAGCGCGGAGGTGCCGTCCGTTCGGCGCTAGATCGGAAGGACTGTGATCAAGATCGCGAGACGATTCATGATTGGATCGCGGGACGGATCGTGATGAGATCGCGGGACGGATCATGATTGGATCACGGGACGGATCATGATGGGATCGCGGGACGCTCGGCGATTTGGATTGCAAAGACGTTCGACTACATCAACCACGTTTCTTAACGCTTCCCGCTTAGCGATCTACAAGGGTATGTAGATCCACTCTCCCTCTCATAGATGCGCATCACCACGGATAGATCTTGCGTGTGCGTAGGAAATTTTTTGTTTCCCATGCAACGTTCCCCAATAGTGGTATCAGAGCTAGGTCTATGTGTAGATGAGATCTCAAGTAGAACACAAAGAGTTTGTGGGCGTTGATGCTTAAATTGCTTCCTCCATTGGTCGTGTTTTGGTTCAGCGGTATTATGGGATGAAGCGGCCTGGACCAGCCTTACTCGTACGCTTACGAGAGACCGGTTCCATCGACTGACGTGTAACCTTCTTGCACAAAGATGGCTGGCGGGTGTCTGTTTCTCGTACTCTAGTTGGATCGGATTCGACAAAGGCGGTCCTTGAGAAGGTTGAATAGCAATTTGTGTATAACCATTGTGGTTTTTGCGTAGGTGAGATTGTTTTTGCTAGATACACGTAGCAGCCACGTAAAACATGCAACAACAATTAGAGGACGTCTAACTTGTTTTTGCAGGGACGTCTAACTTGTTTTTGCAGGGTATGTTGTGATGTGATATGGCCAATTACATGATGAGATATATGTGATGTATGAGATGATCATGTGATGTATAGAATATCACGACTTGCAACCGGCAGGAGCATTGTATTTAATTATTGTATGACCCGCGTGTCAATCATTAAGCGCTATGTAATGATTTACTTTATCGCTAAACGGTAGCCATAGTAGTATGAGCATGGTGGGCGCGACAACCCCGATGGTGACACAATGATGGAGATCATGGAGTTGTGCGGGTGACGATGGAGATCATGCCGGTGCTTTCAAGATGGAGATCAAAAGCACAAGTTCATGGCCATATCATGTCACTCATGATTTGCATGTGATGTTAATCCTTTTATCCTTGTTTTTCTTAGGACGACGGTAGCATTATAAGGTGATCCCTCACTTAAATTTCAAGATCAATTGTGTTCTCCCCGAGTGTGCACCGTTGCGAAAGTTCGTCATGTTGAGACACCACGTGATGATCGGGTGTGATAGACTCTACGTTCACATACAATGGGTGCAAGCCAGTGTTGCACATGCAGAACACTCGGGTTAAACTTGACAAGCCTAGCATGTACAGACATGGCCTCAGAACGCAAGAGACCGAAAGGTCGAACATGAGTCATATAGTAGATATGATCACCATAATGATGTTCACCATTGAAACCACCTCAACTCACATGATGATCAGACTTGAGTTGGTGAATTTGGATCATGTATCACTCGAATGACCAGAGGGATGTTAATTTGAGTGGGAGTTCTTAAGTAATATGATTAATTGAACTCATTAACATGAACATAGTCAGTAGTGTATTTGCAAATTATGTTGTAGATTACTAGCTCACGCTGTAGCTCCCTTGAATTTTTATATATGTTACTAGAGAAATAGAGTTGAAAGATGATGGTAGCAATATTGCGGACTGGGTCCGTGATCTGAGGATTATCCTCATTGCTGCACAGAAGGCTTATGTCCTTAATGCACTGCTCAGTGCGCCAACCCCTCTAGCATCGTCTGTAGATGTTGCGAACATCTGACAAGCACGTTCTGATGACTACTTAATAGTTTAGTGTGTCATGCATTATGGCTTTAGAATTGAGGCTCCAAAACATTTTGAACGTCATGGAACATATGAGGTGTTCTAAGAGCTGAAATTGGGATCTCAGGCTTGTGCCCGCGTTGTGAGATATGAGATCTCCAACAAGATTCTTTGCCTGCAAGATGAAGGAGAATAGCTCAATCGTTGAGCATGTGCTCAGATTGTCTGGGTGCTACAATCGCTTGAATCGAGTGGGAGTTGATCTTCTAGATAAGAAAGTGATTGATATAGTTCTCTGAGTCACTATCACTAAGCTACTAGAACTTTGTGATGAACTATAATTATCCAGGGATGGAAATAATGATCCCTGAGCTGTTTGCGATGTTTGACAGCGCAAAGGTAGAAATCGAGAAGGAGCATCAAGTGTTTATGGTTAGTAAAACCACTAGTTTCGAGAAGGGTAAGGGCAAGGAGGGAAACTTCATGGATGGCAAGTCAGTTGCTGCTCTAGTGAAAGAACCCAAAGTTGAGACCAAACCCGAGACTAAGTGATTCTATTACGAGGAGAGAGGTCGCTGAAGCGGAACAACCCTAGATACTTGGTAGATAAGAAGGTTGGCAACGTCGACAGAAGTATATTTGATATACGTGGTGTTGATGTGTACCTTGATATTGCTCCTAGTAGCACCTGGTTATTGGATACCGGTTCGGTTGCTAAATGTTAGTAACTCAAAGTAAAAGCTATGGAATAAACAGAGACTAGCTAAGTGTGAGGTGACGATCTGTGTTGGGAATGATTCCAAGGTTGATGTGATCAACATCGCACGCTCTCTCTACCTTCGGGATTAGTGACAAACCTAAATGTTGTTTGGTGTTTGCATTAAGCATGAACATGATTAGATCGTGTTTATTGCAACACAATTATTCATTTAAGTTAGAGAATAATGGTTATTCTGTTTACATGAATAATACCTTCAATGGTCATGCACCCAGTGAGAATGGTTTGTTAAATCTCGATCGTAGTAATGCACATGTTCATAACATTGATGCCAAAAGATACAATGTTAATAATGATAGTACCACATACTTGTGGCACTGCCGCTAAATGTCATATTGGTATAAATCGGATGAAGAAACTCCATGATGATGGATTGTCATATTGGTATAAATCGCATGAAGAAACTCCATGATGATGGATCTTTGGACTCATTCGATTTCAAATCGGTTGAGACATGTGAACCATGCCTCTTGGGCAAGATGACTAAGGACCCTGTTTTCCGGTTTGATGGAGCGGGCAAGTGATTTATTGGAAATGATACATGTTGATGTATGCAATCCAATGAGTCTTGTAGCATGCGGTGGATATCGTTATTTTCTTACCTTCACTGATGATTTGAGTAGATAATAGTGTATATTTACTTAATGAAACACAAGTCTGAATCGTTTGAAAAGTTCAAGCAAATTCAAAGTGAAGTTTAAGATCATCGTGACGAGAAGATAAGATATCTACGATATGATCGTGGAGGTGAATATCTGAGTTACAAGTCTGGTATACAACTTAAGACAATGTGAAAGTTATTTCACAACTCACGCCACCTGGAACACCATAGTTTGATGGTGTGTCCGAATGTCATAGTCGTGTTCTATTGGATATGGTGCGAATTATGATGTCTCTTATCGTTTTACCACTATCGTTTTGGGGTTATGCATTAGAGACAACTATATTCACTTTAAATAGGGCACCATCTAAATCCGTTGAGATGACACCATATGGTTTGGCAAAAACCTAAGTTGTCATTTCTTAATGTTTGGGGCTGCGACACTTATGTGAAAAGGGTTTTCACCTGATGAGCTCGAACCCAAAGAAGACAAATGCATCTTCATAGAATACCTTAATAACAGTACCTTCTATCGCAGATCCAAGTGCAAAGTATTTGTTGCTAAAAATGAGTCCTTTCTCGAGAAAGAGTTTCTCTCAAAAGAATTGAGTGGGAGGAAGATATAACTTGATGAGGTTGTTGAACCTTCGTTTCAACCAGATAGTAGCGCATCGCAGAAAATTGTTTCTGTGGAGCATACATTAGTTGAAGAGGAAGTTAATGATGATGATCATGAAGCTTCAGATCAAGTTACTATCAAACCTCGTAGGTTGACAAGGACGCATACTGCTCCTGAGTGGTACGACAACCTTGTCTTAGAGGTCATGTTGTTGGACAACGGTGAGCCTACGAGCTATGGAGAAGCGATGATGGGCCCGGATTCCGACAAATGGTTAGAGGGCATGAAATCCGAGAAAGGATCCATGTATGAAAACCAAGTATAGACTTTGGTAGACTTGCTCGTTGGACGAGAGGCCGTCGAGTACAAATGGACCTTTAAGATGAAGACAGACGCTGATGGTAAATGTCACCATTTATAAAGCTCGACTTGTCGGAAAGAAGTTTCCGCCAAGTTCAAGGAATTGACTACGATGAGACTTTCTCACCCGTAGTGATGCTAAAGTCTGTTGGAATTATGTTAGCAGTTGCTGCATTTTTCAATTGTGAAATCTGGCAGATGGATGTGAAAACATCGTTTCCTTCCTTGAGGAAAGGTTGTATGAGATACAATTAGAAGGTTTTGTCGGTCCTAAGGATGCTAAAAGGTGCGCAAGCTCCAGTGATCCTTCTATGGAGTGGAGCAAGAATCTCGGAGTTGGAATATACGCTTTGATGAGGTGATCAAGGTTTTTGAGTCTATACAAGGTTTATGAGAAACTTGTATTTGCAATAAAGAGAGTGGGAGCACTATAGAGTTTCTGATAAGCTTATGTGGATGACATATTGTTGATTGGAAATGATGTAGAATTTCTAGAAAGCATAAAGGGTTGTTTGAAAAGAGTTTTTCAAAGGAAGACCTGGATAAAGCTACCTAATTGTTGAGCATCAAGATCTATAGATATAGATCAAGATGCTTGATGAGACTTTCAATGAGTACATACCTTGAGAAGATTTTTAAAGAGTTGAAAATGGATCAGTCAGAGAAAGAGTTCTTGCCTGATTTGTAAGGTGTGAAGTTGAGTAAGACTCAAAGCTCGACCACGGGAGAAGAAAGAGAAAGGACGAAGGTCGTCCCCTATGCTTTAGCCATAGGCTCAATATAGTATGCCATGCTGTGTACCGCACCTGTGTGTGCCTTGCCATGAGTCCGTCAAGGGGTACAAGAGCGATCCAGGAGTGGATCACTGGACAACGGTCAAGATTATCCTTAGTAACTAAAAGACTAAGGAAATGTTTCTCGATTATGTAGGTGATAAAGAGTTCATCGTAAAGAGTTACGTCGATGCAAGCTTTAACACCAATCCGGATGACTCTTAGTAGCAATCCGGATACGTATAATGGAGTAGCCATTTGGAATAGTTCCAAGTGCAGTGTGGTAGCAGTATTTATAGTATTACATAGATATTTGCAAAGTACACATGAATCTGAATATCACAGACCCGTTGACTAAAAGACCTCTCTCACATGCAAAGCATGATCGAGCCCCAGAACTCATTGGGTTTTAGATTCCTAACAATGTGAACCACATGGTGATGTGAACTAGATTATTGACTCTAGTGCAAGTGGGAGATTGTTGGAAATATGCCCTAGAGGCAATAATAAATTAGTTATTATCATATTTCCTTGTTCATGATAATCGTTTATTATCCATGCTATAATTGTATTGATTGGAAACTAAATACATGTGTGGGTATATAGACAACACTGTGTCCCTAGTATGCCTCTAGTAAACTAGCTCGTTGATCAAAGATGGTTAAGGTTTCCTAGCCATTGACATGAGATGTCATTTGATAACGGGATCACATCATTAGGAGAATGATGTGATGGACAAGACCCAAACTACAAACGTAACATATGATCGTGCCAGTTTATTGCTATTGTTTTCTGCATGTCAAGTATATGTTCCTATGACCATGAGATCATGCAACTCACTCACACCGGAGGAGTACCTTGTGTGTATCAAACGTTGCAATGTAACTGGGTGACTATAAAGGTGCTCTACAGCTATATCCGAGGGTGTCTGTTGGGTTGGCATGGATCAAGACTGGGATTTGTTACTCCGTGTGACGGAGAGGTATCTTAGGGCCTACTCGATAATACAACATCACAACAAGCCTTGCAAGCAATGTGACTAAAGTGTTAGCCACAGGATCTTGTATTACGGAACGAGTAAAGAGACTTGCCGGTAACGAGGTTGAACTAGGTATACATATACCGACAATCGAATCTCGGGCAAGTAACATATCGAAGAACAAAGGGAACAACATACGGGTTAACTGAATCCTTGACATAGAGGTTCGACCGATAAAGATCTTCGTAGAATATGTAGGAACCAATATGGGCATCCAGGTCCCGCTATTGGTTATTGACCGTAGAGGTGTCTCGGTCATGTCTACATAGTTCTCGAACCCGCAGGGTCTGCACACTTAAGGTTCAGTGACGTTTCGGTAGTATAGAGTTATGTATGATGGTGATCGAAGGTTGTTCAGAGTCCCGGATAAGATCCCGGACGTCACGAGGAGCTTCGGAATGGTCTGGAGGTAAAGATTGATATATGGGATAATAGTGTTTGGTCTCCGGAAGGGTTCCAGAATTCACCGGAAATAGTTTCGGATGTTTCTCGAAATGTTCGGGGTACAAGGACACTTTATTTGGGCCAAGGGTTAAAGTTCATGAAGCTTTAGGAAGGTGCAAAAGCTGTTTTGTGGAGGCCAGGGTCTAGACGCCAGGGACCCTTGCGTGTGGGGCCAGACGCCGAGGACCTTGGCGTCTGGTCCTGGAGTCTGAGAAGGACTCTTGCCTTGCGGACAAACCGACCTTGAGGAGGTTTTTTCTTCAAGTTTCGACCCCAAGGCTCAGCATATAAATAAAGGGGCGGGGCTAGCACTTGGAATACATCAAGAAACCCTAAGCCTCATGCTACCTCTCCTCTAGTTTGTAGTTTCTCCTCTAGATCGGTTTTAGCTGTGCTTAGGCGAAGCCCTGCTGTAATTGCTCCACCACCATCACCGCAACGTCATCGCGCTGCCAGAGAAATCGTCTACCTCTCCGCTCCCTCTTGCTGGATCAAGAAGGCAGAGATCGTCATCGAGCTGTACGTGTGCTGAACGTGGAGGTGCCGTCCGTTCGGCACTAGATCGGAAGGACCGTGATCAAGATCGCGAGACAATTTGTGATTGAATCGTGGGACGGATCGTAATGAGATCGCGGGACGGATTGTGATTGCATCATTGGATGGATCGTGATGGGATCATGGGATGCTCGGCGATTTGGATCGCGAAGACGTTCGACTACATCATCCGTGTTTCTTAACGCTTCCCGCTTAGCGATCTACAGGGGTATGTAGATCCACTCTCCCTCTCGTAGATGCTCATCACCATGGATAGATCTTGCGTGTGCGTAGTAATTTGTTTGTTTCCCATGC
The DNA here is from genome assembly GCA_022496015.1 of Hordeum marinum. Lineage (NCBI taxonomy): Eukaryota > Viridiplantae > Streptophyta > Magnoliopsida > Poales > Poaceae > Hordeum > Hordeum marinum. The sequence continues at coordinate 341,427,387 of CM039675.1, forward strand.
AATGTTCCCCAAAAAACCCATGAAGAATAGGAACCCCAGATCAAAGTCTTCACTTGGACAAAAGTCTTCACAAGGACCAAATTCCTCATATAGTCAAAAAACTACTCATTCTCGTGCTAATGCTTGTGTTCCGCAGGGAAAACCTAAGGGTCATTAATATGTGCATTATTCTTCAAACCATTATATTCATAAGTTTTCAAAGAATTTCTCTGCTTATTCCCATGAGTACTCTAACTCCCTCCTGTGAAACGAAGTGCACTTGCTTCAATGCCACCTTTTTCATATGTATCTTGAAGAATGATGAACTCTTTGCCACCCCTATGGATGTGGGTGGTGAATAAAATGAACTAATCTCTTATGCAGGGTCATGTCTCCAGACAAACTTGAACGTCAGAAGAATTTGTTGGAAACCTAAAAATGCTTGAAAGGACGCAAGCTAATTAGGAAGATGAATTCCTCATTTCTCATGTCCTCGTGTTATTTTATCTACTGCACTATTTGATGATATTTTGTCTAACGACTTTGATGTCATATTCTTCCCTCTGAACTATATGAGTTTGTAAGTTGTACTAATTCGTCTGTAGGATGAATCACGAAAGGCCAGAGAGTGTGTCCTTGACAGTGGATGTACTAATCACATGACTCGTGACAAGAACTTATTGATGGTCTCAGCTCTTGCTCCATCTCATTTGAAGCACATCAGCTATGCCGACAAAGGAAAAAAAGCAAGGTATTGGGTGTAGGTAAGGTTGCAATCTCAAAGGATCGACACATGGACAAAGTAATGCTTGTTGAATCCCTTGGATTCAACCTCATGTCTGTCTCAATGCTTTGTGATATTGATATGATTGTCATATTTGACAAATATCATTGTGTTGTCTTCATGGAAACTGATAGATCCAAAGTCTCCGAAGGCTTTAGGAGGAGACTTGTATATTGTTGATTTCTCTATAGGTCCTCAGCCGGCCACGTGCCCACATGCAAAAGCTTCAGAAGGCTGGTTGTGGCATTGAGAACTTGGACATGCTGGCATGAACTTGCAAACGCTCATGAGAAGAAGCACGTCATTGACATTGAGGTTGTGAAATTCCTCAAGGATGATCTCCTTGGAGCTTGTGTGTCTCGAAAGATGACCAGATCCAAGCATCCCTCGAAGACTATCATGACTACCACTCATCCCTTTGAATCGCTTCACATGGACCTCTTTGGCCCCACTCATTATGCCACACTAACCAATTATGCATCCCTATATGGCTTTGTTATCGTTGATGATTACTCTCGTTATACTTGGGTGCATATTATCTGGCACAAAACTGAAGTGCAAGAAGTATTCAGATGATTTTCCTCAAGGGACACATGGAATTCCGGCGTCCAGATCAAGCACATCAAGGGTGATAATGGGACCGAATTCAAGAACACTAGTCTTGATGACTATCTTGATGAACTTGGTATTACTCATGAGCTATCTGCTCCATATACTCCTCAGCAGAATGGCGTCGTGGAGCGCAAGAATATGAATATGGTTGAGATGGCTCACACCATGCTTGAAGAATACAAGACACCTCGCCGCTTCTAGCCTGAGGTAATCAATACTTCCTGCCGCATCATCAACAGGGTATATCTTCACAAATTCCTCAAGAAGACTTCATATGAACTCCTCACTGACAAGAAACCCAATGTGAGTTTGAAAGTCTTTGGTGCTAAATGCTAGATTAGAGATCCACATCATAGTTCCAAATTAGCAACGAAAGCATAGGAAGGTTTTATGCTTGGTTAAGGAAAAGACTCACACACCTATAGAGTCTTCAACACCTAACACAACAAGGTTGTTGAAACTGTAGATGTGCGGTTGGATGAAACTAACGGCTCGCAAAGAGAGCACATGCCTTCTGTGCTAGATGAAATGCCTCCTGAGGAATCCACTAGGTTCAAGGCTACTAAAGTTATCATACCCACTGAGGAACAACTACCAGATGAGGAAGTCATCCCAAACAATGAAGACATTCATCCTGGTGCACCCGAGGAAAATGGCACTAAAGAAAATCCTCAGCCCCAACAAAGTCGTCAACTTGCTCATCCAAGAGTGGCAAATGAAGTCAAAAAATCCTCAACGACATCAATGCATCAGGTCCCTTCACTCGCTCAAAAGCTTCCCATTTTTCTAAATTTTGTGGGCACTTTGCCTTTATCTCTATCACAAAGCCCAACAAAGTGGATGAAGCATTTATGGAGCCTGAGTGGATTCAAGCCACGCAAGAGGAATTGCAACAATTCAAGCTCAACAATGTGTGGGAGCTTGTGAAGTGGACAAATCCTTGCAAGCACAACATCATAAGTACCAAGTGGATCTACCACAACAAACAGGACGAAAATGGCCAAGTGGTGAGGAATAAGGCTCGTCTTGTAGCTCAGGGCTACACATCGGTTGAGGGAATTGACTTTGATGAAACTTTTGCACCTCTTGCTAGACTTGAAGTTATTTGCATATTGCTTGCTTATGCTAACCATTGCATTACCATCTTATATCAAATAGATGTGAAAATCACATTCCTCAATGGTAAGCTTGAGGAAGAATTATATGTTGCTCAGCCCCTTGGTTTTGAAGATCCTAAGCATCCCGACAAAGTCTTCAGACTCAATAAGGCCCTTTATGGCCTCATGTAGGCCCCTCGGGAGTGGTATGACACTCTCAAGGAGTTCCTCATGAAGAATGGCTTCAAACCCGGTTCACTTAACCTAACTCTTTTGACAGAATCTATGACAATGGATTATTCGTGTGCCAAATATATGTGGACGATATTATCTTTGGCTGTACCGACAAACATTACAGTCATGAATTTGGCTAAGTGATGAGTGAAGAATATTATACGTCCATGATGGGGGAGTTGAAATTCTTTTTAGGCTTTCAAATTCGTCAACAACGCAATGGCATCTTCATCTCTCAAGAGAAATACCTCAAGGACGTCCTGAAGAAATTTGGCATGCAAGATTGCAAAGGCGTCAAGATTCCTATGCCCACTAATGGCCACCTCTGCACTGATGAAAATGGTAAAGATTTCGATGAGAAGGTATATCGCTCCATTATTGGCTCTTTATGGAACCTATGTTCATCTAGGCTAGATATTATGCTTAGTGTTTGCATGTGTGCCCGTTTCCAAGTAACACCGTAGGAATCACACCATAAGGCTATGAAGCATATTCTTCGATATCTAGCTCACACACCAACGCTTTGATTATGGTACCCCCCCTCGGGGCTCAAATCTTCATCTCATTGGATATTCTGACTCTGAGTATGCTGGTGATCGAGTGGATCGCAAGTGAACATCAAGCACATGTCATTTCTTGGGACGATCCTTAGTCTGTTGGTCCTCAAAGAAGCAGAATTGCATGTCATTATATACTGCTGAAGCTGAGTACATTGTTGCTAGTCCCTATTGCGCTCAATTACTTTGGATGAAGCAAACCCTCAAGGACTATGGTATCTAGGTGAAGAATGTCCCTCTCTGTCGCGATTACAAGAGCGCCATCAAGATTGCTCACAACCCAGTTCAGCACTCCAAGACCAAGCACATCCAGATTTGACATCATTTTCTTCACGATCATGTGCTAAAGGGCGACATCTTCATGGACCACATGAAGACTCAAGAACAGTTGGTTGTTATCTGCACAAAGACCTTGGATGAAAAGAGATTGTGCAAGTTTCACTATGAGCTAAATATCTTAGAATCTTTGAATGTTCTTTGAAATGACACACATTCTAACCCTTATGCAAAATTGATGACTTAGATGTGCAACACACGAAGTAATGTTTTTTTCAATCAATGAAGACCAAACCTCTAAGTGTGAAGAAATTAATGAATAATTTGATCCTCAAAACCCTATGACAATTGTACGTGGTGTCTGAAATAATCATTCTTATATGGTGGGTCACGCCACCAACCACACTTGAAATTATTCAAATTGAGTTTTTATCGTTTTGCAAATTCTTCAAATTTTCAAATTCCTCAAGTTTGCAAATTCCTCATAATTATTAAATTCTTCAAAATTTTACAATTGGTGTTCTTCATTGACTACACCATTATATATATATATGTATGTATTTGAGTTTTCAATGTCCTCAACTACATTCACTCATTGCTAATTCTTCAAGTTGAGTTTCTTCTAAGTGAATGTGATCAGACCTGTTCCCCCTCTATGATAAACTCAACCAAATCTCTTCACAAATTCTCCATATGCGTTCTGTATGAAACTCTTTCAAAGTCTTCACCATGTCCTTGTCAGTTGAAGAATTTGTGAACAAAACATTAAATATTCTTATCAAATTTTGGCGGTTGCCACTCAAACTAATCCCACTTCCCATGACTGGATTAAACTAATCACCCACTATCCCTCACGATCTCAACAACTCAGTATGTGGGTGATACATATCATCTTGAAAGAAAGGGTTAAGGGTATAAATGTTCAAATTCCTCGGGCAGTTTAGTTATACACCCTCGCTATATATACCCCTCCCATTTCACTTTCCCATTTTATTATCTTATTATGATCCATTTCGCAAAAATATGCTGTTACTCCTCTCGATCTCATCTTCACCTCGCTCGAGCTCTGACCTAGCGCTGCCTCTAAGCTTCATCTCCACCAGAGAGGAAGAGCTTCATTGCCTCGACCTCCTCACCGTCGTACTCGCGCTAGTTGCAGAAATCTTCACTCCGTCGCCACCGTAGCTGTCTTCCGCCACCAAGTTAGGGCGTGGGAGATCTAGACTAATGAACTTCCTCGTTCTAACTTCGAGTTCGTCGTGTTGTTCATAAAGGGTAATGAAAATCTAATTTTGCTATCCTATTTGATCTTCATGATTTCCATAAAAATCCTCAAATAATGTTTATTCCTCAACAATTCACTTCTTAAACACCGTACAATATCCTTCCCTTGATCTATTTCCCTAAGAGATGATTTTCTTCAAGATTCCTCAATTGTGTGGATTATCAAATCTGCACAACTCTGGAACCTAAGAAGAACAATTAGTGAAATTCTTCAAGATATCTATGGTCAAATTCCTCAACTTTATATATTTTTTGAAAATTGCTAAGAATGAATATGACCTCTTCAAATTCCTCGCACCTATACTCTATTCGCAAGTATACATGCCTACTAATGAATCTCTAGGTTCTCATCAACTTAACTCATTTGTAGCATTCCTTGAAGAACAATTGCACACATCGCCAGAATCTTCAAAAGTTGAAAATCCTAAGTGAAGAAAATGGATGGAGGGAAAAGAACTCAGAAAGGAGGTAAGAAGCCTGAAGCAAATACTGCTTTTGAAATCCCTGAGGACATCTATGATGAATACTTCACTTCTTATGAGGAAATATATGGAAAAGAGACGAAAGTAAAGCGCAAAACGCATTGATGACCCACAACTATAGGGGATCAATCATGGTCCTTTCGATAAGTAAGAGTGTCGAACCCAACGAGGAGCAGAAGGAAATGATAAGCGGTTTTCAGCAAGGTGATTTCTGCAAGCACTGAAATTGTAAGTAACAAGTAGTTTAATAGCAAGGTAATTTGTAATGAGCAAGTAACGATAACAATAGTAATGGTAGAGCAAGATAGCCCAATCCTTTTGTGGCGAAGGACATGCCAAAACTATCTCTTATGATAAGCAAAGTGTTCTTGAGGGTACACAACTATTTCATCTTTTCACTTTCATCATGTTGGTTTGATTTGTGTTTGCTACTTTGAAAATTTGATATGTGGGTGGACCGGTGCTAAGGTGTTGTTCTTACTTGAACGTAACAACCTACTTATGATTAACCCCCTCGCAAGCATCCCCAACTATGAGAAGAGTATTAATACAAAGTCTAACCATAGCATTAAACATGTGGACCCAAATCAGCCCCTTACGAAGTAGCGCATAAACTAGGGTTTAAGCTTCTGTCACTCTAGCAACCCATCATCTAATAAATACTCCACAATACATTCCCTTAGGCCCAAGGATGGTGAAGTGTCATGTATTCTACGTTCACATGACACCACTAAGGGAATCACATCATACATATCATCAAAATATTGAACACATATCAAGTTCACATGATTACTTGCAACATGCCTTCTCCCGTGACCTCAAGAACAAAGGTAACTACTCACAAAGAATGTTCATGCTCAAGATCAGAGGGTATTGAATAGCATAATGGATTTGAACATATAATATTCCACCAAATAAACCATATAGCAATCAACTACACAAGGTAATCAACACTACTAGTCACCCACAAGTACCAATCTGAGGTTCCGATACAAAGATTGAACACAAGAGATGAACTAGGGTTTGAGAGGAGATGGTGCTGTTGAAGAAGTTGATGAAAAATGGCCTCCCCAATATGAGAGGGTTGTTGATGATGATGATGGCTTCGATTTCCCCCTTTGGGAGGGAAGTTCCCTCGGCGGAATCGCTCCGTCGGAGGGCAAAAGTGCTCCTGCCTAAGTTCCACCTCGAGATGGCGGCACCTCGTCCCGAAAGTACTACTCCTAAGTTTTTAGGTTTTTTGGGAATTTATACCATAAGATGGGCTCCAGAGGTGGGCCAGGGTGAGCACCACCCACCTGGCTGCACCTGGGGAGCCTCGCGTGCCCTGGTGGGTGTTCCTCACCTGGTGGCCCCCTTCCGGTAGTTCTTTGGTCAAAAATTCCTCATTTATTCCAAAAAAATCTCCTTAAAATTTCAGCTTCATTGGGGATGTGCAGAATAGGTATCTCTGATGTGCTTTTTCAAGTCCCGAATTCCAACTGTCGGTATTCTCCCTCTTTGTGTAAACCTTGCAATTTATGAGAGAAATGATATTAGAATTACTCCCCAAAGCATTATTATGCATAAAAACATTATAAATAATAGTAAGAAAATATGATGCAAAATGGACGTATCACGCACATTCAAAAAATTGAGATGAGATGGGCAAAAGAGTGGAAGGAATGGATATTTGTCACTTCCATGTACATCAACAAATTCATTGTTAATCCTCCTTGCTCAAAACGTTCTCTAGCTGCTGGTCAAGAAGCTGATCCCACCAGCACCAGGTGTGGTGAGGAATTTCCCAAGGAGTGGGCTAAGAGCCAAGCCAAGCTAAAAAAATATGGCTCCAGAAGTAGTGAAGAAATTCAATAAAGATATTGTTGTCACTTCTGCGACCACTGAGGCATCTGCTAGTCGAATGGCACCTAAAAAGGGAATGCCAAAGAAATCTGATGTAAATCCAAAGCCTTCAAGCTCAATGCCCTCATGGCCAAGTTCTTCAACTGCAAAGTCCTCACTGCAAATTCCTCAAGAAGTTTCCTCAAAGGGTGCACCAATGCCCTCTGTGGCTGCAACATCATCAGCCGCTTCCGCAAAACCTTCAACATCTTTTCACCTTGCTACGTGTCAGTGGACTATTGTGGTATCACTAGAAGAGTATGTCTAGAGAGGGGTGAATAGACTACTAGCAGGAATTTAAAATCTACACAAGGTGCAAAGTTAAGTGTTGGCAGATTTTAGCAATTATAGCAAGTCTAGCACACCCTACACATGCAAGTCATCAAGTATAGCAGCGGAATGTAAAGACATTGCACATTAAAGTAAGGAGTGGAGATAGGGAGATCAAACGCATGAAGGACACAAAGATTTTTCCCGTTGTTTCGATAGGTGGTGCTATCGTACGTCCACGTTTATGGAGTGTTCAACCCACAGAGGGTAACGGTTGCGAGAGTCCATGGAGGGCTCTACCCACGGAGGGTTCCATAAAGAAGCAACCTCAACTATACCATGATGGCCTACGTCCACGGAGGATTAGCCTAACTCAGGGTAGATCTCCACGAAGTAGGCGATCTCCTTCCCCTTATAAACTTCTTGGTTCACTCCACAACACGAAGTAGGAGGCTCCCAAGCGACACCTAACCAATCTAGGAGGCACCACCCTCCAAAAGGTAATAGGCTCGATAATGTCGATGAACTCCTTGCTCTTGTGCTTCAAGATGATAGACTCCTCCACACACAATCACTCTCTCACTGATTTGGCTATGGTGGAAGAGATTGATTGGGTGGAAAGCAACTTGGGGAGTCTAGAGATCAAGATTCATATGGTTGGAATGGAATGTCATGATCTCAACACATGAGTAGGTGGATCTCTCTCTCAGAAAATCAGTTGGTATGAGTGGGGATCTGTTCTGAGTGCTTCTCTTGCGAGTGAGTGCTGGTGGAGGCGTATATATAGGCATCTCCAAAAATCCAACAGTTACACCTAATAAGTCCAACTCGATGACACCGATGTGTTAATCTCGATGGTATTGAGTTGCCTAAAAGGTAGCAACTTTTGGATCTCGGTGAGACCGATACATAAAACTCGGTTGCACCGATTAGGTGACCAACGGTCAGATTGCCAAACTAGGTGACGCAGATTCAACAAACTCGACAGGACCGATTTTGTGAATTTCTTAACAGAAAGTTGGCAACCCAAACTCGGTGGCACCGAATCAGAATTGGTTGCACCGACGGGTTAGGGTTTGGCTTGGGTCTGTTTGAGTTTGGGAATTGGTGGCACTGAGTGGAAAGTGTTGGTTGCACCTTTGGCTTTGGATAGACTTTTGTGGAAGAGCTTGTAACGCCCCGGACACACCCGCCGGTAATCGTTACTCCTGGCAGGATCTAGACTGACCTCATAGATAATTACTAGTCTTTTCTGCGCACTTTGTTCTCACTCATGCGCACCAAGAACCAACTTCTCGGTCGGTCACCCATCCTAGAACTAGGTCACCCATCCTAGAACTACTCCAAGCCAAGCACGCTTAACCTGAGAGTTCTGTTTGAATGGGCTCCCGAAAAAGAAGGAATTCCTTATTGATATGAGTAGTCTATCATCCCTAATAAGCTAGGCTATCACATACACCACCACTCAAAGGAAACGACGTCCTCATCGGGTCACAGGAACGTTCCTTCTTGGCACAAACGTATGTGCTTCCAGTCCGATACATGTGTCATTCCGTGTGCCACGACGGGTCACCAACTTCGTGAACAACATGACCGCGCACCTGTCGGCAAATATCTATGTAACCGCGAGGGTCGGATCTGATACCAACTTGTAACGCTCCGGACACACCCGCCGGTAGTCGTTACTCCTGGCGGGATCTAGACTGACCTCACAGATCAATACTAGTCTTTTCTGCGCACTTTGTCCTCACTCATGCGCACCCGGGACCAACTTCCCGGTCGGTCACCCATCCTAGAACTACTCCAAGCCAAGCACGCTTAACCTAAGAGTTCTGTTTGAACGGGCTCCCGGAAAAGAAGGAATTTCTTATTGATATGAGTAGTCTATCATCCCTAATAAGCCAGGCTATCACAGAGCTTGTGGATGTTTTTGGTGACTATCACTTATGCACGTCTGAGCATTTTGTTGATTAACAGTACCTTACCCCTTTTGATAGTATTGGCTTTCCTATGGACTCAAAGTGATTTCTGAAGTACACTAGATGAAAGTATTAGTCCAAGAGACAATGTATGTTGTTATGAATTATCAAAACCACCAAGGGAGCACGTTGTTATTTCAATCTCCCCTTTTTGGTAATTGATGACAACATACAAACAAAGCTTCAAATAAGGATATGCATGGATATAATGAAGACTTTGATAGAAAAATGACTTAGACTTTATCCCCCTAGATGTGTGCAATCCCCTTTGAAGGATATTTTCTATGGAATGCGTGGACACACATAGAGTAGAAGGGATATAAAAAGTTATGTGTATCTTGGATATATGCATCAAATGTATATGTATGAGGTGTATCCTTGGTCAAGACTTCACTCTTGCAAACTATATGTGCAAGAAGCAAGAGATCACTTTGATCAAGGATATGATGCACATACTTACCTTGAGTTCTTGAGCATTCTAGTAGTAGAGATACACTCGAGAAAACAATGTTAGGAAACACAAGAGTATTCTACCAATCAAAAGCAATAGAACTCAAAACTACCAAGATATGGAGAACATATAAAAGAAAGTATTCCTTAGGATTGATATGTCTCCAAGAACTTTTATAACTTGCTCCCCTAGATATGAAATAGTAGGACATCCTCTCCCCCTAAATCTTAGCATGTAGAAATTGGGATTGGATAGGGAGAGAAAAGTCTAACATGAATGATCAAATGTAATAAACACATCCTTCTCCAAAACATTTTTTCTCCCCATACTTTGGTATTCTCCCCTTGTCTATATAAGTATAAACTTTGATATTCTTCTCTCCATCTTTGCATAAGCATGTATCTCCCCCTTTAGCTTTGAAGCTTTGGTATTTCTCCCCCTTTGGCATTAATTGCCAAAAAGGTCAGATATAGGGTCAAATACAGGGATCATTGATTAAGAAGGGATCCTTGAGAACAAGGGTCTTAGAATGTAGGGTTCATAGAATATGAAAATCATTAGAAAAGCGATGGAATAATTGAAAATAATTTCTCTCCCTTTGGCTAAACTAAGAATTTGTAGAACTTGTCCTCCTTTGAGTTAGGGATCCTTGAATTTATTTCTCCCCCCTTTTTTAATAAAGGGATCATCGAAGGATTGAAAATAGAAGGATCACAAAGATTTATAGGTACAAACACAGACTGAAACAAGATATTAAGTCGGTGTCTCCAAGAAAAATTAGTCAATGGTACGGATATGATGTTATGCAGCTCATCTACTGAATCGGTAGAACCCAGTTCTTTTTATTGGAGGCTCCAAGGCTAAAACAGAAACTTGGCAATGTTTGAGAAACTTGCGATTTTTAAAAAAATACCAATGAAGTGTCAAAAGAATTTTGTAAACAAAATGCAAAAATAATTTACAAATAGATATCAACTAGAGAATATTTGAATGGTTCCAACAAATCTTGCAATATAGAGAATGAACCAACCAAGATTTTTAACTAGATGATGGGTGGTGATTAGATCACTTATATTAGAGTATATTGACTTAGGAGCCAAGCAAGAATACTTGATCATAGGTCATACTCATCGTTAAGCTCAAAAATGGGGTTACCATTTTTCAATTAAGCATTTTAATGTCTTCATATCACTTGAGTTGCTTTATCTCATGACTTGGAGTAAAGCTATATCAAGAATATGAGTACATACCTTTGAGTGATGTTGTTGACGTAGCTTGTAGGTGAACTTGATGAGGATGCTCGAAGTTGATGAAGATCATCTTGAGTTGGGAGCTATCCTTGTTGTTTTCGTTCACTTTTCACCTACGTAGGTTAGTCACGCAATGAAGAACAAGAGATATCCAAATGACATGATACTAATTGAGAGTTAGCAGTTGAGAAATGTATGTCAAGGATATGTTTTGTGGTCTTCTTCCTTTCATCTCAAAGCGAGGATGTGGATACTTGGTCATGACAAGATTGCTTAGGATACGAGTTGATGGAAATCTTGTGGAGTGTTGTTCTTCCAAGTACCTACAAAAGGGTTAGATGCAAGACAAGGGATCATAGAATTCCAAGATATATGATATCCAAGATAATAATAACATGGAATTGACAATAAAGCTCATCCCCTAGCATGCAGCCGAGTGAGCTTAGATCAAGTTTGAAGCATCAATGATGTTCAACTCACTCCTCTAATGACAAAACACGTTTTCATCAAGTGGCTTAGTAAAGATATCGGCCAATTGCTTGTTAGTATGAACATGGTTAAGATCAATATCTCCTTTGGCAACATGATCACGAATGAAATGATGTCGAACTTGAATATGCTTGGTTTGAGAACGTTGCACACGATTATGTCCAATCTTAATAGCACTTTCATTGTCACATAGTAATGGCACATTTTTAACATACATTGCATACTTTGTAAGCGTTTGTGTCATCCATAATAATTGCACGCAACATGATCCAGCAGCAATATATTCATATTCGGCGGTAGATAGAGATACCAAGTTCTGTTTCTTGGAGGACCAAGACACAAGAGATCTACCACAAAATTTTCATGTACCCGAGGTGGATTTTCTATCAACCTTGTCACCGACATAGTTCGAGTCGGAGTAGCACAAGATTAAAAGAGGATCCCTTGGGATACCAAATGCCAAAGTTTTGTGTATGAATCAAGTATCTCACAATGTGTTTCACAACCTTAAGATGACACTCTTTTGGTGCAGCTGGATATAGGGCACACATGCACACACTAAGCATAATATCAGGACGGGAGGCACATAGATAAAACAAAGAACCAATCATTGAGCGATAAACCTTTTGATCAACCGGTTCACCCTTCTTAGTGAGATCATCGTGTCCGCTAGTGGGCGTGGGAGTTTTCATACATTTGAACTCTTGCATGTTGAACTTCTTGATCAAGTCCTTGGTGCACTTTGTTTGAGAGATGGAAGTACCTTCTCTCGTTTGCTTGATTTGTAGACCAAGGAAGAATTTCAGTTCACACATCATAGACATCTCATACTTCTCTGACATCAAACTTCCAAATTTATCACTAAATTGTGGGTTAGTAAATCCAAAGACAATATCATCCACATAAAATTTGGCACACAGATAATTCACCATTAACTCTCTCTGTGAATAAGGTTGCTTCAATCTGACCAATTTCAAATGCGTGTTCAATAAGAAACTCTATTAGGCATTTATAATAAGGTTCCTTAAGACCATATAAGGCTTTGCGAAGTTTGTAAACGTGGTCAGGTTTCTTAGGATTCACAAAACCAGGAGGTTGTTTAACATAGTCCTCTTCTTCAATATCACCATTTAAGAATGCACTTTTAATATCCATTTGGTAAAGTGTGATATCATGGTGATTGACATAAGCAAGAAGAATTCAAATGGCTTCTAGTCTAGCAACGGGGGTGTAGGTCTCATCGTAGTCCATACCTTCGACTTGCGTATATCCTTGGGCTATGAGACGAGCCTTGTTGCGTAGGACTTGACCGTCTTCATCTTGCTTGTTCTGAAACACCCATTTCGTGCTGATGATGTTTTGCTTGTGCTTGGCTGTTGGGCAACGTTGCATGGGAAACAAAAATTATCCTACGCACACACAAGATCTATCCATGGTGATGAGCATCTATGAGAGGGAGACTGGATCTACATACCCTTGTAGATCGCTAAGTGGGAAGCGTTAAGAAACGCGGTTGGTGTAGTCGAACGTCTTCGCGATCCGAATCGCCGAGCATCCTGCGATCACATCACGATCCATCCCGCGATCCAATCACAATCCGTCCCGCGAACTCATCATGATCCGTCCCGCGATATCATCACGATTCGTCTCGCGATATTGCTGACGGTCCTTCCGATCTAGCGCCGAACGGACGACACCTCCGCGTTCAGCACACGTACAGCTCGATGACGATCTCGGCCTTCTTGATCCAGCAAGAGGGAGTGGAGAGGTAGAAGAGTTCTCCGACAGCGCGATGGCGCTGCGGCGATGGTGGTGGAGCTATTCCGGCAGGGCTTCGCCTAAGCACTGTAGAAAACCGATCTAGAAGAGAAACTATGCACTAGAGGAACGGGTAGCACGTGGTTGAAAATCTGGTGCCAAAAACCCTAAAACCTCTAGTATATATAGGAGGAAGAGAGGAGTAGGCTTGTCCCTCAAGGGGCCAGCCCTTGGTTCGGCGGAATCAAGGAGGAGAGGAGGACTCCTCCATTCCTAGTAGGACTAGGATTCCTCCCTATTTTGCCTTTTTTTCCACCCTTTTCTCTTTGGGTTTCTCTCCTAGCCGCATGGGCCTTGTGTAGGAATTCCACCAGCCCACTAAGGGCTGGTATTCACTCTCCCACAGCCCATGTAGCCTTTTGGGTCGAAATACCCCTCCCGATGGTCTCCCGGTACACTACCGGCACTCCCGATACACTATCGATGAGCTCGAAACTTTTTCGGTGACCAAAACAGGACTTCCTATATATCAATCTTTACCTCTGGACCATTTCGTAGCTCCTCGTGACGTCCAGGATCTCATCCGGGACTCCGAACAACCTTCGGTCAACACCATACATAAGTCTGTACTACCGAAACGTCACCGAACCTTAAGTGTGGAGACCTTGCGAGTTCTAGAAGTATGTAGACATGACCGAGACATCTCTATGGTCAATAACCAATAGCAGGACCTGGATGCGCATATTTAGTTCCGACATATTCTATGAAGATCTTTATCGGTCGAACCTCTATGTCAAGGATTCAGTTAATCCCGTATGATGTTCCCTTTGTTCTTCGGTATGTTACTTGCCCGAGATTCGATCGTCGGTATCTCCATACTTAGTTCAACCTCATTACCGGAAAGTCTCTTTACTCGTTTCGTAATACAAGATCCCGTTACTAACACTTAGTCACATTGCTTGCAAGGCTTGTTGTGATGTTGTATTACCGAGTGGGCCCTAAGTACCTCTCCGTCACACGGAGTAACAAATCCCAGTCTTGATGCATGCCAACCCAACAGACACCCTCGGAGATACCTGTAGAGCACCTTTATAGTCACCCAGTTACGTTGCAACGTTTGATACACACAAGGTACTCCTTCGGTGCCAGTGAGTTGCAAGATCTCATGGTCATAGGAACATATACTTGACATGCAGAAAACAGTAGCAATAAACTGACACAATCATATGCTACGTTTGTAGTTTGGGTCTTGTCCATCACATCATTCTCCAAATGATGAGATCTCGTTACCTAATGACATCTCATGTCCATGACTAGGAAACCATAGCCATCTTTGATCAACGAGCTAGTCTATTAGAGGCATACTAGGGACATGTTGTTGTCTATGTGTGATAGCCTGGCTTATTAGGGATGATAGACTACTCATATCAATAAGGAATTCCTTCTTTTTCGAGAGCCCATTCGAACAGAATTCCCAGGTTAAGCATGCTTGGCTTGGAGTAGTTCTGGGATGGGTGACCGACCGGAAAGTTGGTCCCGGGTGCACATGAGTGAGGACAAAGTGCGCAGAAAAGACTAGTATTGATTTGTGAGGCTAGTCTAGATCCCGCCAGGAGTAACGACTACCGGCGGGTGTGTCAGGGGCGTTACAAGTTGGTATCAGAGCCGACCCTCACGGTTACACGGATGTTTGCCGACAGGTGCACGGTCATGTTGTTCACGAAGTTGGCGACCCGTCGTGGCACACGAAATGACACATGTATCAGACTGGAAGCACAGACGTTTGTGCCAAGAGGGAACGTTCCTATGACCCGACGAGGACGTTGGTTCCTCTAAGTGGTGGTGTATGTGATAGCCTGGCTTATTAGGGATGATAGACTACTCATATCAATAAGGAATTCCTTCTTTTCCAGGAGCCCATTCAAACAGAACTCCCAGGTTAAGTGTGCTTGGCTTGGAGTAGATCTAGGATGGGTGACCGACCGGTAAGTTGGTCCCGGGTGCGCATGAGTGAGGACAAAGTGCGCTGAAAAGACTAGTATTGATCTGTAAGTCTACTCTAGATCCTACCAGGAGTAACGACTACCGGCGGGTGTGTCTGGGGCGTTACACTATGTATCCACACATGTATCTGAGTTTTTGATCAACACAATTATAGCATGGATAATAAACAATTATCATGAACAAGGAAATATGATAATAACTAATTTATTATTGCCTCTAGGGCATATTTCCAACAGTCTCCCAATTGTACTAGAGCCAATAATCTGTTTCACATCACCATGTGATTCACATTGTTATGAATCTAACACCCAATGAGTTCTGGGGCTCGATCATGCTTTGCATGTGAGAGAGGTCTTATAGTCAACGGGTCTGCGACATTCAGATCCGCGTGTACTTTGCAAATCTCTATGTCAAACTATAAACACTGCTACCACACTCCACTTGGTACTATTCCAAATGGCTGCTCCACTATACGTATCTAGATTGCTACTACGAGTCATCCGGATTGATGTTAAAGCTTGCATCGACGTAACTCTTTACGATGAACTCTTTATCACCTTCATAATCGAGAAACATCCCCTTAGTCTTTTTGTTACTAAGGATAATCTTGACCGCTGTCCAGTGATCCACTCCTGGATCACTCCTGTACCCCTTGATGGACTCATGGCAACGCACACACAGGTGTGGTACACAACATGACATACTATAGAGATCCTATGGCTAAGGCACAGGGGACGATGTTCGTCCTTTCTCTTTATTCTGCCGTGATCAAGCTTTGAGTCTCACTCAACTTCACACCTTACAAATCAGGCGAGAACTCTTTCTCTGACTGATCCATTTTGAACTCTTTCAAAATCTTGTCAAGGTATGTACTCATTGAAAGTCTCATCAAACATCTTGATCTATCTCTATAGATCTTGATGCTCACCAATTAGGTAGCTTTATCCAGGCCTTCCTTTGAAGATCACTTTTCAACCAACCGTTTATGCTTTACAGAAATTCTACATTATTTCCGATCAACAATATGTCATCCACATATACTTATCAGAAATTCTATAGTGCTCCCACTCACTTTATTGTAAATACAAGTTTCTTGTAAACTTTGTATAAACTACAAAACTTTGACCACCTCATCAAAGTGTATATTCCAACTCCGAGATGCTTGCTTCAGTCCATAGAAGGATCAGTGAAGCTTGCTCACCTTTTAGCATCCTTAGGACTGACAAAACCTTCTGGTTGTATCACATACAACCTTTCCTCAAGTAAACCGTTAAGGAAACAATGTTTTGACATCCATCTGCCAGATTTCATAATGGAAAAATGCAACAACGGCTAACATAATTCCAATAGACTTTAGCATCGCTACGAGTGAGAAAGTCTCATCGCAGCCAACTCATTGAACTTGTCGTAAACTTCTTTGCAACAAGTTGAGCTTTATAAATGGTGACATTTACCATCAGCGTCTGTCTTCATCTTCAAGGTCCATTTGTACTCAACGACCTGCCGTCCAACGAGCAAGTCTACCAAAGTCTATACTTGGTTTTCATACATGGATCCTTTCTCGGATTTCATGGCCTCTAACCATTTGTTGGAATCCGGGCCCATCATCACTTCTCCACAGCTCGTAGGTTCATCGTTGTCCAACAACATGACCTCCAAGACAGGGTTGTCGTACCACTCAGGAGCAGTACACGTCCTTGTCAACCTATGAGGTTTGATAGTAACTTGATCCAAAGCTTCATCATCATCATCATAAAATTCCTCTTCAACTAACGTAGGCTTCACAGAAACATCTTCCTGTGCTGCCCTACTCTCACTTTGAAACAAAGGTTCAATAACCTCATCAAGTTCTATCTTCCTCCCCCTCAATTCTTTCGAGAGAAATTTTTTCTCGAGAAAGGGCCTAGTTTCAGCAACAAACATTTTATGCTTGGATCTGAGATAGAAGGTTAACGCAACTGTTCTTAGGGTATTCTATGAAGATGCATTTGTCTACTTTGGGTTCGACCTCATTAGGTGGAAACATTTTCCACACAAGCGTCGCAGCCCCAAACATTAAGAAATGACAGCTTAGGTTACTATCAAACCATAATTCACATGGTGTCATCTCAACGGATTTAGATGGTGCCCTATTTGAAGTGAAGGTAGTTGTGTTTAATGCATAACCCCAAAACTATAGTAGCAAAACGATAAGAGACATCATAGCCTGCACCATATCCAATAGAGCACGACTATGACGTTCCGACACACCATCACACTATGGTGTTCCAGGTGGCGTGAGTTGTGAAATGACTTTCACATTGTCTAAAGTTGTATGTCAAACTCATAACTCAGATATTCACCTCCACGATCATATCACAGACATTTTTATCTTCTTGTCACGATGATCTTAAACTTCACTCTGAATTTGCTTGAACTTTTCAAACGATTCAGACTTGTGTTTCATTAAGTAAACATACACTATATCTACTCAAATCATTAGTGAAGGTAAGGAAATAACGATATCCACCACACGCTACAAGATCTATTGGATTGCATACATGAACATGTATCATTTCCCATAAATCACTTGCCCGCTCCATCAATCCGGAAAACGGGGTCCTTAGTCATCTTGCCCAAGAGGCATAGTTCGCATGTCTCAACTGATTCGAAATCGAATGTGTCCAAAGATCCAGCAACATGGAGTTTCTTCATGCGATTTATACCAATATGACATTTAGCGGCAGTGCCACAAGTATGTGGTACTATCATTATTAACTTTGTATCTTTTGGCATCAATGTTATGAACATGTGAATTACTATGATCAAGATTCAACAAACCATTCTCACTGGGTGCATGACCATTGAAGGTATTATTCATGTAGACAGAATAACAATTATTCTCTAACTTTAAATGAATAACCGTGTTGCAATAAATACGATCTAATCACGTTGATGCTCAACGCAAAACACCAAATAACATTTATTTAGGTTCGTCACTAATCCCGAAGGTAGAGAGAGCGTGCGATGTTGATCACATCAACCTTGGAAACATTTCAAACACACATCGTCACCTCACCCTCAGCTAGTTCTCTGTTTACCGTAGCTTTTACTTCGAGTTACTAACATTTAGCAACCGAACCAGTATCCAATACCCAGGTGCTATTAGGAGTACTAGCAAGGTACATATCAATAACACGTATATCAAATATACTTCTGTCGTTGTTGCCAGCCTTCTTATCTACCAAGTATCCAGGGTTGTTCCGCTTCAGCGACCGCTCTCCTCATAATCGAAGCAATTACTCTCGGGTTTGGGTTCAACTTTTGGTTGCTTCACTGGAGCAGCAACTGACTTGCTATCCATGAAGTTTCCATCCTTGCTCCCGCCCTTCTCGAAACTAGTGGTTTGACTAACCATCAACACTTAATGCTCCTTCTTGATTTCTACCTTCGTGGTGTCTAACATCGCGAACAGCTCAGGGATCATTATTTCTGACCCTGACATTTTATAGTTCATCACCAAGTTCTAGTAGCTTAGTGGTAGTGACCTGGAGAACTATATCAATCACTATCTTATCTGGAAGATCAACTCCCACTCGATTCAAGCGATTGTAGCCCCCAGACAATCTGAGCACATGTTCAATGATTGAGATATTCTCCTTGATCTTGCAGGCAAAGAATCTTGTTGGAGATCTCATATCTCACAACACGAGTACGAGCCTGAGATCCTAATTTCATCTCTTAGAACATCTCATATGTTCCGTGACGTTCAAAATGTTTCGGAGCCTCAATTCTAAGCCATAATGCATGACGCACTAAACTATCAAGTAGTCATCAGAACGCGCCTGTCAGATGTTCACAACATCTATAGACGACGCTAGAGGGGTTGGTGCACCGAGCGATGCATTAAGGACATAAGCCTTCTGTGTAGCAATGAGGACAATCCTCAGATCACGGACCCAGTCCGCAATATTGCTACCACCATCTTTCAACTCTATTTCTCTAGGAACATATAAAAATTCAAGGGAGCTACAACATGAGCTAGTAATCTACAACCTAATTTTCAAAGACACTACTTACTATGTTCATGATAATGAGTTCAATTAATCATATTACTGAAGAACTCCCACTCAAATTGATATCCCTCCGGTCCAAATTCACCAACTCAAGTCCGATCATCACGTGAGTTGAGGTGGTTTCAATGGTGAACATCATCATGTTGATCATATCTACTATATGACTCATGTTTGACCTTTCGATCTCTTTTGTTCCGAGGCCATGTCTGTACATGCTAGGATCGTCAAGTTTAACCCGAGTGTTCTGCATGTGAAAGACTGGCTTGCACTCGTTGTATGTGAACGTAGAGTCTATCACACCCGATCCTCACGTGGTGTCTCGACACGACGAACTTTCGCAACGGTGCACACTTGGGGATAACACAATTTATCTTGAAATTAAGTGAGGGATCACCTTATAATGCTACCGTTGTCCTAAGAAAAACAAGGTGCATAAAAGGATTAACATCACATGCAAATCATAAGTGACATGATATGGCCATGAACTTGTGCTTTTGATCTCCATCTTGAAAGCACCGACATGATCTCCATCGTCACCGGCACGACACCATGATCTCCATCAATGTGTCGCCATCGGGGTTGTCGCGCCCATCATGCTTGTACTACTATTGCTACTGTTTAGTGATAAAGTAAAGAATTACATAGCGCTTAATGATTGACATGCAGGTCATACAATAATTAAAGACAACCCTATGGCTCCTTTCGGTTGCCGTACTCATCAACATGCAAGTCGTGATATTCTATACAACACATGATCATCTCATACATCACATATATCACATCATGTAATTGGCCATATCACATCACAACATACCCTGAAAAACAAGTTAGACGTCCTGTAATTGTTGTTGCATGTTTTACGTGGCTGCTACGGGTATCTAGCAAGAACAATTCTCACCTACGCATAAACCACAACGGTGATACATAAGTTGCTTTTCAACCTTCTCAAGGACCGCCTTTGTCGAATCCGATCCAACTAAAGTAGGAGAAATTGCCACCCGCCAGCCATCTTTTGCAACAAATTGCAGTGGAGGGAACCGGTCTCTCGTAAGCGTACGATTAATGTTGGTCCGGGTCGCTTCATCCCACAATACCGCTAGACCAAAACACGACCAAGGGAGGAAGCAATCTAAGCATCAACGCCCACAAACTCTTTGTGTTCTACTCAAGATCTCATCTACACATAGACCTAGCTCATGATGCCACTATTAGGGAACGTTGCCTGGGAAACAAAAATTTTCCTATGCACACGCAAGATCTATCCATGGTGATGAGCATCTACGAGAGGGAGAGTGGATCTACCTACCCTTGTAGATCGCTAAGCGGGAAGCATTAAGAAACACGGTTGGTGTAGTCGAACGTCTTTGCGATCTAAATCGCCAAGCATCCCGCAATCGAATCATGATCCGTACCTTGATCCAATCACGATCCGTCCCGCGAACTCATCACAATCCATCCTGCGATCTCATCACGATCTGTCTCGCGATCTTGATGACGGTCCTTCCGATCTAGCGCCGAACGGACGACACCTCCGGGTTCAGCACACGTACAACTCGATGAAGATCTCCACCTTCTTGATCCAGCAAGAGGGAGCGAAGAGGTAGAAGACTTCTGCGGTAGCACGACGGTGCTGCGGTGATGGTGGTGGAGCTATTCCGGCAGGGCTTCTCCTAAGCCCTGTAGAAAACCGATCTAGAGGAGAAACTATGCACTAGAGGAACGGGTAGCACGTGGCTGAAAGTCTGGTGCCAAAAACCCTAAAAACTCTAGTATATATAGGAGGAAGAGAGTAGGAGGATTGGACCTCAAGGGGCCAGCCCTTGGTTCGGCCAAATCAAGGAGGAGAGGAGGACTCCTCCTCCAATCCTAGTAGGACTAGGATTCCTCCCTATTTAGCCTTTTTTCCACCTTTTTCTCTTTGGGTTTTCTCTCCTAACCGCATGGGCCTTGTGGGGGACTTCCACCATCCCACTAAGGGCTAGTATTCACTCTCCCACAGCCCATGTAGCCTCTTGGGTCGAAATACCCCTCCCGATGGTCAGCCGGTACACTACCGGCACTCCCGGTACACTACCGATGAGCCCGAAACTTTTGCGGTGACCAAAACAGGACTTCCGATATATCAATCTTTACCTCCAGACCATTCCGGAGCTCCTCGTGACGTTCGGGATCTCATCCGGGAATCCAAATAACCTTAGGTCACCACCATACATAACTCTATACTATCGAAACGCTACCAAACCTTAAGTGTGCAGACCCTGCGGGTTCGAGAACTATGTAGACATGACCGAGACACCTCTACGGTCAATAACCAATAGTGGGACCTAGATGCCCATATTGGTTCCTACATATTCTACGAAGATCTTTATCGGTCGAACCTCTATGTCAAGGATTCAGTTAATCCCGTATGATGTTCCCTTTGTTCTTCGGTATGTTACTTGCTCGAGATTCGATCGTTGGTATCTGTATACCTAGTTCAACCTCGTTACCGGCAAGTCTCTTTAATCGTTCCCTAATACAACATCCCGTTACCAATACTTAGTCACATTGCTTGCAAGGCTTATTGTGATGTTGTATTACCGAGTGGGCCCTATGATACCTCTCTGTCACACAGAGTAACAAATCCCAGTCTTGATCCATGCCAACCCAACAGACACCCTCGGAGATACCTGTAGAGCACCTTTATAGTCACCCAGTTTTGTTGTGATGTTTGATACACACAAGGCACTCCTCCGGTGTCAGTGAGTTGCATGATCTCATGGTCATAGGAACATATACTTGACATGCAGAAAACAGTAGCAATAAACTGACACGATCATATGCTACGTTTGTAGTTTGGGTCTTGTCCATCACACCATTCTCCTAATGATGTGATCCCATTATCAAATGACATCTCATGTCCATGGCTAGGAAACCTTAACCATCTTTGATCAACGAGCTAGTCCATTAGAGGCATACTAGGGACATGGTTTTGTCTATGTATCCACACATGCATCTAAGTCTCCGATCAATACAATTATAGCATGGATAATAAACGATTATCATGAACAAGGAAATATGATAATAACTAATTTATTATTGCCTCTAGGGCATATTTCCAACAGATTCATGATTTGATCGCGGGACGGATCGTGATGGGATCGTGGGACGGATCGTGATGGAATCGCGGGACGCTCGGCAATTTGGATCGCGAAGACGTTCAACTACATCAAACGTGTATGTTAACGCTCCCGCTTAGCGATCTACAAGGGTATGTAGATCCACTCTCCCTCTCGTAGATGCTCATCACCATGGATAGATCTTGCGTGTGCGTAGGAAATTTTTTGTTTCCCATGCACCGTTCCCCATCAAGAGATGCCGATTTCCTCATCTTGACTTGGAGTGCACGACATGCCTTTGGCAATTCCTTCTGGAATGTGAGCTCTCAATTTATCCGGCCCTTCCTGCGATAATCAGAGAATGCCCACCAAGCCAGCCTATTAAGAGATAGGCTGATGGCCCGAGGACCCCTTAGTCCAGGACTCCCTCAGTAGCCCCCGAACTAGCCCCCAACACCAAGGGTCTTAGCTTCGGATTCTCCATGTGACTAGAGTCTTCGGCTTGCAGGGTGAGTTCTTCTTCCCATTTAATGATCGGCTCGGATTAGTTAGGCCTTCGATGACGTGTAATGTATCCGATCATATGATCGACCGAACACTGTGAGTCGCTTAGCCCCGAAGGCCAAACTTCAAAGTGTAAACAATGTATATTGACAACCTTTCTGACAAAGTGTCGAGGCCCACCACGACCACTGAACTAGTTCCGAAAACTCGATTCGCAGTTCGAGGCTATTTTTACCTTAACACGACCCATCAATGCATAAATCGTGCTCCGTTTCACAGGGATATGATTAATCATATCAAGTTTATTTATGCGTGTATAACGGCACACACGTCTTGGGAAGTAGAGGGATTTGCGGAGCAGTATAGGGAGGCTAATCATTGTCACGCCTCATAAAAGGAAAAAAACTCAAGGCCTATTCACGCTCCTCATTCGTATCCTCTTCTTCCTCAATCTCCCTAAGCTCCGAGAGCCCAGATCTAGTTCTTCCTCAACTTCTCCTCCAAGCTTTTCCCATGGCGGGTTCGGACTCCAACGGCAAGTGGGAGGCCTCCGCGGTCACTGAGCAAGACATCCGGGACCTGAAGGAAGCCGGTTACCTCCCAGCCAACATCTTCCACCGCACCCTAGAGAAGAACCAGGTGGTCCCCACCCCAAAGCCAGGCGAGAGGGTGGTATTCGTCCCCCACTTCATCTGGGGACTAAGCTTTCCATCCATCGCTTTGTCTGGTGTCTCATGTTCTTCTATGGACTAGACTTCCACGACCTCCCCCCGAACTCCTTTATGCACATATCGGCATTTATCATCGTCTGCGCGGACTTTCTACAGGTCGAACCGCACTTCGCCATGTGGCTCAAGGTCTTCAACGTCAAGCCGAAGACCGTCACGAGTGAGCATGCGAAATGCGGAGGGGCAGTCACCAACAAGCTCCCCTTCATCAGATGGCCGACTGGTACCTTCATTGACACGATGAAGATCTGCAAAAGGAGTAGTTTTATATCACCGAGCCAAGAGAAGAAGGTCAGGTTGCTCCGGCCGAGTTCGGATCCGGACCTCCCACAAGATTAACTTCATGGCTTCGAAAGGGCCCCGACTGTGGGTCGGATGCGGAGGTGGACAAGATGAAGAAGCGCATCACCTCGATGGTCAAGGACAAGATAGAGCTGGTTAACATGGTCCAGATCATGCTTCGATGCCGCATCCTTCCCTGCCAACACCGGGACTCCCTCATGTGGGTTTATTAGCTTGACGATGAGCCTACCGTTCGTTAGCTCTTCCGCACCACTCTGGAGAAACCGTGGAAGGCATTGTTCAAGGTTTAGAAGATCTAGCCATCTGAGGAGGAGGTTCGGGGCCTACACGCCGATAACCCTCCTACCCAGGTATAACATAATTTCAATTGATCGTCTTTGTTTTCCGACGGAAAATCTAAACACCTTTCCCATCATCTTTGCAGAAATGGTTGAGCAAAGCCACATGCATCAACTGCCCGTCACCATAGCCCGAAGACCCCAGGTCGAAGCTGTTGTCGGAGATGCTCGTCACGCCGCCTTACAAGGCGCTAGAAAAGAAAGCGAAGAAGAAAGGACAAGGAGGTCTCAGCCTAAAGGACTAGCCGGACGCGGCATCCGAGGAAACCCATGCCTCCTCTAACCATGAGGAAGAGCATGAGGACAAGGAGGAGGGGCATTCCCCCCTCACAATAATGAGGGCGGTGTCATCGGACACTACGGAGGAGGTACCTCCTCCTGCTCCAAAACGGGCACGTCTAGCGATGTTGGTCCTGCCCGACGATAGTTCGGACTCAGATATCGAGTCCGAGGACTTGGAAAATGTTCCTCAAAGGAACCTAAGGGTCAAGCTCCTAGCTCAAAGGTAAGAATCCGAAGACTCCCTGAGCTATTCATACCAATGTTTTTAATGTTATTAACGTGTGAGAGCCTTTTGGTCCATAGCACACCATGCGTTCTCCCCACTGACCAAGTTTTGGATGGGGAGACTCCACCCGCCGAGCTAGCGGAGAACGGAACTATGTCGCATCCCACACCTCCAGGGACCGCGAAGGATGCCGTGGAGCTATCATCCCACCAGGCTCCTTTGGAGCCGAACACAGGCGGTGGGGGTGACGATGTCATGGCTGAAGTTAATGCCTCGGCCGCTGAAGATCGGGAGGAGGATCCCCTCCCGGACACTGAGGAGGCTAGACAAAAGGATGTCCAGTCCCCGCCGAGGTCATCTCTAGAGTGCACCACGCCTCCGGAGCCACCAGTTCAATCCCTGGTTGGAGATCGTACTAACCGATCACCACCGGCGCCACCGATGACTGGGTGGCCGGTCATGGAAGAGGCTCTTTCAAGCGCCTCCATATCCTAGGATCACTGCACCCTTATGGTTGTGGGTTTGCAAAGCATTCATTCCATTGATAGCAGACTGAAGGAGGCCTTCAACGGTCTCCTGGCGGGCTTCCAGGTGAGCCACGTAATGTTCTTTTCCTGAAATTTTAATTTATTAGGTTTGTGCTATCGTTATATATAGAAGCCTCCGAGCCGTGTGTGAGTTCAGAAAAACTCACCCGGGGTCAAATACAAACAAATGACCAAACAATGTATGAGACATTATTCAGCCTATAATGTTCTAATAGTCCTTAAGAGGACTGAACATAGGGTCATGGTCTTGACAGTTCGGTTGTTTAAACTCATATAAACTGATAAATATGTGCTATTTACAGGCTTTGTCATCAGCGGCGCCCGTTAATGCCGCAGAGCTTGACGAGCTAAACCGGAAGATCAAGGGCTCCGAAGAGGAGCTTGATGCTCTAAATAAGAGGTTTGACGAGGCGCAAGGTGATTCATCTTGGAATATCCGAGTTATTAAGCATTAGTGATACACACTGTTGACTTAGTATAATGATATGTTGTATTTCTTACGTAGCCTCGGCAAAGGAAGTCGAGAAGCTCAAGGCTGAGCTTCGACAGATAAAGCAAGAGGCCGCGGAAGAGAAGGCATCAGCCAAACAGGCAGCTGCCACGCTCTCTGCATTAAAAACCGCGAGCGAAAAGCATGAGGCTCGGGTGGGGAGGTTCAGCAGGAGCTTAAGGACGCCAACCAAAAATGCGAGGACCTTGAACAGAAGGGCAAGGAACAAGCTGTCGAGCTATCCGCGTTGAAAGCTGACCTCCAGAAGGAGCGGGTGTACAAGCTATTCTTTAAAGAACAGATTCGCCAAGTCAAGGATATCACAAATGGTATGCCGTATTTACTAGAGTGTGCCTTCGGTGATAGCATGTTTGTATTGATCACCCAGGTGTGGAGTTCCTCAGGCGCCAGCTTGGATCTCCTAAAGAGTGTAGCGGACGCGAACCAGTTCTATGCTTCGCGAGAAGAGGGAGATGAGGCTCAGCTCTTTTGGGCGCAATTCGAAGCCTCCGAGTGCTCTCCTCTCCTCATCGAGCGGATGAAGCAGCTGATGGAGCTACACCGGGTGGCGAAGCCAGCCATGAGGGATCTCTGCATCCGGCTATGGCCCAATGAGCCATTGTCGGGCAGTTACTTCGGCCTGGCGCGGAAGCTGAGCGATGCCTCGCCCTGGATTGACACGCTAAGGTGTTCTTCCTGCATCGAGGGAGCTCAGATGGCCTTTGCAAGGGCCAAGGTGCACTGGACGAGGCTAGATCCTACGAAGATAGCCACCGCTCATCCGCCCCCTGGAGAGGAGCATAGGTTCCCAGAGCGATACTTCTACGTAGTGATGGAGGGTGCTCGAGCGATAAAGGCTTTGTGCTCAAAAGATAACTTTTATGAGTAAAAGCGTTGTAATATGTTCGAAGACCTTTTAACGCCTTTATGGTTATGATGCATGGTTTATCATGTCTTTTATGTTTTGCATTCGCTATAACTCCCGTGTGGCCGTTTAAACTGAAAGTTGCGAGTCATCGGCTTCAGTCCCCTTGTAGATACTATGCGAGGTGTCTGTACCTCGGCACTGTGACCCTTTGTCGAGCTATCGGTACCCGAAGGCGGCAGTGTGAGGTGGACAAGACAATCATACCATAATGCTTTATTTCTTTCACTTAGCCATAGGAGCGTGAAAAAGGAATGCGGGGGATGATGACTAGCCCCCAATGGTTTGTAAGGTCCGGATGAACCGCAGTTGAAGCCGGCATCACATGGTTTGTATGAATAACAAACCCATCATATGACACGGAATAACCTCTAACGAAGTTTTTAGTATAACACTTATGCTCGGATTCGCAGACCGGTTCTTGCGTACTATGACAGTCAGTTTTCGGCTTTATCCCCTATGGTGCTTAACCAGGCTAGCTGGAAACACAATTGCAGTGGTTCTCCCTTTGCCCTTTGTAGCAACCCGACCTGGAAAGGTCAAGCCTCTGTGTGTTCTGTGCCATCCCTGGATCAGTATACTGGCACACACAATACATCAATGTATATATCAAAGTGCAATCACATGTAATAATGTAAAACTGATATATACCTTAAAATCTAAGCGGAAACAGTCAACGGGAGTGGAGTCCCAATAATCACCAATGGCAGGTTGAGTGTAGACCGTAACCCTGAATCGTACTCTTACTCGTCGAAGAAGAGTATCTGCAACATGAGACGTTGCAGCCGTGTAGGTCAGTACATTGAATGTACTGGCAAGATCACCATAGTAGAACAGAAGATAAAAACTATTCTATATGCAGTAAGGCTTTGTGGCTCTGTGTCTGAGTTTTTGCATAAAAGCTGATTTTATTTCTTTTTCTACAACAATGGAATATCAGGAATTTTCACTACAGTGTTACCTAACATGACATGGTTCCGCCAACCGATGTCTTAATGCCCACAAGTATCATAAGTTGCCCATAGTTAATTATCAGTCCAGTGTTGAGAGTTTAGAGATAGATCCAAGTCCAGAGGCTCAAATTGTCCATAACCAGGGACACGACTAATCGATTAGGTTTAACTCTGTAGAGTGTTGTGTACTTTACCCACAAGATTCGTTCCCTCCTTGTAAGTCCTCGCACTGCATGGTGTTTGAGAACAGGACGAACGAAACATGGTCTTTCAGAGTGTTTCCCTGACTACTATCAGTGCCCATCCAATCCTAACATCAACTACATCTCGTAGCACTGCCTAGCCAGAGTCACAACAAAGATCAACCAAGCGAGAGCCCATAATGACTTGTGGCTACACAGGTAAGCTTCCGGGCATGAAATATTCATCCGTCTCTTTGAGTCTGGGTGAAGCTTTCCACAAGATGTCATGGCGCTTCTCCATGCATCCCGGCCATCCACTGGTTACTCCAGGGATGCCCAATCAACCATCCTTCACCCAGTAGTGTGTATTGAAAACTTGTTTCCCGAGTCTCAAAGTCTTGAGGTCTTGAAGATGCCTTCATGAAGTTGTCGTCTTGACGTAGAGTCCTCCATCTCACACCACTCACGAACACTCATACCAGACCCCGTCTACTTTAGAATAGCATTAAAATAACTAACGTTCCCGGGGCTTTAGTAGCAAGTGGTGGGTTCCTACCTCATGCATTCCACTCAACTACAAGAATTTCAACAATACTACTGGAGGGATGTGTTGAATGATATCACTACATGCAATAAAACATAGGTATGAAATAGATGGCAAAGTGAACTTGCCTGTACTGTTGATGAAGGTAAAAATATCGCTCTCAGAAATAACTTCATAGACTATTCGTCACTCTCCGATGAAAATCTATATAATCAAACATTGCATTCATATAAGTAATCATACTAGCAATCAATACTAACAATCAAAAAGTAACACAAAACCAAAAGCAGCAAGGTTGTGATGAATGAAATACAAAAATTCAAAACAACAAACTGCATCAACACAACCAAGGGTTGGTTTTCTCTATAAATAATCCTATTTTCAAAAGTAATAAAACAAAAACAAAGTAAAATATAACAAAAGTATTTTAGTAAATATTTTACTTAGCAAAAAGAATTACTATTGAAAATCAACTAAGAATTATGATAAATAACACACTAAACACTATAAGTTTTCTAGCTAATAATCTTAACAACAAGTAAAACAAATAAAATAATAGAATAAGAGAAAACAATTTATAAAGCAACTAAGTTAATATAAAGTAGACTTATAAAACAATCTATAAAATTATTTTCAAAAAGGAAATCAAACTAGCAATGGAAATCAATTACAAGTTATAATTAACTAGAATTGATTTTCATGCAATCAACTAATAAAATAATATTTGTTTGAAGGGCTACTGTTATCTAACATAAAACTTTCTAAAATCTATCAACTATTATAAAAGAAAATAAATTAAAACAATTTAAAACAAAGGAAATATAAATAAACCTAAAAAGAACTTAAACAGAATCTGTTTTGCATGAAACCCTAATTTAAACTATTTAAAAATTCTCAGTTTATACCTACTGTTAAATAAAGTTACTAGTGACAAGTAGCAAAAAGAATCAACTAAAAATCTATTTTTAAACTCAAGATATTCAGAAAATAAGATTTAAATCAAATGTGTTTGAAATTCAAATTTAAATTATTCAAATATGGTCAAACTTTATATCTACAGAAACTAGATAATTTTTTGACACAATGCAAAAAGAATCAAATTAAAACAATTAAAAACATAAAGGATATAAAGAAAACAAAATCAGAAACTATTGTGTTTTTAAAACAAAAAACAAAAAATAGAAAAAATCTAACTAACGGATAGGAAACACGTGGCAGTCTCTGATTGGACGAGACCTATGCGTGCTAGGTTGAAACGAGCGGACGACCAGAATTTAGAGAAACGATTCGGTTAATACTAACTTAACAGAAAACCGGCCGGTTCTTCTAAAATAAACCGAAGGGGTACGGGCCTTCTTATCTGAGCCGTTGGGATAAGATTGAACGGAGGGGAGAGAGAGAGGCTCACAAGGGGTTTGGGGGTGCTCCGACGAGAGCTCCGGCGATGTCGAAGGCGGCGGGGTCGTCGGGGACGGTGCTGCGGTGGTCGGAGTCGGTGTCCGAGGGGTCCTGTCGATGGCGGCGGACCTCCGGCGTCCGTAGGTGGTGACGGCGAGAGGAGGGAGCGTCGGAGTTGAGTGGCACGAGCTCTTAGAGCTTCGGGAGGTGGCCCTCTCCGACGAGGTCATCGGCGTGGGTGCTCTGGTGCGTCTGGGCACATGCGAGTGGATGGGGAGGTGCGCATGAGCGAGGGGAAGCGGTTGGTGGGCTCGGGAGGCGGTGGGAGTGTCGGGGTGGAGCGGTGGTGCGGCAATGGTGCGGCGGCTCGATCGAACTCCGGCGAGCGATTGGGCGAGCACGGGGGCACGAGAGTTGGGGGTTTCGCGAGGGAAGAGTGCGGGAGGCCTCTGGCTTATATAGCCAGGAGGTCGGGGTGCGAAAAAGGCAAGGGGAGAGGAGATCACGGTGGCTCCGGTGAAGGAAGGAAGGAGGGGACAGAGGAGGGAGACAAGCGTGGGATAGTGGGATGGGACGGTGGGGTCCACCAGTTAGCGAGAGAGAGAGAGAGAGAGGGGCGCATCGTCGGTGGCCGGTGTGGAAGGAAACCGGATCCGCTCGGGCCAGGTTTGGTAGGTGGGCCGGCGAATGTTTCCTAATAATTGAAATTTTTCCTTTTATTAACTTTACAAAGAAGGGAAAGTACATTATGGCGATCAAATCATTTCCAAAAATTTGGATTTACATATCGAAATGACCAGGGGAATAAATGCAATTTAATGAACATTTTTCCACGGCCAAAATAAATACTTTAAGAAAATTATTTTCAGAAAATGCCTAATTTGATTTTAAATCTTTGGCAATAAATTTTCAAATAACCCCTTGGGTTTTATGGGTCAAATACTTCACAAAAATAACCCTGGTGTGGAGTGTCATGTTACTCTTCTCAAAATCTTGTCAAGGGTATTTGAATTTTTTCAAAATTTAAAATGGAACCAAATATGAAATGAATTCCAAAAAGAATAATTCAGAGATTTTCAAATCCACTTTTCAAATTCCTTGTTGAGGAAGAAGTCATGTTATCTTCTCTCACTGATTTGAATTGGAATTGAATTTGAAATCAAACACAAAGGGAAAGTCATTTTATTCCCTCTCATTCAAAAGTTTTCAAAAGTTTTAAATTTCACTCAATTTAATCACTCAAGCAAACAAACACTCATTCTAATATTTATTATAACATTTCAAAAATTTGGGATGTTACAAACCTACCACACTTAAAATGAATCTCGTCCTCGAGATTCGAAAGGGCTAGAAAGAAAAGGTTAGGGTTTGGCGTCTTCTAGTAAATCCATTGTCCTGGAAGTGTGGGGTCTACCACACTTAAAATGAGAATTACTGGTCCTTCAAAATCATGGCAGTCCTCTGGGTACATCTGTCTCTTCACTTACTTCACGATAGCTCCTTCGGTGATGCTCTTCCGTTTAATCAAAATCTCGTGTTCTCATAACAAAATGCACTTCCCTCCGATACTGGGTCTTCTTAACTGACAGGTCTCGTGATCATTCTAAATAACTTATCGAATACCTCATGGTGGTCTACCATTTGTGGTTATCCTGCAGTGAATGGGTCGTGGCTCGATTCCTCACCGTAAAATTCCTATGTGTGACAGCAACTGTCATGTACAAGGGGTTTTCTTCATACTATTCTAAGGCTTAAACAAAAGCTTCTAGGAACGTCGTCTCTTAACTATGGGTAAGTCACTTAGATTTACCATTTCAAATAGCAAGAGAAATGATAAGAGTAAGTCGTCATGGTGATCAATCCATGCCGCACTAAAATCATTTCCTTGTATAAGGTTCAGTGAATCTCGTATTCTAACACTTGAGCTTCCTCACAAGCATTGCAAAAATTTCTCTTGTCAACGAACAAAGTTCGGGTAAATCCATTGATTCTGCAAGCTAAGCAAAACATCTATCGTTACTTCACAACTCTTAGGTTGTCGTATACTCCTAAGAAAATGTTTGCTGATCCAATCACACCTTCTTGCTTCAAGATCTTGGGGTAACCTTCATGAAACCATGAGATCCATCCTTGATACACGTTCTGTTCCTTGAATATGTTTTTCCTTTCCATTGGTCTGTTTACCAATAATAGTTTTGGTTCATCATATTCAAATCCAAGGTATACTATTTCAGGTGTTGCCATCCACATAGCTGGATATGTTTCCACATTCTCTTCACCTGTATTCACTTATCTAAACTCCTTAACAAGAATGGTACTTTCTTCATTCATTGGTCCCTATGGTTACTACCACACTTAAAATGAAATGTACACATGCCTGCATAGATCATATTTTCTCATATCCTCGAAAATGGTCAGTGATTTTTGTTCATAGAGTAACAGTTCTTATAATTCAACATTCGAGAACCATAATTCCATTGACTCATGAATTTATTACAAACTCTGAGACTTCCGTTACATAACTTCAAAATGATAAGAGTACTACCTATTACATTAATTACTTCCAAAATCCCAAAACTCAAATTACTCATGTTTAGCCTTCTTCTCCGGGCAGGTATAGGAGTAGTGTCCTGCCTTGTTGCACTGATGACAAGTGATGTTGCTCAGATCCTTCCATGTAAAAAACCATGGAGTCCTCTTCTTATTCTTGGTTTGGGTTCCTTTATTTATGCTTGGCTCATACCTCTTGCAAAAACAGTGTGGCCAATCTATGCTACAATCCAAACATCTGATGCCTCCGCTTACTTGTCCTTTCTTCTTGTCTAGGTTGATCATTTCTTCTATCTCTTGAGGGTCATATTGCACTTCTTCTGTCGGGAAGTCTCCCAAATACTCCTTGGGACAATCCTGAGAGATATGTCCTTCCTCTCCAAATGAATGTAGCGAACCGACCTGAAAGGTCGACTCTCCGGTGTTTCCGTACCATCCCAAGATCTTGCTGGTACACACACGGTACATCAATGTATATATCAAAGGGAAATCACACAACATTTATTAATCGTAAATCTCATATCGAGTCCTTTATCACAATAAAGATTACAATAAAGTGGTTGAAGGCCAACTCATGAGAATATCTAAATCTTGCGGAAGCTTCAAAGGTAGTGAAGTCCATCTGACTCCAAGGGCATCTCACCGAGCGTAGAGCGTATCCTCAATCCTGGTCGGAAAAATACTCTGCAACATGATACGTTGCAGCCGTGTAGGTCAGCATATGGAATATGCCGGCAAAGTCACAAGAGAGGGGTGAAAAGATAATCATCTAATCTACATGCATATATGGCAGGTGGGGTGGTAAGTTTTTGCGTAAAGCCAATTTTCCTACATCAAGAGAGGGCTAAGCAAAATTATTCCTTAGTTGGTTGATTAATGAGATGGTTCCACCAACCAATTGTCATACCCAAGTTATTAATACCCACATCATCATATTAACTGTGTTGAGGGTTCCGGAAGTTTCAGTTCCTTTGGCTCAATTCGTCCATGACCGTGGACACGGCTAATCGATTAGGTTTGAGTACTCTGCAGAGTTTTGCACACGTTCCCCACAAGATTTGGTCGCCTCCGTTTGATTTCTCGCACTTTAGGGTGTTTGAGAAACGGATGACCAAAACATGGTCTTCCAAAGGGTTTCCCTGCAACTCTGTCGGTGCCCATCCTTTCCTACCGTTCTTCTACATCTTGTAGCACCGCCTGTCTAGGGTCACCACGATATCCAACCAAGCCAGAGCCCATAATGACTTGTGGCTGTGCAGGTAAGCCTTGGGTCTTGAAGCATCCATCCATCTCTTTGTGCCTGGGTGGACCTTTCCGCATGAATACTGGCACATCTCCAGCATCATCTAGGCTAACCACTGGTTTCTCCAGGGTGCCGTTCAAACATCATCCACCCAGAGGTAAGTTGAAAACATGAAGTATTGAAGACTTGATCATCATGTAGGTCTTGAAATTATTAACTCTCAACTCTCATGCATCACACAACCAACCCCGTCTACTAATAGCATAGCAAAATGTACAACAACGTTTCCCGGGGCCAAATGTGTCAAAGGGTTGAGGGGGTACCTATCACATGATACTACAACAAGTAACCAAGTTTCCAATTTACCTACTTTGCATGCAATTGGGGTGATGGAAGAACTAATGCAATAAAACATGGGTAAACATGATCAAAGTGACTTGCCTGATTGACGATCTTCGTACTCGAGGGACTCTAGGTAATAAGCCTCGCGCTCCGGATGATCTAACGAATCAAACAAGAGCACTCAATAAGCATACAACAAAATATTGTAACTCGCAAAAATCAGGAATGAACTAGTAATCACTCAAGACAAAACAAGGCACAAACAAAAGAATAGAAGATCAACACATAGTTTGGGTTTTCTAAAGTTGATGGGTAAACTACTACTAACAACATAGAATTATAGGTATTAACAAAACAATTGTTGACAGAAAAGAACAACAGAAATATTTTATTAATAAACAGAATTAAATCCATTTAAAGTTTTGTTAAGAAAAATCTTAGTAGGGTTTTAAAAGTTTTGATAAACACTACTACATGAAGTGGGCTAGACTTTATTAATCATAGAGTGAAATAAACTATAATTTTATTAATAAAACAATTCTCCTAACAGAAAATAATTTACTTAAACTTTTCTTAGAAAACAGAATTTAATTATCTAAAACTTTGTTAAAGGAAACTATTACTAACTAGTTTGTTTTAATCAAATTAAACCTAGTTGAAAAAGAGTAAAGATTCCTATAACAATATAGAAATAAACTAAGCAAATTACATTTTTATTAACAGCAAGTCAATCACCTAAAGTTGAAACAACAGAACCTACTAAAACAAAATATTACTAACTCAGATTTAAACTAACTAAAAACTAAATTATTTAAACTATACTAACCACTAGGCAGATTCTGTTTATAGCTAAAACACTAAACAAATTTATCTTAAGAAACTTCAAACTAATCATGATGACAGTCCTAACTAATACCAAGCAGTAGCAAAAAGAATCATACAAAAATCTATTTTTAAACTCTAGTTATTCAGATTTGAGTAGTGTGAGAAAATTTGATTAAATTCAAATTTTAGAGTTCAAATCTGAAATCTAAGACTACAGGGTAAAACTACATGAAATATGTGACCTAATGCAAAAAGAATTAACTAAAAACACTAAATAGTTTAAAATATATAATCAAAACAAAATCAAAAAGCAATCTGTTTTCTAAAAATAGAACAGAAAATAAAATAAAACTAACGGACAGTCGAGGCTACGTGGCAACTTCCTATTGGCTGCTAGCGTGAGCGCTGGGTGTCTAACGAGCGGTGGCCGATCCATAGAGAAAAACGGTTCGCGTTTAAACTAGGTCTAATCTCGGTTGTTCTCTATAGATCCGACGGTCCAGAGAGGATCCGGTGACTTGCAAGGGGGAGGAGATCTCCGGCGAGGATGGCGGTGGCCGGTGGTCGAAGCTGGTCGGGGAGGTTGCTCCGGTGCTCGAGAAGGTCATTGGAGAGCTTCAAACGACAGCGGCGGGTCTCCGGGTGCTCTGGTGGTGTCGGACTGGCGAGTGGACAAGGGAGGCGTCGGACTTGAGCTTGGAGGGGTTCGGTCGTTGACCAAAGTCCGGCGAGGTGGTGAGGCGCGTTCTGGCGAGGGAGAGAGAGGGGTTCGGGGGGGAATGGAGCGCGGACGTGGCCGGCCTTATATAGGGCCGCGGGTGGGGCGAGGGGAAGGAAAGAGAGGGAGATCTGGCGAGGAGGGATCGCCGGCGAGGGTTACGGGCGCGGGGAAGACGGTGACCGCTGCGTCTACGAGATCGAGCGGTGGGGTCCGCTTGCCAGAGAGAGGGAGGGCGGCGTCTACGCGTCGGTCGGCCGGTGAAAAGGAAAGTCGGGAGGGGCTTAATTGCGGATGGGCCGACCGGCTATTAAACGCTTTAAAGTTTTTCCTATTTTCAAATAGTAGAGCAGTAAAATTCATTTAATGCCTTCGATTTAATTCCAAATATAGGAAAAGTATATATAAAAATTGGCAGCAGAATAAATGCCATTTATTGAACATTTTTATTCTGTCATTTGAATACTTTGAAAAAATATATATTTTCAGAAATTGCCTATTTGGTTTTAAAAGCTTTTGCAAATATTTTTCAAAATAACCCCTGGTTTTTATTGTTCAAATAAATCACCAAGAAGTCCCTGGTGTGGAGTGTCATGTTCCTCCCTCTTATTTTGAACTTTTTCCAAGGTTTTCAAATAGGTGAAAGCAACATATTGAAAATTGAAAGGGACTTTAAGAAAGTCAAAAAAAGCACTTCAACAAATTCATATATTCAAGCAATGATGATGATGATGCATAGCTATATTTCATAACATTCCAAAATGAAATTTTGGGATGTTACAATGAATAACGTGACTTGGTACTTATGTTTGGGTCTGGTATATCTCCCATCATCATGGGTTCTTCTAACTTATTCCCGAGGGCTTCTTTCAGTGCTTCCTTGTGCTGCTTCATGACTTCTTGTACCTTGGGGTATATTTGACATTGTGCCCGATAGTGCGTGGTTCCTTCACACAAGAAACATGTCACCTGCCCAGTTGGGCATTCCTCAGCTTGGTGATTTTCTTCACAATGAGGGCTTCCTTCCTTTTGTTCTTCCTGGGTGTGTCCTATATCTCCACAGATCTTTAATGCAAAAATCTTCTTCACATGTTTGCCATGGGGCTTCTGGGTGTTGGTGACAACATGAGACTTTTGCAGAGTCATCTTGAATTTTTCCCAAGTGATTGATGCTTGCCTATCATAGATAGCTTCATGCATCTTCCACCAATGTGCAGCACCTTCTGCGAAGTATCGAAGAGCATACTAGACCATCTCGATTCTTGCAACATGGTTACTCCTTAGGTGATCCTCCATGTTTTGAATCCATTCTTCTGTCTCTAAACGAGTCATCGATCCAGAATACATGAGTCTAGATTCATTCATCATCTATGGGGTTCAAAGTTTTGGGATGAGATACGAGAGAGAGAATGGAGGGTATACACACAATACAAACAATGGTTTTAAAATAGATTTTTTTGTGGCTGTCAAAACAAAATACACACAAATGACAGCTCACAAATCATCGTATCTAACGTAAGTATACAACAGGGGTTTGGTCTTCTTGGGGCATAATATCTTGGAAATTCTTCATGGTCTTCAATTTCTTCTGGTCTGTATAGTCTTCAATCTTTTTGTAGCTCTTTCCATAATGGTCAAGGGACAAGGGTATTATCTAACTAGTTGAGGTAAGAGAGATCATTTGACAAATCTCAAATAAGATGATAAGTAAAGGGTCTTTTGAAAACAAAGTTTTTCGAGAAATCGTTTCCTAAGGGCTTTCCAGTTTCTGGGGTCATGTCCTACAGTCAACATGTGCTCTGATACCATCTCTGTAGCGACCTGACCTAGAAAGGTCAAGCCTCTATGTGTTCTGTGCCATCCTTGGATCAGTATGCTGGCACACACAGTACATCAATGTACTGTGTCAAAGTGCAATCACATGTAATAACGGAAAACTGATATATACCTTAAAATCTCAACGGAAATTGTCAACGGGAGTGGAGTCCCAATAAACACCAACGACAGGTTGAGTGTAGACCGTAACCCTGAATCGTAATCTTACTCGTCGAAGAAGAGTATCTGCAACATGAGATGTTGCGGCCGTGTAGGTCAGTACATTGAATGTACTGGCAAGATCACCATAGTAGAACAAAAGATAAAAACTATTCTATATGCAGTAAGGCTTTGTGGCTCTATGTCTGAGTTTTTGCATAAAAGCTGATTTTATTTCTTTTCCTACAACAAAGGAATATCAGAAATTTTCACTACAGAGTTACCTAACATGACATGGTTCCCCCAACCGATGTCTTAATGCCCACAAGTATCATAAGTTGCCCACAATTAATTATCAGTCCAGTGTTGTGAGTTCAGAGATAGATCCAAGTCCAGAGGCTCAAATTGTCCGTAATCGGGGACACGGCTAATCGATTAGGTGTAACTCTGCAGAGTGTTGTGTACTTTACCCACAAGATTCGTTCCCTCCTTGTAAGTCCTGGCACTGCATGGTGTTTGAGAACAGGACGAACGAAACATGGTCTTTCAGAGTGTTTCCCTGACTACTGTCAGTGCCCATCCAATCCTAACGTCGACTACATCTCGTAGCGCTGCCCAGCCAGAGTCACAACAAAGATCAACCAAGCAAGAGCCCATAATTACTTGTGGCTACACAGGTAAGCTTCCGGGCATGAAGTATTCATCCGTCTCTTGGAGTCTGGGTGAAGCTTTCCGCAAGATGTCATGGTGCTTCTCCATGCATCCCGGCCATCCACTGGTTACTCCAGGGATGCCCAATCAACCATCCTTTACCAAGTAGTGTGTATTGAAAACTTGTTTCCCGAGTCTTGAAGTCTTGTGGTCTTGAGGATGCAGGACTTGAAGATGCCTTCATGAAGTTGTTGTCTTGACGTAGAGTCCTCCTTCTCACACCACTCACGAACACTCATACCAGACGCCGTCTACTTTAGCATAGCATTAAAATAACTAACGTTCCCGAGGCTTTAGTAGCAAGTGGTGGGTTCCTACCTCATGCATTCTACTCAACTACAATAATTTCAATAACACTACTGGAGGGATGTGTTGAATGATATCACTACATGCAATAAAACATAGGTATGAAATAGATGGTCAAAGTGAACTTGACTTATAAAACAATCTATAAAAGTATTTTCAAAAAGGAAATCAAACTAGCAATGGAAATCAATTACAAGTTATAATTAAATAGAATTGATTTTCATGCAATCAACTAATAAAATAATATTTGTTTGAAGGGCTACTATTATCTAACATAAAACTTTATAAAATCTATCAACTATTATAAAAGAAAATAAATTAAAACAATTTAAAACAAAGGAAATATAAATAAACCTAAAAAGAACTAAACAGAGTCTGTTTTGCATGAAACCCTAATTTAAACTATTCTAAAAATTCACTCATATTCATTATTAGTAAGAACTAATTGCAATCAACATAAACATCATGCAATAGTTCAAGGAGTCACACATTCCCTCAAAGGTAAGCAAGGGACAAGGTAGTCAACAAATCAATGAACATCATCCTATATGCTTTGCACTCCATGTCCATATATATCAATGTATTTGTCTCTTGTGTGTTGTGACTAACCCATGTAGGTGAGAAGAGTAATGAAACAACAAGGATGCTCCAACCTCTTGGTGATGTTCATCAACTTTGAGCCTCCACCACTACTTCACCTACATGAAGTCTTCATCGACAAAACCCAAGGTTAGTTTATCCCTCCTAAGGGGTATGTCACGTCAAGGGGGGAGCTTTACTCTAAGACTTGAGTCAAAGAATCTCATAGTATGTGACCACATTAAATGCTTTATATAAAAGTGGTAACCCCACTTGTGCTTAAACTATGAGTATGACCTATGATCAAGTATTCTTACTTGGCTCCTAAGTCAATATACTCATATATAGATGATTCCATCATTGCCAAAATGCTTGTTAGATGCTAGTTGTTTGTGCATGTTTGCCATGTTTTCATTTGACATCTTATTGTGTGAGCATTTTGGTCTGAATTTATTTACTCATTCGAGGATATCCAATTGTTGCTATTTGGCCTTTGATTTTTCATTTGCCGATTGGATGTACAAGAATGCCTAGGACCACTCCTCTAGCTACCTATGATTTCTCACCTCATGTTCTTTTCATGCCGCATCACAAAATTTGAACAAAACTCGGTGCTACGGAGGACAGGACTCGGTGAGATCGAGTGCCAGCTTTCGGTCTGACCAAAACTATTGCCAAATTTTGGTTAAGAGTTTTGTGCGTCTCGGCAGCACCAAAATGTTTGACTCGATGACACCAAAATCCAATTTTGATGTGAACTACATCTATGATTTTTCTGTTCAAACTTTCAAAAACCAGTTGCATTTTTTGATGACTTATCTTATTCCACTCTTCTATACTCTATTCACAAGGTCAAATATATCAGATGCTGAGGACATCCAGAACTTGCAGGAGCAGAACATGGACATGAGTTCAGGCACTAGCCCTGGGTCCAGCTCATTTTCAGATCCAGGCACCCCTAGTTCACATGGATCCACTTTCAGAGAAGCTAATGACGATGCTATGTCTTCTTTGATGAA
This sequence comes from Hordeum marinum, assembly GCA_022496015.1. Taxonomy (NCBI): domain Eukaryota; kingdom Viridiplantae; phylum Streptophyta; class Magnoliopsida; order Poales; family Poaceae; genus Hordeum; species Hordeum marinum. The sequence goes on from CM039675.1 coordinate 341,467,618, forward strand.
ACTCAAACCTCACCTTCCAGAGCATAATGCCAGCTATCCTATTGTTGTTGACATGAAAAAGAAGAAGTATGCATGGTTAAGAGAATGGAGAGCCATTGATCCTTACTCTCAGAGGAAGAAGACAGTTGTGGACTACAGGTTCTACACCAAGGAGCAACAATATTTCTATGAGATTGTGCTGCTTGACAAGAGTCGAGCTGTGAGTGATATGAGATATGTCAATTGGAAATACATCAAGGAGAATGAGAACTACTTCCCATGTGTCCAAGACAACTTCCACTGCATTGGCATTGATCAGTTTATTGGCAAAGATTTCACTACATGGAATGACGAGATGATCATGCAATTCTACTCCACTACTCATTTCTATGGAGATGGTAGGATTGTCTGGATGACAGTCGGAGCAAGATACGAGTCTTAATTTGATGAATGGGCTGCCATCTTAGGAGTCCCAGAGGCACATGATGGAGATATATGCGTATACTCAGAGTCCAAGGCAAGCCATAATGCCATGATGGACATGTACAATGCCATCCCCGTTGCACAACTTCAGTCCCACAAGCTAGGATCCATCTATCACCTCCAGGCTGGTCTCCGCACCATCAACACTATATTGAGGCATACCTTGATGCCCAAGTCATGTGACGAGAAGATGACCCGAGGCTACTCCATCAACTTGCTGATTCACATTGATCAGAACCAGAGATTCAGAGTGATAGATCTGATAGTGGAGACTGTGAAGAGGGTTGCTACTAATCAGAAGCGCTCATGCTGCTATGCACCCTACATTCAGATGCTCATCAACTCCAAACTTGAAAAGCACATCTTTTCTCTGGACAGACCCCACTTGCCCCTACAGCCAAACTTCAAGGACAACGTTGCGGTGATGGACCCAAACCATCCCACATCAGCTGCATCTCAGGCACAAGCAGAGGCAGAGGCAGCTAGATACACTAGTGCTCAAGTCCCTAGATCCAAGAATGAGACGATGAATCTCTTGATGTCTACAGTCATGGACATGCAGAAGGATATCGAAAGCATACGGGAAGATCATAAGAGCCTTGTGAACATCTTTGAGTATAGAGTCAAGACCCTCAATGACAAGGTGGATGGGCTGACCAAGACTGCCAATGAGCTCAAGAAGGAAGTAGATGAAGCTCCTATCTATCACACCTATTCAGAGTATGATTCTTCTAATGATGATGAGGACTGTGCACCTGTCAGGACGACTGCCTAGTTCAGGACTCAGTCCAGGACACCTAAAGTGCCAGCTCCGGAGACGAGACCTTCATCATCTGCTCCAGCTACAATGACGTCAGCTCCATCAGCTCCTCCAGTGCCACTAGTTGCTACTCCGACTCCGTCCAGGACATCCAAAGAAGTCTTCGCCGACGCAATTCTCTCGACTCCGACATTGACCATCGGAGGAGATCAGCCGCAAAAGGAAGATTATCTATATCTCTTTGAACTTTTTGGTAACTTGTTGCCAATGGGGCAGAAGTTGTATATAGATCTTTAGGCTTCGAGTGAGAGAGCTTTTGGTTTTATTGCTGTTTTAAAAAACATTTGGTCTTTTGGTTTGGATGTGTTATACTTTTGTTCATGTTTGATCATACGCTTTAATGTGTGTTGCTGCTATTTCCTATCCTTTTGATGGTTATGTGATGATCATTCACTTTGCTTGATGTGTTGTGCTATGATATTAACTCTTATTACTCTCGCACACCACCAAGTTGTATGTGACATGGAAGACGTGCCCCATGTACCTAATCGATTGTGCATTTGCATTGAAAAGCAAATTTAGAAATAATGCACAAATTTAGAGGGAGCTCTTGCTTATCACATACTTCTCAAAGCGATGACTATATTCATTGATTATATCATATGTCGAAGGTTTGATCTATATGTTTTCATCAATTACCAAAAAGGGGAGATTGAAAGCACATTTGGTCCCTTGGTGGTTTTGGTAATTAATAACAACATATATCTCGTTGAACTAATGTTTCTACTAAGCGTGTTTCAGGAAAAGTTCAATGATGGGTTGGTAAAATGATTGTGAAATAACCTAAGATGCAAGGAAATAGTTTGGCAAAGCTTCAAGCAAGAGGCTTCTACATTTTAATTTGTGAGAAATCACTTTGAGTCCATAGGAAAGCCAATACTATCAAAAGGGGGTAAGGTACTATTGGTGAACAAAATGCTCATACGTGCACAAGTGATAGCAGCACATACACCCACAAGCTCTTCCACAAAAGTCTTTCCTAAGAAAAATATAAAAATCGGTGCAACCAACACTTTCCACTCGGTGCCACCGATTCTCAGCCTCAGACAGACTCAGCCAAACCCTAGCCCTTCGGTGCAACCGATTCTGCTTTGGTGCCACCCAGTTTGGGTTGCCAACTTCCTATTATGCAAATTCACAAAATCGGTCCCACCGAGTTTGTTGAATCGGCGTCACTGAGTTTGTCAATATCAACGTTGGTCACCTTATCGGTGCAACCGAGTTTTATGTATCGGTCTCACCGAAATTCAAAAGTTGCTACCTTTGAGCCAACTCGATAACACCAAGATTAACACATTGGTATCACTGAGTCTGACTTATTAGGTGTAACCGTTGGATTTTTGGAGATGCCTATATATACCCCTCCACCACCACCTACTTGTAAGAGAAGCACTCAGAACAGATCCCCACTCATACCAACTGATTATCTGAGAGAGAGCCACCTACTCATGTGTTGAGATCATGCCATTCCATTTCAACCATATGAATCTTGATCTCTAGCCTCCCGAAGTTGCTTTCTACCCAATCAATCTCTTCCACCAAAGTCAAATATGTGAGAGAGTGATTGTGTGTTGAGGAGTCTATCATCTTGAAGCACAAGAGCAAGGAGTTTATCGACATTATCGAGACTATTACCTTTTGGACGGTGGTGCCTCCTAGATTGGTTAGGTGTCACTTGGGTGCCTCCTACTTCATGTTGCGGAGTGAACCAAGAAGTTTGTAAGGCCAAGGAGATCACCTACTTCATGAAGATCTACCCCGAGTTAGGCTAGTCCTCCATGGACGTAGGCCATCGTGGTATAGTCAAGGTTGCTTCTTCATGGAACCCTCTGTGGGTAGAACCCTCCATGAACTCTCGCAACCGTTACCCTCCGTGGGTTGAAGACTCCATAAATGTGGACGTACGATAGCACCACCTATCGGAACCACGCGAAAAAAATCATCGTGTCTCCAATCGCGTTTGACCCTCTTACCTTTCCTTTACTTACATGCTTGTCTTTACTTTCCGCTGCTATACTCGTAGACATGCATGTGTAGGGTGTACTTGACTTGCTATGAATGCTAAAATCTGCCAACACTTAAAATTGGGAAAATAGAATTTTATTTGGTCAAGTGGTCTAATCCCCCCTCTAGAATGACTTTCGATCCTACATTAACCTACTCAGAGCTTTTGGTGTTAACCTTCGATGCGTCTGCACGAGGGGAGTGTTCGGCACGAACTGGTCTCTGGACGTCTGCGCTATGGCCGGATCCGGACTCAAAACCAGGTCATAGCCGGGGTGGATCCCTTGGACACGACCAAAAGTGGAGTCCGAAGTTAAAGCCTCAGAGTCTTCGGGCACAGTAGGTGCGACTGCGAACCCGGTTAGCAAAAGATCGCCCCAAGAGTCTACGGAGAACTCTAGGTTCCCGAATCTGACCTCTTGATCAGGGGCGAAACTCCGGGACCGGCCAAGACGACCGGTAGGGTCAGCGTGCATCACAATGCTGCCGAAAGCAAAGATTTGTATGGGGAGATAGGTGTCCATGTTGCAGACTTATTCATTGATGAAATTTGCGAGCCATCGACTCCTTTGGCAATCATAGGGGAACTCTCAATGAAAGCACCAATGTCGGTGTCAAAACCGGCGGATCTCGGGTAGGGGGTCCCGAGCTGTGAGACTAGGATCGATGGTAACAGGGGATGAAGGAGACGATGTTTACCCAGGTTCGGGCCCTCCTATGGAGGTAAAACCCTATGTGTTGCTTGATAATATTAATGATATGAAGGTTACAGAGTTGATCTACCTCGAGATTGAATAGCTAAACCCTAGACGAGTTTCTCCTCCCCTATGATCTAAAACCCTCCTGGTTTATATAGATACCGGGGGGATACTAGGGTTTACACCTGGTAGGTCTCCTACTGAGGATGGAGATGCCAATTTCCTCATCTTGACTTGGAGTGCACGACGCACCTTTGGGACTTCCTTATGGAATGTGGGCTCTCAATGTATCCGACCATTCATGCTGTAATCATAGAATGGCCCACCAAGCCGGCCTATTAAGAGATAGGCCGATAGCCGAGGACCCCTTAGTACAGGACTCCCTCACCCTACACATGCAAGTCATCAAGTATAGCTGCGGAATGTAAAGACATTCCAGATGAAAGTAAGGAGTGGAGATAGGGAGATCAAACGCATGAAGGACATGAAGATTTTTACCATGGTTCCGATAGGTGGTGCTATCGTACGTCCACATTTATGCAGTCTTCGACCCACGGAGGGTAATGGTCGCGAGAGTCCACAAAGGGCTCTACCCATGGAGGGTTCCATGAAGAAGGAACCTCGACTATACCATGATGGCCTACGTCCACGGAGGACTAGCCTAACTTGGGCTAGGTCTTCACGAAGTAGGCGATCTCCTTTCCCTTACAAACTTTTTGGTTCACTCCACAACATGAAGTAGGAGGCTCCCAAGTGACACGTAACCAATCGAGGAGGCACCACCCTCCAAAAGGTAATAGGCTCGATAATGTCGATGAACTCCTTGCTCTTGTGCTTCAAGATGATAGACTCCTCAACACACAATCACTCTCTCACAAATTTGGCTATGGTGGAAGAGATCGATTGGGTGGAAAGCAACTTGGGGAGGCTAGAGATCAAGATTCATATGGTTGGAATGGAATGAAATGATCTCAACACATGAGTAGGTGGCTCTCTCACAGAAAATCAGTTGGTATGAGTGGGTATTTGTTTTGAGTGCTAGAGGGGTATATATAGGCATCTGCAAAAATCCAACCGTTACACCTAATAAGTCCAACTCGGTGACACCGATGAGTTAATCTCGGTGGTACCGAGTTTCCTAAAAGGTAGCAACTTTTGAATGTCGGTGAGACCGATACATAAAACTCGATTGCACCGATTAGGGGACCAACGATCAGATTGCCAAACTCGGTGAGGCCGATTCAACAAACTTGGCAGGACCGATTTTGTGAATTTGCGTAACAGAAAGTTGGCAACCCATAATCGGTGGCACCGAATCATAATCGGTTGCACCGATGGGTTAGGGTTTGGCTTGGGTCAGTTTGAGTCTGGGATCGGTGACACTGAGTGGAAAGTGTTGGTTGCACCAATTTTGGATATTTGGCTTTGGACAGACTTTTGTGGAAGCGCTTGTGGATGTTTTTGGTGACTATCACTTGTGGACGTATAAGCATTTTGTTCACCAACAGTACCTTACCCCCTTTTGATAGTACTGGTTTTCCTATCGACTCAAAGTGATTTCTCACAAAGTAAAATGTAGAGTCCTCTTGCTTGAAGCTTTGCCAATGCTATCCATTCTCCTTGTTCTTCATGGGGATACTCTCCACACTCCTTTTTACCAACCCATCTCTTTTTATGGACTTTATCTGACGTACACTAGATGAAAGTGTTAGTCCAAGAGACAATGTATGTTGTCATGAATTATCAAAACCACCAATGGAGCATGTTGTACTTTTGACTTTCGGATTCTCAATTGCCTCAGGGGCATCTGCAACTTGCTCAGCTCAAGCACATTCCTCAAGCAGTCCAACACTCCTAAAGGTAAATGCCAATGTTGGACACGACAAGAGACCAAGTCCTTATAAGAATAAAGTTGTCTTTCTAGTTCCATCGGAATCTTAGGATGATGAAGTTGATAATGAAGAACTTGCTGAAATCATCACAAACAAACAACAAAGAGTGGTTCAAGCTAAGGGCACTCAAATTCCTCTTTTGCTTGATCCGAGAATAGTGCTAGATTTTCATCGATATTTGGCACAATGACCCAAAGACTCCTATTGATGACTTGAATGTGCCTCCTGGTCCAAGCCATGTATTGACCACTTTCATTGCTGAAGAAAAATGGAAGTATCAGACTGCCCACAAAGCCTAGAAGGCCTAGTACAAGAAAGAGTGCTTCCTGAAGAACAACATTCTAAAAATGACTCCACAACAACTCCTTGCCATTCAAGCTGAATATGGTCGCTATTATGCTTACTGGAAAGGAGCCAAGGTCAGATTCATCAATACGGTGACTACAACTATCAATGACCATAATGCAAGGGTTGCAACTCATTTCCAACCACAAATTCCTTAGGCTAGCTCCTCTTCTCATCCCGCTGAAGAAACTGCCAGGGCTATTGAAGAAATTTCAGTTCCTGAAGAATCTGCCAGGCCAACTCCCGATGTTGCGCCGAAAGAACAATCCAGGCCAGCTAAAGTATTTGTTGCACCTGAAGAATCTGAAATAGTCCGGGCGATTAGATCAGTTGTACATGAAGAAATTGCACCACCTTCATCATGTGCCCCTTCTACAAAATCTTCAAAGGTGTAGAAAGTCACACTTCCTTCTGCAAGCGAAGTGAAGACAACAAAGGCTGCAGAGAAGGAAGCTGCATAGAAAAGGAAGGACTTTCCCAAGTTCCTCAGATGAACCAATCAATGCAAGTCCAATTTCTGCAGTGCCATCATATGAAATAGTTCGATTTGGTGACGAATATGCCATCCTAATAATGGTGAAGAAATTGATTCTGCTACTTCCTGAAAGCAGATTGATGAAGAAATTGTTGTGGAAGCAAATGCGTCAACCCCACTGGTATCCTCGTCCCAGCCTTAGTTCACCGCTGAAGAGGCTGCATTGCAGAAATTGAGGATGATGTGGACATTGGATCAAAAACTCCACTTATCAATGATGAATATTGGGAACCAGCTCACCCAAATTCACTAATGACGACACCCCTCGCTAAAATTCCTTAATCACCTATACAGAGTGAAAAATACTGACGGGATCTAAAGGTCGTGCAACACCTCTCAAATCCATCCCCAAAGTAATTCCAGCTACATCAGCTGAAGAAGTTTTGGTCATACTGCTGCCATGAAACCTGTTCAAATTCTCAAGTCTAAAGCTAGTGAAGCTATGCCTAGGGAGATTGTGGGGCGCTTCAAATCAAATCTTCAACCCAAGCCCTCACTGCCATACTCAGGCGCAAAGAGGAAAAAATTCAACAAGGCCAATTTTTTTGCCGAGCATCATTTCTACACAGGTGAAAATCCTTATGACTCAACAAGGATTAGGAGGAAGAGGTTCTGGACAGCACATCAAGTAAATTTTTATGCCTCTGTTCTGTATGAGAAGATGACAACCCACAAGTGTAGGGGATCGCTTGTAGCCTTTTTCGATAAGTTAGAGTGTCAAACCCAACAAGGAGCTAAAGGTACAATTAATATTCTCTCAAGTTCTATCGACCACTGATACAACTCTATGCACGCTAACACTTACTTTAACTAGAACAAGTATGAAACTACCTTGCGGGGAAGAAACTAGAAGTACTTAGTAGGCGTAACAGACAATTTTGCAAGATAATGAAGAGCAAGCAAATAAAGTTGGGGTTTTTTTAGATAAAGAAAAATAAAGTAAAATTTTTAGTAGAAAACTTTTTGTGTAATGCAAGAGAAAGATTGTCCATGGGCAATAGAATTGAACATGACAGATACTTATCATATGCAATGAGGGAGAGGCATACGCTAACGCACTTTCCCTACTTGGATCATGTGCACTTATGAGCTAACACACTTTCTCTACTTGGATCATGTGCACTTATGATTGGACCTCTAGCAAGCATCCGCAACTACTAAAGATCATTAAGGTAAAGCAACCATAACATTGAACATCAAGTCCCCTTTACTCTGATGTGTAAACAGTCCCCTTACTGGTTTTGTGTTTAAGTCACTCACCAACCCATTATAAGTGAATCATGAACGTAATGGAAACCCACCTACAGGATTCCTTCTCGTGTGCGCCTCATGGAAGGCACCTTAGGACATCACCATATCAACATACAACTCATAGCAATAATGTAGCGACCTGACTCAAAACGAGTCAAGCCTCTGTGTGTCCTGTGCCATCCCTGGATCAGTATGCTGGCACACATAGTACATCAATGTATATATCAAAGTGCAATCACATGTAATTAACGTAAAAGTGATATATACCTTAATCTCAGCGGAAACAGTCAACGGGAGTGGAGTCCCAAAAACACCAACGACAGGTTGAGTGTAGACCGTAACCCTGAATTGTACTCTTACCCGTCGTAGAGCTTATCTGCAACATAAGACGTTGCAGCCGTGTAGGTCAGCATTTTGAATATGCCGGCAAGTCACAAAAGAGGGGGGGTAAACTAATCATCTATTCTACATGCATATATGGCAAGTGGGGTAGTGGGTTTTGCATAAAGCCAAAATTTTCCTACAACAAGAGAGGGCAAAAGCATAATTACTACAATTGTTGGTTGATTAATGAGATGGTTGCACCAACCAAATCTCATACCCAATTTGTCATTAATAAACCCACATCAATACAATTAATTGTGTTGAGAGTTCCAGATAGTTTCAGTTCCTTTGGCTCAAGTTGTCCATGACCATGGACATGGCTAATCGATTAGGTTTTAGTACTCTGCAGAGTTTTGCACACGTTCCCCACAAGATTTGATCGCCTCCGTTGGATTTCTCGCACTTCATGATGTTTGAGAAACAGATGACCAAAACATGGTCTTCTAAAGGGTTTCCCCGAGACTCTGTCGGTGCCCATCCTTTCCTACCGTTCTTCTACATCTCGTAGCACTGCCTGTCCAGGGTCACTACGATATCCAACCATGCCAGAGCCCATACTGACTTGTGGCTGTGCAGGTAAGCCTTGGGCCTTGAAGCATCCATCCATCTCTTTGTGACTGGGTGGACCTTTCTGCGTGAATACTGGCACTTCCCCAGCAACACCTAGGCTAATCACTGGTTTCTCCAGGGCGCCGTTCAACCATCATCCACCCAGAGGTATGTTGAAAACTCGGAGTCTTTAAGACTTGATCATCATGTAGGTCTTGAAATTATTAACTCACAACTCTCATGAATCACACAAACAACCCCGTCTACTAATAGCATAGCAAAATGTAAATCAACGTTTCCCGGGGCCAATGTCTCAAAGGGTTGAGGGGTACCTACCACATGATACGACAACAAGTAACCAAGTTTCCAAATTACCTACTTTTCATGCAATTAGGGAGATGGAAGAACTAATGCAATAAAAATATAGGTATACATGGTCAAAGTGACTTGCCTGTACAGTTGATGAAGAAAAAATATCGCTCTCAGAGATAACTGATAGACTATTCGTCACTCTCCGATGAAAATCTATAATCAAACATTGCATACATATAAGCAATCATACTAGCAGTCAAATACTAACAATCAAAAAGGAAACACAAAACCAAAAGCAACATGGTGGTGATGAAAAGAAATACTTAAGACAAAACTCAAATGACAAAACTACATCAACACAACTAAGGTGGTGATGAAAGGAATACCTAAGACAAAAGTTAAAATCAACAAAACTTCATCAACACAACCAAAGTTGGTTTTCTCTACAAGTACATCCTAATTTACAAAATTAGCAAACAAAAACAAAGTAAAATATAATCAAAAGTAGTTTAGTGAATATTTTACTTAGCAAAAAGAATTAATTTTGAAGAACAACTAGGAACTAAGAAAACAATACTCTAGCAACTTAAGTTTTTAACTACTAGAACATATCAGCAAGAAAAACACTAAGTTAATAAAAGAAAAAACAACTTTTAAAGCAAATAATTAACAGAAAGTATTTTCTCATAAATCTTTATTTTGCAAAAAGAATTAATTGAAAAGCTTTTACAAAGGTTCTTCTTTTGATATAAAACAAGGTCATCCTTGGCTTAAACCACAAACAATCTCAACTATAATACAAATTGTTTCTGGTCTAAACTTAGATTAACAGCAAATCAAACTAATAACACAATTAGTGGAAACTATTTTCAAATAGTGGATCAAAACTAGCAATGAAAATCCAATTGCAAGTTATAATTGAACTAGAATTAATTTTCATGCAATCAACTAATAAAATATTATTTGTTTTGAAGGGCTACTATTATATAACACAAAACTTTATAAAAGTCAATCACTAATATAAAAGAAAATAATTTAAAACAAACGGGAATATAAATAGACCTAATAGAACTAAACAGAATCTGTTTTGCTTGAAAAGACTACTATAAAGTATTCTACAAACTTTCAAACTCTACCTACTGATAACTAAGGTCACTTGTGACAAGTAGCAAAAAGAATCAACTCAAAATATATTTTTAAACTCAAGATATTCAGAAAATAAGATTTGAATCAAATCTGTTTCAAATCAATTCTAAATTATTCAAATTTGGTCAAACTGGGTATCTACAGAAACTACATAAAATTTGTGACAGAATGCAAAAAGAATCAATCAAAAACTATAAATATTTTAAAAGATATAACAAAAACAAAATTGGAAATCATTCTGTTTTCTAAAACACAATCGGAAAAAGAAAAAATGGATCTTATCGGACAGGGGCTGCGTGGCGGGTTGTGGTTGGCCGAGGCCGTGTACGTGCGGGGTTTGCGAGCGGACGACCAAACGCTAGTGCGTACTGGTTCGGGATTTAAATCGTTTTAATCTAGATTGTTGGCTTTAGATCCGACGGCTACAAAGGGGGCGTGGGGCTTACAAAGGAGGGAGGTCGGAGCTTACAGGGGAATGGCGGCGCTCCGGCGATGTCGACGGCGGCCGATAGCTCGATGGTGCTTGGGGCAGCGCTCCGGTGGTCGGGGATGGTGTCTGAGTGGTCTAGTCGATGGTGGCGGACCTCCGGCGTTTGTAGGTGGCGACGGTGAGGTAAGGGAGCGTGGGGGCGAGCGCTAGGAGCTCGGGGAGGTCCGGTTGCGGTTAGAACTCCGGCGAGGTGTGGGGGAGGCGTTCTGGCGAGAAAAAGAGGGGGTTTCAGGGTGGACGAAGAGCGGAGAGGGCCGGGTCTTATATAGGCCAGGGGCGGGGTCGGGAGAGGGAAGGAGGAGCGAGATCTAGGGCGATGAACTCGCCGGCGATGTCAGGGGCGCGATGGAGGGGACGACCGTGAGGACGGCTCGATCGGTCGGTGGGGCCGGGGCATCAGAGAGAGAGGGAGAGAGCGCGGTCAGCGGTGACCGTTGCGGAGAGGTTTCGGGGAGGAATCAGGGGCAGGTGGGCCGGCTCGTTTAATACACACGTTTAACTATTTCCTTTATTAATATACAGGGCAATAAAAACAACATTAAGACATTCAAAGCCAGTCCAAAAAGTAAAGTTTTATATACCAAAATGTTCAGGGAAATAAATGCCATTTAATGGACATTTTCCACGGCCAAATTGAATACTTTAAAAAAATATTTTCAAAAAAATGCCTAAATGGCTTTATTTATTTTTGCAAATATTTTTTCAAATAAACGCTTGGGTTTTATGGTTCAAGAACTTCACAAAAATATCACTGGTTTGGAGTATCATATTACTCCTCTCAAAAACTTGTAAGGGGTTTGAATGCTTACAAATTGAAATAGGGAATTCAAATATGGCAGGTGAAACTCCATATGGGAAATTTTTAAATGGTTTGCAAATTCTCTTTCCAAATCTTTTCATGTTGAAGAAGTCATGTCATCTTCTCTCACTGATTTGAAAAGTAAGAATTTGAATTCAAAAGAAAATGGGAAAGTCATTTTATTCCCTCTCATTCAAAAGTTTTCAAAAGTTTCAAATTTCACTCAATTTCAATCACTCAAGCAAACAAGCATTCATTCTTATATTAATTATGACATTCCAAAATTTGGGATGTTACAAATAACATCATACCACAATTAACCGGTAGGACAAAAGAGATCTACTCAAACATCGAAGGATAGCCTCACATCATTGGATAATAATATATAGCATTAAGAACCATGTTTAAGTACAAATTATAGTGGGGAGAAGAGGTTTTACACCGCTGGATAGAGGGGCAGAGAGTTGGTGGTGACAGCGGCGAAGTTGTTGGAGTAGATCGCTGTCACGATGGTTGCCCCGACAGCACTCCGGCGCCACCGGTAGAGAGCCCCCTTCTTCTTCTTCTTCTTCCTTGGCCTCCTCCCTAGGTGGGAGGAGGGTTTCCCCACTGGTCCATGTCCACCATGGCTCCCGTAGGGCAGCACCCCTCTGAGATTGGATCTCTCTCTCTTTGTTTCTCTCCTATTTTCGCGACTGTTTTGTGACATCTTCACCGTTTGTTAAATATCTAAAGATCCATCACTCCGATTGGTCTGAAATTTTGAGGGGATTTTTATCGTGAAAATACTTTATTGCGGTAAAAGGAGGGCCTCAACCGACTTAAGGGTTGTCCACAAGCCATCAGGGTGCCCCCCAGGTCACGCCCTATTGGCTTGTGGGGCCCTCGGGCATCATCTCGCATTGATTCCGACTCCCAAAATTCACATATATTCCAAAAAAACTCCATAAATTTTTATCGCGTTTGGACTTTGTTTGATATGGAATTTCCGTGGAGCAAAATACACACCAAAAACAAAAACTGGCAGTGGGCACTGGGTCAATAGGTTAGTGCTCAAATAATATACATTGGTAAAAAATTACTCAAAATGTATCCTAGAATGATAATATAATGGCATGGAACAATCAAAAATTATAGATACGTTGGAGACGTGGCAAGCATCCCCAAGCTTAATTCATGCTCGTCCTCGAGTAGGTAAATGATAAAAATGGAATTTTTAATGTGACATGCTACCCAATATGTAATGTTTTGCATGCATGCTCATTGAGTAATGCTGAATTAACAAGCAGTAAAATAGTAATACTTATAAGAACAAGCAACAAAATCATCAACCTTTCAAAGTACATGGTCCTCAAAGAATGTCTACCCCCATTCATATTATTATATTAGCAAGGCATGGCTCCATCTTCACTACATTAATACAAATGTCAAACACCATAGTGGGAGTTAGGCAATTGGATCATACCTTTTCAATATGCATCAACTTTTCACGCAATACATGAGCGTGGACCATGGACATAGCATATAGGTGGAATAGAATGTGGTGGTAGGTTTTAAATGGGTAAAAGTGGAGAAGAAAGTCTTGCATCAACTCGACGTATCAACGGGCTATGGAGATGCCCATCAACAGATATCAATGCGAGGAGTAGGTATTGTCATGCAACGGATGCACTAGATCTATAAGTGTATGGAAGCTCAACTGAAGCTAAGTGGGTGTGCGTCCAACTTGCTTGATCATGAAGACATCGGGAATTTGAGGACACCCGTCATCGGAATATACACGCCAAGTTCTATAATGAAAAATTCCCACTAGCATATGGAAGTGACAAAACAAGATACTCTCTATATGAATAACATGGTTCCACTTTGAGGCACAAGTGTGGTAAAGGATAGTAGCAAAGTCCCTTCTCTTTTTTTCTCTCATTTATTTGTTCACTTTATTTTTTTCCTGGTGTTTTTTTTCTTTTTTGCCTCCCCCATGTTTTATACATATTTCTTTTGTGGCGTGCTCATTTGGCCTCCCCCATTTTTATTTTTTCGTCACGAGTCTCATCCCTACTTATGGGGGAATCATAGTATCCATGATCCTTTCCTCACTAGGACAATGATCTAATAATGATGATCATCACACTTTTATTTACTTGCAACTCGATATGAAGAACTTATAGGATGGTATGACTCTATGTGAGTGCTTATGGCAGTGTACCAGGGTGTGCAATGATCTAGCATAGCAAAAGATATCAAAACGGACAAGCCATGTAAATATCATGCTAGCTATCTTACGATCATGCAAAGCAATATGACAATGGAAATACAAGTGATATGAAGTGACGATGGAAGTTGCATGGCCATATATCTTTGAATGGCTATGGAAATTCCATGATAGGTAGGTATGGTGGCTGTTTTGAGGAAGATATAATCAGGCTTATGTGCAAGAGAGCTTATCATGTCACAGGGTTTGGATGCACCGGCAAAAGTTGCACCGATCTTCGAGGTGAGAATGGGCAAGGCACGGTACCTAAGAGGCTAGCAAAATATGAGTAGGTGAGATTGCGTATGTCCATGGTTTCACATTAGTCATAAATAACTCATATACTTATTGCAAAATTTTATCACAAATCAAAGTACTACTCGCATGCCCCGTGGGAGGAGGTTGGGAGGAGTTAACCATCACGCGCCTCCGACCCGAAAAAACACTAGGATTTTAACAAGGAATAGAAATGCTCACACATCCTCACCATGCCTTTTTAATTTTTAGACAAACAAGAAGTTAACACCTCTTAATACCGACACTTCTACAAATCAAGCACAAATGCACTCACACTCTTTCACATTACCACATCAATATCATTAACCCAAAATTTCTCTTTAATCTGCTACATGAAGGTTTTGGTTATCACTTCTTGAATATCAACTATATTTGTACTAGGCTTATAACCCATGCAAATTACCGTCACTATTTATTAACTCTCAAACAAATATAAGTGAAGAACGAGAGTTTAATTCTTTCTAAAAACACCACACTCTAATGAATATAAGTGAAGCAAAAGAGAATTCTACAAATAAAGGTTTTCTATATGTAGAGAAACAGGCATCCAAGTTCAAATTATATAAGTGAACGACATGAAGCATTCTATAAAGCCATACTCAAAAGATATAAGTGAAGTGCAAAGAGCATTCTATAAATCAACCATGGACTTTCGCGAACTAGCATGTGCATTGCTAAAGTAAATTAAAAGGAACACGATGCTCCAAGAAATTACACATATCATGTGAACAAAACAAAAACCGAAACATACCAATAATTGTTGAAGAAGAAAGATGGATGCCTTCCGGGGCATCCCCAAGTTTAGACGCTTGATTATCCTTGAATATTTACTTGGGGTGCCTTTGGCATCCCCAAGCTTGATTTCTTGCCTCTGCTTACTCTGTCGGGACCCTGATCCTAAGTCATATGAATCCAGACTGTAACATATCACATCACTTTGCAGCCTCACGCACGGTAAGTTCCACGGCTGCAGCCTTACCTTAGCCGGGACCGCTTGCACCTTTTGGCTCACATATGTGAACATGTCGCTGGCAATCAAACGACAGAGGGCCGACATGACAAGTCATAGAACCCAAGTGGCACATCCATACGGAAACAGGCATACATAACCCAACAATGCAGGTGTCGGCTTCAAGTGTGTGTAGACGAGTCATAGCAAGCTACAAGGACTCCATTACGCCGTGGGACATAAATGTCATCACCGCATGTAGACGAGTCGTAGCAGGCTATAGGGACTCCATTACACTTTGAGACATTTCCCCGAAGGGACAGACACAACAACAAAGAAGGATACATGTCGGTCAATCAATGTGTCTGGAGCAGTAGCAAGCTATCGTGGCTCGATGGAAGCACAAAGAGGCAGTTTCCCGTAAATAGTACTACTAAAGGGACATGACTAGGTGTCGGATCCCATACATACCGTTGCACGTCACACGTATGCAGAACATGCCCGATATGCATAGATACAACTATGGCATGACAACATAACCATAAATCAACACAACTTTTATTTAAGAGGCTCAAAAGAGCCTTGCATAATATGTTCTTATAGATAGGGGTCACATGACCCGACACTCAAGTCATACAAGCAAGTTCATACAAACCAAGTGGAAGCATAAAGCTGTCTGAGTACAGACAATTGAAAGGGTAAAAGGGCACCTGGCCTGACTATCTATAGCCCGCCACAGAGCATAAGGTCATAGCTGGGACACCAGCTATTCGGCATCGTCGACATCTAGAAAGAACCCACCTGATGGGTCCTAAGTCTCATCTGCAACATTTATTAAGCAAACATGAGTACAAACGTACTCAACAAGTCTTTAAAACAGACCTGGACTATTCATGCTCATGTATCAACAAGGGGAGTGGTGGAGTTTATGCAGCAATGCCAGCTTTGACTCATGGCTAACCTATACTACAAAAATTTAACTCTTTGTTTAAATTTTAGATATCGCACACGATTCCACTAACTCCACAACAATACACCACCATGGATTCACTTCCATCTCCTACGAGAGTGCCATCCATGGTACTCACACTTGTCTTGATATTTTTAGGAGTATCCATTAAATTATCTATGAACAACATAAGTTCTCCAAGTAGTCCATATTCGAGGACGCGGCTATCCGAATAGTTTCATACCCTGCAGGGGTGTACTTCTTCACACACACTCTCGCCAATTATCGCTGTGTGCTCATAAAACTATGCACCTTGGCAACCTTCAAGCGGAATCCCAGCGAGGGAGTCGGCCATGACCGTCAATCACATAAGACCTCTAGTCCAGGCTATCGCCTATTTGAGACTGAACCCGCACGAAAGTCCGGCCGAAGATTCCGCTACGGCCCCAAACGATATGCGCAGGGTTCCCAAGCCCACCATTCAGGTGACCCTTGGTACACCGTGCCACTGCCTACCGCATTTTAACCCAGCCCTAGGGTCAGCGGTACACACAGCCTCCAGCATGCTATAGACACCAGAAACTACTTGCAACTCCTAGATCAAGGACTAATTGATTGATAAGTCGAGAGGGTCAATTAAGTATCCCAACATGTGTTAGTAACTAGTCTTGGATCATGAACACGGAACTCAGTTCCTCACAATGGTCCCAATGAGACAACCCGCTATGTACTCCTACATAGCCTCTCATCGCTACCTTTACCAAAACGGGTTCATCATAAGCTTATCACATCAGAACAACATTGTTTCACTCCAATTCATCACCCAGATGAATCAGACCTGAGACAACTCTAAGCATAGCAGG
Organism: Hordeum marinum; assembly: GCA_022496015.1. Lineage (NCBI taxonomy): Eukaryota > Viridiplantae > Streptophyta > Magnoliopsida > Poales > Poaceae > Hordeum > Hordeum marinum. Next base: position 341,484,614 of record CM039675.1, read on the forward strand.
CAAAGTAAGCAAAGCACATCATGGCACAAGCATCTACCAGGTATGCTAGGTTGCAAGGTTTAGCTATTTACTATGACAATGACAGGTCATGTAGAGGAATGGGTTCATCTATCGTGTATGACAGACAACTGAACGTTAGTCCTAATGCAATAAACAAGAGCAGGAGCGAGAGAATGGGATGTTATCAGAATGATGAAATTGGTAGCTTGCCTTGCTGGGAAGTGGGAAGGTTTTCTCCTTCGTTGGAATACTTGGAGGAATTCGCAGAAGCACGGCCTACTGCAATGCAGGTAATAGCAATCAGTACACGACAAGTGCAACAATATGATGCATGATCATGACATGGCAGCGTGTATGGATGAGCTAATGCAACTACTGTCCAAGTTAAATGAAGTGATTTTGAATATAGGTTCAAAACCATTCTCCTTTACACATTTCATATGTTAACCCATTAGTAAATGTCAATGTTCATCTACTTATTTTGCTCTAAAATGCATGATAATAGCACCATTGGATTCATTGGATTTTTCTGATAAATTTTCATATATAAATTATTTCAATATGAGTTATAGATTAATTTCTTTGAATTTTCTAAGTTTTAAATAGTTTATGGAATTAATTTAATTCAGTAAATTCATTATTGCATCAGCCTGACATCATCATGATGTCAGCTGGTCAACAGACTGTTGACAGGTCAAACCTGACCAGTGGGGTCCACTGGTTAGTGACCCAGCCACTAACAAAGCTAACTAACTAACTAACTAATTACTAATTAGTTTAGGGTAGGGCCCACTTGTCAGTGGGAGATTAACTTAATGAAATTAGTTAATTAAATAATTAATCAAATTTTAATTAGCAAGCCCGGCCCCACTTGCCAGTGACCCAGGGGGTCAAACCCCCGTGGTCAACTCCGGCAAGACCCGCCGGCGTTGAGCCGCCGGTGGCTCCAGAGATGGCGGAGGGGTCAGGTTCCCTCCTCCGGCGACCAAAAGGACACCGGAGGGCACCAGACGGGCCTATGCTCATGCGCGCGTCCATCCCGACACCTCTCAGAGGCTGAGACGGCTGGGATCGATACCGGCGACGAGCTCGTGCGGTGGGGCAATCGGGAGCCGGCGCAACCGGGGCCTACAGAGGGGGAAAAGGCCGGGGAAGAGAGGGGAAAGAGCCGGCAGCTCATAGCGGGATCGGGGCCGACGAGAGCTGGCTCGGGGAGGGCTCGGAGGCGACGAATCGACAGCGGCGACACTCGGGCCTAAGGAGGAAGATGAGCTCGAGGGCGGCGCTACAGGGATCTTGGCGATGCGTGGCTCGGCGCAGAGGATGGGGACGACGAGGCAGAGCCTCTGGCGGTCTCAGGAGGCGCGGGAGCGGCTGGAGCTACGGCGGTGAGCTAGCGGGGCCGTCAGCCATGGCGGAGCATAGGAGGGAAAGAAGCAGGGGCGAATGGGCGAGAGAGAGCGAGATTGGGACGTCAGCGGCGTCCTCATCTGCTCGCCAGCACGGCGGGGGAAGCAGGCATGTAGGAGGCTACATGGCAGCACCGGCGCGAGCGCACGGCGAGCACACGCTCGTCCTCCTGGCCGCCAGGAGGACGACGATGATGTTGGGCCAGCTAGGCCAGCCCAGGTGCCTCCTCCTTTCCTTTTTTTTACATTTCCAGTTTCTGTTTTAATTTTCTGACATTTGTTTTATTTATTTTTAGGCATAAATACTAGGTATAAAATATTCCAAATATTTTATAGAACTTAGTTTGAATATTTCAAACTTCTATAAAAAGTTTCAGAATATTTTGAAATCTAAAATATTTATAATGCTTTATTTGGCATTTTCAGCAGCGTTATAATTTATTTTTGAATTACTATAAATGTTCAATTATTTAAAATGACCCCTGATATATTCATGTCCACATTTATCAAACATAGGGGACTTTTTTATGGGCATTTTGGATTTGTTGGTTTTTTCACAATCATTAAGTTGGTTTGATTCAAATGAAGTGTTTGGGGTTTCTTTTGGTCCCCATTTCAAGTTGATGCAAAAAGTAAAATATGATGCACACACATGCTGTCCTAAGAAGCTAGCTAGGGATGTGACAACTCACCCCCACTCAAAAGAATCTCGTCCCGAGATTTGGAAGTCGTCGGGAAGAGCGCGGGGTACTCTAGTCGAAGACGATCCTCTATTTTTGATGTGGCCTCCTTCTCAGAATGGTGTGACCACTGAACCTTGAGAAACTTGATGTTCTGACGCCAAGTGGTACGCTCAGCTTGATCAAGAATACGAATAGGGTATTCTCGATATGAAAGGTTATCTTGGAGATCAAGCGCTTCGTGATCTACTTCACGGATAGGGTCCGAAAAGCAATGCCTGAGTTGCGAGACGTGGAAGGCATCATGAACCTTGGAAAGATGCGGCAGAAGGTCCAATTGGTAGGCAACCTCTCCTTGTTTAGCAAGAATGTGAAAATGTCCAATGTAACGAGGAGCCAACTTGCCCTTGATACCGAATCGATGGGTACCCTTCAGAGGTGTAACCCGAAGATAAGCCTTCTCGTCAACTTCATAGGTCACAACCTTATGATGACGATCATATTGACTCTTTTGACGACATTGGGCTATTTTCAACTTTTCTCGAATAATGCAAACTTGCTCGTCTGCATCCTGGATCATATCCGGGCCAAAGAGTTGCCTCTCTCCAGTTTCTGGCCAGTTAAGAGGTGTTTGACACCTTCGTCCATAGAGAACTTCAAACGGGGCTTTTCCCAAGCTTTATTGATAACTATTGTTATAAGAAAATTCGGCAATTGGAAGACATTTCTCCCAATTCATACCGAAGGATATAACACAAGCTCGGAGCATGTCTTCGGGGATTTGATTGACTCGCTCAACTTGACCACTTGATTGCGGGTGGAAAGCAGTGCTAAAGGATAGATGAGTCCCCATAGCGGTTTGAAAACTTTCCCAGAATCAGGAAGTAAAGATACTTCCGCAGTCTGAGTTAATCTCCAATGGAACACCATGAAGAGAAACTATTCGAGAAACATATAACTCCGCTAGCTGACTAGCAGTTATACTCTCCCGAACAGGAAGAAAATGAGCCACTTTGGAAAGGCGGTCGATGACCACAAAGATAGAATTATTCCCTCTCTTAGTCCTGGGAAATCGGGTAATGAAATCCATACTGACCTTATCCCATTTCCATTCAGGTATAGCTAAAGGTTGAAGGGTGCCAGCAGGCCTTTGATGTTCTGCCTTAACGCGATGACAAACGTCGCAGTTAGCAATGAACTGAGAAATTTCTCTCTTCATGCTAGTCCACCAAAACCTCTAGTGTAGGTCCTGATACATCTTGGTACTACCCGGATGAATTGTGAGAGGAGAATCATGAGCCTCCTTAAGGATCAGGTGTCTTAAGCGTCTGCTCTTAGGAACCACCAACCGGTTCTGGAAGAACAGAACACCCTGATCGTCTTTTGAGAAATCTTTAGCATTTCCGCTAGCAATATTCTCCTTGATCCGAGATATACCCTTAACATACCTCTGGACAGCTACTATTTGATCCCTAAGAGTAGGTTTCTCCACCAGGTAGGAAAGGAATCCTTGAGGAACTATGTGGAGGTTCAACTTCCGAAATTCATCATAGAGAAGTGGTTGACCTTATTGTAACATTAGGTTGTTACAATAAGATTTACGACTTAGTGCATCAGCCATGACATTGGCTTTCCCCGGGGTGTAAGTTATCCCTAAGTCGTGGTCTATAATCAACTCAACCCAACGTCTTTGCCTGAGATTCAAATCTGACTGGGTGAAAAATAATTTTAGACTTTGGTGATCAGTGTAAATTTCGCAACGATTACCCAAAAGGTAATGTTGCCAATTTTTCAGTGCATGGAGCACAACTGCAAGCTCAAGATCATGTGTTGGATAATTATCCTCATGTGAACGCAACTGTCGAGATGCGTATGCAATCACATGACGATCTTGCATGAGAATGCAACCTAATCGTTGTCGCGTGGCATCGCAATATATAACAAAGTCCTTAGAGAAGTCTGGTGGCACCAGAACGGGAGCAGAGGTCATGCGTCTTTTCAACTCCTGAAAACTGTGCTCGCATTGTGGAGTCCACTCGAACTTTTTTCTTTCTCGGGGAGTTCAGTCAGAGGTTTCGCAACCTTGGAGAAATTCTCGACAAAGCGGCGACAATATCTCACTAAGCCAAGGAAACTCCAAACTTGCTTAATCGATTCAGGTTGAGTCCAATCAAGGACGGCCTGAACTCTCTCGGGATTGACAGCAATGCCTTTACCAGAGATTACATGGCCTAGGTAGGTCACTTCTGGCAACCAAAATTCACACTTGGAGAATTTGGCATACAGACCATGCTCTCGAAGTTTCATCCATACCAACCTTAGATGCTCGACATGTTCATGTTCGTTCTTCGAATAGATGAGTATATCGTCGAGGTATACCACGATGAATTTATCCAAATACTCCATGAAGATCGAATTCATCAAGCGAGAGAAGGTGGCTGGGGCATTGGTTAAACCGAAGGACATGAAGGTGTACTTGTATTGGCCATAACGAGTAACAAAAGCCGTTTTTGGAATGTCCCCGTTTCTAATTCTGATTTGATGGTATCCCAACCTCAAATCCATCTTGGAAAAGACAGAGGATCCAGTGAGTTGATCATAAAAATAGTTGATCCTAGGAAGCGGATACTTGTTCCTTATGGTGACCAGATTCACTGGGCGGTAATCCACAACCATCCGATCCGATCCATCCTTCTTCTTGATGAAGAGGATGGGGCAAGCCCAAGGAGAAGAACCTAGATGGATGAAACCTTTCTTCAAAGCCTCATCGAGTTGTTTCTTGAGTTTGGCTAGTTCTAAGGGTGCCATCTTATAGGGTCTTCTGGCTATTGGGACAGTCTCTGAAACGAGCTTTATCATATTGTCTACATCTCTGTCAGGTGGAATTCCTGGCAGTTCTTCTCGAAAGACATCGAGAAAGTCACAAACTATCGGAATATCTTCTAATTCTGGAAGAGGGCTAGCATTGAGGGAATAGAGTTGGCACTTGGCTGCTCGAGTGGAGACATTAACTATCTCACCCGATGGATGTGTAAGTTGAACATTCCTAGTATGGGTATCAAGCTTAGCATAGTGGGCTTTCATCCAGTCCATGCCTAAGATGATATTGATGTCCGAAGATTTAAGGGCCATCAAAGATGCTAGGAAGACTAGCCTATCCACAAGAATCTCATTGTCATGGCTTACTCTAGAAGTTTTCCATTTTGAACCAGGAGTCTGAACTACTAAAGTAGTAGGCATATCACAAAAAGACATATTATGCAACTGTGCATAACTTTCTGAGATGAATGAATGAGATGCCCCAGTATCAAATAGAACAGATGCTGGATGACTGTTGACAAGAAGCATACCTAGGATAACATCAGGATCCTCAAGGGCTTCTTCAGCAGAAACATAGTTCACTCGACCACGAAGAGGAGTTGGCTTCACATAGAAGGATTTTCCCGGCTTCCCACGTCCAACCGGCTTAGCATTGTTCTGAGGACACTCATGGGAGTAGTGTCCTGGTTCTCCACATTTGTAGCAGACAACGGTGGCACGGGGAGCAGCATTGGCAGGAGGACCTCCGAATGTCCTGGCTGGAGGGTTGGGCTGAGCTGGGCGAGGCGCTTGGAAGGATGGCCTCGTGGTGTACCTTGGTGGCAGAGCTGCGTTGGGCACCCACACCCGGCATTTGTTGGAGCTTGAGCCAGATGCGGGGCTGAAGTCACGGGTGTGCTTCCTAGTTGCCTCGTAGTCAGTCTGTCCAGTTTCGGCATTGATAGCCTTGTTGACGAGAGCCTGGAAGGTTGTGCACTCATGCAGGCGCAGATCTCGACGGAGCTCAGGACTAAGTCCCTTGCGGAACCTAGCCTGTTTCTTGGCATTGGTTGACACTTCCTCCGGAGCATAGCGAGCAAGATTGCCGAACTCACGGCTATAGGCATCCATTGTCAATCTGCCCTGGATGAAAGCACATAACTCCTCTCTCTTGCGATCCATCAGCCCTTCCGGGATGTGATGGGTACGGAATGCCTCACTGAAATCTGCCCAAGTTGGTGCGGGGCCTACGGGACGCATAGCTTCATAATTTACCCACGATATATTGGCGGGTCCCTCCAGAAAGTATGCAGCAAAGGTCACCTTGTTGGCCTCAGATACATTGGCAGCCCGGATTTTGCAGAACATGCTCGTCAGCCAGTCATCCGCGTCGAGCGGATCGACCGAATGATGAAACTTGGGTGGACACAGCTTGACGAAGTCATTGAGAGACACACCGTCATTGCGATCATTGCAGGGAGCACGCGCTATGTTCTGCTCAATACTTTCCAACAGCCTGTTGGTCTCCCTTTTGTTTCGTTCAGCTTCAAGCATCACTTCTGCCAAAGAGGGCGCCTATGGCAGGTTCTCTTGCCTTGGCTGGCTTCCCTCGCCCTGCTCGGGGGTAGGCACGGGGTTATTCCTATTTGCCACCATCCTGGGAAAACAAACCCACAACTTAGATACGGAAGACACCAACTCTAAGGAATGAGATAAAGAATGTACTGGACAACATGGCATGCAGGGGTAAACACCCGATCAACATGGTAATAACAACTGTCATATGAACACCATGATTCATACACACCATGACATAGTACAGTACAAGCCCAAGCTGAAATACAAACTACAGAGAGATAACACAACACATCGGAGGCATTACAAGCTTCCTATACATTATCCATCTACACGTCCGGAACTCAGCTCTCAACCTCAGTCATATCCCACAAGACACGCAGGACTGTGGCAATACGACTAGTACCATACTAGTACTAACATCGACGTACTCAAGCATCGCTGTAGAATGCCTCATATAGGTTACCCCCGTGACCTGGGAACTGAACCTGAGGATCTGGAAACACTCTAGCCTACGATCTCTGGAAACTGTAAGGACACAGATGTGGCCTTGGTCCCCTTGTTGGTGGCAACAACGGTCCTCGAAGAGGGGCGATGCCTCCAACATCGGGCCAGTTTACGCGTGCTGGCAGATGAGTCCGCGATGGGTTCAGCATCTCCAAATCTCGATAGCCTGTCTGCACGACAGGTGCTAGCTATGTCAGGGCTGTCCAAAGACGTGCACGGGTGGCATATAGCTCCATGCGAAGGGCACGTGCATCACGATCCCTGTTCTCCAACATCTGAGCGGTCACCAGCAGCCTAGGGTCCTCATGAGAATGATCATAGTAGGCTGCGCTAAGATAGCTATCCACTCCTCCCAGAGAAACAGGAACATAACAGAACTCTGTGTTCTCAAGCAGTCCATGGTGAAACCTCATGATAGTCAGCATGGTGTAGGCAGCCTCCTAAACTGCCATGTCTATGGTGACACCTAACCCATAAGTCCAATGAAGCGTCTCTGCAGCTCCAGGATATGATGGATATATCTTAACAGTACACAGATACCGGCTCTGGTTGAAATCTCGATACTGCTCCTCCACTGTGTACTCCGAGTACCAACTTTAACCAGCCTCCATCATAAATCTAACCAACATGGCCGTGTGACCCGGTACATCGATGCACCTAGTCAGACGGACCACCTGACGAGAGGGACGAGGGGGCATCTGAAACAGAGAATGATGCAAAGACATTAGAGACGCTAGCAGAAATTGGACAACATAACGGCTGTAATTGCTCAAAAAGGACTTTGAGACAACTGCAAAAGATTGGAAAGCATAACCACTCAACTATCTAGACTCAAATCTCTTCTCCAACTGTTTGTCACACCAACAATACTTGAGTACCGAATTCACTTGCAAACAACCTAGCTAATAGTCCATGGTTAGTAACTAGTCATCCTGAGCAATAGATGAGAAGCCTAGTTCTTAACCCCGTTCAAAACATGAGAATGACTTAGAGTAGAATAACTTGGGAAGAGGAGTAAAAAGAGCCTTACGTTCCCCTCCACAATCAATTCCCCTACTTTTCTATAGTGTTTCCAACTCAACTTCGACCGGATTGGCTTGGTAGTCCTACAGTTAGTCAGGCTCTGATACCAACGTTGTCGGGACCCCGATCCTAAGTCATATGAATCCAGACTGTAACATATCACATCACTTTGCGGCCTCACGCACGCTAAGTTCCACGACTGCATCCTTACCTTAGCCGAGACCGTTTGCGCCTTTTGGCTCACGTATGTGAACATGTCGCTGGCAATCAAACGACAGAGAACCCGGGCCAACATGACTAGTCATAGAACCCAAGTGGCACATCCGTATGGAAACAGGCATACGTAATCCAGAAATGCAGGTGTCGGCCTCAAGCGTCTGTAGACGAGTCATAGCAAGCTACAAGGACTCCATTATGCCGTGGGACATAAATGTCATCAACGCACATAGACAAGTCATAACAGGCTATAGGGACTCCATTACACTGCGAGACATTTCCTTGAAGGGACAGACATAGTAGCAAAGAAGGATACATGCCGGTCAATCAATGTGTCCAGAGCAGTAGCAAGCTACCAAGGCTCGGTGGAAGCACAAAGAGGGAGTTTCCCGTAAAGAGTACTACTAAAGGCACATGACTAGGTATCGGATCCCATACATACCGTTGCACGTCACACGTATGCATGACATGCCCAATATGCATAGATACAACTATGGCATCACAACATAACCATACATCAACACAACTTTTATTTAAGAGGCTCAGAAGAGCCTTGCATAATATGTTCTTATAGATAGGGGTCACATGACCCGACACTCAAGTCATACAAGCAAGTTCATACAAACCAAGTGGAAGCATAAAGCTGTCTGAGTACAGACAATTGAAAGGGTAAAAGGGCACCTGGCCTGACTATCTACAGCCCGCCACAGAGCATAAGGTCATAGCTGGGACACCAGCTATTCGGCATCGTCGACATCTAGAAAGAACCCACCTGATGGGTCCTAAGTCTCATCTGCAACATTTATTAAGCAAACATGAGTACAAACGTACTCAACAAGTCTTTAAAACAGACCTGGACTATTCATGCTCATGTATCAACAAGGGGAGTGGTGGAGTTTATGCAGCAATGCCAGCTTTGACTCATGGCTAACCTATACTACAAAAATTTAACTCTTTGTTTAAATTTTAGATATCGCACACGATTCCACTAACTCCACAACAATACACCACCATGGATTCACTTCCATCTCCTACGAGAGTGCCATCCATGGTACTCACACTTGTCTTGATATTTTTAGGAGTATCCATTAAATTATCTATGAACAACATAAGTTCTCCAAGTAGTCCATATTCGAGGACGCGGCTATCCGAATAGTTTCATACCCTGGAGGGGTGTACTTCTTCACACATGGTCTCGCCACTTATCGCTGTGTGCTCATAAAACCATGCACCTCGGCAACATTCAAGCGGAAGCCCAGCGAGGGAGTCGGCCATGACTGTCAATCACATAAGACCTCTAGTCCAGGCTATCGCCTATTTGAGACTGAACCCGCACGGAAGTCTAGCCGAAGTTTCCGCTACGGCCCCAAACGATGTGCGCAGGGTTCCCAAGCCCACCATTCGGGTGACCCTTGGTACACCGTGCCACTGCCTACCGTGTCATAACCCACCCCTAGGTTCAGCGCTATGCACGGCCTCCAGCATGCTATAAACACCAGAAACTACTTGCAACTCCTGGACCAAGGACTAAGCGATTGATAAGTCGAGAGGGTCAATTAAGTATCCCAATGTGTGGTAGTAACTAGTCTTGGACCACGAACACAGAACTCAGTTCCTAAGAACGGTCCCAATGAGAGAACCCGCTATGTACTCCTACATAGCCTCTCATTGCTACCTTTACCAAATCTGGTCATCATAAGCTTATCACATCAGAACAACATTGTTTCACTCCAGTTCATCACCCAGATGAATCAGACCTGACACAACTCTAAGCATAGCAAGCATAGCAGGCAAAGTAAGCAAAGCACATCATGGCACAAGCATCTACCATGTATGTTAGGTTGCAAGGTTTAGCTATTTACGGTGGCAATGATAGGTCATGCAAAGGAATGGGTTCATCTACCATGTATGACAGACAAGTGAACGTTTGCCCTAATGCAATAAACAAGAGCAGGAGCGAGAGAATGGGATGTTATCGGAATGATCAAAGGGGTTGCTTGCCTTGCTGGGAAGCGGGAAGGTTTTCTCCTTCGTTGGAATACTCGGAGGTATCCTCAGAAGCAGGGCCTACCGCAATGCAGATAATAGCAATCAATACACGACAAGTGCAACAATATGATACATGATCATGTCATGGCAACGTGTATGGATGAGCTAATGCAACTACTGTCCAAGTTAAATGAGGTGATTTTGAATATAGGTTCAAAATCATTCTCCTTTACACATTTCATATGTTAATGTTGGGGAACATCGCATGGGAAACAAAAAATTTCCTACGTTCACGCAAGACGTATCCATGGTGATGAGCATCTACGAGAGGGAGAGTGAATCTACGTACCCTTGTAGATCACTAAGCGGGAAGCGTTAAGAAACACGGTTGGTGTAGTCCAACGTCTTCGCGATCCAAATCGCCGAGCGTCCGCGATCCAATCACGATCTGCCCCGATCAAGTACCGAATGGACGGCACCTCCGCGTTCAGCACACGTACAGCTTGATGACGATCTCTGCCTTATTGATCTAGCAAGAGGGAGCGAAGAGGTAGAAGAGTTCTCCGGCAGTGTGACGGTGCTCTGGCGATGGTAGTGGAGCTATTCCGGCATAGCTTTGCCTAAGCACTGCAGAAATCCGATCTAGAGGAGAAACTATGCACTGGAGGAACGGGTAGCACGTGGCTGAAAATCTTGTGCCAAAACCCTAAAACCCTCTAGTATATATAAGAGGAGAGGAGGAGGAGGCTTGGCCCTCAAGGATCCAGCCCTAGGCTTTGGCCGAACCAGGAGGGAGGAGTCCTCCTCCTCCACTCCTAGTAGGATTAGGACTCCTTCCTTATCTAGCCCTTTTTGCCTTTTTCCACCTTTTTCCTTTTGGGATTTTCTTCCCAGCCGCATCGGCCTTGTGTGGGATTTACACCAGCCCACTAAGGGCTGGTATTAATCCTCCCACAGCCCATGTAGCCTCTTGGGTCGAAATACCCCTCCCGATGGTCTCCTGGTACACTACCGGCACTCCCGGTACACTACCGATGAGCCCGAAACTTTTTCGGCAACCAAAATAGGACTTCCTACATATCAAACTTTACCTCCGGACCATTCCGGAGCCCCTCGTGACGTCTATTTACCCACACATACTAGGGACAAAGTGTTGTCTATTTACCCACACATGTAATGTGTTTCCAATCAATACAATTATAGCATGGATAATAAATGATTATCATGAACAAGGAAATATAATAATAAACACTTTATTTATTGCCTATAGGGAATATTTTCAATAGTTAACCCATTAGTAAATGTCAATGTTCATCTACTTAGGTTGCTCTAACATGCATGATAACAGCACCATTGGATTCATTGGATTTTTCTTATAAATTTTCATATATAAATTATTTCAATCTAAGTTATAGATTAATTTCTATGAATTTTCTAAGTTTTAAATAGTTTTTGGAATTAATTTAATTCAGAAAATTCATTATTGCATCAGCCTGACATCATCATGACTTTAGCTGGTCCACAGACCGTTGACATGTCAAACCTCACCAGTGGGGTCCACTGGTCAGTGACCCGGCCACTAACAGAGCTACTAACTAACTAATTACTAATTAGTTTAGGGTAGGGCCACTAGTTAGTGGGCTATTAACTTAATAAAATTAGTTAATTAAATAATTAATCAAATTTTAATTAGCAGGGCCCGGCCCCACTTGCCAATGACCTAGGGGGTCAAACCCCCGTGGTCAACTCCGGCAAGACCCGCCGGCATTGAGCCACCGGTGGCTCCAGAGACGACGGAGCGGTTGAGTTCCCTCCTCCGGGGACCAAAAGGATGGCGGAGGGCACCAAACGGGCCTATGCTCACGCGCGCGTCCATCCTGACACCTCTCAGAGGCTGAGACGGCCGGGATCGACGCTGGCGACGAGCTCGTGTGGTGGGGCAGTCGGGAGCCGGCACAACCGGGGCCAACAGAGGGGGAAAAGGCATGGGAAGAGAGGGGAAAGATCAGGGAACTCACAGCGGGCTTGGAGCCGACAAGAGCTGGCTCGGGGAGGGCTCGGTGCAGAGAGGGGAATCGATGACGGCGACGCTTGGGTCCGAGGAGGAAGATAAGCTCGAGGGCGGCACTTCAGGGCTCTTGACGGTGTGTGGCTCGGTGCAGAGGATGGGGATGACGAGGCGGAGCCTCTGGCAGTCTCAGGGGGGCACGGGAGTGGCAGGAGCTATCGCGGCGAGCTAGCGGGGCCGTCGGCCATGGCGGAGCAGAGGAGGGGAAGAAGCAGGGGGGTGAATGGGCGAGAGAGAGCGAGATGGGGATGGCAGAGGCGTCCTCATCTGCTCGCCTGCGCGGCAGGGGGAAGTAGGCACGCAGGAGGCTGCGTGGCAGCACCGGCGTGAGCGCACGGCGAGCACACGCTCGTCCTCCTGGCCGCCAGGAGGACGACGATGATGTTGGGCCAGCTGGGCCGGCCCAGGTGCCTCCTCCTTTCCTTTTTTACATTTCCAGTTTCTGTTTTAATTTTCTAACATTTGTTTTATTTATTTTTAGGCATAAATACTAGGTAAAATAATTCCAAATATTTTATAGAACTTAGTTTGAATATTTCAAACTTCTATAAAAAGTTTCAGAATATTTTGAAATCTGAAATATTTATAATGCTTTATTTTTCATTTTCAGAAATGTTATAATTTATTTTTGAATTACTATAAATGGTCAATTATTTAAATGACCCCTGATATATTCATGTCCACATTTATCAGACATAGGGGACATTTTTCTGGGCATTTTGGATTTGTTGGTATTTTTCACAATCATTAAGTTGGTTTGATTCAAATGAAGTGTTTGGGGTTTCTTTTGGTCCCCATTTCAAGTTGATGCAAAAAGTAAAATACGATGCACACACATGCTGTCCGAAGAAGCTAGCTAGGGATGTGACATAATCTTTGCATATCAATACCTCCTCGATATTCGAAAACTTCATCCACACAAAACCTGGACAAAACTTTTATTAGAAATGTTAGTACATAATCATCAAATCTCATCATGTCCTGCCATAACATTATTGCATAATTATAATCTAACATTACTCGCTGTATGCTATCACAATTTTATGGCTCCCAAGTCAATGAGGCTTAACAAGAATTCAAACAGAAGCACACAAACCAACTATAATAGCAATCTGTGAAAAAAAGGATAGTCTATAAAGATGCAGATGATACCTATACTTCTGTAACTCAAAAAATTCTGAAAAATTAGGACGTAATGAAGAATGTTCACATCACCATTGTGTAAAACTTTCAAATTTTTCCATGTTCCTATAAAATATGAAAATTCAAACACTACAACAAAAGTTTCTGTTTTTGCACAACACATGTCAAACAAGCAATTTAAATATCCTAAAGGTAACTCTTGGCACATAATTTTTATAATACAATGGGTTTATAAAAATGGATAATTATTTTTGTTGAAAAGTTTCACTAATCAAGATTCACAAAGTTCCCATGGGCGTGAACAAAGTTCAAGGCTATCCCCCACTTCAAAGATGCTCGTCTTTGTCACTTTCAGTTTTTTGAAAAGGTTTTAGGTTCCCCACTTTATTTTTTTTGTTTTAAATTTTTTTAAAAGCACACAACAGAAATAAATGACTCTCGAAAACTGCTGGGTTGTCTCCGTGGCACTGCTTTCTTTAAATCCGTTAAGCTAGGCATATAATGCTCAAGTAATTGATCCACTCGGATCCCAAGGTATATCAAAGCCATTTTTAATTAACAATGAGTTGGAATTTAGTAGTGAGCACAAAGTGTTGTATATCATGCGACAACCAAGTCTAACTCTCTTCCTATGCATTGACATGTCATACAAGAACAGTTCATGCACATGAAGTAACGGCCAATACATAGCATAAGTAGTTTCTTGGAATTTTATAGTATTGGAAACAAAGAGAAGTGAAGATTTGCTTCATATCTCATGAAAATTGGAAGTAGTAACAGTAAGCACATGCATGTTATATTCATCAAAATCATCATGTGTGATAGTAATACACAACCCATCAATACAATCCTTAATAAGTGCAAGCTTCTCCGATGTAGTGTAGTTGGGACAATTCAAAAAGATAATAGGACTATCATGTGTGGGTGTAATAGTAGCAATTTCATGCTTAACATAAGGAACTATATCAAGTTCATCTCCATAAGCATAATTCATATTGGCATCATGGCCACAAGCATAGCAAGCATCAAGTTCATCAAAAAGGGATATTTCCAATGAATCCAAGGGCTCATAGAAATCATCATAGCATTCATCCTTCGTGTGTGCGAAGGGAAATTAAAAAATGTACGAGTTGATGAGTTACTCTCATGAGAATGTGGGCACGAGTAGCTAATCTACTCTTCCTCCTTTTGTTCTTCTCTCTCCTCCTCATCTTTTTCTTCTAATGAGCTCATAGTTTTAGCAATTTGTTCTTCCATAGATTCCTGCAAAATATTGATCTCTTCCAAGGCAGCAAACATTCTCTCAATAAATTCATTAGTATCAGCATTGTATTCATAATTCTTATAGAAATATTTAAGTATGGAATTTTTTTCAGATTTGTAAGGAACATCATCATACTTTCCAATCAAAGAAGAAATTTCATGAGCACCTTTAAAAGCAACAATTTTGTTTGTTTGTTCCACATCATAGTAATCATGAATACCTTTAGCATAATAATCCAAGGTTTTATTATCATTCAATTCACATTGAAAAGGAAGGTGAAAACTATTAATCTTAGAGCAACAAGTATAATCACATCTCAAACATACATCCCAAGCATACCAACGCAACATTTTAATTTGTTCCCATATGTGTTTCCCTTTTTAGGACAAGTGATAATCCCTAAAGTACTCATGTTGATACAATGTGTCTCCCATTATAAGGTTCAATGAGGATTTCTTAGGATTATCAAATGAGTAATTAATGTATTTCACATAACTAGCATCGAGGGTTTTAGGAGGTTCCCCATCTCCATGAGTAGCAAGTACCACTAATGTTTTTGGTGTTTCATATTCCATATCCATAAAAAAAGATATAAAACAACTAATAACAGAAAATAAAATAACTAATAACATAAAATTAAAATTACTTAGTAATATAGCAAACAAGCACACACGATAATATCAACCACTATGCTATTGGTCCCCGACAATGGTGCCAGAAAAAGGTCTTGATAACCCACAAATGTTGGGGACCGTTTGTAGCCTTTTTCGATAAGTAAGAGTGTCGAACCCAATGAGGAGCTAAAGGTAGATTTAATATTATCTCTAGTTATATAGAGCACCGATACAACTCTACACACGCTAACGCTTACTTTAACTAGAACAAGTATGAAACTACTTTGCGGGAAAGAAACTAGAAGTACTTAGTAGATGTAATAGATGGTTTTGTAAGATAATGAGGAGCGAGTAAATGAAAGTTAGGGTCCGTTTAGATAAAGAAAAATAAAGTAAATTGTTTAGTAGAAAGCTTTGTGTGTAATGCAAGAGAAAGATTGTCCATATGCAATTGAATATAACAAGATAACTACTTACCATATGTAATGAGGGAGAGGCATACGCTAACACACTTTCTCTACTTGGATCATGTGCACTTATGATTGGATCTATAGCAAGCATACGCAACTACTCCCTCCGTTCCTAAATATTTGTCTTTTTAGAGATTCAACTAGGGACTACATACAGAGCAAAATGAGTGAATCTACACTCTAAATTATATCTACATACATCCGTATGTAGTCCGTAGTGAAATCTTCAAAAAGACTAATATTTAGGAACAGAGGGAGTACTACAGATCTTTTAAAGGTAAAACCCAGCATAGCATTAAACATCAAGTTCCTTGTACTACCATATGTAAATAATCCCCTTACTCAGGTTTGTGTTTCAGTTACTAACCAACCCAGTATAAGAGAATCATGAACATATTGCAAACCCTCTAGTAGGATTCCTTCACGTGTGCGCCTCATGAAAGGCACCTTAGGACAACATCATATCAACATACAACTCATATCAATAACACCGTACCACAATTAATCCGTAGGACAAAATAGATCTACTCAAACATCATAGGATAGCCACACATTATTGGATAATAATATATAGAATTAAGCACCAAGTTTAAGTAGATATTACAGAGGGTACAAGAGGTTTTACACGGCTACATAGAGGGGGAGAGAGTTGGTGGTGACGGCGGCAAAGTTGCTGGCGTAAATCACTGTCACGATGGTTGCCCCGGCGGCGTTCCGATGCCATCGGGAGAGAGGGGGAGAGAGCCCCCTCCTTCTTCTTATTATTATTTGGCCTCCTCCCTAGGTGGGAGGAGGGTTTTTTGGTCCATGGACGCCATGGCTCCTAGAGGGCAGCAGCCCCTCCGAGATTGGATCTCTCTCTGTTTCTCTCCTGTTTTCACGACTATTTTCGGACCCTTCACCGTTTCTTAAATATCTGAAGATCCATAATTACGATTGGGATGAAATTTTGAGGGGATGTTTATCATGAAAATATCTTTCTTTCGGCGGAAGGAGGAACTCAACCAACTTAAGGGCTGGCCACAAGACATTAGGGCGCCCCCAAGGCCATGCTCAGTTGGCTTGTGGGGCCCTCAGGCATCGTATTGCATTGATTTCAACTCAAAAAATTCACATATATTACAAAACAAATTTTCATAAATTTTTATCACATTTGGGCTTCGTTTGAGATGGAATTTTTGCGAAACAAAAAATACACAAAAAACAGGAATTGCACTATTCACCGGGTCAATAGGTTAGTGCTCAAGAATAATATCAATAGGTAAATAGTTACTCAAAAAGTATCCTAGAGCGATAATATAATGGCATGGAACTATAAAAAATATAGATACGTTGACGTATCAAAAGAACAAAGTCTTCCAGCACCGACAAATTCCTCATGTGGATATGGAGTCCATCCCTTGCTTCACTCTAGTACTAAATGTTCTTCATGAAGCCGGACTCCTTCCATTCTACACTAACATATGTGATTAGAATGAATAACTTATTCTTCCATTCTATGCCACCTTGCACATCTCTAGAAATGTCTCGCACATCAACACATGGGTTCTGGACTGGATGACTGAGGACACTCACTACAAGGCGCCTGCCACTAAATTGCTTCATTCTGTCATGGCCGGTCCTCCCTCAGAAGGCGCCAGACTGATATATGAGGAATCTAAACTCCCAAATCATCTAATGCCAGTGCCGATGAAGCTTTTGGCTCAAGGTCAAGCTCCAAGAACCACCTTCCTTGTGAAGGATTTGCTGCCTATGCTTAGAACTGTTTATCGCATACTGACCAAACCCCTGAGTCCTATTAAGGGCCACAACTCTATAGAGGAAGAAGTTGTTGGCATCATGAAGAATATGTTGTTCAACATAATTCATGGGATTCCCATAAATCTTCACGGTTTCTTCATTAGGACTTTGGCAAATGTAGCACTGTCTCCTTTTGACTTGATGCCTTATGCTCCCTGGAACATGAGTTTCATCATAACAAGGTCTTCAATTCCGTACAAGGCTGATTTTCAGAATCACTCCAGTTTTCTGCCTCAGATTGAAGTCCTCAAAAGGACATTTTTGTTATTTGATGGAAAAAGATTTTTTTTTATTAAATAAGGCCCTCGTCCATTGGATTGTCAATTTCGCAAGGCTGCATCTTATTCCACCAATGGCGACTCTTCTACATCGGACTCTGCTGCCAAAGCCACAAATCAAAATCCTTAGGCATGTGTCCTTCGTATGATGACTGACCGCAAAGTTCCTTTAAGTCTTCACCAGAAAGTTTATCATAATCATTGATCGTAATCACAAGTGGGTCAAGCGTCACTTTGGTTCAATTCTTCAAAACATGACTGTCATGCAGAATTCTGTGACAGAGAACCACTATTATATGTACGAAATCTTTGACCGCACATGGGCCATCCTCTCACATCTCAAAACTTATGAATAACTTGAGGAGATGGGGTTTTGTAAGTGCATCTAGTAGCACCCCTTGTTGGTTTTTGGGTATTCAAGACAAACATGGTTGAGGGACTAATGTGTTTGTGGGAACTCGCAGGTTAACACAGATAGAAGTTCCTGGAGATTCGGTTTAACCATCGAAGATGACCCCCAAAAATGTCCGAAGACATTGATGATAGGTGAAGCCATTAGTGGTATGCGAAAATAATATCTTGAAGATAATGAAACGCAAAGACAAAATCTTTTGGTAGTTTTGTTTCTTCTTTCCCGAGTCATAGGAACCACCGTACTGTTAAGTGGGGTCGATGTGATCGAAGTCAGACACTGATGTGATGCTCAACCCATTCCTATGTCTTCAAGACAATGAGAGGAAATTTGTTCGAGAGTTGGTTGAGTGAGCATTGCTTGTAGCCCAAGTAATGTTGCCGCATGTCTCACTGAAACCCGACCGTTGGAACACGTGCTGGTTGGCCATTGACCCAGGGTTATTTCGGTCATATCATGTCAGGTTGCCTGCTGGCTATAAATAGCCCACCCCCTCGAGCATATGTTGGTGGCTGCTCATAAAGATATACGGCTATGTTGTTTTGGAGCAACCCACCTCAAATACATTGAGAGATAACTATCGTACGAGGATAAACCCAAACACCTAGAGCTAGAGTGTTTGAGCATCACCAAAGTGGTTCTATTCTGAGTGAACTAAAGACTTATTATACTTGAAGACCATGATCTTCGTGATAGTTAGGCATTCGGGTCTAGAGCATCCAAGAGTCATTGTGGATTGCCGGGTGACCAAGTCTATACGGGTTTCGGAAGTCTCCCCTAAATACTTACCTGGGTGATTGGGCATGGTCTAAGTGACTTTGTCTCAAGGGGAACAAGGTGAAGACTAGGTCTTGTGAACTGGATCTCAGCCTCCCCAACGAGACGTACAATTGTCACAGCAACTGGAACTAGTCCAACAAATCCTGAGTCTTTGTCAAGCAACTGGTTCTATCTTTCCACTCATTGACATATTGTTCTATACTTTGAAGCCTTTGCTTGACTGCTTGTGTGTGAAAACATTCCCTAAGTACATTCATCTAATTCGCATTCATCTTCGTACTACTCTAGTTTATCTTCGACACACTTATGGTGTGTGATAACTATGCTCTACTTATCTAAATGTCTTCGTGCCATGCCCAGATCCTTAACTATTTTCCCTATCTGATCTTGAAATAATTTCCTCTTATCTCGAAGACATTTACAGTTTTGAAGATTTTCATAAAAATCTCCTATTCACCCCCTCCAGTTAATAACTAGCACTTTTAGTTGTTACCAGAGCAAGGTACTCCCTTGTTCTGTGTTTCGGTTTATCCACTTGAAATTTTAGCTATGTCGACTAGGATAATCAAGGTCTCCACTACGTGCCCTGTCTTTGATGGCACTGACTACCCCTACTGGAAGAACAAGATGCGCATGTATCCCGAAGCCATTGACAATGACCTCTGGTATCTTGTAATGGTTGGCGTTCCCAAGTTGGTGAAGGTGTCACTACTGCTTATGTGAAGAGATTTCCTCAACTGGACTCAACCGCCAAGAACATCATCTGTAGTCATCTGACCAAAGGACAGTATGGCCGCATAAGTGATGTGGACACTACAAAGCAAATTTGGGAATGACTTTCCAAGGTGAATGAAGGTTTCTCATCTCAGCAAAACTCACATTTGATGTACTTCACAACCTGTTCAACCACTTAAAAGAGGCTTGACAATGAAAATGTTCAACTTACCTCTGGTAGACTCAGAGACATCTCAAATGAGTTGAATGCTCTCGGCACCACTGATATGACATAACATGAAGTTGTTAAGAAGCTATTGAGATCTCTTCAGAGTTCTTTTG
The DNA here is from genome assembly GCA_022496015.1 of Hordeum marinum. Taxonomy (NCBI): domain Eukaryota; kingdom Viridiplantae; phylum Streptophyta; class Magnoliopsida; order Poales; family Poaceae; genus Hordeum; species Hordeum marinum. The sequence continues at coordinate 341,504,697 of CM039675.1, forward strand.
ACACACTTATTCTCATGATCCAAGAATGCACTCACTTTAAGGACTTAGATCCCACTGATATCTTTGAGAGACTAAACACCCATAAGTTCCAACAGGCTAAGAAGAGGGAAATCTATGGCTCCAGTTATAGTTTGTCTCCTTCCCTGAAGGCAAAAGTTGCATCTTCATCATAGGAAGAAGAATTTGAATGCAGATCTGATGATGCCACCACCATTGGAAAAGAACTCGCTCTAACCGTGAGGAGGTTTTAGAAATTCGCCAAGTACAAGCACTTTGGAAAATCTTCAAGGCATGATTCCAAGAAGTCTAGAGAAATGTCTCCGCGTGAAAATAAGAAGCAAAAGTGTCACAAGTGCAAGAAAGCTGGCCACTTCATCATTGATTGTCCTCAATGGGAGAAGAATCCAAGAATAAGAGGAAAGACTATGATTCTAGAGACAACAAGAAGAAGAAGCATTTCAAGTCTTCATCTAAGTCTTTATCCCATAAAAGAGTTCATCAGGAAAGCCTCATGCTTTCTTTGGCAAGGAAATGGACTCTGACGTCGAATCTGGGTCTGAAGCTGAAGAGGAGTCTGAGGAGGAGTCTGATTTTGAAGTTGCTCCTCTAGCTATGGCTTCTGCACTCATCACTTCATTTGTCTTTGAACATGAAGATAATGGCCCTCTCATCAACACTGAAGCTAGTGACGACGACTATGCTCTAGCCTACTGCTTCATGACCAAGGGCTCTAAGGTATCCTCAAAATTTTCATATCATGACTCTGACTACGAAGATGAACCTGATGATAACTCAAAACCTAGCTATTGTAAACTTGTCAAGATTGCCACTATCCAAGAAATTGCTATGGAGAAAATGCAAAAATCTCTATAGAAAAGCGACGACATGTTGCGCGACGAGATGAGTCTGAACGAAACTATGGATGAAGACATGCAAAGTCTTCGTTCAAGTTTTTGTTGGAAATATGCCCTAGAGGCAATAATAAATTAGTTATTATCATATTTCCTTGTTCATGATAATCTTTTATTATCCATGCTATAATTGTATTGAATGGAAACACATTACATGTGTGGGTAAATAGACAACACTCTGTCCCTGGTATGCCTCTAGTGAACTAGCTCGTTGATCAAAGATGGTCAAGGTTTCCCAGCCATTGACATGTGATGTCATTTGATAATGGGATCACATCATTAGGAGAATGATGTGATGGACAAGACCCAAACTACAAACGTAGCATATGATCGTGTCAGTTTGTTGCTACTGTTTTCTGCATGTCAAAGTATGTGTTCCTATGACCATGAGATCATGCAGCTCACTGACATCGGAGGAGTACCTTTTGTGTATCAAACGTAGCAACGTAACTGGCTGACCATAAAGGTGCTCTACAGGTATCTCCGAGGTGTCTATTGAGTTGGCATGGATCAAGACTGGGATTTGTTACTCCGTGTGACGGAGAGGTATCTCAGGGCCCACTCGGTAATACAACATCACAATAAGCCTTGCAAGCAATGTGACTAAGTGTTAGTCACGAGATCTTGTATTACAGAACGAGTAAAGAGACTTGTCGGTAATGAGGTTGAACTAGGTATGGAGATACCGACGATCGAATCTCGGGCAAGTAACATACCGAAGAGCAAAGGGAACATTATACGGGATTAACTGAATCCTTGACATAGAGGTTCGACCGATAAAGATCTTCGTAGAATATGTAGGAACCAATGTGGACATCCAGGTCCCGCCATTGGTTATTGACCGTAGAGGTGTCTCGGTCATGTCTACATCGTTCTCAAACCCGTAGGGTCTGCACACTTAAGGTTTGGTGACGTTTCGGTTGTATAGAGTTATGTATGGTGGTGACCGAAGGTTGTTCGGAGTCCCGTATGATATCCCGGATGTCGCGAGGAGCTCCGGAATGGTCCGGAGGTAAAGATTCATATATAGGAAGTCCTATTTTGGTCGCCGGAAAAGTTTCGGGCTCATCGGTAGTGTACCGGGAGTGCTGGTAGTGTACCGGGAGACCACCGGGAGGGGTATTTCGACCCAAGAGGCTTCATGGGTTGTGGGAGAGTAAATACCAGCCTTTTGTGGGCTGGTGGAATTCCCACACAAGTTCCATGCGGCTGGGAGAAAAAGCCCAAAGGGAAAAAGGTGGAAGAAGGCCAAAAAAGGAAGGAATCCTAGTCCTACTAGGAGTGGAGGAGGAGTCCTCCTCTCCTCCCCACTTTGATCAACCCAAGGGCTGGCTTTTTGGCATCCAAGACTCCTCCTCCTCTCCTCCTATATATACTAGAGGATTTTAGGGTTTTGGCATAGAATTTTCAGCCACGTGCTACCCGTTCCTCTAGTGCATAGTTTCTCCTCTAGATCGGGTTTCTGCAGTGCTTAGGCGAAGCCCTGCCGGAATTGCTCTACCACCATCACCGGAGCACCGTCATGCTGCCCGTGAACTCTTATCCCTCTCCACTTCCTCTTTCTGGATCAAGACGGTGGAGATCGTCATCAAGCTGCACGTGTGCTGAACGCGGAGGTGCCGTCCGTTCAGCGCTAGATCGGAAGGACCGTGAACAAGATCGCGAGACAGATCGTGATGAGATCGCGGGACGGATCTGATGAGATCGCGAGACGGATCGTGATGTGATCGCAGGACGCTCGGCGATTTGGATCGCGAAGATGTTTGACTACACCAACCGCGTTTCTTAATGCTTCCCGCTTAGCGATCTACAAGGGTATGTAGATCCACTCTCCCTCTCGTAGATGCTCATCACCATGGATATATCTTGCGTGTGCGTAGGCAATTTTTTGTTTCCCATGCAACATTCCCCAACAGTGGTATCAGAGCTAGGTCTATGTGTAGATGAGATCTCGAGTAGAACACAAAAGGTTTGTGGGCGTTGATGCTTAGATTGCTTCCTCCCTTGGTCGGATTTTGGTTCAGCGGTATTGTGAGATGAAGTGGCCCGGACCAACATTACTCATACGCTTACGAGAGAGCGGTTCCCTCGACGCAACTTGTTGCCTAGATAGCTTGCGGGTGGCAGTTTCTCTCACTTTAGTTGGATCGGATTCGACAAAGGTGGTCCTTGAGAAGGTTGAAAAGCAAATTATGTATCACCGTTGTGGTTTATGCGTAGGTGAGAATCATTCTTACTAGAAACCCGTAGCAGCCACGTAAAACATGCAACAACAATTAGAGGACATCTAACTTGTTTTTGCAGGGTATGTTGTGATGTGTTATGGCCAATTACATGATGAGATATATGTGATGTATGAGATGATCATGTGATGTATAGAATTTCATGACTTGCATGTCGATGAGTACGGCAACCGGCAGGAGCCATAGGGTTGTCTTTAATTATTGTATGACCTGCGTGTCAATCATTAAGCGCTATGTAATTCTTTACTTTATCACTAAACGGTAGCAATAGTAGTAGAAGCATGCAGGGCGTGACAACCCTGATGGCGACACGTTGATAGAGATCAAGATGATGGAGATCATGGTGTCATGCCGGTGACGATGGAGATCATGCCGATGCTTTCAAGATGGAGATCTAAAGCACAAGTTCATGGCCATATCATGTCACTTAAGAATTGCATGTGATGTTAATCCTTTTATGCACCTTGTTTTTCTTAGTACGACGGTAGCATTATAAGGTGATCCCTCACTTAAATTTCAAGGTAAAATTGTGTTCTCCCCGAGTGTGCACCGTTGCGAAAGTTCGTCGTGTTGACACACCACGTGATGATCGGGTGTGATAGACTCTACGTTCACATACAACGGGTGCAAGCCAGTGTTGCACATGCAGAACACTCGGGTTAAACTTGACGAGCCTAGCATGTACAGACATGGCCTCGGAACACAAGAGACCGAAAGGTCGAACATGAGTCATATAGTAGATATGATCAACATGATTATGTTCACCATTGTAACCACCTCAACTCACATGATGATCGGACTTGAGTTGTTGAATTTGGATCATGTATCACTCGGATGACCGGAGGGATGTCAATTTGAGTGGGAGAGCTCTTAAGTAATAAGATTAATTGAACTCATTATCATGAACATAGTCAGTAGTGTCTTTGAAAAATGATGTTGTAGATTACTAGCTCACGCTGTAGCTCCCTTAAATTTTATATGTTCCTAGAGAAATAGAGTTGAAAGATGATGGTAGCAATATTGTGGACTGGCTCCGTGACTAAGGATTGTCCTCATTGCTCCACATAAGGCTTATGTCCTTAATGCACCGCTCAGTGCACCAACCCCTCTAGCGTTGATTGTAGATGTTGTGAACATCTGTCAGGCACGTTTTGATAACTACTTGATAGTTTAGTGTGTCATGCATTATGGCTTAGAATTGAGGCTTCAAAACGTTTTGAACGTCACGGAACATAGGAGATGTTCTAAGAGCTGAAATTAGGATCTCAGGCTCGTGCCCGTGTTGCGAGATATGAGATCTCCAACAAGATTCTTTGCCTGCAAGATGAATGAGAATAGCTCAATCGTTGAGCATGTGCTCAGATTGTCTGGGTGCTACAATCGCTTGAATCGAGTGGGAGTTGATCCTCCAGATAAGATAGTGATTGATATAGTTCTCCAAGTCACTTTCACTAAGCTACTGGAACTTGGTGATGAACTATAAAATGCCAGGGATAGAAATAATGATCCATGAGCTGTTCGCGATGTTTGACACCGCGAAGGTAGAAATCAAGAAGGAGCATCAAGTGTTGATGGTTAGTCAAACCACTAGTTTCGAGAAGGGCAAGAGCAAGGAGGGAAAACTTCATGGATAGAAAGTTAGTTGCTACTCCAGTGAAGCAACCCAAAGTTGAACCCAAACCCGAGACTAAGTGCTTCGATTATGAGGAGAGCGGTCGCTGAAGCGAAACAACCCTAAATACTTGGTAGATAAGAAGGCTGGCAACGTCGACAGAAGTATATTTGATATATGTGTTATTTATGTGTACCTTGCTAGTACTCCAAGTAGCACCTGGGTATTGGATACCGGTTCGGTTGCTAAATGTTAGTAACTCGAAATAAAAGCTACGGAATAAACGGAGCACTAAGCTAAGGGTGAGGTGACGATGTGTGTTGGAAATGTTTCCAAGGTTGATGTGATAAACATTGCACGCTCTCTCTACCTTCGGGATTAGTGACGAACCTAAATAAATGTTATTTGGTGTTTTGCGTTGACCATGAACATGATTAGATCGTGCTTATTGCAACACAGTTATTCATTTGAGTTAAAGAATAATGGTTATTCTGTTTACATGAATAATAGCTTCAATGGTCATGCACCCAGTGAGAATGGTTTGTTAAATCTTGATCGTAGTAATACACATGTTCATAACATTGATACCAAAAGATACAAAGTTAATAATGATAGTACCAAATACTTGTGGCACTGCCGCTAAATGTCATATTGGTATAAAGCGCATGAAGAAACTCCATGCTGATGGATCTTTGGGCTCATTCAATTTCGAATCGGTTGAGACATGCGAACCATGCCTCTTGGTCAAGATGACTAAGGACCCTGTTTTCTGTTTTGATGAAGCAGGGAAGTGATTTATTGGAAATGATACATGTTGATGTATGCAATCCAATGAGTCTTGTAGCGAGCGGTGGATATCATTATTTTCTTATCTTCACTGATGATTTGAGTAGATATAGTGTAGATTTACTTAATGAAACACAAGTCTGAATCGTTTGAAAGGTTCAAGCAAATTCAGAGTGAAGTTTAAGATCATCGTGACAATAAGATAAAAATGTTTACGATATGATCGTGGAGGTGAATATCTGAGTTACGAGTTTGGCATACAACTTTAGACAATGTGAAAGTTGTTTCACAACTCATGCCACCTGGAACACCATAGTGTGATGGTGTGTCCGAACGTCATAGTCGTGCTCTATGGGATATGGTGCGTGCTATGATGTCTATTATCGTTTTGTTACTATAATTTTGGGGTTATGCATTAGAGACAACTATATTCACTTTAAATAGGGCACCATCTAAATCCGTTGAGATGACAACTTGTGAATTATGGTTTGATAGAAACCTAAGTTGTCATTTCTTAATGTTTGGGGCTGCGACGCTTGTGTGGAAAATATTTTCACCTAATGAGCTCAAACCCAAAGCGGACAAATGCATCTTCATAGAATACCCTAAGAACAGTTGGGTGAACCTTCTATCTCAGATCCAAGCATAAAATGTTTGTTGCTAAAACTGGGTCCTTTCTCGAGAAAACGTTTCTCTTGAAAGAATTGAGTGGGAGGAGGATAGAACTTGATGAGGTTATCGAACCTCTACTTCAACCACAAAGTAGCGCAGCGTAGAAAGATGTTTGTGTGAAGCCTACGTCAGTTGAAGAGGAAGCTAATGATGATGATCATGAAGCTTCGGTTCAAGTTACTATCGACCTACGAGGAAAATAGAACTTGATGAGGTTATTGAACCTTCACTTCAACCGGAAAGTGGCGCAGCGCAGAAAGATGTTTCTGTGGAACCTACGTCAGTTGAAGCGGAAGTAAATGATGATGATCATGAAGCTTCCGATCAAGTTACTATCAAACCTCGTAGGTCGACAAGGATGTGTACTGCTCCTGAGCGGTACGACAACCCTGTCTTGGAGGTCATGTTGTTGGACAACAATGAACGTACGAGCTGTGGAGAAGCGATGATGGGCCCGGATTCTGACAAATGGTTAGAGTCCATGAAATCCGAGAAAGGATCCATATATGAAAACCAAGTATAGGCTTTGGTAGACTTGCTCATTGGACGGCAGGTCGTTGAGTACAAATAAATCTTTAAAATGAAGACAGACGCTGATGGTGAATGTCACCATTTATAAAGCTCGACTTGCCGCAAAGAAGTTTCCGGCAAGTTGAAGGAGTTGACTGCGATGAGACTTCCTCACTCGTAGCGATGCTAAAGTCTATTAGAATTATGTTAGCAGTTGCTGCATTTTTCAATTATGAAATCTGGTAGATGGATGCCAAAACATCGTTTCCTTTCTTGAGGAAAGGTTGTATGTGATACAACCAGAAGGTTTTGTCAGTCCTAAGGATGCTAAACGGTGTGCAAGCTTCAGTGATCCTTCTATGAACTGAAGCAAGCATCTCGGAGTTGGAATATACACTTTGATGAGGTGATTAAAGTTTTTGAGTCTATACAAAGTTTACGAGAAACTTGTATTTGCAATAAAGTGAGTGGGAGCACTATAAAGTTTCTGATAAGTATATGTGGATGACATATTGCTATTCGGAAATGATGTAGAGTTTCTGGAGAGCATAAATGGTTGTTTGAAAAGAGTTTTTCAAAGGAAGACCTGGATAAAGCTACCTAGTTATTGAGCATCAAGATCTATAAAGATAGATTAAGATGTTTGATAAGACTTTCAATGAGTACATACCTTGACAAGATTTTGAAAGAGTCCAAAATGGATTAGTCAGAGAGAAGTGTTCTCGCCTGCTTTGTAAGTTGTGAAGTTGAGTCATACTCAAAGCTCGACCACGGCAGAAGAAAGAGAAAGGACGAATGTCGTCCCCTATGCCTTAGCCATAGGCTCTGTATAGTATGCCGTGCTGTGTACCGCACCTGTGTGTGCCTTGCCATGAGTCCGTCAAGGGGTACAAGAGTGATCCAGGAGTGGATCACTGGACAGCGGTCAAGATTATCCTTAGTAACTAAAAGACTAAGGAGATGTTTCTCGATTATGGAGGTGATAAAGAAGTTCGTCGTAAAGAGTCACGTCGATGCAAGCTTTAACACCAATCCGGATGACTCGTAGTAGCAATCTGGATACGCATAGTGGAGCAACCATTTGGAATAGTACGAAGTGGAGTGTGGTAGCAGTATTTACGTTTGACATAAAAATTTGCAAAGTACACACGGATCTGAATGTCGCAGACCGGTTGACTATAAGACCTCTCTCACATGCAAAGCATGATCGAGCCCCAGAACTCATTGGGTGTTAGATTCATAACAATGCAAATCACATGGTGATGTGAACTAGATTATTGACTCTAGTGGAAGTGGGAGACTGTTGGAAATATGCCCTAGAGGCAATAATAAATTAGTTATTATCATATTTCCTTGTTCATCATGATCGTTTATTATCCATGCTATAATTCTATTGAATGGAAACACATTACATGTCTGGGTAAATAGACAACACTCTATCCCTTGTATGCCTCTAGTGAACTAGCTCGTTGATCAAAGATGGTCAAGGTTTCCTAGCCATTGACATGTGATGTCATTTGATAAAGGGATCACATCATTATGAGAATGATGTGATGGACAAGACCCAAACTACAAATGTAGCATATGATCATGTCAGTTTGTTGCTACTGTTTTCTGCATGTCAAAGTATGTGTTCCTATGACCATGAGGTCATGCAGGTCACTGACATCGGAGGAGTACCTTGTGTGTATCAAACATCACAACGTAACTGGGTGACCATAAAGGTGCTCTACAGGTATCTTTGAGGGTGTCTGTTGAGTTGGCATGGATCAAGACTCGGATTTGTTACTCCGTGTGACGGAGAGGTATCTCAGGGCCCACTCGGTAATACAACATCACAATAAGCCTTGGAAGCAATGTGACTAAGTGTTAGTCACGGGATCTTGTATTATGGAACGAGTAAAGAGACTTGCCTGTAATGAGGTTGAACTAGGTATGGAAATACCGACGATCGAATCTCGGGCAAGTAACATACCGAAGAGCAAAGGGAACATCATACGGGATTAACTGAATCCTTGACAGAGAGGTTCAACCGATAAAGATCTTCGTAGAATATGTAGGAACCAATGTGGAATTCCAGGTCCCACCATTGGTTATTGACCGTAGAGGTGTCTCGGTCATGTCTACAAAGTTCTCGAACCCGCAGGGTCTGCACACTTATGGTTTGGTGACATTTCGGTAGTATAGAGTTATGTATGGTGGTGACTGAAGGTTGTTCGGAGTCCCGTATGAGATCCCGGACGTCACGAGGAGCTCCTAAATGGTCCGGAGGTAAAGATTCATATATAGGAAGTCCTATTTTGGTCGCCGGAAAAGTTTCGGGCTCATCGGTAGTGTACCGGGAGTGCCGGTAGTGTACCGGGAGACCACCGGGAGGGGTATTTCCACCCAAGAGGCTTCATGGCTTGTGGGAGAGTAAATACCAGCCTTTTGTGGGCTGGTGGAAGTCCCACACAAGGCCCTTGCGGCTGGGAGAAAAAGCCCAAAGGGAAAAAGGTGGAAAAAGGCCAAAAAAGGGAGGAATCCTAGTCCTACTAGGATTGGAGGAGGAGTCCTCCTCTCCTCCCCACTTTGGTCGACCCAAGGGCTGGCTTTTTGGCATCCAAGACTCCTCCTCCTCTCCTCCTATATATACTAGAGGATTTTAGGGTTTTGGAACAGAATTTTCAGCCACGTGCTACCCTTTCCTCTAGTGCATAGTTTCTCCTCTAGATCGGCTTTCTGCAGTGCTTAGGCAAAGCCCTGTCGGAATTGCTCCACCACCATCACTGGAGCGCCGTCATGCTGCCGGTGAACTCTTCTCCCTCTCCACTTCCTCTTGCTAGATCAAGACGGTGGAGATCATCATCAAGCTGCACGTGTGCTGAACGCGGAGGTGCCGTCCGTTCGGCGCTAGATCGGAAGGACCATGAACAAGATCGCGAGATGGATCGTGATGAGATTGTGGGACAGATCGTGATGAGATCGCCGGACGGATCATGATGAGTTCTCGGGATGGATCGTGATTGGATCGCGGGACGGATCGTGATGTGATCGCGGGACGCTCGGCGATTTGGATCGCGAAGATGTTCGACTACACCAACCACGTTTCTTAACGCTTCCCGCTTAGCGATCTACACGGGTATTTAGATCCACTCTCCTTCTCGTAGATGCTCATCACCATGGATAGATCTTGCGTGTGTGTAGGAATTTTTTTGTTTCCCATGCAACGTTCCCCAACAGGTTTGAGGATCAAGTTCTTCATGATGCTCTCACTGCTGAACATGAGAATCTTTCTCTTGAATTCTTCAAAGAAAGCTTGATCTAGAGAAGTTGAGAGAATCTCATGAGGTCCTTCAGAAGGAAAATGACTCACTCCTAGCAGAACAGATCTGTACCGCTCAGGATGAATTTATATCTCCTTCCTTAAAAGGCCTTGCTCGTGAAGCTAATGATTCTACCGTTGAATGTTCAAATGCTTTTGAAAATGCATTATCTTCAACTATATCTGTAGTATCTAACCCCTCATCTAAGGAAACCACTGCTATCACTGATGAGAATGACAAGTTGGAGACATTGTTTGAGACTGGAATGTACAAAAGTTTGAAGGGACATCGGATTTTGTGTGATGTCCTCAAGAAGACAATCTTGAACAAAAACCCTAGGAAAGAGGGTGTTGGTTTCAAAAGAAACATCAATGTTGATGGATCTTACTGAAAGTCTCAGCAGTACCCCAACACCACGTGGGTTGCTGCAAAGGGTCCTTCAGTTGATCCATCCACATTATCTAGTTTTAACTGTGATAATGTAGCGCCCCGACCTGAAACGGTCGAATCTCTGGTGTTTCTGTACCATCCCAAGATCATGCTGGTACACACACGGTACATCAATGTATATATCAAAGGGAAAATCACACAACTTTATTAAGCGAAATCTCATATCGAGTCCTTTATTACAATAAGAATTACAATAAAGTGGTTGAAGGCCAAGTCATGAGATAAACTAAATCAAAAACTTGCGGAAGCTTCACAGGTAGTCAAGTCCATCTAACTCCAAGGGCATCTCAGCGAGCGTAGAGCGTATCCTCACTCCTGGTCGGAAAAGTACTCTGCAACATGATACGTTGTAGTCGTGTAGGTCAACATATTGAATATGCCGGCAATGTCACAAAAGAGAGGGGTGAAAATAATCATATATTCTATATGCATATATGGCAGGTGGGGGTAGTAAGTTTTGCGTAAAGCCAATTTTTCCTACAACAAGAGAGGGGCAAAATAGAAGTTTTTACTACAATGTTGGTTGATTAATGAGATGGTTCCACCAACCAATTCTCATACCCAAGTTGTCATTAATACCCACATCATTATAATTCTTTGTGTTGAGAGTTCCAGATAGTTTCAGTTCCTTCAGCAGGTAAGCCTTGGGTCTTGAAGCATCCATCCATCTCTTTGTTCCTGGGTGGACCTTTCCGCGTGAATACTGGCACTTCTCCAGCAACACCTAGGCTAACCACTGCTTCTCCAGGGCGCCGTTCAACCATCATCCACCCAGAGGTATGTTGAAAACTTGGAGTCTTGAAGTCTTTATCATTATGTAGGTCTTGTAATTATTATCTCACAACTCTCATGAATCACACAACCAACCCCGTCTACTAATAGCATCCAAATGGGGAGATGGTAGAACTAATGCAATAAAAACATGGTAAACATGATCAAAGTGACTTGCCTTGCTGACGATCCTCATACTCGAGCGACTCTAGATAACAAGCTTCGCACTTCGGATGATCTAACAAATCAAACAAGGCACACAATAAGCATAGACACAATACGATTTACACAACAACAAGTAAAATAATAATACTACAACAATCAATAACACAATCAAAAGAAAGAAATCAAACCAAGTAGAAAACCTCTCAACTTTTTGTGGCAAGACTTCTACTAAGACATAAGAAGACAAAAATTGTTTTCAGCAACTAATAAATACATAGCAGAAAATAAATACTAAAATTTTATTAGAAAACAGGAAGTATTTTATCATAAAAAATTTGTGCAAAAGAATTACTACAATTTTTTTTAAACAATACTTATGGTGAAAACAATGTTTAGCTATTCAAATAGAACACAAAACAAAACAAAATATTTTTTTAACAGAAAATAAATCTCCTAATCTTGAACAATAGAAAACTAAGAGAACTACAGAGAAAGTTAAACTAACACAGAATCAAAATAAACTAAAATAAAAACAATTTAATTAAACCCTAAGAAGAACTAAACATAATCTGTTTTTGCTAACAACTCTAATCAGAAATATCCTAAAAATACTCAAACAGTTCAGGATGATAAACCTAACTAATACAAAACAGTGGCAAAAAGATTCACTCAAAAATAAGTTTTTAAACTCAAGTTATTCAAGTTTCAGTGATTTGCTCAGATTTAACAAAATTCAAATTTAAAAGTTCAAATTTGAAAACTAAAACTACAGACAGAAACTACATGAAATTTGTGACATGTTGCAAAAAGAATCAATCAAAAACACTAAATATCCTAAAAGATATAACAAAAATAAAAACAAAAACTAATCTGTTTTCAAAAATAGAAACAGAAAATAGAAAAAATCTAACTAACGGATAGGGGGTGACGTGGCGGCTTCTGATTGGATAAATGTGTGTGCGCGTGGGTGCTAACGGGCGGATGACCGGTAACTAAAAGAAAATGTTTTGGGAACAAAATGTTCTAATCTAGACCGTTGATCCAGATCCAACGGTTGAGGTGGGAGAGAGAGCTCAAAGGGGGGGGCCGGGTTGCTCCGGCGCCGGTCGACGATGGCGGAGCTTCGGAAGTGGTCGGGGACGATGTCACGGTGGTCGAGGGCGGCGTCCGAAGGGTCCAAACGATGGCGGCGAGCCTCCGGCGACGATTGGTGGTGACGGTGGGGTGCGGGGGTGAAGGGGGCGACGACCACGAGCTCAGAGAGCTTCGTTGGGGTGCCGGTCTAGGGCGACGTGCGGGGGCGACGTTCTGGCGAGGCGAGTGGGGTTTCGGGGGGGGAATGGAGTGCGGTGAGGTAGGGGCTTTATATAGGGGCCTCGCGGGGTCGGGAAAAGGAAGGGAAGGGAGATCCAACGCGGTGGGATCTCGCCGGCGAGGTCCAGGGCGGGATGGAGGGGATGGCGTGGTCGGTCTCTAGGGCTGGCATGTCAGAGAGAGGGGAGCGGCGTTAGCGGTGTCGGTGGCCGATCCGAATTAAATTCGGATCTGGCGGGGTGTGGTGGGCCGTGGACTTTCCTATTACGCAATTTTTTTCCTTTTATTAATTTACAGATAAAGGAAAACTCTTTTATGGCCATCAATACATTTCCAAAAAATGAAGATTTATATATTAAATTGCCAGGGGAATAAATGCGATTTAATGAACATTTTCCACAGCAAAATAAACACTTTTAAAAAAAATTATTTTCAGAAAATGCCTAAATTGGTTTTAATTCTTTTTGCAATAAATTTTCAAATAACCCCCTGGGTTTTATGGTTCAAATACTTCACAAAAATACCCCTGATATGGAGTGTCATGTTCCTCCTCTCATATTTGAAATAGTTTCAGGGTTTTGAAAAATAGAAATAGCAAGTGAGGGAAAATAGAGATGGCCTTTCAGAAATCCAAAAGGGAAACTTCAACAATTCATTTTGCTCAAACAACATGATGATGATGCATAGCTATATTTCATAACATTCCAAAAATGAAATTTTGGGATGTTACAGATAATCTTGTCATCATTGATGAGTCATTTGACTCAAATTACAAACTGTTCAAATCTAAGAATGGTGAAGTGTTTGCTAGATTCATTGGCACTAACTGTAGGACCTATTCTCATGTGAAGAGGATCTAGGTTCCCGAATATCTTCTTGAGAAGCTTCTTGTGAATATCATGATGACATCCCTAAGGAAGAATACATACCCCAAATCAAAGTCTTTGAGAAGACAAAGGACTTCGTATGATCATACTAAGAACTATGTTTCGTAGGGAAGGACTTAACAGACTCATGAGTATGAGCACTATGGCATGAACCGTTATGTTCACAATTCTCTGCATATTCCTTTGAGTATTCTAATCCTCTTGTGAAGCATACTGTTAGGGCTTCATTGCCTAAATTCTCTGATGTTGCCTTATGTCCCATTGCTTCTAAGCCACCCCTTCAGATGTGGGTGGTTAAGAAGAGCTAACATCTTCATGCAACATTGGGTCTCTAGATGGGATGAAGCTTAACACGAAAACTATCTCTAGAGACCCCCAAAAATTCTTGTGTGGACGCAACAAAACTAGTGATAATGATGCTACCATTTATATCGTCCAGTGTTACTATTAACTTCCACTGCAAAATCTTTGTCAACACATGATATTGTTTTATGACTTGGTGAACAAGACTAATTCTCAAATCAGGGAAGGTAAGACCAACACCACTAAATGGGTCATGGATAGTGGATGCACTAGTCACATGACTGGTGATCGAAGCCCATTGAAGGAGTCAACTCTTTGACCTCCAACCAAATACCACATCGTTTTTGCCGACAAAAGTAGTAGCAATGTTCTGGGACTGGGTAAAGTTTCTATCACAAGTCATCGAAGGTTTTCAAAGAGGTGATTTATACATGGTGGATTTCTGTGTGGGACCATAGGTTCCCACTTGTCTTCTAGCCTAGGCTTCAGAATGCTGGTTATGTCATCATGGGCTAGGACATACTCGTTCGAGGAACTTGCATACTATTACCAAGATGAGTCTCATCACTGGCGTCGAAGGAGTCAAGTTCAAGAAAGACCATCTGTGTGGTGCCTGTGAAGCTGGGAATAAGACTAGGGCCAAACACCCCTCAAAGACAATCATGACGTCCACATGTCCCTTCGAGCTGCTCCATAAAGACTTATTCGTCCCAGGTCATTATTCCACTTTGTGAACCACTTCAAATCTATATGGATTCGTCATTGTTGATGATTACTATTGATATACCTGCGTGCACATTTTACTCGACAAAAGTGAAGTGCAGGATGTCTTCAGGCGCTTTGCGAACTGGTGCATGACCAACTATGATGTCAAGTTCAAGCACATCAGGGGCGACAATGGCACAAAGTTCAAGAATACTAGACTCGATACCTATCTCGACACTCTTAGTGTCACTTTTGAGTTCTCCGCTCCATACAACCCTCAGCAAAAGGGTGTCATGGAACACAAGAACAAGACACTCATTGAGATGGCATGGACCATGCTTGATGAATACAAGACAAGACGAAAGTTCTGGCTTGAAGCCAGTGACACTGCATGCCACATCATCAATCGGGTATTTCTTCACAAGTTCTTCAAGAAAACATCATATGAGATGCTTACTGGTAAGAAACCAAATGTAAGTTATTTCAAAGTCTTCGGCGCAAGATGTGGATAAGGGATCCACACCACACTTCAAAATTTGAACCGAAAGCACATGAGGGTTTCATGCTTTGTTATGGAAAGAATTCGCACACCTACAAGGTCTTCAACACCTGTCATAACAAAATGGATGAGACTATAGATGGGCGGTTCGATGAAACTAATGGCTCACAAAGAGAGCACCGACCTCCTATGCTAGATGAACTTCCACCTGAAGAAGCTATTAAGTTGATGGGCACTAGAGAGATTTTGCCCAAGGAACCCGAAGTAGAAGAAGTCATCATTCGTACTCCCACTCAATGCAAAGACAATGGCGCTCACAGAGATAATGTTGCTATCGAAGACAATGCTCTGCAGAAGGAACAAAGTCTTTGCCCAGCTCATCCATGGGTGGTTAATGAAGTTCAATTCGAGAAGATGCTCGATAAAATTAATGCACCATGTCCATTCACTCGCTCAAGAGCTAGCCAATTGGCTAAATTTTGTGGGAACTTTTCTTTTGTGTCTATCTCAGAGCCCACCAAAGTAGATGAATCCTTCATGGAACGAGAATGGATTGAAGCAATGGAATAAGAGCTTCATCAATTCAATCTCAACAATGTATGGGAACTTGTCAAGCACCCAGATCCATGCAGGCACAACGTCATCGACATGAAGTGGATCTACCGCAACAAACAAGATGAATATGCCCAAGTTGTCAAAAACAAGGCTTGCCTTGTTGCACAAGGCTACACACAGGTTGAGGGTTTTGATTTTTCTAAAACATTTGCACCTGTTGCTAGGATTGAAGCCATACATAGACTGCTTGTCTACGCTAACCACTATGATATATGCCTATATCAAATGGAAATTAAAAGTGCATTCCTCAATGGTAAGATTGAGGAAGAAGTATATGTTTCTCAGCCACTAGGGTTTGAAGATCCAAAACAACCAGACATGGTCTAGAAGCTCAAAAAGGCATTGTATGGCCTCAAACAAGCACCAACGGCTTGGTATGACACACTCAAGGAATTTCTCAAGAAAAAGGCTTCAAACCTCGTTCACTCAATCCTACTCTCTTCACTAAATCATATGATGGTGAATTGTTTGTATGTCAAATCTATGTGGATGCCATTATCTTTGGTTGTACTAACAATCGATATAGTCATGAGCTTAGCTTAATGATCCAAGAGCAATATCAGATTTCAATGATGGGAGAGCTAAAGTTATTTCTAGGGCTTGGGATTTGATAGAAACCAAATGGCATCTTCATATCTCAGGAGAAATACCTCATGACTTCCTCTACAAATTTGGCATGAAAGATTGCAAGGGATAGGAGACGTCAAAATACCATGAAATGACCACCTCTACACTAGCGAAAATGGTAAAGATTCCGATCAGAAGGTATATCGCTCCATGATTGGCTCCTTGTTCTACCTATGTGCATCTAGGCCAGACATAATGCTTAGCATCTGCATGTGTGCTTGATTCCATGCGGCACCAAAGGAATCTCATCACCTCATAGTGAAGTGAATCCTTCGATATTTGGCTCACACCCCAACGCTAGGATTATGGTATCCAAAGGGCTCAAAGTTTGATCTCAATGGCTATCCAGATTCATATTTTGCCGATGACAGAGTTAATCGCTAGTCTACATAAGGCACTTGTCACTTTCTGGGTAGATCTCTCATATGTTGGTCTTCAAAGAAGGAGAACTGCATCTCACTCTCCACTGCTGAAAGCGAGTACATTGTTGCTGGCGCCTACTGCACACAACTTCTTTGGATGAAGCAAACACTCAAGGACTACGACATCAACAAGAATAAAGTACCATTCTACTGCAACAATGAGAGTTCTATCAAGATCGGCTACAACCCAATACATCACTCGAAGACATAGCACATTCAGATACACCATCAGTTACTTCGTGATCATGTGTTGAAGGGAGACATCGTTATTGAACCTGTGAAGTCAGAAGACCAATTGGCTAATATCTTCACGAAGCCTTTGGACGAGAAGAGATTTTGCAAGTTGCAGTGTGAGATAAACATCTTAGAATCCTCAAATGTGTAGTGAATGGACACACATCCTAACGCATATGCATTTTCATGACTTTGATGCACAACACATGATGTATGTCTTCAACTCATGAAGATATACACTCTAACTATGAATATATTAACGAATAATATGACTTCAGAGCATCATGAAAATTGTGCACCACGTCTGGGTTAAATATTCTTACATGGTGGGCAACGCCACCAACCCATCGTGAAGACACTCCTATTACCTTCGCATTTTTATGAATGTATTCAAGAAATTGAGTTTATCTTCGATTCGTGTGTTTGCCTTCTAACAAGAACACTTGTCATTTGAATATACTATATATTTTGATTTGGAGTCTTTGTCCTCTACAACATCTTGCCTATAGCTATATCTTCGAATTTTTATCTAGGCAAGTGTGATCAGACCCGAAAACCTCATCTATGTTTATCCGTCCTTAAACTAGTCAACTCCAGTCATATGCATTCTAATTGACACGTGTTGTTCATCTTTATAGTGTCCTCAAAGAAAAATTCAACCAAACGTTTGAAATTTCACTCTTATCCTTTATTGCCCTTATCACAACAATTCTCGTGCACGTCGCTACAGATTTTAGCTAGTGGGCTGACATACGTGTACTTGTATGCCATGCGTCCCACTAAGCCGAAGAGTTAGGGGAATATCCGTCTAAATATTTTGGATGTTCCAGTTCCAACCCTCCTTATAAATAATCACCCCTAACTCAATTATTACTCTTCCTCCGAGCCTCTTCTTTTGAGATCCAAACCCTAGCGTCGTCGCTAGAATCCACCATCGCCGGAGAAGTAACTCTTAGCTGTCATGCCTTCTTCATCATCATACTCACACCGACAGCGAACATCTTTGCTCCGCCACTTCATACTCTGATACAGACACTTTGCATCATGATTTTCTACTGTAATTTATAATGTTTCTATGCATAATAATGCTTTACAAAGTAATTCTAATGCCTTTTCTCTCATAATATGTAAGGTTTACACAAAGTGGGAGAATGCCGACAAAAGGAATTCTGGACCTGAAAAAGCATATCAAAGGTACCTATTCTACACATCTTCAAATAATCTGAAATTTTATGGAGAATTATTTTGGAATATAAAAAAATTACTATAGCAAATAACTACCGGAGGGGGCCCACCTGTTCCCACAAGACACCAGGGAGCGCTAAGCCCCCCACGCACGACCTACTGGGTTGTGGGCAGCCCAGCCCACCTCCGATGCCCATCTTCTGTACATAAGGTGTTTTGACCTAGAAAAAATCAAGAGGGGACTTTCGGGATAGAATGGTGCCGTCTCAAGGAACAACTTGGGCAGGAGCACTTTTGCCCTTTGGCGGAGCAGTTCCCTCGGGGGAACTTCCCACCCGGAGGGGGAAATCGAAGCCATCGTCATCACCAACAACCCTCTCATCTTTGGGAGGCCAATATTCATCAACATCTTCAACGAAACAATCTCCTCTCAAACCCTAGTTCATCTCTCGTGTTCAATATTTGTACCAGAACCTCAGATTGGTACCTGTGGGTGAGTAGTAGTGTTGATTATGTTACGTAGTTCATTAATATATGCTTTATTTGGTGGAAGATCATCTGTTCAGATCCATTATGTTATTTAATACCACTCTGATCTTGAGCACGAATATCATTCGCGAGTAGTTACATTTATACTTGAGGTCATGGGAGAAGACATGTTGCAAGTAATCATGTGAAGTTGATATGTGTTTGATATTTTGATGATATGAATGTTGTGATTCCCTTAGTAGTGTCATGTGAATGTCAACTACATGACACTTCACCATCTTTAGGTCTAAGTGAATGCATTGTTGAGTAGTTATTAGATGATGGGTTGCTAGAGTGACAAAAGCTTAAACCCTAGTTTATGCGCTATTTCGTAAGAGGCTAATTTGGATCCACATGTTTAATGCTATGGTTAGATTTTATCATAATACTTTTCTCATAGTTGCGGATGCTTGAGATGGGGTTAATTATAAGTGGGAGGTTTGTTCAACTAAGAACATCACCCAATAACTAGTCCACCCACATACCAAATTATCAAAGTAGCGAACGCAAATCAACCCAACATGATGAAAGTGACTAGATGAAATTCCGGTGTACCCTCAAGAACGCTTGCTTATTATAAGAGACCATTTTGGCCCGTCCTTTGCCACAAAAGAATTGGGATATATTGCTGCACTTTATTTACCATTACTAACTTACTGTTACTTGCTCGTTACCAATTATCTTGTTATCAAACTACCTGTCACCAACAATTTCAGCGCTTGTAGAAATTACTTTGCTGAAAACCGCTGGTCATTTCCTTCCACTCTTCGTTGGGTTCGACACTCTTATTTATCGAAAGGACTACGATTGACCCCCTACACTTGTGGGTCATCAAGACTCTTTTCTTGCACCGTTGCCGGGGGGTGAAGTGCTCTTGGTAACTGGAAATCAGTAAGGAAAATTTTATATTACGTGCTAAAATTTATTTGTCACTTGCTACTATGGAAAACAATCCTTTGAGGCGTTTGTTTAGGGTATCTTCACCTCGACGGGAACCACAATTGGTTGCCCCTCAACCTACCGCACCTACTGAAAATATTGGCTATGAAATTCCTTCCGGTATGACGGAACAACTGCTAGCTAATTCTTATGCATGAGACGGAACTCAGCATCCCGGTATGCATCTAATACATGTGGATGAAATTTGTGTCTGATTTAAGCTTGGAGGTTTATCCGGAAATGAATATAAGAATAAGATTTTCCCTTTATCTTTGAAGGGAAAATCATTGTCAAGGTATATGATATGTGATGATATTGGATCATGGAACTGGAATAGATTGAAATTGGAATTCCACCAAAAGTTTTATCCTATGCATCTAGTCCATCGTGATCGGAATTATATATATAATCTTTGGACTCGTGAAGGAGAAAGCATCACTCTAGCTTGGGGGAGGCTTAAGTAATGTTATATTCATGCCCCAATCATGATCTCTCGATAAAAATTATTATTCGGAATTTTTATGCTCAGCTTTCTCATAATGATTGATCCATGCTCAATACTTCTTGCAGTAGTTCTTTTATGAAGAAGACTATTGAATTCAAGTGGGATCTCTTAGAAAGAATTAAACACAACTCTGAAGATTGGGAACTCGACAAAGGTTGTGAGTCAGGTATTAATCCCGAGTTTGATTGTGCTAAATCTTTTATGAATACCGATGCTTTTCACAAGTTTAGCACTAAATATGGACTTGACCCTGAGATAGTAGCCTCTTTTTATGAATCATTTGCTACTCATGTTGATCTCCCTAAGGAGAAGTGGTTTAAATATCATGCCCTATTAAAAAAGGAACCAAAAAACGGTAACAGCTAAAGATCAAACCATCATTTACAATGTCGATCCAGTTGTGCCTACTGCTTATATTGAAAAACCATGTTTCCCTGTTAGGATAAAGGAACATGCTAAGGCACCAACTATGGTTTGCAAAAGTAGTATTAAAGCACCTAACCCATCTGAACAAATTAAATTAGAACCTAGTTTTGCTATGTTTAAAGATCTCTTGGTTGAAAATATTGATGGGCATGTTATTTACTTCTGTGATGAGGCTTCTAGAATTGCCAAACCCGATGGAAAAGATAAACATAGACCCGTAGTTGGCATGCGTGTTGTCTCAGTTAAAATTGGAGATAATTGTTATCATGGTTTATGTGATATGTGTGCTAGTGTGAGTGCTATTCCTTTTACCTTATACCATGAAGTTATGAATGACATAGCACGTGCTGAAATAGAAGACATTGATGTTAGTGTTAAACTTGCTAATAAGGACATCATCGCACCACTTGGGATTGTTAGACATGTTGAAGTATTGTGTGGGAAAACAAAATATCCTTCTGATATTCTAGTTCTTGGTTCCCCACAATATGTATTTTGTCCCATTTCTTGAACATTGTTAATGCTAAGATACATTGCAAGAGAGAAACTATCAGTGTTAATTTTGGTGATGTGTCTCACGAGTTTAACTTATCCAAGTTTAGTAGAAAACCCCATAATAAAGAATTATCTAGTAAGGATAAAGTAATTGGTCTTGCTTCTATTGTCTTTCCTCCTACTAATCCACTAGAACAATATTTGCTAGACCATGATAATGATATGCACTTGCATGAAAGAAATGAAATAGATAAAAAAAAATTTGAACGACAACCTCTCCTAAAACACAATTTTCCTATTGAAACTCTAGGAGGTCCTCCTCCACCTAAAGGTGATCCTGTGGTTGAATTAAAACAATTGCTTGACACTTTAAAGTATGCTTATCTTGATAAAAATAAATATCATGTTATTATTAGTGCTAACCTTTCAGAACATGAAGAAGAAAGATTATTAAAAATTCTGAGGAAGCACCAGGATGCTATTGGATATACTCTTGATGATCTTAAGGGAATTATTCCCATTCTATGTCAGCACAAGATTAATATGGAACCTGATGCTAAACCTGTTGTTGATCACCAATGACGATTGAATCCTAATATGAAAGAAATGGTAAGAACTGAAATATTAAAGCTTCTGGAAGCAGGTTTAATTTATCCCGTAGCTGATAGTAGATGGGTAAGTCTTGTTCGATGTGTCCCTAAGAAGAGAGGTATTACTGTTGTTCCTAATGATAAAAATGAACTTATCGCACAGAGAATTGTCACTCGCTATAGAATGGTAATTGATTTTAGATAATTAAATATAGCTACTAGAGAACCACCTTTACTTGTCCTTTTGGAACATATGATTATATACATATGCCATTTGGTTTATGCAATGCACCTGCGATGACTACAATATTCTTTGATTTTTCTGAAAAGTTTGTCGATGTTTTCATGGATGATTTTTCCATTTACAGAACTTCTTTTTATGATTTCTTAAGCAACCTTGATCGAGTTTTACAGTGATGTGAACAGACTAATCTCATCTTGAATTGGGAGAAGTGCCACTTTATGGTTAATGAAGGTATTGGCTTGGGGAATAAAATATCTAAACGAGGTATTGAGGTGGATAAAGTTAAAGTTGATCCAATTGAGAAAATGCCATGTCCGAAAGACATTAAAGGTATTCAGAGTTTCCTTGGTCATGCTGGTTTCTATAGGAGGTTTATTAAAGATTTCTCTAAAATTTCTCAGCCTCCTACAAATATTTTACAAAATGATATTCCACTTGTTTTTTATGATGATTGTGTAGAAGCCTTTAAAACACTTAAGAAAGCCTTAACTTCTGCACCTATTGTTCAACCACCTGATTGGAACTTGCCTTTTGAAATTATGTGAGATGCTACTGATTATGTTGTTGGTGTTGTTCTAGGACAAAGAGTTTATAACAAATTAAATGTTATCCATTATGCTAGAAAAACTCTAGACAGTACCCAAAGAAATTATGCTACTACTGAAAAAGAATTTTTAGCAGTTGTCTTTGCTTGTGATAAATTTAGATCTTAGATCGTTGATTCCAAAGTTATTATTCATGTCGATCATGATGCTATAAAATATCATATGGAAAATAAAGATGCTAAACCTAGACTCGTTATGTGGGTTCTCTTGCTTCAAGAATTTGATTTATATATCACTAATAGGAAAGGAGCTGAGAACCCCATAGCTGATAACTTATCTAGGTTAGAAATTATTCTAGATGACCCACTTCCTATTGATGATAGTATTCTGATGAATAGTTAGCTGCAATAAATGTTTCTCAAAACACTCCTTGGTACGATGATTATGTTCACTACATTGTTGCTAAAAATATACCACCTAGTTTTACATACCAACAAAAGAAAAAAATCTTCTATGATTTAACACATTACTTTTGGGATGACCCACATCTTTATAAAGATGGGGTAGATGGTATTATTAGATGTTGTGTACCTAAGCATGAACATGAACAAATCCTACAGAAATGTCATTCCGAAGCCTATGGAGGACATCATGCGGGAGATAGAAATGCTCACAAGGTATTGTAATCTAGTGTTTATTGGCCTACTCTCTTCAAGGATGCCCATAAGTTTGTCTTGTCTTATGATGAATGTCAAAGAACTGGTAATATCGGTAAGCGTCTGGAAATTCCTATGAATTATTCACTTGTTGTTGAACCATTTGATGTTTGGGGTTTTGAGTATATGGGACCTTTTCCTTCCTCTAATGGGTATACTCATATTTTGGTTGCTGTTGATTATGGTACTAAGTGGGTAGAACCTATTCCAATTAGTAGTGCTGACCATAACTCCTCCATTAAAATTCATAAAGAAGTTATTGTCGCAAGGTTTGGAGTCCCTAGATACTTAATAACTGATGTGGTTCACACTTTATTCATGGCGCTTTCCGTAAAATGCTTGTTGCATATGATGTTGACAATGGAATTGCATCACCCTATAATCCTCAATCTAGTGGTCTAGTTGAACTTAGAAATAGAGAAATAAAATTAATATTACAAAAAGCTGTCAGTAGGTCTCAAAAGAATTGGTCTAAGAAACTAGACGATGCACTTTGGGCCTATAGAACATCTTATAAAAATCCTATGGGTACGTCTCCATACAAAATGGTATATGGAAAAGCTTGTCATTTTCCTCTAGAGTTAGAACACAAAGCATTTTGGGCAATTAAAGAACTCAACAATGACTTCAAACTTGCCAGTGAAAAGTGGTTATTTGATATTAGCTCATTAGAAGAATGGAGAACCCAAGTTTATGAAAATGCCAAACTATTCAAAGAAAAGGTTAAAATACGACATGATAAAAGAATCCAACAATGGGAATTCATCATGGAGAATATGTTCTTTTGTACAACTCTCTTTTTATATTTTTGCAAGAAAACTTGTTTCCAATGGGAAGGACCGTATGTTATCGAAGAGGTTTATCGCTGTGGAGCTACCAAGATTAATAACGCCGAAGGTACTAACCCGAAGGTGGTCAATGGACAAAGAATTAAACACCATATTTTAGGTAAACATATTAATGTTGAAAGCAATATTATCCAAACCATGACGCAGGAGGAACACATAAAAGAAACCTTTCGAAACACTCCAGAATCTTGAAAAAGAGGAGGTACGTGATACGGTAAGTAAACAGAATGCAAAAAATGCGAAAAAATATTTTCTCTTAGTTTTGGAATATTAGAAAAAATAGGAAAATAAGAAATAAATAGGAAAGCAACCGAGGCGAGCACGATCCACTAGGGCGCGCCTACCCTCCCTAGCGCGCCCTGGTGGGTTGTGCCCTCCTCACAGACACTTCCTACTCTATTTTCTTTCCATATTCTTGTTTCCCAAGATAAAAAATCTCTATATATATCCCTGATTGTTTTGACTAACGCATCGCAAAAAATCCCCTGTTCTTGATTCGTACTGTTTCCTTGAGATCTAGAAATATGTCATCTCAAAATTCAGAGGGGGAGAGCTATGTTGCTGACTATATTGCAAACCCTAAGGTCTATGGAGAGGTGGATCATTATGGATGGACCACGGATGAGGAGGAAGACGCCAACCTGAAGGAAACAAAGGATGATAGCTCTGAGGATGAGAATGACCCACTACATTAGCTTGGAGACATGCATGTGGAATTCAAGAAGTCAAGCCTTCCTAAAGGATACAAACTGGAGGTTCAATTTATTCCATATCATTTTCTGTAGCAAAGTAAGGCGGCATTATGCAAAAACATATTAAAGCTCAAGTTAGAAAATGATGATCTAAGGGAGGAAAATTTTATGCTCAAGTATAAGCTGAGGAAGAAGGCTACCTCATCACCACCACCTTCATCATCTTCACCACGAAAGGAGACTTGAGTGCACGGGTATGGGCACTCCCCTTGGCTTGAGGCAAGCTTGGGGGAGGTGCCCCGGTATCGTACCACCATCACTTTTTACCTTTACTTGTTTTATTTCGATCTTTAGCTATTTCGTGATTTAGTTGAATAAAAGTTTAGTATGATCTATTTTAGAGTGCTAGTTTCGTGATCTATCTATCTATGTAATCGAGTGAGAGTTCTATAATAAAGTTTAGTTCAAGCTCTTGCTTATTTACTTTATTGTTGCAATCATAATAAAAAGAAAAGAAATGAAAAGGATCATATGCTAATCTTATGGAAAGTAATGACATCACATAAGGAAAATATAAGTGGTAAAATTTATTGGAGATTGACAAACATAGCAATGGTCAATGATGCAATTAATGAAAGAATTAATCGGAGAAGTGAAGATTGACATGCAAATACACTATCTTTGACATATTTTATGATTGTGAGCCCCATTAAATATTATATGCTAAAATTGTTGATGCTGGACAAGGAAGACGGCGTAATAATTTATGTTTGTTAATATTCACATAGAAGTTATATTGTCATAGATCCTTCTACATGTGGTGCTTGCTCAATATCTTTGCTAGCCAAAAACTCTGCACTAAGTAGAGATACTAGTTGTGCATCCAAAAACTCTAAACCCAAACCCATGTTTTGAGAGTCCACCATACCTACCTATGGATTGAGTTAGATCCTTCAAGTAAGTTGTCGTCGATGCATTAAGGCAATAACAAAATTGCTTCTAAATGTGTTTGATCAACTAGTGTAAGAGAAAATTGAGCATTGTACGAACTTTTGATGGCAAAGTAATAAAAGCAACGAACTGCATAGTAAAGGTTGCTATCACAAGGGGCAATATAACGTAACGTTCTTTTGCATTAATGGATTTGGCACACAAACTACAAAGTGCCTGAGAACCTCTGCTTCCATTTGTGAAGGGCCTATCTTTAACCTTTATGTATTTACTTTTATGCAAGAGTCAATGTATTCTTCCCTATTACTTTTTTCTTTTTATTTTTGCAAGCATCATGTGGTGAGGAAAGATCTAGGCACATATATCCAGTTGGATATGAGTGAACATGAGTTATTATTGTTGACATCACCCTTGAGGTGAATATGTTGGGAGGCGAAACTATAAGCCCCATCTTTCATGTGTCTGTTTGAAACTTTTTGGTCATGGGTATGCTGTGAGTGTTAGGAATTACAGAAGATTAAATGATGGTTGAGTATGTGGACTTGCCAAAAGGCTTCAACATGAGACCCTTCCTAGAAATATGATGAATTGTAGTTGCATAGTTAACAGAAAACATAGTTTGTTAGTTTTCAATAAGGTTTATGCTTTATACTTCTAAGTTGTGATGAATTGTTACTTGTTCACGAGAAGTTATATGATGAAGTTATATTATTAAAGTTATATGAAAAATTCTTATGACAAAGTTTTTTGATGCTATGATAATAAGCATGATGCTACTATGTCCGCATTTTGTTTTTATCAACACCTCACTCTCAAACCATGTGGACATGTGTTTCGATATCGACTTTTGCTTGAGGACAAGCAAGATCTATGCTTGGGGGAGTTGATACGTCCATTTTGCATCATGATTTCCTACTGTTATTCATAATGTTTTTATGCATAATAATGCTTTATGGAGTAATTCTAATGCCTTTTCTCTCATAATACGCAGGGTATACACAAAGAGGGAGAATGCTGACAGCTAGAATTCTCGACCTGAAAAAGCATATCAGAGATACCTATTGTGCACATCTTCAAATAAGATAAAAAATTTACAGAGAATTATTTTGGAATATATATAAAAATACTAGAGCAAATAACTACCGGAGGGGGCCACCTGGTGCCCACGAGACACCAAGGCGTGCCAGGCCCCCCAGGCGCGACCTGGTGGGTGGTGGGTAGCCTAGACCACCTCTGATGCCCATATTTTGGTACATAAGGTTTTTTTACCTTGAAAAAAATAGCGAGGGGACTTTCGGGATGGAACATCGTTGTCTCGAGGAGGAACTTGGGCAGGAGCACTTTTGCCCTACGACGAAGCGATTCTGCCGAGGAACTTCCCTTCGGAGGGGGAAATCGAAGCCATCGTCATCACCAACAACCCTCTCATCTTTTGGAGGCCAATCTTCATCAAAATATTCAATAGCACCATCTCCTCTCAAACCCTAATTCATCTCTTGTGTTCAATCTTTGTACCGGAACTTCAGATTGGTACTTGTGGGTGACTAGTAGCATTGATTACATTACGTAGTTTATTACTGTATGGTTTATTTGGTGGAAGATCTTCTATTCAGATCCATTATTCTATTTAATACCCCTCTGATCTTGAGCATGACTATCATTTGTGAGTAGTTACCTTTGTTCTTGAGGTCATGGGAGAAGTCATGTTGCAAGTAATCATGTGAAGTTCATATGTGTTCGATGTTTTGATGATATGAATGTTGTGATTCCCTTAGTGGTGTCATGTGAATGTCGACTACATGACACTTCACCATATTTGGGCCTAAGGGACTACATTGTGGAGTACTTATTAGATGATGGGTTGCTAGAGTGACAAAAGCATAAACCCTAGTTTATGCGCTATTTCGTAAGGGGCTGACTTGGATCCACATATTTAATGTTATGGTTAGATTTTATCTTAATATTTTTTCCATAGTCGTGGATGCTAGCGAGGGGGTTAATCATAAGTGGGAGGTTTATTTAAGTAAGAACAGCACCCGAGAACTAGTCCACTCACATATCAAATTATCAAAGTAGCGAACGCAAATCAACCCAACATGATGAAAGTGACTAGATGAAATTCCCGTGTACCCTCAAGAACGTCCTTTGCCACAAAAGGATAAGGATATCTTGATGCACTTTATTTACCATTACCGTTACTTGCTCATTACCAAATATCTTGCTATCAAACAACCTGTTACCTACAATTTCGGTGCTTGCAGAAATTACCTTGCTGAAAATCGCTTGTCATTTCCTTTTGCTCCTCGTTGGGTTCGACACTTTTACTTATCGAAAGGACTACGATTGACCCCTACACTTGTGGATTATCATACTCGTGATCTGTGTTGGGTTTTTGCTACTTCTCGAGCATGCGTTGGTTTCCCGTGAAGAGGAATGGTTTGATGCGGCAAAGTAGATAAGTATTTCACTTAGTTTATGAGAACCAAGGTATCAATCCAGTTGGAGATACAAGCGAGCCACCAATAGATATACCTGCACAAGGAATCAAACTCTTGCACCCAATGCTCTAAAGGGGTTGTCAATCCCTTCACAGTTATTTGCAAGGATGAGATCTAGTAGAGATAGATATAATAGGATGCTTCAACGGAAAGTAAAACTAAAAGTAAAAACAATGCAGCAAGTATTTTTGGTGTTTTTGGTTTTAGATCTGAAAATATAATATGGAAAATAGACCCGAGGGACATAGGTTTCACAAGATGGCTTCTCTCATGATGGCAAGTATTACGGTGGGTGATCAAATTACTGTCGAGCAATTGATAGAAAAGCAAATAATTATTAATATATGCAAGGCAATGATTATGCATATAGGCATCACGTTCGTGACAAGTAGACCAAAACGATTCTACATCTACTTCTATTACTCGACACATCGACCGACTCCTGCCTGCATCTAGAGTATTAAGTTTATGAAGAACAGAGTAACACATTAAGTAAGATGACATGATGTAGAGGGATAAACTCAAGCAATATGATGAAAACCCCATCTTTTTACCCTTGATGGAAACAATACAATACGTGCCTTGCTACCCCTACTTTGTCACTGGGTGAGGACACCGCAAGATTGAGCCCAAAACGGAGCACTTCTCCTATTGTAATAATTACCAATCTAGTTGGCCAAACCAAACCAATAACTCAAAGAGACTCGAAAAGATATGAAATCATGCATATAAGAATTCAGGAAAGACTCAAATAATATTCATGGATAATACGAACATCAACCCACAATTTATCAGATCTCGACAAACACACCGCAAAAGAGTATTACATCGGATAGATCTCCATGAAGATCATGAAGAACATGGTATTGAGAAGCAAAGAGAGAGAGAAGAAGCCATCTAGATACTAGCTATGGACATGTAGGTCTATGGTGAACTACTCACGCATCATTGGAGGGGCAATGGAGTTGATGTAGATGCCCTCCATGATCAAATCCCCTCCGGCAGATTACCGGAAAAGGCTCCAAGATTGGATGTCTCGAGAACAGAGGCTTCTGGCGGCAGAAAAGTGTTTTCGTGGCTCGTTCTGATAATCATGGAATATTTGGGTACTTATAGGCCGAAGATTAGGGTTAGGGGAGGTGCCAGGGTCCCACAAGCCTGCTCGGCGCGGGTGGCCCCCTCATCGTGGCGAGCGGGCTTTTGGCCCCATGGCAGCTCCTTTGGCTTGGTTCTCAAGTCTCGTGGCTTCCCTATTTTCCAGAAAAAATCATTCCGGAGGTTTTATTCCGTTTGGACTGCATTTAATATTCCTTATCTACGAAACTCAAAAACAAGGAAAAAACAGAAATTGGCACTATGCTCTAGATTAATAGGTTAGTCCCAAAAATAATATAAAATAGAATAATAATGCATATAAAACATCCAAAACAGATAAAATAATAGCATGGAACAATCAAAAATTATAGATACGTTGCAGACGTATCAGTTTTCCGTGAAGAGGAACAGGTAATCGCAGCACAAATTGGGTAAGGATTTCCCTCACTTATGAAACCTTGGTTTACCGAATCAATAGGAATACCAATCCTCAACCATCTTAAGCAGCTGCACGCAAAAGAACAAAACTTGTACCCAACGCCAGCAAGAGGGTCTACAATCCCCTTGATCTCATTATTTGCAAGAAAGTGAGTTGTATAGATAATTGTAGATAATAGCAAAGTGCAAAATAAAATAAAAGTTAATAAATAACAGAAAGGTAATGATAGCATTTGTGAATTTATATTGAATAGACCCGGGGGGTGTAGAGTTCTCTAGTGGCATATCTCATAAGCAAAGCATACAGTGGGTAAACAAATTACTGTTGGGCAATTGATAGAAAAGCGAATAATTATGTGATGTTGACGGCAATGATCAAGTTTATATAGGCATCACGTCCATAAGCAAATAGGCCGAATCTTGCCTGCACCTACTACTATTACTCCACTTCAAGAGCGCTTCTATGCTTGCGCCTCTATGTATTAAGTTCATGACAAACAGATTAATGCTTGGAGAACGATGACATGATGTAGACAAAGTAAACTCCACTAATACGAATGAAACCCATCGTTTTATCCTTAGTAGCAACAACACAAAGATGCAAGATGTCCCCTTTTGTTACTGGAATATAGAAACTCGTCAGGTTGAACCTACTACATCGCACCACTCCCACCAAAGAAATATCAATCTAGTTGGCCAAACTATCTCAATAGATCGGAGAGCATTACGAAACTATGATGACTATGCAAATAAGATTCATTGTAACTAGGTTTGACTCAAATACTTGTCATGAATAATCTGAACATCAACTCACAATTCGTTAGATCCCAACAAACACACCATACAAAGGGATTACATTGGATAGATCAAGGCAAAGATGTGATGGACCTTGTATTGAAGATCAAGAGAGAGAGAAAGATTGCCATCTTGGTACTACCTACGGACCCGTAAGTCTATGGTGAACTACTCACACATCATGGTGACGGAATCAAGGTTGATGAAGAGGCCCTCTATGATCGATCTCCCCTCCAACAGTGTGGTGGGAACGAACACCTATGGGATCATAGGGACCCCTTTTGGTTCGGCGGGGGGGGGGGGAGGATCGCACAAAGAGCCGGTATGATGAACGACATGCGGGGATCTTTACCCAAGTTCGGGCCGCGCGGATGCGTAAAACCCTACTCCTGCTTGATTGTATTGGGAGTGTTCTTAGGGTTCTAGCTACAAGAGCGCTATGAGCAGTCGCCACGCGTGTCAGCTAGAAAATCCCAAAAGTCAAAAAGTCCTCTACTGTGTCGCCCTAGGCTTCCTTTTATATTCTGAAGAGGATCCCAACAGTGGTGTACACAGGGTGTACAGAGCTATAATGCTATCATACCTAACATTGACGGAGTAGGACAGGTGCATTTAATGCACCATCAGTCATCTTTGTCTGTCAGTGGGACGGTATAGGAGCCCGTCCCATCGACACCACTTATCCCCTCCAATGTCGACACCGTGACATGCGTCCAAGCGGATTGACACCTAGCCCGTGCACTGGCGGGGCCTTTCTGGGGCTTCGCCTTGTGGGGACCATGCCTTTCCGGGGCCTTGCTTCACTTGGGGATTCAGTAGTCCTCCCAACAAGGTCTTTCCGGTGGTCTTGATTCTCCTATGTTGGTATCTGGCAAGTCCCTCCTAGGCCTCACTACCAGGGTAGCCACTATTGTCCGTGCACGAGTAAGGGGCACTAGAGAGCCCAAAACTCTAGTGCACTAACTCGAGCCCCCGAGCCCTGCCACACACGTCGCGAGGCGATGTTGGGCTAGGCCCAATCAGTGTATGGGCACGCGTGGGAGGGCCTTGCGGTTGTGATCATTGCGCTTGCTGCGCTTCCCCATGATGTCCATTGAATGCGGGACATGGGGTACATGTTGGAAAATATGCCCTAGAGGCAATAATAAATTAGTTATTATCATATTTCCTTGTTCATGATAATCGTTTATTATCCATGCTATAAATTGTATTGATCGGAGACTTAGATGCATGTGTAGATACATAGACAAAACCATGTCCCTAGTATGCCTCTAATAGACTAGCTCGTTGATCAAAGATGGTTAAGGTTTCCTAGCCATGTACATGAGATGTCATTTGATAACGGGATCACATCATTAGGAGAATGATGTGATGGACAAGACCCAAACTACAAACGTAGCATATGATCGTGTCAGTTTATTGCTACTGTTTTCTACATGTCAAGTATATGTTCCTATGACCATGAGATCATGCAACTCACGGACATCGGAGGAGTGGCTTGTGTGTATCAAATGTCGCAACGTAACTGGGTGACTATAAAGGTACTCTACAGGTATCTCCGAGGGTGTCTGTTGGGTTGGCATGGATCAAGACGGGGATTTGTTACTCCATGTGACGGATAGGTATCTCAGGGCCCACTTGGTAATACAACATCACAACAAGCCTTGCAAGCAATGTGACTAAGTGTTAGTCACGGGGTCTTGTATTACGGAATGAGTAAAGACACTTTCCGGTAACGAGGTTGAACTAGGTATGGAGATACCGACGATCGAATCTCGGGCAAGTAACATACCGAAGAACAAAGGGAACGTTATACGGGATTGACTGAATCCTTGACATAGAGGTTCGACCGATAAAGATCTTCGTAGAATATGTAGGAACCAATATGGTCATCTAGGGCCTACTATTGGTTGCTGACCGTAGAGGTGTCTCGGTCATGTCTACATAGTTCTCGAACCCGTAGGGTCTGCACACTTAAGGTTTGGTGACGTTTCGGTAGTATAGAGTTATGTATGGTGGTGACTGAAGGTTGTTCGGATTCCCGGATGAGATCCAGGATGTCACGAGGATCTCTAGAATTGTCCGGAGGTAAAGATTGATATATAGGAAGTCCCATTTTGGTCGCCGGAAAAGTTTCGGGCTAATCGGTAATGAACCGGGAGTGCCGGTAGTGTACCGGGAGACCACCGGGAGGGGTATTTCGACCCAAGAGGCTTCATGGGCTGTGGGAGAGTAAATACCAGCCTTTGGTGGGCAGGTGGAAGTCCCACACAAGGCCCATGCGGCTGGGAGAAAAAGCCCAAAGGGAAAAAGGTAGAAAAAGTCCAAAAAAGGAGGAATCCTAGTCCTACTTGGATTGGAGGAGGAATCCTCCTCTCCTCCCCACTTTGGTCAACCCAAGGACTGGTTTTTTGGCATCCAAGACTCCTCCTCCTCTCCTCCTCTATATACTAGAGGATTTTAGGGTTTTGTCACAGAATTTTCAGCCACGTGCTACCCGTTCCTCTAGTGCATAGTTTCTCCTCTAGATCGGGTTTCTGCAGTGCTTAGGCGAAGCCCTACCGGAATTGCTCTACCACCATCACCGGAGCACCGTCATGCTACCGGTGAACTCTTCTCCCTCTCCACTTCCTCTTTCTGGATCAAGACGATGGAGATCGTCATCAAGCTGCACGTGTGCTGAACGCGGAGGTGCCGTCCGTTCAGCGCTAGATCGAAAGGACCGTGAACAAGATCGCGAGACAGATTGTGATGAGATCGCGGGATGGATCTAATGAGATCGCGGGACGGATCGTGATGAGTTCGTGGGACGGATCGTGATTGGATCGCGGGAAGGATCGTGATGTGATCGCGGGACGCTCGGTGATTTGGATCGCGAAGATGTTCGTCTACACCAACCGCGTTTCTTAACGCTTCCCACTTAGCGATCTACAAGGGTATGTAGATCCACTCTCCCTCTCGTAGATGCTCATCACCATGGATAGATCTTGCGTGTGCGTAGGAATTTTTTTCCCATGCAACGTTCCCCAACAGTGGTTCAGAGCTAGGTCTATGTGTAGATGAGATCTCGAGTAGAACACAAAGAGTTTGTGGGCGTTGATGCTTAGATTGCTTCCTCCCTTGGTCGGATTTTGGTTCATCGGTATTGTGAGATGAAGCGGCCCGGACCAACATTACTCGTACGCTTACGAGAGACCGGTTCCCTCGACGCAACCTGTTGCCTAGATGGCTTGCGGGTGGCAGTTTCTCTCACTTTAGTTGGATCGGATTCAACAAAGCCGGTCCTTGAGAAGGTTGAAAAGCAAATTATGTATCACCGTTGTGGTCTATTTGTAGGTGAGAATCGTTCTTGCTAGAAACCCGTAGCAGCCACGTAAAACATGCAACAACAATTAGAGGACATCTAACTTGTTTTTGCAGGGTATGTTGTGATGTGATATGGCCAATTACATGATGTGATATATGTGATGTCTGAGATGATCATGTGATGTATAGAATTTCACGACTTGCATGTCGATGAGTACGGCAACCGACAGGAGCCATAGGGTTGTCTTTAATTATTGTATGACCTGCGTGTCAATCATTAAGCGCTATGTAATGCTTTACTTTGTCGCTAAACGGTAGCAATAGTAGTAGAAGCATGCAGGGCGTGACAACCTCGATGGCGACACGTTGATGGAGATCAAAGATGATGGAGATCATGGTGTCGTGCCGGTGACGATGAAGATCATGCCGGTGCTTCCAAGATGGAGATCTAAAGCACAAGTTCATGGCCATATCATGTCACTTATGAATTGCATGTGATGTTAATCCTTTTATGCACCTTGTTATGCTTAGTACGATGGTAGCATTATAAGGTCATCCCTCACTTAAATTTCAAGATAAAATTGTGTTCTCTCCGAGTGTGCACCGTTGCGAAAGTTCGTCGTGTTGAGACAGCATGTGATGATCGGGTGTGATAGACTCTACGTTCACATACAACGGGTGCAAGCCAGTGTTGCACGCGCAGAACACTCGGGTTAAACTTGATGAGCCTAGCATGTATAGACATGGCCTCGGAACACAAGAGACAGAAAGGTCGAACATGAGTCATATAGTAGATATGATCAACATGATGATGTTCACCATTGTAACCACCTCAACTCACGTGATGATCGGACTTGAGTTGGTGAATTTGGATCATGTATCACTCGGATGACCGGAGGGATGTCAATTTGAGTGGGAGTTCTTAAGTAATATGATTAATTGAATTCATTATCATGAACATAGTCAGTAGTGTCTTTGCAAATTATGTTGTAGATTACTTGCTCGCGCTGTAGCTCCCTTGAATTTTTATATGTTCCTAGAGAAATAGAGTTTAAATATGATGGTAGCATGATTGCGGATTGGATCCGTGATCTGAGGATTGTCCTCGTTGCTGCACATAAGGCTTATGTCCTTAATGCACCGCTCGGTGCGCCAACCCCTCTAGTGTCGCCTGTAGATGTTGTGAACATCTGACAGGTATGTGTTGATGACTACTTGATAGTTTACTGCGTCATGCATTACGGCTTAGAATTGAGGCTTCGAAACGTTTTTGAACGTCACGGAACATATGAGATGTTCTAAGAGCTGAAATTAGGATCTCAGGCTCGTGACTATGTTGTGAGATATGAGATCTCTGACAAGATTCTTTGCCTGCAAGATGAACAAGGATAGCTCAATCGTTGAGCATGTGCTTAGATTGTCTGGGTGCTACAATCACTTTAATCGAGTGGGAGTTGATCTTCCAGATAAGATAGTGATTGATATAGTTCTCCAAGTCACTACCACTAAGCTACTAGAACTTGGTGATGAACTATAGAATGCTAGGGATAGAAATAATGATCCCTGAGCTGTTCGCGATGTTTGACACCGCGAAGGTAGAAATTGAGAAGGAGCGTCAAGTTTTGATGGTTAGTCAAAACCACTAGTTTCGAGAAGGGCAAGAGCAAGTGGGGAAACTTCATGGATAGCAAGTCAGTTGCATCTCCAGTAAAGCAACCCAAAGTCTAACCCAAACCCGAGACTAAGTGCTTCGATTATGAGGAGAGAGATCACTGAAGCGGAATAACCCTAGATACTTGGTAGATAAGAAGGCTGGCAACGTCGACAGAAGTATATTTGATATACGTGTTATTGATGTGTACCTTGCTTGTACTCCTAGTAGCACCTGGGTATTGGATACCGATTCGATTGCTAA
Source organism: Hordeum marinum (assembly GCA_022496015.1). Taxonomy (NCBI): domain Eukaryota; kingdom Viridiplantae; phylum Streptophyta; class Magnoliopsida; order Poales; family Poaceae; genus Hordeum; species Hordeum marinum. The sequence goes on from CM039675.1 coordinate 341,540,439, forward strand.
ATGTTAGTAACTCGAAATAAAAGCTACGGAATAAACGGGGAACTAGCTAAGTGTGAGGTGACGATGTGTGTTGGAAATGTTTCCAAGGTTGATGTGATCAACATCGCACACTCTCTCTACCTTCAAGATTAGTGACGAACCTAAATAAATGTTATTTGGTGTTTTTGCGTTGAGCATGAACGTGATTAGATCATGTTCATTGCAACACGGTTATTCATTTAAATTAGAGAATAATGGTTATTCTATTTACATGCCTTCAACGGTCATGCGTCCAGTAAGAATGGTTTGTTGAAACTTGATCATAGTAATACACATGTTCATAACATTAATGCCAAAAAGATACAAAGTTAATAATGATAGTACCACATGCTTGTGGCACTGCCGCTAAATTTCATATTGGTATAAAGCGCATGAAGAAACTCCATGCTGATGGATCTTTGGACTCATTCGATTTCGAATCGGTTGAGACATGCGAACCATGCCTCTTGGTCAAGATGACTAAGGTCCCCATTTTCTGTTTTGATGAAGCAGGCAAGTGATTTATTGGAAATGATACATGTTGATGTATGCAATCCAATGAGTCTTGTAGCGTGCGGTGAATATCGTTATTTTCTTACCTTCACTTATGATTTGAGTAGATATAGTGTATATTTACTTGATGAAACACAAGTCTGAATCGTTTGAAAGGTTCAAGCAAATTCAGAGTGAAGTTTTAAGATCATCGTGACAAGAAGATTAAAATGTTTGCGATATGATCATGGAGGTGAATATTTGAGTAACGAGTTTGGCATACAACTTTAGACAATGTGAGAATTGTTTTCACAACTCACGCCACCTGGAACACCATAGTGTGATGGTGTGTCCGAACGTCATAGTCGTGCTCTATTGGATATGGTGCATGCTGTGATGTCTCTTATCGTTTCGTTACTACAATTTTGGGGTTATGCATTAGATACAACTACATTCACTTTAAATAGGGCACCATCTAAATCCGTTGAGATGACACCGTGTGAATTTTGGTTTGATAGAAACCTAAGCTGTCATTTCTTAATTCTTGGGGCAATGACGCTTGTGTGGAAAATGTTTTCACCTAATGAGCTCGAACCCAAAGCGAACAATTGCATCTTCATAGAATACCCTAAGAACAGTTGGGTGAACCTTCTATCTCAGATCCAAGCATAAAATGTTTGTTGCTAAAACTGGGTCCTTTCTCGAGAAAGGGTTTCTCTTGAAAGAATTGAGTGGGAGGAGGATAGAACTTGATGAGGTTATTGCACCTCTGCTTCAACCAGAAAGTAGCGCAGCGTAGAAAGATGTTTCTGTAAAGCCTACGTCATTTGAAGAGGAAGTTAATGATGATGATCATATAGCTTCGGATCAAGTTACTATCAACCTACGAGGAAAATAGAACTTGATGAGGTTATTGAACCTTCACTTCAACCAGAAAGTGGCGCAACACAGAAAGATGTTTCTGTGAAGACTACATCAGTTGAAGAGGAAGTTAATGATGATGATCATGAAGCTTTGGATCAAGTTACTATCGAACTTCGTAGGTTGACAAGGATGTGTACTGCTACTGAGCGGTACGACAACCCTGTCTTGGAAGTCATGTTGTTGGACAACGATGAACCTACGAACTATGGAGAAGCGATGATGGGCCCGGAAACCAACAAATGGTTAGAGGCCATGAAATCTGAGAAAGGATCCATGTATGAAAACTAAGTATAGACTTTGGTGGACTTGCTCATTGGACGACAGGTCGTTAAGTACAAATGGATCTTTAAAATGAAGACAAATGCTGATGGTAAATGTTACCATCTGTAAAGCTTGACTTGTTGCAAAGTAGTTTATGACAAGTTCAAAAAGTTGACTACGATGAGACTTTCTCACTTGTAGCGATGCTGAAGTCTGTTGGAATTATGTTAGCACTTGTTGCATTTTTCAATTATGAAATCTGGTAGATGGATGCCAAAACATCATTTCCTTCCTTAAGGAAAGGTTGTATGAGATACAACCAGATGGTTTTGTTAGTCCTGAGGATGCTAAAAGATGTGCGAGCTTCAGGGATTCTTCTATGAACTGAAGCAAGCATCTCGAAGTTGGAATATACACATTGATGAGGTGATCAAAGTTTTTGAGTCTATACAAAGTTTACGAGAAACTTGTATTTGCAATAAAGTGAGTGGGAGCACTATAGAGTTTCTGATAAGTATATGTGGATGACATATTGCTATTCGGAAATGAATTCTGGAGAGCATAAACGGGTGTTTGAAAAGAGTTTTTCAAAGGAAGACCTGGATAAAGCTACCTAATTGTTGAGCATCAAGATCTATAAAGATAGATCAAGATACTTGATGGGACTTTCAATGATCACATACCTTGACAAGATTTTGAAAGAGTTCAAAATGGATCAGTGAGAGAAAGAGTTCTCGCCTGATTTGTAAGGTATAAAGTTGAGTAAGACTCAATACCCAGTGACTGCAGAACATAGAGAAAATATAAGTGTCATCCCCTATGCTTCAGCCATAGGCTCTATCATGTATGCAATGTTGTGCACAAGGCCCGATGTCAGCCTTACCATAAGTATGGCCAGAAGGTTTCAAAGTGATCCTGGAATGGAGCACTGGATAGCGGTCAAGATTATCCTTAGTAACTAAAAGACTAAGGAGATGTTTCTCGATTATGGAGGTGATAAAGAGTTTGTCGTAAAGAGTTCCGTCCATGCAAGCTTTAACACCAATCCGGATGACTCGTAGTAGCAATCTGGATACGTACAGTGGAGCAGCCATTTGGAATAGTACCAAGTAGAGTGTGGTAGCAGTGTTTACGGTTTGACATAGAAATTTGCAAAGTACACACGGATCTGAATGTCGTAGACCCGTTGACTATAAGACCTCTCTCACATGAAAATCATGATCGAGCCCCAGAACTCATTGGGTGTTAGATTCATAACAATGCGAATCACATGGTGATGTGAACTAGATTATTGACTCTAGTGCAAGTGGGAGACTGTTGGAAATACGCCCTAGAGGCAATAATAAATTAGTTATTATCATATTTCCTTGTTCATGATAATCGTTTATTATCCATGCTATAAATTGTATTGATCGGAGACTTAGATGCATGTGTGGATACATAGACAAAACCATGTCCCTAGTATGCCTCTAATAGACTAGCTCATTGATCAAAGATGGTTAAGGTTTCCTAGCCATGGACATGAGATGTCATTTGATAACGGGATCTAATCATTAGGAGAATGATGTGATGGACAAGACCCAAACTACAAACGTAGCATATGATCGTGTCAGTTTATTGCTACTGTTTTCTGCATGTCAAGTATATGTTCCTATGACCATGAGATCATGCAACTCACGGACATCGGAGGAGTGCCTTGTGTGTATCAAATGTCGCAACGTAACTGGGTGACTATAAAGGTACTCTACAGGTATTTCCGAGGGTGTCTGTTGGGTTGGCATGGATCAAGACTGGGATTTGTTACTCCGTGTGACGGAGAGGTATCTCGGGGCCCACTCGGTAATACAACATCACAACAAGCCTTGCAAGCAATGTGACTAAGTGTTAGTCACGGGGTCTTTTATTACGGAACGAGTAAAGAGACTTGCCGGTAACGAGGTTGAACTAGGTATGGAGATACCGACGATCGAATCTCGGGCAAGTAACATACCGAAGAACAAAGGGAACGTTATACGGGATTGACTAAATCCATGACATAGAGGTTCGACTGATAAAGATCTTCGTAGAATATGGAGGAACCAATATGGTCATCCAGGGCCCGCTATTGGTTGTTGACTGTAGAGGTGTCTCGGTCATGTCTACATAGTTCTCGAACCCGCAGGGTCTGCACACTTAAGGTTTGGTGACGTTTCGGTAGTATAGAGTTATGCATGGTGGTGACCGAAAGGTTGTTCGGGGTTCCGAAGAGATCCCGGATGTCATGAGGAGCTCCGGAATGGTCCGGAGGTAAATATTGATATATAGGAAGTCCTATTTTGGTCGCCGGAAAAGTTTCGGGCTAATCGGTAATGTACCTGGAGTGCCGGTAGTGTACCGGGAGACCACCGGGAGGGGTATTTCGACCCAAGAGGCTTCATGGGCTGTGGGAGAGTAAATACCAGCCTTTTTTGGGCTGGTGGAAGTCCCACACAAGGCCCATGCAGCTGGGAGAAAAAGCCCAAAGGGAAAAAGGTGGAAAAAGGCCAAAAAAAGGAGGAATCCTAGTCCTACTTGGATTGGAGGAGGAGTCCTCCTCTCCTCCCCACTTTGGTCGACCCAAGGGCTGGATTTTTGGAAGCCAAGAGTCCTCCTCCTCTCCTCCTATATATACTAGAGGATTTTAGGGTTTTGGCACAGAATTTTCAGCCACGTGCTACCCGTTCCTCTAGTGCATAGTTTCTCCTCTAGATCGGTTTTCTGCAGTGCTTAGGCGAAGCCCTGCCGGAATTGCTCAACCTCCATCACCGGGGCGCCGTCATGCTGCCGGTGAACTCTTCTCCCTCTCCACTTCCTCTTGCTAGATCAAGACGGTGGAGATCGTCATGAAGCTGCACGTGTGCTGAACGCGGAGGTGCTGTCTGTTCGGCGCTAGATCGGAAGGACCGTGAACAAGATCGCGAGACGGTTCGTGATGAGTTCACGGGACGGATCGTGATGAGATCGCGGGACGGATCATGATGAGTTCGTGGGACGGATCGTGATTGGATCGCGGGACGGATCGTGATGTGATCGCAGGACGCTCGGCGATTTGGATCGCGAAGATGTTCGACTACACCAACCGCGTTTCTTAACGCTTCCCGCTTAGCGATCTACAAGGGTATGTGGATCCACTCTCCCTCTCGTAGATTCTCATCACCATGGATAGATCTTGCGTGTGCGTAGGAAATTTTTTGTTTCCCATGCAACGTTCCCCAACAATACGTGCGCGGCGCAGCCATTACAACAGCGCGCCAGCGAAACGTTTCTATGTTAGCTTATTTTAGTAAAGAGACCGCTCCGCTCCTTCCCCATAAAAGAGGAAATTTCAGAGGCGCTGCTCATTTACCTCTCGTCTTCCCCAATTTGAGAACCGCCGTCATATTCTTCCTCGAGCCCGAAACAGAGCCCCTTCCACCCGTCCATGCCCCTGCTCTTTCTTTGTCCTCAGCCCCTGCCCTCGTCGCCACCATGCCGCCCAAAGCCAGCAAAGGCAAGGAAGCAAAGGCCGTCTTAGAGAACAATATAGTGAGGATGCAGAAGGAGCACGTCGTCTTTCCGCCTAGGCTTAGCGTGGACCTCCTGAAGAAGCAATACCGGTGGATGTGGGCGACAAGGATGATGGTGCATCACGCCACGTGTGCGAGTCCAGGCCCCTTCGGGGACGGACCAGGCAAATACCGTTTATTTTCCCATTACTTTTATTGCGGGCTCTGTCCCCCTTTTTCGGACTTCTTCAACGAACTCATGTTCATCTACGGCTTTCAACTCTTGGATTTCATATCGAATGCCAAGATGTACATGGCAGTTTTCGCCCACCTTTGCGAAAACTTTACCGGAGTAGTCCCCGGCACCGCTCTTTTCCGCCACTACTTTTCCCCTCGCATCCAACCAGGTGGAGCCCTTTCCATTGTCGTGACTTGGATTCCATGGCCAGGAACCACGGAGGTCTACCCTGATGGGGCCTACTGTGATTGTTGGGACGAGTGGCGGGGCAGATGGTGGTGGATTCAGGAGGAGAAAGTCCTGCCCTTCTGCTTGCCGCGGCAAGCCAAAATGGTGTGCGGTGAGGATTGGGGTGCCGTCGACCCTGAGGACAGGAACCTTACAGTTGCGACCACCAGGATCCTTCGTCTCACGGATGCTGGCCTTTCTGTAGAGATGATAGGCGCCGATTTCCTTCGCCAGCGCATCGCTCCCTTGCAGAATAAGGGGAGGCCGGCTTGGGACTTCCGAAATGCGGCGGACATCATGACATTACGCCTCGAGCTGGACCACAACCTGACCGTTATGCAGCACGGGCCCTCTGCCAGAAGCTGTTCAAGAGTGCTCCGGTACCTGAGCTGTCAGCAAGCATAGTCGCCTTGTGCAACAATGCTGCCTTAGGGAGAATTATTGCCATGATGCCGGTGTTCGACGCCCATAGCCTCGACACGTCTTGGATCGAGCCGCCTTCCGAGAAGGTGCAAGAATCCTTTGTTAATTTGGTGGAAAGGGCCATCCGCGGGGAAGAGGACCTCGTCTACGACACCACTGAGGAGGAGTTGGCGTATATCGCCAGCAGTGCGAAGGAAGCAGATCTCGCCACGAAGGCCGACAGCGCCGGCTTCTTGGAAGAAGAAGCCGACGAAGGCCTTGCTGGGAAAGGTGGGGCCGTCTAGGAGCAAGGCTTCACGTCCGCCCGGGGCTGTCCTGCCGAAGTCACAACTGAGGAGGAGCGGCCCGAGGAGGCCCTGTCCCTTGTGCAAAGGAAAAGGCACGTCCTTCGGAGCGCCGCCTCTGGGCTCCCCGTCTATCAAACTCCTTCGAGTAGCGTAGCCCCCGGCAAGGGGGCGACCGACAAGGCCATGCAGCAGCAAGAAACCCATCAGCAACCCGTGCCCACCGCGGCCAAGCGATCCAGGAGAACCCCTCCACCTCCTCCCACGGGCACCACGGCAGAGGTCGCCTTCGACCTTTCCGCCCTTAGCTCGGCAGAAGAAGTTCAGGAGTAAGAGTCCTGTCGTATCTTTCACTTTATCCAATTTCTGGTTTTTACTTTACTCATTTGGTCCGCTTTGGTTTGCCTTTGCAGGGACGCAGAAACATTGGCTCAATGGGTAACGAAGAGGGTGAGGACCTCAACGGCCGAGGAGTGGTCGGCAAGCGCCTCAGGCGTGCCAAGGACGACCGTCGTCAACCTGGAGGCCAGCCCACGGCATAGCCCTTGACTCAGTCCTCGGCAGAGCCCCTAGCGTGAGCCCATCACTCACTTCCGCTAGCAAGTGCCGGGGTGTGCATCTTTACTGCTGACATCACTAGACGTGCAGGAGGAGTACGGCGGCAAAGAGAACCACCAGCTACTGTCCCAGACACGCCACCCCCGTCATCTATGCTGCCTAGAGACGGGTCCCTGGCAAGGTCCTCCTCCAACGCGCTTTACCGCGACGAGGGGAGCCATCAAGCACAGGCACCGGCAGGTCTTCGTCGGCGACCATCGTTGGTGCAGGTATTCTTTGTTATGTTTGTATATCTTTTTTTGTCTTCTTGAACTTCCACCTAAGCTTCATATTGTTTGTTTCCTCGGCCTCCAGACGTTCCCTCGATGGAGGGCATGGACATTGACACCGTCATTGAGGACAGTGCCAGGGCTGCCGCCGCCGAGGCCGACTGGATCGCTACCGAGGAGGCCAAGAGTGCTGCCGTTGAGGCCGCTGAAGCCACCAAGAACACTGCCGCTTAGGCTGCCAGCACTGAGGCCGCCAAGGATGCGTAGAAAGAGGAGGCCGTCAAGAAATTTGTTGATAAGGTCGGTAAGGAGGCTAGTGGTCGCACTGATGGCATCCGTGCCATAGGAGCGCCGGGCGCTATGCCAACCACTCAGCCCCCAGCCGCCGGGGAGGCGGTTGTCGAGGACCAGCCACCTCCTTCTGAAGCTCCTTCGTCAAGCAGATACTTCAACATCGACGACAACCTGTCCATCAGCATCCCTGGCACAACAAGCACTGGGTGCCACCTGAAGGGGGAGTTCTTGTTGAGGAAGCCATCAATGCTGCCAGGCTCGACATCGTTGAAGAGCCAAGCTCCGGCAGAAAATCCCAAGAGGAGCAGCTCCTCTAGACCATGGGAGACAGCTTAGGAAAGTTTCGAGCGCTCCATCGTGCCCAGAAGGAGAAACTGGACTCCAGGGCAGTAGTCATGGAAGCGGTCGAGGCCAACTTTCAGGAGCGCGTCGAGGAAACCCAGGCCTGGTTCGCCCAAGCTTCCCATGACCTGAAGACTAGACAGACGCAGTTGAGCCAGGGTTGAAGCCAACTCTTCATGCAGCAGTCCGATGCCGAGCAGGCATAAGAAGAGGCCAAACAATGGGCCGCCGCAGAGGATGCTCGCTTGACGGAGCGTCGTGTGTTGCTCGATGCCCATGAGGAGGACCTCGCCGCTCGCGAGAAGGTGCTTGCCAAGAAGCTCCACGGCAAGGAAGTGCAGCTCGAGGATCTCGTTGCGGCGGTGGACCCTAGAGCTAGAGCGGAAGCATACGGAGACGCTCGAGGCTCTAACGGTGGACCACGCCGTCAAGCTGAAAGGGGCCATTGACGCAGCTAAAGCTCCCTAGGCCGCCAAGAACTTATAGGAGGAGGGGGTGATGAAACTGGAGGCCGATCTTGAGGATCTCGGCAAGGAGGTCTCATCGCATGAGACCGAAAGGGACAAGGCCGTCGCCAGCTTAATGGAGACGCAGGTTGCCATTTCTCACAAGGTCTCTTCAGCCAATGAGTCCATCAATGACTGGAACCTGCAGGTGGCCATGCTGACCGAGACCTTCGAGGCCACCAAGTCCCAAGAGAAAGCTCTTGTCAAGGATATCCTCATCAAGAGGGAGCGGGTCCAAAGCGCTGCCATCACCCATAACGATTATGTGCACGGAGTGAAGATCTGGACCAAAAAGCTCGTCGATGTTGCGGAGAGGCTTGCCAAACAACTAACCGCCATGGGCCTACAAGGCCACACATATTCTCCTGATGACAGGGTGTCTACGAGCGCCAAGGTGACCATGTTCTTTGACAACATTCTTGGAGCCTTGGAGCAGCTTCACTCCGTTCGAACGTCCCACTTGCCCAGCGAATCGCGTAAGCTCTGCCAGGCCATCCTCTGCAAGGTGCTCATCAAGGTGGCGTATAAGAACCCGAACCTCAACCTCACCAACATCCTTGACAACTTGCCGAAGGATGCAGACGTCAAGGCGCTCGAGGAACTCATCGCGCCCATCGTCGAGAGGGTAAGCCAAGTCAAGCGGGTTGAAGGCCATCGCCGGGATTAGCAGCCTCACTCCTCGGTGCCGCATATGTCAAAAATAATTTATTTTATGTTAGAACCTCGGCAAGGCTGATGTAATGTTGCCCGTTATGCTATGAACAATCATTATGTTATCTTCCTTGCTCGATTTCTTTCTGTATGTATGGAACTTTCCCTACGCCTTCTCAGAAAAATCTTGCCGGCATGCGTAGCCCTACCGTGAGCGCTTCAAGGACGGGTCCTTAGTAGCCTGCTGGCGGTGCTACTGCTGGCAAGATACCTTGGCATCCTTGGTACAGCCGTTCAAGGTGTTGGTCTTGCTCGAAACAGAATAAGGGCGTGAGCACTGTCACTTGAGTCATTGAGCGGACTCGAAACAAAACAAGGAGCACGGGCGTGACCACTTAAGCCGTCGAGGTATCCCGAACACGGTGAGGGTGCAGCCAATCACGACAAGGTTCCCGTGCGTGCAGGTTTTCTGTACAGAATCCGAAATCTCCTAAGGAAAATAACTTCACAGCGAGAATTTACATAGGGTTTTTGCAACTTATCTTTTTGTTGTCGTGCTCCCTCCGGCAAGTTTTTTTTGGGATGTTGCTCATAGGTATCCGTACCACCATTCTCCCTGGCAAAGCTGCATGCGAGGTGACATTCTGTCCTTTGAGAATAAGAAAGAAGAGAAAATATGGATATGGAACCTTGGCGGTCCGTTAGCCCTTGCCGGGATTAAGTGCAATGCAACACTTCACATAAACATGCACATAAGTAAACATGAGAATCGATCAGGATTGCAGAACACTTATTTTTATTCAACTATGCACAGGGTTTGAGCCTAGCTTTGTACCAAGGATTACATGCTTCAGCAGCAAGACTTGTACAAAAGGTGGTTGCCGGGAGGCCCGACAACCGCGCCTTATGGGTAGAACTTGCAAAGGTGTTCGATATTCCAGGAGTTGCTCACTAGGATGCCATCTTCGGTCTCCAGGCGGACTGCGCCAGGCCTGGTGACCCGTACTACCCAATAAGGGCCTTCCCACTTCGGCGCAAACTTGTTGGAATTCTTGGCGGACTAAACTCACCGAAGAACAAGGCTGCCTTCCTCAAGACTTTTGGCATTAACTTTGCAGCTATGGTAGCGGTGCAAAGCTTGCTGGTAGCATGCAGCTCTCATAGCATCCTGAAGACGGTCTTCCTTAAGGAGCGTCTTGTCGTCTTGTCGCAACTGCTCTTGCTCTAGCTCATCATAAGAGAGCACTCGAGGCGAACCGTATATGAGTTCCGTGGGGCGAACTGCCTCCACCCCATAGATAAGAGAGAAGGGTATCTGGCCGGTAGCTCGATTTGGTGTCGTTCTGATTGACCAAAGAACCACCGGCAACTCATAAATCCAGTTCCTTCCGCACTTGTGCAGCCTGTCAAAACTTCCTGTCTTGAGGCCTCACAACACTTCAGCGTTAGCCCTCTCCGCTTGGCCATTGCTCCTCGGGTGGGGAACGGAAGCAAAATAGATTCTGCTACCAAGGCCTTGGACATACTGCATGAAGGTGCGGCCCGTGAACTGTGTGCCGTTGTCATTGATGATCTGGTTGGGAACACCGAAGCAGCAAAGTAGTCCCTTGAAGAACTTGATGGCTGATTGTGCTATCACCTTCCTCACCGCATCCACTTCTGGACACTTTGTGAGCTTGTCGATTGCAACGTACAAGTACTCAAAGCCCCCGATAGCACGGGGAAAGGGGCCCAAGATTTCAAGCCCCAAGAACGAAAATGGCCAGGAGAGAGGGATCGTTTGAAGTGCTTGAGCCGGTTGATGTAATCTCTTTGAATGAAACGGGCATGCTTCACACTTGATTACTAATGCCATTGCATCCTGGAGGGCATTGGGCCAAAAGCTCATGTATCTCTGCCAACAGCTCCATGTATCTTTGCCAACTGCTCTAGTCCATCTTCCTGGCAAATACATTTGAGTTTCACACCGTTCGGCCACTTTATGTACATGTCGTTGTCCACGAACTGGTACATATTAGACCGGTGGGCTACTTTCTCTTCTTCATCTTGTTCCCAAGGAAGTTCTCCCGTCTCAAGGAAATGGACAATGTGTTGCGCCCATGCTGGAGCCTAGGGCTCGACATCAAGGACTAAAGGCATATCCTTTGTTGGGGTAGCATTTGCCTCAACAACGAGGGCCTGAGGACCTGCCGGAGCCTGTTGCACCCCGGCAAGCCTGGCGGGGGCGTGTGCTTCTATGACAAGAGCTGGGGGCCATGCCGGAGCATAGTACTCACCGGCAAGCCTGCCATTCTCTTTGGCAACCTTCTCACCGACGGCTTTCAGGAGCTCTGCCAGGGAATACTTGCCGGAACTTAGCTTCCTTCTCTTTTCTTGTCCGGATGATGGTTTCACGGAGGGTTGAGACAGTTGGAGCCTGAAAGTTCCTGGTTCCACACGTAACTTAAGGGCAGCACACTTCGACAGGCCATCGACAATGCTATTTTCGGCACATGGAACATGCTCCATTTGTAGGCCATCAAAACATTCTTCCAACTTCCTTACTTCATCTTCGTAATCTTCCATCAACAGGCTCTGGTAATCTTTGTTCACTTTCCTAACAACAAGTTGAGAATCACCCCTAACAATTAGTTTCTTGATCCCAAGGTTTGTCGCGATCCTGAGAGCGGCAAGTAGTCCTTCATACTTAGCAGTGTAGTTCATTGATATCTCCTGGGAAAAGTGCATCTCGACCAAATATCTGAGGTGCTCTCCGGTGGGTGCGAAAAGTAGCACACTGGCTCTAGCGCCTTGTAACGAAAAAGCCCCATCAAAATACATGATCCACTCTTGATCGGTTTCCTTGCTTACAGAGTTGACTCTGGAACCTCTTCATTTGGCGTTGGGGTCCATTCTGCAATGAACTCCGCCAATGCTCTGCTCTGGATGGTCGAAGTGCTTTCAAACTTGCGGCCAAAGCTTGACACTTCCAAAGCCCACTCCACAATCCTACCGGTAGCTTTCGGGTTCCGCAAGATCCGGTGTAGCGGGAAGCGGGTGACAACGGTGATCTCATGTGCTTGGAAGTAATGGCACAGCTTCCTCGAGGCCATAAGAAGGCCGAAGAGTAATTTTTGCACACCAGATATTCTTGACCTAGCCCCCTGCAACAAGGAACCTCTGCCTCCTCCTCCTTCACCTGTGTCTACACCGTTTCTTGTTTGCACAAATACAGGGATGGCGGACATGGATGGGCCAACTACTGTTAGGCCCTTCTTCTTGGGGGCCATGGCGATGATGAGCGTGAGGAAACAAGCACGTTGATTACTAGAACAGGTTCGCATGACCTATCGTCCCCCTACCTGGTGCGCCAAAGATGTCGTGGGAATGAACTCCTATGGGATCATAGGGACCCCTTTTGGTTCGGCGGGGGGAAGGCTCGCACAAAGATCCGGTCTGATGAACGACACGCGGGGATCTTTACCTAGGTTCAGGTCGCACGGATGCGTAAAACCCTACTCCTGCTTGATTGTATTGAGAGTGTTCTTAGGGTTCTAGCGACAGGAGTGCTATGAGCAGCCGCCACGCGTGTGAGCTAGAAAGTCCCAAAAGTCGAAAAGTCCTCTACCGTATTGCCCTGGGCCTCATTTTATACTCTGAAGGGGATCCCAACAGTGACGTACAGTGTTTACACGGGGTGTACAGAGCTACAATGCTATCATACCTGACACTGATGGAGTAGGGCAGGTGCATTTAATGCACCGTCAGGCAATTAGATCGGCACTGCTTAGCCCCCTACAACATTGACGCCGTGACACGCGTCCAGGCAGATCGACACCTGGCCCGTGCGCTGGCGGGTCCTTGCCGAGGCTTCTCCTTGCCAGGGCCTTGCCTTGTCGTGGCCTTGCTTTGCCTGGGGGTTCTATAGTCCTCCTGGCAAGGTCTTGCCGGTGGTGTCGATTCTCCTGTGTTGGTATCTGGCAAGTCCCTACCGAGCCTCGCTGCCAGGGTGGCCACTACTGCCCGTGCACGAGTAAGGGGCACTGGAGAGCCCAAAACTCTAGTGCACCAACAAGCAGGGTGCCGGAAAGGAGGTGTAGATGGCCTCCCGCCGGAATAGAGATTTGCGGCGGCGGAAAAATGTTTTGGTAGCGCTTCTAGTGTTTTTAGGGTAGACGGGAATTTATAGGCCGGAGAACGACGTCATGAGAGGCTCTAGGAGGCCACCACATATCTGGCTGTGCCCCCCAGCTGATGGCTGGATATGTGGTGGGCCCCTAGTGCACCTCTTGGCCCTCTTGTCTTGTATTGGTCCAAAAAAATCACCAATAATTTTTGTGGCAATTGGACTTCGTTTGTTATGTTTACTCTGAAAAGGCAAAAACACTTAGAAAACACGAACTAGCACTGGGCATTGTGTCAATAGGTTAGTGCTAAAAAATATGATAAATTGGTAAATAAATACCCAAAAAGCATCCTAGAATGATAATATGTCATCATGGAACAAATAAAAACTATATATACGTTGGAGACGTATCAACATCCCCAAGCTTAATTTCTGCTCGTCCTCGAGTAGGTAAATGATAAAAACAGAATTTTGGATTTTACATGATATCCATTATGTAATCTTTGGTATGTATGCTCATTGAGAAACAATGAATTAACAAACATCAACATAGTAATATTTATAAGTACATCAAACAAAATTATTGATCTTTCAAATTATACGATCCTAAAAGAATGTTTACCCCAATTCATCTTATTATGTTAGCAAGGCATGAATCCATCTTCACCACATAGATACAAATGTTAAGCACCACGGTGTCCAAGCCAGGCAATTAGATCATACTTTTTCAACATGCATCCACTTTTTATTCTTCACGCAATACATGAGCGTCAACAATTGGACATAGCATATAGGTGTAATAGAATATAGGTATCAATTAGGGCAAAAAGTGGAGAAGATAGTCTCGCATAAACTAGGCATACCAAAGAGCTATGGAGATGCTAATCGATAGATACCAATGCAAGGAGTAGGATTAACATGCAAATGATGCACAAGAGCTGTAAGTGTATGAAAGCTCGACTAAAGCTAAGTGAGGTGTGCATCAAACTAGCTTGCTCATGAAGACCTCGAGCATTTGAGCAAGCCCGTCATAAGAATATACAAGCCAAGTTTATTATATGAAAAGGTAATTCCCACTAGCATATGGAAGTGTCAACATAGGAGACTCTCTATATGAAGAACATGGTGCCACTTTGAGCCACAAGTGTGGTAAAGGATAGTAGAAAACTCCTTTCTCTCTTTTCTCTCATTTTATTTATTTTTTATTTTTTATAGTGGGCTTTTCTTTTTTTTGCCTCCACCATTTTATTTTATTTTATATGGTGGGCTCATTTGGCCTACCCCATTTTTTATTTCATTTTTTGTCCGGAGTCTCTTCCCGACTTGTGGGAGAATCATAGTCTGCATCATCCTTTACTCATTGGGACAATGATCATCACACATTTATTTACTTACAACTCAGCGTGAAGAACTGATACGAAGATATGACTCTCTATGAATGCCTCTAGCAGTGTACTAGGATGTGCAATGATCTAGCATGACATGTGACAAAAATATGAAGAACGGTGGCTTTGCCACAAATACTATGCCAGCTCTATATGATCATGCAAAGCATTATGATGATGAACGAACTAGTCATATAAAGTGACGATGGAATTTGCATGGCAATATATCTCGGAATGGCTATGGAAATGCCATAATAGGTAGGTATGGTGTCTATTTTGACGAAGATATGATTAGGCTTATGTGCAACGGAGTGTATCATGTCATGAGGTTTGGATGTACCAGCAAATATTTGCACCGACCCTCGAGGTGAGAATGGGCTATGCATGGTACGGAAAAGGCTAGCAAATATGAGAAGGTGAAGATGCGTATGTCCATCGTGTCATATTAATCATAAAGAACTCACATGCCACATTAGTCATAAAGAACTCACATACTTCTTGCAAAGTTTAATTTGTTTTATCACAAATCAAAGTAGTCCTCGCATGCCCGAAGGGAGGAGGTTGGTAGGAGTTAACGATCGTGCGCCCCCGACTCAAAACAACACTAGGATTTCAACGACGAATAGAAATGCTCACACATCATCACCATGCCTCTTTAATTTTTAGATGAATACAAGTTAACACCTCTTAATCTAGACAGTTCTACAAATTAACAACTTTGGACTCACACCTTTTTCATATTACCACATTGATGTCATTAACCAACAACTTCTCTACATATGCTACACGATGGTTTTGATTATCATTCATTGAGTACCAAATATTCTTGGACTAGTCTTATGACCCATGCAAATTAACTCCACTATTTATTCAGCTCTCAAAAAAATATAAGTGAAGCACTAGAGCATACTATTTTTGTAAAATCTACACGTCATCGTGCTCAAAAAGATATAAGTGACGTACTAGAGAAACTACCTAGCTCAAAAGATATAAGTGAAGCACATAGAGT
The DNA here is from genome assembly GCA_022496015.1 of Hordeum marinum. Classification (NCBI taxonomy): domain Eukaryota; kingdom Viridiplantae; phylum Streptophyta; class Magnoliopsida; order Poales; family Poaceae; genus Hordeum; species Hordeum marinum. The sequence goes on from CM039675.1 coordinate 341,555,929, forward strand.
ATTCTAGCAAATTATCATGTAGGTGTCTCTCTCTCAAATAGGTGTGTCTAGAAAATGATGATTGTGGCAAATTAGAAGTAAAATCAAATAAAAACAAATGACGCTCCAAGCAAAACAGATATCATGTGGTGAATAAAAATATAGCTCCAAATGACATACCGATGGATTGAGACAAAAGAGAGGATGCCTTCCGGGGCATCCCCGAGCTTAGATGCTTGCGTATACTTAGAAATATACTTGGGGTGCCCTGGTCATCCCCAATCTTGGTCTCTTCCTACTCCTTATTCCATAGTCCATCATGATCACACACAAAACTTGGAAACTTCAATCACACAAAACTCAACCAAACTTCGTGAGATCCCTAAGTGTAAGAAACATATTGCATACTTGAGGTAATGTGATAAATTATTTCAATTTCAGTTTTGCATGATATGTATTGTATTCTAACTTCTACATGACTTATACCTCCCGATATAATCCATGGCATAATCAAAGCAAGCAAACTATGCAAGCAAAACAGAATCTGTTTAAAACAGAAAAGTCTGTAGCAATCTGTAAGTATCCCATACTTTCGTAACTCTAAAAAATCTGAAAAAGTTGTAAAACATCAAGAATTTGTGTAGCAATATAGTTTTAAAATTTCAAATAATTATCACGCTCCAGTAAAAAGTGAAAATTCCTGCACTTGAGTCAAAGTTTATATTTCAGATTCAACATCGTTGCTACTCATCTTCTGAGTCATCCCAAAGGCTTTACTTGACACAAACACTAATTATAAATAAAAAATCATTACAGAGGAAACAATCATGTTATAACACAAAAACAAGAAGTAAAAAAAAATATAAAGATACATATTGGGTTGCCTCCCAACAAGCGTTATTGTTGTATGCCCCTAGCTAGGCATAATGCACAGTTTCAAGTGTTGTCATCTTTGACATTCAACCCATAGGTAGCTCTCATTATTGATTAATAAGGTGGTTTAATTCTCTTCCTAGGTAAGTGTTCCATCCCCTTCTTTAGTGGGAATTGGAATCTTATGTTTCCCTCTTTCATATCAATAATTGCACCTATAGTTCCTAAAAATGGCCTTCCAAATATTATGGGACAAGAAGGGTTGCGTATCAAGCACAACGAAATATACAGGCACATAATTTTTTTCAATAATAAGCACATCATTAATTCTACCTAAAGGTTTCTTGATGGTAGAATCCGCAAGATGCAAGTTTAGGGAACACTCTTCAATATTAGTGAGACCAAGCACATCACATTTTAGCTATGGTTGACAAACTAGCACCAAGGCCACACAAATCATTGCATTCATATTTATTAATCTTTGTTTTGATAGTAGGTTCCAAATCATCATGCAATTTTCTAGGAATAGAAATCTCAACCTCGACTTTCTCATCATAAGCTTTTACCACAACTTCTACTATATGTTCGGTAAAAGCTTTGTTTTGTTCATAAGCATTGGGTGAGATAATAATGGATTGCGGCAAGGAAATACATTCTAATAAAGATAATTTATCATAATTAAAATCCTTCTAATCCGAGATACTAGCCACATCACTAGTTAAAGTTTTAACCTCTCAAAACCCACTTTTTCAGTTTTAGCAATAGAATCATGACCCTCCAAGCAGTCATGACACTCCTTAACTAAAGTTGACTCATATTCGGTCCCTTAATCATTCGTATTCAGATATGTAAACAAAGATTCAATAGGATAAACACCAATCATTTTAAGATCTTCATCATGATTCCAGTAAAAACCGGGTGGAAGAGCCTTTTCTAAGAATTCTCGCTTAGCTCTCAACTTAGAGGTCCTCTCCTTACTTTCATCAACAAATAATTGGATATATTTAATAGTCTCATTAAATCATGCTTGGGTGGCAAATATTTATTTTTTAGAGTTTCAACACCAAGAGCAATTCTTTCCATGTTTTTAGCCAAAGTATCAATCACATGCAACTTTTCTTCTATCGTAGTGTTGAAAACCTTTTGATAATTAATAAATTCCTTAATTGTGTCCTCAAGATCAGAAGGTATCATATTAGAATTTTTATAAGTATTTCCATTAGAATTACCATAAGAATTTCCATAGTTGTGTCGGGGCTGGATGCACTTGATCACCTATGGGGCCATCGACCCCTTTGTGGTTTGACACGGGCGTGGACACAAGCACGAAGAGCGGAGGTAGCGAGACGGCACGGTAATTTACCCATGTTTGGGCCGTTGCGAAGCATAAAACCCTACTCATGCTTTATGGGTGGATTTATCAGAGGAACACAAAGAACATGGAGCGCTCCAGCCCGGCAAGGATTGCCTTCGGGGGAGCTACTACGCCAGTACAAGTGTTCGAAAGTTCGAATCTCTAGCTAGGCTGCCTTGGGCCTCCTTTTATAGCACAAGGGGCAACCACAGTGGAAAATAAGACAATTTTCTGATGATTATATAGCTAACAATGCTATCATACCTAACTCTGGCACTTCAGGATAAAACGCCATAAATACAGTCTAGCTGGCATGCGGGGGTGCATCCCCGGCAAGCTTATACCATCGCTCTAGGTAACTATCACATAACAGGTTGACACATCTATGGAAGGGTATCAAGGAGGTGTAATTTATCTTCCAGCATGTCGCCACATGCTTAGCGAGAGCCACTTAGCCACCTAGGGGTTTGACACCGCATCGACAAGTGACTGGCCTCGCGATGCGGTGGAGCGGTGGCCGATCAGCTCATACCTGCCGGGGGATGGCTTGTCGTGTCTTCATGAAGGAGTGCATGTCCTGGTCCCTGGCAAGCACTGGGGATGCACCTAACGCGCTGTAGTCCAGGCTTGGGCTGCCGCATCGAGCTTGTTGGAGTCTTGCCTCGATCGTTCGTCGGGTTTGTATCGAGGTCGAAGGGTTCAGCTACTACCACTCGTGCATAAGTCAGGGGCACTGGGTACCCCTGACCTAGTGCACCTACAGGAGCCCCCATGTCTGGACCACACACACTCGCCAAGTGTCGTTGGGTCAGGACCAATATTCATGCATAGGCACGCAATGTGAGGGAGTAATTGCCGACTTACTGGTCAGCACTAACCCACTACCTCAGGCCATTTCCGCCACGCGCGCCGCATGGATAGAGGGGAGTTAGCGGTGGGTGCGCATGACTTGAAGCTCTCGTCGTGGTAGAAACAACAGCGCCATGGATTGGAGCAATGGGACGGTTACCTGTTCGTCTATGAGCGTGGGTAGTGGAATTGGTGGAGACGAGCGACGACCTTTGGAGTGGGGGAGAGCCAGCCCCCGCGCCCTCCCCTATAATTTGGGAGGTCTCGAGAGGCGATGCTCATACACCCTCTTCTCCTTCTTGAGCCTGAATCCGTAGAGCTTGTTCCTTTGCCTCTTTGTCTTGAGCTGCGCTCGTCATCAGCATGCCCAGGGGATGAGGGCGTCCTCTGGCTTCCGTTGCAACAACGAGGGCTTCTCGTTGAGGTCACGCTACCGCCTTAGTCGTCGAGGCGGAGGGCGGCTCTAGTGCACGCGGTGGAGGCGTCGGAAGGGGTCTAGGCCGACGTGGGACTCTCGGCCAGGGAAGACGAAGTGCTGCACCAAATCCTCCCCCCGGGGCGGCTCCTCCTTCATCGACGGGACACGCAGAGAGTACGGTGTTGGAGTTCGTTGTTCAGATGCGCGGCTTCCTCGCCCCTTTGCCAAAGTAATGGAGGTTGACAAACCGCACATGATGCGGTTGCGGGTGCACGACTATTGTAATGGCGCGGTGTGGGGTAACGTCGAGTTCCAGGGGCCCCGCATCATGTTCTTCAGGCGTGGGTGGAAGACCTTCGCTCGTGCCCATAACGTCATGGGTGGGCACGTCCTCTGCTTCAAGTTGGTGGAGGCCGAGACGCTCTCCGCCAAGATCTTCGGGCATTCGGGTGCTCGTCTTGGCTGTTCTGAAGAGAGCTCGAATGATGATGAAATCTCCTACTCTGGCGATGGCGACAAGGAGGACAGTGTTAGTGAAGACGACGACAACGAGACCCCAGCCGTCAAGTCGGAGTACGTTGACTCGGACTCCGGTTGACCGTTGGCCGCACCATCACTGTCAGCGAGACTCCCCTGGCAGAGAGATTTTTCGGGGGTTCTTGACTTCGGCATCGCCTTCTCTCCCCCCCTAGCTAGACCCTGGCAGGCTCGTGTACTTCGGCTTCGTCTTCCCTTCTAGTGGGCCTACCGTCCATGCAATGCTGGTCCTGACGGGGTCATGCTGGGCTTCTATTGGGGCCTTTCTTTCATCCCCTTTTTCTTTAGTGTCTTGTTTCTAGGGGAGAAAGTGAACTAAAGGATTATTATTAAAAAAAAGGGTGCCTTCTAATGTAATATTTATCCAACTTGTATCAAAAATGAATGAGAAAAATCCATTTTTCTTTCACAAGCACTATCCCTTTCTTTCCTTGTTTATACTGTCTTGGTACGTTTGTCCTTGCCGCATGTAGTCGCTTGCCGGATCGTCACTTAACCACGAGTGCAAAGAGGGGAACAAGCCTCTGCAGTAGGTTGGCATTGTTCCCCGGCAGGGCTCCTTGCTGGTGTCAGCGCAGCCCCCCATAGTTGTTAAACTAAAGCATGGGGGGGGGCTCATCTCGACAAGGGTTTTCACCACGTGGAGGACTCCACTACCCATAGTAAGGAAGATACTAAGGATTTCGTCGAGGAATCGAAAGGCATTGAACTTGGGATATGTTATTATACTTATCTTTTCCAGGTAGTATCCCTCTTTAGAGTACGATGGGCCATTATCCTTGTTTCTTTGCTTATCTTTCCTGTTTTCCCGACAATCAAACACATAGGGTGAGAACAGTAACAAAGATTACATGTCCATCAAGTACTCTAGCAAATCTTATAACTTAAAAGAGATCACACAACAATCATAGAAATGCGTAATGATCATGTAAAGTGATGATATGATGCAATGCCTAGCTTTATTATTGTTGCATAGGGTCTGCGCTTGGATTTGTACAAAGGGCTACATGCAACATCGACTGGGCTTGTACAAAAGGTGGCTGCCAGGGACTGAGCCCGACAGCCGCGCCTCACGGGTAGAACTTACGAAGATGCTCAATATTCCATGAGTTAAGCACCTTGGTGCCATCTTCAGTCTCCAGATGGACTGCGCCAGGTGTGGTGACTCGTGCTACCCGGTAAGGGCCTTCCCACTTCAGCATCGACTTGTTGGTACCCTTGGTGGACTGAACACGCCTAAGGACAAGGATGCCTTCCTCAAGGCTCCGGGTGTGGACCTTGAGGCTATGGTAGCGGCGCAGGGTTTGCTGGTAGCGTGCAGCACGCACAGAGGCCCGAAGACAGTCTTCCTCGAGGAGCATGGCATCGTCATGCCATAGTTGTTGTTGCTCTACTTCATCATAGGCAAGCACTCGAGGTGACCCATATATGAGTTTTGTGGGTAAAACTGTTTCTGCCCCGTATACTAGGGAGAAGGCCGTCTGGCCGATAACTCGATTTCGTGTTGTCCTGAGGGACCATAGAACCACTGGCAGTTCGTCTATCCACCACCTGCCGCTCTTCTGTAGCTTATCGATAGTCCTTGTCTTGAGCCCTCGCAACACTTCAGCATTCATACTCTCGACTTTCCCATTGCTTATCGGATGGGCAACAGAGGCGAAGGAGACCATGATTCCAAGGCTTTGGATATATTGCATGAAGGTGCAGGTCGTGAACTCGGTGCCGTTATCAGTGATCACCCTGTTAGGCACTCCAAAGTGGCACACCAGTCCTTTCATGAACTTGATAGCGGACTGCGTGATCACCTTTCTCACTGGTTCTACCTCGGGCCACTTTTTGAACTTTTCGGTTGCCATGAACAAGAACTCGAAAACCCCGAGGGCACGGGGGAAGGGCCCCAGGATATCGAGCCCCCATGAAGAGAATGGCCATGATAGAGGGATCGTTTGAAGAGCTTGCGCCGGTTGATGGATGTTCTTGGAATGGAACCGGAAGTCTTCACACTTCATGACCAACTCAGTAGCTGAGGGAGTCCTAGATTAGGGGGCCTCGGATAGCCGAACTATTGTTATGGGCCGAACTATGAGGGCTACTTACCGAACACCAGACAATTTGAAGGCCCAGTCTCCAAGATGGAAGCTTCGGGAAGCACGGCTTGCCGTCCACATTTGATGTAGTAATTAGGCATGTTTATCTCTGCGGCATGTAACTGACCATGTGTAAACCCTAGGCATCCTTAGTATCTATATAAGCCGGAGGGTTTTAGGGTATAGAAAAAAGGACAAATCATCTAGGGTTAGACATACGATCTCGAGGTAGGTCAACTCTGTAACCCCTTACACCATCAATACAATAAAGCAGGACATGGGATTACCTCCATTGGAGGGCCCGAACCTGGGTAAACGCGTGTCCCCTTCATCTCCTATTACCGTCGATCCTAGTCTCACAGTTCGAGACCCTCTACCCGAGATCCGCCAGTTTTGACACCGACGGTAGCATCCTGGAGGGCAGTGGGACAATAGAAACCCTGCTGGAAAACTTTGGTGGCAAGGGCCCTTGATCTGATGTGGGAACCACATACTCCTCCATGAATCTCAGCCAACAGCCTCAGTCCATCCACCCGGCAGATGCACCGTAATTTCACACCGTTTGGTCGTCATATGTACAAGGTGTCATCGACAAACTGGTACATACTTGACTGATGGGCTACCTTTTTGTCTTCCTCTTGCTCTTCGGGGAGTTCTCCCATTTGAAGGGAGTGTGATATATGTGTAGAAATGAAAGTAGGTCTAGAGGGGGTGATTAAACTACTTGACCAATTAAAAATGTACTTCTTCCCAATTTTAAGTGTTGGCAGATTTTAGCATTCATAGAAAGTCAAGCACACCCTACAAATGCATGTCTACAAGTATAGCAGTAGAAAGTAAAGACAAGCATGAGTAGTAAAGGAAGGGTAGGAAGATCAAATACAAGTTGGAGACATGATGATTTTTCCCGTAGTTCCGATAGGTGGTTCTTTTGTACGTCCACGTTTTTGTAGTCTTCAACCAACAGAGGGTAACGGTCGCGAGAGTCCACGGAGGGTTCCACAAAGAAGCAACCTCGACTATACCATGATGGCCTACGTCCATGGAGTACTAGCCTAACTTGGGGTAGATCTTCATGATGTAGGCGATCTCCTTACCCTTACAAACTTCTTGGTTCACTCCACAACACGAAGTAGGAGGATCCCAAGCGACACCTAACCAATCTAGGAGGCACCACCCTCCAAAAGGTAATAGGCTCGATAATGTCGATGAACTCCTTGCTCTTGTGCTTCAAGATGATAGACTCCTCAACACACAATCACTCTCTCATATATTTGGCTATGGTGGAAGAGATTGATTGGGTGGAAAGCAACTTGGGAAATCTAGACATCAAGATTCATATGGTTGGAATGGATTGGCATGATCTCAACTCATGAGTAGGTGGCTCTCTCTCCGAAAATCAGTTCATATGAGTGGGGGTCTGTTTTGAGTGCTTCTCTTAGGAGTGGTAGCGGAGGGGTCACACCGATGTGTTAATCTCGGTGGTACCGAGTTGCCTAAAAGGTAGCAACTTTTGAATCTCGGTGAGACCGATACATAAAACTCGGTTGCACCGATTAGGTGACTAACAGTCAGATTGCCAAACTCGGCGACGCCAATTCAACAAACTCGGTCAGACTGATTTTGTGAATTTGCATAACAGAATGTTGCCAACCCAAACTCGGTGGCACTGAATCAGAATCGGTTGCACCAATGGGTTAGGGTTTGGCTTGAATCTGTCTGAGTCTGGGAATCGGTGGCACCGAGTGGGAAGTGTTGGTTGCACCGAGTTTGGGTATTTTTCTTTGGGCAGACTTTTGTGGAAGAACTTGTGGATGTTTTTGGTGACTATCACTTGTGCACGTATGAGCATTTTGTTCACAAAGAGTACCTTACCCCCTTTTAATAGTATTGTCTTTCCTATGGACTCAAAGTGATTTCTCACAAAGTAAAATGTAGAATCCTCTTGCTTGAAGCTTTGCCAATCTATTTGCTTGCATCTTGGGGCATTCTACAATTCTTTTGCCAACCCATCATCAAACTTTTCCCGAAATATGCTTAGTGGAAAAGTTAGTTCAATGACATATATGTTGTTATTAATTACCAAAACCACCAAGGGAGCAAATGTGCTTTCAATATGCTGTGCCTAGGTTAGGGAATGTGGCTTGACAACAAGGACTAAAGGCGTCTCATCGTTCACGGGAGCGCTTGCCTCAACTGCAAGAACCGGGGGCCCGCGGGAGGGAGCCGCTCATCAACTGGATTGGGACATTCCCGGGCAGCTTCTCTACCAACGGCTTCGAGGGCCCGCGGGAGGGAGCCGCTCATCAACTGGATTGGGACATTCCCGGGCAGCTTCTCTACCAACGGCTTCGAGGAGCTCTGCCGGGAAATTCTTGTCGGAGTTCAGCTTCCTTCTCTTTCTAGACATTGTTGATGGGAATACCGATGGTTGAGTGAGGCAGAGAACATAAGTCCCTGGTTCCACAGGAAGCTTCTATGCAACGTACTTAGATAGATGGTCAGCAATGCTGTTCTCTACTCGTGGCACATGCTCTGCTTGCAGTCCATCGAAGCGCTCCTCCAATTTCCTTACTTCTTCCACGTATGCTTCCATCAGGGGGCTATGGTAATCTTTGTTGGCCTGCTTTACCACAAGCTGAGAGTCTACCGAGACGATCACTCTCTTAATCCCCAACTCTATCGTGATTCTAGGTCCGGCAAGGAGCCCCTCATACTCAGCAATATTGTTGGTGGCTTCCTCCCGGGGAAAGTGCATTCGAACGACATACTTGAGGTGCTCTCCGGTGGGGGCAATGAGGAGCATGCCTGCTCCGGCACCCTGGAGTGAGAAAGCACCATCAAAGTACATGATGCAATCTTTGGGTGCTTCTTTGCCGGGGAGAATTGTCATTGGAGCTTCTTCATGTCGTGCGGGTGTCCATTCTGCAAGAAAGTCAACCAACGCCCTGCTGCGAATGGTGGAAGTGCTCTCATACTTTAATCCGAAACTTGACAACTCCAGTGCCCACTCAACTATCCTACCAGTGGCTTCGGGGTTCCTCAATATACGTTGTAGCGTGAAACGGGTAACAACCATGATTTCATTGTCTTGGAAGTAGTGTCGCAGCTTCCTCGAGGCCATGATGAGGCCGAAGATTAGCTTTTGTACTCCAAAGTACCTTGACCTAGCCCCTTGTAACAGGGAACTGACAAAGTACATGGGTCAGTGCACCATTCTCTTCTTTGCCACCTCCTTGGATCCGTCATCACTCATTTGTTGAGGTCCCCTTGATCTGTAATGGGTCATGTCGCGAATATTTCTGTCTCGTCCCCGGCAGCATTGGTCACAGTTGCTGAATCTTCATCCACTTCTCGTTGCGCCACCAGCGGTGCACTAACCACATGATTCGTCGCTACTAAGTACATCAGCAACAGCTCTTGCAATTTAGGAGCGACCAAGGTGGGAGCAGAGGAAAGGTAAATTTTCAGGTCTTGTAGCGCTGAATCTACCTCCGGGGTCCACTTCATCAAGCCAGCCTTCTCAAGATCTTGAGGAACAGTAAGGCGCACTCAGCAGACTTGGAGATGAACCTACTCAAGACGGCAACACATACGGTCAAATGTTTGATATACTTGATGGTCTTGGGTGCTTGTATCTGGTCAATCGCCTTGATCTTGTCGGGATTGGCTTCTATTCCTCATTGATATACAAAGAACCCAAGTAGCTTGTGAGATGGGACACCAAATATGCACTTTTTAGGGTTGAACTTTAGGTTGATCTTGTGCCAGTTTGCAAAAGTTTCTTCCAATCTGTATAAGAGTTGTTCCATCTTTGGTCTTGACTACAATGTCATCCATGTAGGCTTCCACGTTTATGTGCAGTTGAGGTCTAAAACCAATCTAAACTGCTCTGACGAAGGTTGAACCAACACTCTCTAACCCAAAGGGCATTCGCACAAAACAGTACGTGCCACAAGGAGTTATGAATGCAGTCATCTCCTCATCTTCTTTAGTCATATATATCCAACAGTATCGGGAGTAGGCATCCAAAAAGGAGAGCAAGTCACATCCGGAGGTGGATCAATAATCTAATCTATGTGCGACAAGGGAAAATGGTCTTTTGGGGAATCTTTGTTCAAGTCAGTGAAATCTATGCAAAGCCTCCATTTTCCCATTCGCCTTGCATACCACCACCGAGTTTGCTAGCCAAGTTGGATGCAGCACTCCTGTGACCAGTCTAGCAGCTTCAAGTTTCTTGATTTCCTAAACAATGAACTGTTGCCTCTCCAAGGCTTTCTTCCTAACCTTTTGCATGAAGGGTCGGCCACGAGAGAAGAAAGCAAGGTGATGATCAATTACCTCCCTAGGAACACCGGGGATGTCAGATGGTTGCCAGGCAAACACGTCGACATTCGCTCGCGGGAAGGCAATGAGCATGCTTTCCTATTCGTCGGTAAGGGTAGCACTGATGGTGAACTTACCACCAGAGTCGTCCAGCATTGCCAGGGCTTTCTTTGTCTCAGGATAGGTGACCTTGGTCTTCTTGATAGTGGAACTCTGTGGCAGGTCATTGTCAGGTGTTGCGCACTCCGAAGAGGCGCGCTTCCCAGAGTCATTGCTAGTGTTCCTACTAGCCTTCTTCAATTTCTTTGATTCCTTGGCGGGAGCTGGGATTTCTATGGCATCAGATGATACCGCTTCACTGTACATTTGGTCCACGTAGATAACCGCATTCTTCTTGTCGGATGGGATGGAAATGATTCCAATGGGCCTTGGCATCTTCAAAGTATTGTAATCATAATGGGATGCTGCCATGAATTATGCCAAAGCTGGGCGACCGAGGATTCCGTTGTAAGGCAAAGGGAACTCAACTACGTCGAACACTATCCTCTCTGTTCGAAAGTTCAGTTCCTCGCCAAATGTCACAAGCAAGGTGATATTTCCCTTGGGTTGACTCCTGCCGGGGTTGACTCCTTGTAACGTACCCATATCTTCGAGCTCTTCATCAAGGATCTACAGTTTCTCCACCACTTTAGTGGAGAACAATTTCAATCCCGCCCTGCCGTCCACTAACATCTTAGGCACTATGAGGTTGCGGATTGTCGGGGAAACCAACAATGGCAAGCATCCGACCGTGGTGGTACGGTTAGGATGATCCTCTTCATCAAACATGATAGGTGCACGGGGCCATTTGAGTGGCTTCCTAGATTTTGTAGTTGGTTCTAGGACATTGACCTCGCGTGCCCACTGTTTGAGCTGGCGGTGAGAGGAATGCAAGGATGAACCCCCGTCAACGCACATAACTTCGGTTGCTTTCTGAAACTCCCTGTCGCTAAATCCTCATCATCATCCTCATCCCTCACTCATACAGTCTATCTCTTTCTTCTCATGGCCTCTGGTGGGTTTTTCATTTTACCGCGGGGTTTTGCCGCGGTGGCCTCCTCTGTTGCCATGGCCTTTCTTGGCAATACCATCTTGGCCTTTTTCCTTGTCGTGTTTCTCTTATTCGGCCCTCTGCTACTCAAAAAGTTTCTTGACTTGTTGGCATTCTTGGAGATCATGGTCCTTAGTGCAGTGAATTTTGCAGTATGGCCCATTGGACTTCCCGGTCTTCTTAGCGGCAGTAGCCTCCTCGCAATCAGCGCAAAGTGGCAACTCCCTTGCTGGGGGTCTCAGCCTTCGCCTTCTTGCCTTTAGTGAGGCCTCCAAAGCTCTCAATGGCCAATACTACTTTTTCCCTTATGCTTATTGTTGTGCTTCCTGTTTCTTTCCTTCGGATCGGGGACGTCTTCATCGTCATCGGAGTCAACTTTGACGCTTGCCTCCTCCCCTGGGAGTCGCCTTCCTTCTTCAGAACGAGCACATTTATCCTCCAAGGTGTAAAGCTCGTTGATAGTCTTGGGGAGGTTGACATTCATCTTGGCTCGCATTCTCCTGTTGCGCATGTTCGAATGGAACGCGACAAGTACTGCTGCGGGATGTATTTTTGGGATGTTATTGTGTACTTGGCTGAATCTCTAGATATACTTTCTCAAGGTTTCTCCCTCCTTCTGCGGGAGGACTTGGAGATCACTGAGCAGGCCTGGTTCTTGGTGACCACCCGTGAAGGTGCCAACGAACTCGTTGCACAGATCGACCCATGATGAAATGGAATTCTCCGGCAGGTGCATCAGCCACGATCTCACATTCGGCTTAAGTGCCAAAGGAAAATAGTTGGCGAGCACCTTTTCATATCTTCCTCCTGTGGCTTGAACAACTATCGTGTATATGCCCAAGAACTTTGCCTAGTTGAGCTTTCCGTCATATTTCTCAGGTAGCTCAGGCTTGAAAGCTCGGGCCGACAGCCAGCGGACCCGTCGCAACTCGCTAGTGAAAGCAAGGCAGCCGACCTCATAAGGAAGGTACCCGTCAGCACTTGGCACGGGGTCGCCGATGTCTGGACCATTGCGCTTGTCAGATTGACGGTGCGCTTCCTGACGTCACTCAATGGTGATGCATGTGTATTCTTTCCTTCGGTTTTCAAGGACAAGCCGCTGATCCCGGCGTTCATGTGTGACAGACGAGACTATGGATGCCTCGTCATGCTCGTCAGCACGTGAAGCTTGCCATGACTGCGTTTGGGTTTGTTGTCATGGAGGGGATTGCACCGTTGGTGTGGCCCCTTCGATGCGCTCGTCGGCCCGGGCTGCTGCTGCCATTCGCGTATGTCATGATGGTTCTGCATGCTGGGATTTGTTGGCTTCGACGAAGGAAATCAAACTCTGAATTGTGGATCTCCATTCATCCATCTTATCAGCTATTGGAAAAAAGTTGAGCAACATCTGGACTTGCGCCATGGCTTCCCCCGTCGTGTCTGGCATGGCGAAAGAGGCGGACCGCGATGTCGCTCGACCCCTGGTGGGACCAAGAGGGGCGTAGCCGTGTTCTCCATGTCGTGTGCCGTTCGCCGGGGCCGTCTGACGTGTAAGAGGCCGAACCTACGGGTTTGCGACCCCGCTCGACGTTCTGCCTTGTTCTGCACGAGGCGCATGACCGGTAGCCTCGCTGGTGGTCGGCGTAGCTGAAGGGTCACGAGTTGCACCAGGACGGGCAACGCCGAGGTGGCCACGACCATCAGCGTGGTGGGGAGGTGAAGAATAGTCGTTTCCCTCGCCCGCGGCACCAGGGCCGATCTCACCAAGTTGTTGTTGTGGTTGCCCATCTCCGGCGTCTCCTGCTCCATCTCCAGTCGTGAGGGACTGGACGGGGGCGTCGCTTGCGCCGTCCGTGTTTCCCATGATGCCCGCATCACCTGCAACCGCTGTGGTGCCGACGGCGCCCGCGGCCGCGTGTGAGGGAGCCTTCAAAGTGGAGGAATGTGTGGCTGCTCCGGATTTCTTGCTGGGAGACATTGTTGGAAAAGATGATGATGAAGATGGAGGAATGTGTGGATGCAATCTCAAAGAGTAGAGGCAGCAAGATGGCACGGCGATTTACCCAGGTTCGGGCCGTCGTGAAGCGTAAAACCCTACTCCCGCTTTGTTGGTGGATTAATCAGAGGAACAAGAAGAACGTGGAGCGCTCCAGCACGACAAGGATTGCCTTCGGGGGAGCTACTACGCGAGTACAAGTGTTCGAAAGTATGAATCTCTATCTAGGCTGCCTTGGACCTCCTTTTATAGCACAAGGGGGAACCACAGTGTACAAACAGACATTTGTCCTATGATTAGATAACTAACTGTGCTATCATACCTAACTCTGGCACCTTAGGACAAAATGCCATAAATGTAGTCTAGGTGGCGTGCGGGGGTGCATCATCAGCAAGCTTATACCACCGCTTTAGCTAACTATCGCACCGCAGCTTGACACGCCTATGGATGGGTGTCAAGGAGGCGTAATTTATCTTCCAGCATGTCGCCACGTGCTTAGCAAGAGCCACTTAGCCACTTGGGGGCTCGACACCACATCGACAATTGTCTGGCCTTGTGATGCGGTGGAGCGGTGGCTGATCAGCTCGCGCCTGTCGGGAGATGGCTTGCCGGGTGTTCATGAAGGAGCACGTGTCCTGGTCCCCGGCAAGCACTGGGGACGCGCATGTCATGCTGCAGTCCAGGCTTGGGCTGCCGCGTTGACCTTGTTGGAGTCTTGTCTTGATAGTTCGTCGGGTTTGTATCAATGTCGAAGGGTTAAACTACTACCACCTGTGCATAAGTCAAGGGCACTGGGTACCCCTGTCCTAGTGCATCGACAAGTTGTTAGAAGAATTACCGGGATACGGTCTAGCACTGAAATTTCCTCTATAAGCATTGTTGTTGAAATTATTTCGCGAGATGAAGTTCACATCCATAGCATCATTATTTTTATCAATCAAAGTAGACAAAGGCATATAATTGGAGATCAACATTAGCATTTTTATTAGCAACCATATTCATAAGAGTATCCACTTTTTCACTCAAAGTAGCGATTTCCTCAATAGGATTGACCTTCTTACCAGTTGGAGCTCTTTCGGTATGCCATTGAGAATAATTCGTCATAATGTTGTCGAGAAGTTTTTTGGCCTCTCCTAACGTCACATCCACGAAGGTACCACCTCCGGCAGAATCTATAAGATTTCTAGAGACAAAGTTTAGTCCAACATAGAAATCTTGGATAATCATCCACAAGTTTAAGCCATGAGTCGGACAATTTCTTATCATCAATTTCATTATCTCCCAAGATTGAGGAACATGTTCTTGATATTGATGTTTAAAATTCATTATTTTATTTCTAAGGGAGATAATCTTACCAGGAGGAAGAATACTTGGGAATAAAGGCATCTTTACACGTATCCCACGTTCCAATACTATTACAAGGTAAAGATGAAAACCAAGCTTTAGCTTTATATCTTAGTGAAAAAGGAATCAATTTTAATTTCACAATATCATTACCCTTATCCTTTTTATTTTTCATATCACATATTCAACAAACGTATTAAGATGTCATGCGGGATCCTCATTAGGACTTCCCGGAAATTGTTCTTTCATGACAAGATTGAGTACTGTAGCATTAATATCAAATGCCTCCACACTAGTGGAGGGTGGTATAGGAGCACTAATAAAATCATTATTATCAGTATTTGAGAAATCACACAACTTAGTAGTATCTTGAGACATGGTGACCACACAAGCAAAACAAGCAAGACAAGCAAACTAGCAAGTAAAGAACACTAGAAGGAAACTACTAACTAGCAAAGGGAAATATTTTTGTATTTTTGATTTTTATGAGACAAACTAAATATAAAATCAAATAAAAATAAGATCAAGTGAATGAAATTTTTGTGAAGTTACTGGATAGTTGGTGATGGTATTCCCTGGCAACGGGACCAAAAATCCTTCCTCATACTCGTGATCTGCGTTGGGTTTTCCGTGAAGAGGAACGGGTAATTGCAGCACAAAGTGGATAAGTATTTCCCTCAGTTATGAAACCAAGGTTTATCGAACCAATAGGAATACCAATACTCAACCACCTTCAGTGGCTGTACACAAAAGAACAAACAACTTGCACCCAACGCCGGCAACAGGGTCATCAATCCCCTTGATCTCGTTATTTGCAAGGAAGTGAGTTGTGTTGGTAATTGTAGATAATAGTAAAGTGAAAAATAAGATAAAAGGTAATAAATAACAGCAAGGTAATGATAGCATTTTTGAATTTATAAGGGAATAGACCTGGGGGCATAGAGTTCTCTAATGGCATCTCTCATAAGCAAAGCATACGGTGGGTAAACAAATTACTATTGGGCAATTGATACAAAAGTGAAAAGTTATGCGATGTTCACTGCAATGATCATGTCTATATAGGCATCATGTCCATAAGCAAATAGGCCGACTCATGCCTGCACCTACTACTATTATTCCACTTCAAGAGCGCTTCTATGCTTGCCCCTCTACGTATTAAGTTCATGACAAACAGAGTAATGCTTGGAGAACGATGACATGATGTAGACAAAGTAAACTCAATTAATATGAATAAACCCCATCGTGTTATCCTTAGTAGCAACCACAAAAGACACAACTTGTCCCCTTCTGTCATTGGGATCTAGAAACTCGTCAGGTTGAACCTACTATAATTCACCACTCCCACCGAAGAAATATCAATCTACTTGGCCAAACTATCTCAATAGACCGGAGAGCATTACGAAGTTATGATGATCATGCAAATAAGAATCTTAGTATGAAGGTTTGACTCAAATAATTTTCATGAATAATCTGAACATAAACTCACAATTCATCAGATACCAACAAACACACCATACAAAGGGATTACATTGGATAGAGCAAGGCAAAGAGTCGATGAACATTGTATTGAAGATCGAGAGAGAGAGAGAGAGATTGCCATCTAGGTACTACTTATGGACCCGAAGATCTGTGGTGAACTACTCACATATCCTGGTGAGGGCAGCAAGGTTGATGAAGAGGCCCTCCATGTTGGATCTCCCCTCCGGCAGGGTGCCAGAACGGAGGTGTAGATGGCCTCCCGTCAGAACAGAGACTTGCAGTGGCAGAAAAAGTGTTTCGGGAGCGCTTCTGGTGGTTTTAGGGTAGATGGAATTTATAGGCCAGAGAATGACGTCGAGAGAGGCTCCAGGGGGCCACCACATATCTACCCCCCAGGCGATGGCTGTATGTGTGGTGGGCCCCTGGTTCTCCTCATGGCCCTCCTACGAAGCTTCTAGGTCTTGTATTGGTCCATAAAAAATCACCAAAATGTTTCATGGCAATTGGACTCCATTTGGTATGGTAACTCTAAAAAGGCAAAAACACACAGAAAACAGGAACTAGCACTAGGCACTGTGTCAATAGGTTAGTGCTAAAAATATCATAAATTGGTAAATAAATACCCAAAAAGTATCCTAGAATCATAATATGTTAGCATGGAACAATCAAAAATTATAGATACGTTGGAGACGTATCACCGCCGTCCTAGAAGTCTGCAACCACCAAGCTAGGGTGTGGCAGATCGAACTACTTGCCTTCTCCGCCTTGTCAATCCGTTCTTCCTGTTCTTCACCACAGTAAATAAAACACTGATCTTTTTACCATTCCCTTGATTCAAAAACTTACCAAATATACTCGAATGTTGTTTTTCCACTATCTTTTTGGCAGCACTGAAACATCCATCTATATTTGCTCAATGCTTTTACTTATGTTGAAAATACGAGTTGATTTCACATTTGTGTGAATTTTCGAACATGCACAAGTCCGAAACCACCTTATCTTGAGAAAAAGTGAAATTATTTGGTGAATGAGGTCAATATGTCCAGACCATGTGTTTAACTTCAAAATCTTTTGATAATGCATATGAACTCTTCTATTCCCTTCTCTTCACATGTCTAATTCTTTCACATGTACATGTCCGCGGCAGAATCCCTTGGATCTCATAGTCTAAATTCATTTGCAGACTACCTGCAGATTCACCTGGACTCACCTGGAGCCAGTTCTCACCTGCATACTCCTGTGAAGCCTTTGTTCAAGCTGAAGACAATGGCTAGAGATGAAGTACCAAAGAAGGGAGGTAGGCAAAGATGTCTGAACACTACTAAAGACCTTCCTCCTACTCTGTATGGTAGATACAAGTCTGATCCTGAAGAGACTTACACACAACTCAAGGACCGGATTCAATGGATCCGAAGATATTTGGCTGAGGAATGGTTCTACTATCATCATGTCACTAAAGAGTATGCACAAAAGAACACAAAAAGGCTCCCTAGGCTAATATTGTGTATAAAAATATGCCTCCTAACACCAATGTTGAAGCCATAAAAATTGGCTTGTTCCCATGTATGGTTACGCCACAAATGCGAAAGAATCCAGATCCAACCAAAATTCTTGGATTCCCATTCTCTACAGAAACCTCTAAAGAAGAGGAAGAAACTGATCAGTCCCCTATTGCTAATCCGAAGCATGTGCAGAAGAGAAAGGCTTCAAATCCAAATGCTTCAAGGGCTTCAAAGTCCATTGCCACAACTCCCTAGTCTTCGCTACCAAGTCATAATGATGATGACGATGAAACCGAGGATGAATCTCATATCAATTGAAGGCTGAAGAGAAAACAAGTTGCTCCTCGTGGAACGAAGCCATCCGTCTCCTTTATGGATGTTGCTAACATGATTAAGCTCTTAGATGATGAGTTGACGATCAAGCACTGGCGAAGAATATCCAACAAAAGGAGGAAGAGGCCAAACATCTTGAAGACTTGCCTCTTTTCAATGTAAACACCCTAAACAAGTTCATTGATGAATGGTCTGTTGACCCTTCTCTCACCATTGACACCCTTCAGCTTCCCATTGGGCTAAGTGTCACCTTCCAAGGGCTGGTGAACGAAGAACTAACTATTGCTCAAAAAGATGTGCGACAACATGAGAAGATTCACCATGAAAAGGCTCTTTTAAAAAACAATGCACACACGCTCACTATCGAGCAAATAAAAGGCTATCAGCTCTTCATGGCAGGTTTGAAAGTAGAATTTGAAAAGTGTTGTGAAGCTATCAAAGGCGCCCTAGAGCGTCTCAAGAAGAAATCTGCAAAGATGGTCAATGCTCACAATGAGATGTTGAAGCGAAAAGCGCTTGGCCAACAAGACCTTGACCCAAAAATCATTAAGAGGTCAAGGCAAACTTCTATGTCTTCGAGCCGGTCTGAACAATCTTGGCAAGCCACAACAAGCATCATCTTTCCAGCTGGATTCACACACTCAAGGACACCTCCTACTTCCTTTGGTGTGTCCAGCAAGAAGACAAATCAAGCTAAGGTCGAAGCCAGAAACCGCAAATATGCGCTAGCTACTACAGCTCAACCTACCAATAAGATGAAGACCAAGAAGATAAAGTTTTCAAGCTCGACCCAAGTGCCCAAGCCCCTCCACTCCCTTCTGCAACTCCATCTTCCCAAGAGGATCCCCTTCTTGTGATGCTTATCTCCATGTCTCCTCATGCGTCTGAAAATGTTGAATGACGTGTTATTTTACATGAGTCTGCTACCATAGAGGCTCAAACAACTAAAGAGATTCCAGCGGCTGAACCCACTGCAGCTGAAGATATTGCAAATAATGTTGTTGAAGACATTGCTTCAGTAGAGGGCCATGTTTTATTTGATCCCATGCATGAAATTTATGGACCTCTAGTATCATCGCCACTGCCTTCTATCAGTGAAGATGTGGACATTGGGTCCCCTCTCCGTCCTCGCACTCTGCATACTCCTCTTTCAACTTCTATGCAGAAATCACCCGAGTCCCCATTTGAAGCCATGTAAGTTGAAACCTATGATCATGCATCTCCACTTAAAAGGCTTTGCGGAGGACCAAGGCCGATTATATCTTCAATGTTCAACATATATGAAGATGAAGTGCATGCTGACCCGACTGCATCAGTCGATGAGGATCCCAGTATTGAATACATTGCTCCTGTACTTCCACAACATGAAGCCAAAGAAGTTGAAGATGTTTCTTCCACTACTATTGTTGCTCCTCAAGAAATCCAACTCATAGCAAACACGGAAGGCGGAGCCGCTGCTCCATCTCAAGATCGTTCTCCTATTCCTCCCATGCCATCGAGTGACGATAACGATGAAAAAATTGTCATGTGTCACAATAGGGAAATAGAAATGGTGCCAACTAGATAGCCCAGGTTAGTTCCACCACCAAGAATGGACCCTCAATATGAATTCAACATTGATCATCGCCCAAATATTATGAATTTGATGCCAAGGCTTCCAAGTCTTTGACAACAAGGACCAGAGTGTCCTCTTGTCTTTAGTGTCAAGAGCTTCAGACTCAACAACACATTCCTTAACTCTGACCGGAATCCCTACAAGCATCCTATGATTTAGTATGATCAGTTTTGGAGTGATCCCAAACGCTAGTACTATACATGTGTGCTCTATGGGCAGAACTAGATCTTTCCTCACAAGCATCTCAGCTTTGAAGCAATGAGTGGTCTTCCTTGTTCTTATCATGCCCTCGATCGTCTTTGGGATGTTAGCCTGTTGCCTTTCGTTGTTGATCACGAAGACTGGAATGAACAACTCATTATTCAAGATTATACAACTCTCCACATCTCTAGCTTTGGGAGAGATCTGAAGACATGGGCTATGGACTTCATGATCTAGGGTGAGCATATTAAAGCTCCCTCTATGGAATTATTTGCCACCACTCCACTTGCTGCATTAGACAAATACCTTCATCCTAGATCTGTTGCATATGTTGAAGCTACTAGAAGCATCTTCCAAATGCCTGGGCCCAACATGACTGAAATGTTAACTCTTATGAAGCCATTGGCACCAGACGAAGTCTTGCCACAACATTCTTTGTTGATGATCTTCAATATCCGTTGAAGACTATCTATCATATTGTTTGTCATACTATATAGTCAATCAAGGGGCACTCGCCTTCACGCAAGCTGGAAGGTGCGTTGAAGACATTGATCTACAATATTGTCTATGGCATAAGGTTCAATCTTCAAGACTTATTCCTGCGTAACCTTGTTGCAAATGACATCAATCTTTTTGAGCCAAAGATCTATGCACCATGGATCATGCCCTTTATCAATCACAGAACAAATACAAGGTATCTGCCCTCCGCTCGCAACCATAGAATATATCTTCTGGATGTGGAAGTCATACATGAAGACATTTACCCATCCAAGGGCAAGAACCCCATTATGGAAGGCACAAGTGGCACAACCAATGATGAAGGGCTTCACATTACATCTGATCCTGCGAAGGCAAAGATGATTGGTGCCTTTCACCATCCACAACCAAGTGCCACTGCCACTGAAGCCACTGCTAGCACTCTACCTCAACAACCTCCATCTAGAAGGGAATGTGCAATGGATAATCAACAGCTCTAGGTCTCTCTTCATCACAAGCAGGATCGACAC
This sequence comes from Hordeum marinum, assembly GCA_022496015.1. Classification (NCBI taxonomy): domain Eukaryota; kingdom Viridiplantae; phylum Streptophyta; class Magnoliopsida; order Poales; family Poaceae; genus Hordeum; species Hordeum marinum. Next base: position 341,576,898 of record CM039675.1, read on the forward strand.
CATGAGTGGACGCGAAGACAAATGTAATTTCTAGTGACAGAAATCAATCGCATTTGCAACCACACCACAAAGAATGCCTTCGTGGCTCACGAGACTTACCGTCGCTCCTGGAAGACTGTAACAATGCTGGCTCCAAAGGATGATCCTCGTGAGGATGGCTTCAATAGATACTTCAGATTTTGTGCTCCTCCTCCTCACACGGATAATTGGCACATAATGCCATCCCTCAAAGTCAGTGACTATTCTTCTTCGGTACCATCCGTCAATGTAAGGCTTGCCAATGATTAAGTTGAAGATGTCACTTATCCACGTGCACCAACTGAATGCCACAACACTACACTAGGCTCATCAACACCAACCAACACCAACCCTCTTGCACCATCGTCTTCAACTCATGCCGGGGACCTATAGTGCCCAATGTCTTCATCCTTTTTGGTCATTTGATGACAAAGGGGGGAAGCATTGGATTGATAGTCTTCAAAGGGGTCTATAGGGCTGGGTGCTGATATTTTTCTTGAGTTTACAACTCGCGTCCTGAATATTTGATGTTTTTGGGTTGTAAAACTGAAGTCATGATGGACGTCTGCACATTTTGTGTTTACCTTACTTTTGGTACTACTCTATATCTTATCATATGCGCCTGAAGTCATTCAACATACGCCCATTTTTATTATGCATTTCATTATCTTCCTGAAACCTCTAAAATGCATAGTAATTGGATTCCAAGATATAGGGGAGATCTCCATAAAATAAAGCCTGCCATGTGCTCTTCCATTCAAAGCAAAATCTTCATAAGCACATTGATACTCGTGATTTGCGTTGGGTTTTCCATGAAGAGGAACGGGTTATCGTAGCACAAAGTGGGTAGCTATTTCCCTCAGTTATGAAACCAAGGTTTATCGAACAAATAGTAATACCAATCATCAACCATATGAAACGGCTCGACACAAAACAAACAACAACTTGCCCCCAACGCCAGCAAGAGGGTTGTCAATCCCTTTGATCTCGTTATTTGCAAGCAAGTGAGTTGTGTAGATATATGTAGATAATTGTAAATTGCAAACTAAAATAAAAGAAAATAAATACAAGCAAGGTAATGAAAGCGTTTGTGAATATATAAGTGAATAGACCCGGGACCCGCAGAGTTCTCTAGTGGCATCTCTCATAGAAATAGCATACAGTGGGTAAACATATTATTGTTGGGGAATTTAAAGAAAAGCGGGTAGTTATGTGATTTTCACGGCAATGATCATGTGTATATAGGCATCACGTCCATCATAAAATTGGTCGATTCCTACCTGCACCTATAACTATTACTCCACTCATCGACCGCTATCCGACATGCATCTAGGGTATTAAGTAAAACAGAGTAATGCTTGGAGAACAATGAAATGATGTAGACAAAGTAAACTCAATCAATATGAATAAACCTCATCATTTTATCCTTAGTAGCAGAAAAACAAAGAGGCAACTTTACCCCTTCTGTAACTGGGATATATAAACTCGTCAGGTTGAACCTACTACAACACACCACTCCCACCGAAGAAATATCAATATAGCTGGCCAAACTATGTGTATAGATCGGAGAGCATTACGAAGCAATTATGATCATGCAAATACGAATCTTAGTATGCAGGTTTGACTCAAATACTTTTCATGAATAATCTAAACATCAACTCACAATTCATCATATGCCAACAAACACACCATAGAAAGGGATTACATCGGTTAGATCAAGGCAAAGATGTGATGAACATTGTATTAAAGATCAAGGAGAGAGATATTACCATCTAGGTACAACCTATGGACCCGTAGGTATGTGGTGAACTACTCAGACATCATGGTGAGGGCAGCAACGATGATGAAGAGGCCCTTCATGATTGATCTCACCTCTACCAGGGTGCCTGAACGGAGGTGTAGATGGCCTCCCGTGGGAACAGAGACTTGCGACGGCGGAAAAAGTGTTTCGGGAGCGCTCCTAGGATTTTTGGAATATATGTGAGTTTTAAGGCCACAGAGGGGCATTGGGTGGCCCCCAAGGGAGGCACAAGCCATTAGGGCGCGCACTCTAGTGGCATGTCATGTTGGCTTGTGGGCCCCTCGTGGCTCTCCCGGCCTCCTCCCAAAGCTTCCAAGTTTTTTTGTCCAGAAAAAATCATCAAAAAGTATAGTGGCAATTGGACTTCATTTGGTACTTTAAACCTGAAAAGTCAAAAACACGTAGAAAACAACAACTGGCACTGGGCAATGGGTCAATAGGTTAGTGCTCAAAAATATTATAATTTGGTATACAAATGCCCGAAAAGTATCCTAGAATGATAATATATTAGCATGGAACAATCAAAAATTATAGATACATTGGAGACGTATCAGCATCCCCAAGCTTAATTCCTGCTCGTCCTCGAGTAGGTAAATGATAAAAACAAAAAACAAATATTTGACATGCTACCCATTATGTAATCTTTGGTATGTATTCTCATTGAGAAATGATGAATTAACAAGTAACAACATAGTAATATTTACAAGTATAAGAAACAAAATCACTAATTTTTCAAAGTATGCGATCTTAAAGGAATGTTTACTCTTACTCATCTTATTATATTAGCAAGGCATGACTCCATCTTCACCACATAAATACAAATGTTAAGAACCACAGTGTCAAAGTCAGGCAATTGGATCGTACTTTTTCAATATGCATCAACTTTTTATTCTTCACACACTACTTGAGCGTGAACCATTGGACATAGCATATAGGTGGAATGGAATATGATGGTAGATATCAAAGGGGTAAAAGGTGGAGAAGATAGTCTCACATCAACTAGGCGTACCAACGAGCTATGTAGATTTTCATCGATAGATGTCAATGCAAGGAGTAGGGAGTGCCATGCGAATGATGCACTAGAGCTATAAGTGTATGAAATCTCAACTGAAGCTAATTGGGGTGTGCATCCAAATTGCTTGCTCATGAAGACTTCGGGCATTTTAGGAAGGCCGACATCGGAATATACAAGCCAAGTTTATTATATGAAAAGGTAATTCCCACTAGCATCTGGAAGTGACAACATTGCAGACTCTCTATACGAAGAACACGGTGCGACTTTGAGGCACAAGTGTGGTAAAGGATAGTAGTAAAGTCCCTTCTCTCTTTTTCTCCCATTTTTTTTATTTTTTCCATGGTGGGCTTTTCTCTTTTTTCTCCTCCATTCATATACTTTTTATATGTTGGGATCATTTGGCCTCCCCCATTTTTATTTTATTTTTCGTCCGGATTCTCTTTTCGACCTGTAGGGGAATCATAGTCTCCATCATTCTTTCCTCACTGGGACAAATCCCTAATAATGGTGATCATCACACTTTTATTTACTTACAACTCAATATGAAGAACTGATAGGAACATATGACTCTATATGAATGCCTCTGGCAGTGTACTAAGATGTGCAATGATCTAGCATGACATGTATCAAAAATATGATGAATGGTGGCTTTGCCACAAATACTATGTCAACTCTATATGATCATGCAAAGGAATATGATGATGAACGGACTAGTCATATGAAGTGATGATGGAATTTGCATGGCAATATATCTTGGAATGGCTATGCAAATGGCAAAATAGGTAGGTATGGTGGCTGTTTTGAGTAAGATATAATGAGGCTTATGTGCTATAGAGCGTATCATGTCACGGGGTTTGGATGCACCAACAAAAGTTGCACTGATCCTCGAGGTGAGAATGGGCTATGCATGGTACCGAAGAGGCTAGAAAACATGAGATGTTGAGAATGCGTATGTCCATGGTGTCACATTAGTCATAAAGAACTCATATACTTATTGCAATGTTTATTTGTTTTGTTACAAATCAAAGTACTCGTCGCATGCCCCAAGGGAGGAGGTTGGTAGAAGTTAACCATCGCATGCCCCCGACTCGAAACAACACTAGGATTTCAACGAGGAATAAAAATGCTCACACATCATGACCATGCATCTTTAATTTTTAGATGAATAACAAGTTAATACCTCTTCATCTTGAAACTTCTATGAACCAACAATTGTGGACTCACACCTTTTTCATAATACCACATCAATGTCATTAACCCACAAATTCTCTATATGTGCTAAATGATGGTTTTGATTATCATTCAGTGAATACCTATTATTTTTTTACTAGTATTATGACCCATGTAAATTACCTCCACTATTTATTCATCTATCAACCAAATATAATTGAAGAATGAGAGCATATTATTTCTATAAAATCTACACGCCGCCGTGCTCAAAAAGATATAAGTGAAGTACTAGAGCAACTGCCTAGCTCAAAAGATATAAGTGAAGAACATAGAGTATTGTAGCAAATTATCATGATGGTGTGTATCTCTCAAATAGGTATGTCCAGTAAATGATGATTGTCACAAACTAAAAGTAAAATCTAACAAAGGAAAACGATGCTCTAAGCAAAACACATATCATGTGATGACTAAAAATATATCTCCAAGTGACATACCGATGGATTGAGACGAAAGAGGGGATACCTTCCGGGGCATCCCCAAGCTTAGATGCTTGAGTATCCTTCGAATTTTACTGGGGGTGCCTTGGGCATCCCCAAGCTTAGGCTCTTCTTACTCCTTATTCCGTAGTCCATCGTGATCACACCCAAAACTTGAAAAATTCAATCACACAAAACTCAACAAAACTTTGTGAGATCCGTTAGTATAAAAAACATATTGCATACTTTAGGTATTGTGATAAATTGATTATTAATTGATTTTTGCATAATAGGTACTATATTCTAACTTCTCCATGGCATATACCCCCCAATATAATCCATAACATAATCAAAACAAGCAAACTATGCAAGCAAAACAGAATTTGTTTAAAACAGAACTGTATGTAGCAATCTGTAAAGAGCCCATACTTCTATAACTCTAAAAATTCTGAAAAAATAGGAAACCGTACATAATTTGTATAGAAATTCTGTGTAGAAATTTAAGATCATTATCATGCTCCAGTAGAAAACAAAAAATTCATGGTGTTGGAAATATGCCCTAGAGGCAATAATAAATTGGTTATTATGATATTTCCTTGTTCATGATAGATGTCTATTATCCATACTAGAATTATACTGATTAGAAACTCAGATACATGTGTGGATACATAGACAACCCCATGTCCCTAGTGAGCATCTACTAGACTAGCTCGTTGATCAAAGATGGTAAAGGTTTCCTGACCATAGACATGAGTTGTCATTTGATAATGGGATCACGTCATTAGGAGAAGGATGTGTTGGAAAAGACCCAACCATAAGCATAGCAGTTGAGCGTGTCAATTTATTGCTACTACTTTATCCGTGTCAAGTATATGTTCCTACAACCATGAGATCACGCGACTCCCTGACACTGGAGGAATGACTTGTCTGTATCAAATGTCACAACGTAACTGGGTGACCATAAAGGTTCTCTACATGTATCTCCTAAGGTATCTGTCGGGTTGGCATGGATCGAGACTGGGATTTGTCACTCCGTATGACGGAGAGGTATCCCTGTGCCTACTCGGTAATACAACATCACAAGAAGCTTGCAAGGAATGTGACTAAGGAGTTAGTCACATGATATTGTATTACGGAATGAATAAAGAGACTTGCCGGTAACGAGATTGAACTAGGTATGGAGATACTGACGATCGAATATTGGGCAAGTAACATGACGATAGATAAAGGGAACATCATACGGGATTACCTAAATCCTTGACATTGTGGTTCGGCCGATAAATATCATCGCAGAATATGTAGGAGATAATATGGGCATCTAGGTCCCGCTATTATTTATTGACCAGAGAGTGTCTCGGTCATGTCTACATAGTTCTCAAACCCGTAGGGTCTGCACACTTAATGTTCGGTGACGATTTGGTATTGTTGAGTTATGTACGCTCGTGACCAAAGGTTGTTTGGAGTCTGGATGAGATCCCAGACATCCACGAGGAGCTCCCGAATGGTCCGTAGGTAAAGATTTATATATGGGAAGTCATATTTTGGCTACCAGAAAAGTTTCGGGTTTCTCCGGTATTGTATCGGGAAGCTTATAGAAGGTTCCGAAAACTTCCACGGGAGTCCAGAAGTCCACCAAGGGTCCCACCACATCCCAAGAGATTGCATGGGATGAGGGTAGGTGCTCTAGCCTTATTTCTCTAGGCACATAAGTCCCTCAAGGCCCATGTGACTTGGGAGAGATGGAAAGTCAACCTGGTTTTGGAAAGGGAGGGAATTGGACTAGGAGTCCAACTCATCCCCCTTGGCTGTGCTCTAGGGCTTAGAGGGGCTGATATCCATTCCCCTCCACCTATATATAGAGGGGAGGGGCGCCCAAGAGAACACACAAAGCCCTTGGCACCCCTCTCTCTCCCTAGATTGTTTTCTCCTCCGTTCACGGTTTCGGTAGCGCTAAGCGTAGCCCTACCGGGGTAGCACCACCAACAGCAACACCACATCATCGTATTGCCAGAGAACTCATCAACTACTATGCCCTCGCTCGCTGGATCAAGGAGGTGGAGACGTCACTGAGATGTACATGTGCTGAACGCGGAGGAGTCATTCGTTTGGCACTAGATCGGGACGGATCATAATTGGATCGTGATTGGATCGCGTGACAGATTGTGATTTGGATCGCGAAGACATTCGGCTACATTAACCACATTTCTTGATGATTTCCTCTTAGCGATCTACAAGGGTATGTAGATCCACTCTCCCTATCCTAGTTGTTGATATCCATAGATAGATCTTGGCCATTCGTAGGAATTTTTTGTTTCCCATGCAACGTTCCCCAACACTTGTACTAGAGTCAAAGTTTCTGTTATGTGTCAGCATCGTTTCTACTCATCTCGTGAGTCATCCCAAAGGTTTTACTTGGCACAAATACTACTTAAAACATAAAAGCATAATCATTACAGAGGCAAAAATCATATTATCACAAAATACCATAAAGTGAAATAAAAAGTAAGATACATATTGGGATGCCTCCCAACAAGCGCTATTGTTATATGCCCCTAGCTAGGCATAATGCATAGTTTCAAGTATTGTCATCTTTAGACTCAATCCATAAGTGGATATCATGATTGATTCATAAGGTGGTTTAGTTCTCTTCCTAGTGAAGTGTTCCATCCCTTTCTTTAAAGGGCATTGGAATCTTATGTTTCCCTCTTTCATATCAATAATTGCACCTATAGTTCGTAAGAATGGCCTTCCAAGTATTATGGGACAAGAAGGATTGCAATCAATATCAAGCACAACAAAAATATAAAGGCACATAATTTTTGTTTTCAATAGTAAGAATATCATTAATTCTACCTAAAGGTTTCTTGATGGTAGAATCAGCAAGATCCAAGTTTAAGGAACACTCTTCAATATTAGTGAGACCAAATACATCACATAAAGTTTTAGGTATGGTTGAAAAACTAGAACCAAGGCCACACAAAGTATTGCATTCATATTTATTAATATTTATATTAATAGTAGGTTCCCACTCATCATGCAATTTTCTAGGAATAGAAACTTCAACCTCAAGTTTCTCATCATAAGCTTTTATCATAACTTCTACTATATGTTCGGTAAAAGCTTTGTTTTGTTCATAAGAATTAGGTGATATAATAATGGATTGCATAAATTAAATAGATTCTACTAAAGATATTTTATCACAATTAAATTCCTTGTAATCCAAGATAGTGGGCACATCACTAGTGAAAGTTTTGAGCTCTCCAAACTCACTTTTTTTAGTTTTGGCATCAAAATCATCACCCTCCAACCAAACGGGATGCTCCTCAACTAAAGTTGACTCATATCCAATCCCTTTATAATTCATATTCAGATAACTAAACAAAGATTCAATAGTAGAAACACCAATCATTTAAGATCTTCATCATGATTCGGTAAAAACCAGGTGGAAGAGCTTTTTCTAAGAATTCCCGCTTAGCTCTCAACTTAGCGGTCCTATCCTTACTTTAATTAATATATAATTGGATAGATTTAATAGTCTCATTAAAATCATGCTTGGGTGGCATAGATTTATTTTTAATAGTTTCAACATCAAGAGCAATTCTATCCATGTTTTTAGCCAAAGAATCAACCACGTGCAACTTTTCTTCTACTAGTGTTGAAAACCTTTTGAGAATTAAGAGATTTCTTAATTTTGTTCTAGATATCAGAAGGCATCCTATTAGAATTTGTATAAGGATTTCCATTATAATTACCATAAGAATTTCCATATTTGTTAGAGGAATTGTCGGGATACGGTCTAGCATTGAAATTTCCTTTATAAGCATTGTTATTGAAATTGTTTCGCGAGATTAAGTTCACATAAATAGCATCATTATTTTGCTCAGTTAAAGTATACAAATGCATATCATTCGGATCAACTTGAGTATTTTTATTAGTAACCATATTCATAAGAGCATCCACTTTTTCACTAGAAGTAACGATTTCTTCGACATAATTTACCTTCTTACTAGGTTGAGCTCTTCCGGTATGCGATTGAGAATAATTTGTCATAGCGTTGTATAGAAGTTTTCTGGCCTCACCTATGGTCACATCCATAAGTGTACCACCTGTAGAAGAATCTAGAAGATTTCTAGACACAAAGTTTAGTCCAGCATAGATATTTTGGATAATCATCGACTAGTTTAAGCCATGAGTTGGACAATTTCTTATCATCAATTTTATTCTCTCCCAAGCTTGTGAAACATGTTCTTGATCTTGCTATTTAAAATTCATTATTTTATTTCTAAAGGAGATGATCTTAGCGGGAGGAAAATACTTGGCAATAAAAGCATCTTTACACTTATCCCACATTCCAATACTATTATGAGGTAAATATGAAAACCAAGATTAACCTTTATCTCTTAGTGAAAAACGAAATAATTTTAATTTCACAATATAGTTATTCATATCCTTTTATTTTTGCATGTCACATAATTCAACAAAGGTATTAAGATGTGATGCGGGATCCTCATTAGGACTTCTCAAAAATTGATCTTTCATGACAAGATTCAACAATGCAGCATTAATATCAAATGCCCAAAATAGTATCCTAGAATGATAATATATTAGCATGGAACAATCAAAAATTATAGATACGTTGGAGATGTATCACACATCTTCAAGGGGATCTCTCTATATCTTTCAATCAAAATCTCCAAGTCTATATCTTCATATATCTTATCCCCGTTGAAAACTTCAACAATTTTGTCTAAATCACCAAAAATGGGAGATTGTAATTGCATCTAGTGCCACCCCTTGTTGGTTTTGGAGTATTGAAGACAACGTGGTTGAGGGACTAATGTGTTTGTGAGAACTCATAGGTTGACACAGATAGAAGTCCCTGTAGATTTGGTTTAACCGTCAAAGACAACCCCCAAAAATGTCCGAAGACATTGATGATGGCCAAAGGCGTTGGTGGTACGCAAAGATAATCGCTTGAAGATAATCAAATGCAAAGACAAAGTCTTTTGGTAGTTTTCTTCTTCTTTCCTGAGTCATAGGAACCATTGTTCTGTTAACTAGGGTTGATGTGATCAAAGTCAAACGCTAACGTGATGCTCAACCCATACCTATGTCTTCGAGTGAACACAATGAGAGAAAATCTCTTCCAGAGTTGGTTGAGTCGGCATTGCTTGTATCCCAAGTAATGTTGCCACGTGTGTCTTTGAAATCTGACCATTAGAACACGTGTCGATTGGCCATTGACCTATGGTCATTTTGGTCATATCATGTCGGGTGTCCTGTTGGCTATAAATATCCCACCCCCTCCACTATATGCTAGTGGCTGCTTAGAGTGAGGTACGATTGTTGTCATTTTGGAGCAACCCATCTCAAAGACATTGAGAGAGACTATCATGCAAGGATAAAACCAAACACCTAGGGATAAAGTGTTTGAGCATCACTGAAGTTGTTCTGTTCAGAGTGAACTGAACACTTATTACACTTGAAGACTATGATCTTCCAGACGGTTAGGCATTTGGGTCTAGAGCATCCAAAAGTCATTGTGGATTGCCGGGTGACCAAGTCCGTATGGGTTTCGAAAGTCTCCCCTGAAGACTTACTTGAGTGATTGGGCGTGGTCTAAGTGACCTCGGCTCAAGGGGAACAAGGTCAAGATGAGGTCTTTTGAGTTGGATCTCAGCCTCCCCAACCAGACGTATAGTTCTCAAAACAATTGGAATGGGTCCGACAAATACCGAGTCTTCGTCAATCAACTGGTTCTATCTTTCCATTCATTTACATATTGTTTTGTACTTTGAAGCCTTTGCTTGACTGCTTGTGTCTAAATACATTCCCCGGATATATTCATCTAATTAGCATTTGTATTTGTACTACTCTAGTTTTTCTTCAATACACTTCTGTTGTGTGATAACTATGCTTTACTTATCTCAATGTCTTCATGCCATACCTAGATCCTTGACTCTATTCCCATTATATGATCCTGGAATCATTTCCGCTTACTTTGAAGACATTTACTATCTCGAACCTTTTCATAAAAATGGCCTATTCACCCCCTCTAGTAGATAACTAGCACTTTCAACTTTTAGCAGAACTTTGACTAGTCTCACCCTCCTTCACAAAGGTTCGGGAAAATTCAAGTTCCTCAGCTTGTCACTGTAAGTGCATCTAGTGCCACCCTTCTGTTTTTGCGGGAGTTCACAGGTTAACATAGAGAGAAGTCCATGAAGTTTCGGTTTAGCCGTCGAAGACGACCCCCAAAAATCTCAGAAGACTTTGATGACGGCTGAAGACATTGGTGGTGGACGAAGACATTCGTTCGAAGACAATGAAATCTGAAGACAAAGTGTTTTCGTAGTTTTGTTTCTTCTTTCCTGAGTCATAAGAACCACCGTACTGTTAGGTGGGGTCGATGTAATCGAAGTCAGATGCCAACGTTATGCTTAACCCATACCTATGTCTTCGAGAAAAGACAATGAGAGGAAAACTCTTCCAGAGATGGTTGAGTCAGCTATACTTGTAGCCCAAGTTAATTTGCCGCATGCATTCCAAATCTGACTATTGTGACACATGTCAGTTGGCCCTTAACCTAGGGTCATTTTGGTCATATCAAGCCAAGTTGCCCGCTAGCTATAAATAGCCCACCCCCTCCACCATATGAAGGTGGTTGCTCAAAGAGAGATACAGTTGTTGTCGTTTTGGATCAACCCACCTCAAAGACTTTGAGAGATACACATCTTGTGAGGATACACCTAAACACCTAGAGGTAGTGTGTTTGAGCATCACCGAAGACTTTCTGTTCTGAGTGAACTGAAGACTTATTACACTAGAAGACTATGATCTTCCAGACGGTTAGGAGTCTGGGTCTAGAGCGTCCAAGAGTCATTGTGGACTACCGGGTGACCAAGTTTGTACGGGTTTCGGAAGTCTCCCCTAAAGACTTACCTAAGTGATTGGGCATTGTCTTAGTGACTTCGGATCTAGGGGAATAAGGTGAATACAAGGTCTTCGGTGTTCAATATTAGCCTCCCTAACCATATGTAAAGTCATCACAACATTTGCAACTAGTCTAACAAAGCATGTGTCTTCATTAAGCAACTCATTCTATCCTTCACTCTCTTACTTTGGTACTCTGAGCTGTGAAGTCATTGCTTGAACATTGTGTGATGACTTTCTCTGAAGACATTCATATCAACTGTTTATCTTCATAACATCTAAGTTTGTCTTTGACTCGTCTTAGTATTCATGATGATGATGATTAACTTGCTTGAATGTCTTCACTACATTGCATGCCCTGTCTAGATCCTTGATTGTATCCCTACCTGATCTTGTTTACAATTCCGCATTATTCGAATACATTCATTGTTTTTAAGCCATCCATAAAAATCGCCTATTCACCCCCCTCTAGTCGATAACTAGCAATTTCATTTGGTATCAGAGCAAGGTACTCCCTTGTTCTGTGTTTCGGTTTAACCACCGTGGAGTTTTAGCTATGTAGACTGCAGGGATAATCAAGGTCTCTGCTACGTGCCATATCTTCGATGGCACCGAATACCGCTACTGGAAGAACAAGATGCGCATGCATCTCGAAGCCATTGACAATGACGAATGGTATGTCTTCATGGCAGGCATTCCTGAAGTAGGTGAAGGTGTTACTGCTGCTGATGTGGAGAGGTTCGCACAACTCGACTCAACTGCCAAGAACATCATCTGGGGTCATCTAACCAAAGGACAATATGGCCGTGTGAGTGCATTTAATACCTCCAAGCAAATCTAGGAATGGTTGTCCAAAGTGAATGAAGGTGTCTCATCTCAAAGAGACTCCCGTGTTGATGTGCTTCATAAATTGTTCAACCGCTTCAAGAGACTCGAGAACGAAAATGTTCACCTCACCTTTGATCGCATCACTGACATCTCCAATGATCTGAATGCACTCGGCGCCACTGATATCACAAAACATGAAGTTGTCAAGAAGCTACTCAGATCACTTGACAGTTCCTTTGACACTTTCGCACTTATGATCCAAGAGCACCCTGACTTCAGGAGTTTGGACCCAGATGATATACTTGAGAGGTTGAACATCCACAAATTCTAACAAGCTGAGAAGAGAGATATCTATGAACCAAGCTACAGTCGCTCACGTCGCTGAAGGCCAAAGTTGTGTCTTCATCCGAAGACAACTCTGAATGTAGTTATGATGGTGCTATAGACTAAAAGGAACTTGCCTTGCTTGTCAGGAAGTTCTGGAAGTTTTCCAAGTCAAAACGCTATGCTAGATCGTCAAGACGTGATTCCAAGAGATCCGGAGATATGTCTTCCAAGGACAGCAAGAAGCAAACCTGTCACAAGTGCAAGAAATTTGGTCACTTCATTTCTGATTGTCCTTAATGGGAAAAGCAATCCAACAAGAATAGAAAGAACTAAGACTCCGATGACAAGAAAAAGAAGAACTATGCAAAGTCTTTGTCTCACGGGAAGAGTTCATCAGGAAAGGCCCATGCCTTCATTGGAAAGGAGATGGATTCATAGTATGAATCTGGTTCTGAGGCTAAGGAAGCATCTGAGGAGGAATCTGACACTGAAGTAGCCGGACTAGCAATGGCTTCGGCTTATCATTCTACATCTGTGTTTGAACCCAAAGACAATGGCTCCTTCTTCAACACTGAAGCTAGTGATGATGACACTACTCGAGCCTATTGCTTCATGGCGAAAGCCTCCAAGGTATCCTCAAAGTCCTCATGTCATGAATCTCAATCTAAAGCTGAATATGATGATGACATGAACCAAGTTATGCTAAAATTGTAAAATTTTCCACTAAGCAACAAAATGCTATGGAGAAAACGCAATCTACTCTAGAGAAAAGCGATGACCTGTTACGCGAAGAGAGGAGTCTGAACGAAACTATGGCTGAAGACATGTGTAGTCTTCATTCAAGGTTTCAGGATCTCCAAAGTTGTCATGATGGCCTCTCAACTGATCATGCGAAGCTTTCTCTTGAATATCTTTAGAAAAGGTAGATCTTGAGAAGTTGAGGGATGCACTTGATGACCTATGGAAGGAAAACGACTCGCTCCTAGCAGAACAGATCAGTACAGCTCAGGATGAATTTTATGTTCCATGCTTAAGATGCATTGCTCGTGAAGCTAATGACTCTACCGCTGAATGTTCTAAGGCTTCTGAAAATGCTCTATCTTCAACTATATCTATGGCACCTAACCCCTCATCTGAGGAAGCCACTGCCATCACTGATGACGATGACAGGTTGAAGACATTGCTTGAGACTGGTATGTACAAGAGTCTAAAAGGGCATCAAATTCGTTATGATGTCCTGAAGAAGACTACACTGAACAAAAACCCCAGGAAAGAGGGTGTTGGTTTCCAAAGAAACCTAAATGTTGATGGATCGTACTATACACCTGAGTAGTACCCCAAAACCACATGGGTTGCTGCGAAAGGTCCCTCATTTGATCCTTCCACATTATCTGGCTACAACTATGTGAATCCTCTCGTTTTTATGAATCCTTTGATTCCAACTATAAGTTGCTCAAATGCAAAAATGGTGAAGTATTTGCCAGATTTGTTGGTACTAACTGCATGAATGGTTCTCCTTTGAAGAAGATCTGGGTTCCCAAAGATCTTCTTGAGAAGCTTCGTGTGAATGTCCTGACGACATCTCTCAAGAAGAAGACAAACCCTAGATCAATGTCTTTGAGAAGACAAATGTATTCATATGATCACTCTATCAAATCCGTTTCGCAGGGAAGAACTCAAATGACACATGAATATGTTCACTATGGCATGAACCGTTATGTTCATCTAACCAAGAATTTTTCAGCTTATTCATTTGAGTACACTAACCCTCCTGTGAAATGTGCTATTAGGGCATATTTGCGCAAATTCTCCGATGATGCCTTAAGCCTCATTGTTTCTAAGCCACCCCTTCACATGTGGGTGGTTAAGAAGAACTAATATCTTCATGCTGCATTAGGTCTCCAGATAGGAACAAGCCTACCCCGAAGATTATCTTTGGAGACCCAAAAACTATCTTGTTTGGATGCAAGACAATTAATGTGAATGCTATCATTCATATCGTCCAATGTCTTCTACCGATATGCACTGCTATATCACTAATCAATGCATGTTACTGTTGAATGCCTTGGTGAACCATACTAATTCTCAATGCACGAAGACAAATCCAATGCCACTGAATGGATCATGGATAGTGGTTGGACCAGTCACATGACTGGTGATCAAAGCCTATTGATGGAGCAAACTGTTAGACCTCCAACAAAAGAACATGTTGTCTTTGCTGACAAAAGCAGCAGCAAAGTATTGGGACTAGGTAGAGTTGCTATATCAAGGGACCGACACATGGAAAATGGCATGCTTGTCGAATCCCTTGTTTGCAACTTAATGTCTGTCTCAATACTATGTGATTTAGATATGCTTGCCATTTTCGGAAAATTTCGATGTGTGATACTGATGGTCGCTGACAAAACCAAAGTCTTTAAAGGTTTCGAAGAGGTGATTTGTATATGGTAGACTTCTCTACAGGACCATAGGTTGCCTTATGTCTTCTAGCAAATGCTTCGGAATGCTGGCTATGGCACAAAAGGCTATGGCATGCTGGAATGAGGAACTTGCACACTCTCGCCAGGAAGAAGCTTATCATTGGCGTCGAGCGTGTCAAGTTCAAGAAGGACCACTTTTGTGGTGCCTGTGAAGCTGGGAAGATGATCAGGGCCAAACACCCCTCGAAGACTATCATGACGACTTTGCGTCCCTTTGAGCTGCTACAGATGGATTTATTTGTCCATACTCATTATCCCACCTTATCTACCACTTCAAATCTATATGGCTTTGTAATTGTGAACGAGTATTCTCGATTCACTTGGGTGCATATCATACTTTACAAAACAGAATTGCAGGATGTCATCAGGCGCTTCGCAAATAGGTGTATGAACAACTACAACATCAAGATCAAGCACATTAGGAGTGACAACGGCACTGAATTCAAGAACACGGGCTTGGACATCTTTCTTAATACTCTCGGCATTACTCGTGAGTTCTCTGCTCCATACACCCCTCAGCAAAATGGTGTCGTGGAACGCAAGAGTAGGACTCTTATTGAGATGGCTCGCACCATGCTTGATGAATACAAGACACCTAGGAAGCTATGGCCTGAAGCCATTGACACTGCATGCCACATCATCAACATAGTATATCTTCACAAGTTCTTCAAGAAAACATCCTATGAGCTTCTCACTGGTAAGAAACCCAATGTAAGTTACTTCAAAGTCTTATGTGCAAGATGTTGGATAAGAGATCCACAACACACTTCTAAATTTGCACCGAATGCACATGAGGTTTTCATACTTGGTTATGGAAAGGACTCGTATACCTATAGAGTCTTCAACATCTTTCACAATAAAGTTGTTAAAACTGTAGATGTGCGGTTCGATGAAACTAATGGCTTGTAAAGAGAGCACCTGCCTAATGTGCTAGATGAATTACCTTCAGTAGAAGCTATTAGACTGATGGGCATTGGAGAAATTGTGCCTGAAGAACCTGCGGTTGAATAAGTCATTATTCCTCCATCCACTCAGCGCGAAGACAATGCTACTAACGAAGACAATGCTCAGCAGCCAGAAAAAAATCTTCGTCCTGCTCATCCTCGCGTAGCAAATGAAGTTCAAATTGAGAGAATGCTTGATAGCATAAATGCACCAGGTCCACTTACTCGCTCAAGAGCTACTCAATTAGCTAACTTTTATGGGTACTTTGCTTTTGTATCTATCACATAACCCACCAAAGTAGATGAAGCTTTCAAGGAATCGGAATGGATTCAAGCCATGAAGGAAGAGCTTCAGCAGTTCAAGCTGAACAATGTGTGGGAGCTCGTAAACCGTCATGATCCGAGGAAGCACAACATCATCAGTACCTAGTGGATCTTTTGCAACAAGCAAGATGAGTCTGGCCAAGTCATTAGAAACAAGGCATAACTAGTGGCTCAAGGTTACACTTAGGTCGAGGGTCTTGACTTCGGTGAAACCTTTGCACATGTAGCTAGACTCGAAGCCATTCGTATATTGCTTGCTTATGCCAACCATCATGATATATGCTTGTATCAAATGGATGTAAAAAGTGCATTCCTCAATGGTAAGATTGAGGAAGAAGTACATGTTGCTCAGCCACCAGGGTTTGAAGATCCAAAGCATCCCGACTATGTATTCAAGCTCAACAAGGCACTCTATGGCCTCAAGCAAGCACCAAGGGCTTGGTATGACACACTCAAGGAATTCCTCATGAAGAAAGGCTTCAAACCTGGTTCACTCGATCCCACTGTCGTCACTAAATCCTATAATAGTGAACTGTTTGTATGTCAAATATATGTGGATGACATTATCTTCGGCTGTACTAACAACCAATACAGTGATGATTTTGCTTATATGATTCAAGAGAAGTATCAAATGTCGATTATGGGAGAACTAACGTTCTTCCTAGGGCTTCAGATTCAACAACAACCAAATGGCATCTTCATATCTCAGGAGAAGTACCTCAAGGACTGCCTCAAGAAATTTTGCATGAATGAAGGCAAAGGCTTCAAGGCGCCAATGCCTACCAACGGACACCTTTGCACTAACAAAAATGGTAAAGATTTTGATCAGAAGGTATATCGTTCCATGATTGAATCTTTGTTGTACTTTTGTGCATCTAGGCTAGATATAATGCTTAGCGCTTGCATGTGTGCCCGATTTCAAGAGGCACCAAAGGAGTTGCATCACCTTGCCGTGAAGCGAATACTTAGATATCTAGCTCACACCCCAACGCTAGGATTATGGTATCCGAAGGGTTTGAAGTTCGAGCTGATTGACTACTCAGATTCTGACTGTGTTGGCGACAGAGTTGATCGCAAGTCTACATCATGCACTTGTCACTTTCTTGGACGATCTCTTGTATGTTGGTCTTTGAAGAAGCATAACTGTGTCTCACTATCCACTGCCGAAGCCGAATACATTGTTGCTGGTGCATGCTGCACTCAGCTTCTCTGGATGAAGCAAACACTCAAGGACTACGACATCAGCCTGAAGGATGTACCTCTCTACTACGACAATGAGAGTGCACTCAAGATCTCCTATAATCCAATACAACACTCAAAGACAAAGCACATTCCGATACGACATCATTTTCTTCGGGATCATGTGATGAAGGGCGACATCAACATCAAGCAGGCAAACACTGAAGATCAACTGGTGGATATGTTCACGGAGCCTTGGGAAGAGAAGAGGTTTTGCAAGTTGAAGTGTGATCTAAATATCTTAGAATCCTCAAATGTCCTTTGAAATGGGAATACATCCTAACACTTTTGCTTGTTGACGACTTTGATGCACAACACATGATGTAATGAATGTCTTCAACTCAAGAAGACTTACAATATGAATGTGAATACATTAAAGAAGGTTATGACTATAGAGTGCCACGATAATTGTGCACCATGTCTAGCTCAAACATTCTTATACGATGGGTAACGCCACCAACCAATCTCGAAGACATTGCTTTTATCTCATCTTTTTATATGTCTTCGAGAGCTAAATGTCTTCGAAACAAACCTTTATTGTTTGCACGTGTGTTTCAGTTGAAAATTATTTGTAGATCTACATTTGGATTAGAGCTTTTTCCTATACAACATTTGTCCTATAGCTTTGCCTTCAACTTTTTCCTAGGAAAATGTGATCGCACCCGACATTCTCCTCTGTTCTTATCTCGTCTAATCTGTTCTCATCCAGTCATATGCATTCTATGTTGACACGTGTTGACTGTCCACACTGCATCCTTGTCGGTCGAAGGCAAATCAACCACATATTTAATTCTCAAATCTAATCTGTCTTCGTATTTTTAGCAACAACTCCCGCGTTGCCGCTTCGATTATGGTAGTGGGTTGTCAGGTGGATTGCATGCATGCCACGTGTCCCACTTTAGCCGAAGAGTCAGGGGTATATTCGTCTTATCGGTTCGAACTCCTCCACCCTTATAAATACAAGTTACCCCCTTCCATTATTACTTTCCTCTTCCTCCGCCACTGCACGTTCTCAAAACCCTAGCCCCATTGCTAGATTCCATCCTCGCAGGAGACGAAGTGCTTCGCTGCCATGATTTCTCCGTCGACGAACTCACACTGGCCACGTTCAAACTCCACTCGCCGCCACCGTAGCTGTCTGCCTCCACAAAGTTAGGGTGAGGCAGATTGAACCGCTCAGCATCTCCGCCTCGTCAAGTAGTTCATCTCGTTCTTCATCGCGGTAATTTAAGATCTAGTTTTCCCCTGCATTTTGATCCAAAATTCTTACTAAAATTTATCGGTTCTTGTTTCTTCACTTTCCACTCAACCGAATTTAGATCTAGACCTATCCTTGCCAAATATATTCACTTTGTGGTCTGAAACTTGGTTTGATTCCTCACTTGTACGAATCCTTGGACTTGTACAATCTGAAATCACCATATTCCCTATTGAAGTGAATTTCTTTGGCATAAGGTCAATGTCTTCAAAACTCGGTTTTATCTTAAAAATCTTCTGAGAATGCATAAGACCTTTCCTCTTCCCTCGCGTCTCTAACTCTTTCACATGTACATGTGCGCAGCAGAATCGCTTGGATCTCATAGTATGGATTCGTTTGCAGACTACTTGTAGATACATCTGGAATCTTCTGGTGCGTGTTCATAGTTGCGCACTCTTGAGAAGCCTTTGCCGAAGTCAGTGGAAGGCGACAAACGAGTCAAGAAGGGAGGGAAGCAGAGGCGCAAGAATGCTGCTAAGAATCTTCCTCTAGAACTATATGAATTGTACAAAACTGATAATGAAGAAACCTACACCAAACGCAAGAATCGCCTCTAATGGATATGAAAATATTGGAGTGTGGAGTGGTTTTACTACCGCTACTTCACAGATGAGTATGCTGAGAAGTGTGCTAAGAATGCACGTTGGACAGACATCATATACAGAAATCTTCATCCTAAGACAACGGCTGACGCAATCAAGATGGGATTCTACCCAAGTATGTTCAGGCCCCCAATGCTAGAGAATCTAGATCCATCAAACATCCTTGGCATTCCAGATCCCACAGAATTAGATGAGGATGAAGCTGGGCAAGGGAATGCTCCTAAGCCGCAGCTGAAGCCTTTGGTGCAGCCAAAGTCTTCCAAGGCTCCACCTCCAGCTGAGTCATCAAAGCCAAAGTCTTCCAAGGCTCCACCTCTAGCTGAGTCATCAAAGCCAAAGTCTTCCAAGGCTCCACCTCCAGCAGAGTATTCACCACAAGCTTCGTGGTCTCCTTTTGAAAATCCCAAGGAACCAGAATCTCAAGGTCGCCTTCATAGGCATATGAAGAGAAAAGCAGTTGCTTCTAGTGGCCCAAAGCCTACCCTATCTTTGATGGATGCAGCCGACATGATTGAGCTGTCAGATGATGAGTTTGATGACGAAGCCTTAGCTAGGCTTATTTAGCAGAAAGAAGAGGAAGACAAGCGGCTTGAAGACTTACCTCTGATTGACCCTGTCATCTTCGAACATTTCAATGATGAATGGTTCGCTGACCCCTCCATCAGCATCGATGCACTTCAGCTCCCAATTTTCCTGAATGTCACATTCCAAGGACTTGTCAACGAGAAACTGACTGTGGCCCAGAAGGCCAAGCATACCAAGGCCAAGATCAGCCATGAGAAGGAGCTCTTCAAGCAAAATGTGCACAGACTCGTTGCCGAGCAGCTTAAAGGTTATAGGCTGATGATGGAAGACCTCAAAGCCATGTTTGAGAAGAGATGTGAAGCTGTCAAGGGTGCCCTTGCATGCCTCAAGAGGAAGACCACCCTCATGGTGCAAGCTCACAATGACATGCTGAAGAGAAAGGCGCTTGGTCAGCCTGCACTTGCGCCTGAAGTCATTGCTCGCACATGTCAAGCTCCAATGTCTTCGGAATAGCTTGCTCCTGAATGGTCTGAGGACCATGGCATAGTCTTCCCCGCTGGGTTTTCCAACCCATGGCCGTGCCCCTCTACCACTGCTTTGTCTAGCAAGAAGACAAAGCAAGCTGAAGTTGAAGCAAAGAAGCGCAAGGCATCTGCCTCTGAAGCCCAACCTCCAAAGAGATTGAAGACAAGGAAATCCAAGCCTTGAGAACCAGCGCAAGACCCAGCACCAGAACCACCCTCTGTTCCATCATCAACACCTGCTCCTCAAGAGCCTCTAGTTGTTATGACAATTTCTGTGGCACCCCCTGCATCAAAAAACTTGGAAAGAAAAGTTGTACTGCACGAGTCTGCTTCCACAGAGACTTAGAAACCTGAAGAGTTGAAATTCCAGCTGTCGAAGACACTACCGTAGCTAAAGACAATGCTCATGAAGACATTGGTCCTGAAGAAAATGTTGAGCCAGAACATGTTCCGCAAGTGGATGCTCCAATGGTCCACTCTCTGCAACCAACCAGTGATTTCGTGGACATTGGAACTCCTCTTCGTCCAGATGTTCCTGAAGCTGAACCTGGTACACCATCGCCACCGTTCTTTCCACCAGTGTCCACCTCTCGAGAATCTCCATTTCCTCGAGAGGAGATTGAAACCACCAACCGCACCTCCCCACTCAAACGACTTCGTCGAGGACCTCGTGCCCTCATGTCCCCTATTCTAGAGGACGAAGTGCGTGTTTCACCGACAGCAAGAGTCGAAGATGTATTCCGGATTAAAGATGTTCCTCCCAGCCAACCTGCAATAGAAGTCATGGCAGCCGAAGACAATGTTTGCCGATGCCACCATGGGGAAAGCCAATGCCCCATCCCCTGATGGACCTCCTGCCCCTACCACGCCATCCACTGAAGACGATGAATATAACATTGTGGTAGCTCGGAATCGGGAAGGAGAAATGGTCCCTACAAGATGGCCTCGCCTTGTTGCACCATCAAGGATGGGCCCTCGGTATGAGTTCAACCTGGATTGCTGCCGCTCTCTCATGAACCCTATGCCTCGACTACCAAGTCTTCGACAGTCTGGCCCTACAAGACCTTTGGTCTTCGAGTTGGAAATATTCAGGCTAAACAACACATTCTTCGACTCCGACTGCAATCCGTACAAGAAACCAAAGATATAGTCTTACCGGTTCTGGAGTGCTCCACAACGTCTGTACTACATGTGTGTGCTCTATGGCTAGAACAGGATCTTAACCCACAAGCATCTCAGCTTTGAAGCTATGAAAGGTCTTCCCTATTTTGACCAAGCACTGGATTGTCTTCGAGATGTGGGTTTGCTACCTTTCTGCACAGATCATGAAGACTGGAATGCAGTACTCATCCTCTAGTTCTATGCAACCCTTCACATCTCTGGCTCTGATCGTGATTTGAATACTAGGCAGATGGAATTCATGATTAGGGATGAACACATCACTACTTCACCACTGGACTTCTTTCCTGCAACACCTACTACTGCCTCTAGTGAAGACTTGGATCCTTGCTCTGAAGCCTATGCAATTGCATCTCGAAGCCTATTACATATGAGAGAACCCAACATGACTGAGATGCTAACACTGATGCAGCCCTTGGCTCAAGATGCAAAATTGCCTACTTCATTCTTTGTGGATGATCTTCAGTACCTTCCCAGGATACTCTATCACATTCTTCGGCACACCATTCTTTGTGGATGATCTTCAGTACCTTACGAAGGAACTATTCCTCACACAATATAGAAGGACCTCTAATGACTTTGCTCTACAACATTGCATATCACATCAGGTTCAATCTTCAAGACTTGTTCCTTCATAACCTTGCTGCCAATGGATTCAATGTCCTCGAGCCGAAGATTTATGCTCCTTGGATCATGCTCTTCGTCAAGTATAGAACCAACACCAGGTTTCTTCCCTCTGCTCGCAACCATGGCATTTATCTTCCAGATATTGAAGTTGTGCCAGCAGTCTTGTATCCATCCAAGAGCAAGAACCCAATTGTTGAAGGCACAAGTGGCACTTCTTATGTTGAAGGTCTTATCATTCCTTCGGATCCATCAAGGGTGTGACTGATTGGTGCTCTTCGCCAACCAAGGTCTACTGCTACCAATACTGAAGCCACTGATAGCATTGTGCCTCATTAATGCCTGCCCAGGAGACAGTGTGCACTCACTAATCGTGAACTTCTAGTTTCACTCATCCAGAAGCAAGATAGGCATCATGAGTGGACTCGACGACAGATGCACTTAGTTGTGCAAGATCTCAACCATGTTCGCAAGTTGGCTACCAAAAATACCTTTGTTGCTTTTGAAACAAGTTGTCGCTCATGGAGGACTCTGACAATGCTACTAGCTGAGCATGAGCTTCGTGAAGATGTATTTCACCCTTGCTACAGATTTGGTGCACCGCCTCCTAGTGCAGAGAAGTGGCGCAAGACCCCATCTCTCGAAGACAGTGACTACTCTTCGTCAGCTCCTTTTGTCAATGTCAGGCTTGTAGATGAAGCTGATGATGCAACTTATTTACCTCCGTTGACTCGGCGTCGCGGCACTACACCAAGCTCCTCTGCACCACCACCTCAAGACCACATTGCACCATCTTCATCAACACCTGCTGGGGACGCGTAGTTCTTAATGTCTTCATACCTTTTTGGCCATTCGATGACAAAAGGGGGAGAAGCATTGGGTGATTGTCTTCAAACGGGTCTACTTATAAGGGATGGGTGTTATTTTGCTAAATTTACAACTCTTGTTTATGTACATTTGTCGTTTTGGGTTCTAAAACTGATGTCCTGATGGGCGTCTGCACTTTTTGTTTAACGTACTCTTTGGGGCTTCTTGAAATTATTTTATGTGTCCGAAGCCATTCTGCAGACACCCATTTTTCATTGTGCATTTCATTATCTTCTTTATATCTATTAAATTCATAGGATTAGACTCCAAGATATAGAGGGAATTCTCCACAAACTACAACCTACCATGTGCATTTGCATTCAAAGCAAAATCTTCATATACACATCTTCAGGGGGAGCTCTCTATATCCTGCAATTAAAATCTTCAAAACCTTATCTTCACATACTTTTATCCCAGTTGAAAGCTTCAACCAGTTTGTCATCAATCACCAAAAAGGGGGAGATTGTAAATGCATCTAGTGCCACCCTTGTCTGGTTTTGGTGTATTGACGACAATCGTGGTTGAGGGACTAATGTGTCTCTGAGAGTTCATGTGTTAACACAAAGAGAAGTCCCTGGAGTTTCGGTTTAGCCATCGAAGACGACCCCCAACAATGTCTGAAGACATGGATGAAGGCTGAAGCCATTGGTGGTGGACGAAGACATTCATCCAAAGACAATGAAACATGAAGATGAAGTCTTTTGGTAGTTTTGTTTCTTCTTTCCTGAGTCATAGGAACCACCGTACTGTTAAGTGGGGTCGATGTGATTGAAGTCACATGCCGACGTGATGCTCAACCCATACCTATGTCTTCGAGCAAAGAAAATCAGAGGAAAACTCTTCCAGACCTAGTTGAGTCATCTTTACTTATATCCCAAGTAAACTTGTCGCGTGTGTCCAAAATTCGACCATTGTAACACGTGTCAGTTGGCCATTAACCTAGGGTCATTTTGGTCATATCTGGTTGGGTTTCCCATTGGCTATAAATAGCCCACCCCCTCCACCATATGAAGGTGGCTGTTCAGTGAGAGATACAATTGTTGTCGTTTTGGAGCAACCCACCTTGAAGACTTTGAGAGATACACATCCTACAAGGATACACGTAAACACCTAGAGCTAGTATGTTTGAGCATCACCGAAGACTTTCTATTCTGAGTGAATTGAAGACTTATTACACTTGAAGTCTATGATCTTCCGGATGGTTAGGCGTTTGGGTCTAGAGCGTCCAAGAGTCATTGTGGACTGCCGGGTGACCAAGTTTGTATGGGTTTCGGAAGTCTCCCCTGAAGACTTACCTGAGTGATTGGGCGTTTTCTAAGTGACTTTGGCTCAACAGGAATAAGGTGAAGACGAGTTCTTCTGAGTTCTATCTCATCCTCCCTAACCAGACGTACAGTTGCCACAGCAACTGGAACTGGTCCAACAAATCATGTGTCTTCGTCAAGCAACTGGTTCTATCCTTCACTCTCTTACTTTCATACTCTGAACTATGTAGTCATTGCTGGAACATTGCATGAAGGCTTTCCACGGAGACATTCATATCAACTGTTTATCGTCATACCATCTAAGTATGCCTTTGACTCATCTTAGTATTCATGATGATTATGCTTTGCTTGCTTGAATGTCTTCACTGCATTGCATGCCCTGTCTAGATCCTTGATTGTATCCCTACCTAATCCTGTTTTCGTTTCCGCATTATTTGAATACATTCATTGTTTTGAAGCCTTTCATAAAAATCGCCTATTCACCCCCTCTAATCGATAACTAGCATTTTAGTCACTAGATGATATTCTTCATTATGCAAAACATATGAAGATGAGTACCTTGACAACACTGTTGTGGGCCCTAAATCAACAAACGACCCCAACAACGGTCGTGCTCCTCCACCACCTTGAAGATGAAATTCTTTGGTCTCGAATCTATCGGTATGTCACTTGGAGCTATATTTTATTCATCACATGAGATGAGTTTAGCTTGGAGCGCCGTGTATTATGGTTTATTTCCCTTTTTAGTTTGCCACAACAATCGTTTGTTGGACACACTTTTCTAGAGATACACACTCTCATCATATTTTTTTAGAATACTCTATGTGCTTCACTTATATCTTTTGAGCTTGGCAATTGCTCTAGTGGTTCACTTTTATCTTTCTAGAGTACAGTGACCATCATATTCTATAGAAATAGTTGAACTCTCATGCTGCGCTTAAATATTTTTGAGATTATAATGCATAAGGAGTGGTAATTTGCGCGTGTTAGAAGACAAGTCGAAAAAGGATTGGTATTCAAGGGGGTATAATAAAAACTTCCATGTAGCTCATCAAAGATGAAACATGAGTTGATTATATTGATGTAGTAATATGAAATGATATAGGTTCATGATCATTTGTTAGTAGATATATCGACATTAAAGTTTGTTATTTAATTCTCATCTAAATATTGGTCATGGCATGGTGATGAGGTGTGAGCATTTTATGTCTGAAATAAAATCCTACTGTGTTATTCAAATAGGGGGTGCACGATGGTTAACTCCTACCAACCTCCTCCCTAGGGGCATGTGGTGCTTTGCTTCGAGAGAGCTAATAAGTCTTCGCAATAAGTATACGAGTTTTTATGACTACTATGAGTCCATGGATATACGTACTCTCACCTCTCCGTGAGTTGCCAGCCTTCGCGTTACTACTAGTAGAGGAATGGCTAGCCACAACAATTGTTGGTGGCGCGCCATTTTCCTCCATCGCCATCACTAATATTTTCAAATAGTGATGGCATTGCCTAAATTTGTACGTTATTGGTACACACTTAGTGGTGGCATACAAATTCTGCCTAACATCACTTGTATGAGGACCCCAACGCTCTCGCCTTTCACCTATTATTGTTGGCGTGACTAAAGTTCCTACGCCATAGGTACTTTCATGGGCTCGGCATTGCACATTCAGGCCCATTAGGCCCATGCAAGCACTAATCAGTTTTAACACGTAAAACCTTATCCTTTCCTCCTCTCTCTCGATCTCCAACTCCACCCGTCCTCCTCTCTCGATCCCCGCCGCTGCGCGATCATACGTCTCCAATGTATCTATAATTTATGATGTATTCATGCCATGTTTACAATAATTCTATATGATTTTGGTAAGATTTTATTAGAACTAACCCGAACTGACGCTGTTTTCGGCAGAACTACCATGGTGTCAGTTTTTGTTCAGAAATAAAAGTTCTTCGAATGGGGTAAAAACTTAGAGAGAATATTTTTGAAAAATAAAAAAATACTGGAGCAAAAAGATACCGGAGAGGAGTCTCAAGGGGGCCACAAGCCACCAGGGCGCCCCCCTAGGCCCCCCTAGGGTGCGCCCCCTGGCTTGTGGGCCCCTCGGAAGTCCCCTTGACGTGATTACAACGCCAAGTACACCTATAAATCGAGAAACCTCCAGAAAGAAACCTAGATCAGAAGTTCCGCCGCCGCAAGTCTCTAAAGCCACGAAAAATCAATCTTGGCCCTCTCCGGCACCCTGTCGGAGGGGGTCACGTTCATCGGAGACCATGAAGGAGGAATACAGAGGGGCCATCATCACCATGGAGGCTAAGGACCAGAGGGAGAACCTCTCCCCACCTAGGGGGGAGGCCATGTGTCGGTGCACTAGAGTTTTGGGCTCTCTAGTGCCCCTTACTCATGCAAGGGCTATAGTAGCCATCCTGACGACGAGGCCAAACAGGGGCTTGCCAGGTACAAGCACAGAATAATCAAGACCCCCGGCAAGACCTTGCCGGGATTACCATCAAACCTCGAAGCAAGTCAAGGCCTTGGCAAGCCCCGACAAGGCGAAGCCCCGGCAAGGCCCCGCCAGCGCACAGGCCAGGTGTCGCCTCACCCAGGCATGTGTCGCGGCATCAGCGATGGAGGAACTAAGAAGCGTCGATGGGAAGGACCCCTATCCCATCTCGCAGACGGAGAGAGATGCCTGATGGTGCATTAAAGACACATGTCCTACTCTGTCAGTGTTCGGTATGATAATATTGTAGCTCTGTACACCCCGTGTATGCACTGTACGCCACTGTTGGGATCCCCTTCAGAGTATAAAAGGAGGCCCAGGGCGATATGGTGGAGGAAATTTGGACATTAAGTCTTTTGGCTTTTTGACTTGGGACCTTCTAGCTCACGCGCGTGGCAGCTGCTCACAGCGCTCCTGTAGCTAGAACCCTAAGAACACTCTCAATTCAACCAGGCAGGGGTAGGTTTTACGCATCCTTGCGGCCCGAACCTGGGTAAAATCCCCGCATGTTGTTCATCACACCTGCTCTCTGTGCGAGCCCCCCTCCCCCCCGCCACCGCCGAACCGAAAGGGGTCCCTCCGATCCCATAGGTGTTCGTTCCCCACGACACCATGGAGGAGGAATCACAAGGGGGAGACCCTCTCCCCCTCTCTCTCGGTGGCGCTGGAGTGCAATCAGGGGAACCATCACCGCGGTGATCGTCTTCATCAACATCACCTTCTTCATCACCGTCCTCATATCTTTTCAGCGGTCCACTCTCTCACATCCCACTGTAATCCCCTACTTCAACATGGTGCTTTATGCCACATATTATGATCCAATGATGCGTTCCATCCTATGATGTTTTGAGTAGATTTGTTTTGTCTTATGGGTTGATTGATGATCTAGAT
This sequence comes from Hordeum marinum, assembly GCA_022496015.1. Lineage (NCBI taxonomy): Eukaryota > Viridiplantae > Streptophyta > Magnoliopsida > Poales > Poaceae > Hordeum > Hordeum marinum. The sequence goes on from CM039675.1 coordinate 341,604,686, forward strand.
TGGTTTGAGTTGTATGTTTATTTTGGCGCTGTCCTATGGTGCCTTCCATGCCACGCGCACGTGAAGGATTCCCGCTGTAGGGTGTTGCAATACATTCATGATTCACTTATAGTGGGTTGCTAGAGTGACAGAAACTTAAACCCGAGTAAAGGGGTTGTTGCATATGGGATAAAAGGGGACTTGATGCTTTAATGCTATCGTTGGGTTTTACCTTAATGATATTTAGTAGTTGCGGATGCTTTCTAGAGTTCCAATCATAAGTGCATATGATCCAAGTAGAGAAACTATGTTAGCTTATGCCTCTACCTCATATAAAATTGCAATAATGATTTTCGATCTTGTTAAAAATTACATAGGACAATTCCGCACAGCGAACCATCATTATTCCACACTCGCTATTTTTTATATATTCTAAGTTTATGATAACAGCACCTATTTTTATATTTTAGTTCTCCGATATCTTGCAAAGCTATTCTCTTCATACCCACAACGTAGTTTTATTTCTCGTTTCTAGTTGGAAGCAAACGTTCGGCGTACGTAGAGTCGTATCAGTGGCGGATAGGACATGAGAGAATATTTATCTTACCTTTAGCTCCTTGTGGGTTAGACACTCCATACTTATCACTTCAACATTTGGAAATTTCCACGATGATTCCTTGGACTTGGGGATTATCAAGCTCTTTTCTGGCGTCGTTGTGGGGGAGCAATATTGGGTGGTTAATATTTTTGTGTATGCTTGTTTGCCTATATCACTAAGCATTTTTAAATTTTCTTTATGATTTCTTGTTTTATTTATTCATTTGTGGGTGAAACAAACAAAAACATTTGAAAAATTAAAAACACAAAAAATATCGACTTGCCTTTTATAAGAGGAGCAATCGAAAAGTTATGCATTGGAGAACTGAGGGCCGACCTTGAACACTTGTGTTCATGCTCATGGAAACAATGTAGAATTTTTCATGGAATTTTCTCAAAAATAATTACCCCCTTGTATATATCCGTTGTATTATAAAAATATTGTGCCAAGATTTGTCTTTAGGATAATTAGATTGCTTGTTTGCTATGTGCGGTGTAAAAACAGGAACTTTGGTTGTAGTGTGTGAATTTACAGTTTTTTACTCGAACTTCAAAAGTTTCTGAAATTTTTACACAGTACTGATATACAAACTTTTTAATTTGTCCTAAAGTTTCAGAATTGTTTGAGTTATATAAGTATGCGAAGTTTCTAGATTGCTACAGACTATCTTGTTTTTCATAGATTATGTTTTCTATGCATTGTTCTCTTATTTTTATGAATATATGGGTTGTATCGGGGGGTATGAACCATAGTGAAGTTGTACTATAGTATGTATAATGCTAATATGAATTTGGAATGAGTTCACAAAAGTACTTAAAGTAGTATTTTGCTTTATTATACTAACGGATCTCACGAGGGTTTTGTTAAGTTTTGTGTGAATGAATTGTTCGAAGATCGTGGAGGTATCAATATAATAAAAATTTGGAGAGAAAAAAGTTCAAGCTTGGGGATGCTCATGGTACCCTGAGTAAATATTTCAAGGAGACTCAAGCATCTAAGCTTGGGGATGCCCCGGAAGGCATCCCATCTTTATTCTTCAACAATTATCGGTATACCTTGGTTTTTGTTTTGTTCACTTGATATGCGTCTTTAGTGTTTTTATTTTATGTTATGCACCCTTCTAGTATGATATAGTCCTTCATTTATTTTTAGAACGCTTCGTGCGCTTCACTTAAATCTTTTGAGTATGGCTTTGTAGAATGCTCTTTGTGCTTCACTTAAATCTTTTGAGTATGGCTTTATAGAATGCTTCGTGTGCTTCACTTATATATTTTGAGAGTGGATATTGGTTAATATATATTCACTGTAGAATGCTCTATGAACTTCACTTATATCTTTTAGAGTATGAATAAAATTATCATCGAAATTAGGCTTGGAAGACTATCATTAAAATGGCATGCCTAGCTAAAAAGGCATTAAAGAAAAGCGCTTGTTGGGATACAACCCAACACTTTTAATTTATGTTTTCGTTTGTTCACATGAATAAGCTATCAAAGTAATCATGTTCTGTGCCTTTTATTTCAATAAAGTGCCAAGTAAAACCTTTGGGATGACTCACAAGATGAGTAGAATTGATGATGAACCACAACAGAAACTTTTGCCTCTAGTACAAGAATATTCATTTTTTACTAGAGCGTGATAATGATATGAAATTTTTACAGTCTTGATATACAAATTATTCAGGCTATCCTAAGTTTTCAGAATTTTTAGAGACATGCAAGTATGGCTATACTACAGATCTTCACAGACTGTTCTATTTTTGATAGATTCGCTTTTGCATGCATAGTTTCCTTGTTTTAGTGTTCCCATAGCATATATTCAGTGATATAAATTATCTGAATGGTATAATACAGTAGGTATTATTTGATAACAATTATGAATCTTGTCTTGACAGTACCTAAGTGAACGATCTATCTTTATTACACTAAACCTTCTCATGAAGTTCCGTTAAGTTTTGTGTGATTGAAGTTTTCAAGTTTTGGGTGAGACAACGATATCAGGAGAATAAGGTGTGACAAGAACCTAAGCTTGGGGATTCCCAAGGCACCCCAAGGTAATATACAAGGAATACTCAAGCATCTAATCTTGGGGATGCCCCGGAAGGCATCCCCTCTTTCGTCTTCAACATTGTCGGTATATCCTACATGGAGCTATATTCTTATTCATCACATAATATGAGTTTTGATTGGAGCATCATTTTATTTTGCTGTTCTCTCTTAGGTGTTATTTATAATCTTGTTTTTAGGAAAAGTTCCAATAATTGCCTTAGGATGCTTGCATTGCATGTTTGATGTGTGCTGTGTAAAAAACAGAAACTTTATGTGTAGTGTTTGAATTTTCATATATTACTGGAACATGGATAGTTTCCAAAACATTTACACAGTATTTTCATATAAATTATTCACCATGTCCTAAATTTTCATAATTTTTAGTGTTACATAAGTACACTGGTTTAATAAATTGCTACATACTATTATGTTTAGAAAGATTGTTGTCATAGTTTTGCTATCTACTTATCCTATAATTTCCATAGCCTATATTGGTAGATATAAATTGTGTAAATGATAGTATACAGTACCTAATGTTTGAAAATTATTGTGCAACTTGTCTTGGCAGTACATGAAGTGTTGATTTGTTCTTATGTGTACTAACCTACCTCACGAGTTCTTTTTGAGTTTTGTGTGGACGAAGTTTTTGAGAATAGGTGAAACCAGAATATGAGAGGATTGAACAAGATACAAAATCTCAAGCTTGAGGATTCCCAAGGCACCCCAAGTAACTATTTCAAGAAGTCTCAAGCATCTAAGCTTGGGGATGCTACGCATCCCACCTCTCTTCACCAACAATTATCGGTTAGCCTATGTTGAGCCTACATTTTTATTCGTTCACATGGTGCGTGCTATTCTTGGAATATCATTTTATTTTGTTTTGTTGTTTGAATAAAAGCATTGGAAATTAAATTTTGAATAAGAGAGAGAGTCCTCGCATGGCTATTTAAACTAATTGACTACACATTGATCTTCACTTATATCTTTCGGGAGTAGTTTGCCATTCAGTCTCGTGCTTCACTTACAACCAAGCAGGACTATGGTTTTACGCATCCTTGCAGCCCGAACCTGGGTAAAATCCCCGCATGCTGTTCATCAGACATGTTCTTTGTGCGAGCCTGCCCCGTGTCGAAATGAAAGGGGTCCCTCCAATCCCATAAGTGTTCGTGCCCGCATGACATCTTTAGCGCGCCAGGTAGGGGGCAAGAGGTCGCGAAAACCTCTTCTGGTGATCAGCACGCCAGTTTGTACACACTCATCATCGCCATGTCCCCAAGAAGAAGGGCCTGACGGCAGTTGGCCCATCCGCATCCGATGTCCTTGTATCTGCACAGACGGGCGACGGCATAGACGCGGGTGGAGGAGGAGGCGGAGGTTTAGAACTTCCACGACGCTTCGGTAATAAAGGCCAAGCAAGCGGCAACACCCACCGTGGAGACGCCCATGGCGGCAGCAACCCCCGCGCCACTGGGTCTCAGGACGAACCTGTATCGCCTGCAAGATGTACGATGAACTCCAAGGGTGGAAGTGTATCTTCCAAGGCGCCTACGACGCGACCTTCCCAGGACGCGCGCGAAGAGCCGCGCCACGGCGCCCGCAGTTCTCAACGTCCCCACGGAAAAGCTCATGTGCATCACTCCCAAGGTGCACGGGAACAGCATGCTCGCCAACATGCTAGCGAGAGTGGCGCGCCATCGTGGGACCGCAGCGGTGCTTCTTCTAACACAGATAGAAGTCAGAGCACCTCGCGTTGCTTGCGTCGTTTGCTGTCGACCACATCGGAAGAAGCGATGGCGCGGGCACAACTACTCTGAAACTTCGCTCCTGCTGTGGAGAAGCGAAACAAATGAAGAGCCACCATTCAAGGCCTCCTCAGCCTCGCAGATAAGTTCTGGTCCACTGAGCCGGCTCACGCCAGTGGTGAGAAGGTCGGAGGCGGTGCGACTTCGGTGCACTCTCCCCCACAGCAACAACGCCGGTCACCGACTCGACGGACCGATCCTTATGATGGTTACTCGACGGTGTCGTCTGACCCAAGGACATGCCACGACCATCGTCAAATTCTTCGGGAATAGAGCAAGGAAGACGGTCGAACTGCAATCGAGCAGCGGCGGGAAGCGCGCCTTCAATCTCATAGACGCGTGGGGCCCAATGTAGACAAGTCTGTGCCACAGTATCCTGTCAGCCTACCTTACAAGGTGGGTTGTCCAGCGTTTACCCATGAGTTGTGGCAAGTCCAGTGGCCCAACTCCCGCATGTTCAAGCCAGAGGTCCCAGAGAAGTATGACGACAAGACTCACCCGTCGGAATTCCTGAGCATCTACACCATTGCGGTGCAGGCTCCCGGGGGTTGCGACGACAAGATACTCGCCAACTACTTCCCGTTGGTGCTCAAGCCCAACATCAGGTCATGGTTGATGCACTTGCTAGAAGTATCCAATGCCTCCTGGGCAAACCTGTGCAACGAGTTTGTTGGCGCCTTCACAGGAGGTCATCAAGCTCCTGGCTAGGAAAGCAATTTACACATCATCCCCCAGAAGGCGGGCGAAACTTTGTGCGAGTACATCCAAAGGTTCAGCCGTGTGCACCACAACATATCAGACGTTCATCCTGCCACTGTTATCAGCGTGTTCCATCAGAACATGCGCAACCGCAAGATGCGGGAAGAGCAGGCGATGAACATGATTAGGAATGTTGCCAACTTTTATGCTCTGGCACACAAATGTGCTCGGGTTGCAGAAGGGAGGAGACTCCCCGGTGAAGACGCTGGTGTAGGGGTCGACTCTGAAGATGAAGACACCACTACCCCGACAAAGAAGAGCCGGCGGCAGAACAAGAAATGCAAGGGCAAGGCCTTGCTTGCTGTCGAGGGATCCGGCAACCTCGGTACCACCAAGAAAGGTAAGGTTGGTGAACCCAGCAATGATGTTGCTGGGTGCGCCTCCTATCATGCTATAGCGGAAGTTGACAAACCAGAAGGCTCCGACAAGCAGTATTGCAAGATCCATCGCACCAAAGCCCACGACCTCCAAGACTGTCGGCAAGTTGAGCAGCTTGCCGAGAAGTAGAAGGTCGAGTACGATAGGTGAGACAAGGAGAAAGGTCAGGATGGTGCTGAGGGGTCCGACAAGAAGCGCGTTGGCCGAGGTGGTCGCCACGACAAGCCCAAGCAACAAAAAGATCGGCCCGCCCGTGGCCGTGACAAGCAAGAGGGAGATGGTGATGACATCGAAGAGGACGACGAGTCCAGCAAGCATGAGTTCCAGAAGGCTACAAAGATGATGTGCATCGAGGGAGGTGCCTCGTCGCATTCCTCTCACCGAAAAATTAAATAGTGGGCGTGCGAGGTTAATGCGGCGGAGCCATCTATCGGTGCCCAGAGACCTCTGAAGTGGTCCAACACTCCTATCATCTTCGATGTCGAGGATCACCCTCATCGCATAACTGCGGTCGGGTGCTGGCCGCTGTTGGTTTCGCCAACAATTCGCAACCTCAAGGTGACGAAGATGCTAGGCGATAGTGGGGCCAGCTTGAACCTGATCTCGCCTGATGTCATCCAGAGGCTGCAAATTCCTGATAAGGATCTCGAGCCGACCGGCGCTTTCCAAGGGGTCAATTCAGGGAGAACTCAACCGAAGGGCAAGGTCACACTGTCGGTGACACTTTGCAGTGATATCAATTTCAGAATAGAGAAGATCGTCTTTGATGTCACCAAGATCTTGTTGCCATACAACGGCATCCTTGGTCGCCCACCACTGGCCAAGTTCATGGTGGCCACCCACTTCGCTTACAATGTGCTGAAGATGCCCGAGCCGATGAGGGTCATCACGATCAACTCCAACAAGAAAAGCACACTTATCTGCGCTGACCAACTCTACCGGGGGGCAGTTGCTGCACCTGCCGCCAAGGCACTTGCTCCTGCCGTTGAAACTCCCAGGGGGAAGAAGACCGACAAGGCCTCTGGCGAACATTCCGGCAAGCGCACCTCCTCGGGGTGCTGCGCTCCCGTTGACGATATGGCAAAGAGTTCCACCGGCAAGAGGAAGAAGTCCAAGGCAGCTCCGCTAGAGACCAAGAAGGTACCCGCCAAGGAGGATGGCATGGGGGGAACGTTCACCATAAGTTCCACCCTTGACGACAAATAGGAAAGCGCGCTCATCGCCTTCCTGTGGGCGAATGTCGATGTGTTTGCATGGAAACAATCTAATATCCCCGGTGTTCCCATGAAGGTGATTGAGTACCACCTTGCCATCTGCCCAGACATGCGGCCCGTCAAGCAGAAGGTCCGGAAGAAAGCTTTGGAACGGCAATAGTTTATTGGTGAAGAGATCAAGAAGCTAGAAGCGGCTGACTTGATCAGAGGAGTACTTCATCCAATCTAGTCGTAGTGCGCAAGGTGACTGGGAAATGGAGGTTGTGCATTGACTTCACACACATCAACAAAGCCTGCCCCAAAGATCATTTTCCCTTGTCGCGCATCGACCAGATTGTAGACTCCACCGCCGGCTGCGACTTGTTGTCTTTCTTGGATGCCTAATCCGAATATCATCAGATTCTCATGGCCAAAGAAGACAAGGAGAAGACCGCATTTTTCACCCCATGTGGTACATATTGCTTTTTGCATATGCCTTTCAGGTTGAAAAGTGTTGGTTCTACATTTGCAAGAGTGGTCCAGATTGGTTTTGAGCCCCAGCTACATAGAAATATGGAGGCTTATATGGACGACGTAGTGGTCAAAACCAAGGACAAGGCTACACTCATATCAGACCTAGAAGAAACATTTGCTAATCTGCGCAAGATCAACATGAAGCCAACCTTGAGAAGTGTGTGTTTGGTGTCCCATATGGCAAGCTTCTCGGGTTCTTTGTATCTAAACGAGGAATTGAAGCAAATCCTGACAAGATCATAGCAATTGAGCAAATTGAAGCACCAAAACGTGTCAAACATGTGCGTCATCTTGCCGGCTGTCTTGCTGCTCTGAGTAGGTTCATCTCAAAATCTTTTGAGCGCGCCCTACCCTTTTTCAAAATCTTGAAGAAGGCAGGTCCAATGAAATGGACTCCGGAAGCGAAGGCAGCACTGCAGGATTTAAACAAGTACCTCTCCTCTCCGCCAATCCTAGTCATGCCAAAACCACAAGAGCCTGCTATACCTAGCAGCAACAAATCAAGTGGTGAGTGCTGCACTAGTGGCTGAAAGAGAAGTTAATGAAGAAGCAATGGCAATGGCAGGGCCACCAAGGGACGAGCCAGGACATTCCCCGGCAGGGTCTGGTATCGGCAAGGAAGGATTTGCGCAGTCGAATGGGACAATCCAAAAGAAGAAGGTGGTGTAGTGCCCAGTCTATTTTGTCAGCTCCTTGTTGCAGGGGGCAGGGGCCTCGAGGAAGTTGTGCCATTACTTCCAAGCACATGAGATGACCGTTGTCACCCGCTTCCCGCTGCAGCGGATATTGCGGAACCCAGAAGCTACCGGCAGGATTGTATAGTGGGCTTTGGAACTGTCAAGCTTTGGTCTCAAGTTTCAAAGCACTTCGACCATTCAGAGCAGAGCCTTGGTGGGGTTCATTACAGAATGGACCCCAACGCCGGATGAAGAAGTTCCAGAGTCAACTCTCCCCGGCAAGGAAACCGATCAAGAGTGGGTCATGTATTTTGCTGGGGCTTTCTCGCTACAAGGCGCCGGTGCTGGAGTGCTGCTTGTCGCGCCTACCGAAGAGCACCTCAATTATGTGATTCAGATGCACTTTCCCCAAGAGAGATCAACGAACAACACTGCCGACTACGAAGGGCTGCTCGCTGGTCTCAGGATCGTGACATACCTTGGGATCAAGAAACTAATTGTCAGGGGTGATTCTCAGCTTGTCGTCAGGCAAGTGAACAAAGATTACCAGAGTCCATTGATGGAAGCTTATGTGGATGAAGTGAGGAAGTTGGAAGAACATTTTGACATCCTACAAATGGAGCACGTCTCGCGTGCAGAAAACAGCGTTGCCGATGGCCTGTCAAAGTGTGCTGCCCTTAAGTTGCCCGTGGAAACAGGAACATTCGCGCTCCGATTGACTCAACCCTTCGTGACACCATCAACTAGACAACAGAAAAGAAGGCAGTTGAGTTCCGGCATGTATTTCCCGACAGAGCTCCTCGAAGTCGCCGGCGAGGAGGTTGCCAGGGACAACATCAGGCTTGTCGGTGAGCGCCGCGCTCCGGTGGAGTCTCCAGCTCTTGCCGTGGAAGCACGTTCTCCCGCCAGGCTTGCCGAGGTGCAACAGGCTCCTGCGGGGCCTCAAGCCATTGCCGTTGAGACAAATGCTTCCCCAACACAGGATATGCCTTTAGTCCTTGTTGTCGAGCCCAGGATCCAACATGGGCACAACACATCGTCCATTTCCTTCAAACAGGAGAACTCCTTGAGGAACAAGAGGAAGGAGAGAAAGTAGCACGCCAGTCTCATATGTACCAGTTCATAGACAACGTCATGTACAGAAAGAGACCGAATGGCATGAAACTGAAGTGCATTTCTTGGGAGGATGGACTAGAGCTGTTGGCGGAGATACATGGAGGCATATGTGGCTCCCACATAGGATCAAGAGCACTTGCCAGAAAGGCATTCCGGCAAGGTTTCTTTTGGCCCACTGCCCTCCAGGATGCAACCACATTAATAACCAGGTGTGAAGCATGTCAGTTTCATTGAAACAAATTACGTCAACCAGATCAAGCCCTTCAAACAATCCCTCTCTCCTAGACGTTTTCGGTCTGGGGGCTCGACATCTTGGGCCCCTTCCCCCGCGCTTTCGGTGTTGGAGATATACCCTAGAGGCAATCATGTATGATGATATTTCCTATGTGTTTATGAATAAATATAGTCCTTGGACATTATCACTTGTGTGTATTAACAAGTACGTGACTTGTTTATGAGACTATGCATTGTATGATAACTGTCCTAAATGGTCCCTAGTCCAAAAGGGCGGTGTGGATGCATAACTAATCAGACTAGCATATGACACGGTGGATTGTTCGGTCTCACTGATCATGTAGCATTGGATGGTAGCCAGATAATATGGACTCTGAAAGGTCTGGTCGGATTCGACATAGTCGAATCCGAGTCGAGATAAGGTATGAGTTGGACAGACCCAACTATGAAACGCAACCATAGGTCATGTGTGAGTCTCTAGTACAACACACGTTCTATGTCCTAAGACCTGAGTTGGCGCATGTACTCGGGATGGTGACAGACTTGCTTTGGGCTGACCAAGCGCTACTCCGTGACTGGGTAGTTACAAACATAGGTTTCGAACTTGTCCAGACCCATGCTGCTATTTGTCCCTCCGATCAGGAGAGATATACTCTGGGCCCCTCGGGTTATTCGACCTGGATAAGCATGGCCATGCGATGAGGATTATGAGATAATCCGAAGTGTTGGTCGGATTCACCGGAACGAGAAAGAGGTCGTGCTGCAACAAGGATCACCGTGTCGCCTTGTGCATGACAACATATATCGTGTGGCAAAGGGAACAAAAGTGTGAAGTATAGGTTCGCCAAACTAGCTTCATCGGACACTTGGATCTGGCACATTTTTCTAGAGGCCTCTAACAACTGGTCGAGTCGGATGTGATCTGACTCACGACTGAGTGGACGAGAACCTAAACGGTTGCGTGCTTAAGGAAAGGAACACGTGGGCTTTAGGATCCGTGTGAGGACCAAGAGTTGAGCCCGCGTCGGATGCCTATATATAGTGGAGGTGCGGCACACCCATCTGGCTGATCGCTTCGGTGCCATCATTAGGGTTTGCATGTGTTGCGAATAGCCACCTCCACTCACCATCGACTATGTGATCGGACCTAGCAGTTTGCTTCATGGTGTGTTCCTCCTGCACGCACGGATCTCGTTAGAGGCAGTGCACTTGCACTACTAGGGAAAACCCTAGTAGTAGCGCTCGAAATATGCATATTAGTAGTGTTGGGTGAAGCGCTACTGCTATCGCGCTACAGCTAAGTTTTAGCAGTAGCGCTGGCCTGGCAAGCACTACTACTATGTGTTGTTAGCAGTAGCGCCTGCCCAGGAAGCGCTACTGCTAACTATCTGTAGCACTTGGACGAACGAAGTGCTACTGCTAATCTAGCGCTGCTATTAGATGATTTCCAGCGCTACTGCTAGTATTCCTGCTTTCGCAGATTTACACCCTCTACGCATTTGTGATGTATTTATACAGTATCTATACAGTAGTTTCATCAGATCATCATGATACATCATTGTCATATAAGATATCCTCATCATCATCATTTTCGTCAATGATACATCATATAACAAGTTGGTCACTAGTCATAATTACAACTCCTCCTCATCATCATCATCATCAACTCTAACACATGGTAGCACATAATAACACATTGTACCTAGGACCTAGTCCTCTCTCATAGGACCAACTCTACCCTCTGTTAGGTACAATATCATAAAACAAGATAGGCCCTGACTCTCCATTATGGAGAACGGAGATCATCATGTCTCCCATTCTTGGCGTATGCACAATGTTGCTTCCAAGTAGCTCTCTACGATTGACCATACATTTTCCCAATCTTCGATTGTCATGACTCCATCAGTTTTAGAAATCCTGTATGGACAGGAGTGAAGCGTAGGCTGACCTATTCGTGGTGGCCCTAAGCTCATAACAACAACGCGACCTCTCGGAAACATCAGATGAGGCACACAATCATTCGGTATTTTCTGTTGAAAAACATAGTAATAATTTTGTAGTTAGCAATGTAGTTTAGTTTTAGAAGAATTTATGCAAAAGATGCACGGATGCCATAATAGTAGAATTAAAATCTTACCATGCAATCCCCATGGATGTTACCGTAGTTCACCACGTGCACTAGTGGCACGTATTGACCATAATGTACAGGAGTTTGATAATAGCTATTGTAATTCTCAAGATGACTAAGAAATGCGGTAAGATGATTTTTCTCCTTATAAGTTAATTCTGCTTCATCACTATAGTAGTAGGTTCAGTCTACCATCTTCCGTACATTTTTTGAAGAATGAAAATAAGATGTCAATGCAAATAAGTTGTCAACTATTTTTAAATAAACAATATAAATTACTTAATAAATATGGTTGAGAAGCTCACATAATGGTAGAACTGGAGGCGTCTGCACATCGACCCAGATGTCGATATTACCTTCAATACCATCTTCTAGACGAATATAAAAGGTGATAAGCATATTAGGCTCAAATGCATAAACCTTGCATGGTGTTTGCCAAGTTTTGCATTCAAAACAGCAAGAGGTGTCTGCATGGTACAATTTTACCGCAAAAGTAAAACCATGCTCGGTCCTCAAGTGAACTATCTTTACCTCCATATCGTTTTTAGTATTGAAACCAATCTTATCCAAGACAACAATTCTTGCATGGCAGGGGATACGCTAGTAGAATAGTAAAAAATTAAAATTATAAGTTGAAGCAAAAGAAGCAGAAGTCATGCTTAATTACGAAAAAAGACTTGTGATTGTGACTTACTCTATCCACTTCGAAGGTCTCATCCAGCATGATGGTGAGGCGCCTACCATCAACTAGGAAAGTCTTGTCACACAGGCCGCGCTCGTCTTCGTAGTATTCGCACATGGCGAATTTCCTTTCGTCCTCAGACATTTCCTATGTTCATAGTTGAAACATTTAAAATCGATCGAAGGAAACTACGAGAAAACTGATCAACACACAGATCACTATTACTCAATATTCAACGGTTTGACTTTAGGTCAATCGAGTATTTCCTTCCTAAACTCTCATCTCACGTATATGGTGGGCACTCCCTCAGATAGTGCAACAGTCGGTGACGGTGGCTCCTCCATTCGTCCCAAAGAGCATTACACCAAAATGTCTAGAACACTAGGACGAAGGAGAAGCGACCCCCATGACAACAGTCGGGATTCTTACTCTCTCTCTCTCTCTCATATATATATATATATATGATGGACACTCTCCCGGAAAGAAACACAAGGAGCCGAAATAGACCTAAAGTCAACCCGTTCCATATATCAAATAGACATGCATTCAATAAGCAAAACTAAATCATAAAACAAATTAGTATTCAAATTAGCATGCATTCAATAAGCAAAACTAAATCATCTCTTGAGTCCGTACATTGTCGAATAGTATCACTAATACATCACTAATACAATTAGAACCATAGCGAACGACGGGTATCGGCGCGGGCGGTGGACACCCAAAGAGAAGGAACCATCACATGATCATAGCTCGGGTGAGATCCCTGAAGAACCTGCCAGGTATTGGAGAACCTGGCGTCCAATGCAGCCATATAGCATCAGACGTGCTCGTCCTCCTCCCTAACACGACAACGTATCACCTCCGCGGGGCCGGCTCCCTCTGCACCGACAGTGGCCCATGCGATCGCCACCAAATAACCTCCGGGTCGACGACTGGCTGCGTCCTCACCAAGTTGCGCGCCCCGGAAGGTAGGACCTCGCAGTACCAGCCCGGCGGAGCCCAGTCCCGGAAATGGCCCCTATAATCAAGCAGGCCTCCTCCGCCGATTCGACGACGAGGATGCGGGCCAGGCATCATCGACGTCGAGAACAAATGCTTAATTATGAAAAAAAAATTAATAAACTTCTAAACTTAAATATATGTACTACAAAAACTAAATTAGATCATTATTATTCATCATGGGTGGACTATTGGTCTGTCAGGATTCTCCTTCCTCTCTCATATATGGTGGACACTCCCTCACTGATTTTTCGACCGTCGATGATGGTCGCGACTCCTTCTTCCCCTAGTGCATAACAAAGGTCTAGCACAAGGACAAGAAGGAGAAGTGACCCCCACGACAATAGTCGGCATTCTTCTTCTCTCATATATGGTGGAGACTCTCCCTCACTGATTTTTTAACTGTAATGTATGGAGCCCCGACAGACTTATAGTCAACTCAAAATGTCGTTTAATTCTCTTTCTAGCAAATCTGGGTCACTCGATATTTCCTACATATTCTAGCACAAGTCATGCTAAAATTCATGAAAAAATCCGGCATGACCTTTGCTAAAATAGGACATATCGAGCGCCTGAAATTTATGGAAACGGAAATGAATCAACACTCCGGCAAAACATAGGCCACTGTGAGGTGTTCCCTGCAAACATAGGCCACTTGGGCAAGCACTAGTACTACAGAACACTACATATCACATATTCCATGAAAATTGTCACAACTACTCATATAGCTACTACTCCACTACAACTATGAAAACATCTACATCGTCATCGACATGGGGATTTGGCTGGTCTCACCTGGAGGTCAGAGGTGGTCGGTGACGGGGACGACAGCGAGGATGATGCAGGGGCTCCTTGATTTCTGCAAAAACAAAATATAAACAAAATCATTATTATCCTCATCTTAGGACTTACTATAAATAAAAACAAAATTTCAATTAGATCATCAAATCTCATATACCTAAATTTTCTTACTAAAAATAAACTAGTTTATTAATTTAACTAGTTCAACTAAGCACTTACTATAAATAAAATAAACTAGTACTTACTAAAAATAAACTAGTTTAACTAGTTCTATTAATTTTCTGACTAATTCTATTAAACACTTACTAAAAAATAGTAAAAAAACTATATTCAATATTTTCTATAAACTAAACACTACTGCCCTAAATTAACATCTACTTAGTTACCTAACCTACTTCCCTAACTAAAAAACATCTAATTAACAGTACCACTACTGCCCTAACCTAATTAACATCTACTTAGTAACCAAATTAGTTAACCAAACGTCTAAAAAGCATCTAATTAACCTAGTTAGTAAACCAAATTAACCTAGAGGGAGAAGGAGGGAGGAGGGAGGAGGAGTACCTCTCGATGAAGGACGACCGGCGCGGGGGGGGGGGCAGCCGACAGGGGAGGAGGGCCGGTGCTGGAGGTTGGCCGACGGGGGAGGAGGCCGGTGCGGGGGAGGGTGGCCGGCGGGGGAGAGAAGAGCCAGCACGGGCGACGTAGGTCGACGGGAGAAGAGACAGCACGGGCGAGGGCGGTCGGCGATGGAGCGCGCGGGGGACGGCACCGCGTGAGGGAGTGCGGCAGCAAGAGTGAGAGTGTGTGAGGGGGGAGTGAGGTTGAGCACGGGCGTTGGTGTGGATAAGGAGCCCATAGTATTAGCGCTTTTATTTATAAAGTGCTACTGCTATGTTTAGTAGCAGAAGCGCTTCCTACATAAAAGTGCTACTACTATGCCCGGCCTGCCGGCAACAGCCTGACAATTTTACTAGTAGCGTGTTTTATGACAACAACGCTATTGGTAAGTTCATAGTAGCAGCGCTTTCCATGCGCAAGCGCTACTGATAAGTAGTAGTATCGTTCTCTTATAAAAAGTGTTACTACTAATCTCCAGTGTATAGGCATTTTCCTAGTAGTGTTGCGCCACACCGGCGAACTTGTACGTGGGATCCGACGATCGCCCGTTCGAGAGAGTCGGACCGGCTATTCGAGGGAGATCGGACGAGGAGGAGATGGACCACACGGACGTGCTGCCCCACCTCTTCTTCGGCTGAACGACAATGCGCGTCTAGTGGTAACGATCTGTGATCCACCTCCATAGTGTGTTCTTGGATGTTCTGCGCGTCGGAAATTTTTAATTCACATGCAATGCACCTACAGTAGAACCCAACAGTGGTATCAGAGCCTCTGCTATAGGTTTTGGTTTCAGATCGGTAGCATATGTGATATGTGGCGACGGCGGATGTGATTTGTCGTCGTTCATGAGATCGGCTATGTGCACGGTTGATGATATCAATTGCACATCGGGATAGATTGTCTCTATGTTTTCTATCAATCGGAGTCGATGAGGTCGTGACACAGCCTACCCCTACCAGTCGGTATCCGCCATCGGGGTTAACTGTGAAATGCAAATCTGAATTGGTCGGTATCTAGCGGGACCATTGTGTTCATAGCGCCTTGTATTTCGTACACGATCACACAAACCGGTAGAATGCGATTCTATGCATAAGTTTGTTTTGCAGGTTTGATGTGAATAGTATGGCTCATATGTATGTGATGCATGTGTGTAATTTAGCATGACCTGCATGTCATGATTGTCAGCCGGCAGGAGCCAAAGTGTTGTCATTATATTTTATAACGACCTGCGTGTCGACTTGTGATCCTTTGTAAATTCATTACTAGTTGTAGTAGTTGGAGGACAGAGATCAAGTTCGAGGCTTTGGCGTCCTGGCGAGGCGGACAAGATGGAGTTCTGCCCTGGTCATCAGAGTTGGAGCCGACCTGGAAGGATGTCCATGAAGGAGCCATACTATTTCACATATTTATGTTTATATGTGATTGATATTGCTTATTGTTTCTATGCATGTTAGTATGGTAGAAATATCCCTCATTAATATCAAGCACATTGCCATTCCGGATGTTGCACCTTCGCACGTCAAGTACATCTAGTGGTGGGCTCATAAAATTGAGGTGCTACTGGGTGTCCCTGAACTAGAGGGTTCGTGTCGGACACGGACATGCACTGCATCAGGTTAACTTGACAAGGCTATCAAAACGGTTTTGGGCCTTGTTGCTAAGAAGGTTGGGAGACGGGGTATAAGATACCTACCCGATCAACAGGAGTCATATAGAGCTACGGTTATCAAGGAGTTGCTTGCCGAATAGGCAAGTTGGCTAGCAGTGATGCTAAAGCTCACAAGTCGCTCGTGCTAGACGGGTCCCGAATCACTGAGAGTTTGCGGAGGGATGCTGACTTTAGTGGGAGTAGTTCTGTTTAAGGCTTGAATTACTCTACATAAACACATTACTTAGTGATTGCATATTTTCTGTTGTAGATCAATGGCACCACCTGCTCAACCCAAATTTGAATTGAAATCAATTCTCGAAAAGGATAAACTGAATGGAACAAACTTTACCACCTGGTATAGAAATCTGAGAATTGTTCTCAACCGTGATAAAAAGGAACATGTTCTAGAGGATCCACTTACAGAGGAACCTGCCGAGAATGCTAATGCCACAACCAAGAATGCCCACCAGAAACTCATTGATGAATCAAACGAGATCAGCTGCCTCATGCTGGCTTGTATGGAGACTGATTTGCAACAACATTTCAAAAACATTCAGGCTTTCGATATGGTCGAGAGTTTGAAGAGCATGTTTCAGGTGTAGGCTAGTACAGAAAGGTTCAACGTATGGCAGTCCTTGACGGATTGTAAGCTGAAGGAGGGTGATCCAGTGAGCCCGCATGTGATCAAGATGATCACGTACATGCAAGCTTTGGATCGGTTAGGCTTCCCACTTGGGGATGAGCTGTCCACGGATGCAATTTTGGGTTCTCTTCCACCTAGCTATGGGACGTTCGTCTCGAACTATCATATGCATGGCATGGATAAGAAGCTCACTGAATTGCATGGGATGCTCAAGGTTGCAGAGCAAGATATTAAGAAAGGTACGCATCAAGTGTTGATGGTGCAGAACTTGGCTAAATTCAAGAAGAGTTGGTCCAAGAAAAAGGGTATGGCAAAGGGCACGAAGAAGGTTGTCTTCGCCGCTGAGCCAAAATCTGGACCAAACTTAAAGACCATTTGCTTTCACTGCAAGTAAGCTGGTCACTGGAAGAGGAACTATAGCAAGTGGCTTGCTGAGCATGGCAAGAAGGCCGGAAATGCTTCTTCAGGCAAAGGTACACTTGTTACATATGTTATAGACATTTACCTTTCTGACATACCTAGTAGCTCTTGGGTATTTGATATTGGATTGGTTGTTCATATTTGCAACTCGATGCATGGGCTGGTAAGAACTAGGCATGTGGCACAAGGGGAGATTGACATCAAGGTCGGCAAGAAAGCAAGAGTTGCTACGTTGGAGGTTGGCACGATGTAGCTCAAGCTTCCTTCTGGATTTATTTTGGAATTGAATAATTGTTATTACATTCCGCACTTAGTCGGAACATTATTTCTGCCTCATGCTTGATGAGTCAAGGTTATGAATTCAATATAAAGGACAATGGTTGTTCATTTTATTTGAATGGAATGTTCCATGGATATGCACCCATAGTAGATGGGATATTCATTTTAAATCTAGAAACGTAACCAGTCTATAACGTAAATGTGAAGAGGCATAAGCCTAATGAGATAAATCCGACATACTTCTGGCATTGCGGCTTGGACACATTCGTCTGAAACGCATGAAGAAGCTCCATGACGATGGACTCCTAACTTCGTCCGACTTCGGGTCGTTCGAGACATGCGAATCATGCTTGCTAGGCAAGATGACTAAGTCTCCTTTTGCAAAGAATTGCGAGAGGGCGTGCGAGCTGTTGGAGCTTATACACAATGATGTGTGTGGTCCAATGAGCACAATAGCCAGAGGTGGCTATCAGTACTTTGTGACTTTTACCGACGACTTGAGTAGATATGGATATATCTATTTGATGAGGCACAAGTCGTAAACTTTTGAAAGGTTCAAAGAGTTTTAGAGCGAGGATGAAAATCAGCTCGGCAAGACGATAAAACTTGTACGGTCAGATCAGGGAAGTGAGTACATGAGCCAGGAGTTTGATAATCATCTAAAAAGCCGAGGTATAGTACCTCAGCTCACACCTCTTGGTACACCACAGAGAAACGGTGTGTCAGAACGGAGAAATCAAACCTTGTTGGACATGGTCTGTTCGATGATGAGCAAATCAGATTTACCCTTGTTAGTCTGGGGATACGCTCTAGAAACTGCAGCTTTCACACTTAATAGGGTACCATCTAAATCCATAGACAAGACACCACATGAGATGTGGACTCGAAAGAGTCCTAGTTTGTCTGTTCTAAAGATTTGGGGTTGTGAAGCATTTGTCAAGCGACTCATGTCGGACAAGCTTACATCCAAGTAAGATAAATTCATATTCATGGGATATCCAAGGGAAACCTTGTGATACAAATTCTACAACCGAGAAGAGAACAAAGTGTTTGTTGCTCGAAATGGGGTTTTCCTAGAGAAAGAGTTTCTCGATCGGGAGGCCAGTGGGAGAACGGTGTGACTCGAAGAAATTCAAGAGCCACTATAGGGCGACTCGGCTGGTGATAAGATCATACCATAGTTGATTAGGGAACCTGTAGTGGAGTCGGCACCAGAGCCACGGAGGTCGGAAAGATTGTGCAGAGTGTGCGATGTTTTGTTGCTAGAAACCGACAAGCCGGCCACGTACGCGGAAGCGATGGTGAGCCCATATTCCGAGGCATGGCTAGAGGCCATGAGATCCAAGTTAAAGTCCATGGATGATAATCAAGTCTGGGACTTGGTTCATCCGCCACCTGGCGTAGTTGCCATTGGTTGCAAATGGGTCTTTAAGAAGAAAACCGATGTGGATGAAAAAATTAGATCCACAAAGCTCGGCTTGTCGCAAAAGGTTATGGACAAGTTCAAGGAATTGACTACAACGAGACCTACTCCGTTAGCGATGCTAAAGTCGGTCAGGATCATACTAGCTATAGCTGCATATTTTGATTATGAGATATGGCAGATGGATGTCAGAACGGCTTTCCTTCTTGGAAATTTAAAAGAGGATGTATACATGATACATCCTGAAGGTTTTGTAGATCCAACTAATACTGGTAAAATATGCAAGCTCGAGAGATCCATTTATGGATTGAGGCAAGCAGCTCAGAGTTGGAACATTCGTTTTGATGAAGTCATCGTTGACCTTGGTTTTATCAAGAATGAAGAGTACTATTGTTTATACAAGAAGTCTAGTGGGAGCTTGGTAGTATTTTTTTATCTTTTATGTGGATCACATACTGCTGATCCGAAATGATGTTTCGATGCTGAACTCGGTCAAGGAATCATTGAATGCCAAGTTTTCAATGAAAGACCTTGGAGAGGCAGTGTACATTTTAGGCATCAAGATCTATAGAGATAGATCGAGGAGGATGCTCGGCTTAAGCCAGAGCACGTACATAGACAAAGTGGTGAAGAGGTTCAACATGAGTGAGGCCAAGAAAGGGTTCTTGCCCGTCTCACATGGTATAAGGCTAAGCAAGACTCGGAGTCCTACGACTTCTGATGAGCGAAACCAGATGAGTAGGATTCCATATACCTCGGCAATTGGATCCATCATGTATGTCATGCTATGTACACAACCTAATGTTGCCTATGCAATAAGCTTAACAAGCAGATACCAGACCGACCCAGGTGAGAGTCATTGGGCAGCGGTGAAAACTATCTTGAAGTACCTGAAAAGGACTAAAGAGATGTACCTAGTTTATGGAGGTGAGGAGGAGCTCTGCGTAAAGGGTTACGCTGATGCTAGTTTCCAAACCCATAGGGATGATTGTCGATCGCAAACTGGATTCATGAATGTCATGAATGGAAGAGCAGTGAGCTGGATGAGTTCAAAGAAAGATACGGTGTCCGACTCCACAACAGAGGCCGAATACATTGTGGCTTGTGAAGCCGCAAAGGAAGGTGTTTGGATTCGGAAGTTCCTCGAAGATGTTGGTGTGTTCCCGGGCTAGTCAAAACTATTGGACCTTTATTGTGATAATTTAGGTGCCATCACACAGGCCAAGGAACTGAGACAACACCACAAGACCAGGCACGTAGACCGAAAATATCACTTGATATGAAAGCTCATAGAGAAAGGTGATACCAATTTATGCAAGATTCATACGGATGCAAATGTTGCAGATCCATTAACTAAGCCGCTTCCACAACCCAAGCATGAGGGGCATGTTAGAGCTATGGGCATTCGATGTCTACTTGATTGATTCTAGTGCAAGTGGGAGACTGTTGGAGATATGCCCTAGAGGCAATCATGTATGATGATATTTCCTATGTGTTTATGAATAAAGATATTCCTTGGACATTATCATTGATGTGTATTAATAAGTACATGACTTGTTTGTGAGACTATTCATTGTATGATAACTGTCCTAAATGCTCCCTAGTCCAAAAGGGTTGTGTGGACGCACAACTAATCAGACTAGCATATGACACAGTGGATGGTTCGGTCTCACTGATCATGTAGCATTAGATGCTAGCCGGATAATACGAACTCGGAGGTCTGGTCGGATTCGACATAGTCGGATCCGAGTCGATATAAGGTTTGAGTTGGATAGACCCAACTATGAGACCGAGTGATAGGTCATCTGTGAGTCTCTAGTACAACATATGTTCTATGTCCTAAGACCTGAGCTGGTGCATGTACTCGGGATGGTGACAGACTTGCTTTTGGCCGACCAAACGCTACTCCGTGACTAGGTAGTTACAAAGGTAGGTTTTGGGCTTGTCCAGACCCATGCTGTGAGACATGGTCGAGCAAGATGGGATTTGCCCCTCCGATCAGGAGAGATACACTCTGGGCCCCTTGGGTGATCTGACCTGGATAAGCATGGCTTGGCGATGAGGATTATGAGATAATTCGAAGTGTTGGTCGGATTCACCGGAATGAGAAAGAGGTTGTGCTGCAACAAGGATGACCATATCACCTTATGCACGACAACATATATCGTGTGGCAAAGGGAACAAAAGTGTGAAGTACAGGTTCACCTAACCAGCTTCATCGGACACTTGGAGTTGGCACTTCTTGCTAGAGGCCGCTACCGACTGGTCGAGTCGGATGTGATCTGACTCACGACCGAGTGGACGAGAACCTAAAGGGTCGTGTGCTTAAGGAAAGGAACACATGGGCTTTAGGATCCGTGAGAGGCCCAAGAGTTGAGCCCGCGTCGGATGCCTATATATAGTGGAGGTGCGGCACACCCATCTGGTTGATCTCTTCGGTGCCGTCATTAGGGTTTGCATGTGTTGCGAATAGCCACCTCCACTCGTCGCCGACTGTGTGATCATACCTAGCAGTTCGCCGCACGATGTGTTCTTCCTACACGCGCAGATACCGTTAGAGGCGGTGGACTTGCACCGCTCCGGCGAACCTTCACGTGGGATCCGACGACCGCCCGTTCGAGGGAGATCGGACCGGCTGTTCGAGGGAGATCGGACGAGGAGGAGACGAAACATGCGGACGTGCTGCCCCACCTCTACTTCCGTTGCACGGCACTACGCGCCTGGTGGTAACGATCTGTGATCCACCTCCATAGCATGTTCTTGGATGTTCTGCGCATAGGAAAATTTTAATTCGCATGCGATGCACCTATGATAGAACCCAACAACCAGGAGCTTTGAGCACTTGTACATTGCGATCGACAAGTTCACAAAGTGGACGAAGTGGAAGCAGTGAGAAAGGTGATAGCACAGTCAGCCGTCAAGTTCTTCAAAGGACCAGTCTGCCACTTTGGTGTTCCCAACAGGATCATCATAGACAACGGCACACAGTTCACGAGCCATGCCTTCATGCAGTATGTCCAAGACCTTTAGTAGTAGAATCTGTTTTGCTTCCATTGCCCACCCATGGAGCAATGACCAAGCGGAAATGGCTAATGCTGAAGTGCTGTGTGGCCTCAAGACAAGGACTTTCGACAAGCTACACAAGTGCGGAAGGCACTGGATTGATGAGCTGTCGATGGTTCTTTGGTCCATTAGAACGACACCAAATCGAGCTACCGGCCAGACACCCTTCTCCCTCGTATATGGGACATAGGCAGTTCTTCCCACGGAACTCATGTACGGGTCACCTGGAGTGCTCGCTTATGATGAGCTCGAGCAAGAGCAGTTGCGGCAAGATGACGCGACGCTCCTTGAGGAAGACCATCTTTAGGCTATTGTGAGAGCTGCACATTACCAGCAAGCTTTGCGTCGCTACCATAGCCATAAAGTTAATACTAGAAGTCTTGAAGAAGGCGACCTTGTTCTTCGACGAGTTTAGTCCGCCAAGGATTCCAGCAAGTTGACAC
This sequence comes from Hordeum marinum, assembly GCA_022496015.1. NCBI lineage: Eukaryota > Viridiplantae > Streptophyta > Magnoliopsida > Poales > Poaceae > Hordeum > Hordeum marinum. Next base: position 341,627,157 of record CM039675.1, read on the forward strand.
CAAAGTGGGAACGCCCTTATCGGGTAGTACGAGTCACCAGGCCTGGCGCAGTCCACCTGGAGACCGAAGATGGCATCCTAGTGAGCAACTCCTGGAATATTGAACATGTTCGCAAGTTCTACCCATGAGGCGCGATTGTCGGGCCCCCCGGCAACCACCTTTTGTACAAGTCTTGCCGTTGAAGCATGTAATCATTGGTACAAAGCCAGGCTCAGACTCTGTGCGTAGTTGAATAAAGATAAGTGTTCCGCAAATCTTGATTGAGTCTCATGTTTACTTATGTGCATGTTTGTCTGAGATATTGCATTACACTTAATCCCGGCAAGAACTAACGGACCGCCAAGGTTCCATATCCATATTTTCTCTTCTTTCTTTTTCTCAAAGGATAGAAGGTTACCTCCCGTGCAGCTTTGCCGGGGGGAATGGTGGTATGGATACCTATGAGCTTATGTGCATGTTTGTCTGAGATATTGCATTACACTTAATCCCGGCAAGAACTAACGGACCGCCAAGGTTCCATGTCCAAAGTTTCTCTTCTTTTTTTTCTCAAAGGACAGAAGGTTACCTCTCGTGCAGCTTTGCCAGGGGGAATGGTGGTATGGATACCTATGAGCGACATCCGAAAAAAATCTTGCTGGAAGAAGTACGGCAACGAAAAGATAAGTTGCAAAACCCCAAGTGAATTCTCGTTGTGGAGTTATTTTCCTTGGGCGATTTCGACTTCTGTATTGAAAACCTCCACGCGAAGGAACCTTGTTGCGATTGGTTGCATCCCTATTCTATTTCGAGTCCGCTCAACAGTCTAGGTGGCTGCACTAAAAGCACTTGTCGGCGGCAACCCCACCAACAGGCCGCTAAAGTCCCGCACCTAGCGCTCGCAGCAAAGGAGTGCATGCCAGCAAGTTTTCAATCAAGCGTAGGGTGAATGCATACAGAGAGAAATCAAACAAGAAGGATAACATGATAGTTGTTCAAAGCATAACAAGAAATATTACATCAGTCTTGCCGGGATACTAACATAAAATAAATTGTTCTTGGCATGGATGGCGGCGAGGAGTAAGGCAGCTAGTCCCGGCGATCACCTTCGACCCGCTTGACTTGGCTTACCCTATTGACAATGGGCGCGACAAGTTCCTCAAGCGCTTTGACATTTACGCCCTTCGGGAAGTGGTCGAAGACGTTGGATAAGTTGATGCCGGGGTTCTTGTATGCCACCTTGACGAGCACCTTGCGGATAATGGCCTGGCAGAGCTTGCGCGATTCGCTGGTCAGATAGGATGCCCGGTCGGAGTGAAGTTCTTCCAAGGTTCCAAGCAGGCTGTTGAAGAACATGGTCACCTTGGCGCTCATGGACACCTTTTTGTCGGGAGAATACATGGGGCCCTCCAAGCCCATGGCAGATAGTTGTGCAGCAAGCTTCTCCACGTCGTCGACGAGCTTCTCGGTCTAGATTTCCACTCCATGTACATAGTCGTTGTGGGCGGTAGCAGCGCTCCTGACCAGCTCCTTCTCATCATGGAGATCCTTGACCAGAGCCTTCTCGCGGGTCCTGGCGGTCTCGAGGGTCTCGGTCAGCATAGCCGGCTTCAGGTTCAGGTCATTGATGGACCCGCTGGCTGAAGAGAGCAGCTTAGTCTTGTCAGAAATGGCGATCTGCATCTCCATTAGGCTAGCAAGAGCCTTGTCTCTTTTAGTCTGAAGCAACAAGACCTCCTTGCCGAGATCCTCAAGGTTGGCCTCCAGCTTCTTCACCCTCTCCTCCTGCAAGTCCTTTGCGGCCTTTGCAGCTTCGGCAGCATCGGCGGCCTGCTTCAGCTTGCCGGCATGGTCTACAGTTAGAGCCTCGAGCGCCTCCTTGTGCTTCTGCTCTAGCTCCCGGGTCCACCGCATGATGAGCTCCTCGAGCTCCACTTCCTTGCCGCCAAGTTTGTCGGCAAGTGCCTTCTCGTGAGCGGCAACGTCTTCCTATTGGGCATCGAGCAAGATACGGTGCTTGGTCAAGCGAGCATCCTCTACAGCAGCCCGTTGTTTGGCCTCCTCCTATGCCTGCTCGGCGTCGAACTGCTGCATATAGAGTTGGCTCCAACCTTGGCTCAATTGCACCTGGCCAGTCTTTAGGTTCTGGGAAGCTTGGGCAAACCAAACCTGAGTTTATTCGATGCTCTCCTGGAAATTGGCCTCTGCCGCTTCCATAACTACTGCCCTAGAGTCCAGTTTCTCCTTTTGGGCATAGTGAAGCGCTTGGAGCTGCCGGATGTTGTCACCCATGGTCTGGAGGAGCTGCTCTTCTTGGGATTTGCTACTAGCATTTGGCTCATCGAAGATCAAGCCCGGCAGCAATGATGGACTCCTCAACAAAAACTTCCCCTTTAGGCGACACGCCAGTGCTTGTCGTGCCGGGGATACTGACAAACAAGTTGTTGCCGACCTTGAAGTACCTGCTTGATGAAGGGGCTTCGGATGTAGGCAGCTGGTCATCGATGACCGCCTCCCCAGCAGCTGGAGGCTCAGTGGTCGGCGTAGCGCCTGGCGCTTCTATGGCAGGAATGTCATCAGTGTGACCACTGGCCTCCTCATCGGCCCTCTCGGCACACTTCTTGGTGGCCTTCTCCTTTTGTGCAGCCTTGGCGGCCTTAGCACTAGCGGCCTCGGCGGCAGCGTTCTTGGTGGCCTTAGCGGGAGCACTCTTGATGGCCTCCTCAGCAGCGATCCTGTCGGCCTCAACAGCAGCATCCCTAGCAGTCTCCTCGATGACGGTGTCGACGTCCATGCCATCCATCGAGGGAGTGTCTGAAGGACAAGAAAGCAAACCAAGCAAAGCTGAGGTGGAAGTTCAAGAAGACAAAAATACGAACATAATAAAGAGTACCTGCACCAACGACGGTTGCCGACGAAGACCTGCCGATGCCCGTGCTTGCTGGCTCTCCCTCATCGCGATAAAGCGCGCTGGAGGAAGTCCTTGTCGGGGATCCATCTCTGGGCAGCATAGATGATGGCGGCGGCGTATCAGGGACAACCGATGATGGTTCTCATTGTCGCCGCCCTCCTCCTGCATGTCCGGTGATGTCAGCAGTAAAGATGCACACCCCAACACTTGCCAGCGGGAAGTGAGTAATGGGCTCATGTTGGGGGCTCCGCCGAGGGCTGAGTCAAGGGCTGCACTATGGGCTGGCCTCCGAGTTAATGATGGTCATCCTTGGCATGCCTGAGGCGCTTGCCGACGACTCCTCAACCGTCGAGGTCCTCGCCCTCTTCGCTATCCGTAGCGCCAGTGTTTCCGCATCCCTGTGGAGGCAAACCAAGGCAAATCAAATGAGTAAAGTAAAAACCAAAAATTAGAGGAGAAAAAAGATACGGCAAGATCCTTACTCCTCTTCTTCTCCCGAGCTAAGGGCAGAAAGGTCAAAGGCGACCTCTGCCGTGGTGCCCATGGGAGCGGGTGAAGGGGTGCTCCTGGATCGCTTAGCCGCGACAGGCACGGGTTGCTGATGAGCTTCTTATTGCCGCGCGGCCTTGTCGGTCGCCCCCTTGTCAGGGACTATGCTGCTCGAAGGAACTTGGCGGACCGGAATCCTAGAGGTGGCGCTCCAAAGGACGCGCCTCTTCTTTGGTACAAGGGACGGGGCCTCCTCGAGCAGCTCCTCCTCAGCCGTGTCTTCGGCAGGGCAGCCCCGGGCCGGTGTGCCGCTTTACTACTCAGTGGTCCCGCCCTGCCCGGCAAGATCTTTGTCCAGCAGTGTTTCCCCTCCGCCGGCTTCATTTTCCAAGAAGCCAGCACTGCCAGCCTTCGCGGCAAGATCTGCTTGCTCCGCCCTGCTGCCGATGTATGCCAGTTCCTCCCCGGTGGTGTCGCGGACGAGGCCCTCTTCCCCACAGATGGCCCTCTTCGTCAAGTTATCAAAGAATTCTTGTGCCTGCTCTACAGGCGCCTCGATCCAAGAGGTGTCAAGGTTGTGGGCCTCGAACACCGGCATCATGGCAATGATTCTACGTAAAGCAAAATTGTTGCACAAGGGGACTATGCCTGCCGACAGCTCATGTACCATAGCACTCTTGAACAGCTTCTGGAAGAGAGCTTTGTGCTGCACAATGGTCAGGTTGTGGTTCAGCCCGGGGCGCACCCTCATGATGTCCGCCGCATTCCGGAATTCCCAAGCTAGCCTCCCCTTATTCTGGAGGGGAGCAATGCGCCAGCGAAGGAAATCGGCACCAATCATCTCTACGGTGAGGTCGGCGTTTCTGAGGCGGTGAATCCTAGTGGTCACGACTATGAGCTTCCCATCCTCAGGGTCAAGGGCGCTCCAGTTGTCGCCGCGCACCATCTTGGTATGCCGCGGTAAGCAGAAACGCTGGAATTTCTCCTCTCGAACCCAGCACCATTTGCCCCGCCACTCGTCCCACCTCTCGCAGTAGGCCCCGTCTGGGTAGACCTCCTTGGTTCCTCGCCGTGGAATCCAAGTGCTGGCACCGGAAAGAGCTCCGCCTTGTTGGATGCGGGGGGTAAAATAGTGGCAGAAGAGAGCAGTGCAAAGTTTTCACAAAGATGAGCGAAAACTGACATGGACGTGACGACATTCGACGTAAAATCCAAGAGTTGGAAGCCTTAGGTGAACATGAGGTCGTTGAAGAAATCCGAGAAAAGGGGGCAGAGCCCGTACTAAAGATAATCGGCAAAGAAAGGATATTTGCCTAGGCCGCTCCTAGAAGGTCCTAGACTCACGCGGGTGGTGGGATGCGCCGTCATCCCTGTCGCCCACATCCACCGGTATCGCTTCTTCAGAACGTCCACATCAAGCCTCGGTGGAAAGACAACGTGCTCCTTCCGCATCCTCACCAGCTTGTTCTCCGGGACGACCTCTGCTTCCTTGCCCTTACTAGCTTTGGGCTGCATGGTGACTATGAGGGTGGGGGCTGAAGTCAGAGGGGGCGCGGGGGCGTGGATGAATGGAAGGGGTTTCGGGCTCGAGGAAGAAGACGGTGGTGGTTCTCATATTGGCAAAGACGAGAGGTAAATGAGCAGTGCCTCTGCAATTTCCTCTTTATGGGGAAGGCACGGGGAGGCCTCTTTACTAAAATAATATAGAAACGGTTCGTGGCTGCGCTGCTGTAACTGCTACGCCGCGCATGTATCCCACGTCCCATATTCAATGGGCATCATGGAGAAGCGCAACAAGCGTAATGATCATGACTGCAAGGCCCTGCCATGCATGCCCATGCATAGTTTGGGCCAAGCCCAACAATGCCTCGCGACGTGTGTGGCCAGGCCCGGGGGCTCCTGTCGGTGCACTAGAGTTTTGGGCTCTCTAGTGCCCCTTACTCGTGTACAGGCTATAGTAGACACCCTGACGACGAGGCCCAGCAGGGGCTTGCCAGGTATACACACAGAAGAATCAAGACCCCCAAGCAAGTCAAGGCCCCAACAATCCCTGGCAAGGCAAAGCCCCGGCAAGCACCCACTAGCGCACAGGCCAGGTGTCGCCTCACCTATGCACGTGTCGCGGCGTCAGCGATGGAGGGGCTAAGCGGTGCCGATGGGACGAACTCCTGTCCCGTCCCATAGACGGATAGAGATGCCTGACGGTGCATTAAATGTGCCTGTCCTACTCCATTAGTGTTAGGTATGATAGCACTGTAGCTATGCACACCCCGTGTACGCACTGTATGCTACTGTTGGGATCCCCTTCAGAGTATAAAAGGAGGCCCAGGGCATTACAATGGAGGACTTTTGGACTTTTAGTCTTTTGGCTTTTCGACTTGGGACCTTCTAGCCCACATGCGTGGCAGCTGCTCACAGCTCCTGTAGCTAGAACCCTAAGAACACTCTCAATACAACCAAGCAGGAGTAGGGTTTTACGGATCCTTGTGGCCCGAACCTGGGTAAAATCCCCGTGTGTTGTTCACCAGACCTGCTCTTTGTGTGTGCCTGCCCACCCACACCCCCCCCCCCCCGCCGAACCGAAAGGGGTCCCTCTGATCCCGTAGGTTTTCATTCCGCACAACACCATGGAGGAGGAAGCAAAAGGGGGAGACCCAATCCCCCTCTCTCTGTCGGTGGCGTCGGAGTGCAATCGGGGGAATCATTGCCTCGGTGATCGTCTTCATCAAAATCACCTTCTTCATCACCGACCTCATATATTTTCAGCGGTCCACTCTCCCACATCTCACTGTAATCCCCTACTTCAACATGGTGCTTTATGCCACATATTAAGATCAAATGATGTGTTGCCATCCTATGATGTTTTGAGTAGATTTATTTTGTCTTATGGGTTGATGATCTAGATTGGTTTGAGTTGTATGTTTATTTTGGTGATCTCCTATGGTGCCTTCCGTGCCATGCGCACATGAAGGATTCCCATTGTAGGGTGTTGCAATACGTTCATGATTCGTTTATAGTGGGTTGCTAGAGTGACAGAAGCTTAAACCCGAGTAAGGGGGTTGTTGCATATGAGATAGAAGGGGACTTGATGCTTTAATGCTATGGTTGGGTTTTACCTTAATGATATTTAGTAGTTGTGGATGCTTGCTAGAGTTCCAATCATAAGTGCATATGATCCAATTAGATAAAGTATGTTAGCTTATTCCTCTCCCTCATATAAAATTGCAATAATGATTTCCGATCTTGTTAACAATTGCCTAGCACACTTCCGCACACCGACCCATCATCATTACACACTCGCTATTTGTTATATATTCTAAGTTTATGATAACCTCACCTATTTTTATATTTAAGTTCTCCAATATCATGCAAAGCTATTCTCTTCATACCCACAACGTAGTTTTATTTCTCGTTTCTAGTTGGAAGCAAACGTTTGGCGTATGTAGAGTCGTATCAGTGGCCGATAGGACTTGAGAGAATATTGATCTTACCTTTATATCCTTGTGGGTTAGATACTCCATACTTATCACTTCCACCTTTGGAAATTTCTAAGATGATTCCTTGCACTTGGGGATTATCATGCTCTTTTCCGGCGCCGTTGCCGGGGAGCAATAGTGTGTGGTTAATATTTTCGTGTATGCCTGTTTGCCTCTATCACTAATTTTTTTTTTCAATTTTGTTTATGTTTTATTATTTTATTTATTAATTTTTGGGTGAAACATACAAAAACATTTGAAAAACTAAATACACAAAAAATATTTACTTGCCTTTTATAAGAGAAGCGATCGGAAAGTTATGCATTGGAGAAGTGAGGGCCGACCTTGAACACTTGTGTTCATGCTCATGGAAACAATGTAGAATTTTTCATGGACTTTTCGCAAAAATATATATCCCCTTGTATATATCCATTGTACTATAAAAATATTGTGCCAAGATTTGTCTTTAGGATGATTAGATTGCTAGTTTGCTATGTATGGCGCAAAAACAGAAACTTTGGCTGTAGTGTGTGAATTTACATTTTTAACTGGAACATCAAAATTTCAAAAAAATGACACAGTACTGATATATATTTTTTATTAATTTGTCCTAAAGTTTCAGAATTGTTTGAGGTACATAAGTATACGAAGTTTCCATATTGCTACAGACTGTCCTGTTTTTCACAGATTATGTTTTCTATGCGTTGTTCTCTTATTTTGATGAATCTATGGGTTGTATCGGGGGGTATGAACCATAGTGAAGTCGGCCTACAGTATATATAATGCTAATATGAATTTGGAATGAGTTCACAAAAGTACTTAAAGTAGTATTTTGCTTTATTATACTAACGGATCTCATGAGGGTTTTGTTAAGTTTTGTGTGAATGAAGTGTTCGAAGATCGAGGAGGTATCGATATAAGAAGAATATGGAGAGACAAAACTTCAAGATTGGGGATGCCCAAGTAACCCAAGTAAATATTTCAAGGATACACAAGCATCTAAGCTTGGGGATGCCCCGGAAGGCATCCCGTCTTTATTCTTCAACAATTATCGGTATACCTCGGTTTTTGTTTTGTTCACATGATATGCGTCTTTAGTGTTTTTATTTTCCTTTATGCACCCTTCTAGTATGATATAGTCCTTCATTGATTTGTAGAATGATTCATATGCTTCACTTAAATCTTTTGAGTATGGCTTTGTAGAATGCTCTTTGTGCTTCACTTAAATCTTTTGAGTATGGCTTTATAGAATACTCTGTGTGCTTCACTTATATATTTTGAGCTTGGATATTGGTTAACATATATTAATTGTATAATTCTCTATTAACTTCACTTATATCTTTTAGAGTATGAATAAAATTATCATCGAAATTAGGCTTGGAAGAGTATCATTAAAATGTCATGTCTAGCTAAAAAGGCATTAAAGAAAAGCACTTGTTGGGATACAACCCAACACTTTAACTTTTTGTGTGTTCACATGATTAATACACCGTAGTAATCATGTTTTGTGCCTTTTATTTGAATAAAGTGCAAAGTAAAACTTTTTGGATGACTCACAAGATGAGTACCATTGATGTTGAACCACAACAAAATCTTTTGCCTCCAGTACAAGAATATTCATTTTTTACTGGAGCGTGCTAATGATCTGAAATCTTTACAAAGTCTTGATATACAAAATATTCAAGTTTTCCTGAGTTTTCAGAATTTTTAGATACAGGTAAATATGGCTATACTACAGATCTTCCCAGACTATTCTGTTTTTTGACAGATTCTGTTTTGCATGCATAGTTTTCTTGTTTTAGTGTTCCCATAGCTTATATTCAGTGATATAAATTATGTGAATGGTATAATACAGTAGGTATTATTTAATAAAAATTATGTATCTTGTCTTGATAGTACCTAAGTGAATGATTTATCTTTATTACACTAAACCTTCTCACGAAGTTCCGTTAAGTTTTGTGTGATTGAAGTTTTCAAGTTTTGGGTGAGATGCGGATATGAGGAGAATAAGGAATGACAAGAACCTAAGATTGGGGATTCCCAAGTAACTCCCCAGGGTAATTTTCAAGGAATACTCGAGCATCTAATCTTGGGGATGCCCCGGAAGGCATCCCCTCTTTCGTCTTCAACACTTTCGGTATATCTTACATGGAGCTATATTTTTATTCATCACATAATGTGAATTTTGCTTGGAGCATCATTTTATTTTTTTGTTCTTTGTTAGGTGTTATTTATAATATTGTTTTTCAATAAAAGTTCTAAGAATTGCTTTAGGATGCTTGCATTGCATGTTTCATGTGTGTTCTGTAAAAAACAGACACTTTTTTTGTAGTGTTTGAATTTTCATATTTTACTGGAACATGGAGAGTTTCTAAAAATTTTACACAGTATTTTCATATAAATTATTCAGCATTTCCTAAATTTAAATAATTTTTACAGTTACATAACTACATTGGTTTAATAAATTGCTACAGACTATTCTGTTTAGACAGATTGCTATCATAGTTTTCTTATCTACTTATCCTATAGTTTCCATAGCTTATATTGGTAGATATAAATTGTGTAAATGATAGTATACAATACCTAATGTTTGAAAATTATTGTGCAACTTGTATCGGCAGTACATGAAGTGTTAATTTGTTCTTATGTGTACTAACCTACCTCATGAGTTCTTTTTGAGTTTTGTGTGGATGAAGTTTTTGAGAATAGGTGAAACCGGGATATGAGAGGATTGAAAAAGATACATAAGCTCAAGATTGGGGATGCCCAAGGCACCCCAAGTAACTATTTCAAGAATTCTCAAGAATCTAAGCTTGGGGATGCTACGCATCCCACCTCTCTTCACCAACAATTATCGGTTTGCCTATGTTGAGCCTACATTTTTATTCGTTCACATGATGCGTGCTATTCTTGGAATATAATTTTAATTTGTTTTTCTGTTTGAATAAAAGCGTTGGATCTTAAATTTTTAATAAGATAGAGAGAGTCCTCACATGGCTATTTAAAATAATTGACTACACATTAATTTTCACTTATATCTTTCGGGTGTAGTTTGTCATTCACTCTCGTGCTTCACTTACACCCTATGAGTAAATGGTTGAATGAATTGAATATCATAAATATATAATTAAATATGCTTCATATACTTATCCCATGGGGAGTGATGACTTCACACATAATAAGTATTTGTGGTAAAATTTATTGAAAGTTAGCGAACACCGCATTGGTCACTTGAACAATTCATGGAAAAATATTGAAGGAAGAGATATTCCACATTTAAATACACTATCTTGGACATCTTCTATGATTGTGAGATCATTAATTATTTCCAAACTCGAGAAAATTAGATGAAATTGGACAAGCAAGACAACCTGATGAGTTATGTTTGGATATATTTGTATAGAAGTTATATTGTTATGGATCCTCCAACATGTGGTGCTTGCTTCGATCTGATACTAGCCAAAACTCCCGCACCAAGTAGAAATACTACTTGTGCATCCAAACACCCTTAAACCAGTTTTCTAATGAGAGTCCACTACACCTGCCTATGGATTGAGTAAGATCCTGCAAGTAATTTGTCATTGGTTAAAAAATCAATAAAATTTGCTCCTAAATATGTATGATCTTTTATTGTAAGGGAAAATAAGCGTTGTACGAACTTGTGATGGTAAAGAAATAAAAGTGACGAAATGCATAATAAATGTTTCTATCACAAAGGGCAATACAACGTGATGTTCCTTTGCATTAAAGGTTTGCACATCCAAAAACAAAAAGCGCATGACAACCTCTGCTTCCCTGTGCGAAGGGCCTACCTTTTACTTTCTAGTACTTACCTTTATGCAAGAGTCATGGTGATCTTCACCACTTCCTATATTTCACCTTTTTCTCTTGGCAAGCGTCATGTGTTGGGGAGTGATCTACACATATATATCCACACAAATATATTTGATCATGTATTATTATTGTTGACAATTATCTATATGATAAATAAGTTGGGAGGCGAAACATTAAACCCCTATCTTTATTTGTGTTCGATGAATGTTATTTGTTCTAAAAATATGCTTTGAGCATCGATAATCATGGAAGACTATATGATAGTTGAGTATGTGGAAGTTGGTAAATCAAATCTCTTACATAGACCCTTCTTGAAAATAACATGAATTACAATTGTTCGATGGCTAGGAATATGGTTTGTTAGTTTTCAAGAAACTTTCTGGTTTATACTTTAACATGTGAATAGCTTGCTACTTGATCATGAGAAATTAATGAGATGAACTAATGTTTATGATATATAATGATGCTAGAGAAAGTGTTTGGAACTATCATTGATCGAATTTATGCACTATGCTAGCATTCACACTTCATAAATTATTTCTTATAGCATTTACCTACTCGAGGACGAGCAGGAATTAAGCTTGGGGATGCTGATACTTCTCCAACGTATCTATAACTTATGAAGTATTCATGCCATGTTTACAATAATTCTATATAATTTTGGTATGATTTTATTAGAACTAACCCGGACTGACGTTGTTTTCAGCAGAACTACCATGGTGTTGGTTTTTGTGCAGAAATATAAGTTCTCGGAATGGGCTGAAAATTTGCAGAGAATATTTTTGGAAAATATAAAAAATTGTGGAGCAAAAAGATACCAGAGAGGAGTCCCGAGGAGGCCACAAGTCACCAGGGCACCCCCCTAGGGCACACCCCGTGGCTTGTGGGCCCCTCGGGAGACCCCTTGACGTGATTCCAACGCGAAGTACTCCTATAAATCTAGAAACCTACAAAAAGAAACCTAGATCAAAAGTTTCGCCGCCGCAAGTCTCTGTAGCCACGAAAAATCAATCTTGGCCCTCTCCGACACCTGCCGGAGGGGGTCACCATCACCGGAGACCACGGAGGAGAAAGACGAAGGGGCCATCATCACCATGGAGGCCAAAGACCAGAGGGAGAACCTCTCACCACCTATGGGGGAGGCCATGGAGGAGGAAGCACAAAGGGAGACCCTCTCCCCCTCTCTCTCCATGGTGCCGGAGTGCCATCGGGGGAACCATCGCCGTAGTGATCGTCTTCATCAAGATCACCTTCTTCATCACCGTCCTCATATATTTTCAGCGGTCCACTCTCCCGCATCTAGCTATAATCCCCTACTTGAACATGGTGCTTTATTCCACATATGATGATCCAATGATGTGTTGCCATCCTATGATGTTTTCAGTAGATTTCTTTTGACTTATGGGTTGATTGATGATCTAGATTGGTTTGAGTTCTATGTTTATTTTGGTGTTGTCCTATGGTGCCTTATGTGCCGCGCACACATGAAGGATTCCCGCTGTAGGGTGTTGCAATACGTTCATGATTCCCATATAGAGGGTTGCTAGAGTGACAAAAGCTTAAACCCGAGTAACGGGGTTGATGTGTATGGGATAAAGGGGACTTGATGCTTTAATGCTATGGTTGGGTTTTACCTTAATGATCTTGAGTAGTTGCGGATGCTTGTTAGAGTTCCAATCATAAGTGCATATAATCAAATTAGATAAAGTATGTTAACTTATGCCTCTCCCTCATACAAAATTGTAACAATGATTTCCGATCTTGTTAACAACTGCCTAGGACAATTCCGCACACCGACCCATCATTATTCCACACTCTCTATTTGTGATATATTGTAATATATTATAACTTCATGATAACAACACCTATTTTTATATTTTAGTTCTCCGATATCATGCAAAGCTATTTTCTTCATACGCACAACGTAGTTTTATTTCTCTTTTCTAGTTGGAAGCAAACGTTTGGCGTACGTAGACTCGTATCAGTGGCAGATAGGACTCTAGAGAATATTGATCTTACCTTTAGATCCTTGTGGATTCGACACCCCATACTTATCACTTCCACCTTTCGAAATTGCTACGATGATTCCTTGCACTTGGGGATTATCAAGCTCTTGTCTAGCGCCGTTGCCGGGGAGCAATTGTGTGTGGTTAATATTTTCGCGTATACTTGTTTGCCTCTATCACTCAGTCGATTTTATTTTACTTTTGTTTCTGTTTTCTTGTTTTATTTATTTAGTTGTGGGTGAAACAAACAAAAACATTCGAAAAACTAAAAGCACAAAAAAAATATACTTGGCTTTTATAAGAGAAGCGATTGGAAAGTTATGCATTGGAGAAGTGAGGACCGACCTTGAACACTTCTATTCGTGCTCATGGAAACAATTTAGAATTTTTCATGGAAATTTCTCAAAAATAATTATCCCCTTGTATATATCCATTGTATTATAAAAATGTTGTGCCAAGATTTGTCTTTAGGATGATTAGATTGCTTGTTTGCTATGTGCGGTGCAAAAAACAAAAACTTTGGCTGTAGTGTGTGAATTTACATTTTTTTTACTGGAATGTCAAAAGTTTATGAAATTTTTACACAGTACTTCCATAATTGTTTTTTAATTTTTCCAAAATTTCCAGAATTTTTTGAGTTACATAAGTATACGAAGTTTCTAGATTGCTACAGACTATCCTGTTTTTGACAGATTCTATTTTCTATGCATTGTTCTCTTATTTTTATGAATCTATGGGTTGTATCGGGGCATATGAACCATGATGAAGTTGTACTAAAGTAGATATAATGCTAATATGAATCTGGAATGAGTTCACAATAGTCCTTAAAGTAGTATTTTGCCTTATTATACTAATGGATCTCACGAGGGTTTTGTTAAGTTTTGTGTGAATGAAGTGTTCGAAGATCAAGGAGGTATCAATATAAGAAGAATACAACGAGACAAGAGTTCAGGCATGGGGATGCCCAAGGCACTCCAAGTAAATATTTCAAGGAGACTCAAGCATCTAAGCTTGGGGATCCCCCGGAAGGGATCCCATCTTTATTCTTCAACAATTATCGCTATACCTCAGTTTTTGTTTTGTTCATATGATATGCATCTTTGGTGTTTTTATTTTCCTTTGTGCACCCTTCTAGTATGAGATAGTACTTCATTGATTTGTAGAATGCTTCATGCGCTTCACTTAAATCTTTTGAGTATGGCTTTGTAGAATGCTCTTCGTGCGTCACTAAAATCTTTTGAGTATGGCTTTATAGAATGCTTCCTGTGCTTCACTTATATATTTTGATCTTGGATATTGGTTATTATATATTAATTTTAGAATGCTCTATGAACTTCACTTATATATTTTAGAGTATGAACAAAATTATCATCGGAATTAGGCTTCGAAGAGTATCATTAAATGTCATGCCTAGCTAAAAAGGCATTAAAGAAAAGCGCTTGTTGGGAGACAACCCAACACTTTTACTTTATGTTTTTCTGTGTTCACATGATTAAGATTTTTTAGTAATCATGTTTTGTGCCTTTTATTTCAATAAAGAGCCAAGTAAAACCTTTGGGATGACTCACAAGATGAGTAGAATTGATGCTGAACCACAACAGAAACTTTTGCCTCCTGTACAGGAATACTCATTTCTTACTGGAGCGTGATAATGATCTAAAAAAATTTAAAGAGCCTTGATATACAAATTCTTCAGGCTTTTCTAAGTTTTCAGATTTTTTAGAGACAGGGAAGTATGTCTATACTACAGATCTTCGCACATTGTTCTATTTTTGCAGATTCTGTTTTGCATGCATAGTTTGCTTGTTTTACTGTTCCCATAGCTTATATTCAGTGATATAAATTATGCGAATGGTAGAATACAGTAGGTATTATGTGATAACAATTATGAATCTTGTCTTGACAACACCTAAGTGAATGATTTATCCTTATCACACTAATCCTTCTCACGAATTCCGTTATGTTTTGTGTCATTGAAGTTTTGAAGTTTTGGGTGAGACACCGATATGAGGAGAATATGGAGTGACAAGAACCTAAGATTGGGGATGCCCAAGGGAACCCCAAGGTAATATTCAAGGAAGACTCACGCGTCTCAGCTTGGGGATGCCCTGGAAGGCATCCCCTCTTTCGTCTTCAACACTATAGGTATATCTTACTTGGAGCTATATTTTTATTCGTCGCATAATATGAGTTTTGCTTGGTGTCGGTGTCAAAACCGGCGGATCTCGGGTAGGGGGTCCAGAACTATGAGACTAGAATCGACGGTAACAAGAGACGAAGGGGACACGAGTTTACTAAGGCTCGGACCCTCCTATGGAGGTAATACCCTATGTCCTGCTTGATTGTATTGATGATGTGAGGGGTTCCAGAGTTGATTTACCTCGGGATCGTAGAGCTAACCCTAGATGAGTTGTTCTATGGCTACACCCTAAAACCCTCCGGCTTATATACGTTCCGATGATGCCTAGGGTTTACACATGGTTAGTTACATGCCGAAGAGATAAACATGCCTATTTACTATGTTAATCGTGAAGCGCAAGTTGTGCATATCGAAGCTTCCATCCTAGAGACTAGGCCTTCAAATCTTCCGGTGTTTGGTAAGTAGCCCCCGAACTTGCCTCCAACGCCAAGGGTCTTCAGCTCCAATTGCTTCACGAACAGAGTCTTCGGCTTGCGAGGTGAGTTCTTTCCTGTAGAGCCATAGTTCAGCCTCTGACAACAAGTAGTTTCCCGCATAGTGGCACGTTCGAATACTGTAGATTGATTGTCTTTGAAGGCCAAATGGCAGGGGGTAAACAATGGCCCTATGACGACTTCTCTGACGAAAGGTTATGACCCCCCATGACCGCTAGGCTATTACCATAGACTCAATTCGCGGTTCGAGTATGTTTTAATCATCACGACCTATCATTATACTGATTGTGTCCCGTTTTACACGGGATATGCTTAATCACGCACACGCAACGACTCGCATGACTCGGGAAGTGGAGGGATTCATGACGCGGAAAGGGGAGTCCAAATCAATAGGTCTCATAAAAAGAGAAGAAAAACCCCAAAGGCTTTTCACGCTCCCCATTCGACTTCTTTGCCTCCCATTCCCTTGCGCCTCTGAAGCACACATCTAGGTTTCTTCGATCCCACTTCCGAGCTCATCAATGGCGGGCTCCAACGGCCAATGGGAGGCTTCCACGGTCACCGACTAGGACATACTCGGCCTCAAGAAGGCCGGATACTTCCCGATCAACATCCCTCACCGTGCAGTGGAGGAGGGCCAAGTGATCCCCACCCCCAAGCCAGGCGAAAGGGTGGTTTTCATCCCCCACTTCATTCGGGGGCTGAGCTTTCCTCTCCACCCCTTCGTCAGGGGGATGATGTTCTTCTACGGCCTCGAGTTCTATGACCTCTTGCCAAACTCCATCATGCACATCTCGGTGTTCATCCTCATCTGCGAGGACTTCCTGTGTCGAGCCACACTTTGGGCTCTGGCTGCAGGTCTTTAACATCAAGCCCAAGTGCGTCGGTGGCAAGCACACAGATTGGGGAGGGGCCATCATCGACAAGCTCACTCGCGTCGGATGGCCGTCGGGCACCCTCATCGACACCATCAAGGGGTGGCAAAAGGAGTGGTTGTACATCACCGAACCTCAAGAAGAAGGTCAGCATCCCACTACCGCATTTAGATCCGGTCCCCCCACCAGACTGGCTTCATGGCTCAAAAAGGGCCTTGTCTGGGGACCGGATAAGGAGGTGACCGACCTGCAGAAGTGCATCCGCTCCATGGTCGAGGAAGGCACCAAGTTGACCGATGTGGTCCAGGTAATGTTCCGAAGACGCGTCCTTCCCTGCCAGCGCCGGGACAGCCCCCCATGGGCTCGAGAACTCGAAGCCAAATCCACAGTCCGGAACCTCTTCCGCACTACACGGGAGAGGTTGTGGAAGGCACTCTTCAAATCAATGAAGAGCTGGCCATCCGAGGAGGAGGACAAGGGTCTACATGTCACCAAGCCCGATTCCGAGGTACGATATACCCTAGCTTGGTCAGCTTCATAACATAGCAGATTCATAACCCCTTACTCGATCTATATTTGTAGAGATGGCTGAAGAAAGTTGTCAAAATTAACAGTCCGGCGCCTCAGCCCAAAGACGAGAGTACTGGGCTGTTAGCCAAAATGCTCGTGGTGACGCCTTATGAGGCTCCCATGAAGAAAGAGAAGAAGAAGAAACCAGGCGAGGCTGGCATCCGCATCAGGAACCAGCCTTATGCTGCATCCGAGGATACCCCCGCCTCCTCAAATCAGGAGGAGGTTGAGGAGGAGGAAGAGGAAGAAGAGGAGGAGGAGGAGGCTGAGGTCGAGGGGGGAGGCGATAACCCCTGTGCCAAGAAGAGAGCTACGTCTTCGGATGCCTTGGAGCAGGTCGCCTCTCATGCTCACAAAAGGATGTGGCAGACGCGGGTGGTCATGTCCGACGATAGTTCAGACTCGGGCTCCACGTCCCAAGACCTCGAGGAGGTTCCACGAAGGATCCTATGGGTCAAGCCCCCCATCCAAGTTAGGATCCGAAGACCCTCCTGCCCATTACGAATAGATTTAGAGTTTGCTAATACGCAAGTTATTGGCCTTGCAGCCCCCCGCGCGTTATCCCCGCCGAGGTGATATCGGACGGGGAGACCCTACCCGCCGAATTGGCGGAGAGCGGGGATGCCTCGCATCCCGCCACTTCGGGCGCCACGAAGGACGCCGTGGAGGTGTCATCCCAACCCATTCCTATGGAGGCGGACACTGGTGGCGAGGGAGATGGCACCGTGGCCGAGGCTAACGCCTCGACCACTGAAAACCGGGGGGTAACACCCTGCTCGGATACCGAGGAGGCCAGATGAGCGGGCGCTTAGTCCCCTCCAAGAACATCTCTGGAGCGCACTATGCCTCCGGAGGCACCGGTCCAATCCCCGGTGGGTGATCGGGGAGTCCGATCATCACCGTCCCCACCGACCAATAGGTGCTCGGCCATGGAGGAGGCTCTATCGAGCGCCTCCATCCCTGAGGATCACCGCACCCTTATGGGTGCGGTACTACAGAACGTCCAGTCCGTTGACAACGGACCGAAGGAGGCCTTCAAAGGTCTCCTTTCAGGTTTTCAAGTAAGCCATCCGATGTGTTTATTTTGCAAACATTTTATTTATCCGTATTGTATACATGGCAGCCCCCGAGCCCTAGGTGAGGTGAAAAAGCTCAACTAGGGGCACATGTGAATCCAAAACCGAACTAGATGCACTTAAAGTGTCCAGAATGTGAGAATAACTCGACATATGATCGGATTGTCTATAATTCGGGAATTGAGAGCCCAGGTAATGTATTGACTGTGTGTAATGCAGGCATCGTCATCAGCGGAAGCCATAAATGGCGCCGAGCTCGAAGAGCTAAATCGGAAGCTGAAGCACTCCGAAGCTTTAGCGGAGGCCCTTAATCAAAGGCTTGACAAGGCTCAAGGTATGTCAAATTATAATTGAATGCCTTTGTATGAGCTTTATAGTCCAAAATGTCAATGTAGCTTCTTTATTGTGTAATGCACGTGCAGCCTCGGCGAAGTAGGTGGAGAGGCTCAAGGTCGAGCTCCAGCACGTGAAGGATGAGACGGCCGCCGAGAGAGCGGCTACTAAAGAAAGAGTTGTTGCCCTTTCTACCATGCGGTCCACTAGTGGCAAGCATGAAGCTTGCATGGCAGAGGTCCAGTAGGAGCTCAAGGATGCCAACAAAAGATGTGAGGCCTTGTAGCAGAAGAATAAGGCGAGCTCAGCCCAACTATCCACCATGAAAACCGAACTCCAAAAGGAGCAGATGGATAGACGGTTCTACCGTGAGAAAATGTGCCAGGCCAAGGAAATAGCTGATGGTAAGCCGTACTCACTAAAGTGCGTATTCGGGGATAGCAGATTCGCATTGCTTACCTGGGTGTGGCAATCCTCGGGCGCATCCTCCGACCTCCAGAAGAGTGTGGTGGACGCCAATCAGCAGTTCGCCTCGCGAGGAGAAGGAGATGCAGCCCGGTTGTTCTGGGCACAGTTCGGAGCCCCCGAGCGCCCTCCTCTTTTGGTGGAGTAGCTGAAACAACTGGTGGAGCTGCACGAGATGGCAGAGCCAGCGATGAAGGACCTCTGCATCCGCTTATGGCCCGACGATCCGCTACTAGGCAGCTATTTCGGCCTGGTGTAGATATTGATCGCTGCTACGCCCTGCCTCAACACCGTCAAGCGCTCCTCCTACATCAAAGGAGTCCAGATGGCCGTTGCTAAATCCGATGAAGGTAGCCACCGACCCGCCGCCACCCGGGAAGGAGCATCGACGCCCCGAGCTATAATTCGATGGAGTGATGGAGAGTACTCGAGTGATAGCGTCGCAATGTTCAGGTGATAAAATGTTTGAATGAGCTTGTAACATGTCCGAAGACTTGTTTTAACTTTTAATGATATCAGTATTTGGTCTTATATGGTTCTTTATTCCTTTATAACTCCTGTGTGGTTGTTTAATACAGAAAGAGGCGAGTTGTCGGCTTCAGTCCCCATGTAGATACTACATGGGGTGTCTATGCCAATGTACTGTGTCCCTTAGCCATATTATTGGAACCCGAAGGCAGTACAGTGTGGCAACTAGGCAATCAGACTATAGTGCTTTATTTCTTTCACTTAGCCGTAGGGGCATGAAAAGGACTACAGGAAGCGTACGATTAGCCACCAAAGTGTTGTGATGTTTGGACAAACCGTGGCCGAAGCCGGTATCACAATGTTTGCACAAAGGGCAAGTTCCTCGTATAACACAGAATAACCACGTACGAGGATTTGAAGTATAACACTTCCATCTCGGGGTTCACAGATTGGATCGCGCATACTATGGTTGTCCCTTTTCGGCTTTATCCCCTGAGGTGCTTGACCGGACTATCCAGAAGCATAATCGCAGGGGTGCTCCCTTTCCTTTTAGCAGAACAAGCGGAACGTAAGGGGGCAAGCACAGGAGCCGGGAAACCCAACTTATTGCCCAAAGAAATAGTTCGGAACCGATGCATATAAAGCGAATGGCAATACGCCGAACACATGATAGATAAGGCAATTTGTGTTTGAACTCGAGCCCCCGGTCTATTAGCCGGTTACCTCACATCATACCGAACAGGTTCACGAGAAGAGGGACAAAGGAGAAAAATATATGCGCCGAAAACATAACAAATGAGGCGAACTTGCGCCACGCAACTTTGCATTTTCTCAACAACTCTTATAACTTGGATTGCTGAAGCAACTATTTACAGGTATGTGAAAGAAAATAAGAAATAGAATCATACAAGAGTTGTTGTACCAGGGGTCTTCAATTGGTAACCTGACATCCTCGATATGCCCCCTTGCTAGTTGACTCCTTCTCTTAGATGCGCCTTGATGGGAGTTAGTGTTCGGCGGGCAGACATAGGTTCCCTGGAAGTTAGAGCGGAACGCATCTTCCAGGTCTTCCCAGCATCCAATGGAGTTTTCGGGGAGGCTGTTTAGCCAGTGCCGAGCTGGCCCCATAAGTTTAAGAGGGAGGTATTTGATGGCATGGAGATTGTCTCCTCGCACCATATGTATATGGAGGAGGAAGTCCTCGATCCATATAGTTGGGTCAGTGGTCCCATCATACTGCTCTCTATTGACAGGTTTAATCCCCTTGGGGAACTGAAGCTGCATTACCTCATCTGTGAAGCACAGTGGGTGAACGGCGCCTCTGACCCATGCTATGTCGCGCCTGTATTCGGCGTCTGTATGGGGCTGGTTACATTCCCGGACTCTGTTGTTTTGGTCGAACCATGGTCTATATCAGCCACGTCTATCGAGCGAGTATTCTCTGGATCCATAGATGGATCTTGTGCGGCCTGCTCCGTGATCCAGGTCATCTCGCCGGTCGAACCTGTCATTGGGCTCTAATGGCTCCTTAACCCGTCTTTGGGGCACTGCCAGTATACAACCAACGATGCCAGCCGTCCTGTCCCGGCCATGAGGGGGCAGTCCGGCTTGTCGTACGGAGTAAGGTTTGGAGACGGAGTATCAGTAAGTTGATCATCGAATTGCGGCAGCAGCCTTCTCTGAGGGTAGCTTTTGGGCTGGTTTTATGGACCAGTGTTGTATACTTCCTCGGCTAAGAGGACTTTCATCCATCGATCATTGAGGTCGGCATGTTCGGCTTTGATTTGTCGTTCTTTAGCCTATAGGCTGCGAGCCGTTGCTATGAGTTGTTGTCTGATTTCTTCCTGATCTTCGAGGTTATCAGGGATGTACAAGTCATTAGCCTATATCGTCCTGCTCGACGGGGGGAGGAAATCATCGCCTTCAGAGTCGTTGACGTTATCAGGATTATTTATGTCCTCGGGCCCTTCCGGACCCTCAAACGGGTGCTCGGGGATATCGGGATTGCCATGGTCGACAGGGGTATTACCATCCCCGTTGCTGATAATAGCTTTTCTCCCTTTTTGCTTTTGGACCGCTTATGCGATTTCCGGCACCTTGATGGCGCATCGCCCAATTTATCGCCGTCGTTGTGAGGTGTGTTGTCGCCATTGGTAGCAAGAGTATCCACCATGTAGACGTCATATGTAGAAGTGGCGGTCCAACTCCCGGTGTTAACAGGGGTGGGAGCACGATCCTCTTCATCGATGTATTCTGCATCTTTGGAGGCATAGTCCAGCATGTCGGTTAAATCTTTGATGGTGGCTATCAAGTGGGTGGTGGGTGGGTCGAAAAATTTGTCCCTGCTCGCACCGTGACCGAACCGACCGTATATCAGGGCTGGATTGTTAGTGATCTTCATCGACGAGAATCGCTCCGGGGCCTCATCGTTTGCTGAGGGCCCGATTGGATCCAGCTGTTTGGAACTCGTGGAGTTAACCTCCATGACGTCCAGACATGGGGAGTGTTTGGCAAGAACATGTTTCCGGTCGAATGGCTTAATGGTCGGACCGGGATAAGAGATCGGCTCATTGCCATGGATGATCCCATTGGCATGTCTGAAGAAGGGGCTCAAGCTTAAACCCTCAGAGTCCTCGAGGGCTACAGGTGAAGCTATGAGCCCGATTAGTGACAATTCACCCCGAGAGTCAATGGAGCACTGTAGTTTTCCAAATCTGACCTCTCGGTCGAGGGCAAAGTTCTCAACGCGACCTAGATGGCTCGTGGAATCAGGGTGCAGCACAATGTTGCCGAAGGCGAAGATATGTCTAGGGACGAAAACATCCATGTTGCGGACCTCTTCGTTGATGACAAGGCGAGGCATCAATTCCATCTTTCTCACATAGGAACTCTCAATGGAAGCACCAATGTTGGTGTCAAAACCGGTAGATCTCGGGTAGGGGGGTCCCGAACTGTGAGACTACAATCGACGGTAACAGGAGACGAAGGGGACACGAGTTTACCTAGGTTCGGTCCCTCCTATGGAAGTAATACCCTACGTCCTGCTTGGGCGTATTGATGATGTGAGGGGTTCCAGAGTTGATCTACCTTGAGATCGTAGAGCTAACCCTAGATGAGTTGTTCTATGGCTACACCCTAAAACCCTAGGGCTTATAGGTGCCGAGGATGCCTAGGGTTTACACATGGTTGGTTACATGCTGAAGAGATAAACATGCCTATTTACTACATTAAACGTGAAACACAAGTCGTGCATACCGAAGCTTCCATCCTAGAGACTGGGCCTTCAAATCTTCCAGTGTTCGGTAAGTAGCCCTCATAGTCCGGCCCATAACAATTGGTCGCCCATCTAAGGACCCCCTAATCCAGGACTCCCTCACTTGGAGCATCATTTTATTCTGTTGTTCTCTGTTAGGTGTTATTTATAATCTTATATTTCAATAAAAATTTCAAAGAATCTCCTTAGGATAATTGCATTGCATGTTTCATGTGTGCTTTGTAAAAAACAGAAACTTTGGTTGTAGTGTTTGAATTTTCATATTTTACTAGAATGTGGAAAGTTTCTGAAATTTTCCACAGTATTGTCACATAAATTATTTACCATGTCCTAAATTTTCATAATTTGTAGAGTTACAGAAGTAAACTGGTTTAATAAATTGCTACAGACAGTTCTGTTTAGATAGATTGTTGTCATAGTTTTGTTATCTACTTATCCTATAGTTTCCATAGCCTATATTGGTAGATATAAATTTTGGAAATGATAGTATACAGTACCTAATGTTTGAAAATAATTGTGCAACTTGTATTGGCAGTACATGAAGTGTTGATTTGTTCTTATGTGTACTAACCTACCTCACGAGTTGTTTTTGAGTTTTGTGTGGATGAAGTTTTTTAGAATAGGTGAAACCGGGATGAGAGGATTAAAAAAGATACAAAATCTCAAGCTTGGGGATTCCCAAGGCACCCCAAGTAACTATTTCAAGAAGTCTCAGGGACCTAAGCTTGGGGATGCTACGCATCCCACCTCTCTTCACCAACAATTATCGGTTTGCCTATGTTGAGCCTACATTTTTATTCGTTCATAGGATGCGTGCTATTCTTGGAATATAATTTTACTGTGTTTTGCTGTTTGAATAAAAGCATTGGATCTTAAATTTTGAATAAGAGAGAGAGTCCTCACATGGATATTTAAACTAATTGACTACACATTAATTTTCCCTTATATCTTTCGGGAGTGGTTTGTCATTCACTCTCATGCTTTACTTACACCCTATGAGTAAATGGTTGAATGAATTGAATATCATAAATCTGAAATTAAATATGCTTCATATACTTATCCCATGGGGAGTGATGACTTCACACATAATAAGTATAGGTGGTAAAATTTATTGAAAGTTAGCGAACACCGCATTGATTGTTGGAAATTTGCCCTAGAGGCAATAAATAAAGTGTTTATTATTATATTTCCTTGTTCATGATAATCGTTTATTATCCATGCTATAATTGTATTGATTGGAAACACATTACACGTGTGGGTAAATAGACAACACTTTGTCCCTAGTATGCCTCTAGTGAACTAGCTCGTTGGTCAAAGATGGTCAAGGTATCCTAGCCATTAACATGTGATGTCTATTGATAATGGGATCACATCATTAGGAGAATGATGTGATGGACAAGACCCAAACTACAAATGTAGCATATGATCACGTCAGTTTATTGCTACTGTTTTCTACATGTCAAGTATATGTTTCTATGACCATGAGATCATGGAACAAGACACCGGAAGAGTGCCTTGTGTGTATCAAACGTTGCAATGTAACTGGGTGACTATAAAGGTACTCTACAGGTATTTCTGAGGGTGTATGTTGGGTTGGCATGGATCAAGACTGGGATTTGTTACTCCGTATGACAGAGAGGTATCTCAGGGCCCACTCGGTAATACAACATCACAATAAGCCTTGCAAGCAATGTGACTAAGTGTTAGTCACGGGATCTTGTATTACGGAACGAGTAAAGAGACTTGCCAGTAACGAGGTTGAACTAGGTATGGAGATACCGACGATCGAATCTCGGGCAAGTAACATACCAAAGAACAAAGGGAACATCATACGGGATTAACTGGATCTTGACATAGAGGTTCGACCGATAAAGATATTCATAGAATATGTAGGAACCAATATGGGCATTCAAGTCCCTCTATTGGTTATTGACTGTAGAGGTGTCTCGGTCATGTCTACATAGTTCTCGAACCCACAAGGTCTACACACTTAAGGTTTGGTGACGTTTCGGTAGTATAGATTATGCATGGTGGTGACCGAAAGGTTGTTCGGGGTTCCGAAGAGATCCCGGATGTCATGAGGAGCTCCGGAATGGTCCGGAGGTAAAGATTGATATATAGGAAGTCCTATTTTGGTCGCCGGAAAAGTTTCGGGCTAATCGGTAGTGTACCGGGAGTGCCGGTAGTGTACCGGGAGACCATCGGGAGGGGTATTTCGATCCAAGAGGCTACATGGGCTGTGGGCGGATGAATACCAGCCCTTAGTGGGCTGGTGGACATCCCACACAAGGAACATGCGGCTGGGAAGGAAAGCCCAAAAGGAAAAAGGTGGAAAAGGCAAAAAGGGCTAGATAAGGAAGGAGTCCTAATCCTACTAGGAGTGGAGGAGGAGGACTCCTCCCTCCTGGTTCGGCCGAAGCCTAGGGCTGGCTCCTTACAAGCCTCCTCCTCTCCTCCTATATGTACTAGAGGGTTTTAGGGTTTTGGCACAAGATTTTCAGCCACGTGCTACCCGTTCCTCTAGTGCATAGTTTCTCCTCTAGATCGATTTCTGCAGTGCTTAGGCGAAGCCCTGCCGGAATAGCTCCACCACCATCACCGGAGCGCCGTCACCCTGTCGGAGAACTCTTCTACCTCTCCGCTCCCTTTTGCTGGATCAACAAGGCGGAGATCGTCATCAATTTGTACGTGTGCTAAACGCGGAGGTTCTGTCCGTTCGGTACTTGATCGGGACGGATCGTGACTGGATCGCGGGACACTCGGCGATTTGGATCGCGAAGACGTTTGACTACACCAACCGTGTTTCTTAACGCTTCTTGCTTAGCGATCGACAAGGGTACATAGATCCACTCTCCCTCTCGTAGATGCTCATCACCATGGATAGGTCATGCGTGAACGTAGGAAATTTTTTGTTTCCCATGCGATGTTCCCCAACAGTGGTATCAAAGCTAGGTCTATGTGTACATGAGATCTCGAGTAGAACACAAAGAGTTTGTGGGCATTGATGCTTAGATTGATTCCTCCCTTGGTCATGTTTTGGTTCAGTTGTATTGTGGGATGAAGCGGCCCGGACCAACATTACTCTTACGCTTACGAGAGACCGGTTCCCTCAACTGTAACTTGTTGCTAAGATGGCTAGCGGGTATTAGTTTCTCCTACTTTAGTTGGATCGGATTCGACAAAGGCGGTCCTTGAGAAGGTTGAAAAGCAACTAATGTATCACCATTGTGGTTTATGCGTAGGTGAGAATTGTTCTTGCTAGATACCCATAGCAGCCACGTAAAACATGCAACAACAATTAGAGGACGTCTAACTTGTTTTTGCAGGGTATGATGTGATGTGATATGGCCAATTACATGATGTGATATATGTTATGTATGAGACGATCATGTGTTCTATAGAATATCACGACTTGCATGTCGATGAGTACGACAACCGGCAGGAGCCATAGGGTTGTCTTTAGTTATTGTATGACCTGCGTGTCAATCATTAAGCATGATGTAATGCTTTACTTTATCGCTAAAGAGTAGCAATAGTAGTATAAGCATGATCGGCGCGACAACCCCGATGGTGACACGTTGATGGAGATCAAGATGATGGAGATCATGGTGTCCTGCCGGTGACGATGGGGATCATGTCGGTGCTTTCAAGATGGATATCAAAAGCACAAGTTCATGGCCATATCATGTCACTTATGATTTGCATGTGATTTTAATCCTTTTATGCACCTTGTTTTTCTTAGGATGATGGTAGCATTATAAGGTGATCCCTCACTTAAATTTCAAGATGAATTGTGTTCTCCCCGAGTGTGCACCGTTGCAAAAGTTCGTCGTGTCGAGACACCACGTGATGATCGGGTGTGATAGGCTCTACGTTCACATACAACGGGTGCAAGCCAGTGTTGCACATGCAGAACACTTGGGTTAAACTTGACGAGCCTAGCATGTACAGACATGGCCTCGGAACACGAGAGATCGAAAGGTCAAACATGAGTCATATAGTAGATATGATCAACATGATGATGCTCACCATTGAAACCACCTCAACTCATGTGATGATTGGACTTGAGTTGGTGGATTTGGATCGTGTGACACTCAGATGACCTAAGGGATGACAATTTGAGTGGGAGCTTTAGTAATTTTATTAACTAAAACTAATTATCTTGAACAATAGTCTAAGTAACCTTTGCATATTTATGTTGTAGATCAATGGCTCGCGCAGTAGCACCCCTGAATTTTAATGCGTTCCTAGAGAAAGCTAAGTTGAAAGATGATGGAAGTAACTTTGTTGACTGTGCCCGTAATCTGAGGATTATCCTCACGGCTTCCAAGAAATCATATGTCCTTGATGCACCGCTTGGTGACCAACCAAAAGACATGTCATCCGAAGACGTTAAGAACGCCTGGGAGGCACGTTCTGGAGATTACTCAATAGTTCAGTGTGCAATATTGTATGGCTTAGAACCGGGACTTCAAAGACGTTTTGAATGTCATGGAGCATATGAGATGTTCCAGGAGTTGAAGTTTATCTTTCAGAAGAATGCCCCAATTGAGAGGTATGAGACCTCCGATAAGTTCTATGCTTGCAAGATGGAGGAGAACGGGTCTATCAGTGAACATATACTCAGAATGTCTGGGTATTCGACTCGTCTAGCGAAGTTGGGAATTGCCCTTCTGCCAGAGGCGATCACTGACAGAGTTCTTCAATCACTGCCACCTAGTTACAAGAGCTTTGTGATGAACTATAACATGCACGGGATGAACAAGTCAGTCACCGAGCTGTTTGCGATGCTAAAGGTCCCTGAGTCTGAAATCCGGAAACAACATCAAGTGTTGATGGTCAATAAAACCACTAGTTTCAAGAAGAATGGCAAGGGCAAGGGCAAGGGAAAGAAGTGTAAAACCAAGAAGGATGGCAAAGCAGTTGCTACTCGTGTAAAGAAGCCCAAGCATGGACCCAAGCTAGAAACTGAGTGCTTTCATTGCAAGGGAACTGGACATTGGAAGCGGAACTGCCCCAAGTACCTGGCTGACAAGAAGGTGGCCAACGACAAACAAGGTATATATGATATACATGTTATTGATGTGTACCTTACTAGCTCTCGTTGTAGTGCCTGGGTATTTGATACCGGTTCGGTTGCTCACATTTGCAACTCAAAACAGGAACTATGGAATAGACGAAGGCTGGCAAAGGATGAAGTGACGATGCATGTGGGAAATGGTTCCATGGTTGATGTGATCGCCGTCGGCACACTCTCTCTTCGATTACCATTGGGATTAGTGATGAACCTGAATAATTCTTATTTAGTGCATGCGTTAAGCATGAACATTATATCTAGATCTTGTTTATTTCGAGACGGTTACTCATTTAAATCAGAGAATAAAGGTTGTTCTATTTATATGAGTAATATCTTTTATGGTCATGCACCCAATGTGAGGGGTTTATTCATATTGAATCTTGATAGTGATGATACACATGTCCATAACATTGATGCCAAAAGATGTAGAGTTGATAATGATAGTACCACTTTCTTGTGGCACTGCCGTTTTGGTCATATTGGTGTAAACGCATGAGGAAGCTCCATGCTGATGTACTTTTGGAGTCACTTGATTTTGAATCACTTGACACATGTGAACCATGTCTCATGGGCAAGATGACTAAAATGCCGTTCTCTGGAACAATGGAACGGGCAAGTGACTTATTGGAAATCATACATACTGATGTGTGCGATCCAATGAATGTTACAGCGCGTGGTGGATATCGTTATTTTCTCACCTTTACTGATGACTTAAGTAGATATGGGTATATTTACTTAATGAAACACAAGTCTGAAACGTTTGAAAAGTTCAAGAAATTTCAGAGTGAAGTTGAGAATCATCGTAACAAGAAGATTAAATTCCTGCGATCTCATCGAGGAGGTGAATATCTGAGTTATGAGTTTGGCAGTCACTTAAGACAGTGTGGAATTGTTTCACAGTTGACACCGCCTGGAACACCACAACGTAATGGTGTGTCTGAACGTCATAATCGAACCTTATTAGATATGGTGCATTCTATGATGTCTCTTGCTGATTTGCCACTATCGTTTTGGGGTTATGTGTAGCGACCCGACTCAAAACGAGTCAAGCCTCTGTGTTTTCTATGCCATCCCTGGATCAGTATGCTGGCACACACAGTACATCAATGTATATATCAAAGTGCAATCACATGTAATTAACGTAAAACTGGTATATACCTTAAAATAGCAGCGGATACAGTCAACGGGAGTGGAGTCCCAATAACACCAACGGCAAGTTGAGTGCGGACCGTAACCCTGAATCGTACTCTTACCCGTCGTACAAGAGTATCTGCAACATAAGGCGTTGCAGCCGTGTAGGTCAGTACATGGAATATACTCGCAAGATCACCATAGTAGAATAGAAGAATAAAGACTATTATATATGCAAAGGCTTTGTGGCTCTATGTCTGAGTTTTTGCGTAAAAGCTTATTTTATTTTCCTACAACCAAGGAATATCAAGAATTTCACTATGGAGTTACCTATCATGACATGGTTCCGCCAACCAATGTCTCAATGCCCATAAGTATCATAAGTTGCCCACAATTAGTTATCAGTCCAGTGTTGAGAGTTCAGAGATAGATCCAAGTCCAGAGGCTCAAATTGTCCGTAACTGGGGACACGGCTAATCGATTAGGTTTTAACTCTGCAGAGTGTTGTGTACTTTACCCACAAGATTTGGTCGCCTCCGTTTGATTTCTCGCACTTCAGGGTGTTTGAGAAACGGATGACCAAAACATGGTCTTCCAAAGGGTTTCCCTGCGACTCTCTCGGTGCCCATCCTTTCCTACCGTTCTTCTACATCTCGTAGCACCGCCTGTCCAGGGTCACCACGATATCCAACCAAGCCAGAGCCCATAATGACTTGTGGCTACACAGGTAAGCTTCCGGGCATGAACTATTCATCCTTCCCTTTGAGTCTGGGTGAGGCTTTCCACGTGAATACTGGCCATCTCCAGCAACACCTAGGCAAATCCACTGGCTTCTCCAGGGTACCGTTCCAACCATCCCTCACCCAGTAGTGTGTATTGAAAAATTTGTTTCTCGAGTCTTGAAGTCTTGAGGACTTGAATATGCAGGTCTTGAAGAAGCCTTCATGAAGTCATCGTTTTGACGTGGAGTCCTTCTTCACACCACTCACGAACACTCATACCAAACCCCGTCTACTTTAGCATAGCATTGCACTAACTAGCGTTCCCGGGGCTTTAGTAACAAGTGGTGGGTTCCTACCTCATGCATTCTACTCAACTACAAGAATTTCAATAACACTACGGGAGGGATTTGTTTGAATGATGTCACTACATGCAATAAAACATAGGTATGAAAAGATGGTCAAAGTGAACTTGCTTGTACTGTTGATGAAGAAATAATATTGCTCTCAGAAGTAACTTGGTAGACTATACGTCACTCTCCGATGAAAATCTACAACCAAACATTGCATTCATATAAGCAATCATACTAGCAATCAATTCTAACAATCACAAGGCAACACCAAACCAAAAGCAACATGGTGGTGATGAAAGGAAATACTTAAGACAAAACTCAAATGACAAAACTACATCAACACAACCAAGGTGGTGATGAAGGAAATACTTAAGGCAAAAGTTAAAGTCAACAAAGTTTTCATAAAAGCAACTAAGGTAGTTTTCCCCTACAAACAATTATTTTCAATAGTAACAAAACAATAACAAAATAAATATAACAAAACCAATTTAGTAAATACTTTACTAGCAAAAGAATTACTTTTGAAGAACAAGTAAAACTATGAAAACAACATCCTAAACAACATAAGCGTTTGCCCACTAAGCTTAACAACAAGTAAAACAATATAATATTAAAATAAGGGAAAAACAAAGTATAAAACAATTGAGTTAACAGAAAATAAAACTTATAAAACATTTTATAAATTATTTTTCAAATAAGAGTTCCAACTAGCAATGAAATCAATTTGCAAGTTATTATGAAACTAGAATTGATTTCATGCTATCAAAATAATAAATAACATAAAATAAGTTTAGTTGAAGTACTACTGATAACTTAACACAAAACAAAATATTTAATAACTAAGTTAACAGAAAGTATTTTTTTTTATAAAACAAAATTATATTAAAAGTATTTTCAAATAGCAAAATGGAAATTCAATTGCAAGTTATAATTTAACTAAAATTGATTCCATGCAAATAAATTAAATATTTGTTTTGAAGGGCTACTATTCTCTAACATAAAAACTTTATAAAATTTATCAACTAATATAAAGAAAAATAATTTTAAAACAATTTAAAACAAAAGGAATTAGAAATAAACCTAAAAGAACTAAACATAATCTGTTTTGGTTGAAAATACTATCTTAAAATATTCTAAAAATTCCCAATCTCTACCTACTGATAACTAAGGTCACTAGTTACAAGTAGCAAAAAGAATCAACTCAAAATACATTCTAGAACTCAAGATATTCAGAAAACAAAATTGAAATCAAATCTGTTTAAATTCAAATTTAAATAGTCAAATATGGTCAAACATGGCATCTACAGAAACTAGATAAAATTTGTGACACAATGCAAAAAGAATCAATTAAAAACAACTAAAAAAATAAAAGATATACTAAAAAAATTAGAACTATTTCTATTTTCTAAAACAAAACAGAAAAAGAAAAACTATTACTAACGGACAGGGGTACACGTGTCAAGGCAGGATTGGCCAAAGCCGTGTGCACACGGGTGTTTACGAGCGGGCGACCGAACCTTAGAAGAAAACGCTTCGCGGTTTAAGTCATCTAATCTGGATCGTGTGATCCTGATCCGACGGTTGAGAGGGGTGGTGGAGCTCACCGTGGTGGTTGTCGCTGGCGATGAAGCTTTTCTGGCGAGGCAGGGGCATCGAGGTCGTCGGGGACGGCGCTCCGGCGGTCCTCCGGTGATGGTGTGGCCTCCAATCGACGGAGGGGATCCTCCGGGGACGGCTGGTGGCATCGGAGAGGTGAGGGGGCGACGGAGTCGACGGGCAGGAGCTTCGTGGCGACAGCGGCGCTCGGATGTCGACGGGGAGGGTGCTTCCGAGGGTGTGGAGCACGGGCAAGTGGGCTGGGAGGTGCGCGCGAGGGTGGTAGAGTAGGTGGAGGGCTCGACGACAACGAGGGGGTCGGGGTGGAGCAGTGGCTCAGAAATGGTGCGGCGGCAGTGGTTGTCTCCGGCGATGGATTCCGGCGAAGAGAGGGCGCGACAGAGGGGGCAAAGCGGGGAACGGTTGCGGGAGAGGCAGGGCTCCTTATATAGGACCTCGGGGGTCGAGGGGAGGGACAGGAGGAGGGGATCACGGCGCGGGGTCACCGGCGATGTCGTCGGGTGCGAGAGGAGGAAGGTGACCGGCGGGATCTTAGGGTCGGACGGCAGGCCCCACACGTCAGCGAGAGAGAGAAAGGGGCGCGGTCATCGGGCGACCGGTCGGGAGCGATTTCGGGCAAGGTTAGGGGGGCTGGGCCGGCTGGGTCTTAAAAGCCTTTGAAGGTTTTCCTATTTTATTTTACCAGCGAATCAAAAACCATTTAATGTCCATAAATACTTGCCTAAAAATAAAAAGCTTTGTACCAAAATTTTCAGGAGATTTAATGCCATTTAATGGACATTTTTCCCTGGCCAAATTAACTACTTTAAAAAATGATTTTCAGAAAATGCCTAAATGGCTTTATTTATTTTTGCAAATATTTTTCAAACAACTTCTTGGGTTTTATGATTCAAAAAAAAACTTCACAAATACCCCCTGGTTTTAGAGTGTCATTTTGCTCCTCTCAAAATCTTTTCAAGGGGTTTGAATGCTTACAAATTCAAATAGGGAATTCCAAATAGTGAAACTCCATATGGGAAACTTTCAAATAGTTTTTCAAACTTCCAACTCCTATTTCATACAATTTGAAGAATTCATATTATCCTCCCTCATGAAAATCATTGAGTTGCATAAAGTTTTTGAATTTGAAATATTTTCAAAATGGAATTCAAATCTCATGGGAAAGTCATTTTATTCCCTCTCATTCAAAAGTTTTCAAAAGTTTCAAATTTTCAATCACTTTCAATCACTCAAGCAAACAATCAATCATTCTAATAATTATTATAATATTCCAAAATTTGGGATGTTACATTATGCATTAGAGACAGCTGCATTCACTTTAATTAGGGCACCATCGAAATCCACTTAGACGATGCCATATGAACTATGGTTTGGCAACAGGCCAAAGTTGTCGTTTCTTAAAGTTTGGGGATGGGATGCTTATGTCAAAAAGCTTCAGCCTGAAAAGCTGGAACCCAAAGCGGAGAAATGTGTCTTCATAGGATACCTGAAAGAGACAGTCGTGTATACCTTCTATCTCAGATCCGAAGGCAAAGTGTTTGTCGCTAAGAACGGAACATTTCTTGAGAAAGAGTTTCTCTCCAAAGAATTGAGTGGGAGGAAAATAGAGCTTGATGAGGTTATTGAACCTTTACTTCAACCAGAAAGTTGCGCAGCGCAGAAAGATGTTTCTGTGGAACCTACGACGGTAGAAGAGGAAGTTAATGATGATGATCATGAAGCTTCGGATCAAGCTACTATTGAACCTCGTAGGTCGACTAGGCCGCGTACTACTCCTGAGTGGTACGGCAACCCTGTCTTGGAGGTCATGTTGTGGGACAACATTGAACCTACGAGCTATGGAGGAGCAGTGATGGGGACGGATTCCGAGAAATGGTTAGAAGCCATGAAATCCGAGATGGGATCCATGTATGAAAACAAAATATGGACTTTGGAAGTATTACCTGAAGGGCGAAAGGCCATTCAAAACAAATGGATCTTTAAGAAGAAGACAGACGCAGACGGTAATGTCACCATCTATAAAGCTCGACTTGTGGCAAAGGGTTTTTCACAAGTTCAAGGAGTTGACTACGATGAGACCTTCTCACCCGTAGCGATGCTTAAGTCTGTCAGAATCATGTTGGCAATAGCTGCTTATTTCGACTATGAAATTTGGCAGATGGATGTCAAAACAGTGTTCCTCAACGGTTTCCTTAAGGAAGAGTTGTATATGATGCAACCAGAAGGTTTTGTCGATCCAGAGAATGCTGACAAAGTTTGCAAACTCCAGTGATCCATTTATGGGCTGGTGCAAGCATCTCGGAGTTGGAATAAGCGTTTTGATGAGGTGATCAAAGTGTTTGAGTTTATACAAGTTTATGGAGAAGCTTGTATTTACAAGAAAGTGAGTGGGAGCTATATAGCATTTCTAATATTATATGTGGATGCCATATTGCTGATTGGAAACAATATAGAAATGCTAGAAAGCGTGAAGGAATATTTGAACAAGAGTTTTTCAATGAAGGACCTAGGAGAAGCTGCTTTCATATTAGGCATTAAGATCTATAGAGATAGATCGAGATGCTTAATAGCACTTTCACAAAGCACATACCTTGATAAAGTTTTGAAGAAGTTCAAAATGGATCAGTCCAAGAAGGGATTCTTGC
Organism: Hordeum marinum; assembly: GCA_022496015.1. Lineage (NCBI taxonomy): Eukaryota > Viridiplantae > Streptophyta > Magnoliopsida > Poales > Poaceae > Hordeum > Hordeum marinum. The sequence goes on from CM039675.1 coordinate 341,661,086, forward strand.
CTGTGTTACAAGGTGTGAAGTTGAGTAGGACTCAATGCCCAGTGACTGCAGAAGATAGAGAAAAGATGAGTGTCATACCCTATGCTTCCGCCATAGGCTCTATCATGTATGCAATGATGTGCACAAGACTCGATGTCAGCCTTGCCATAAGTATGGACGGAAGGTTTCAAAGTGACCCTGGAATGGAACACTGGGCAGTGGTCAAGAATATCCTTAAGTACCTGAAAAGGACTAAGGAAATGTTTCTTGTTTATGGAGGTGATGAAGAGCTCGTCGTAAAGGGTTACGTCGATGCAAGCTTTGACGCTGATCTGGATGACTCTAAGTCACAAACCGGATATGTATTTATTCTCAATGGCGGAGCGGTACGCTGGTGCAGTTCCAAGCAAAGCGTGGTAGCCGATTCTAGGTGTGAAGCGGAGAACATCGCAGCCTCGGAGGCAGCGAAGGAAGGTGTCTGGATGAAGAATTTCATGATAGATATTGGAGTAGTGCCCAGTGCACTGAATCCAATGAACCTATTCTGTGACAACACTGGTGCCATTGGTCTGGCCAAGTAACCAAGGTTTCACAAGAGGACCAGACACATAAAGTGATGCTTCAACTCCATCCGTGATTACATCGAGGAAAAGGACATAAATATTTGCAAAGTGCACACAGATCTGAATGTTGCAGACCCATTGACTAAACCTCTTCCAAGGTCTAAACATGATCAACACCAGAACTACATGGGTGTTCGATTCATTACAATGTAAATCACATAGTGATGTGAACTAGATTATTGAGTCTAGTGCAAGTGGGAGACTGTTGAAAATATGCCCTAGAGGCAATAAATAAAGTGTTTATTATTGTATTTCCTTGTTCATGATAATCATTTATTATCCATGCTATAATTGTATTGATTGGAAACACATTACATGTGTGGGTAAATATACAACACTTTGTCCCTAGTATGCCTCTAGTGAACTAGCTCGTTGGTCAAAGATGGTCAAGGCTTCCTAGCCATTGACATGTGATGTCATTTGATAACGGGATCACATCATTAGGAGAATGATGTGATGGACAAGACCCAAACTATAAACGTAGCATATGACCGTGTCAGTTTATTTCTACTGTTTTCTTCATTTCAAGTATATGTTTCTATGACCATGGAATCATGCAACTCACGGACACCGAAAGAATGCCTTGTGTGTATCAAACGTCGCAACATAACTGTGTGACTATAAAGGTAATATACAGGTATTTATGAGGTTGTCTATTGGGTTGTCATGGATCAAGACTCGAATTTGTTACTCCGTATGACGGAGAGGTATCTCAGGGCCCACTTGGTAATACAACATCACAATAAGTCTTGCAAGCAATGTGACCAAGTGTTAGTCACGGGATCTTGTATTACGAAATGAGTAAAGAGACTTGCCGGTAACGAGGTTGAACTAGGTATGGAGACACCAACGATCGAATCTCGGGCAAGTAACATACCGAAGAACAAAGGGAACATCATATGGGATTAACTGAATCCTTCACATAGAGGTTCGACCGATAAAGATCTTCATAGAATATGTAGGAACCAATATGGGTATCCGAGTCCCACTATTGGTTATTGACCGTAGAGGTGTCTCAATCATGTCTACATAGTTCTCGAACCCGCAGGGTCTGCACACTTAAGGTTTGGTGACGTTTCGGTAGTATAGAGTTATGCATGGTGGTGACCGAAAGGTTGTTCGGAGTCCCGGATGAGATCCCGGACGTCACGGGGAGCTCCGGAATGGTCCGGAGGTAAAGATTGACATATAGGAAGTACTATTTTGGTCGCTGGAAAAGTTTTGGGCTCATCGGTAGTGTACCAGGAGTGTTGGTAGTGTACCGGGAGACCATCACGAGGTGTATTTCGACCCAAGAGGCTACATGGGCTGTGGGAGGATGAATACCAGCCCGAAAGGAAAAAGCTGGAAAAAGGCAAAAAGGGCTAGATAAGGAAGGAGTCCTAATCCTACTAGGAGTGGAGGAGGAGGACTCCTCCCTCCTGGTTCGGCCGAAGCCTAGGACTGGCTCCTTGAGGGCCAAGCCTCCTCCTCCTCTCCTCCTATATATACTAGAGGGGTTTAGGGTTTTGGCACAAGATTTTCAGCCACGTGCTACCCGTTCCTCCATTGCATAGTTTCTCCTCTAGATCGGATTTCTGCAGTGCTTAGGCGAAGCCCTGTCGGAATAGCTCCACCACCATCACCGGAGCGCCGTCATGCTGCCGGGGAACTCTTCTACCTCTCCGCAACCTCTTGATGGATCAAGAAGGTGGAGATCGTCATCAAGCTGTATGTGTGCTGAACGCGGAGGTGTCGTCCGTTCGGTACTTGATCAGGACGGATCGTGATTGGATCGCGGGACGCTCGGCGATTTGTATCGTGAAGACGTTCGACTACACCAACCGCATTTCTTAACGCTTCCCGCTTAGCGATCTACAAGGGTACATAGATCCACTCTCCCTCTCGTAGATGCTCATCATCATGGATAGGTCTTGCGTGAATGTAGGAAATTTTTTGTTTCCCATTCGACGTTTCCCAACATTGATCACTTGAACAATTCATGAAAGAATATTGAAGGAAGAGAGATTCCACACATAAATACACTATCTTGGACATCTTCTATGATTGTGAGCTCATTAGTTATTTCCAAACTCGAGCAAATTAGTTGAAATTGGACAACGAAGACAACTTAATGAGTTATGTTTGGGTAAATTTGTATTGAAGTTATATTGTTACGGATCCTCCAACATGTGGTGCTTGCTTATACCTCATACTAGCAAAAACTCTTGCACCAAGTAGAAATACTACTTGTGCATCCAAACACCCTTAAACCAGTTTTGCCATGAGAGTCCACTACACCTACCTATGGATTGAGTAAGATCCTTCAAGTATGTTGTCACCGGTGCAAAAAGCAATAAAAATTGCTCCAAAATATGTATGATCTTTTATTGTAAGGGAAAATAAGCATTGTACGAACTTGTTATCATAAAGAAATAAAAGTGACGGACCTCATAATATATGTTGCTATCACAAAGGGAAATACAGCGTGACGTTCCTTTGCATGAAGGGTTTGCACATACAAAAACAAAAAGTGCATGACAACCTCTGCTTCCCTCTATGAAGGGCCTATCTTTTACTTTCTACTACTCACCTTTGTGCAAGAGTCATGGTGATCTTTACCACTTCCTATATTTTGTCTTTTTCTCTTGGCAAGCGTCATGTGTTGGGGAATGATTTAGACATATATATCCACACAAATATATATGATAATGAATTATTGATAGATAAGTTGGGAGGCGAAACATTAATCCCCTATCTTTCTGTGTGTTCGATGGAAGGCTATATGATAGTAGAGTATGTGGAACTTGCTAAATCAAAGCTCTTACGTAGACCCTTCCTGCAAATAAGATGAACTGAAATTGTTCGATCACTAGGAATATAGTTTGTTAGTTTTCAAGAAACTTTCTGGTCTATACTTTAACAGGTGAATAGCTTGCTACTTGATCATGAGAAGTTTTATGAGATGAGATACTGTTCATGATATATAATGATGCTAGAAAAAGTGTTTGGAACTATCATTGATCAAATTTATGCACTATGCTAGCATTCACACTTCATAAATTATTTCTTTTATCATTTACCTACTCGAGGACGAGCAGGAATTAAGCTTGGGGATGCTTATACGTCTCCAAAGTATCAATAATTTCTGAAATATTCATGCCATGTTTACAATAATTCTATATGATTTTGGTATGATTTTGGTATGATTTTATTAGAACTAACCCGGACTGACGCTGTTTTCAGCAGAACTACCGTGGTGCCTTTTTTGTGCAGAAATAGAAGTCTTAGAATGGGATGAAAATTTACGGAGAATATTTTTGGAAAATATAAGAAATACTGGAGCAAAAAGATATCGAAGAAGAGTCCCGAGGAGACCACAAGCCACCAAGGCGCGCCCCTGGCTTGTGGGCCCCTCGGGAATCCCGAGGAGGCCACAAGCCACCAAGGAGCCCCCTAGGGCACACACACCCTGGCTTTTGGGCCCCTCAAGAGTGCCGAGGAGGCCACAAGCCACTAGGGAGCCCCCTAGGGTGCTCCCCTTGGCTTGTGGGCCCCTCTGTAGTCTCGCGTAGGCCACAAGCCACCAGGGCGCCCCCACCAGGGCGCCCCCTAGGGAGTCCCCTTGACGTGATTCCAACGCCATGTACTCCTATAAATCTAGAAACCTCCAGAAAGAAACCTAGATCAGAAGTTCCGCCGCCACAAGTCTCTGTAGCCACGAAAAATCAATGTTGGCCCCTCCGGCACCCTTCCGGAGGGGGGCCATGGAGGAAGAAGACGTAGGGGCCATCATCACCTTGGAGGCCAAGGACCAGTGGGACCACCTGTCCCCACCTAGGGGGAGGCCATGGAGGAGGAAGCACAAGGGGGAGACCCTCTCCCCCCCCCCTCTCTCAGTGGCTGCAGAGTGCCATCGGGGGAACCATCACCGTGGTGATTATCTTCATCAACATCACCTTATTCATCACCGTCCTCATATCTTTTTAGCGGTCCACCCTCCCACATCCTGTTGTAATCCCCTACTTGAAGATGATGCTTTATGCCACATACTATGATCCAATGATGTGTTGCCATCCTATGATGTTTTGAGTAGATTTGTTTTGTCTTATGGGTTGATTGATGATCTAGATTGGTTTGAGTTGTATATTTATTTTGGCGCTGTCCTATGGTGCCTTCCGTGCCGCGCACACGTGAAGGATTCCCGTTGTAGGGTGTTGCAACACATTCATGATTCGCTTATAATGGGTTGCTAGAGTGACAGAACCTTAACCCCGAGTAAGGGGTTGTTGTGTATGGGATAAAGGGGACTTGATGCTTTAATTCTATGGTTGGGTTTTACCTTAATGATCTTTAGTAGTTACGGATGCTTGGTAGAGTTCCAATCATAAGTGCATATGATCCAAGTAGAGAAAGTATATTAGCTTATGCCTGTCCCTCATATAAAATTCCAATAATGATTTCCAATCATGTTAACAATTGCCTAGGACAATTCTGCACACCAACCCATCATTATTCCACACTCGCTATTTGTAATATATTCTAACTTTATGATAACAACACCTATTTTATATTTTAGTTCTCCGATGTCATGCGAAGCTATTCTCTTCATACCCACAACGTAGATTTATTTCTTGTTTCTAGTTGGAAGCAAACATTCGGCATACGTAGAGTCGTATGAGTGGCAGATAGGACTTGAGAGAATATTGATCTTATCTTTAGCTCCTTGTGGGTTCGACACTCCATACTTATCACTTCCACCTTTGGAAATTGCTACGATGATTCCTTGCACTTGGGGATTATCACCCGATGATGCCCGTCTCCGCCTCGCCCGACGCTGCCCGTCTCCACCGGACGGTGCCCCGCCCGACCCGGTCCACCTGACACCGACCCACCCTGCCCAACTCAAGCGCAGGTAATTATGTTCTACTCCCTCCATAAATACTAGACGTAGCACTGCGCGTTGCGAATGGATTTTGTATGAAATACTAGAATATGCATGCATGTCCCACTTTTCATTCATAGAGCACTCGATTAGAAGGCTATGAGATAGTTTGGGTGATGTGGATTAAGGAGAAATGAGATATAGAAGATAAGTCATAAATAAATTTGGGTGATGTAAATTCCTAATAGTGGGGTCTAGCTATTTAGATATTGAAGATAAGTCATGATAGATTTTTTTGTTCCTTATGTTCTAGTTCTTTTTAAATTCTACATGTTATTTTTAAATTCTTCATTCTATAAGATGGTGAGCTTTCATTACAACACATATGGACAATTCATCAGACAACAACGAATCGGTGGGCGACGTGCAGAAATGGAATCAGTGGCAATTAGAGTCTTTAGACCGGCGCATCAAAAGAGTCGAACAAGGCAATGCAAAATAGAAGAATGAAAGGGATAATCTGCTGGTAGGGTGTGCTAATGCCCAAACTAAGTTAAAAAACTGAGGGATATGTGGGATGAGTTGACAGAGAAGGGAGACAACTTGAAGATGGAGAGAACGAAATACAGGCTAGAGAAGCATAACCTACAGAAAGACATTGATCACTTCAAAAAAGATGGAGAGAACAATCAGAAAAGCTTCGCCAACTGGACTTAATCCTTGATGATGTTTAGTTGTTGAGTACTAATTAACTAGTACTAGGTTTATGAGTATGTTTTGATCTATACCTTTTGTGAAGTTTAAGCTCATTAGTACTAAGTTTATGAGTATGTTTAGTTCATTAGCACTAAGTTTTAAACTCTTATTAAGTTTATGAGTATGTTCTCATATGTACCTTTTGTGAAGTTTAAGCTCATAGTTTCTGAAGGAGTTTTTTTTATTATGAAAAAACCAAATTGCTGGCGTTGGGCAACAACACACGGCAAAGGTAGTGTAGATGTATAACTGACGTTGGCCAATTTGGACGCCAGCAGCATGTAATATACTGCTGACGTAGGATCCAACGCCACCACTATGTTTTAACTATTGCGTCATATTGCTAGCGTAGGGTTTCTACGCTAGCAAGGCCATTTTTACCACGCCATAGCTAGGCTTTTCTGCACTAGTGTACCCTATATTGCCCTTTCTCACCTTGACAGTTAGTGTAAACTTTACCGGTGTATTCAAACCACGTGATATGATACGCTCTATCGCACATAAGCTAGAGTACGACTTATATAGTCATGGCCAGGCCATGCGAAGGGATGGTTGAAAGCACAACATCTCCCTAGGTGGTTTTGGTAATTAATAACAACATATCTTTCATTGGACTAATGTTTCCATTAAGTATTTTTAGGAAAATTTCAATGATGGGTTGGCTAAACGATTGTCAGGAGATTCCCTAGATGCAAGGAATACACATTGGCAATGAACTTGAAGACTCCACATTTTACATTTTGTGAGAAATCACTTTTGAGTCCATAGGAATGCCAATACTATTAAAGGCCATTAGGAATTATCATGATCTGGTTGCTAAAGTGTTTAGAGATTAGCCACCAAAAGTACTCACCCATTCTCCCACAAAATTTCTCTGTCCAAAGCCTAAAGTCCAAAATCAGTGCCACCAACAATTCTCATTCGGCCCTACCGAGTTTTGACTTATACACAATCTATGCCAAACCCTAGCTTCTCGGTGATACCAACTTTCACTTTTGGTGAAATCAAAAATATTGACCAACCTTCTGTTGTCCCATTTCTAAAAAGAGAATTTCTGAGTTTTAAGAATCCGTGACACCGAGATTTGGAAACTGCCTAGGTTAGCCAATTCGGTCCCACCCACCGAGAATTATATATCGGTCTCACCGAAACGCCAAAAGTTGCCATATTTTGCACTAGTGGGTGCAACCGAGTTTTCACTTCAGTTTCACTGAGTTGGGCAATATTGTTGTAATGGTTGGATTTTTGGCGATGCCTATATATACCCCTCCACCTCCTCTCACTCGTAGAGGAGGCACTCAGAACATACAAACACTTGCCCCCATCCATTTTTTTGAGAGACCCACCTACTCATGTGTTGATATCAAGATCATCCATTCCGACCATATGGATCTTGATTTCTAGCCTCCCCAAGTTCCTTTCCATCCAATCAATCTCTTCTACCCAACACAAATTTGTGAGAGGTTGATTGAGTGTTTAGGAGACTGTCTTTTCAAGCACAAGAGCAAGGAGTTCATCATACCTACCACATCTTTTACCTTTTGGAGGGTGGTGCCTGCTAGATTGTTTAGGTGTCGCTTGGGAGCCTCTTACTTCGTGTTGTGGAGTTGAACCAAGAAGTTTGTAAGGGCAAGGAGATTGCCTACTTCGTGAAGATCTACCCCGAGTAAGGCTAGTCCTCCGTGGACGAATTCCATGATGGCATAGACAAGGTTGCTGCTCCATGGACCCTTTGTGGGTGAAGCCCTTCGTGGACTCTCCTGGCCACTACCCTTCATTGTTTGAAGTCTCCATCAACGTGGGCGTATGATAGCACCACCTATTGGAACCATGACAAAAATCTCGGTGTCAACTTTGCATTTGATCTTCCTATACCTACCCTATATTTACATGTGCTTGTCTTTACTTTCTGCTGCTATACTCATAGACATGCATGTTTAGGGTGTACTTGGTTTGCAGCAAATGCTAAAACTTGCCTAGAACTAACATTGGGAAAAGGTTAGGTTTTTAATTTGTCACTTAGTCTAATCACCCCCCCCCCTTAGACCTACTTTAGATCCTACACGTTGTATCAGAGCTTTGATATTTATTGCATTGGTATCACAACTTAGGAGAGTATGGCATCTAGTGAGGGAAATTATCAATGTAGAGGTGCATATTTTGATGGTACAAACTTTGCTAGTTGGAAGCATAAGATGAAAATGCATGTTCTTGGTCGTAACCCTGCCGGATGGGCTATTGTTCATGATGGATTGCAAGGTGAATTCTTTGGTGATGGAAAGGAACCGGATCGTGAAGCGACCGCGGAAGAATTCAATATGTTGCAATACAACACTCAAGCATGTGACATTATATTCAACTGCCTATGCCCCCAAAGAATTTGACAAGATTAGCCATCTTGAGAATGCAAAGGAAATTTGTGATACTTTGGTTGATATGCAAGAAGGTACTAAATCCGTCGGGGAATCTAAGTTGGATGTGCTACAAAGTCAACTTGATAAGAAGGATGGTTAAGAAGTCGTGGAAATGTACTCAAGGCTTGCTCTTATCACCAATGAATTGTCGACTTAGGAAGCGAAGAGATGACTGATAAAATTCATCATCAAGAAGATACTTAGATCCTTGGATGGGAAGTACGACACCGTGTGCACATTGATCCAAATGATGCCAAACTACAAAGATCTCAAGCCAACAGAAGTCATTAGAAGGATTGTTGTTCATGACATGACACTCAAAGATAAGGAAGAGCTTCACAACAAGTCAGGCAGTGCATACAAAGCTTCAAGACACTCCCACTACATCAAGTGATAACCTTGTAACAAATGAAGATATAAGCCTCATGGTCAAAAAATTCAACAAGTTCTACAAGAGTAGAGGCAAATAGAGAAGCTCCAACTCAAGATATGAAGAGAAGCGTTCAACTAGTCGTGACCGGTATTGTTACAACTATGGAGGGCCCGAAAACGGATCCAATGAGTGCACGACAACCCACAAAAGAAGAGAAGATACACCTAGAAGACAGAGCTCAAGGGATGAGTCACCTCTAAAATAGAGAAAGGGTAGAAATGATCATTATGAATGAAGACCCTCCTGGAGAAGTAAAGACTCGGAGAAGAAGGACAAGTACACCAAGAGCTACAAGATAAGAAGACATCAAGCACATGTTGGTGAATGGGTATTCGTCTCCGAATCCGATAACCAATCCAAGAGAATATATCACTCTGACTCTGACTATAGTCAAGATGAAGGTGTTGTCAGACTTGCACTCGTTTCCTCCAACTTCTATGACATATTTTATTCACCAAATGAAGGAGGTGGAAGTTGCTTCATGGCTAAAGGCCCCAAGGTATCACACCCCGAATACATTGACTTTAATAGTGATGGGCATGATGCTTGCTCTTTGATAAAACTAGCGATGTTAGTCAAAATGAACTTGATAATAATCATGCTAGTCATGATAAGTCATGTTATGATGATAAGAAGGAAATAGATCATCTAACTAAAGAATTCAACACTCTTAAGTTATCCCATGAATCTAATCTAGAAGAGCATAGAGAGCTTGTAAGAACTGATGAGAAGCTATGCTTCGAGAAGCTCAATTTAGAGAAACGACATGAGTTTCTCAAACCTATCAATGACGATCTTTGAAAGAAAACTTCCTCTTATCTAGCTAAATGACTACTCTTATATACGCTTGTTCCACAAGTCAAACCTAAGCAAACTAGTAACAAAGGCAAGAAAGGTTCATCATCTAGTAGCAACAATAAAAATTGATAAATCGAATGATGTTGCTTCTAGTAGTTCTATTGCTTCCACTAATGATTCTCTTAGCCAAGTTACACTTGGGAATTAAAACGATTTATTGAAATGGATTATAGAAAAAGGTGTGTGCAAAAATCTTGCCGGATGTAAGAAATTCGAGGAGATTGTACGCAAGCATGGAGGATACCGGAAGAACCAAGGCATTGGGTACTTCAACGCCAATGGAGATGAATGGTAAGAAGGTCAATACCCCAAGCCAAAGTTTATTCCCCAAAAGGAGAAGTATGAATATACTCTCCCCAAGGGAACAAAAGCTCAAGATGACACTCCACCACAAGACCACAAGCTCAAGGGCAAGGACAAGCTTCAAGGGGAGATTTATACATTCGAAGATGAATCCCAAGCCATGGTCAAGTGGGTTTCCAAAGCTACTACAAGCTCTACTTCAACAAGTGCTACTTCAACTCCAAGGATCCTCATCAAGTTGATGTGGGTCCCAAATAAGAAGAACATTTGGAATGGATCCAATTCTATTGAGTCTGACTCATAGTGATCATTTCTCTTTAGCAAAGAATGACCTTGGTTATCAAAGGATTGAACAACCGGGATCCATTTACTTATGATACCTAGTTGGCATTGATAACAAGGATCTAATGAATTATGAGTTTAATAGATCCTCTTTAGCAGAAAGACGTATATTCCTTGCTCATTTTCAGACAATCACTTATTCCCAAACCTCGTGTGGGACTAATCATTTTCATTTACCATCTCATGGAAAACACTTTTCGTTCCGCTCTCTTTTTGGGGTGACTCCGCCAACAAAATTCGCTCACATTCATTTTGGTAAGGACTATTTGCAATCAACCTCAACTTTATGCAATAGTTCAAGGAGTCACATATTCCCTCATAGGTAAGCAAGGGACAAGGTAATGAATGAATCACTGGACATTATCATGTATGCATTTCACTCCATGTCCATAGATATCCTTGTATTTGTTCCTTGTGTGGGACTAACCCATGTAGGTGGAAAGAGTAAGAAACAGCAAGGATTGCTCCCAACTTAAGATGATCTTCATCAACTAAGAGCATCCACTACTAAAACATCTACATGAAGTATTCAATGAAAAAACACAAGGTTAGTTTATCCCTCTTAGGGGGGTGTCACATCAAGGGGGAGATTTACTCTAAGGCTTGAGTTAAAGCATCTCAAAAGATGTGAACACACACTGCTGCAACGACATGCTATACAAACAGTTTTTAACACCTTTCTACAATGTAGTTGTGAATCGTTGCCTTGCATGTGTGTGCAATAGGGGGGTCCATCATAGACGACATGGAAAACCCGTCGACGATGGTGACCAACGAATATAATCGTGTGGGGTGCAGGAATATAATCGCACACGTTTCCCGAAAATTTTACGCGTGGGATCGTCTTTGGATCGGGCATGGTTTCCTGTTGGCTCACGTGTGAGATAAGGTGCTATTGCAAACGATCGAGGAGCTCCTACGCACACATACAAGTGTTGTAAATCGTTTGCGATTTCTTATGTATCACCAACATTTCTGTCGTTGTTTTCTCACGACAGATGCCATGGGTAGGCTTATCGTAGGTGGTTGGGGCCGGAGGACGCCGACGGGCTTCGGGTGCAAGATTGGGCACAAGCGGTGGAGACACATGATGTAGCCAGGATCAGGGTCCTCCGTGGTAGGTAATACCCCTAGTCCTGCTTGGTCTAGTTGGATGGATAGTTGTGTTTACAGGGATGCTCCTAGAGCTGTATCTGGAGGAGGAAGAAGGAGCAGCCGGCTCGTCTTCCTCCATTGCTAGGGATGATATGAAAGGAGGGTTATATGTGGGTGTGCGCGAGTGATCTTCCGTCCCTGTTGCATGGGGGCTCAGGGGTTTTATAGGCCAATCCCCTAGCTTTATAATGTATTCTAAGGTACAGGGGTGGAGGGACTCGGTTGGCAGCCTCTCCGGCTGACCAGGGGGTCCCGCCCTTCATGCTGTCTCGTCATCCGTAGGGTCCACAGGTTGCACAGTCCTGTCGCCTGTGAGGGGCCTGCCAGTCGGCTCTGTTATTGGCTCTCGTCCACCTGTCGCGGCACGGGTTGCCCTGGAAGCGTCGTCTAGCGCTAGCGGCCGAAGTCTCCGGTACGACCGGCTGCACTATAGCCACGTCGAGGCAGGTAATCGAGTGGGCGAAGGCGTGCTGGCACTGTTTCCTTGCCCGGTCGCGCTCGTCGAAGTCAGCGGCCTGGATGGACGGACTAGCTATGCGCTCTCGTGCGTTAGCGGCCACTGTGGCCATAGGGCCGCCCATCGTGGCGGTCGTGTCGTGTCATCGTACCCGTGCATAGAGGGATGGGACGTTGTGTATCTGCCCCGGGGTCAACGGAGGAGGCGGTCCGGAAGCAGCCGGCCGTGCCCAGCCGGCCGAGGGTCAAGCCGGTTGCACGACCAGCCATCCGTGTCGCTAGCTAGCAGCAGCTCGAGCCAGCCGTCCTCTAGCCAGCTGTGGGCAGCCGGTCGCGTAGTTTTTCTTCGAAGCAGAACGGGGGAACCCCATTGCTTTGGCCTACCTAGGGGTAGTCACCCCATCAGTAGTCCCCAAAGCAGGCGGGGGCACACGTCCGGTAGACGGAGGGGAGCCGCCGTTTCCCCCGGTGGTACCCGCATCTGGTGTGAAGCCGAAGGGCCAGTCGGGTCGGCCGTTGGACCCGACGCTTCGGGCACTGGTGCATCGCCCCGAGATCCGGGACAGCCCGCCGCGTGCCACGTGGCAAGTAATGATGCGGCAGGCCCCGTGCATGCGGGGAGACGGGCCTTCGGCTTGGGCCTAGACGGCTAGGCCCCGGGCATAGCCCGGTAGGCCTTGGGGCGCAGGCCAGGATCCTTTGCACCCTGAAGCGGCCGTTACGACCCGGGGCCACCCACGCACGCACGGAGTTTTTGGGGAGTGGGTGCAATTAATCCCCACGTCCCCCGGTCGTGGCCTCCCCTATAAAAGGGGAGGATGGGCAGGGGGCAGAGATACCCACATCCCACTCACCCCCTTGTTGCCTCGCCTTCTTGCCTTCTTGATCTTCCTCACTTTCCTCGCGCAATACCACGCCCCAGCCCGCACGCCGCCCTGCCGCCACGATGGCCGACGGACGCGGAGGGAGCTGGGCTAGTTCCGTCGTCACCGAGGCATACATTGCGGAGCTCCGCTGCGTGCATATGCTCCCGCCGACGGAGCAGGTGGTCGCACGCGCGCCAGGAGACGAGGTGGTGCCGGCGCCGCAGCCAGGGGAGCGCGTCGTGTTCCTCTGGCATTTCTCCCACGGCTTTGGGTTCCCAGTGAGCCACTTCTTCCGCCTGCTCATGGATACCTTCGACTTCCAACCGCATCACCTCGGCCCCAACGCGATCCTATACCTCGCCGGCTTCGTGACGCTATGCGAGGGGTACCTCAGGGTCCTTCATGTCCTCGACTTCTTCAACGCCCTCTTCTACCTCAAGGCGCTAAAGAGCAGCGCCTGCGGGGGCATGGCAGTGTGCTACTACGGCACCGCGCGCTTCCTGCCCTTCTCTCTCATCGAGTCCGTCAAGGGGTGGCATCGGAGGTTCTTCTACATGAAGAACGCCGACCCGAATCTGGACTTCATCCGGCTGCCACCATTTGTCGACGCGCAGTCCACCCAATTAAACTGGATGGGGACCACCCCGCGCAACGTGGCTCTGGCGGAGCTTGGCCAGCTCGCGCAGCTGAAATGCCCCGAGGGATTGGTCACCGCCGATCTGGTGGTGGCCTTCATCTCATTCTGGGTGCTACCTCTCCAGCTGAGGCCGCACCTAATCTGTGACATGTCCGGCCGCTGGAACCCCTGCCGGTTGTGGACCGTCGACCTGACGCCGACTCAGGTGGCAATGCGGGTGAACACCCTCACGACGTTCAAGATGAAGCCGCTTCGTGGACATTTGGCATGGAGCCATACGACGGCATCAACCGTCCCCCTTGGCAAGTCTTCGATGAGATGACCCTTTTTCTGTTTGATTCTTTCCAGCCGGCAGCCAGCAACGGACCTTACTTCGCCGTGCTGACCGTAGTTGTTGGTGCGACAGAACACGCTGGACGGACCGCACCCCCAAGTCTTCAAGGCGGAGTGCGACCACTTCGACTCTGAAGACTACGAGCGGGGAGGCCCGCCGGAAGAGGGGGTGGACTCCTCGGGAGGAGTCGACGAGCCAGCAGACCCACGAGCCAGTGACCCCAGCGGAGCCGGAGGGTCCGGCGTAGCCGGGGAGCCTAGCGGAGCCGGTGAGTTCCCTTTTGCCCCCACGATCAGGGACTGGATGGACGATCATGATGATGATGAAGATGATGATGATGACGTAATGATTCGAACGAGTCTCCTCCCTCAGCACATCAGGGTCGGCGGATCGAGGAGTGGCCAGCTCAAGCCCCGGCGGTCAGAGCTGCCGGCCCGGCGAAGAGGTCGGCTCAGGAGGGGTTGGCGGTCCCGCCACCAGTCCTGAAGCGGGTGAAGGTGGCCGCACGGAAGCCGCCAGTGCGCGCCAAGCGGGCCTTTCCCCTTGTCATCGGGTAAGTTCCTTTTTAGTGTTTTGCGTGCATTTTCTTTCGGGTCATGAGCTGGTGGGTGATCGGCCTTCGTGCGCTGCAGGGACCCCATCGAGCTTCACGAGGGGAGCCGGCGGGGGACCCACCGGATGCTGCCAGCCGGCTGGCCCACGAGCACGCGGCCACCCAGCGGGAGGAGAAGAGGAGACTCGGGGAGCTGCGAGCCTTAAAGTCCAGAACGCGAGGCGGGGCCTCATATTCCGGGACTTCGAGCGGCGGGAGGCGGAGGAGGTCCGCGGACCCCACGCGGGCATCGGACTCGGCGGCGGAATCGACCCGTCTGTCGAGGCCCCTATCGAGCGAGCCGCGAGGGGCGGCCATGGAGCCGCCTGCGCCCCCATCCGCGGAGGAGGTGGCCCGAGCGAAGGCGGCGGCAGCGGAGCCAGCCCCCAAGGTGGCCCGGCCGGAGGTGCCGAAGGTGATACCACCCGCGATCGAGCCGGCCCAGGTCGACATGTCGGAGGCCTCGGTGAACCCAGAGGCAGCGTCAGAGGCAGCGCCAGAGGTGGTGGCCATGGAGGTGGAGGCGTCGTTTGTCGCGATCATTGCGTCGGAGCGGCTGAAGGTGGGGCGGCGATGACATCGAGCGAAGGACCGGTGGGGGCAACTCCCGAACCCTCGCCGTCATCAACCCTCCCCTGATGGCCGGCACCACAGCGAGCCCGGGCGGCAACGGCGGCCGGGCTCGAAGGACCCTACGGACCATGCAGGAGGTTTCCCGGGACTGGGAGGCGTTGGCGCGTGTCCCAACCCTTCCGGCTCCCCCGGTAGGAGACCCGGTCCCCATGTTCAGGGAGTTGGGGACTGTCCTGGACCGGTGTCGCCGGGAACTGGTCCAGTTTGTAGAGGCGGTAGACGCCACCCTACAGCGCGCGGCGGTAAGGCCGGTTGCTCTTGTTTGAATTTTTAGTGGGGGCACGCAAGCGCACCCACTTGGTGTAGCCCCCGAGATGCGGGCCGGCTGACCGGCTGACGGGCAGCCAGGCCGGATCTCCTTGAGCATGTTTTGACTTTAGCTTTGAGTGACAGGAAGGGAACTCCCTACCGCAGAAGCTGTTCGTGGAGACAGTTGCCATCCACGACCGCGAAAAATATAGCTTCCACCGCTTGGAGGAGGAGCTGACGCGGGTGCAAGGTACGTTGATTCTCGCGAGAGGGGCACGTAGCCCCCGGGAGTCAGACCGGCTGCTTGACAGCCAGAGCGGATGTAGAAGAGCCGGCTGACGCCTGCCTTGTCTTGCAGGTGAGCTGACCACCCTCCAAACAGAGAAGGCCGGGGTTGTCTCCGAGCGGGACCGGCTGGAGCAAAACATCCAAGCGGTCACTCAGGAGAAGGACCGGCTGACCATGCTGCTGGCGGATGGGGAGGCGGCCCAAGACCGCCTCAAGGCTGACATGGCGAAGGAGGTGGCGGCCAAGGAGGCGGCTGTCAAGGAGGCGGCTGATGGCGCCCAGAGGACCGCCACCCTCCAAGGCGAGGTGACCCACCTTGAGAGGTCGCTCGAGGAGGTCAAGGGCTCCCTCTCCACATCAGAGGTGGCGCTAGCGTCGGAGCGGAAAGCATGGCTCAATTTCGCCATCGGCATGGACGACGCCATCGAAGGTAGGTGTCTAATTTTCCCTTCTCCAGCCGGTTGCTTTTTCCTTTGTTGGTTCTTGTGTTTGATTTGCCCTTCCTTCCTCTTCTTCCCTTTCTATTCTTCCTTCTCTTAGGGCGCTTCCTGGAAACTCAGCGCCGCGCTGAGCACGTCGTCGAGGAGCACCGGGAATACCTTCGGGAGCGCGAGCGCTCTATCGAGGAGGACGCCACGTGGGATGTGGATGAGCTTGGGCTCGCCATTGAAAACCGGATGATCCACCTCGAGCGTAGCGTGGAGCGGTTGAAGACGGCCAGAAAGGAGATCATCGCCGCTCTATGGCCGGGCCGCGGGGGAGCTCCGGCGAACCGGGTGGCCTTGTGGCTGGAATTCCTGCCAGCCCTTGGCAAGGATGGCGAGCCGGTGCCAGAAGACTCCTTCAGCATCCCCCAAGGCCCAGCAAACGAGGAGGTTGCCGAAGAGAGCACCGACTCGAGCGGCAAGACAGCTGGGACCGCGAAGGTCACCCTAAAGACCAAGGAAGCTGACCTGAAGGCCGCAGCCACCTTCGGGACGGGAGTCAAGCCGCCCAGCGATGCGCCGGCTGGAGGCATGCCGGCTGGCGACACGCCGGTGGCCTGAGCCCCTGGGCGTCTTTATCTTTCTTTTTCTTTCCTGCAAGTTAGGCTCGGGTCCACCCACTGGGGGTGTTATGTAATGAACCGTGCTGGTCGTGGGCCACTTTTGTCTTAACATTTGTACTGTGAATAGTTAGTGTGTTTGCCTTATTGCTCGTGCCAGCTTGTCCTTATCCTTTTTCGCCCTCTTGGTTCATTCCAATCCTCCCCTTTTCCCCTTTGGTTTCGGCCCGCCAGCCCGACAGCCAGGAGCCGATCTGTAGCTGGGTCGGGGTGTCCACCTCGAGGGGAGACGGTTCAGAACTTAGGAACCGAAAGAGCCTTTCGGGATAAGTAGAGTGGCAGAGGCGAGGCGGTGGTCCGGCTGGACCTAGCTGGTGTCTCCTTTCAATTGTTCTTTCGTGTGAGCTAAGCTTTGCCACCCCGAGGTCCCATCAGCCAGATAGCCAGGAGCCGGATCTGTAGCTGGGAGGGGTGGGAGGTTTTGCTCGGCTCACACTACTTAGCCAATTTTTGAGAGAGGTGACCTAGGACCAGCTGGCGAGCCCCCGGGCCCGGGAGCCGGGCCGGGGAGCCCGTGAGGGAGGAAAACTTTTGAGGGAAACGAAACTGGGCGTGCCCCAAGAGCCGGCCTGGGGCCCCCATTGCATTCATGATCCCCAAAAGGGGAGGCATACATACATACACTGGTCTTTTTCAGCAGTAAAACTGATGGAGGAGCGCCGCGTTCCATGGGTGCTCCATCTCCTTGCCGGAGGCGTGTCTTTTGCGATTCTGCAGCTTTTGGGCGTCTATTAGATAGTATGCATTGTTGTGTAATGCCTTGCTGATGATGAATGGGCCCTCCCATGGGGAGGACAGCTTGTATTGTCCGGCTGTCCGCTGGATCTGTCTGAGGACAAGGTCCCCTTCGCGAAAGGAGAGTGGACGGATCCACTTGCTGTGGAAGTGCCAGAGCTTCTGCTGGTAGATTGTTGTCTGGCTCAAGGCCAACTCGCGGGCTTCCTCGAGTAGATCGACGTTGTCTTCTCTTGCCTCCTTTGCGTCCTTCTCCGTGTATAGGGCGACCTGAGGCAAGTCGAACTTGATGTCGGTGGGGATGATCACCTCAGACTCGTACACGAGGAAAAAAGGCGTGTAGTCGGTTGATCAGTTGGGGGTGGTCCTGAGACTCCAAAGGACGGCCGGCAGCTCGTCGATCCAGCAGCCGGCCGACCTGGCCAATGAAGTTACGTGCCGGGGCTTGATGTCGGACAGGATGAGTCCGTTTGCCCTCTCGACCTGGCCGTTTGACTGTGGGTGAGCGACGGAGGCCAGGTCGAGCCGGATTCCTTGCTTGGAGCAGAAACGCGCGAGCGCGCCCTTGGCGAAGTTTGTCCCGTTGTCGGTGATGATGTTGTGAGGGACGCCGTAGCGAACCGTGATGTCATCGATGAACCGGACGACCGTGGGGCCGTCTAGCTTCTTGATTGGTCATGCCTCGATCCACTTGGTGAATTTGCCGACAGCCACCAGCAAGTGTGTCATGCCGCCTCATGCGGTCTTGAAGGGACCCACCATGTCCAGCCCCCAAACGGCGAAGGGCCACGAGAGGGGGATGATCTGGAGGGCTGATGCGGGCAGGTGGCTCTGCGTGCTGAAGCACTGACATCCCTCGCACTCGTCGACCAATTTGTTGGCCGCCTCAAGAGCAGTGGGCCAGTAGAAGCCATGGTGAAAAGCCTTGGCCACCAGGGTCCTGGAAGCAGCGTGATGCCCGCACTCACCTTGGTGGATGTCGAGGAGGATCTCCAGACCATTTTCCGGCTCGACGCATCGTTGGAAAACGCCGGTGGTGCTGCGATGGACGAGCTCGTTAATGATGATGTTGTATGCCGGGGCCCGGCGTTTGATTTGTCTTGCCAAGGCATCGTCCGGGGGGATCTCTCCACGTAGAAGGAACGCCAAGATAAGTTGGGCCCATGAGGGAGCCGAGACAGGGGGCCGCTCGGGAGCCCCCGGGACCGGCTCGCCAGCCCCCGGGACCGGCTCGCCAGCCCCCGGGACCGGCTCGCCAGCCCCCAGGGCCGGCTCGCCAGTCCTCGAGGCCGGCTGGTCGATTGTCATCATGACGGCCACGTTGTTGGAGCCGGCCGCCTCAGATGCAGCCAGCTCAACTGGTGTCGGCAGGGCGTCCAAGGTTGTGGGAGCCGGTGGTGAAGATGCCGGAGGGACAGCCGGAGCCGCCGATGGTCCAACAGCGTCTGCTCACACGAAGATTGACTTTGATTCTGGGGAAGGATTGGTCGATGGCTTGAGTAGTCGCTCGAAGGAGCCGCCGGCTGGGATGGCCTGCCGGGTGGAGCCGATCTTTGCCAGTGTGTCGGCCGCCTTGTTGTCCGCCCATGGGACGTGATGGAACACACAGCCCTCGAAGGAGCCGGTGAGCTGTTGTATGAGGAAGCGTTAGCTGGCCATGTTGGCGTCCCTGGTGTCCCATTCGCCAGAGACCTGCTGAACCATGAGGTCGGAATCGCCAAAGCACAGGATGCGCCTGATGTCGATCTCCCTAGTGAGCCGGAGGCCATGGATGATGGCCTCGTATTCGGCCACGTTGTTGGAGGCGGCAAAGTGGATCTGGAGGGCATACTTGAGCTGGTCACCTTTCAGGGAGGAGAGGACTATGCCGGCACCCAGGACGGTCCTCATTTTTGAGCCGTCAAAATGCATGTGCCAGTGCGTGGAGTGTGGAGGAGGTGGCACGAACTCCGTCTCCGTCCAGTCAATGAGGAAGTCAGCCAATGCCTATGATTGATGGCGGTTCATGGCTCGTACCGAATCTCATGATTGGCGAGGGCGATGACCCATTTGGCGATCCGGACGGTGGAGTCTCGACCACTAATGATCTTGCCGAGCGGGGCCGTGCTCACCACTGTGATGGTATGCTCCTGGAAGTATTGCTTGACCGTCTTGGCGGTGAAGTATATGTCGTAGCATATCTTTTGGTAGTGGGGGCAGTTCTGCTTGGACGCGGAGAGGACCTCGCTAAGGTAGTAGACGGGCCACTAGACCGGCAGGGACTTGCCCTACTCCGACCGCTCGACCACCAGGACGACGCTGATGACGCGGGTGGTCGCCGTGATGTATGCGAGCAGTGGTTCCTTCTCGGCCGACGCAGCCAGGATGGGCGTGCGGGTGAGTGCCTTCTTGAGGCCGTGGAAGGCCTCGTCCGCCTCGTCGGGCCAATCGAACATGCCCAGTTTCTTGGTGTGACCCGGCTCGACCAGAGCCGTCTTGCGAAGGAGCCCGTAGAGGGGCAGGGCCTTCTCCCCCAGCTGGTTGATGAACCGGCTGAGCGAGGCAAGGCATCCGGTGAACTTCTGGACATCGCGGAGCCAGGTTGGCTTGGGCATGCGCTCGATCGTGCTGATCTTCTTGGGGTTAGTTTCAATGCCGCGAGCGGAAACGAAGAAACCCAGGAGTTGGCCGGCTAGGACGTCGAAGACACACTTCTCCGGGTTGAGCTTGATCTTGTACTCGGGCAGGTTTGCGAAGGTCTCCCGGAGATCGTAGAGGAGGATAAAGTGCTTCTTTGTTTTGACGACGATGTCGTAGACATAGACGTGGACGTTCCTGCCTATCTAAGGCAAGAGGCATTTCTGCATGCACCGCTAGAAGGTAGCGCCTACGTTCTTTAGGCCGAAGGACATGGTGATGTAGCAGTAGGCCCCAAAGGGCGTGATGAAGGAGGTCTTGAGCCGGTGTTCTGGGTCCAGCTTGATCTGGTAGTAGCCGGAGTAGGCGTCCAGGAAAGACAGCAGGTCGTAGCCGGCCGTGGAGTCGATGACTTGATCGATCCGCGATAGGGCGAATGGGTCCTTGGGACACGCCTTGTTCAGGCTAGTGTAGTCAATGCACATGCGCCAGGTCTTGTTCTTCTTCAGCACCAGGACTGGGTTGGCCAGCCAGTCCGGGTGGAACACTTCCATGATGAACCCGGCTGCGATCAGCCGGGCGATCTCTTCTCCTATGGTGCGTCGCTTCTCCTCGGAGAAATGTCACAGGGGTTGCTTGACCGGCTTGATGTCTGGATGGGTGTGTAGTTTGTGCTCGGCAAACTTCCTCCAAACACCTGGCATGTCCTTGGGGGACCATGCGAAGATGTCTCGATTCTCACGGAGGAAGTCGACGAGCTCGCCTTCCTATTTGCTGTCGAGGCGGGAGCCGATGGTGACGCACTGAGCCGGGTTGGCCGGGTCGAGCGGGATTTCCTTGGTGTCCTTAGATGGCTGGAAGGAGGCCTCGCCGGTGGACTGCGAGAGGGGAGCCGACACGGCCGGCTGGCTGGCGGCAAGGGCCATGAGCCGGTCGAGATACCGCTTCTCCTCGGCGATTTCCAGGGCCTCGGCCAGCCGGCTACCGTTTCGAGCGCACTCGATTGACATCTTGTAGTCGCCCGTGATGGTGATGATTCATTTGGGGCCCGACATCTTGAGCTTGAGGTAGGCATAATGAGGGACCGCCATGAATTTGATAAGGGCTGGCCGGCCCAGAAGCGCGTGGTAGGGGCTCGCGAGGTCCACAACCTCGAACATCACTGGCTCGCGGTGGAAGTGGTCAGCTCCACCGAAGAGGACGTCGAGCGTGATCTTGCCAACAGGGGAGCAGGACTTTCCAGGCACGATGCCATGGAAGACCGTTCGGCTCACTTGTATGTCTTCTATCTTCAACCCAGCTTGTGCATCGTGTCGAGGTACAGGATGTTGATGTTGTTGCTACCATTGACCAGCACCCGTGAGAAGCGGTAGGTGTGCTTCTCGGTGGTGATGGTGGGGTCAAGGACCAGGGCGTAGCTGTCGGGACTTGGCATTACGACGGGATGATCCACCCGGCTCCCGGTGACCGGTTTCTCCGACAAGTGCATGAACTGGGGAGTTGCCGGCATGGTGGCATTCACCTCATGATGGAGTCGGCATTGAGTATGTTTGTTCATCTCTTCACTAGTGAATACGACGTAACAGCTGTCCTGGTTAGGGAGCTGGTCGATCAGACGACCGTCATTCTGGGTCGGAGCCGGAGACGGCACCGGGCGGCAGCTGGGGCCAGGGACGGCGCGCGGGCAGGCGACACGGGAGGAGCCAGAAGGCCGTCCCCCCAGGCCAATCGCTGTGAGAAGCTGCACTGCCGGAGCATGTGCATGGAAGGTTTGGCCCCTGAGTGGTTCTTGTAGGGAAGGTTGAGCATCTGCTCGAAGGTGAGCTTTGGCTGCTAGGCAGCCTTGCTAGTGCGCTAGCGCTGGCTGGAAGGTTGGGCAGCCTGCTCCTGCTCCTCAATGATGTTGACCTGCCGGCTCCCGTAGCGGGGATCTGGCTGGTCATTCTTGCGTTTGTTGTTCTGCGGCTACCGGTTGTCGGTAGCCGGGCGGGACGTTGCCGGTGTTGTCGTTGCCTTGGCGGGTGGGGCCGTCTTGACCTGGATGACTGAATCAGCCGTGTCGTATTTGTTCGCCTTGGTCATGAGCTCGGCAAGCGTGGCCGGCTCGGAGCACAGAAGCTTGTGCTTGAGGGGGTGTCGTCTCGACAGCCTTCAATGAAGTACTGCACGGCTTGTACTTCGTGCACCCCCTCGCAGGAGTTGCGGAGCTCGGTCCATCGAGTGAGGTAGTCGCGGAGGGACTCATCCGGCCCCTGAATGCACATGGCGAGTTCACGTGGGCGACCAGGCCACTTCTAGGTGCCGGTGAAGTTGCGGACGAAGGCCTCCTCGAAGTTTGTCCAAGCGTTGATGCTACCGGCTGCCAGGCTATTGAGCCAGGTGTGGGCCGACCTGATCAACATGAGGGGGGCGTAGGGAACAGCTACGCGCTTGTTCCCCCTAGCAATGCCGACCGCGGTGGTGTAGTCGATCAACCAGTCTTCGGTCTTGGCGGCCCTGTTGTCCTTTGAGGTGTCACAGGGGAGTGTGAAGCTGGTTGGGTACGGCTCGTTGCGTATCCGAGGGCCAAAAAAGGTCGGGCCAATCGAGCCCTCCTCTTTGAGGAGGGCACACTGCGCGAGGTGGTCGATGCGGTTGCGGGCGTCGTTCTCGCTGCAAGGGACACGCGGCCCGATCCGGGCCAAGAGCTCGGGGCGGATAACGGGCAGACCCGACCGTTTCGGCTCGCGCCGCAGGGGCGGAGTATGCCCACGGCTGCACCGGCTGCTGGCGCTTCATGGTTGCGGTCGCTGCGCGGCGGGTCGTTGGTGCATCGGCTGTTAACAGTCGGCTGCTCGCTCCCCGACAGCTGGGAGGGCTGGGGGTTGTTCGTTCCGGCCCGACGGCCGGAGACGTGAGGGAAACAGGAGTGTTAAGCCAGCTAACGGCCCGCAGTCCCCGTGCCCTTGTGCTCGAGCCGGGGGCCTCCGGAGGCGGCGCCGCCCAACGCGAGGAGATGCTGCTGGGCGTCAGCGGCATCAATGAGCTCCTTGATGTGACGCTCGTGGGTGGCACGTTCTTCACCCTCCAAGGTAGCCAAGTCCTCATAGGCTACCTTGAGGGCCCGCAGGTTGGCTGCGGGGGTGTCGTAGACGGGCATCTTGCCGCCTCGGATTTCGGCGACCACGAAGCCGCGGTCGCGCACAGCCACATGCCGGCTGGGCTCGATGCCAGCCGGAGTGAGACCATAGGCGGAAGCGTATTCCCGCTGGGCAGCCTCCATGCGGCGCCGCGTGGCCGCGAGGGCGGTGGCGTCCTCGAACAAGACGCGACGAACCGCCTCGAGGTCAGCCGCAATGGCGTTGGGGTTCGCCGTCGGGGCGATAGGGGTGCTCAAGCCCCGGAGGGCCGCAACGAGCGGGTTGGAGGTGCCGACGCGGGCCGCGGCGGCGTCAGCCCCAGCCCGCACACGTCCGGAGGAGGTGGAGGAGATGATGGCCATTGCTCCCACGCGATTGTGGGAGCCACTGGACCGGGTCACAGCAAGTGCGCCCACAGCCGTGGGCGGATCGACGCAGACAAACACCTGCCCGGGGTACTCGTCAGCGGCCGGAGTCTCGGCGAGTCTAAGCCTATCGAAACGCTCGGTGAGCGCGTCAATATCGACCGTGAGATCAACCGAGTCGCCCACAGGGCGTTCCGGAGCAAGCCCCATGAGCCCGTGGTTTCGCCTGGACGTCCGGCGACGGCGGGCGATGGTGAGGGGTCCCGCCCGAAGCATGAATCCGTCCGGCGCCGCGTACGGCCCACGGTGGGCGCCAACTGTCGTCGTTTTCTCGCGACAAATGCCATGGGTAGGCTTATCGTAGGTGGTTGGGGCCGGAGGACGCCAAAGGGCTCCGGGTGCGAGATTGGGCACAAGTGGTGGAGACACACGATGTACCCAGGTTCAGGGCCCTCCATGGGAAGTAATACCCCTAGTCCTGCTTGGTCTAGTTGGATGGATAGTTGTGTTTACAGGGATGCTCCTAGAGCTGTATCTGGAGGAGGAAGAAGGAGCAGCCGGCTCGTCTTCCTCCATTGCTAGGGATGATATGAAAGGAGAGTTATATGTGGGTGTGTGCGAGTGATCGTCCGTCCCCGTTGCATGGGGGCTCAAGAGTTTTATAGGCCACCCCCCGGCTTTATAATGTATTCTAAGGTACAGGGGTGGAGGGACCCGGCTGGCAGCCTCTCCGGCTGACCAGGGGGTCCCGCCCTTTGTGCCATCTCGTCATCCGTAGGGTCCACCGGCTGCGCAGTCTCGTCGCCTGTGAGGGGCCCGCCAGTCGGCTCTGCGATTGGCCCTCGCCCACCTGCCGCAGCACGGGTCGCCCGGGAAGCGTCGTCTAGCGCCAGCCGGCCAAAGTCTTTGGTACACTCGGCTGCACTGTAACCACGCCAGGGAAGGTAATCGAGTGGGTGAGGGCGTGCCAGCACTGTTTCCTCACCCGGTCATGCTCGTCGAAATCAGCGGCCTGGACGGCCGGACTATATCCATGCGCTCTCGTGCGTCAGCGGCCACTTTGGCCATAGGGCCACCCGTCGTGTCGGTCGTGTCGTATCGTCGTAACCGCACGCAGAGGGATGGGATGTTGTGTGTCCTCCCCGGGGTCAACAGAGGAGGCGGCCTGGAAGCAGTCGGTCGTGCCTAGCCGGCTGCACGACCAGCCGTCCGTCTCGCCAGCCGGCGGCAGCTCGAGCCGGTCGTCCTCTAGCAGGCCGTGGGCAGACGGACACATAGTTTTTCTTCGAAGCGGAAGGGGGGAGAACTCCATTGATTTGGCCTACCTAGGGGTAATCACCCCGTCAATTTCAGTTTATATCTCGTGTGCTTTTCCTGTAGATCACACACGATTGCGCTATAAGTTGCATGTGCTTTTACTGTTGATCACATGCGGTTGCGCTATGAGTTACGTGTGCTTTTCCTGTGGATCACATATGGTTGCTCTATGAGTTGCATGTGCTTTCCATTTTGAATCGCAGCCGCTTAGTTGCTTGAACCGTGTGTGCTGAAAAGGCCAGCTTATTCTAAAATATCACATTTGAATCACCTTGCAAATAGCAAATTCGCCACAATATATAATCGACAAATAGTGTCCACATGAAGAACATTCATCATAATTCGGCACAATATGCAATTGAATGAATAGTGCCCATAGACAGAACATTCATCATAATTCGCGACAATATGCAATTGAGCAAATGCTATCTAAATTTCACATATGTAAGACCGGCATATGCAGTACATAATCATAGTGTATGAAATATGAAGACATGATCACATGGAATACAATGCATCCATGCGTATATGTCTAGCTGATAACACTATAAGAATGCATACTTATTATTGGGGGGTATGAATCCTGGTATCTTCGACATCTGGACTGTGCTTGATATAGTGTTTCACAAAGAAGGTGTTGATAAATTTCCTAGCAGACAAGAATTCATTTGCGGCAAGCAGTTCAGAGGTCATCGGTTCAAAGATCACATATAGGATTTTTAAACCAGAATATGACATACGTGTGGAGTAGAAGATAATAATTAAGAAACAGACTTACTAGTTCTATTTTGTCAGCATCAGCACCACATTCAACATATCTGCATAGGTTCATCATGTGTGCGCAAACATAGTATCCACATATGTTGTTGTTGAGGACATGCAATTTTTGTGTAGTATTAGTCATGTCTTTGCCCTGTTAGGCACAACCTGTAATGCCCTGCAATTTTTGTGTAGTATTAGTCATGTCTTTGCCCTGTTAGGCACAACCTGTAATGCCCCGGACACACCCACCGGTAGTCGTTACTCCTGGCGGGATCTAGACTAGCCTCACAGATCAATACTAGTCTTTTCTGCACACTTTGTACTCACTCATGCGCACCCGGGACCAACTTCCTGGTCGGTCACCCATCCTAGAACTACTCCAAGCCAAGCACGCTTAACCTAGTAGTTCTG
The DNA here is from genome assembly GCA_022496015.1 of Hordeum marinum. Lineage (NCBI taxonomy): Eukaryota > Viridiplantae > Streptophyta > Magnoliopsida > Poales > Poaceae > Hordeum > Hordeum marinum. The sequence continues at coordinate 341,687,298 of CM039675.1, forward strand.
TTCGAATGGGCTCCCGAAAAAGAAGGAATTCCTTATTGATATGAGTAGTCTATCATCCCTAATAAGCCAGGCTATCACATACACCACCACTCAGAGGAACCGACGTCCTCGTCGGGCCACAGGAACGTTCCCTCTTGGCACAAACGTCTGTGCTTCCACTCTGATACATGTGTCATTCCGTGTGCCACGACGGGTCACAAACTTCATGAACAACATGACCGCACACCTATCGGTAAACATCCGTGTAACCGCAAGGGTCGGCTCTGATACCAACTTGTAACGCCCCGGACACACCCACCAGTAGTCGTTACTCCTGGCGGGATCTAAACTAGCCTCATAGATCAATACTAGTCTTTTCTGTGCACTTTGTCCTCACTCATGCACACCCGGGACCAACTTCCCGGTCGGTCACCCATCCTAAAACTACTCCAAGCCAAGCACGCTTAACTTGGTAGTTCTGTTCGAATGGGCTCCCGAAAAAGAAGGAATTCCTTATTGATATGAGTAGTCTATCATCCCTAATAAGCCAGGCTATCACAATCCCACCCCTCGCTGAAAGCACATTTGCTCCCTTGGTGGTTTTGGTAATCAATAACAACATATAAGTCATTGAACTAATGTTTCCACCAAGTATATTTCAGGAAAAGTTCAATGATAGGGATGGCAAAAGGATTGTGAAATTACCCCCAGATGCAAGGAAATAGGTTGGCCAAGCTTCGAGCAAGAGGACTCTACATTTTACATTTGTGAGAAATCACTTTGAATCCATAGGAAAGCAAATACTATTAAAAGAGGGTAAGGTTTTGTTGGTGAACAAAATGCTCATACATGCACAAGTGATAGTCACCAAAAACATCCACAAGCTCTCCCACCAAAGTATGTCTATAGCCAAACACTCAAAATCGGTGCAACCAACATTCCTATCCCGGTGCCACCGATTCCAGAACCTAGACAGACTCAGCCAAACCCTAGCCACTTCAGTGCAACCGATTCCATACCGGTGACACCGAGTTTAGGTTGCCAACATTCTGTTACACAAATTCACATTTTCGGTACCATCGAGATTGTTGGGTCAGTTTCACCGAGATTGGAAATCTGACCGTTGGTCACCTTATCGGTGCAACCGAGTTTCATATATCGGTCTCACCAAGATTCAACAGTTGCCACCTTTTGATCACTTCGATGCCACTGAGATTAACACATCGGTGTCACCGAGTTGGTCATTTTGTGTGTAACGGTTGGATTTTTGGGGATGCCTATATATACCCCTCCACCACCACCTACTCGAAAGAGAAGCACTCAGAACTATTCCATACCTATCCTATCATATTTTCTAAGAGAGAACCACCTACCCTTGTGTTGAGATCAAGATCTTCCACTCCAACCATATGGATCTTGATTTCTAGCCTCCCCAAGTTGCATTCCACCAATCCCATCTCTTCCACCAAGCCAAATCTGTGAGAGAGTGATTGTGTGTTGAGGAGTCTATCATCTTGAAGCACAAGAGCAAGGACTTCATTGTCATTACCGAGCCTATTGCCTTTTGCAGGGTGGTGCCTCCTAGATTGGTTAGGTGTTGCTTGGGAGCCTCCTACTTCGTGTTGTGGAGTGAACCAAGAAGTTTGTAAGGGCAAGGAGATCGCCTACTTCATGAAGATCTACCCATAGTGAGGCTAGTCCTTTGTGGACGGAAGCCATATGGAATAGTCAAGGTTGCTACTTCGTGGACCCTTATGGGTGGAGCCCTCCGTGGACTCTCGCGACCCTTACCCTCCGTGGGTTGAAGACTCCATAAACATGGATGTACGATAGTGCCACCTATCGGAACCACGGGAAAAATCATCGTGTCTACAATTGCTTTTGATCTTCCTACCCTATCCCTTTTACTCATGTTTGTTGTTATTTTCCGCTGCTATACTCTTAGACTTGCATGTGTAGGGTGAAATTGACTTGCCATGAATGCTAAAACTGAAAAGACTAAAACTTGGGAAAAGGAAAAACTTTTATTTGGTCAAGTAGTCTAATCAACCCCCTCTAGACATACTTTCGGTCCTACACTCGCTCCAAAATCTACCATGGTGCGGCCGGTCTATGCACAAGCAGAGGAGGAGGTACCAGCTCGCGAGGGCAGGGTGAAATGCAGTGACCAGGAGGACCCCTTCACGCCCCAGGACGAGGTCATGCCAGACCCCGCAACTAAATATTGGTTTTGGGGACAGTACAATCTGGCTTTGTGGAAGGCAAGGCCACTGGCTGAGAGAGCCAAGCAGGTGGTATTCAAGAAAGAGCGGGCTTAGAAGTGCTCTAGGGACCTTGCGGCCTGGTATGCCCTTAGTGCCGCATCAGAAAAGGAGGAGCTAAAGCTTTCGTGTCGGGCACATCGACGAGCGGTGGAGGTGTACAAATATGTCTAGTACCACACAATGAAAGAAAGAGGCACTAGGCACCTCACCGCTGCGTAGGCATGGGCCGATAAGCTCTAGCTTGCCACCGCCAAAGAGCTCCGGTGGGCGCCCAGTGAAATGTCATGCATGGTTGCACGCCTCCTCCAGCAAGAGTTCTATCAGCATGTCGAGCACTGTGAGGCGGAGGAGGCGGAAAACTCCTTGCACATTGGGAAGCCACCGTGCACCAGGGAGTTGCTGGCGAGAGGCGGCCGGTTTAGTGCTCCCCGATCAAGGAGGGGTTATTATTAGTTTAGTTTTTATTCACTATATGTATTAGTTAAGTACTATCATCACGTATATGTATGTATCATGTCTGCAATGAGTTTCTGAACAATTAATATATATTATTAGTTTCACATTTCTATCTGTTTTCGTACTAATTTTCTGTCTCTAGACTCTAGTTGTTACTCATATTGAAACATAACAACAGAACATAAATCATTCACACATCCAAACATATCAATATTACGATTGTTGTCCAGACATTGGGACCGACATCGAAAGGATTCAACAGAATAAAACGCGTCCATGACTACCACACTACAGAAGCTCTTGGCTCTCCCTAAACTCGGTCAGGCATTCGTCCATGCAGTTTACATGCTCGCGATACAGCTGGAGCACGATCTCGAGCTCCAAGCTGGCTATTTCGTTGAAGATAACAATCTCGAGGATGTGACGGCCATTATCTTCTACTTCTTGTCGCTGGACACCTGGACCAAGGAGGCGTTAGAGCCTACTGACCAGACCATCGATAGCGAGGGGGCCGCGGACAAGGCAAATGGTGCGACCCATGCAAACAGTGTGGCAGGCATCTGGTGCAAGTATGGTGCAACCAGGCTCTAGTGCGAATAACGAGCAGACGGACACTGCCCATTCTTGGCAAGAAATCGGGCTACTGGCATGTCGTGGACACAGCTGCAACGTCATGTCGGGTGGGATAGCAAGCAAGCGGGGATGGAACCTCTCTTGCTCTACCGCGCGCCGCTCCTCTCGCTCTACGCCCTCCATCAATCTTGTTGTGCTGCGCGCCTTGCCCTCTCGGCGTGGACGTTCATGTTTTGCTCTACTAAGCACCATCGATGCTCTTCTTGTGCGGCCCGTTGCAGCCTCTCGACCCTTGCGATGATGCGCAACACAGCGTTGTCCGGCACGTGGCCTAGCATGCCATCGGCCTCGATAGGGCGTTCCTGTTGTACCAGATCGTTTTCATCGTCGCGGAGGTTGATGGCAGAGGCGGCGCTTGGCAGGGTTGACATATTTAGTAGAAGGGCTAGCTGCACTAGGTGTGCATCCGCGTGTGTAGCGCACTTGGTTTTATGCTCAGTCGCTTCTGGCGGGAAACCGATGTGGAAGCTTGCGCGGGAACATGCGCGGTTGCTTGTGGGAACATGGCCAAAAGAAATGCATGTGTGGTGCCAAAGCATGCAGTACTAGATTCCTCGGGCAAAAACCCGGTGACAAGATGCGAGAGAGGAAGAAGGGGTGATGCGCTGGAAGACGAGTAATAATAATAAAATGTTCACAATATTAATACAAGAAATGACACTTCCCTATGTAGCGTTGATAATGATTTCATCAATCACTGGCAATTAAAATACACTAACCGTCTGCCCACAACACACACGCCTTCTTACTCTAACCCGTTTGTGTTGTGCTGGATCAGCGCAAACAATTTATCCGAGTGAACTGTATGTCGTACTTCGCACACGCATGTAGTTTTTATAATTATTTCTGTTATCTTTGCTAATCACAAACAGTTCATAAGAACTAAATTTCTGTCATATACCACACACGTTACTATTTTCTGAATCGTATTTGATGGATCCACCATCCCACACAGTTTGTGTCATTAGCGACGGAGCTTGAACTATACCGTTTTATATTCATGCATCACACACAGTTTCGTCGAAGGGTTTGTGATTGTTGTGTCGTCTTTGGACCTTACTATAGTAGTGACATTAAATGATTGATGTAAAAGTGGTAACCCACTTGTGCTTAAACGATGAGTATGACCTATTATCAAGTATTCTTACTTGGCTCCTAACTCAATATACTCATATATAGATGACTCTGTCATCGCAAAAGTGCTTGGTAGATACTAGAGTGGTTTTGCATGTTTTCCATATTTCATTAGACGTTTTATTGGGTGAGAATGTTGGTCTATATATTTTTGATCATCGAGTTTATCCAATTTTATTTGGATTTCATTTTATTTGTCCAATTGGATATACAAGAATGCCTAGGTACCTCCCTCTAGCTATCTATGCTTTCTCGTCTCAAATTCTATACATGCTTCATCACAAAATTTGAGCAAGAACTTCTCGAACCCTCTGTGTGAGGAGCACTCGGAGTTCCGTTTCGATAAGACCAAACCTCCAAAACCTCCCTTGTGCCACTCAATGTAACCAACTCCAAAATCTTGGTTCCACCAAAGCATAAGGGTTGATCTGGTTTCTGAACCTCGGTACAACCGATCCCTAAATCCCGGCCACCGAGTTTCATTGTCACCTGGCAGTTAAGAAACTCGGTGGCACCAAAATTTCCAAATCGGTGTTACCGACAGTAAGGGGATATATATATATCCATAGACACAATTTTTGAAATTACTTCTTCAAATGTCGTCCTCCGCAAACCCTTGCTGCCGCTCGTGAGTCTTCGAACGTCGCCCTCAAGTGTCGTGTGCCCTCACCAGTGGGAATCCTTACCATCGACCACAATCTCATCTGCCATCAACGCCATAGGATATCTAAGCCGAGTTAGGGTAAAGATCTTGCCCTATTGTGCTCCCTTATTCGAATCTTGTGCATTAGGTTTTGTTTGTCTTCATGCCACAGTATGCGAAACTCCTATCCATGAAAAACTCAGATTAGATTAGAGAACATAATGTTTTAGGTTTAATCTTCCGCCTTGTGTGCCTTGGCGTCACCGGGTCAAGATGAATCGGTCTCATCGATTTTTAGATTAGGGTTATTGAGAACACCCTTGGTGAAACCGAGTTCGTCCTTTTAGTGAAACCAAATTGAGTGGCCAAGTTTCTATTGATGAGAGTGTATGTCTCGGTGGCTCCAATTTTTTTGACTCAGTGGAACCGAAACACACTTAGCAAAAAGTTACATTTAAAATTTTGAGTTCAAATTTGCAAAAAAACTTCGTGTTTTGTAATGCTTATCCCTTCTGGTCTTCTAATCTATTCACAGGGACAATTTCTCAGCATGCTAGGCTCAGATGACAATCAAAATTATTTCAGAGAGCAGAGTGTTGATTTGGAAGGTGGCACTAGTCCATAGGCCAGTTCTTCTTTAGAAGACCCTGGCACACCTAGTTCTCATGGCTTGCCCAAGGCAGCCACTAGGGCTAGGAGAAAACCCAACTCTGATGAGGAAGATGTAGATTTTGTGCCTGAAGAAGTTACTTCCAAGAAGCGGTGGGAGAAGGCGGCCAAGAAGAAAGCTAATGAGGCCACTTCTTCAAAGAGGCCAGTGAGAAAGGAATATGTCAGCTCGGATGCTATGAGAGCACTAGAGAGTGCTATAGGAAATGTATCTTCGGTTGTTGAGCCTACAAAGAAATCCATGCCTAAGAAAGCAGGAGAGAAGAAGACATCTAGGAAGAGGATTGTTCATGTTGGTGCTAGACCTACCTCTATGTATGAGGACCTAGCTAAGCATGAGGAAGAAGAGGAAGAGGATCCAGCAGCAAAACCTCCTTATTCTAAGAAGAAGTGGTTGGCTGATGCTATGCCTAGCCAGGCCCCATCCAAGAGCAAGCCAACTACTACAAAGAAGCCAGCAACACCCAAACCCAAGAGGACTACCAGAGACATCCCTCTTGCTGAGAATAACAAGAGATCTTCCACCATGGGAGATGAAGAAGAGTTGACAGTGTTGAGGAAGCTCAGACCTCATCTGCCAGAGCATAATGATGTTCATTCAGTTGTAGAGTATATGAAGAAGAGGAGATATCAAGGGCTGAAGAAGTGGAGAGAAATTGATCCATATGCCTCCAAGAGAAAGACTGCTGTTGACGACAGATTCTACACCAAAGAACAATAAGATTTCTATGACACTATCCTATAGGACAAGAGCTCTACAGTGAGTGACATGAGATATGTCGATTGGGCATACATCAAGGAGAATGAGGATAACTTCCCCCATGTGCTAGAGAACTTAAAGGCCATTGACATTGACACATTTGTTGGCAGAGATTTCACAGCTTGGAACGATGAGATGATCATGCAGTTCTACTCTACAACACACTTCTACCTAGATGGACAGATCATTTGGATGACTGAGGGAGTTAGGTACCAGTCTACAGTGGATGAGTGTGCTACCATATTAGGATTCCGAAAGGTAGAAGAAGGAGATCTTGATGTCTACATAGAAGCCAAAATGTATCACAATTCCATGGCTCACATGTACACTCCTATCCCAACTGCATATGTGAAGACACATAAGTATGGCTCTGTCTACTATTTGCAAGCAGGATTACCCACCAACAACACTATCATGAGATACACTTTGATGCCCAAGTCTGGAGATGACATGATGATCAGGGGGTACTCAATCAACATGCTACACCATGTAGACACCCACACAAAATTCAGAGTGATGGACTTGATTGTAGAGACAATCAAGAGGACAACTATAGATCAAAAACGGTCTTGTGGATATGCACCATACATCCAGATGCTCATCAAATCCAAGTTGGAGAAGAATGTATATGTACTTAATCGTCCTCATATGCCATTTCAACCAGAATTTGAGGATAATGTTGTGGTGATGGATCCATCTCATCCCACTTAAGTTACTACACAGGCAGAGGCAGAGGCAGCCAGAGCCACTAGTGCTCTAGTTCCCAAGACGAAGAGCGACCTGATACTTGTGCTCTGTGTTAGGTTTTCCACGAAGAGGAACGGTTTACCGCGGCATAATGTGTGTAAGTATTTCCCTCAGTTATGAAACAAAGGTTTGTCTAACCAATAGGAATACCAATCCTCAACCGTCTTCAGTGGCTGCACACAAAAGAACAAACAACTTGCACCCAATGCCGGCAAGAGGGTTGTCAATTCCCTTGATCTCGTTATCTGTAAGCAAGTGAGTTGTGTAGATAATTTTTAATTGCAAAATAAAATGAAAGCGGATAAATAATAGCAAGGTAATGATAGCGTTTTCGAATATATATATATATACATATATATATATAAGTGAATACCTGAGGGCCGTAGAGTTCTCTAGTGGCATCTCTCATAGAAATAGCATACGGTGGGTAAAGAATTACTGTTGGGCAATTGATAGAAAAGTGAATAGTTATGCAATTTTCAGGGCAATGATGATGTGTATATAGGCATCACCTCCATTAGCAAATAGGCTGATTCCTGTCTGCACCTACTATTATTACTTCACTCATCCACCGCTATCATGTTGGGGAATGTTGCATGGGAAACAAAAAAATTCCTACGCACACTCAAGATCTATCCATGGTGATGAGCATCTACGAGAGGGAGAGTGGATCTATGTACCATTGTAGATCACTAAGTGGGAAGCATTAAGAAGCATGGTTGATGTAGTCGAACGTCTTCGCGATCCAAATCGCTAGTCGTCCCGCGATTCGATCACAATCCATCCCGATCTAGCGCCGAACGGACGACACCTCCGCGTTCAGCACACGTACAGCTCAATGACGATCTCTGCCTTCTTGATCCAGCAAGAGGGAGTGGAGAGGTAGATGATTTCTTCGGCAGCACGACAGTGCGGTGGAGGCGGTGGTGGAACTATTCCGCCAGGGCTTCGCCTAAGCACCGTCAGAATCTATTTGGTGGAGGAACAAGGGAATAGAAAACTAGCACGTGGACTTGTTTTTTGGGGGCTCTATTCCTCTAGTATATATAGGATGGAGGGGGAAGGAGGCAGCCCTAGGGTTTCCCCTAGGGCCTTCAGCCGAAGTGAGAGGAGGTGGAGGAGTCCACCTCCAATCCTACTCCAAGGAGGATTCCAATCCTACTTGAAAACCCTTCCCTCTCTCTAGGGTTTTTTCCTTTCCCACCTTCGTAGCAGCATGGGACTTGTGGGGCTGGCTTGCCCAGCCCACTAAGGGCTGGTGCACCACCCCTCAGTCCCATGTGGCCTCCCGGTTTGGTGGCCCCTCCTGATGGCCTCCCGGCACCCCAGTACACTATAGGAAATACCCGAAACTTTTCCGGTGACCAAAACGGGACTTCCTATATATCAATATTTACCTCCGCACCATTCCAGAGCTCCTCGTGACGTCTGGGATCTCATCTGGGACTCCGAACAACCTTCAGTCACCACCATGCATAACTCGGTACTACCGAAACGCCACCGAACGTTAAGTGTGCAGACCTTGCGGGTTCGAGAACTATGTAAACATGACTGAGACACCTCTACGGTCAATAAACGATTGCGGGACCTAGATTCCCATATTGGTCCATTCATATTCTACGAAGATCTTTATTGTTTGAACCTCTATGTCAAGGATTCAGTTAATCCCGTATGTTGTTCCCTTTATTCTTCGGTATGTTACTTGCCCGAAATTTGATCGTCGGTATCTCTATACCTAGTTCAATCTCGTTACCGGCAAGTCTCTTTAGTTGTTTCGTAATACAAGATCCCGTGGCTAACACATTAGTCACTTTGCTTGCAAGTCTTATTGTGATGTTGTATTACCGAGCGGGCCCTGAGATAACTCTTTGTCACACGAAGTGACAAATCCCAATCTTGATCCATGCCCACTCAACAGACACCTTCGGAGATACCTGTAGAGCATATTTATAGTCACCCAGTTACATTGCAATGTTTAATACACACAAGGTATTCATCCGATGTTAGTGAGTTGCATGATCTCATGGTCATAGGAATAGATACTTGACATGCAGAAAACTATAGCAATAAATTAACACGGTTATGCTATGTTCAAAGTTTGGGTCTTGTCCATCACAGCATACTCCTAATGACGTTATCCCATTATCAAATGACATCTCATGTTAATGGCTAGGAAATCTTGACCATCTTTGATCAACGAGCTAGTCTACTAGAGGCATACTAGGGACACAATGTTGTCTATGTATCCACACATGCATTTGAGTTTACAATCAATACAATCATAGCATGGATAATAAACAATTATCATGAACAAGGAAATATAATAATAACCACTTTATTATTGCCTCTAGGGCATATTTCTAACAGTCTCCCACTTGCACTAGAGTCAATAATCTAGCTCACATCACTATGTGATTTACATTGTAATGAATCTAACACCCATACAGTTCTGGTGTTGATCGTGTTTAGCACTTGGAAGAGGTTTAATCAACGGGTCTGTGACATTCAGATATGTGTGTACTTTGCACATATTTATGTCCTCCTCCTTGATGTAATCACGGATGGAATTGAAGCATCTCTTTATGTGTCTGGTCCTCTTGTGAAACCTTGGTTCCTTAGCCACAGCAATGGCACCAGTGTTGTCATAGAATAGAGTCATTGGGTTCAGTACAGTAGGCACTACTCCAAGATCTGTCATGAACTCCTTCATCCATACACCTTCCTTCATCGGCTCCGAGGCAGTGATGTACTCCGTGTCACATGTAGAATCAGCTACCACGCTCTGCTTGGAACTACACCAGCTTACCGCTCCCCCATTGAGAATAAATACATATCCAGTTTGAGACTTAGAGTCACCCGCATCAGTGTCAAAGCTTGCATCGACGTAACCCTTTATGACAAGCTATTGATCACCTCCATAAACGAGAAACATTTCCTTAGTCCTTTTCAGGTACTTGAGGATATTCTTGACTAACATCCAATGCTCCACTCCTGGATCACTTTGAAACCTTCCAACCATACTTATGGAAAGGCTAACATCAGGTCTTGTGCACAACATTGCATACATGATAGAGTCTATGGCTGAAGCATAGGGGTTGACACTCATCTTTTCCCTATCTTTTGCAGTCACTTGGCATTGAGTCTTACTCAACTTCACACCTTGCAATACATGCAAGAACCCCTTCTTGGACTGACCCATTTTGAACTTCTTCAAAACTTTGTCAAGGTTTGTGAAAGTCCTATTAAGAGTCTCGATCTATCTTTATAGATCTTGATGCCTAATATGAAAGCAGCTTCTCCTAGGTCCTTCATTGAGAAACTCTTGTTCAAATATTCCTTCATGCTTTCCAACATTTCTATATTGTTTCCAATTAGAAATATTTCATCCACATATAATATTAGAAATTCTATAGAGCTCCCACTCACTTTCTTGTAAATACAAGCTTCTCCGTAAACTTGTATAAACTCGAATGCTTTGATCACCTCATCAAAGCGAAGATTCCAACTCCGAGATGCTTCCACCAGTCTATAAATGGATCGTTGGAGTTTGCAAACTTTGTCAACATTCTCTGGATTGACAAAACCTTCTGGTTGTATCATACACAACTCTTCCTTCAGGAAACCGTTAAGGAACGTTGTTTTGACATCCATTTGCCAAATTTCAAAATCCAAAAATGCATCTATTTCTAACATTATTCTGACGGACTTAAGTGTCGCTACGGGCGAGAAGGTCTCATCATAGTTAACCCCTTGAACTTGTGAAAAACCCTTTGCCACAAGTCAAGCTTTATAGATGGTGGCATTACCATCCGTGTCTGTCTTCTTCTTAAAGATCCATTTGTTCTGAATGGCCTTTCTCCCTTTAGGTAATACTTCCAAATTCCATACTTTTTTTGATACATGGATCCGATCTCAAATTTCATGACCTCTAACCATTTGTTGGAATCCGGTCCCATCATCACTTCTCCATAGCTCGTAGGTTCATCGTTGTCCAACAACATGACCTCTAAGAAAGGGTTATCGTACCACTCAGGAGCAGTACACGTGCTTGTCGACCTACGAGGTTCGATAGTAACTTGATCTGAAGCTTCATGATCATCATCATTAACTTCCTCTTCAACTGACGTAGGCTCCACAGAAACATCTTTCTACGTTGTGCTATTCTCTGGTTGAAACAAAGGTTCAACAACCTCATCAAGTTCTATCTTCCTCCAACTCAATTCTTTCGAGAGAAACTCTTTCTCGAGAAATGTTCCATTTTTAGCGACAAACACTTTGCCTTCGTATATGAGATAAAAGGTATACCCAACTGTCTCTTTTGGGTATCCTATGAAGATGCATTTCTCCACTTTGGGTTCCAGCTTTTCAGGCTGAAGCTTTTTGACATAAGAATCACATCCCCAAACTTTAAGAAACGACAACTTTAACTTCTTGACAAACCACAATTCATATGGCATCGTCTCAACGGATTTCGATGGTGCCTTATTTAAAGTGAATGCATCTATATATAATGCATAACCCCAAAACAATAGTGGCAAATCAAAAAGAGACATCATAGAACACACTATATCCAATAATGTTCGATTACGACGTTCGGACACACCATTACGATGTGGTGTTCCAAGCAGTGTCAATTGTGAAACAATTCCAGACTGTCTTAAGTGACTGCCAAACTCATAACTTAGATATTCTCCTCCTCGATCAGATCGTAGGAATTTAATCTTCTTGTTACTATGATTCTTAACTTCACTCTGAAATTGCTTGAACTTTTCAAACGTTTCAGACTTGTGTTTCATTAAGTAAATATACCCGTATCAACTTAAGTCATCAGTGAAGGTGAGAAAGTAATGATATCCACTGCGTGCCTCAATGCTCATTGGACTGAACACACCAGTATGTATGATTTCCAACAAGTCACTTGACCGTTCCATTGTTCTAGAGAACGGGGTTTTAGTCATCTTGCCCATGAGGCGTGGTTCACATGTGTCAAGTGATTCAAAATCAAGTGACTCCAAAAGTCCATCAGCATGGAGCTTCTTCATGTGTTTTACACCAATATGACCTAAGCGGCAGTGCCACAAGAAAGTGGTACTATCATTATCAACTCTACATCTTTTGGCATCAATGTTATGAACATGTGTATCATCACTATCGAGATTCAATAGGAATAAACCCCTCACATTGGGTGCATGACCATAAAATATATTACTCAGATAAATAGAACAACCATTATTCTCTGATTTAAATGAGTAACCATCTCGCAATAAACAAGATCCAGATATAATGTTCATGCTTAAGGAAGACACTAAATAACAATTATTCAGGTTCATGAATAATCCCAATGGTAATCGAAGAGCGAGCGTGCCGACGGTGATCACATCAACCTTGGAACCATTTCCCACGCGGATCGTCACTTCGTCCTTAGCCAGCCTTCATCTATTTCGTAGCTCCTGTTTTGAGTTGCAAATGTGAGCAACGGAACCGGAATCAAATACCCAAGCACTACAACGAAAGTTGGTAAGGTAGACATTAATAAGATGTATTTCATATATACCTTGTTTGGTATTGGCCGCCTTCTTGTTGGCCAGATACTTGGGGCAGTTCCGCTTCCAGTGACCAGTTCCATTGCAATGAAAGCACTCAGTTTCTAGCTTGGGTCAAGTCTTGGGTTTCTTCATGGGAGGGGCAACTGCTTTGCCACTCTTCTTGGAGTTACCCTTCTTGACCTTGCCATTCTTCTTGAAACTAGTGGTTTTATTGACCATCAACACTTGATACTCCTTCTGGATTTTAGACTCATTGACTTTTAACATCGCAAACAGCTTAGTGACTGACTTGTTCATCCCTTGCATGTTATAGTTTATCACAAAGCTCTTGTAGCTAGGTGGAAATGATTGAAGAACTCTGTGAGTGATCGCTTCCAATGGAAGGGGCATCCCTAACTCAGCCAGATGGTTCGAATACACAAACATTCTGAGTATATGTTCACTGACAGACCCGTTCTCCTCCATCTTGCAAGCGTATAACTTATCGGAGGTCTCATACCTCTAGATCTGGGCATTCTTCTCAAAGATAAACTTCAACTCCTAGAACATCTCATATTCTCCATGACGTTCAAAATGTATATGAAGTCCCGGTTCTAAGCCATACAACATTGTACCTTAAAATATTGAGTAATCTCCAGAACGTGCCTCCCAGGCATTCACATCGTCTTCAGACGACACAGGAGCGGGTGGATCACCAAGCGGTGCATCAAGGACATAAGACTTTTGGGAAGCCGTGAGGGTAATCCTCAGATTACGGGCCAAGTCTACAAAGTTACTTCCATCATCTTTCAACTTGGCTTTCTATAGGAACGCATTAAAATCCAGAGGAACTACTGCACGAGCCATTGATCTGCAACATAAATTTGCAAAGGTTATTAAGACTATTGTTAAAGATAATGAGTTTAGTTAATCAAATTACTTAAAAACTCCCACTCAAATTGACATCCCTCTGGTCATCCGAGTGATACATGATCCAAATTCACCAACCCAAGTCCAATCATCACGTTAGATGAGGTGGTTTCAATGGTGAACATCTTCATGTTGATCATATCTACTATATGACTCATGTTTGACCTTTTGGTCTCATGTTTTCTGGGGCCATGTCTGTACATGCTATGTTCTTCAAGTTTAACCTGAGTGTTCCGTACATGCAACATTGTCTTGCACCCGTTGTATGTGAACATAGTCTATCATACCCGATCATCATGTGGTGTCTTGACACGACGAACTTTCGCAACGGTGCACATTCGGGGAGAACACAATTATATCTTGAAATTTTAGTGAGGGATCACCTTATAATGCTACCGTCATCCTAAGCAAAATAAGATGCATAAAAGGATTAACATCACATGCAAATCATATGTGACATGATATGGCCATGAACTTGTGCTTTTGATCTCCATCTCCAAAGCATCAGCATGATCTCCATCTTCACCGGCATGACACCATGATCTCCATCAACGTGTTGCCATGAGATTGTCGCGCCAACTGTTGCTTCTACGACTATTGCTAACTCATAGCGATAAAGTAAAGCAAAAATGGCAAAAATAAATTAAAGACAACCCTATGGATCATGTCGGTTTCCGTACTCGTCGACATGCAAGTCGTGATATTCCATACAAAACATGATCATCTCATAGATCAGATATATCTCATCATGTAATTGGCCATATCACATCACAACATACCCTGCAAAAACAAGTTAGACATCCTCAAATTGTTGTTGCATGTTTTACGTGGCTCCTACAGGTATCTAGCAAGAATGATTCTTATCTATGCAAAAACCACAACGGTGATACAAAAATTGCTATTCAACCTTCTCAAGGACCGCCTTCTTCGACTCCGATCCAACTAGAGTAGGAGACACACACACTCGCCAGCCATCTTTATGCAACAAAGTCACATGTCAGTCGATGGTACCAATCTCTCGTAAGCGTACGAGTAAGGTTGATCCGGGCCGCTTCATCCCACAATACCGCCGAATCAAAAAATACCAAGGGAGCAAGCAATCTGAACATAACCGCCCACAAACTCCTTTGTGTTCTACTCGTGATCTCCTCTACGCATAGACCTAGCTCATGATGCCACTGTTGGGGAATGTTGCATGGGAAAGAAAAATTTACCTACACACACGCAAGATCTATCCATGGGGATGAGCATCTACGAGAGGGAGAGTGGATCTACATACCCTTGTAGATCGCTAAGAGGGAAGCGTTAAGAAATGTGGTTCATGTAGTCAAACGTCTTCGCGATCCAAATCACTAGCCGGCCCATGATCCGATCATGATCCGTCCCGATCTAGTGCCGAATGGATGGCACCTCCGTGTTCAGCACACGTACAGCTCGATGAAGATATCCGCCTTCTTCATCTAGCACGAGGGAGCGGAGAGGTAGATGAGTTCTCCGGCAGCACGACGGTGTGGCAGCGGTGGTGGTGGAACTATTCCAGCACGGCTTCGCCTAAGTACCGTCGGAATCTATTTGGTGGAGGAACAAGAGAATAGAGAACTAGCACGTCGACTTGTGTTTTGGGGCTCTATTCCACTAGTGTATACTAGAAAATATGCACGTGCGTTGCAACGGGAGGATATCACAAACTCAAACCTAGTATCCATGGCTCAATATCCTCACATATTCAAATCACCCATTGCAAAATGACACGTATTTCCAAAATATAATAGTTAGTTCAAAGTAATTTGGTCATACTCATTAAACCCTCTACGAAGGAATTAAAAATGGATTCTTCATCCCTTCGAATACTACATTGTTCACCTTTTTGTAATGCTCTGATTGGATGCTGAACTTCAAAAACGTGCCTCATTTATCCATCTACCTGTAGTATAAAAAATCCCATGCCTTATTAAAGAGTCCAACAACTTGTTCATGTCCCTTTTCTTCATCGATCAGACAACACCAAACCAACATGTTACTTTTCTTTCTATGGGATATGTCTCCATATATTAACCCTCGTAAGAATACTACTCATGCAACAATATTGAATTTTTTAAGTTTATTCACCCATCTCTTATTATAATTTACTGAAAAGGGGCACCTTTGTTGGTCGATTGATGAAACATAAAAAAAGAAAGATAAATACACACCTTTCAGTTCATTCCAGAAAGTGGATAAGGGTTCCGGTCTAATCTAACAATGATATTAGACATACAATTATGTCAACAACGTCGTTAAGATTACAGAATATATGTGAAATGAAAACAAAACCAGTAGAGAGACAATAATGGGTCCATGTAGTAAGACCATGTTGTTGATAAGCATCTTAGTAAGACCATGTTGTAAGACCATTACTGGCTTTTCTTCAACCACATCAGCTTCAACAGTTTGTGTTGTACTTCCAATTGATTGCATCCTCCTTGTGTTCACCTCCAAAGGAAGTATCAGTATGTGTCTTCTCAATATCATTGGATTCTTCAAACTTTAGAACTGAAATGAGACAACCAATGAAATAAAACCCATCAGTCAAGGCATGGAGCTACACCGTGAAAAAAACGAACTGCCCAACATGAATATTCTTCAATTACTTAGATATGCATGGCATAGATTAGTAAACATAAAAAATTGGGTAATCACAAATTTAAAAAGGAAGAAGTTTAAACAGAGGAAGAAGTTTAGAGGAGAAGCACATCTCTGTTACCAAATTAGTATAACAGAGAAAATGGTGCCATACCGCATGGGACATGTGGTTAGCAAACTCAAAATTCACATAGAATTCACATAGAGAAAATGGTACCATAGAGTGGCATAGCCAACAACAACGGAGTTAAATTTGAAAAATCAATTTTGTACACCAAAACCGGGTAGATGGGTAGCATATGCATAGCTGTCACGTAATATCTATTCTAGTAGTGATGTAATTGGTTAAAGACTAAATTTGATGTGGATTTCTAATATACCTTTGTATGTGCTTAGTTGTCTCACACCATCAGAATCAATGCGACGAGGTTGCTATGCAGGCCACATGAGTGAATCATAATCGAGTAGTGGTGGCGGCGGGAGCAACTGGACATACTGCAGCTAGGATTGGGGTGACCACAACCGGATGCAAGAGATGCCAATCGTCATACGCAGTGGCTAGGGCATGGATCATGGAGTACCTCGGGTGTAGAAAATCCAATCCACATCCCAAATTGATCTTGATCTTCTCCTGAGTTTGCCAGTCCAAAAAAAGCAGGGCGAGGAGCTACAGCTTGTGGCGACCATGTTCCGGCGATGTGGTTGCCTCCGTCTCCTCAAGCTTGTTGTCCAGTTCGTCTATCTTGTGGCGAACACGTTCCGCCATTCGTGTCCCTAATAATACTTGGGATTAATCCTTCTGTTACAATATCCAGTCGCAATCTCGTGGTCGCCGCTTGGGATCCTGGTCGGCTCCATCTTCCTCGCCTGCCTCGTTCGTGTGCCCAAGAATACTTGAGATTCATCCTTCCTTTACAATAGCTCCAAGGCATCCCACACTTGCATTCAACTATGGAAACCCATCCTTCCTTCCTTTAATACCGTGAAAGACAAGCCCACAATTCCTTTTAGCCTCTCGTCTGTTCTTGTTGTCCCTTTTAATACGTCTTACTGATATTCAATGAAAGTTACGGTATTATAAACTGGTGGAAACCTCTCTAAATGACCGAGGTGGGGTTTCTAAACATGAAAGATAGATGGCTGAGTTGGTCGCCGCAGTTGCAGACCACAATTGAGGTCCCGAGTTCGATCTCTATTGGTAGTAAATATTTTTGCGTGCCTAAGAAAGGCCCATCCATGTCCCATTATAGAAAATATTTTTACGATGGAAACCTACGCAGGACGAAACCAAGAATATCACCTTGCTTTATTAGTAGGTATAGATAGGAGGGTGGGAGAAGGAGGCAGCCCTAGGGTTTCCCCTAGGGGCTTCATCCAAAGTGGGAGGAGGTGGAGGAGTCCACCTCCAATCCTACTCCAAGTAGGATTCCAATCCTACTTGGAAACCCTTCCCTCTCTTTGGGTTTTTTTCCTTTCCCACCTTCCTAGTTGCATGGGCCTTGTGGGGCTTGCTTTCCCATCCCACTAAGGGCTGGCGCACCATCCCCTAGGCCCATGTGGCCTCCCGGCGTGGGTGTCCCCTCCCGATGTCCTCCAGACACCCCCGGTACACTGCCGGAATTACCCGAAACTTTTCCGGTGACCAAAAACGGGACTTCCTATATATAAATCTTTACCTTCGGACCATTACGGAGCTCCTCATGACGTCCGGGATCTCATCCGAGACTCCGAACAACCTTAGGTCACCACCATGCATAACTCAGTACTACCGAAACGTCACCAAACATTAAGTGTGCAGACCTTGCGGGTTCGAGAACTATGTAGACGTGACCGAGACACCTCTACGATCAATAGCCAGTAGCGGGACCTGGATGCCCATATTGGTTCCTACATATTCTATGAAGATATTTATCGGTTGAACCTCTATGTCAAGTATTAAGTTAACCCCGTATGATGTTCCTTTTGTTCTTCAGTGTGTTACTTGCCCCAGATTCGATCATCGGTATCTCTATACCTAGTCCAATCTCGTTACCAACAAGTCTCTTTACTCATTCTGTAATACAAGATCCCGTGGCTAACACTTTAGTCACTTTGCTTGCAAGGCTTATTGTGATGTTGTATTATCGAGTGGGCCCTGAGATACTTCTCTGTCACACGAAGTGACAAATCCTAGTCTTGATCCATGCCCACTCAACAGACACCTTCGGAGATACCTGTAGAGCATCTTTATAGTCACCCAGTTACGTTACGACATTTGATACACACAAGGTATTCATCCGCTGTCAGTGAGTTGCATGATCTCGTGGTCATAGGAACAGATACTTGATATGCAGAAAACTATAGCAATAAACTAACACGGTTATGCTATGTTCAAAGTTTGGGTCTTGTCCATCACATCATACTCCTAATGACGTTATCCCATTATCAAATGACATCTAATGTCAATGGCTAGGAAACCTTGACCATCTTTGTTCAACGAGCTAGTCTGCTAGAGGCATACTAGGGACACAGTATTGTCTATGTATCCACACAAGCATTTGAGTTTCCAATTAATACAATTATAGCATGGATAATAAACTATTATCATGAACAAGGAAATATAATAATAACCACTTTATTATTGACTCTAGGGCATATTTCCAACATATCCAACATGCATCTAGAGTATTGAGTAAAATAGAGTAATGCTTCAAGAGCGATGACATGATGTAGACAGAGTAAACTCAATCAATATGAATAAACCCCATCGTTTTATCCTTAGTATTAGCAACACAAAGACACAACTTGTCCCCTTCTATCATTGGGATATAGAAACTCATTAGGTTGAATCTACAACGACGCATCACTCCCACCGAATAAATATCAATCTAGTTGGCCAAACTATCTCAATAGATCAGAGAGCATTATGAAGCTATGATGATCATGCAAGTAAGAATATTAGTATTCAGGTTTGAATCAAATACTTTTGATGAATAATCTGAACATAAACTCACAATTCATCGGGTCCTAACAAATACACCATACAAAGGGATTACATCGGATAGATCAAGTCAAAGATGCGATGAAAATCGTATTGAACATCAAGAGAGAGAGAGATTTCCATCTATGTACTAGCTACAGACCTGTAGGTCCATGGTGAACTACTCACACATCATGGTGAGGGCAGCAAGGTTGATGAAGAGGCCCTCCGTGATCGATCCCCCCTTCGGCAAGGTGCGAGAACGGAGGTGCAGATGGCCTCTCATCGGAAGACACACTTGCGGCAGCGGAGAAAGTGTTTCAGGAGTGCTTCTAGGGTTTTTGGAATATATGTGAATTTATAGGCCAGAGAGTGGCGCTGGGAGGCGCATGAGGGAGACACAAGCCAACAGGGCGCCCCCTGATGGCGCGCCTGTTGGCTTGTGGGTCCCTCGTGGCTCTCCCGACCTCCTCCTGAAGCTTCCAGGTCTTCTTTTCGTCCCAAAAAATCATCGAAAAGTTTCGTGGCAATTGGACTTCGTTTGGTATTGTAAACCTGAAAAGTCAAAAACACGTAGAAAACAACAACTAGCATTGGGTACTAGGTCAATAGGTTAGTGCTCAAAAATATTACAAATTGGTAAACAAATGCCCAAAAGTATCCTAGAATGATAATATATCAGCATGGAACAACCAAAAAGTATAGATATGTTGGAGACGTATCAGCATCCCCAAGCTTAATTCATGCTCGTCCTCGAGTAGGTAAATGATAAAAACAGAATTTTAATTTGACATGCTAACCATTATGTAATCTTTTGTATGTATGCTCATTGAGAAATGATGAATTAACAAACAACAACATAGTAATATTTATAAGTATAAGAAACAAAATCATTAATTTTTTAAAGTATACGATCCAAAAAGAATGTTTAATCCCACTCATCTTATTATATTAGCATGGCATGACTCCGTCTTCACCACATTAATACAAATGTTAAGCACCACAGTGTCCAAGTCAGGCAATTGGATCGTACTTTTTCAATATGCATCAACTTTTTATTCTTCATGCAATACATGAGCGTGAACCATTGGACATAGCATATAGGTGGAATACAATATGATGGTAGATATAAAAGGGGTAAAAGGTGGAGAAGATAGTCTCACATTAACTAGGCATACCAACGAGCTATGGAGATGCTAATCGATAGATGTCAATGTAAGGAGTATGGATTGCCATGCAAATGATGCACTAGAGCTATAAGTGTACAAAAGCCCAACTAAAGCTAAGTGGGGTGTGCATCCAACTTGCTTGCTCATGAAGACCTCGAGCATTTGAGGAAGCCCGTCATCGTAATATACAAGCCAGGTTTATATAAAAAGGTAATTCCCACTAGCATATGGAAGTGACAACATAGGAGACAATCTATATGAAGAACATGGTGCCACTTTGAGGCACAAGTGTGGTAAAGGATAGTAGCAAAGTCCCTTCTCTCTTTTTCTCTTATTTTTTATTTTTTTCATGGTGGGCTTTTCTCTTTTTTTGCCTCCCCATTTTTTATATGGTGGGCTCATTTGGCCTCCCCTATTTTTATTTTATTTTTTGATCCAAAGTCTCATCCCGACTTGCGAGGGAATCATAGTCTCCACCATCCTTCCTTCACTAGGACAATGCTCTAATAAGGATGATCATCACACTTTTATTTACTTACAACTAAATACGAAGAAATGATAGGAACATATGACTCTATATGAATGCCTCTGGCGGTGTACCAGGATGTGCAATGATCTAGCATGACATGTATCAAAAACATGATGAACGGTGGCTTTGCCACAAATAATATGTCAGCTCTATATAATCGTGCAAATAAATATGATGATGAACGAACTAGTCATGTGAAGTGACGATGGAATTTGCATGGCAATATATCTCGGAATGGCTATGGAAATTCCATAATACGTAGCTATGGTGGCTGTTTTGAGGAAGATATAATGAGACTTATGTGCAACAGAGCATATCATGTCACGGGGTTTGGATGCACCGGCGAAAGTTGCACCGATCCTCGAGGTGAGAATGGGCTATGCACGGTACGGAAGAGGCTAGAAAATATGAGAGGGTGAAGATGCGTATGTCCGTGGTGTCACATTAGTCATAAAGAAATCATATACTTATTGCAAATTTTTATTAGTTTTATCACAAATCAAAGTACTCCTCACATGCCCCGAGGGAGGAGGTTGGTTGGAGTTAACTGACATGGCTTGAGACTGCGTCGATAGTTCCCCAAAGAGGAAGGGATGATGCAGCACAGCAGCAGTAAGTATTTCCCTCAGTTATGAAACCAAGGTATCAATCCGTAGAGGAAGATCACGCACCCACGTAAATAGCACATGCACACAAACAACAAATACTTCCAACCCGATGCAAAAGAGAGGTTGTCATGCTCTCTACGGTAATAAAATAGATTAGGTAATGATAGTTTTTGTAAATAGATATCGCAAGAACACAAAGTAAAATAAATAAATAAAAAGTGCAGCAAGGTATTTTTGTTTTTTGGACTAATAGATCTGAAAACAAAAGATGCAAATAGTAGATCGGAAAGCAATATATTGGAAAAGTATACCCAGGGGCCGTAGGTTTCACTAGTGGATTCTCTCATGAGTATAGCACACGGTGGGTGAACAAATTACTGTTGGGCAATTGATAGAAGTTCAAATAATCATGAAGATATCCAGGAAATGATCATTATATAGGCATCAAGTCGAAGACAAGTAGACTAAAATGATTATGCATCTACTTCTATTACTCCACACATCGACCGCTATCCAGCATGCATCTAGTGTATTAAGTTCATGGAGAAACGGAGTAATGCAATAAGAACGGTGACAAGATGTAGACAAGATCTATTCATGTAGGAATAGACCCCATCTTGTTATCCTTAATGGAAACGGTACTTGTGTGTCTTGCTGCCCCTTCTGTCACTAGTAAAGAACACCGCAAGATCGATCCCATCACAAAGCACCTCTTCCCATGGCAAGAAAAATTGATCTAGTTGGCCTAACTAAACCAAAGATTCTAAGAAGAAATACAAGGCTACAAGTAATCATGCAAATAGGAGATCAAAGAGGACTCAAATCATAATCATGGATAGAAACTGATCATGAACTCAAAATTCATCGAATCCCAACAAACACACCGCAAAAGTCATTACATCCAATAGATCTCCAAGAGACCATTGTATTGAGAAACATAGCGAGAGAGGAATCCATCTAGCTACTGCCTATGGACCCGTAGGTCTATGGTGGGCTACTCACACATCATCAAAAAGGAACCTATGAAGAATATGAACCCATCCGTGATGGTGTTAGATTGGATCTCGCGGTTTTGGAACTTGCGGTGGCTGGAATTGTGTTTCGTCGACTCCCCTATGGTTTTTGGATTTTTTGGGAATTTATAGGCTCGATAGTCGGTTCAGGGGATGCCCGAGGTGCGCTCCTCTTCCAGGCCGTCCCAGCGGCCTCCGGTGTGCACTGGTGGAGGGTGGCCACCCTGGGCACCATCTTCTGGTGCTCTTTGGCCCATCTTCCTTCTTCTGGTTCATAAAAAATCCACAAAAATCCCCGCAGCGTTTGGGCTCCGTTTGGTACTGATTTTCTGCGAAGTAAAAAACAAGCAAAAACAACAACTGGCACTTGGGCACTATGTCAATAGGTTAGTCCCAAAAAATGATAAAGCTGCTATAAAATTATTGTAAAACATCCAAGATTGATAATATAACAGCATGGAACAAGCAAAAATTATAGATACGTTGGAGACGTATCAACATCCCCAAGTTTAATTCCTACTCGTCCTCGAGTAGGTAAATGATAAGAACAGAATTTTTGATGTGGAATGTTGCCTATCATGTTCATCACATATTCTTTTCTTTATAGCATGGACATTTGGACTTTTCATATGGTTCAAAGCAATAGTCTAGTATTGACATGAAAACTTTAATACTCAAGCTTATCAACAAGCAACCTTGTCATTCAAAATATCAATACTAAAGCAAGTTATCCCTAGCCCATCATGCTCAAGCATTGATCCATTCACAATACACACTCAAATATTAGCTACATCTAATGCTCAAGTACGATCATAGTGCCCCCTAGTTGGTGCTTTATAAGATAAGGTGGAGACTCAAATTAAAAAATAGAAATTGCATAAAGTAAACAGATAGGCCCTTCGCAGAGGGAAGTAGGGATTTGTAGAGATGCCAGAGCTCAAGTGTTTAAACTGGTAGAGAAAAATATTTTGTGTGGCATGCCTTTCATGTCAACAAAAACAATTAAGAGATGTCAATATCTTTACACACTAGATGCATCATAGGCGGTTCCCAAACAGAAAATAAAGTTAATTCCTTTTTCCACCATACTTTCACTTTCCATGGCTAGCCGAATCCATGGTTGCCTTCCATACCAACACTTTCCAAGGAATTAATTATTTGACAACATAAAGTAAATATTTTTTTATTTTCTCTTTTTCATTTTGGGACTGGCCATCCCTATTACCGCCATACTCTCGTGCAATGACAAGTGAATAAACACTTGTCTTAAGAATAACATATCTAGCATGAAAAAATATCGCCCCCTCGTTTCATGAGCAATACGAGCACACAAAAATGAAAATTTATTTTGAGAGTTTAGAGATGGCACACACAAATTTTCTTGTAACAGCAGGAAATACCGTATATAGGTAGGTATGGTGGACTCATATGGCAACACTTGGTTTATGGATTTTGGATGCACAAGTAGTATTTCTACTTAGTACATGTGAAGGCTAGCAAGAGATTGAGAAGCATCCAACCAAGAAACGAAAAATCACATAAGCGTGCATTAAGCATAACTAACATTGAATAATGCACCATAAGTAGGATGTAATTTCATAGCACAACTATTGACTTTCGTGCTTTGACGACCCACAAGTATAGGGGATCTATCATAGTCCTTTCAATAAGTAGGAGTGTCGAACCCAACGAGGAGAAGAAGGAAATGACAAGCATTTCTCAGTAAGGTATTCTCTGCAAGCACTGAAATTATCGGTAACAGATAGTTTTGTGATAAGATAATTCGTAACGGGTAGCAAGTAACAATTGTAACAAAGGTGCAGCAAGGTGGCCCAATCCTATTTATATCAAAGGACAAGCCTAGACAAACTCTTATATAAAGCAAAGCGCTCCCGAGGACACATGGAATTTATGTCAAGCTAGTTTTCATCATGCTCATTTGATTCGCGTTCGCTACTTTGATAATTTGATATGTGGGTGGACCAGTGCTTGGGTGTTGTCCTTACTTCGGCAAGCCTCCTACTTATGATTAACCCCTCCTGCAAGCATCCTCAACTATGAAAGAAGAATTAATATAAATCTGACCATAGCATGAAACATGTGGATCCAAATCAGCCCCTTACGAAGCAACACATAAACTAGGGTTTAAGCTTCTGTCACTCTAGCAACCCATCATCTACTTATTACTTCCCAATGCCTTACTCTAGACCCAAACAATGGTGAAGTGTTATGTAGTCGACGTTCACATAACACCACTAGAGGAGGACAACATACATCTCATCAAAATATCGAACGAATACCAAATTCACATGATTACTTATAACAAGACTTATCCCATGTCCTCGGGAACAAAGGTAACTACTCACAAAACATATTCATGTTCAAAATCAGAGGAGTAAAAGTGATGATCAAGGATCTGAACATATAATATTCCACCAAGTAAACCAACTAGCATCAACTACAAGGACTAATCAACACTACTAGCAACCCACAGGTACCAATCTGAGGTTTGGAGACAAACATCGGATACAAGAGATGAACTAAGGTCTAGAGAGGAGATGGTGCTGATGAAGATGTTGATGGAAATTGACCCCCTCTCGATGAGAGGATCGTTGGTGATGATGATGGCTTCGATTTCCCCCTCCCGAAGGGAAGTTCCACCGGCAAGATCGCCCTGCCGGAGCTCTAGATTGGTTCTGCCCAAGTTCCGCCTCGAGATGGCAGCGCTTCATCCCGAAAGGTCTCTTATGATTTTTTCCTCGACGAAACCCTCAATATAGCAGAAGATGGGCACCGAAGGGCTGCTAGGTGGGCCACAAGCTCGCTAGCCGCGGCCAGCAAGCTTGGGGCTCCCTGGTGGGCCTCCTGATGTATATCTTTTGCCCAGTATTTTTTATATATTCCAAAATAATTCTCCATAGATTTTGAGGACTTTTGGAGTTGCGTGAAATAGGTATCTCAGATTTGCTCCTTTTCCAGTCCAGAATTCCAGCTACCGGCATTCTCCCTCTTCATGTAGACCTTGTAAAATAAGAGAGGGAAAGCATAAGTATTGTAGAAAAATGTGTAATAAGAGCCCATAATCCAATAAATATCAATATAAAATCATGATGCAAAATTTACGTACCAACTCCCCCAAGCTTAGACCTCGCTTGTCCTCAAGCGGAAGCCAAGATCAATAAATATGCCCACATAGAGATAGAGGTGTCGATAAAATAAAATACGGACATGAAGGCATCATGATCGTCTTTACAACAGCAACATATATTGACATATAATTTCTTATGATAAAGTAATAATTCATTCACAATGGCAAAGTATGAATCAAGAACTGTATTGAGAACTGACAAACTATGATCTCAAACATTGAAGCAATTCCAATTTATCATAACGTAGGAAAAAATCAATATAAGAGCTTGTAAAGAAAACCCACATACTCAATCATCTTTTAGTCTTTCACAATTGCTAACACTCACGAGGTACCTATGAGTTCAAAGTTTCAATCGGGGACAGAGAAAGATAGGGGCTTATAGTGTTGGCTCCCAACTATTTACCTCAAGGGTAACGTCAATAGTAATAACTCATGCTCATCCACTTCCGAGTGGATATATGTGCCTAGATCATTCCCCAACACGTGACACTTGCCAGAAGATACATGTGAAAATAGCAAAGGTGATGGAGATCACCACGACTCTTGCATAAAGGTAAGTACTAGAAACTAAAAGTAACAGATAGGCCCTTCACAGAGGGAAGCAGAGGTTGTCATGCACTTTTATAATTGGATGCACAATCTCTTAATGCAAAAGAGCGTCACTTTATATTGCCCCTTGTGATAGAGAACTTTATTATGCAGTCCATCGCTTTTATTTCTTTCCTATCACAAGTTCGTATAAAGTTTATTTTCCTCACACTAATGGATCACACATATTTAGAGAGCAATTTTTATTGCTTGCACCGATGACAACTTACTTGAAGGATCTTATTCTTTCCTTTGGTAGGTATGGTGGACTCTCATGGAAAAACTGGGCTAAGGGTGTTTGGATCCACAAGTAGTATCTCTACTTGGTGCGGAAGTTTTGGCTGATATGAGGTGGAAGCAAGCGGCACATGTTGAGGGATCTATAACAATATTACTTCTATTCGGAAATAAGCAAACATAAACCATTATGTTGTCTTCCTTGTCCAACATCAACTTCTTAACATATAATATTTTAATGAGTGCTCACAATCGTAAAAGATGTACAAGATAATATATTTATATGTGAACCTCTCTTTCTTTATTACCTCCTTTTAATTTCCCATTGACCAACAACTATGTTTGCAACCCACAACAGGTTTCAATCGACATACTTTTCATATGTGAAGACATCACTCCCCATAAGATCTTCATATGTACTCTTTGCTTTTATTCTACACTTCTTTCTACTTCATATTTCTCAAGATTAAGATCATACCAAGCAAGGCCCTCAACTCAGAAGCACTTTTCATTATAACTCACGGACTTGGTTACATAGGAGGAATCATAAAGCAAAGACTGAAAGCTAGATCACACGAAAACTTTATTCTACTAGATCAAGATATAACCAAAAGGATTGAACTAAGAAAAGATAATGAAAATAAAAATAAAAGTAAGAATAAAAACAAAAGATGTGATGGTGATATGATACCGGGGCACCTCCCCCAAGCTTGGCACAAGCCAAGGGGAGTGCCCATACCCATGTGTTCAGTTGTCTGGCTTCGGAGCTGGTGATGCGGGAGTTGTTTATGAGGTCGGAAGCTTCTCCTCCATCTTCCAAGGCATAGGCTCACCATCATAAAAGGATGAACGAGTCTCCGGAATCCTCAAATCTGCAACCAAACTCATTCTCTTAAATCTGTATTCATACTGATAGTTTTGGTTTTGCAGGTCGTAGATCTGGGCTTGGAGGTGCTTGATTCTCTCGTAAAGCTTGAATATGTGATCCACAACGTCCTTGGCGTCCAGCTTATGTTTGTGGGTAAATTTTGCGATCATCATCTAATTAGCGTCGAGTCCTTGTTCCACCATCCCTTGGCACTTGAAGACATGTTGGTCCATTGCTTCAAGCCTTGTCTCCATGCTTCCGATTTTCTTTGGCCCCTCCACATCACGGATGTGCAGCACCCCCTCACGCGCCTCAATGGTTTGAGGGTGTTGCAGCACCTCCGCAAGGTAGGGGCTGATGACCTTCTCCGAGAACTTGTCCTTCGAAACACTTGGGGACACCATGTTGATCTAAATCTGCTGCAGAAACAGCTCAAAAAGAAAATGGGAGGTATTGCCGTGATACGAGAGTCAAAACCCTCGGGAGATTATATAATGAATTTTTACCGACCCGGAGGAGTACGCCACAAGAAAACGGAGTCCGAGTGGTGCACGAGGTGGCCACAAGCCCTAGTGGCGCGACCAGGGGGTGGCCGTGCCGAGTAGGCTTATCGCCTCCTCGTGCACTATTTGGACTACTTTAAATTTTCCTAATTTTTTAAATATTCCAAAACAGATGAAAATTGCCATAGAAAAAGTTTTGGAGTCTTTTTACTTACCATACCACGTACCTATTCCTTTTTGGAGTCTGAAACGTTCTGGTAAGTCTCCCTAATGTACTCCTCCGGAGTTATGGTATTGATGATATTGGTTTCAACATTTATGGGAGTAGCTGAGATATAATGTTTGATTGTTTGACCGTTCACACCTTCGGGTTTGTGCCTTCGGCGTTGTTAATCCTGATGGCACTAGAACAGTATACCTCCTCAATGACGTAAGGAACTTCCCATTTAGAGAGAAGTTTTCCTTCAAAAAATCTTAAACAAGAATTGTATAGCAAGACATGATCACCTACATTAAATTCACGCTTTTGTATCCTTCTATCATGCCATCTCTTAACCTTTTCTTTAAACAACTTAGCATTCTCGTAGGCTTGGGTTCTCCATTCATCAAGTTAGCTAATGTCAAATAACCTCTTCTCACCAGCAATTTTGAAATCATAATTGAGCTCTTTGATTGACCAATAAGCCTTATGTTCTAGCTCTAGGGGTAAGTGACATGCTTTACCATAAACCATCTTGTACGGAGACATACCCATAGGATTTTTGTAAGCAGTTCTATAAGCCCACAATGCATCGTCGAGTTTCTTAGACCAATTCTTCCTAGATCTATTAATAGTCTTTTGCAAAATCAATTTAATCTCTCTATTTCTCAATTCTACTTGACCACTAGACTGAGGATGATAAGGAGATGCAATTCTATGATTAACATCATATTTAGCAAGCAATTTATGGAAAGCACCATGAATAAAATGTGAACCACCATCGGTCATCAAATATCTAGGGACTCCAAATCTAGGGAAAATAACTTCTTTAATCATTTTAATAGAAGTGTTATAATCAGCGCTACTAGTTGGAATAGCTTCTACCCACTTAGTGACATAATCAACGGCAACTAGAATATGAGTATACCCATTAGATTGTGGAAAAGGCCCGATATAATCAAAGCCCCAAACATCAAATGGTCCGATAGCAAGAGAGTAATTCATAGGCATTTTCCTGACGTCTACTAATATTACCAATTCTTTGACATTCATCACAGGATAAGACAAACTTACGAGCATCCTTGAAGAGAGTAGGCCAATAAAACCCAAATTATAGTACCTTGTGTGCGGTTCTATCTCCAGCGTGATGTCCTCCGTAGGCTTTAGAGTGACACTTGCGTAAGATATACTCCTGTTCATGCTCAGGTACACAACGTCTAATAATACTATGTACTCCTTCTTTATAAAGATGTGGGTCGTCCCAAAAGTAATGCCTTAAATCATAGAAGAAATTTTTCTTTTGTTGGTGTGTGAAACTAGGAGTTATAAATTTAGCAACAATGTAATTGGTGTAATCAACATACCAAGGAGCATTATGTGAAGTATTCATGACAGCTAATTGTTCATCAGGAAAGCTATCATCAATAGGTAGTGGGTCATCAAGAACATTTTCTCACCTAGACAAGTTATCTGCCAAAGGGTTATCATCACCCTTTCTATCAATGATATGCAAATCAAATTCTTGTAGCAGTAGGAACCACCTAATAAGTCTAGGTTTAGCATCTGTCTTCTCCATAAGGTACTTAATAGCAGCATGATCGGTGTGAATAGTTACTTTGGAATCAACAATATAAGGTCTAAACTTATCACAAGCAAACATGACTGCTAAAAATTCCTTTTTAGTACTAGCATAGTTTCTTTGAGCACTCTCTAGAGTTTTATTGGCATAATGGATAACATTTAATTTCTTATCGACTCTTTGTCCTAGAACAACACCAACAGCATAATCACTAGCATCACACATAATTTCAAAAGGTAGGTTCCAGTCGAGTGGCTGAACAACAGGTGCGGTAATCAAGGCATTCCTAAGAATTTAAAATGCTTCTATGCAATCATCATCAAAAACAAACGGAACATATTTTTGCATAAGGTTTGTGAGAGGCCTAGAAATCTTAGAGAAATCTTTGATAAACCTCCTATAGAAACTAGCATGACCAAGGAAACTTCTTATACCTTTGATATCCGGAGGGCACGACATTTTTTCAATAGCATCAACTTTAGCTTTATCAACTTCAATACTTTTTTCGGAGATCTTGTGCCCCAAGACAATACCTTCATTAACCATAAAGTGGCACCTTCCCCAATTCAAGACAAGATTAGTTTCTTCACATCTCTGCAAAACTCGATCAAGGTTGCTCAAACAATCATCAAATGAAGTTCCGTAAATGGAAAAATCATCCATGTAAACCTCAAGAATCTTTTCACAAAAGTCAGAGAATATAGCCATCATACATCTTTGAAAGGTAGCAGGTGCATTGCATAAACCAAAAGGCATACGTCTATAAGAAAAGGTACCGAAAGGGCAAGTAAAAGTGATTTTTTCTTGATCCTGGCTTGATACAGGTATTTGAGAGAAACCAGGGTAACCATCAAGAAAGCAAAAATGAGTATGTTTGGATAATATTTCTAGCATTTGATAAATAAAAGGTAAAGGGTAATGATCTTTCTTAGTAGCTTTATTTAATTTACTAAAATCAATTACCATTCTATAACCTGTAAGAATTCTTTGCGGGATCAATTCATTTTTATCATTAGGAACAACGGTAATACCTCCCTTCTAAGGGACACAATGGACGGGACTAACCCATCTACTATCAGTAACAGGATAAATTATACCTGCCTCCAGAAGCTTTAGTACTTCTTTTCTTACCACTTCTTTCATCTTAGGGTTCAATCGTCGTTGGTGATCAATAACTGGTTTGGCATCAGGCTCCATATTAATTTTATGCTGGCATAGAGTGGGACTAATGCCCTTAAGATCATCAAGAGTATAACCAATAGCAGCACGGTGCTTCCTCGGAGTTTTCAATAATCTCTTTTCTTCATGCTCTGTAAGGTTAGTACTAATAATAACAGGATATATCTCCTTTTCATCAAGATAAGCATATTTCAACATATCGGGTAATTGCTTGAGCTCAAACACGGGATCACCCTTGGGTGGAGGAGGATCCCCAAGTATTTCAACAAGTAAGTTGTGTTTCAAAATAGGTTGCTGCTCAAAGAAAATTTCATCTATTTCATTCCTCTTATTCATACGCATATCATTTTCATGGTCTAGCAAATATTGTTCTAAGGGATCAGTAGGAGGCACTGCAATAGAAGCGAGACCAATAATTTCATATTTACGTAGGCAATTCCTTGTCATGGGGTTGTCTACGAAATCTAGAGAAATTAAACTCATGAGACACATCCCCAAAGCTCACAGTAACTATTTCTTTCTCACAATCAATCTTAGCATTAACAGTATTCAAGAAGGGTCTGCCAAATATAATGGGAGAAAAATTATCTTGTGGAGAACCAAGAACAAGAAAATCGGTAGGATATTTATTTTCCCGCACAAGACTTCAACATCTCAACAATCCCTATTGGTGCAATAGTGTCTCTATCAGCGAGCTTAATAGTAACATCAATATCCTCCAGTTTAACTGGTGCAATATCATGCATGATTTCTTTGTATAAGGAATGGGGAATTGCACTTACGCTAGCACCCATATAACATAAGCAATGATAACAATGATTTCCTATTTTAACAGAAACAACAGGCATGCCAACAACTGGTCTATGTTTATGCTTAGTATCAGGTCTAGCAATTCTAGCAGCTTCATCACAGAAATGAATAACATGCCCATCAATATTATCAACCAAGAGATCTTTAACCATAGCAATACTAGGTTCAACTTTGATTTGTTCAGGGGGTGTAGGTGTTCTAATACAACTCTTACGAACCACAGTTGAAGCTTTATCCTAACAGGGAAAGGTGGTTTCTCAATGTAAGCAGTAGGGATAACAGGATCAACATTGTAAGTAATAATTTTCTCTTCAGCTTTAATAGGTTTCACTACTTTCACTTCAATGGGAGGATGATACTTAAACCACTTCTCCTTAGGGAGATCAACATGAGTAGCAAAAGATTCACAGAAAGAAGCTACTATCTCAGAGTCAAGTCCATATTTAGTGCTAAATTCATGAAAAGCATCGGTGTCTACGAAGGATTTAACACAATCAAACTTAAGATTTATACCTGACTCCTTACCTTCGTCAAGTTCCCAATCTTCAGAGTTGCGTTTAATTCTTTCCAATAAATCCCATTTGAATTCAATATCTTTCTTCATAAAAGAACCAGCGCAAGAAGTATTGAGCATGGATTGATCATTACGAGAAAGCCGAGCAAAAGAATTCTGAATAATAATTTCTCTTGAGAGCTCATGATTGGGGCATGAATATAACATTGAATTAAGCCTCCCCCAAGCTTGAGCGATTCTTTCTCCTTCACGAGGCCAAAAATTATAAGTATAATTCCGATCACGATGAACTAGATGCATAGGATAGAACTTCTGATGAAATTCCATTCTCGGTCGGTTGTAGCTCCATGATCCAATATCATCACATAGCCTATACCATGTCAATGCCTTCTACTTCAAAGATAAAGGAAAGACCTTCTTCCTGACGTGATCCTCGTGCAAACCTACAAGCTTAAATAATCCACAAACTTCATCCACATAGATTAGATGTAAATCAAGATGTAGTGTTCCATCTCCTGCATAAGGATTAGCTAGTAGTTTCTCTATCATACCCGAGAGAATTTCATAATAAACATTTTCAGTAGGTTCAGTAGGTTGAGGGACAACTCTTTGTGTTTCCGGTCGAGGTGAAGATACCGCGAACAAGCCCCTCAAAGTATACTTTCCATAGTGACAAGTGACAGTAAATTTCAGCACACTATATAAATTTTTCCTTACCAATTTCCACTTACCAAAGGTGCTTCACTCTCCCGCAACGACGCCGGAAAAGAGTCTTGATGACCCACAAGTATAGGGGGTATATCATAGTCCTTTCGATAAGTAAGAGTGTCGAACCCAACGAGGAGCAGAAGGGAATAACAAGCGGTTCTCAGTAAGGTATTCTATGCAAGCACTGAAATTATCGGTAACAGATAGTTTTGTGATAAGATAATTCATAACGGGTAGCAAGTAACAATTGTAACAAAGGTTCATCAAGGTGGCCCAATCCTTTTTATAGCAAAGGACAAGCCTGGACAAACTCTTATATAAAGCAAAGCGCTCCCGAGGACACATGGAATTTATGTCAAGCTAATTTTCATCATGCTCATTTGATTCGCGTTCGCTACTTTGATAATTTGATATGTGGGTGGACCGGTGCTTGGGTGTTGTCCTTACTTGGTCAAGCCTCCCACTTATGATTAACCCCTCCCACAAGCATCTGCAACTACGAAAGAAGAATTAAGATAAATCTAACCATAGCATGAAATGTGTGGATCCAAATCAGCCCCTTACGAAGCAACGCATAAACTAGGCTTTAAGCTTTGTCACTCTAGCAACCGATCATCTACTTATTACTTCCCAATGACTTACTATAGACCCAAACAATGGTGAAGTGTTATGTAGTCAACGTTCACATAACACCACTAGAGGAGAGACAACATACATCTCATCAAAATATCGAACGAATACCAAATTCACATGATTACGTATAACAAGACTTATCCCATGTCCTCGGGAAAAAACATAACTAGTCACAAAACATATTCATGTTCAAAATCATAGGAGTATAAGTGATGATCAAGGATCTGAACATATAATCTTCCACCAAGTAAACCAACTAGCATTAACTACAAGGAGTAATCAACACTACTAGCAACCCACAGGTACTAATCTGAGGTTTTGAAACAAAGATCGGATACAAGAGAAGAACTAGGGTTTGGAGAGGAGATGGTGCTGATGAAGATGTTGATGGAGATTGACCCCCTCTCGATGAGAGGATCGTTGGTGATGACGATGGCTTCGATTTCCCCCTCCCAGGGGGAAGTTTCACCGGCAGGATCGCCCTGTCGGAGCTCTAGATTGGTTCTGCCCAAGTTCCGCCTCGAGACGGCAGCGCTTCGTCCTGAAAGGTATCTTATGATTTTTTCCTCGACGAAACCCTCAATATAGCAGGAGATGGGCACCGGAGGGCTGCTAGGTGGGCCACAAGCTCGCTAGCCGCGACTAGGGGGGTGGCCGCGGCCAGCGGGCTTGTGGCTCCCTGGTGGGCCTCCTGATATATTTCTTTTTCCTAGTATTTTTTATATATTCCAAAATAATTCTCCGTAGATTTTTAGGACTTTTGGAGTTGCGCGGAATAGGTATCTCAGATTTGCTCCTTTTCCAGTCCAGAATTCCAGCTGCCGACATTCTCCCTCTTCATGTAGACCTTGTAAAATAAGAGAGAAAAGGCATAAGTATTGTACCAAAATGTGTAATAACCTCCCATAATGAAATAAATATCAATATAAAATCATGATGCAAAATGGACGTATCATACTTGCATAGGGAATCACAAATCTTAACACCAATATTCTTACTAAGCATAAATACTCATCAACATAACTCACATATCACTATTGTCATGTCTCAAAAATATTACAAAGAATCAATTTTAATTTGTCCAGTGATCTTCATGAAAGTTTTTATTATATCCCTCTTGAATATCTATCCCTTTGGGACTAGTTTCATATGTTGCAATTGCTTTTGATAAGCTCACATGGATATAAGTGAAGAACATAAGCATACAAGTTTCATCTCTCAAAATAGTATAAATGAAGCATGAGAGAATTTATTCAAAATTACTAACTCTCAAATTAATATAAGTGGAGCATGATAGCATTTCTTCAAACATGTAAAAGTACGCCTTGCTAAAAAAGATATAAGTGAAGCACTAGAGCAATTACTTTGCTCAAAAGTTTTAAGTGAAGCATAAAGAGAAATTCTAAGAAATCTTAGCATAATTTTGGCTCTATAAAATAGGTATGTTCATAAAGGATAAAAGCAAACAAAGCAAAGATACAAGATGATCCAAGCAAAACTCATGATATGTGACGAATAAAAATATAGTTCCAAGTAGTATACCGATGGTTGTTAGAAGAAAGAGGAGATGCCACTGGGGGAATCCCCAAGATTAGTTGCTTGTTAATCTTTGGATATTACATTGGGGTTCTATATCATCCCCAAGCTTTGTCTCTTCTAACTCCTTATTCCTTCATCCATCGTGATCTCACCCAAAACTTGAAAACTTCAATCACAAAAACCTAACAAAATTCTCATGAGATTTCTTAGAATAATAAAGCAAATTAGCACTTTAGGTACTGTTGTAAACCCGTTAATATTTTATTATTGCATTATACCTACTGTATTATAACCTTACCATGACTTATACCCCCCGATGCAAGCCATAGATTCATCAAAACAAGCACAAAATGCAACGAAAACAGATTTTGTTTCAGACAGAACAGTCTGTAGTAATCTGTACTCTACCCATACTTTCGTAACTACAAAAAATTGGAAAAACTAGGAAAACGTCAGGAATTTGTATACAAATACTTTGGTAAAATTTCAGCTCAATATCACGTTTGAGTAAAAAATATAAATTCGTTCACTTGCATTCTATTTCAGATTCAGCATTGTTTCTACTGATCTTATTGATCATCCTAAAGGCATTACTTGGCAAAAACACTAAATAAAACATAAAAACACAATCATAACAGAAGCATAATTTTTCAAAACACTCAAAAACATAAAGCAAAATATAAAAATAATTTATTCATTAGGTTGCCTCCCAACAAGCGTTATCGTTTTATGCCCCTAGCTAGGCATAACGCGTAGATTCAAGTATTGTCATCCTTTTTCTTTTTCCTCATAGATGAATTTTAATTAAAGGGTTTTGTGAATACAACTTGAAACACATTATCCATAAAAAAATTGGGATTATCAAGTTTTCCATCTATATATCCCCTTTGATTATCGGCTACAATCCAAGAGTACTGTTGATTGACATCATTAAAAGTTTGTTGGATCACATCTAAAACTGGAACTTCCTTACTATGATTATCATAAAAAATTTGATTATTCCCAAGCAAATGTCTCAACATATAATATCTTTTACAAAGGATTTCATCTATTACTGGTTTTTTATGACTCTTACCAAAATGATCAAAATTTCCCTAGCTTCTCGTACGATGTGATCAAATTCATTCACGAGAAGAAGGGTAGCTAACTTTTTAGCTTTAGGATCTTTCAAAAGAGTAGCTCATAAGACAATCTTTGCAAGGTAGGATGTGTGCGGATAAATCTATTTTCAAGTTTAAGAACTAATGCTGAGATAGCTTCCGCATAGGTTTTAGTTCTTTTAAGTGTAGGAGCATCATCAAGAGTCAAGTTTCCAACACAATTGAAAAACTCCTGGATAGTTCATTTTCCTATAACGTTCCCTTGCCTCAAAACAAAAAAAATTAGAATCTAGATTACCAAAAAATCCAATTTTAGGTGTCCTGCCATCATCTGTTTCTGTCATACCAAAATCACTCATGATGACAAGCAAATAAGAGATCTAACGAGAAAAGGGCAAACGAAAAAGAGAGGGCGAATAAAACGGCAAATTTGTGAAGTGGAGGAGAGGAAAACGAGAGGAAAATGGCAAATAATGTAATTCCATGGCAATGAGATTTGTGATTAGGAACCTGGTAGATGAGATTGCTTCCTTCCCGACAACGTGCCAGAAATTCCTTTGACGCGGCTTGAGACGTCGCTAGTAGTTCCCCAAAGAGGAAGGGATGATGCAGCACAGCGACGGTAAGTATTTCCCTCAGATGAAACCAAGGTATCAATCCGTAGAGGAAGATCACACACCCATGTAAACAGCACCTGCACACAAACAACAAATACTTGCAACCTAACGCGAAAGAGAGGTTGTCATGCTCTCTCCGATAATAAGATAGAATAGGTAATGATTGTTTTGGCAAATAGATCTTGCAAGAACACGGAGTAAAATAAATAAACAAAAAGTGCAGCAAGGTATTTTTGGTTTTTGGGATTAACAGATATGAAAACAAAAGATGCAAATAGTAGAATGGAAAGCAATATGTTGGAAAAGTAGACCCAGGGCCGTAGGTTTCACTAGTGGCTTCTCTCATGAGTATAAAACACATTGGGTGAAGAAATTACTATTGGGCAATTGATAGAAGATCAAATAATCATGACGATATCCAGGCAATGATCATTATATAGGCATCACGTCCAAGACAAGTAGACCGAAACAATTCTGCATCTACTTCTATTACTCCACACATCGACCGCTATCCAGCATGCATCTAGTGTATTAAGTTCATGGAGAAACGTAGTAATGCAATAAGAACGGTGACATGATGTAGACAAGATCTATTCATGTAGGAATATACCCCATCTTGTTATCCTTAATGGCAACAATACATGTGCGTCTTGCTGCCCCTTCTGTCACTGGGAAAGAACACCGCAGGATCGAAACCATCACAAAGCACCTCTTCCCATGGCAAGAAAAATCGATCTAGTTGGCCTAACTAAACCAAAGATTCGAAGAAGAAAAACGAGGCTATAAGTAATCATGCAAATAAGAGATCAAAGAAGACTCAAATCATATTCATGGATATAAACTAATCATGAACTCAAAATTCATTGAATCCCAACGAACACACCGCAAAAGTCATTACATCAAATAGATCTCCTGGAGACCAATGTATTGAGAAACATACAGAGATAGGAAGCCATCTAGCTACTGCCTATGGACCCATAGGTCTATGGTGGACTACTCACGCACCATCGGAGAGGCACCTATGAAGAATATGAACCCCTCCATGATGGTGTTAGATTGGATCTCGCGGTTCTGGAACTTGCGGCGGCTGGAATTGTGTTTCGTGGACTCCCCTAGGGGTTTTTGGATTTTCTGGGAATTTATATGCTCGATAGTCGGTTGAGGGGGTGCCCAAGGTGCCCACCCTCTACCAGGCCACGCTAGGAGGGTGGCCACCCTGGTCCCCCTCTTCTGGTAATCTTTGGCCCATCTTCATTCTTCTGGTCCATAAAAAATCCACAAAAATCCCCGCAACGTTTGGGCTCCGTTTGGTACTGATTTTCTGCGAAGTAAAAACAAGCAAATACCAAGATTTTAAAACATCCAAGATCGATAATATAACAGCATGGAACAAGCAAAAATTATAGATGCGTTGGAGACATATCATTAACCATCGCGCGCCCTCGAGTTGAAACAACACTAGGATTTCAACGAGGAATAAAAATGCTCACACATCATCACCATGCCTCTTTAATTTTTAGATGAATAACAAGTTAACACCTCTTAATCTCACCACTTCTACGAATCAAAAATTGTGGAATCACACCTTTTTCATATTACCACATCAATGTCATTAACACAAAATTTCTCTATATGTGCTACATGATGGTTTTCATTATCATTCATTGAATACCTATTACTTTTGGACTAGTCTTATGACCCATGCAAATTACCGTCACTGTTTATTCAGCTCTCAAACGGATATAAGTGAAGAATGATATCATATTATTTCTAGAAAATCTACACGTCACCATGCTCAAAAAGATATAAGTGAAGTACTAGAGTAACTACCACGCTTAAAAGATATAAGTGAAGCACATAGAGTATTCTAGCAAATTATGATGAAGGTATGTATCTCTCAAATAGGTGTGTCCAGCAAATGATGATTGTGACAAGTTGAAAGTAAAGGCAAACAAAATAAAAAAACGCTCCAAGCAAAACACATATCATGTGATGAATAAAAATGTACCTCCACGTGACATACCGATGGATTGAGACGAAAGAGGGGATGCCTACCGGGGCATACCCAAGATTAGACGCTTGAGTATTTGTTATAATATTAATTGGGGTGCCTTGGTAATCCCTAATATTATTATCTTGCTACTCCTTATTCCGTGGTCCATCGTGATCACACCCAAAACATGAAAACTTCAATCACACAAAACTCAACAAAACTTCGTGAGATCCGTTAGTATAAGCAACATATTGCATACTTTAGGTACTGTTATAAATTGATTATTAATTCATTTTTTCATAATAGGTAATGTATTCTAACTTATCCATGGATTATACCCCCCCCCCCGATATAATCCATAGCATAATCAAAACAAGCAAACTACGCAAGCAAAACAGAATCTA
Source organism: Hordeum marinum (assembly GCA_022496015.1). Taxonomy (NCBI): domain Eukaryota; kingdom Viridiplantae; phylum Streptophyta; class Magnoliopsida; order Poales; family Poaceae; genus Hordeum; species Hordeum marinum. The sequence goes on from CM039675.1 coordinate 341,726,560, forward strand.
TTTAAAACAGAACTGTCTGTAGCAATTTGTAAAGCGACCATACTTCTGTAACTCTCAAAATTCTAAAAACTTGGTACAACGTAAAGAATTTGTATAAAAATATTGTGTAATAATTTCAGATCATTCTCACACTTCAGTAGAAAATGAAAATTCATGTACTGGAGTCAAAGTTTCTGTTATGTTTCAGCATCGTTTCTACTCATCTTGTGAGTCATCCCAAAGGCTTTACTTGGAACAAAAACTAATTAAAACATAAAAACATAATAATTACATATGCAATAATCATGTTATCACAAAATAATAGAAAGTTAAAACAAAAATTAAGATGCATATTGGGTTGCCTCCCAACAAGCGTTATTATTTTATGCCCCTAGCTAGGCATAGTGCATAGTTCCAAGTGTTGTCATCTTTGACACTCATCCCATAAGTGGATCTTGTGATTAATTCATAAGGTGGTTTAATTCTCTTCCTAGTGAAGTGTTCCATTCCTTTATTTATTGGGAATTGGAACCTTATGTTTCCCTCTTTCCTGTTAATAATTGCACCTATAGTTCGTAAGAATGGTCTTCCAAGTATTATGGGACAAGAAGGATTGCAATCAATACCAAGAACAATGAAATATACATGCACATAAGTTTTTTGAAATAATAATCACATCATTTATTATGCCTAAAGGTTTCTTGATGGTAGAATCCGCAAGATGCAAGTTTAGGGAACACTCTTCAATATTAGTTAGACCAAGCACATCACACAAAGTAATAGGTATGGTTGAAACACTAGCACCAAGGTCACACAAAGCATTGAATTCATATTTATTTATATTTATTTTGATAATAGTTTCCCACTCATCATGCAATTTTCTAGGAATAGAAACTTCAAGTTCAAGTTTCTCATCATAAGCTTTTATCATAGCTTTTACTATATGTTCGGTAAAAGCTTTGTTTTGTTCATAAGAATTGGATGAGATAATAATGGATTGCAGAAAGGAAATACATTTTACTAAAGAACATTTATCATAGTTAAAATCCTTGTAATCTAAGATAGTGGGCACATCACTAGTTAAAGTTTTGACCTCTCCAAACCCACTTTTTCAGTTTTGTCATCAAAATCATCACCCTCCAAGCAAAAGGGACGCTCCTCAACTAAACTTGACTCATATCCAGTCCTGTTATCATTAATATTCATAGAAGTAAACAAATATTCAATAGAATAAACACCAATCATTTTAAGATCTTCATCATGATTCCGGTAAAAACCGGGTGAAAGAGCTTTTTCTAAGAATTCCCGCTTAGCTCTCAACTTAGCGCTCCTCTACTTACTTTAATTAATATATAATTGGGTAGATTTAATAGTCTCATTAAAATCATGTTTGGGTGGAAAAGATTTATTTGTAGTAGTTTCAACATCAAGAACAATTATATCCATGTTTTTAGCCAAAGTATCAATCAGATGCAACTTTTCTTCTACCGTAGCGTTGAAAACCTTTTGAGAATTAATAATTCCTTAATTGTGTTCTCAAGATCAGAAGGTATCCTATTAGAATTTGTATAAGTATTTCCATTAGATTTACCATAATAATTTCCATAGTTGTTAGAGGAATTACCGGGATATGGTCTAACATTGAAATTTCCTTTATAAGCATTGTTATTGAAATTATTTCGTGAGATGAAATTCACATCAATAGCATCATTATTTTTATCAATCAAACTATAAAAAGGCATATCGTTGGGATAAACGTGAGTATTTTTTACTAGCAACCATATTCATAAGAGGATCCACTTTTTCACTCATAATAGCAATTTCTTCGACATAATTTACCTTCTTACCGGTTGGAGCTCTTTCGGTATACCATCGAGAATTATTTGTCATAATGTTGTCCAGAAGTTTTGTGGACTCTCCTAAGTTCACATCCATAAAGGTACCACCTACAGCAGAATCTAGAAGATTTCTACACACAAAGTTTAGTCCATCATAGAAATTTTGGATAATCATCCACAAGTTTAAGCCATGAGTTGGACAATTTTCTTATCATTAATTTCATTCTCTCCCAAGATTGTGCAACATGCTCTTGATGTTGATGTTTAAAATTCATTATTTGATTTCTAAGGGAGATGATCTTAGCAGGAGGAAAATACTTGGCAATAGAAGCATCTTTACACTTATCCCATGTTCCGATACTATTACGAGGTAAACACGAAAACCAAGCTTTAGATTTATCTCTTAGTGAAAAAGGAAATAATTTTATTTCAAAATATCGTTATCCATATCCTTTTTCTTTTTCATATCAGATAATTCAACAAAGGTATTGAGATGTGATGCGGGATCCTCATTAGGACTTTCCAAAAATTGATCTTTCACGACAAGATTTAGCAATGCAACATTAATATCAAATGCCTCTGCACTAGTGGTGGGTGGTATAGGAGTACTAATAAAATCATTATTATTAGTATTTGATAAATCACACAACTTATTACTATCTTTAGACATGGTAACCAAACAAGGCAACAAGCGAGACAAGTAAACTATAAGGTAAAGTAAACAAGGTAGTAAACTAGTAGCTAGGATAGATAAATATATTTGTATTTTTGTTTTTTATGAGATAAAGTAAATATAACATAAAATAAAAACAAGAATAGGTGAATGGAAATTTGTGTGAATTTACTTGATAGTTGGTGATGGTATTTCCCGGCAACGACACGAGAAATCCTTCCTAATACTTGTGATCTGCGTTGGGTTTTCCGTGAAGAGGAACGGGTTATCGCAGCATGATGTGGGTAAGTATTTCACTTAGTTATGAAACCAAGGTTTATCTAACCAGTAGGAATACCAATCCTCAACCCTCTTCAACAGCTACACACAAAAGAACAAACAACTTGCACCCAACGCCAGCAAAAGGGTTGTCAATCCTCTTGATCTCGTTATTTGCAAGCAAGTGAGTTGTGTAGATAATTTTAAATTGCAAAATAAAATAAATAAAATCAAGGTAATGATAGCATTTGTGAATATATAAGTGAATATACCTGGGGGATGTAGAGTTCTCTAGTGACATCTCTCATAAAAATAACATACAGTGGGTAAACAAATTCAGTTGATAGAAAGCGAATATTTATGCAATTTTCACGGCAATGATTAGTGTATATAGGCATCACGTCCAGAAGAAAATAGGCCGACTCCTTCCTGCACCTACTACTATTACTCCACTCATCGACCGCTATCCAGCATGCATCTAGAGTATTAAGTAAAACAGAGTAATGCTTGAAGAACGATGACATGATGTAGACAAAGTAAACTCATTCAATATGAATAAACCCTATCATTATATCCTTAGTAGCAGAAACACAAATACGCAACTTTGCCCCTTCTGTCATTGGGATACAGAAAATCGTCAAGTTGGACCTACTACAACGCACCACTCCCACCAAAGAAATATCAATCTAGTTGGCCAAACTATCTTAATAGACCAGAGAGTATTATGAAGCTATGATGATCATGCAAATAAGAATCTTAGTACTAAGGTTTGACTCAAATACTTTTCATGAAAAATCTGAACATAAACTCACAATTCATCAGATCCCAACAAACACACCATACAAAGGGATTACATCGGATAGATCAAGGCAAAGATGCGATGAAAATTGTTTTGAAGATCGAGAGAGAGAGAGAGATAGAGAGAGAGATATTGAAATCAAGGTACTACCTACGGACTTGTAGGTCTATGGTGAACTACTCACACATCATGGTGAGGGCAGCAAGGTTGATGAAGAGGGCCTCCGTGATCGATCTCCTCTCCGACAGGCTACCAGAACGGAGGTTCAGATGACCTCCCATTGGAACAGAGGCTTGCAGCGGTGGAAGAAGTGTTTCGGGAGCGCTTCTAGGGTTATTGGAATATATTTAAATTTATAGGCCAGAGAGGGGTGTCGAGAGGCGCACGAGGGAGACACAAGTCATCAGGGCACCCCTAGTGGTGCACCCTGTTGTCTTGTGGGTCCCTCGTGGCTCTCCCGTCCTCCTCCTGAAGCTTCCAGGTCTTCTTTTGGTCCAAAAAAATCATCAAAAAGTTTCGTGGCAATTGGACTTTGTTTGGTACTGTAAACCTGAAAAGTCAAAAACACGTAGAAAATAGCAACTGGTGTTGGGCAGTGGGTCAATAGGTTAGTGCTCAAAAATGTTATAAATTGGTAAACAAATGTCCAAAAAGTATCCTAGAATAGTAATTTATTAGCACGGAACTATCAAAAATTATAGAGGCATTGGCGGCGTATCAACTAAAAAAGAGCTCGATGTCTACTACGCAACTTTACTCTTGTAGAGTATGTTGGGCCTCCAAGCGCAGAGTTTTGTAGGACAGTAGCAATTTTCCCTCAAGTGGATGACCTAAATTTTATCAATCCATGGGAGGTGTAGGATGAATATGGTCTCTCTCAAACAACCCTGCAATCAAACATAATAAATCTCTTGTGTCCCCAACACACCCAATACAATGGAAAATTGTATAGGTTCACTAGTTCAGCAAAGAGATGGTGATACAAGTGAAATATGGATGGTAGAAATAGGTTTTTGTAATCTGAAAATATAAATAAGGTAATAAATTGTAAACAACAAGCAAAATGATATATTAATGCTCAGAAACAAGGCCTAGGATTCATACTTTCACTAGTGCAATGTCCCAACAATGCTAACATAGTTGAATCACATGATCATCCATCAACGTGCAACAAAGAATCACTCCAAAGTTCCTACCTAGAGGAGAACAAACATATGAAATTGGTGTAGGTATTAGAACCACCTCAAGTTATTCTTTCCGATCAACTTTTGAGATATTCCTATAAGAGTCACAAACAGACCTAGAGTTTGTAGTAAAATAACACCAATGATACATATCAATCCACCCTAATGTCACCTAAATACTCCAATGTCACCTCAAGTATCTATGGGTAAATTATGCGACATGCATCAAACAATCTCAGATCTATCATATTCAATCCAACATAAAGAACTTCAAGGAGCACCCCGAGATTTCTATCGGAGAACGTGGTATGAAAACATGCAATCAACCCCTATGCATAGATCCCCAAGGTCACCAGAATCCGCAAGTTGATGCCTTAACATATATCAAGTGAATCAATAGAATACCCCAACGTCACTACGGGTATCCCATGCAAGACGTACATAAAGTGCTCCCAAACCAAAATATACGATCCAACATAACGAGATCTCAAATTGAAAGATTCAGTTCATCACAACAAGATGACAAGGGAAGAATACCATATGATCCAACTATATTAACAAAGCCCGTGATACATCAGGATCGTGCCATCTCAAGAACACGAGAGAGAGAGAGAGATTGAACACATAGCTACTAGTACAAACTACCAGCCCCAAGGGTGGACTACTCCCTCCTCGTCATGGCCTCCACCGGGATGATGAAGATGGCCACCGGTGATGGTTTACCTTCTCTGACAGGGTACTGGAATGCCTCCAGATTGGTTTTTCGTCGATACAGAGAGTTGCGGTGGCAGAATGAGGAGTCTCTCTTTATTTATGTATTTTTGGCATTTATAGGATTTTTCAGCATTGGAATCACGTGCACCGGAGCCACGTGGGGCCCAAAAGCCATCAGGGGATGCCCCTTGGGGGCACGCCCTGTTGGCTTGTGGCCCACAGGTGGATCTCCTCCGATGGTTTTTGCTCCAATGTTGCTTATTTCCTCAAGAAAAAATCGCAAAAAAGTTTCGGGGATTCTGAGAACTTTCATTTTCTACACAAAAACAACACCACGGTAATTCTGTTGAAAACAACGTCGGTCCGGGTTAGTTCTAAATAAATCATATAAAGTGCATCAAAACCATATAAAATTATTGTAAGCATAGGCAAATATGGCATGAATACTTAATAAATTATCGATACGTTGGAGACGTATCACGACCAAATGTCACTTCTTATCAGCTTTTTCCAAGGGATATATAGAATATTGTAGAGATCCTCCAGAACCCAGAAGAGTCTTGAGAGGATTGTGGAGGACAAGTTCTATGCTCTGGATGTCAAGGTGAGTGAGCTAGCCACTACCTTTGATGAGTTGAAGAAAGGGGTGGATGCAGTGCCCAACCCCCATTCTACTGATGATGATGATGAGTCTCCTTTCCAGCCTCCTAGACGGTTTAAGACTCAGGTCAGATCAGTTGCAGTGCCCACTTCAGAGAGACAATCAGAGTCTGCTCCTGCCACAACTCCATCAGCTCCAGCATCTCTAGTTTATACTCCACCACCTCAGAAGACTTCTGTCGAAGCATTTGCAGATGCTATTCTCTTAACTCCTTCTACGGCCACAGGCGCAGCTTCATCATCACATGGTGGGGATCATTCCCAGAGCGACAGTTAGCTCTATATCCTTTGAACTTTTTGGTAACTTGATGCCAAAGGGGGAGAAGTGTATATAGTGTATATAGATCACAGGGCTTCGTGGGAGATTGTTTTTTGTTTTGTTGCTCTCTTCGGTTTCAAAAACATTTTATCGTGTGTTATGGCTTAATTTTTTTTTTGTGTTTGATCATATACTCTTGTGTGATTCTACTATTTCCTACCCTTGAGATGCTTATATGATGATCATTCACTTATGTTTGTTGTGATGTGCTTTGTAATTCATTCATATTATTCTCGCATACCACCAAGTTGTATGTGACATGGAAGAGCACCCCATGAACCAAATCGATTGTGCATTTGCATTCAAACACAAATTTAGGAATAGTGCACAGATTTAGCGGGAGCTCTTGCTTATCACATACTTCTCAAAGGGGCGATGATATTCATTGATTATATCTTATGTTGAAGCTTTTATCTACATGTTGCCATAAATTACCAAAAAGGGGGAGATTGAAAGCACAACTTCTCCCTAGGTGGTTTTGGTAATTAATAAAACCAGATATTTCATTGGAATAATGTTTCCACTAAGTGTATTTCAGGAAAAGTTCAATGATGGGTTGCCTAAAGGATTGTGAGGAGATTCCCTAGATGCAAGGAATACCCATTGGCAACAAGCTTGAAGACTCCACATTTTATATTTTGTGAAAATCACTTTTGAGTCCATAGTAAAGCCAATACTATTAAAAGGGGATGATGAATTATGATGATCTGGTTGCTCAAGTGCTTAGAGATTAGCCACCAAAATTACCCACCCATTCTCCCACAAAAATTCTTTGTCCAAAGCCTAAAGTCCAAAATTAGTGCCACCAACAATTCTTATTCAGCCCTACCGAGTTTCGACTTAGACCGAACCCATGCCATACCTTAGCTTCTCAGTGACACCAACTTTCACTTTTGGTGAAACCGAAAATAGTGACCAAACTTCTGATGTCCCATTTCTAAAAATCAGAAATTCCGAGTTTTAGGAATCGGTGACACCGATATTTGGAAACTACCTAGGTTAGCCAAGTCGATCCCACTGAGAATTATATATCGGTCTCATCAAAACGCCAAAAGTTGCCACATTTTGCACTAGTCGGTGCAACCGAGTTTGCACTTTGGTTTCACCGAGTTGGGAAAGAATGTTGCGATGGTTGGATTTTTGGAGATGCCTATATATACCCCTCCACCTCCTCTCACTCATAGAGGAAGCACTCAGAATTATACAAACACTTCCCCATTTTTCTGAGAGAGAGGGCCACCTACTCATGTGTTGAGATCAAGATCATCCACTCCAACCATATGGATCTTGATTTCTAGCCTTCCCAAGTTGCTTTCCATACAATCAATCTCTTCTACCCAAGCCAAATCTATGAGAGAGTGATTGAGTGTTGACGAAACTATCTATTGAAGCACAAGAGGAAAGGGTTCATCATACTTACCACATCTATTACCTTTTGGAGGTTGGTGCCTCCTAGATTGGTTAGGTGTCGCTTGGGAGACTCATATTTCGTGTTGTGGAGTTGAACCAAGAAGTTTGTAAGGGCAAGGTGTAAGAGCATACTTTAACCCTAGTAGTTTTGGTGATTGATGACAATGTAATTGCAGACTAATCATGTGCGCTAAGTCTTTCAGATAAATCTTCATTTAGCACAAGATGATTCAAGCCCCTCGGTGGATAAAGTGAAGATGGTTTCTCTCCCGCATTTCTTTCTCGATGGAGTTGAGTCGTAGAAGAATCGTACTATCAAGAGGGGGTCCGTATTGGAAAGGCTTGGGTGGAATCATCACATACACGATCTTATGCATCCATTCTCTTCCTCGTCCCAATGGTGTTTCCTTCCCTGACCTAATATGTGCCAAAAATTAGCCAACGGTAGTGCCGCTCGTGGGTGGTAGCACCGCCGTCTACTACCGGCTAACCTTCTGTTCCTGTTTCGGGCAGAAGGGGGTGTGGTAGTAGGGTGGTAGTACCGCCCTGTACTACCATCTAAGCCTCTCTTCCGAGTTTGGGGCAGTTGCACTAGGCGGTAGTCGAGTGGTAGTAGCAAGCGGTAGTATCGCTCATGGGTGGTAGTACCACCCTCTACTATAGGCTAAGGTTCTGTTGCCCAGATCCCCTTGTGTCTCCAGAGCGGCAGTAGCATGAGGTACTACCGCTTCCAGCGGTAGTACCACTCCTACGAGCGGTAGTACCGCTCTAGCAATACCATCCTCGTAAGTGCGATATAAAGTGACGTTCTTTTGCATTAAGAGATTGTTCATCCAATTATAAAAGTGCATGACAACCTCTGCTTCCCTCTGCGAAGGGCCTATCTGTTACTTTTATTTTCTAGTACTTACCTTTATGCAAGAGTCGTGGTGATCTCATCACCTTCGCTATTTTCGCCTTTATCTTCTGGCAAGTGTCATGTGTTGGGAAATGATCTAGGCACATATATCCACTCAAAAGTGGATGATCATGAGTTATTACTGTTGGCATTACCCTTGAGGTAAATAGTTGGGAGGCAACACTATAAGCCCCTATCTTTCTCTGTGTCCGATTGAAACTTTGAACTCATAGGCACCTCATGAGTGTTAGCAATTGTGAAGATTAAAATATGATTGAGTATGTGAGTTTGCTTTACAAGCTCTTATATTGACTCTTTCCTAGGTTATGATAAATTGGAATTGCTTCAATGACTGAGATCATAGTTTCTCAGTTCTCAATAGAGTTCTTGATTCATACTTTGCCATTGTGAATGAATTATTACTTTATCATAAGAAATTATATGTCAATATATGTTGCTATTCTAAAGATGATCATGATTCCTTCATGTCCGTATTTTATTTTATCACCACCTCTATCTCTAAACATGTGGGCATATTTATTGATTTCGGCCTCCGCTTGAGGACAAGCGAGGTCTAAGCTTGGGGGAGTTGATACGTCCATTTTGCATCATGATTTTATATTGATATTTATTGCATTATGGGCTGTTATTACACATTTTGGTACAATACTTATGCCTTTTCTCTCTTATTTTACAAGGTCTACATGAAGAGGGAGAATGCCGACAGCTGGAGTTCTCGACTGGAAAAGGAGCAAATCTGAGATAACTATTCTATACAACTCCAAAAGTCCTGAAAATCTACAGAGAATTATTTTGGAATATATAAAAAATACTGGGCGAAAGAAATATGTTAGGTGGCCCACCAGGGAGCAACAAGCCTGTTGGGTGCGGCCACCCCCCTGACCGCGCCCCTGGGGCTTGTGGCCCACCTGGCAGCCCTCCGGTGCCCATCTTCTTCTATATTGAGGGCTTCATCCTAGAAAAAATCATATCAGAGCTTTTGGGATGAAGCGCCACCGTCTCGAGGCAGAACTTGGGTAGAACCAATTTAGAGCTCCGGTAGGGCGATCCTGTCGGTGAAACTTCCATCCAGGAGGGGGAAATCAAAGCCATCGTCATCACCAATGATCCTCTCATCGAGAGGGGGTCAATCTCCAGCAACATCTTCATTAGCACCATCTCCTATCCAAACCCTAGTTCATCTCTTGTATCCGATCTTTGTCTCAAAACCTCAGATTGGTACCTGTGGGTTGCTCTTAGTGTTGATTACTCCTTGTAGTTGATGCTAGTTGGTTTACTTGGTGGAATATTATATGTTCAGATCCTTGATCATCACTTATACACCTCTGATTATGAACATGAATATGCTTTGTGAGTAGTTACGTTTGTTCCTGAGGACATGGGATAAGTCTTGTTATAAGTAATCATGTGAATTTGGTATTCGTTCGATATTTTGATGAGATGTATGTTGTCTCTCCTCTAGTGGTGTTATGTGAACGTCAACTACATAACACTTCACCATTGTTTGGGACTAGAGGAAAACATTGGGAAGTAATAAGTAGATGATGGGTTGCTAGAGTGACAGAAGCTTAAACCCTAGTTTATGTGTTGCTTCGTAAGGGGCTGATTTGGATCCACATGTTTCATGCTATGGTTAGATTTATCTTAATTCTTGTTTCGTAGTTGCGGATGCTTGCGGGAGGGGTTAATCATAAGTGGGAGGCTTGTCCAAGTAAGGATAGCACCCAAGCACTGGTCCACCCACATATCAAATTATCAAAGTAGCGAACGTGAATCAAATGAGCATGATAAAAACTAGCTTGACACAAATTCCCATGTGTCCTTGGGAGTGCTTTGCTTTATATAAGAGTTTGTCTAGGCTTATCCTTTGCTATAAAAATGATTGGGCCACCTTGTTGCACTGTTGTTACAATTGTTACTTGCTACCCGTTACAAATTATCTTATCACAAAACTATCTGTTACCGATAATTCCAGTGCTTGCAGAGAATACTTTACTGAGAACCGCTTATCATTCCCTTCTGATCCTCGTTATGTTTGACACTCTTACTTATCGAAAGGACTATGATAGATCCTCTATACTTGTGGGTCATCACCCCAGTAATCCCTTGCGGATCTTTTTACTCTTGGGTGTTTGAGCACCCTAGACGGTTGAGGTCACCTCGAAGCCTCAATCCATTGTGGTGAAGCTTCGTTGTGTTGTTGGGAGCCTCCAATTAAGTTTTGGAGTTTGCCCCAACCTTATTTGTAAAGGTCCAGTTGCCGCCTTCAAGAGTACCACTAGTCAAATCACGGCATCTCGCATTGTGTGAGGGCGTGGGGAGAATACAGTAGCCCTAGTGGCTTCTTGGGGAGCATTATGCCTCCACACAGCTCGAATGGAGATGTACTTCCCTTCAAAGGGAAGGAACTTCGGTAACACATCCTCGTCCCCATCGGTTCCACTTTTGGTTATCTCTCACCTTTATTTTGTGCAAGCTTACCTATTTTATATCACTCGCTTGCTTGTCTCGTTGGTGTTGTTTGCATCATATAGGTTGTTCACATAGTCGCATATCTAGACAACTTATTTGTTGCTAAACCTATTTTGTTAAGAAAAGCTTAAAATTGGTAGTTGCCTATTCACCCCCCCCCCCCCCTCTAGTTAACCATATCGATCCTTTCACAAGGAGATCGCCTACTTCATGAAGATCTACCCCGAGTAAGGCTAGTCCTCCGTGGACGAAGGCCATGATGGCATAGACAAGGTTGCTTCATCTCTTTATTAAGGATTTCACCACCCGAAGAGTATGGCTCGTGATGAGGTGCGGTCTGGTGAACTTCTCGGGGCCATGGGTGTGAAGATGGTGAGGGAGTCCAGGACTAAGGGGTCCTCGGACTACCGGTCTATTCCTTATGGGCCACACTCGTGGGCCACTCATTGGAGGATTGGACTGACCAGATACCCCGTGACCAGGGGGAAACCTCGGGAGCTATGGCGTTCCCTTCAAACTTTAGATGATAGAATAGGCATGTTTATTCCTTCGGTAAGCAACCGACTATGCGTAACCCTAGGGACCCCTGGTATCTATATAATCCAGAGGGTTTAGTTCGTAGAGGCAGGAGAACTCATCTAGGGTTTTAGCTACTTGATCTCGAGGGAGATCGACTCTGCAATCTTCATACACATTAATACAATCAAGTAGGACGTAGGGTTTTACCTCCATAGGAGGGCCTAAACCTGGGTAAACATCATCTCCTTCGTCCCTTGTTACCCATCGATTCTAGATCCATAGCTCGGGACCCCCTACCTGAGATCCGCCGGTTTTGACACTGACATTGGTGCTTACATTGAGAGTTCTACTGCGCGATTGTCGCAGGAATTGATGGCTCGCCTTATCATCAGCGATGAAGTCTGCAGCAAGGATGTTTTCATTCCTGGTCAGATTTTCGCGTTCGGAAGAATCGTGTCGCATGTCGGTCCGTCCGGCCATCTTGGCCAAGTCGAAAGTTTCATCCCCGATTAGGAAGTCAGATTTGGGAACCTTGAGTTCGTCACCGACTCTCGAGGAGATCTCGTTTTAATGAAGCTCTCGGCTCTCATGGAGGAGCCCGTAGGCCCCGACGCCTTAACGCCGGAGGCACCAGGTCCCACCGCTAAGGTGGCCCCTATCCCTGGGTCGGCCATAATGCCCAACCCAGCTCATATGCCCAGATCTGCCGCAACCGAATACAACCTGTGCGTGTCTTTAATCGACCCTCGGAAAATGGCGTTGCAGATCAACCCCGTGCGCTCCAGCGAGATGGACCCCGCCGACCTCTCATCATTGAATGAGTTACTTGGTCGGATTCAAATTATGGGCGCGACTAACGGCCAATCCTCAGTCTAGGACCGGATTGGGTTTAAACCCGATGAGAGGGAGATTCATACCCCACTGGTCACTCACATAGTCGCCATCATCGAGTGTCCGGCCGAAGGCTCATCCTCTCAACAACCAGAATTAAAAATAGTTTACATCCTGGTTTCTGACTGTCAGGATCTCTCCTACAATCCGGATTTCGGAATCCACACCGGAAATAGTTCGGGATCGGCCGCCAATCTAGCGCGCGACCTAGAACCCGAGCAGAGGGGTCCTATTGATAATATGGATCCAAAACCTGCCATGTCGGATCCCGTGATGAGACGGGAGGCAAACGTCGTGATCCTGGACTCACATCCTGGCGAGAAACTGAAATTTTCCCCGCCCACCACCCAGGTCGAGCACTCCTCAAGTAGCGCAGGAGAGCCCAAGTTATCGGGATTATGGGAAATTAAACAATAGCCAGGGGGACCAATCCATCATTTTTGGGCTAGATTCCTCCTCATTAAAGATAGAGTACCAGACTCTAGTGGCCAGGAGATAATAGCAACCTTCAAGAACAATTGCCACAATGAAGGAATCCTCAATGCCCTAGCCCGTCGTCACATTCATGACTTCACCAAGATATCGGACCTGGTACAAAAATATTGCGCCATGGAAAGCACCTCGCAAGCCGAACGTTTGTTTTCAAAGTCGGTCCTGGCCGAACACTTTAGAGGAGATCAGAAAAAGCAAATACCTCCAAAACAGCCGGCCGAACACAAACCCGCCAAGAAAAAGAATAGACCCCCTACGGGAGTCAGAACTGTCCTTGACGGACTATTAGACAAGCCATTCCCTATACACTCTGTATTACTGAACACAAGCCCGACTCACAGCTTTAGAGCTTTCCGGGTCATCGGGCAGGTCGCAAAAAGCGGAGAGGCCATCTCTCAAGGCCTTACCTCTAGGCAGATGCTCAACATCGCCACCAGAATCCAACGCCGAGATCCTAACGATCTACGAAATGTTTTCCTTTAGGAACAAGAGGAAGAGAGCTCTCCAAGAACTCAAACAAATCTATCAGGTGGCAGTAACGGATTCATGGATAGACACACCTATCAGCTTCGAAGAAGCTGATCAACCAATCACCCTTCCCGACCGAACACCTGCCGCACTAGTCCTCAACCCCATCGTTGATGGTTTCAAGTTACAAAAGGTGCTAATGGATGGCGGCAGTGGTTTAAACCTCATTTACGAGGATACCTTGGAAAAAATTGCAGTTCCACCGATCCCTCATCGAACACAGCAACACAAACTTTTGCGGGATCATCCCTGGGAAAGAGGCACGTTGTTTTGGACGTGTTACCCTCTATGTGGTATTCGGCACGCCCGAGAACTACAGATCCGAAGAACTCCTCTTTCATATTGTGCCCTTTCATAGTGGTTACCACACTCTGTTGGGGCATGATGCTTTCGCAAAATTTCAGGCTATACCACATTACGGGTATATGAAGCTCAAAATGCTGGGCCCAAATGGGGTGATCACAATCACAAGTGACCCAAATAGAGTCGTTCGAGCCGAAAACAGAACAACAGCGCTCGCCCTCGAGGCACTAGCTGAGACCTTTGCAGCAGAGGAATTGACCACACTCTGGTCAACAGTGGACAAGGATGATGTGGTCCTTAGCAAAAGGCCCAAACCCACATCCTTTAGACCTATAGACGAAATCATCAAATTTTAGGTACATCCAACGGACCCTAATAAAACAGCGTCCATCAAAGCTTAGTTGGACCCCACGGTGGACGAAGCACTGCCAACATTTCTATGATAAAACTAGGACATATTTTCCTGGCATCCTTCAGATATGTCAGGAATCCCATGACGGCTAACAGAACAAAGTCTGAACATAATCGCAGGCTTCAAACCATCAAACAGGCTCTATGCCGATTTTACGAACCCAAGCGACAAGCTATGGGCAAAGAACTAGCAAAATTGCGGGAGGCCGGATTGATAAGAGAAATCAAACACCCCAAGTGGTTCGCTAACCTAGTGATGGTACCGGAGAAAGATAAATCTTGGCGGCAATGTGTCGATTTCAAAGACCTTAATAAAGCCCTCCCCAAGGACCCTTTCCCCTTACCACACATAGACCAGATTATTGATGCCACAGCCGGACATGACTCATTGTGCTTCCTCGATGGTTATTATGGGTACCATCATATCAAAATGAAGGAATCCGATCAAGCTACAACTGCATTCATCACCCCCTATGGGCAATTCTGCTTTAACACAATGCCTTTCGGGCTAAAAATGCAGGTGCTACATACTAGCGTATGATTCAGACATGTCTCGACAAACAGGTCGGTAAAACAGATGAGGCATACGTGGATGACGTGGTCATTAAGACCAAACACATCAGCCGGCTGGTAGACGACCTCAGGCAAACTTTTACTAGTCTACGGGAATATGATATACAGCACAATCCGGACAAATGTGTCTTCAGAGTTCCCACTGGTAAACTACTCGGATTCATTGTTTCCCATAGAGGAATAGAAGAGAATCCTGCTAAGATTCGCGCCCTATCTCAACTTGCGATTCCTACAAAGCTAAAGAATGTCCAACAGCTGGAGTGTTGTGTGGCGGCTTTGAGCCGCTTTATCTCCCGCGTTGGTGAAAAGGCTTTACCGCTCTACAAGCTGCTAAAACGGGCCAAAAACTTCGAGTGGACTAATGAAGTAGCGGTTGTGCTAGAGGAAATTAAAACACCATTGGCCAGCAACCCCATACTCATGGCGCTAGGCGCCGATGAACCAATGTTACTGTACATCTCGGCCACCAATCAAGTGGTTAGTGCAGTGCTCATCGTCGAACGAGAGGACAAGGGGCACAAATTCCGGGTGCAAAAGTCAATCTACTATGTGTCAGAAGTGCTAACGCCATGCAAGTCTAGATATCCGCACTGCCAAAAGATAGCCTATACAGTGTTGATGGCATCACGAAAGCTCAGACAATACTTTCAAGAATGTTCGGTCACGGTGGCATCCAAAGTACCCCTAAACGATATAATAAATAACAAGGACGCCATCGGCCGCATAGCCAAATGGGCCATCGAGCTCCTTCCTTTCGAAATCACCTATAAGCCACGATGAGCTATTAAATCTCAAGTGTTGGCCGACTTCATTGCTGAATGGTGAGAGGCTGAGCTCCCCAGAGAATATAGTACATATTCCCATTGGACGATGTACTTCGACGAATCCAAGACACTGGCCGGACTGGGGGCTGGAGTTATCCTCACATCTCCCATGGGAGACAACGTCCGGTATGTGTTGCAGATCATGTACGCCGATTCCACAATGCGGCCGAATACGAAGCACTACTGCACGGGTTTCGGATGGCAGCATCGATGGGCATACAATGGCTTGAAGTACGGGGAGATTCTAATCTCGCCATCTCTCTAATTAATAGAGAATTTGATGCTAAAAACCCAAAGATGGCATCATATGGAAACGTCGTTGTTAAAATATTTGCACGGTTCGAGGGGCTAGAATTCCACCATGTCGCTAGAGACAGCAATCACGCTGACGACATACTCGCCCATATGGGGGCCAACCCCGACCCATCCCAAAAATACCTTCCTTGAACGACTTTTCAAGCCATCAGTGGTATGGCAGGATGAGAATAAGGGCGCTAGAGCCATCAGTACGAAAGAGATTGTCCCTCCTATAAATGAACCAGATGAGCAAATCATCGACGGTTCCATAATTGAAGAAACGCCTTCGGATCATGAGGTTATGACAGTAATCACACCATGGTCTGAGCCCTTCCTTGCCTACCTTCTCCGCCAAAAACTCCTCGATGATCAGAAGGAGGCAAGATGCATAATTCGGCGATCCAAGGCCTATAAGGTCCATTACGGTGAGTTATATAAGAAAAGCACTACTGGGATACTCCAACGGTGCATATCTGAGGAAGAAGGAAGGCAGCTTTTGGCCGAAGTCCATGCAGGCATGGGAGGCCACCATGCCATAGCACGGGCTTAGTAAGCAAAGCCTTTCGAGCCGGATTCTTTTGGCCCACCGCTCGAGCGGACGCCCAAGCACTTGTCCAACATTGTGTTGGATGTCAACTATAAGCAAATCAAAGCCACATGCCCCCCAACAGCTCTTCGGACTATTCCGATCACCTGGCCTTTTGTGGTCTGGGGGTGGATATGGTCGGACCACTTAAAGGGGGACCAAGAAAAATAAATGTCTACTTGTCATGGTCGACAAGTTCACCAAATCGATCGAAGCAAAACTAGTAAAATCATCTATGGTCGGAACGGTAGTCGACTTTATATCTAGCGTGCTACACCATTATGGTGTCCCGCACAACATAATAACAGACAATGGATCCAATATCACCTCCCAGGAGGTAAAGGACTGGTGCGCAAACATGGGCATCAAGCTCGATTACGCCTCGGTGTATCACCCGCAGACCAATGGGCAAGTCAAACGGGCCAACGGCCTAATCATGAGTGGCATCAAACCACGCCTGGACCGATCTCTTCATGAATCCAACTACAAGTGGGTAGAGGAGCTTGACTCTGTTTTGTGGGGTCTTCGTACCACCCAGAATCGATCAACGGGATACACATCGTTTTTATGGTCTACGGGGCAGAAGCAGTCCTTCCCAGCGATATCATTCATGATGCACCTAGGGTTTGCATGTACGAAGAAAAGGAGGCCGAGTTAGATCGGCAGGACGACTTAGACGCCTTGGAAGGAGAACGCGATATAGCTCGGGCCCGCTCTACTTTCTATCAACAGCAAGCTTGGTGCTACCAAAGAAGGGAGGTTAGAGCGAAGGCATATAATGTGGGTGAACTTGTCTTACGACTCCCAGAGAAGCAGAAGCATAAACTGAATCCCAAGTGGGAGGGCCCTTTCATAATTGACGAAGTACTTACAGGAGGGGCTTATCGCCTCCGCAACCCGCCATACAATCTCCTCGAACCAAACCCATGGAACGCAGCTCGTCTCCGACATTTTTACGGCTACACCGGTGTCGTCATATTTCTTACCTTTCCTTTTTTCTTTTTCTTTTTTTCTTTCATATTCTTTCCCTCCATTTTAGTTTGCAGGATTGGATATCATTTCCTAGCATGTGTTCGGCTAAACCGAGCTTGTGTTAAGTTTTTCGGCATACGTCTTCAAATGTCCTATCCGACAAAAACACCTGGGGGCTTCTTCTCCAAGCTAATTATTATATATTATGTGCATCGATTCACATGTATGGTGCATGCACACTTCCCATATCATTTTAAGCCAGTATATGCATCAATTGGACCTAAGATTTTGGCCAAGCTGGGTTGCCTCGCTCCTGTGCTTACCATCTACGTTCCCGATTGTTCGGCTAGAGGGTAAAGGGAGCACCTCTACGATTGTTACGACCGGATCATCCAGATATGTACCTCAGACGGGTGAAGTCGAAAGCTAGCTATCTTAAGAAGAAAATTGGTCGTCTACGACGGAAGTAAAGAACTTGTGGTGGCCATCACCATTACTTGCGATTATTTTCCCAAAAAATCCATTACCCGCATACTAGTAGTATACGACCATGATATCTACGATCCACGTAGCAACCTGAAGGAAGGTACCGATAGTGGAACTATTTTCTTTGGAAGATGTTTCTTACGTTAAGCAGTAATATAACATATCTCCCTGTGCACGTTCAGTCTATTCGCACCGAATGGCCAGATTGCTTGGTTCCCCAAAATAAGTTCCTTTTATCGGAGGACATTCGATACAGAACAGTCCCAAGCTCTTAGCAAGGGAGGTTGAAGCCGATGGTCGGTTAAGACAACGTTTATTGCATAGACGGAGCAGTTTCTGATTTAAAGTACATAGTTACATAGAATCAAACATCTGGTTGTTAGTCAAGATTATCTATTAAGGTATCTAGCGTGCAATCTTCTTGCGAAAGACGAGCAGCAGGCATCACTTGGCCGTAAACCAAATGAAGTGGCATTTCTTGCCCATCTGGCCCTACTGGCCCAACTCTAGCCATATGCTCTGGGTTAAGTTTGGTAAAGTTGATCTTGGCCATTGCCCATGCCTCCCGCACTCCCTCTCGACAAGACGATGTCTTCCATAACTCAAAATGGCATCGGGCTCCTTTAAACCAATCATCCAGTTCGGGCATCCCTTCTAGAGGCATCTCGGCAGGCCAGAGCGCTTTGGTCATGCTCCTCATGGCTCTTCGAGCCCACTCATGTATGATAGACAGTTCCTTTAGAAGGTTCCCTCGGAATGATCTGATTTCTTCCTCGAGCCGCCCGGTCAGGAGACCTAGACACGAGACGAAGCATGTCGCTTAAACTTGATATAACAAAGGTGCTTTTCGGAATTACGAAGATATAAGTGCACTTACAGAACATGCCCCTCCGTAATCTCTGGTTCTCTTCTTCCACTTGAGCCAATTAAGTTTTCAAACTCTCAAGTTCTTTAGCTTGCCGCCGGTTTTCCGCCTTAAGCTGGTTCTTTTCCTCAAGACTTCGGTTCAACATACAGCGGCCAGCCTCATGCTGGGATTCGGCATACCTCTAAGATTCTCAGGTTGTATCCAAATCTTTCTACAAATGCCCTCTAGACTCAACTGTTATAAAGTACTCTCTCATTAGTATGAGAATGTCGTCTAATTCGGCAAATTGACATACTCACCGTGCGCCTCTCGGGTGAAATTCTTCACTTGCTCAAGCTCGACCTTCACAGTTTGTACCTGTGTTCATCTCACCTCGAGTTCCTTGGCCAACTTCTCATTTTGCTGCCTTGAGGCCTACATTATAAATAAACCAATATTCACATCCTTAACTCGGTTGTTATGACCAAATCAAGGCTCGGGGGCTACTGGATTAATATTTGTGTTTGGTTGTTAAAACCGACTACTCACCTCTAGGCTAGACGATATTAGTTTGGCGGCTTCCCCAAGCCCAGCTCGGGCAGCTCCAATGTATGCATCCACCGAACTTAGGGCATTAAACTCTTGTTCAGAAAACGCTTGGTGGCGTAGGGCTTCCTTTCACCGCCGGTGATTCATCGCACTCTCTACCTTGGAGTTAGTGTCCGAGACGTCCCCAGAATCTTCAAGGGGCTAATCCATCACAGGTGCCTCCGTGTCAAGTTTAGCCTGAGCAAAAGACCTTGATTCATGATGGTTGCCTGGCGCCTCGACGATGTTCCGAGAAGAAGGTGGCTATACTCATCTCCTGAGTATTTCAATATGAGATTTTGTGGGTACTTATTGCAATCATGACAATGGTCGAACTAAACGGTGAAATAAAGTACCTCTTGGTTGAGTGCACGGTCGAGGTGGTCCCCCCGGTTGGCTCATGGCGAGGATTCCTGTTGTTGCTCGGTACGGGCCCTGCTGCCATGGATGACGTTCGATGCGTGGACCGGATACCCTTGGGAGTATAGATCGGCATACTCGGGTTGGCAGGGGTCGCTTGCCCTTTACGGGAAGAGGCTTTCTTTTTACCAATAGGGGAAGAAGGAAGTGGTCCAGGGTGATCGGCTAGAAACCTTGGAGCCGTCAAGGCTCTCCTGGTAAAAGACCCCGTCGTCGTATTCAATTGATAGCTCCGGATCGTCATGGAATCCGAGATCATCGTCGTGAGAATAACTCTCTGTTTGAGGCGTCGGACAGCTGACTGTCTCGACCCAACGCCTCCAATCTGTTCTGATAGATTGAAAGTTTCGATCAGTGGGATTATACATAAATATCTGAATTCAGGAAACAAAGCCAAATGCTTACCCTTTCGATGGGGTTATGACTCGAATAGCCAGCCTTGGCTGACACTCGAGCAAAATCTTCTTTTTCTCCTTTGAAAAGATCGGCCAGTATGGCCGCCACTGCCATCTGATAGGCAAGACCCTACGATTAGGAACGGGCGGTATCATTTGTTCTGTTGAATGGCACAAGGGGTGTATCCTTTGCTGAAGGGGTTGAATACATCGAGCAATGACGGCTGCCATCACGTCGATGATGGTTAACTTACTATGAACTAGTAGCCTTACTTGGGTGGCTAGGCATTTTACTTCGGCACTTTCCTCTTGGGATGGACTCTCGATCACCAGTTGAACCTTTTCTTCAAGGGAGCGTCGGAGTATTCGGGCAGACCCCTCCGAGCTGGGTCGAACATGGGAATGCCCTCAATATAGGACCATTATGTGGTCCATTCTTCGGACTCTTTCTTTGGAGTCCCCATGGGATATCCCGTCCTGGCTATGCACCATACTTTGACTCCACCTACACCCCAAATTGTCAGACCTCGAGTACGGGGGACAAGGCAGAAGTGCTTCATCCATAAACCAAAATGGGCCTCACAACCAAAGAACATCTCGCAAAGGGTGACAAAGCCCGAAATGTGCAGGATGGATCTAGGGGTGAGATGATGGAATTGGATCACGTATTCTAGTAGTCCTCTCAAGAAGGGATGAATGGGGAATCCTAGGCCCCGTAAGAGGAAGGGCATGAAACATACCCGCTCTCCCTTGCGTGGAACAGGGAAATTCTCTACGAAGGCCTCGCCGTTTGAAGAAGTCAATCCGGCACGGGTAAACACCAGATCCAAGGCGGGAAGACAACCCTGGGTCTCAAGGTTCCATAGCCGGATGAGGACGCGAGGACACGAGGAGGAGCCAGCGATGCTCGTCATATTTTCAAGTTCTATCACTTGAGGCTTTTTGATGGTAAGGAAGAGGAAGGGGTTGCCTAAGCCATGATTCAGCCTGCTTAAATGGGCGGTTCCTCCCCTTCGCCTATAGGAGGGCAGTCCTATAAAAGGCTGCTGGGCCGCCCATCTCCCATTGGCACATGGGGATCAAGGGGCATCGTTAATTATGGACGGCGAAGTTAATGTTGTGGGCCCCGCAACGTCTCGACGATCGAGAGCTCACTAATGGCTAGATTATTATTTACCGAATAGGGAGGAGGAGGAGAACTCGTCTCACAAGCCAAAGAATTTCGGAGTGCAGGACCGTCCGGACTACATACCTCGGCATTGGAGGCTAGTTCGGGGGCTACTTAGGGAGTCCGGAATTAAGGGGTCCTCGGACTACCGGTCTATTCCTTATGGGCCGGACTCGTGGGCCACTCGTTGGAGGATTGGACTGACCGGATACCCCGTGACCAGGGGGAAACCTTTGGAGCCATGGCGTGCCCTTCAAGCTTTAGATGATAGAATAGGCACGTTTATTCCTTCGGTAAGCAACCGACTATGTGTAATCCTAGGTACCCCTGGTATCTATATAAGCCATAGGTTTAGTTCGTAGAGGCAGGAGAACTCATCTAGGGTTTTAGCTACTTGATCTCAAGGTAGATCGACTCTATAATCTTCATACACATTAATACAACCAAGCAGGACGTAGGGTTTTACCTCCATAGGAGGGCCTGAACCTGGGTAAACATCGTCTCCTTCATCCCCTGTTACTCATCGATTCCAGATCCACAGCTCGGGACCCCTACCCGAGATTCTAAAACTTTCTACCGATTCATTGCTAGTGGTTAATCCCACTAACTCGTCATCGGATGTCCACTCCGAAAAGGAGGGGGCTAGTACCGAGAAGAATAAGGTTCCTCAAGGAACGAGTGGGATGGGTACCTTTGCCTCGGTACCCCTCTCGTGGTCTATGGAGGACCGGTGCACCCACATCATATAGTTAATATCGGTCCTCCTCCTAAACTAGTTAAGAATGATTTTGCTAATTGGGTTTTTCGTATCAAGTCTCATTTGAATCACAGCTCAACACAACTTTGGAGAGTCATTGAGAAAGATTACTACCCACATGATCCAAGAAACCTCACTCCAAGAGAAGAGGCCGACAATCAACTCAATCATTCCGCCTTATTCATCCTTCAAGCTGTTGTCCCCATTGAAGATCTTGCTCACTTGCATCCTTTCATTCGTGCTAAGGATTGTTGGGAACACATTGTCTCCATGTACAAGGGTAGCTCGAGCATTCAACGGTCAAACTTTGAGGTGGTTCTTGATGAGTGTGATGAGTTTGTGATGCTCAATGATGAAGAACCTCATGAACTCTACCGGAGAGTGACCACTCTTGTTGTTGCTCTTCAATATCATGGTAGCAAGGAAGTGGAAGACAATTGGATCAAGAGGAAGTTTCTCAAGGCCATCATGCCATTTGACAAGGCCATGTCCTCTGTCATCCGTCAAAGGTCGGACTTCCACTCCTTGTCCTCAAGCGATGTGTTGGATGAGTTTATTGCCATGAACATCTTAAACAAGACCGACGACAACACTTTAGATCATGTCCAACGGTCAAATAAACCTTCTCACAACCTTGCTTTGAAGACCAAAGGTATTACTGAAGAAGAAGAAGAAGAAGAAGAGGATGGTTGCCCCGAAGACACCAAATATGCCTATCATGAGCACATGGCTCTAGCTTCTAGACAATTTTGGGGAAACAAGAGAAACTCAAAGCCCAACTTCTCCAAGAACAACTCTAGTGGGTCCAAGGGCAAGCAACGTGTAAGGACTTGCTATAATTCTGGCAATGTGAGTCCCTTTGTGGTGGATTATCCTTATGAGAAGAGGGAAGACAACGGTGGCAAACTCATTCGCAAAGACAATCCCAAGTCATTTCCCAACAAGAACAACTTCCCCAAGAAAGTGCCTCAAAAGGTTTTGGTGTCTCAAGAAGAATATCCCTCCGATGATGATGTTGATAACGAAGAGTCAAATGGTGAAGGAATGGCAATGGCTACGGTGGCAATTGCATCTTCAACCCCAACTAAAGTGTCACTCTTCAATTCCCCCAACGAGAACCACATTGCTAGGTGCCTTATAGCCAAAGGTATCACCAAGGTAACCACCAATGTCAAAACCTCTAACATTACATCATCTATTTCTACCACTCCTTCTTTGTTGGATTGTGTGGATGAACATCATGTGACAGAAGAGGATGAAAATGAGTTCCACAAATTTTTGTGTAAATTCGAAGGTGAGTCCAAGAAGCACTTTGTTGCTCTCTTGGAACAACTTGGTGAGGCCAATGATGCCATTGAGTCTCAAGAGGAATCTCTAGAGGAGTTGAGGTGACATAGTCATGACTATGTTGATGAGATAGCGGATCTTTCCATTTCTCTTGAGGAAGAGCGAAGTCTTTGTTTGACTCTTGAGGAGTCACAAAATGTTGACCTAGCTAAATTACATAGAGATCATGATCATGCTATTATCCTTAATCGTGTGCTTAAATCTGAGAAGGACACCCTTGACATTTCTCACAAGGTATTGAAGAGTGCTCTTGCCTCTCTTAAGGAGTCTCATGATCAACTCCAAGTGAAACTCACTAAGAAAATAACTAGCAAGAGATGACATGTGAGAATTATACATAACACAATAAGCATAGCTCATGGAACATGACAAAGGATAGAAATATGAAAGCATAGGTCTCACACCATATGACGAAGGTTCACAACCATAAGACAGCAAAGCAAACGAGTCTCATAACCATAAGACAAACCAAGGCAAACGACAGAAGAGTTCATGAGGAAATGCAAATCCCTACACTCTCTTGGCTCAGTAGTACCGCGCTGGTGGAGACCACAAGGGCACCTACAGCCACCGGATAGATCCAATAGTACCAGTGACACTAAACCCATAAATTGTCCACTAGAACTACATATCAACTCCCTAGCCATCTTCCACTACAAACTCATCCGTCGATTTTGACACAAATCGACCCGATGCATCACATATTCTCCAAGACCTAGATTCAAAAAGGGGAATCGTAGGAGAGAAAAATGAGGACAATACCGGCATCCATGGCAAGAGGGGAGGGTGGGGATCAAGTCCATCGATGGGAATTGCAGAAGATTGGCCGGAAAAGGCGATCCGGTGGGGGTCACTGAAGCTTTGGAGTCGCCTGGAGAGAGAGGCTCCCATGAGAGAAATAGGATGAATGGGTAAGGGGCCGGGAGAGAAAACTGCCTCTGCCCCGCCTCATAACCCTTGTGGGGCTCGGTCGAGCAGTAGTACTGCTCATGGTGGAGTGGTAGTACCGCTGGCGAGTGACCGTTGTGATAGTGGTACTACCGCTAGTGCTGCTGAAGACACAAGTTTTCCACTCTTACTACAGATTGACTCATTCCTTTTGGCTTATGCATTTGGTTTACTCTTGTTTGTTTCTCTTCCCTGCTTTGGTTGTTCTCAGGTGGTGGTGAGCATCGATCGAATCCCTCTCGTGAGAGTGGCTCAAAGCAGTTCCGCAATCCCAGTGATGACAACAACAATCCCAATCCCACTGCACCCCCAAAGCCGAAGGCCAAGAAGAATGTTACCAAGACAAAGAAATCTCCATCTTTGGCTGAGATTCCTGTTACAGAGTTCTGGGCCATTCGGCATCACAATCCATATGTTCAACCAAGGGTCCCCGTTTTCCGCAATCGTCCCTTCTAGTCTAAACAACAAGGTTCTATTTATCATGATGTCATTCAAAACAAGAAGAACCTCTATGTTCCTCCTGTGAAGACCATTGACATGGATTATCTCCACAAGAATCCCCAATACTTTGGAGAGGCTCTTGTCATGTGTGAGAAGCTTGGTATTATCAGCCTGATGTAGTTCAACAAAGACTTTGATGCAGAACTTCTGGTTGTGTTCTATGCCACTATTCATCTTGGAGATGATGAAGACCGGACTCTCACTTGGATGACCAACAATCATTAGTTGTCTGCTACTTGGAAGGAGTTCATGGATCTACTTGGATTTGAGGATAAGGGACTCCATACCCCAGTTGGTTTTCGTCCCCATCAGGAGATGACATCTACTCACAAGAACAAGCTCTGGCCCTACTCCTCGAAGAGGATCTCCTCCGCTATTGGCAAGCCCACCTATGTGCTTGAGTCGTTCCTTGATATCATGCATCACATCTTCAGGCATGCCCTCTTTCCTCGAGTGGGTAACTTGGATTAGGTTCACTCCTTCCTCGTGGATATGCTCCTTTATTGTCAGAACATGAGTTCTGTTTCTAAGTGTGAGCCCCTGGATGTCTCCCATGTGATGTGGTCAGAGCTCCTCTCTGCCATCTCCGAGCGCAAGTGTCCTATCTATGGCCCCTATCTGATGCATCTTATTGAGAGGACTTGGGAGAATACTTATCCTATGCTCCTAATTGAGGCTCGTGATCTAGTGCCACATGAGGTAGTGCAGCTGCGTCAGAAGGACAGTGGTCAACTCATGCTGCTCCTGTTGTAGATCTTCCTAAGGATGAGTCTGATGCAGATTACGAGGATGATGCTGCTGATTTTGTGGTTGGGGGCATGGCTGCTTCGAGTTATATGGCCCCTCCGGTTGAGCCATCTTGGGCTAATAAGCTCTCACAGAAGATGAAGAGGTTGTTCTTCTTAGAGGCTAAGGGTCAATACAGGGCTCACATTGCTGAGAAGGAGGCTCGGCATCAGCACAAGGCTCTTGGAAGGCATGTGGGCTTGGATGTTCGGAGTGGTTCTTAGGATTCTATTACAGGTGAGGATGTTTGGATTTCTAGGCACTGCAAGTGGGAGTCTGATGTTGATCTGCATGGCTCTATCTCCTACTCTTCAAAGTCTGCCGAGTACTGAAGCCGGATCCATGTACTGCTACCACTTGAGTCGTCTTAGTCCTCCCTACACTTTTGGTGTCTTGCTACCAAAGGGGGAGAGAATGTAGGGATTTGCATTTCCTCGTGAACTCTTCTATCATTTGCCTTGGTTTGTGTTATGGTTATGAGACTTTATTGCTTTGTTGTCTTATGGTTGTGAACCTTCGTCATATGGTGTGAGACATACGCTTCCATATTTCTATCCTTTGTCATGTTCTGTGAGCTATGCTTATTGTGTTATGTCTAATTCTCACATGTCATCTCTTGCTAGTTATTTTCATCTCCTGTCCTTTGTATGCAAGTGGCTTAGTCTATAAAATATAGGGGGAGTGTTGATCCTTGTGTGTGCCCTTTACGTTCCAAAAGCATATTTAAATAGGGAACACATCAAGGGGGAGCCTCGTCTATATTTTGTAGAGTGTGGGGTCTTGCTAATTTTCCCGTTACTTGTTTTTTAGCAAATCCCACATTGTCATCAATCCACCAAAAAGGGGGAGATTGTAAGAGCATACTTTAACTCTGGTAGTTTTGGTGACTGATGATAATGTAATTGCAGACTAATCATGTGCATTAAATCTTTCAGATAAATCTTCATTTAGCACAAGATGATTCAAGACCCTCGGTGGATAAAGTGAATACGGTTTCTTTCCTGCGTTTCTTTCTCAGTGGAGTTGAGTCGTAGAAGAACCGTACTATCAAGAGGGGGTCCACATTGGAAAGGCTTGGATGGAATCATCACGTACACGATTGTATGCACCCGTTTGTTTCCTCGCCCCAATGGTGCTTCCTTCCCTGACCTAATGTTGCCAGAAATTAGCCAGCGGTAGTATCGCTCGTGGGCGGTAGTACCGCCATCTACTACCGGCTAACCTTTTGTTCCTGTTTCGGGTAGAAGGGGGTGTGGTAGTAGGGCGGTAGTACCGCCTTGTACTACAGTCTAAGACTCTGTTCCTAGTTTGGGGCAGTTGCACTGGGCGGTAGTCGAGCGGTAGTAGTGAGCGGTAGTATCGCTCATGGGCAGTAGTACCGCCCTCTACTACCGGCTAAGGTTCTGTTGCCCAGATCCCCATGTGTCTCCAGAGCGGTAGTAGGGCGAGGTACTACTGCCTCCAGCAGTAGTACCGCTCCGGCAGTACCATCCTCCTAAGTGCATCTGCTCTATGTGGCTGCCTCAGCCACCCCAGCGGTAGTATCGCTCCGTGAGCTATAGTACCACTGGTGTGCAAGCTGAGTGAGGGGGGGTAACGGTTGGATTTGTCCCCCACTATATATAGGGGGTCTTCTTCTCTAAGAAGACAACCTCTTCCCACCCTAAGCTCCATTGTTGCTCTAAGCTCCATTTTCGCCCGATCTCTCTCCCTAGCCAACAAAACTTGTTGATTCTCTAGGGTTTGGGTGAGAGGGCCCCGATCTACACTTCCACCAAGAGAAAATTGATTCCCCCCACTAATCCCTCGCGGATCTTGTTACTCTTGGGTGTTTGAGCACCCTAGATGGTTGAGGTCACCTCAAAGCCACAATCCATTGTGGCAAAGCTTCATGGTGTTGTTGGGAGCCTCCAATTAAGCTATGAAGTTTGCCCCAACCTTGTTTGTAAAGGTTCGATTGCCGCCTTCAAGAGCACCACTAGTGGAATCACGGCATATCGCATTGTGTGAGGGCGTGAGGAGAATATGGTGGCCCTAGTGTCTTCTTGGGCAGCATTGTGCCTCGACACCGCTCCAACGGAGATGTACTTCCCTTCAAAGGGAAGGAACTTCAGTAACACATCCTTGTCTCCATCGGTTCCACTTGTGGTTATCTCCCGCCTTTACTTTGTGCAAGCTTGCCTATTTTATATCACTTGCTTGCTTGTCTCATTGTTGTTGTTTGCATCATATAGGTTGTTCACATAGTTGCATATCTAGACAACCTATTTGTTGCTAAACCTATTTTGTTAAGAAAACCTTAAAATTGGTAGTTGCCTATTCACCCCCCCCCACTAGTCAACCATATCGATCGTTTCACAAGGAGATCGCCTACCTCATGAAGATCTACCCCGAGTAAGGCTAGACCTCTGTGGAAGAAGCCATGATTGTTGGAAATATGCCCTAGAGGCAATAAATAAAGTGTTTATTACTATATTTCCTTGTTCATGATAATCGTTTATTATCCATGCTATAATTGTATTGATTGGAAACACATTACATGTGTGGGTTAATAGACAACACTCTGTCCCTAGTATGCCTCTAGTGAACTAGCTCGTTGATCAAAGATGGTCAAGATTTCCTAGCCATTGACATGTGATGTCATTTGATAACGGGATCACATCATTAGGAGAATGATGTGATGGACAAGACCCAAACTACAAATGTAGCATATGATCGTGTCAGTTTATTGCTATTGTTTTCTGCATGTCAAGTATATGTTTCTATGACCATGAGATCATGCAACTCACGAACATTGGAGGAGTGCCTTGTGTGTATCAAACATCACAACGTAACTGGGTGACTATAAAGGTGCTCTACAGGTATCTCCAAGGGTGTCTGTTGAGTTGGCATGGATCAAGACTGGAATTTGTTACTCCGTGTGATGGAGAGGTATCTCAGGGCCCACTTGGTAATACAACATCACAATAAGCCTTGCAAGCAATGTGACTAAGTGTTAGTCACGGGATCTTGTATTACAGAACGAGTAAAGAGACTTGCCGGTAACGAGGTTGAACTAGGTATGAAGATACCGACGATCGAATCTCGGGCAAGTAACATACCGAAGAACAAAGGGAACATCATACGGGATTAACAAAATCCTTGACATAGTGGTTCGACTGATAAAGATCTTCGTAGAATATGTAGGAACCAATATGGACATCTAGGTCTCGCTATTAGTTATTGACCGTATAGGTGTCTCGGTCATGTCTACATAGTTCTCGAACCCGTAGGGTCTGCACACTTAAGGTTTGGTGACGTTTCGGTAGTATAGAGTTATGTATGGTGGTGACCGAAGGTTGTTAGGAGTCCCGGATGAGATCCAGGACGTCACGAAGAGCTCCGGAATGGTCCGGAGGTAAAGATTCATATATAGGAAGTCCTGTTTTGGTCGCGGGAAAAGTTTCGGGCTCATCGGTAGTGTACCAGGAGTGCCGGTAGTGTACCGGGAGGCCTCCGGGAGGGGTATTTCGACCCAAGAGGCTTCATGGGCTGTGGGATAGTGAATATAAGCCCTTAGTGGGCTGGTGGAAACTCCCACACAAGGCCCATGTGGCTGGAGAAGAAAACCCAATAGGAAAAGGTGGAAAAAAGGCAAAAAAAAGGAGCAATCCTAGTCCTACTAGGATTGGAGGAGGAGTCCTCCTCTCCTAGTAGGTTCGGCCAAACCATAGGAGCCTTGGCCCTTGCGCCAAGGCTCTCCTCCTCTCCTCCTATATATACTGGTGGGTTTTAGGGTTTTGCACTAGTTTTTCAGCCACGTGCTACCCGTTCCTCCAATGCATAGTTTCTCCTCTAGATCGGATTTCTGCAGTGCTTAGGCGAAGCCCTGCCGGAATTGCTCCACCACCATCGCCGGAGCGCTGTCATACTTCCGGAGAACTCTTCTACCTCTCCGCTCCTTCTTGCTGGATCAAGACGGCGGAGATCGTCATCAAGTTGTACGTGTGCTGAACGCGGAGGTGCCGGCCGATCGGCGCTAGATCGGAAGGATCGTGATCAAGTTCGTGGGACAGATCATGATCAAGTTCGTGGGACGAATCATGATTGGATCGCGGGACGCACGGTGATTTGGATCGCGAAGACGTTCGACTACACCAACCGCTTTTCTTAACGCTTCTCGCTTAGCGATCTACAAGGGTACGTAGATCCACTCTCCCTCTCGTACATGCTCATCACCATGGATAGATCTGCGTGTGTGTAGGAAAATTTTTGTTTCCCATGCAATGTTCCCCAACAGTGGCATCATGAGCTAGGTCTATGTGTAGATGAGATCTCGAGTATAACACAAAAGGTTGGTGGGCGTTGATGCTTAGATTGCTTCCTCCCTTGGTCGGATTTTGGTTCAGCGGTATTGTGAGATGAAGCGTCCGGACCAACATTACTCGTATGCTTACGAGAGACCGGTTCCCTCGACCGCAACTTGTTGCATAGATGGCTTGAGGGTGCCAGTTTCTCTCACTTTAGTTGGATCGGATTTGACAAAGGCGGTCCTTGAGAAGGTTGAAAAGCAACTAGTGTATCACCGTTGTGGTTTTTGCGTAGATGAGAATTGTTCTTGCTAGATACTCGTAGCAGCCACGTAAAACATGCAACAACAATTAGAGGATGTCTAACTTATTTTTGCAGGGTATGTTGTGATGTGATATGGTCAATTACATGATGTGATATATGTGATGTATGAGATGATCATGTGATGTATAGATTATCACGACTTGCATGTCGATGAGTATGGCAACCGGTAGGAGCCATAGGGTTGTCTTTAATTATTATATGACCTGCGTGTCAATCATTAAGCGCTATGTAATGCTTTACTTTATCGCTAAATGGTAGCAATAGTAGTAGAAGCATGTTGGGCGCGACAACCCCGATGGCGACACGTTGATGGAGATCAAGATGATGAAGATCATGGTGTCATGCTGGTGACGATGGAGATCATGCCGGTGCTTTCTAGATGGAGATCAAAAGCACAAGTTCATGGCCATATCATGTCACTTATGAATTGCATGTGATGTTAATCCTTTTATGCACCTTTTTTTGCTTAGGACGACGGTAGCATTATAAGGTGATCCCTCACTTAAATTTCAAGATGAATTGTGTTCTCCCCGAGTGTGCACCATTGCGAAAGTTCGTCGTGTTGAGACACCACGTGATGATCGGGTGTGATAGACTCTACGTTCATATACAACGGGTGCAAGCCAGTGTTGAGAGCACGCGGGTTAAACTTGACGAGCCTAGTATGTACAAACATGGCCTCGGAACACAAGAGATCGAAAGGTCGAACATGAGTCATATAGTCGATATGATCAACATAATGATGTTCACCATTGAAGCCACCTCAACTCACGTGATGATCGGACTTGAGTTGGTGGATTTGGATCATCTGACACTCAGATGACCTGAGGGATGTCAATTTGAGGGGAGCTTTAGTAATTTGATTAACTAAACTCATTATCTTGAACAATAGTCTAAGTAAACTTTGCATATTTATGTTGTAGATCAATGGCTCGCGCAGTAGCACCCCTGAATTTTAATGTGTTCCTAGAGAAAGCTAAGTTGAAAGATGATGGAAGTAACTTTGTTAACCGGACTCGTAATCTGAGGATTATCCTCACGGCTTCCCAGAAATCATATGTCCTTGATGCACCGCTTGGTGACCAACCAGAAGACATGACCTCCGAAGACGTTAAGAATGCTTGGGAGGCACGTACTGGAGATTATTCAATAGTTCATTGTGTGATATTGTATGGCTTAGAATCGGGACTTCAAAGACGTTTTGAACGTCATGGAGCATATGAGATGTTCCAGGAGTTGAAGTTTATCTTTCAAAAGAACGCCCGGATCGAGAGGTATGAAACCTCCAATAAGTTCTATGCTTGCAAGATGGAGGACAACGGGTCTATCAGTGAACATATACTCAGAATATCAGGGTATTCAACTCGTCTAGCAGAGTTGGTAATTTCCCTTCCGCCAGAGGCGATCACTGACAGAGTTGTTCAATCACTGCCACCTAGTTACAAGAGCTTTGTGATGAACTATAACATGCACGGGATGAACAAGTCAGTCGTCGAGCTATTTGCGATGCTAAAAGTCGCTGAGTCTGAAATCCAGAAAGAACATCAAGTGTTGATGGTCAATAAAACCACTAGTTTCAAGGAAAATGGCAAGGGCAAGGGCAAGGGAAAGAAGGGTAAAACCAAGAAGGATGGCAAAGCAGTTGCTACTCCTGTACAGAAGCCCAAGCATGGACCCAAGCCAGAAACTGAGTGCTTTCTTTGCAAGGGAACTGGTCACTGGAAGTGGAACTGCCCCAAGTACCTGGCTGACAAGAAGGCGGCCAACGACAAACAAGGTATATATGATATACATGTTATTGAAGTGTACCTTACTAGCTCTCGTAGTAGTGCCTGGGTATTTGATACCGGTTCGGTTGCTCACATTTGCAACTCAAAGCAGGAACTACGGAATAAACGAAGGCTGGCAAAGGACGAAGTGACGATGCGCGTGGGAAATGGTTCCAAGGTTGATGTGATCGCCGTCGGCACGCTCTCTCTTCGATTACCATCGGGATTAGTGATGAATCTGAAAATTGTTATTTAGTGCCTGCGTTAAGCATGAACATTATATCTGGATCTTGTTTATTGCGAGACAGTTACTCATTTGAATTAGAGAATAAAGGTTGTTCTATTTATATGAGTAATATCTTTTATGGTCATGCACCCAATGTTAGGGATTTATTCATATTGAATCTTGATAGTGATGACACACATGTTCATAACATTGATGCCAAAAGATGTAGAGTTGATAATGATAGTACCACTTTCTTGTGGCACTGCCGTTTAGGTCATATTGGTGTAAAACGCATGAGGAAGCTCCATGCTGATGGACTTTTGGAGTCACTTGATTTTGAATCACTTGACACATGTGAACCATGCCTCATGGGCAAGATGACTAAAATGCCATTCTCTGGAATAATGGAACGGGCGAGTGACTTATTGGAAATCATACATACTGATGTGTGCGGTTCAATGAATGTTACAGCGCGTGGTGGATATCATTATTTTCTCACCTTCACTGATGACTTAAGTAGATATGGGTATATTTACTTAATGAAACACAAGTCTGAAACATTTGAAAAGTTCAAGCAATTTTAGAGTGAAGTTGAGAATCATCGTAACAAGAAGATTAAGTTCCTGCAATCTGATCGAGGAGGTGAATATCTGAGTTATGAGTTTGGCAGTCACTTAAGACAGTGTGGAATTGTTTCACATTTAACACCGCCCGGAACACCACAGCGTAATGGTGTGTCCGAACGTCGTAATCGAACCTTATTAGATATGGTGCGTTCTATGATGTCTGTTGCTGATTTGCCACTATCGTTTTGGGGTTATGCATTAGAGACTGTTGCATTCACTTTAAATAGGGCACCATCAAAATCCGTTGAGACGACGCCATATGAACTATGGTTTGGCAAGAAGCCAAAGTTGTCGTTTCTTAAAGTTTGGGGATGTGATGCTTATGTCAAAAAGCTTCAGCCTGAAAAGCTGGAACCCAAAGCGGAGAAATGCGTCTTCATAGGATACCCGAAAGAGACAGTCGAGTATACCTTCTATCTCATATCCGAAGGCAAAGTGTTTGTCTCTAAGAACGGAACATTTCTTGTGAAAGAGTTTCTCTCGAAAGAATTGAGTGGGAGGAAGATAGAGCTTGATGAGGTTATTGAACCTTTACTTCAACCAGAAAGTAGCGCAGCACAGAAAGATGTTTCTGTGGAATCTATGACGGTAGAAGAGGAAGTTAATGATGATGATCATGAAGCTTCAGATCAAGCTACTATTGAACCTCGTAGGTCGACAAGGGCGCGTACTACTCCTGAGTGGTACGGCAACCCTGTCTTAGAGGTCATGTTGTTGGACAACAATGAACCTACGAGCTATGGAGGAGCAGTGATGGGCCCGGATTTCGAGAAATGGTTAGAGGCCATGAAATCCGAGATGGGATCCATGTATGAAAACAAAGTATGGACTTTGGAAGTATTACCTGAAGGGTGAAAGGCCATTCAGAACAAATGGATCTTTAAGAAGAAGACAGACGCGGACGGTAATGTCACCGTCTATAAAGCTCGACTTGTGGCAAAGGGTTTTTCACGAGTTCAAGGAGTTGACTACAATGAGACTTTCTCACCCGTAGCGATGCTTAAGTCTGTCAGAATCATGTTGGCAATAGCTGCTTATTTCAACTATGAAATTTAGCAGATGGATGTCAAAACGGCGTTCCTCAACGGTTTCCTTGAGGAAGAGTTGTATATGATGCAACTCAAAGGTTTTGTCGATCCAGAGAATACTGACAGAGTTTGCAAACTCCAGCGATCCATTTATGGACTAGTGCAAGCATCTCAGAGTTGGAATAAGCGCTTTGATGAGGTGATCAAGGTGTTTTATACAATTTTATGGAGAAGCTTGTATTTACAAGAAAGTGAGTGGGAGCTCTATAGCATTTCTAGTATTATATGTGGATGACATATTGCTGATTGGAAACAATACAGAAATGCTGGAAAGGGTGAAGGAATATTTGAACAAGAGTTTTTCAATGAAGGACCTAGGAGAAGCTTCTTTCATATTAGGCATTTAGATCTATAGAGATAGATCGAGACGCTTAATAGCACTTTCACAGAGCAC
The DNA here is from genome assembly GCA_022496015.1 of Hordeum marinum. Taxonomy (NCBI): domain Eukaryota; kingdom Viridiplantae; phylum Streptophyta; class Magnoliopsida; order Poales; family Poaceae; genus Hordeum; species Hordeum marinum. Next base: position 341,761,141 of record CM039675.1, read on the forward strand.
ATACCTTGATAAAGTTTTGAAGAAGTTCAAAATGGATCAGTCCAAGAAGGGGTTCTTGCCTGTGTTACAAGGTGTGAAGTTGAGTAAGACTCAATGCCCAGTGACTGCAGAAGATAGAGAAAAGATGAGTGTCATCCCCTATACTTCAACCATAGGCTCTATCATGTATGCAATGCTGTGCACAAGACCCGATATCAGCCTTGCCATAAGTATGGCCGGAAGGTTTCAAAGTGATCCTAGAATGGAGCACTGGGCAACGGTCAAGAATATCCTTAAGTACCTGAAAAGGAGTAAGGAAATGTTTCTCATTTATGGAGGTGATGAAGAGCTCATTGTAAAGGGTTACGTCGATGCAAGCTTTGACACCGATCCGAATGACTCTAAGTCGCAAACCGGATACGTATTTATTCTCAACGGGGGAGCGGTAAGCTGGTGCGGTTCCAAGCAAAGCGTGGTAGCCGATTCTACATGCGAAGCGGAGTACATCGCAGCCTCGGAGGCGGCGAAGGAAGGTGTCTAGATGAAGCAGTTCATGACAGATCTTGGAGTACTGCCCAGTGCACTGAATCCAATGAACATGTTCTGTGACAACACTGGTGCCATTGCTCTGGCCAAGGAACCAAGGTTTCACAAGAGGACCAGACACATAAAGCGACGCTTCAACTCCATCCGCGATTACATCGAGGAGAAGGACATAAATATTTGCAAAGTGCACATGGATTTGAATGTTGCAGACCCATTGAATAAACCTCTTCCAAGGGCTAAACATGATCAACACCAGAACTGCATGGGCGTTCGATTCATTACAATGTAAATCACATAGTGATGTGAGCTAGATTATTGACTCTAGTGAAAGTGGGAGACTATTGGAAATATGTCCTAGAGGCAATAAATAAAGTGTTTATTATTATATTTCCTTGTTCATGATGATCGTTTATTATCCATTCTATAATTGTATTGACTGGAAACACATTACATGTGTGGGTTAATAGACAACACTCTGTCCCTAGTATGCCTCTAGTGAACTAGCTCGTTGATCAAAGATGGTAAAGATTTCCTAGCCATTGACATGTGATTTCATTTGATAACGGGATCACATCATTAGGAGAATGATGTGATGGACAAGACCCAAACTACAAACGTAGCATATGATCGTGTCAGTTTATTGCTATTGTTTTCTGCATGTCAAGTATATGTTTATATGACCATGAGATCATGCAACTCACGCACATCGGAGGAGTGCCTTGTGTGTATCAAACGTCGCAACGTAACTGGGTGACTATAAAGGTGCTCTACAGGTATCTCCGAGGGTGTCTGTTGAGTTGGCATTGATCAAGACTGGAATTTGTTACTCCGTGTGACGGAGAGGTATCTCAGGGCCCACTCGGTAATACAACATCACAATAAGCCTTGCAAGCAATGTGAGTAAGTTTTAGTCGCGGGATCTTGTATTACAGAACGAGTAAAGAGACTTGTCGGTAACGAGGTTGAACTAGGTATGGAGATACCAACGATGAAATCTCGGGCAAGTAACATACCGAAGAACAAAGGGAACATCATACAGGATTAACTGAATCCTTGACATAGAGGTTCGACCGATAAAGATCTTCGTAGAATATGTAGGAACCAATATGGACATCCAGGTCCCGCTATTGGTTATTGACCGTAGAGGTGTCTCGGTCATGTCTACATAGTTCTCGAACCCGTAGGGTCTGCACACTTAAGGTTTGGTGACGTTTCGGTAGTATAGAGTTATGTATGGTGGTGACCGAAGTTTGTTCGGAGTCTCGGATGAGATCCTGTACGCCACGAGGAGCTCCGGAATGGTCCGGAGGTAAAGATTCATATATAGTAAGTCCTGTTTTGGTCACCGGAAAAGTTTCGGGCTCATCGGTAGTGTATCGGGAGTGCCGATAGTGTACCGAGAGGCCTCCGGGAGGGGTATTTCGACCCAAGAGGCTTCATGGGCTGTTGGAGAGTGAATATCAGCCCTTAGTGGGCTGGTGGAAACTCCCACACAAGGCCCATGTGGCTGGAGAAGAAAACCCAATAGGAAAAGGTGGAAAAAAGGCAAAATAGGAGCAATCCTAGTCCTACTAGGATTGGAGGAGGAGTCCTCCTCTCCTAGTAGGTTCGGCCGAACCATAGGAGCCTTGGCCCTTACGCCAAGGCTCTCCTCCTCTCCTCCTATATATACTGGTGGGTTTTAGGGTTTTGCACTAGTTTTTCAGCCATGTGCTACCCGTTCCTCCAGTGCATAGTTTCTCCTCTAGATCGGATTTCTGCAGTGCTTAGGCAAAGCCCTACCAGAATTGCTTCACCACCATCGCCGGAGTGCCGTCACGTTGCCGAAGAACTCTTCTACCTCTCCGCTCCTTCTTGCTGGATCAAGACGGCAGAGATCGTCATCAAGCTGTACGTGTGCTGAATGTGGAGGTGTCGTCCGTTCGGTGCTAGATCGGAAGGATCGTGATCAAGTTCGTGGGACGGATCATGATCAAGTTCGTGGGACGGATCGTGATTGGATCGCAGGACGGATCGTGATTGGATCGCGGGACGCATGGCGATTTGGATTGCGAAGACGTTCGACTACACCAACCGCGTTTCTTAACGCTTCTCGCTTAGCGATCTACAAGCGTACGTAGATCCACTCTCCCTCTCGTAAATGCTCATCACCATGGATAGATCTGCGTGTGCGTAGGAAATTTTTTGTTTCCCATGCAACGTTCCCCAACAATGATGGCATAGACAAGGTTGCTTCTCCATGGACCCTTTGTGGGTGGAGCCCTTCATGGACTCTCGCAACCGCTACTCTGTGTGGGTTGAAGTCTCCATCAGCGTGGACGTACGATAGCACCACTTATTGGAACCACGCCAAAAATCTTCATGTCAACTTTGCGTTTGATCTTCCTATCCCTACCGTCTATTTACATGTGCTTGTCTTTACTTTCCGCTGCTATACTTGTAGGCATGCATGTGTAGGATGTACTTGATCAACGAATGCTAAAACTTGCCTAGAACTAAAATTGGAAAAAGGTTAGGTTTTTAATTTGTCAAGTAGTCTAATCATCCCTCTCTAGACCTACTTTCGATCCTACAACGGTCAGCCCGCTTCAATGAGGTGAAGTGGCAGGACGTGGTTTCTTGGGACGCGGTGTCCGCATTGAAGCGGCGACGGCCAAGAGATTGCGTTGGTCAGCGCCACCCTCCCCTCGGTCCGGTCACATCGGCAGCTTCAATACGGCTCCTATTGCTTTGTGTCGGCATGATTGTGACGCGGGAAGCGGTACGTGCGTTGCATGAAGAGCGCGAAGGAGCGGTAGGGTTTTCTGGATGGCTCATGTCTGTGGGAAGCGGGTGCGGTAGCGGTCCGGATGCCGGTATAGCCCCCTCCCACCGGTTTGCATGAAAAATGACGTTCGGACCATCGAGCGGACCGATACAAAACCGTATTGAATTGCAAAACACGTTCGGACTACATGGTGATTTCGGTGCCATCTTCATTTGTTACTTGGATGTTGTTCTAGAGTGTAGGCTCTTTTCTAATGTTGTGTTTTTTTTGAAATAGTTCCAGCTGCTGGCTGGCATATATTGATTGACAGTAGGAAGCGGGCGGGAATACAAAAGGTGGGGTTCGATCTTGCAATCAATGCGATAAAAAAAGAAAAAGAAAAAAGAAGCCCGAGGGGCTAGGACGTTCTGTAACTCCTCACGACAGGTCCCCAAAAGGGTGCTCTAGATGGGTTGCTCCTGCTTGGCGCCAGAGCTCCAATGTTCTTCTGATGCTAGCTGTGGTCTTAGCCAAGTTGGCCACCTTGCCTCTGAAAGTGCACTCGTTGCGCAGCTACCAACTGTCTCTGATGACCATGATGGTTTTTGTTTTGATTGCCTTTTTATGCTCCAGTCTTGCTTCATTAATCATTGTTGATATAATCTATGTAGATGTAGTATTGTCCTTCCAGACTTCAGGTTGGAGGGAGCTACATCCATGTCCTGAAGCAACTCTTGTCCAAACTGAAGATGCAAACGAGCACTGTCAGAATAGGTGCTCTGAGGTTTCTAAGTTTCGCAAGCACAACTGACAAAAGTATTCATTTGGCCAGACTCTTCTTTGTAAGCGATCATTGCACCAAATCCGTTTTTAGCAGTAGCCAAAGAGCCTAGCTGGTCCCCATGTTTGCCAGAACATTTTTCTGTAGTTTCACTTGATCATCCCTTGGAATTGGCACTTGTATGCCGAGCTTGTGGAGAAAAACCCCGAGGGCTCATGGTTCCACTTGATGGTATCTCAAAGCTAGTCGTTGAGGTTTATGTTCCTTGAGACGAGCCATCGGTTCAGCCCGATCACCTCAGGCCAGAGAGGTTGGGTGTTCTCGTGCACAAGATCAGAGATCCATACGCCATCCGTGAGGGCTGCTTTTACTGTCCTGTTCTTTCTTCTAGCATGCTTGTAGAGCTCCGGGAATTTCTTCTTTGGCGTGCCAGCCCCTGTCCATCCCCAGAAGCTTGCCGTTTTTCCATCACCCAATGTTACGGAGGTTGAAGCATTGAACAGGGCTTTGTCTCCTTGATCGTAGGGCAGTTGCGTGCCAACCCATTGCCTGTTGGGGGTGACCCAGGAGTACCAGAGCCATCTGAGTCGGAGTGCACGGCAAAAATGATGTTGTCGATTGGGGTGCATACCACAGGCCAGCTTACTTTGCACTTCCCACCACTCAGTTCTTCATCTTGGGCCCAAAGGAAACGGCGTCGGATCTTGTCCACTTCCGCTACTATCTTTTTTGGCACCTTCAACATAGTCAGAGCAAAAGTTGGAAGCGCTAAGAACACTTCTGACGAGCACTCTCCTTCCAGCAATGGACATTAGCCTTCCTTTCCATCCATCAAGGCAAGCTCGAATCCGGTCCAGGAAGAATTGCAGGTGTACGATGCGCAGACTGAGATGGTCACTGGCAGTCCAAGGTATCGTAGGGGGAACTGGGCAGGTTGGCCTCCAAAGTTTTGGAGCACTTGCCATAGGTCAATGTTATCACATCTGATTGTGGTTAGCGTTGATTTGAGAGGGTTGATTTTGAGCCCCAAGGCTTGCCCAGAATCATGCAGAATGCTCATTAAGGTGTCGATCTCCTTCACAGAGTTGGCGAAGATGATAGCATCATCTGCGTACAGACTGATGCGCATCAAGAGGTCCCTCCCTGGTAGCGAGTCGAGGTGGTCGAGCTCTGTGGCACATTGGAGAAGGCGATGAAGGGGGTCTATGGCTATGATGAAGAGGAGTGGCGATAGGGGGTCGCCCTGTCGAAGGCCTCGATAGTGTACGATTTGCCTCCCAGCCGCGCCGTTTAGCAGGAAGGAGGATTTCAACGTTGCGAGGAGCGGGGCGATCCAATCGCGCCACCTAGCCGAAAACCCTAAAGCTTGAAGGAGCTCAAGTATATATTCCTAGGACACATTGTCGAATGCTTTAGCTATGTCTAGTTTGGTTAGCAACGCCGGCGTCTTTTTTCTGTGCAGCGATCTGACTCCGTTCTGGACATATAGAAAACTGTCGTGCGTGCACTTCTTGGATAGGAAGGCCGACTGCGCCGGCGAGATGATGTTGTCGATGACGCTGGAGAGGCGAATGGAGAGAACCTTGGTGATCAGTTTGGCGATGGAGTGGACTAAGCTAATTGGTCAGAAGTCAGTAACTGTTGTTGCACCGTCTTTCTTCGGGATCAGGGCCACCAGGGCAGTGTTGAGAGCCCCCAAATCGCCGCCTACCATGTGATAGAACTGGCGAAAAGCTTCCATGATGTCATGCTTGATTGTTTGCCCGCAGCTCCTGAAGAAAACGCCGATGAAACCGTCCGGGCCGAAGCCTTCTCCGCCGGCGAGGCCATGTTCGCCTCCCTTACCTCAGCTTCCGAAGATGGGTTGTCTAAGCCGCCCCCTGGATAGTGGACAGCTGCAGCTGACGCCAATCAATGGACCTGGGTCGCGACCCTTTGGTGCCGAGGACGGAGCTGAAGTGCTCAAAGATGACGTCAGCCTTGTCGTCGTGAGCTGTTACGTTGCCGTTGCTCGTTTGTAGGCTGAATATGAAGTTTTTTCTTCTATGCGTGCATATTTTTACGTGGAAAAACTTGATTCCGGCGTCGCCCAGCTTGAGCCAAGTCAGGCGGATGCTTGCCGTTTGCGTGCACATGAGTAATTTAATTACTCGTATGATTTTGACAAATTATATATATTTCAAAATTATTAACATCTTATATTTTCTTTTCATGACAGGTGTCCTCATACAACATGACTCCCAGCTGAGCATATAGAATCTCCAAAATGCTCTTTGGATATTGCATCCGGTTTCTGTGTACTTTTAGCCAGATAAAATGTGTACGACGCATTGCGTTTATTGTGACGTTAAAGCAGAGTAGTGAATTTCATGCATGATTTGTTCATTATCAAATGCAGAGTACACGGAGGGGCAGGCACGGTCAGCACACGCTATGGGTTGCTTTGATATATGGAAAATGCAGAGTACAATATTGCCTTTTTTCCTTGCTCCAACCGTACATCCGTACCGCACTAGCTGCAAGTCGTATAAATGCAAGGTAAAGTTCGTGCACACAATATTTACGATTAATAAAGCCATTGCTTATATACGTCGACTGCATTTTGCAATGATTTTTACTACTTCAATCCAAAATTAATCATCATTGGTTTAGTACAACTTGTAGTACTAGTTGCAATAAGAATAACATAGGTAGTAACATATATGTTACCTAAGCAAAAAATATGATGTGACAACTAATTAATGAGAAGAGAAAGAAATTGGGTAACTTAAAATGTTATTACCATGAGTAATATAACACATACCAAGACAAGATGAGTCTATAAACTAATAAATAAAAGGCTTAATGTTACTACTCCTGTGTTACTATCCATTGTGAAGGTAGTAACTTAAACTAATAACATATGCATGTTACTACTTTATGCTACTCTCCATTGTGGGTAGTCTAAAGCAAAGACAATTAATATGAATTGAAGAAGCGCTCCCTCCATTCCCTACAAGGCATTTTGTTTTTCGTGTCAAACTTTGATTTATAACTTTGATCTATAAAATAAAGATTTACATGCCATGCAGAATATATCATCGAAAAGTTCTTTGAAATATGCATCCAAGGACATACCTTTGTGGCAAATAACACAAAATTTGTTGGTAAAATTAATAGTCAAAGTCGGACATAAAAATATGTAATGGTCTTGTACGAGGGAAAGAAGAAAATACTGAATTTGATTTTCTAGTGCTCTCTTGTTGGTAAAATTAATAGTCAAAGCTGGACATAAAAATATGAAGTGGCATTGTATAAAGAAATGGAGAAAGTACTAAATTTGATTTTCTAGTGCCATTTGTAGTTTCTTTGTAACGAAGGATAATCCTACTCTATGTGCACACAACCATATATTATAATTAATTTAAATCCAGTTGCCGACAAAATCGACCCAGAAAAACAAAACAAAAAACCCGAGGCCATATGCCTTGCGACGGTAACTCTAACACGCAACCACTAACCCCACGACAGAGACAACTCAAAACGAAAATATATAACTTCTAGGCTACTTCTTTAAGAAGGAATTGTTGCCCGTGCACTCGTGATAATGAGTCCAACCCAAAGTCGATCTCAGGATTTTTCATCCCTAACACAAAGTTTTGATCGACAACTTCAGCAAGGATACGAGGCATCGACATAGCCAGATCAGAGGCCTTATGTTTCCATCGAAGCGTGCAACTTGAGGATGGCAACACCCTTGCTGGTTATAACATCCAGAAAGAGTCGTCCTCTAACACCTAACAAGATCATCATCCTTGAAGAGTTGTCCTCTAACACCATTCACAATGTCATGGTCAGGATTTCTAAAGGAAAATATTACAATCATGAGAACAACTACCAACGTGGAGTTGGGAAAACCATCTGACAACACGAAAGTATGAGCTATCAACTCCTTCCTGTGAAAGATCCTGTCGCAGACGGCGCCTAGGACGACAAACCTAGTTTCTAGGTCTGTCAAGGCCTACGATGGTGTGCGGCAGCATGCCTCGTGGAAGCACTGCCATGAGGCAGTTAGGTGAAAGGCAAGGTGATTCATCACCCTTTTTTACCATGCACGCGACACCTCGTGTCTGATGTGACGTTGTAACCATGAGTGCACGTGCAAGTGGTGCGACAAGCATCTCCCCAAGCCAACTAGAAAAGGGTTCCACCTATACCTGGCCATACCTCGGGCCGGGCCGAAAAAAGCACGGTGCTAAAAACCCAGGCCCGAGCTCGGTCCAAGCCCGGTCATCGAGCCCAATTTTTGGGCTCGAGCCTGGAAAAGTCCGACCCGGCCCGTCAGGCCCGACCCGGTGTAGGAATAAACTCAGGTTTCATCGGGCCCGAGCCTGGCCCGGCCCGGCCACCGGACTCAAAATCTAGGCCCGAGCCCAGCCCATGGGCAAGGTCAGGCCGGGCCGAGTCGGGTTTTTTCGGGCTGGGTCGGGCCGGCCGACCGGGCCAGGCTGCCCATGGCCAGGGCTAGTTCCACCCTTGACATTGGAGCACACCATATAGCTAGGGCTAAAGTAGTTCTAGGCAACAAGTGCTCGACCATTGTAAACATCATTTTTACCATCCATTGAATATCATCAACATGACGTAGGGTATTACGCTTTTGAGCTGCCTGAACCAGGGTAAAAATCACCGTGTCGATGCATCTCCATCATGGAGTAGACGTTGATCTATAACCTATTAGCTCTTCACAGAACACAGAAAGGGGACGTCCCTTGTCCCCGGGTGTCGTGCTCGCACACATGACACCTCCGCCACCATGCCGACGACTATCACTGTCCCCCCCATCGTCGTGTTGGTCGCCACACCGTCCATCCCCTTAAGCCTCGCACCACCGATGGACAACTCTAGCGACCCTTGTGCACCTCACCCGTTGCTTCCTCCTTAAGATAAGAGGAATTTTAACATGGTTCCTCTTACCCCCTTTTCACATGTAAGGTAAGAAGGTAAGAGTTAATCAGACCCATTATTTAATGCATCATCAGCTAAGATCTAATTTATACTCTTATCTCTCATGTGAAAATGGAGGTAAAAGTGAGCATGTTAAAAAACCACCTATGATGAATAATGGGGCTCCTGCTTCCCTTGAGACAGATGGTGGGGATGCTTCTTCTCCGACAAGGTCCGACCTGCCCAAACAAAGGGACTGACGCAACAATATTTTTCAGGTATGTGAAAAATAGCAAAACCAAAAGACATGACAGATCCCAATTCGAATGCTAACACAGTTCTTCCCCGGTAGCAATGAGGCGTCGGCCACCGGTTGTCATTTTAACGTCTATGCATGTAGTCTCAACATAATTTCCTCATCAATATATGAACGAGTGGTTTATGCTCGGTAAAAAAAAGTACTCAAAAGTTGTGATTAACTATATACTTTTTCGTCCAACCAAAATTACTTAACGTCAAACGGATGTATTTAGACGTACATTTTAATTTTCTTTGAGAGGGAATTTTGAAAAGCTGCGGCTACAAAGAAACCACTCCATCAGCTGCTGTATTTCGTAAACAGTACTGAATGTTCACTCGATTACAAATGTAGCCCTTCCGTATTTCTCTCCACCGTCCCGTGCCTTCCTTTCCTCTTCTCAGCAGTCTCACTCCGCCCAAGGCTGCTCTGCTCCGTCTCTCCCACAGGCTAGCTACAGACTTACAGTGTACCACCGCCTGCCCTGCCGTGCCGTGCCTTGCCTCACGCCTCTATCCCCCCCCTCCCCCCTCCCCCCTCCCCAAACTGACCCCTCTCTCCCTCCACCCCCTCCGCCTCTCACGCGGGACGCCGCCATTGCCGTTCCCTTTCTTCCTCGTCGCCACATCGCGTCCCTCCCGCCTCCACCCCGTCCGCAGTCTCTGGCCATTGAGTTTGAGGTATGGGCTTGTTTTCTTCCAGCGACTTGTCAGATCCCACTGACCTTCACAATTTCTCGGTCTTCCGGTGCACACCCGGCACGCCATCTAGATCCGCCCCTCGGTGGAGGTTCGAGGCCGTGATTTGCCTCTCCTCGGTTCTTGTTTTTTTTTTTAACTTTACTTTCGGTTCTCCGAGCAGAGGCCTCCCTCGATTCTATTCTTGTCATTGTTTCTCGCTGGATCGTTCATTGGTTCCTGCATCGCGCTGGCAGTTCTTTTTCTGGTTTGGAAGAAAAAATGTGCATTGTACCAGTCGTGACAAAAGGACCACTTCTGCTATATCATTTTTACGGTAGAATGGTAAATAGTAGGCCACCGTGGTATGAATGCACATTTCAGCCCTGCAAGTTCCATTGCCGAGGGCAATCTAGTGACACTGACTGATCTATTGCTTTTAGCTAAGATGTTGCAAGATCTGCAGCGTTGTTTATTACCTCCTGGTGTTGCTTCAGTCAAAAGATCACCATGCCTAATACACAGTGTCACACTTCATATGATGTATCTGTTCCTTACTGTTTGATCTTCGGCTAACAACTCAATTCCGCTGAATCCTGACTTTGATGCGCGTTTCAGTTTGTTTTCCATTCCTATCAGTGAAGCTTAATGGAAGTTTTCTTGGCTTGATTTATTGCAGGTTGATGATCCGTCGGAAAGGATGAACGGGATTCGACAGATGGAACTCCACTACATAAACACTGGATATCCGTACACCATCACCGAGAGCTTCATGGATTTTTTTGAAGGCCTCACGTATGCTCATGCTGATTTTGCTCTTGCAGATGCCTTCCAGGATCAGGTACAGAAGATTGTAGTTGTCTTTTAGTGCAGCAGCTAGTCACCGTTAGATTGCTTACTACTTTGGTAATGATGTACATGTATCCCGCATGTAATATTACGTGCCTTGTGGCTTTGGCAAAGGTCACTCTTTGTATATTCAGCTACTTTATAATTGAAAATGATACTCCCTCCGTCCCATAATATAAGATGTTATTACGATCAAATTTCAAATTTTAGTAGTTTACACGCCTCATGAATCTAGATATTTTTCTTACAAGTCTAATAGCAGCTTCATTTTAAGAAAAATGAAAGAAGAAATAGAGTCACTCAGCAATCAACTATGAGAGAATATGATGATGTCTGCAAGCTCACTTGCACATCATTCAAAGATTATAATAGTGGCAATCATGACTTTATACACTGTTTCGTCCATTATTATCATTTTCTTTTGCGTTCCATGCTTATTTGTTGTTAATGTGCAGGCTAATCCATACTGGACGATGATGCAGACAAACTCGTATAAATACGGACATTCTGGCGCAGGAAATTACTACAGCTATGGACATGTGTATGACATGAATGACTACATGCATAGAGCAGATAGTGGACGCAGAATTTGGGATAACCCCATGCCTGTAAACAATACCGACTCCCCCAACGTAGTCCTGCAGGGTGGTGAAGCTCCTCATGCAAGTGCAAGTTCTACTACCGAGGAACGTAAGTTCAGTACTTCAGAGATATGGTTTTTGGAAGTTGAAATAATCACTATTTTAGGATATTGGAGTTGAAATCATCATTGTTCTGGAATATCAGCTACATAAATATCTCTGGTTAGGTACTAAGGATCAATTACAATATTATTCAAGTCAGCAATATGCTATACCTGCAATTAGTGTATCGTTGGACATGGTTACAGGCTGGTTCCATCAGCCACTTATGCTATACCTGCATTAACACACCTCACTGGCTATTTTTCTTCCACGTTTTTGCTTTTCCTTTCTAAGAGGACTAGCAAGCACATAAATTTGCTTACTGTTAGTCATATAACATGGGAAGTTTGTTACTATTAGTGATTGGCATTGTATGATCGAATTCGTTGCTAATGTTGACCAAATGGATCACAGTTGATCAGATGCTTGCAGGAGGACAGAAAAATGAAGTCCGGAAGTGGGTTTCAAATACCCGTGTGTCATTATAATCATGTGGTTATTTCGTTATGCATTTACGGATTACTGCATACTTGTTAAACTTGGTCATGATACTGATTTTATTTCTTGCTGTTTTACTTGTTACATATCTGATTAATGCCTATTTCGGAATACCAACTGTGGGGCACCGGATCTCCACATGCGATGTTCTTAAGTGATTCTTACGCATTTAGGCACCACATGAACAGTAATCGACAATTTATAAAATTTGAACCTTTACCTGCTAGCCAAACAGTTGCTTCAATGATACATCTTTAGTTTGGCACTCTGATTTAGTTTTCACTTGCAGGCGTCCAACAACCAGTGCACCAAAATTCAAGCAGTCCGCAGGTAAACTAGTATTTTCTTGCGATGTGGTAGTAGGCTACATGCCATGTATCCCCTCCCCCCTCCCAAGCAAATAACTTGATACCTGACCATATCCCACCAGAATTATGTGATAGCATTGTTTATTTATTTCCATGTGTCATGTGTACACTTTATTTCTCATCTACCCAAAAGGTACGTTCTCATTGGTCCACTGAAATACAATACTGTTTTATTTCCAGGTTGTTTGGCAAGACAGCATTGATCCTGACAACATGACATATGAGGTTAATGACTTCTCTTGCATGACTTGTGTCACCATGCTCTCATGCTCACTGTTTCATGTAAAACCCACTTGGTATATGTGTCATCTTCTGTATCTGATTTATATCTTTGGGTTCAGCTAGATATGTAAAAGTTTGCTGTGATTACACCATGCACAATTGAATTGATCAATTTATTGTTTCTATTTGGGTGCTTTGAGGACCAAAATAGTGGACATTAAGGATGATGTGACTTAAGATGAAGATTTTTTTTGTTATTTGAATAATCACGTAGCGGTATTTTTGCTGTGCTTATCTGAAAGTACATTCTTGTAAAGTCATCAGTAGATATATACATCCACACATCACACTGCTTTTCTTTTGTTTCATGCACCGGAACTATTCAACTAACAATAGTACAATACTCTTCAATGGTTAAGCCGTATGTCCATTAATCATTTGTTTCATTGCTAGTTTTCGTTGTTTCATCTTATTAGTTCTGGAATTTGGTTCGCTGATAAGCTTTTGTTGACAGGAATTGCTGGATTTGGGCGAGGCAGTTGGAACCCAAAGTCGGGGTCTCTCCCAAGAAAGCATTTCAGCACTTCCAGTCACCAAATTCAAGTGTGGTTTATTTTCAAGGAAGAAAAAACGCCGTGAAAGGTTAGATCTTGCTGCAATCCCTCACACCATCAGTTCTGGACTATGATTTTGTCCTACTTTTATGTGCGCCCTCTTGGCCTGTTTTGGCTTTCCTTGTTTTGTTGCTAGCTTTTAGTTTTCGGTTAGGTAGGTTTACCTTGTAAACTTTTGAAGCATGCCATAGTAGTTCTGTGTGCATCGACATGATGCTGCATCTTGCATGCATTATTCTGTTTCTGCTTACCTGTAGAGGACGCAGTTACAGCAACCTGATTCTTAAATGGAATGGAAGATAACTTTTATAACTTTCCTATGGGTAACAAGCAGGTGTGTCATCTGTCAAATGGAGTATAGGAGAGGGGATCTGCAGATGGCACTCCCCTGCAAGCATGTGTACCATGCCAGCTGCGTGACAAAATGGCTTACCATCAACAAGGTCAGTAAATAATAAGGAAACGGAACAATCCGTATTTCTTCTGGTTTCTACCTCCTGCCTCTTTAGCTGACAGCAGTATGCATTTGCTCTGCAGGTATGTCCTGTTTGCTTTGCTGAAGTTCCCGGCGAGGAGCCCAAGAGGCAATGAGTTATGTGGCAATCACAAAGTTCTTGCGCTGGGACGACGCGCAGCCCCACCGTGCCCCCAACCGACCGATGCTGTGATCTCTGCTTGAGGGCAGCTTGCTTTGTGTCCTTCCCCTTTTAGACTTGTATATTAGGACCATATCACTAAATATAGGTTATAAGCAGATGTAGCTGGAAGCTGGAACCGCTTCCGAGAGGTTTGCCGTAGGCTGTAGAGTTTGACCGTGAACTATGACCACGTGGTGTAGACGGAGACGCTCTCCGATGGCGCATGCTTGCGAGGTGTTTTGTTCACTGCAAGGAGGTATGCGCTGGTTTCTGTTAATTGTATTCGATTAAGATTTTTGTAGACAGAAAAGATTCATTTGTTACACCCTGTGAGGTTGCATTCCTTGGCCGTGATGTGTTTGACTGAAACTCTGAGCTTCTTTTCGGGGGAGCTAGGCTCAGCCAGTTTTGTGTTGCTCCTTTTTCTTTTCTCTTGGGATTTTGTGTGTGTTTGAGTGGCAGGATTTTTTTTTTTTGTGTGTGTGTGACTCCTGTTTTTGTCTGTAGTTGGATGAACTCCTGCATCCACTTGACAACTGCTCAGCTATGGGCCTGTCCAGTTTAGGTACAATATTTGGGAGAGGCTTTGCCAGTTTTGTGTGTAGCTCCTTTTTTATCTGCAGTTGGATCAACTCCTGTATGCACTTTTTTTGAACACAGTAAAAAAAATGCTTCAGAAACTTATCAGTGAGCTGAGCTCCTGTATGAACCTGTACTCTTGTGACAACTGCTCAGCTCTGGACCTATTGAGTTTTTTTTTTTTTTTGAAACAGAGGCAAAAGCTTTACCTCATCTCTAAAACCTATTGAGTTGAGGTGCAACTTTATCTGGACAGGAAAAATACCCTTTATTGTTACACTATCAACCAGGTAGCAACCAGGAAATCAAGTGGTCATCCAGCCACAAAGACGACGGGCGATTATCTGGTATCGTGTTGAGCTAGCCCCGCCCCGCGCCCAGGGTGGACGTGCATAGACCAGCACCGTGAACTTCTTTCCTTCCCGCACGTACGGATGTTCCCGTGATCCCGTCCATACTCATCGACATCGACACAAAATTACCGCTCTCCGGTTGACCAGGAGAGGAGAACTCGATCCCGTGCGCGCCATGGCCGGCTCCCGTCGCGACCTCCGCTTCGTCCTGCTCCTACCGGCCGTCCTCGGCGCCCTCCTGCCGCCGGCCGCGGCCGCGGGGCCGCCCAAGGTCTCCCTGGCGCTCTACTACGAGTCGCTCTGCCCCTACTGCTCGCGCTTCATCGTCACCCGCCTCGCCGGGATCTTCGACAGCGGGCTCATCCACGCCGTCGACCTCCTGCTCGTCCCCTACGGCAACGCCCACGTCCGCGGCTCCAACAACACCATCTCCTGCCAGGTGCTCCCGTCAGCCGATTCCAGCGATCCGATCCCCAATTCTCCCTAATTATCCACTTCACAATTCAATCCTAGCTAAGTAATTGATGCTTCTTAATTAGCGGTTCGTCAAACCAACAAGTACTTCTTGAACGGTAGTGGCAGCAGCAGCGTGGCATCATAGAAGCCGATGCGTGTATTGCTGCTAATCAGTCGCCATCCTGCCATTATTGTTTTTGGCTGGTCAGAGAAACCAAGGTGGATCTGATTCATATTACTACTACTAGTGCAGATACTACTTATCGCGCGCGCGGCCCAAATTGTTCCATTTAGCGCGGCCCATTTGCCCTCTTTGTATTTGTTTCTGCCTTGTACGAAGAAATAACTAAATTTGTATCTAGGCTCGCACCACTACCGTAGAGTTCTCTTGTAGTTTTCAGCTTATGGAAGGGTTACTAATTCCTTGCAAGCCAATTGCTTCGAGGTTTTGTATTTGCTAGCTTTTAGAAACACCACTAACAATCCTCAACAAGTTGCTTAACTTCTGGTTTACGCCATCTAGTTCTGAACGACCTGTATCGCACTGAGTTGTTCCTGTCTAGAGTGGAAACTCTTCCAGAAGAAACAAGCTTCATTTGATTGCGCAGCAGTCTTAGTTTTCACCAGCATCTAGAAACTAGGAGCTCCCTTTCTACTTATTCGCATCATCATTTTATCGTGAAGGTGCTCATAAGATCAATTCACATCTCAAATATGCGCCACACCCACACAGCTGAGTTAAGCATGGAGTCATTCTGGTTTGGCCTTTAAACCACCTCGCTGCACTGCACACGTGGCCACCCGCGCCTCACCCTAATCGCCAATATAAACCCCTCATTGCCAAGCTCCTGCACTCACTCCAAGGCTCCACCTTCTTCTCTGCATCCTCTGCCCCTTGATCGACCGGAGGAGCAAACCCCATGGCCGCCCGCCCCCACCGTTTCCTCCTCCTCCCCGTGCTACTCCTGCTGCTCGGCGCCTCCTCCGTGAGCGCCAATGGCGATGTTGTCACGGCGGCGAGCGGGAAGGTGAGCATCGCGCTCTACTATGAGTCGCTGTGCCCCTTCTCAGCTCAGTTCGTGGTGAACAACCTCACCAGAGTCTTCAAGGACGGACTCCTTGACGCTGCGGACCTCACCCTGGTTCCCTACGGCAACGCCAAGGTCGACGCGCACGGTGCCATCACCTGTCAGGTGTGCCATCGCTGCGCACCCGATCCCTTCCCCTGCTTCTTCCTTTGGTCATCTTATATATAGATGTTTCTTTGTTCAGTCGGGGATCCTGGGTGTGTGCTTAGTTCTGAGTAGTACTTTCTAATTAGCACTGTTAATTACTGACTATTTGGCAGTGGATGGTGCTGATGCTCATACTAATATTGGGATTTTCGCTTGTTGCAGCATGGCCCCGATGAATGCCTTCTGAACAACGTGGAGGCTTGCGCCATCGACGCCTGGCCGGATTTGGTAAGTCGTCCACATCTCATCATGATCTCTGCTCACAGCTTCAACACCAACGTATTGTTGCAACCTCATTAAGTTCTCAGCAAAGAATAGGCTGGACTATGATACAATAATCACAACGCGAACTTTGTACACATTTATAGTATAGAATAGTCATTAGGTAGTTGTCGTTGGTTCCCCAGGTCCGAGTTCTCACTACAAATTTAGACAGTTCCGCTCCAAGTTTGGAGAATTTTATTACACACTCTCTTTTGATAGTATGATAGCTGGTTGTCATTGGTTGCAGAATGTGCATTTCGGTTTCATCAACTGCGTGGAGGACCTGGTGATGAACCGCAAGCGCGAGGAATGGAAGTCGTGCTTCCAGAAACAGGGGCTTGACCCCAAGCCTGTCATGGAGTGCTACAACAGTGAGCATGGCCACAAGGTCCGTTCCCTTTGCCTCTGCGCTGTATCAGTAAACATACATTTTACAGGTAAAGTGCTAACCAGTGTTCGTATTTTGGCTTTCTCCATCTAGCTTTCGCTCAAGTATGGGAAACAGACTGATGCACTTGTGCCTCCGCACAAGTACGTTCCATGGGTGGTGGTTGATGGCGAGCCGCTCTACGAGGTAAGCAACAACCACTCTTCTCAAGTTTTAGATCCAATCATGATAGCCGATTTCACATTTTACTAACTGTTTGCGCAGCTTCATGTCTGAATTTCACCATGTAAGCATACGCTAGTTCTTGAATCATGATGAGCTTATTTGTTTCAGGATTACGAGAACTTCGAAGCTTACGTCTGCAAGGCATACAAGGGCCATCCTCCCAAGATTTGCCAAGGGCTGGGCCGGGACTACCCAATCGTACAACAGGTGGTGGAGGCAGGCAACGGTGTCACCTACAACTCCGGTGATTTCGAGCTGGATGACGACGTCGACGTCAAGATTAAGATGGTTCAGGCTGATGACAATTGATAAATTATGTCTCCTTTCGGGGCTGATATACCGATATACGTGAATATAGGGCAGTGTCATCTATCCGTTCAGGTTAATTATGGAGATGTACATCGATAACGAAGTGAGTTATGTTGGTGTAAATTTCTGTTAAAGTTAATATGGACATATACGTGAACGTTGTCAGTTTTATTTTTTCTGTTCAAGTCATTCTTTTTGGCGGTGTTCAAGTTAATATGGAGACATACAAGGCGATAATAACTTGAGCTATGGTGATCGTGTTAGCCCTGGTTTGTTGAACTAACGAACCTAAGTAAGGGGGGATTCTCTATCCTACCAGGTAGCCACACCGTCTATCTAGGCCATCCAGCTTAGCATCAAAAGATTCATGTTATCTTTACATAGAAATTTCTCTATTTTGTTTCTTCCAGACAAGAGAACGTTTGACCTTGAAACTTTGTAGGTCAACACCACACAAGTACCACTGCGAATAAAAGAGTGAATTCCATCATTTACCACAAAATTCATGTTTGTGACAGATATTGCCCCATTCAGTGAAAATTCTCAATTTTGCCAAGTTTGTGACACATTTATTTCCCCCTCCCGCATTTGACGCTAACTGGACAAGCCACATATGCGGTTTTATTTTTCTCCGGTTTTCACTAAAACTAATTATTTTTGTTAGAACTCATACAAATCACCAGTAAGGAGAATTCTAAGGTAGAGAAAGTATCTGACGGAAACCAAGATTTGATGAAAACCGGTGATTTTTTTCAAATGTTTCAAAAATTCTGGAAAATACAGTGTGGTCGAGAGGTGACCCTCTAGAAACATGTAAAATTTTAGTTTCAAATTCAAATTCACCTTGGAGCTATGGAGTTTTTTTTTCAAATTCAGCAACTAAAAATGTGTAACATGTGAAATTATGAAATTTATGCTAAAGTTGGTTTTATTGATAGCTGCCAAGTGAAATTGAAATTGAATTTTAATAGTTTGTCAACCTTAGTCTAGTATAACTGTGCATGACACGGGCACTCTTATACTCCCTCCGTCCGAAATTACTTGTCGCATAAATGGATAAAAATGAATGTATCTAGAACTAAAATACATCTAAATACATCCATATTTATAACAAGTATTTCCGGACGGAGAGAGTAAAACCTAACGCACCCCATTTGCCATCGTCTCTTTTGTGTTTGTTTATGCCTTGTACCAAGATCCACTGAATAATTTGTTCCCCTGCAAAAAAAAGCTGAATAAACTGTAGGGCAACGAAACACACTTGGCTGTCTTGTCTTAATTACACTAGAGGTAAGACGAGGAGCTTTGCTACATCTACGCAAAAAAGTTACTAAAATTTACGTACTATTCACTCCGTTCCTAAATATAAGTCTTTTTAGAGATTTCACGACGGACTACATACGAAGCAAAATGAATAACTTTACACTATAAAGTATGTCTATATACATCCGTATATAGTTCGTACTAAAATCTTTAAAAAGACTTATGTTTAAGAACGGAGCAAGTAGGTTAGTTGGCAGTTTTTGATTAGCGGGAAGAGGGAAGCTCACCCTAAAATAGAGGAGGAGAGGTTGATTAGAGCAAGGCACCGGTAGGTGTAGGATTTTTCACTAAGAGGGGTGTTATCTTAATTCTATAAAGTATGCACTAATGCTATGCTAACATGATACCGCGATCCGGAAAGAATGGTTTGCGATTCTAAATAAAGAAAGATAAACCATATTCCCTTTGTCCGGAATTAATTGACGTTCAGACGGATGTATCTAGTGCAGTCAGCAATTGCCGTCTAGTATATTTCACCGAGGCACCGGGTTGAGCAATGACTTGGTTTATACGCAGAACACAAGTTTAGACTCCACTACCAGACGTGCTACCGTAGAATTCTCTTGAAGTTTTCAGCTTATGGAATGGTTACTAATTAATTGCAAGCCACTTCCTTTGATGTTTTGTAATTGCTAGCTTTTAGAAACGGCAATAGCAATCCTCAATCGGTCATTTGCCATCTTGATGTTCTGAAGGAAATCAAATGTATGGCACTGAGAGTTCTTGTCTAGAGTGCCAAACTTTTCCAGAAGAAACAAGGTTCCTTTGATTGTGGGAACCATTTCTGCCGATCGATTTGCGTCATCGTGTATTGTGCAAACGACAGATGCTTGTAAGACGAAATGATGGGAGCCATTCATCAATTTACACCTCAGGCATCCACCACCTCGCCACACCAAGAGCATAGTTAATAGTATAGCCAGCTGTCGGCTATATAATGTTGTCATGTCATTTATAGTCAAGCTTATAGCCAACAAGTATAATAGATAGATGTATATAAGTATTACTTTATTGATACATGACCCACATTCCTCTCTCACAAAGTGCCTAGGAACACGTGCTACAGCCGGTTATTAGTTTGTAACCCGCTTCTTTTTTTCTTCTCTTTTCTTTTTTCCAACTCAACAAAAATATAATATTTTAAATCTTACATACCGCTAGAGACGGAGAATGTCCATAGACCATACGTTTCGCCTTTAAACCATCTCGCTAAACACGTGGCCACTCTAGTCGCCTATATAAACCCACCATTGTCAAGCTGCTCCATTCATCCAAGCTCCCGACGGAAACCTTGGCCTCTGCATTGTCCACCATGGCCGCCCGCCCGCACCATTTCCTCCTCCTCGCCGCGCTCCTCCTGTTGGTCGGCGTCCCCTCCTCAGCTGGCGCCAGGAACGGGAAGGTGCCCGTGGAGCTCTACTACGAGTCCCTGTGCCCCCCCTCAGCGCAGTTCGTGACGGACCGCCTCGCGGAAGCCTTCGAGGACGGCCTCCTGGAGGCCGCGGACGTGACTCTCGTCCCCTACGGCAACGCCATGGTCGGCAAGGACGGCACGGTCACCTGTGAGGTGCGCCATCGTCCACCGATCAATTCTGCTCTCTTCTCCTTCTTCCTTTGCTTAGACGTTCTCAGTTCGTCTGGGTGTGGCGCTGATCGATGCTCATATACTAACGTTTGGATGTTGGCTTGTTGCAGCATGGCCCCGAGTAATGCCTTCTCAACACCGTGGAGGCTTGCGCCATCGACGCCTGGCCGGACGTGGTAATTCATTCGCATCTCATCATGGTCTCTCCTCACAGCTTCACGTCTGGCCTGGCCGGACACAATACTGATAGCTAACTGTTTTTTGTTGCAGAATGTGCATTTCGGTTTCATCAACTGCGTGGAGGAGCTGGTGATGAACGAAACACAGCGGGAGTGGGAGTCGTGCTTCCAGAAACTGGGGCTTGACCCCAAGGCTGTCACGGAGTGCTACAAGAGCGAGCATGGCCACAAGGTCCGTTCCTACCAAGAAGCTGCGTTGTATTAATTGTATTACTAGTATCAATCACATAGTACCGTAGGACATTTTGTAGTTGGATTTCTAACCGGCATTATGTTTGCTCCATCCAGCTTTCACTCAAGTATGGGCAACAAACTGGTGCGCTTGTGCCTCCGCTCAATGGAGTCCCATGGGTGGTGGTAGATGGCAAGCCACTGGATGACGTAAGCGACTTCCCACGAGTTTTATTAGATCCAGTTTTATTTATGATGTCTGAATATTTCACCATGTATGCAAATGCCAGTTCTTGTTTTTTTATTTTTTGGCGTAAAGCCAGTTCTTGAATTATGACGAGCTCGTTTGTTTCAGGACTTCGAAGAACTCGTATCTTACGTCTGCAAGGCGTACAAGGGACGTCCTCCCAAGATTTGCGAGGAGCCGGACCGTCACTATCCGACCGTGGTGGAGGCAGGCAACGGTGTCAGCTACAACTCCGGCGGTTTCAAGCTCGACGACGGCGTTGAGGACAAGATTGAGGTGTCGCGGGCGGATGACAACTGAAAACTGATAAATAATGTTTGCCTTTCGGGGCTTTTATACCGTCGATATACGTGAACATAGGGCAGTTTCACTGTTCTGTTCAGGTTAGTTATGGAGATGTACACCACCCGATAATAAAGTGAGTTATGGTGATGTAAATTTATGTTCAAGTTAATATGGAGAGCAATGTTGACAGTTTTATCTTTATGTTCAAGTTAATATATAGAGACATATGATCTTAGAGCAAGTACAATAATTGATTTATAATAGCCTGTTTACACGTCATTTTTGACTATGTGGGGAGACATGAAAAAATAGTGAACGGGGTGCGTATTCATATATAAATATGCATGAAGAAAGAGATAAAGAGAAGGTGGAAAAAAATAGTACTCTTATATCCAACCTCAATAGCGGGGTAACGGATCTAGCCCAATGGGCCAGGGTGGACCAATAGTAAAATTGTTCATAAAAAATATCATTTCATATTTATTCCTATGATATAAAGCTATTGAAACAATCCTACGGTGGGCCAGGCCCATCCTATCCACTGTCCACCGTCTGCATCCACCACTGACCAACTTTATAGCTAACATTAGTATAAATGACTATCAATGATGACTATCTATGATATGACATCATCATATAGCTACCAATTGGTTATACTATTAACCATGCTCTTAGCAGCGGTGGGGGCATGGTTTACCAAAAATGCTAGACGCATGAATGTTTACAGTCTTTTACAGGGTCTTTCCCATCTCATTAAACTTGCCCCCCTAAATTCTAGGAGGTGGGTCGATTCCCACAACTAACATCCAATCATATTGCGCCAAGTTGAAACACCTTTAAAAGCATGGCAATTTGTCCCTGCGTGTAGCTTTACTCCGTGGTTTACATATACAATACATATAAAACATAACTTCTGTGTTAAAAAAAACTTCCATGCATCAGTATAATTCTTTTGAAAGTGCCATTATAGTTATTTTTTTGGAAAGACAGGAGCGCCCTCGGAAGTAACACTATAATTAAGTCTACACTTCATCATAATTCGAAATAAATCGTTAGAAAGTACCAATAATTTATTAGATTATCACAGTTGGAATTCAAGCCGAGTTGAGTCAGCTCGGCTCGACTAGTTGGAGGCCATTAAGATAACGCGTTAGCTTGGCTCGACTTGTTATGTTAACAAGCTCAATTTCATACTCGGCCCCATCGACTCCGCTTGCAAATATGCCTTCTATGCCGAGATGATCGGCGACAAGTCCCTGCAGGGTGTGCCGTGGCTAGCCTCTAAGGACTTCAATCAGATTTATCGGGTTAGGGACAAGAACAAGCGGATTGTTAACCATAATGGGATTAACCGCTTCCGAGTTCAAAGAGATCCACCTTCAGAATAGGTGTTTCACGTGGAGAAATGAGGGGGCTAAGCCAACCTTATGCAAGCTTGACTCCCTTTGCAATGTCGAGTGGGACACAACCTTCAACACCCATGTGTTAGAGCATCTCCAGCCGTTGCCCCCCCAGGGGCCGATTTTAGCGCCGCCTTGGGGCCAGCCAGCGCTAAAATCGGCCTAGGGGGGGGGGGGAGCTCGGCTTCCCAGTCGCGGCCCCGGGGTCGCCCCCAACCGCCGCTTTCGGCCCATGACGGTCATAAAACCGATCCAATACGGTCATAACAGTTCGATTTTTCATTAAAAATATATTACAAAACTAAAAAACTATGCTGACTACGTCGTCGTCCGCCGTCCCATCACCATGCCGTCGCATTCTACATGCCGAGGAGTTTGTAAAAGTTGGTGTAGTCATCGCCGTCGCCGTCCTGCGCGCTGCGGCTGCCGTCCCTGCTGCAACCCTGTCCTGCGTCGCCGAAACAGTGCAGGTCGGGGTTGGAGGGCCCTGGCGCCTCGTCGTCGCTGTCATCGTCGAGGATGATCAGGCCGTTGAGCTCCTCCTCGCGGCGGGCACGGTGGCGAGCCTCGATCTCCTCGAGAGCCTCCTTGCATTGATTCCCCACTGGAAACCGAGGCGATGAGGACGAGGACGCCGCGCGGTCGCTGACTTGGCGAACCCACCCCTTTTCGCGCCAAAAATATTTCGCCCGGCATGCCAGGGTGCCCCCAATGTGCCTGTTAAATAAAACGAGATCAACGAGACACGAGAGACATGGGATTTTTACGTGAAAACCGTTGCGGGAGAAAACCACAGACGTACGAAGGCGCAATCACTATGAGGAGGAGTATTACAAGCACGAGACGACATGCCGTATTTAGGTGCGACTACGTGAAGTATATATGAGGGGCAATACATGAGAGTCCTTGGTGGACAAGTAAACGAGTTGTACTTGTACGCGTCGGTACCAAGGCAAAGGCCCACACCATTTGTACTACGTCTAGTCCTGACGGGGTTATTACCCCCAGGTATGCCAAAGCAACGGGGTCATTCCCCTCCCACTTCAAAGAAGAACAACGCGGACCGGCTGGTCATGGCCGACCGGAGGACGTTCGGCTCGAGCCAACGCCGGCTGGCGCTCCGGACGGCTGGTCAAGGAGCCGGCTCGACCCGCGGCCGGCTGGGCGTGGCCGGCTGCCTCTGGGCCGCCTCCTTCGTTGACCCTGGGACGAACATGCGACATCCCGTCCCTATGCACGCGGGTACGGCGACACGACATGACCGACACGACGGGCGACCCTGTGGCTACAGTGGCCGCTGACGCACCACAATGCATGGCTACAGTCCGGCCGTCCCGACCGCTGACTTCGGCGAGCGTGACCGGGCCAGGGAACAATGCCGGCATGCCCTCGCCCACTCGATTACTTGCCTCGGCGTGGCTACAGTACTGCCGGCCGTACCGGAGACCTCGGCCAGCTGGCGCTAGACGACGCCTCCCGGGCGACCCATGCCGTGGCAGGTAGGCGAGAGCCAATCACAAAGCCGGCTGGCAGGCCCTAGCAGGGGACATGACTGCTCAGCCGGTGGACCCCATGGACGATGCGACGACGCAAAGGGTGGGACCCCCTGGCCAGCCGGAGAGACTGCCAGCCGGGTCCCCCCACCCCGTACTTTAGATATATTGTAGAGCCTGGGGGTTGGCCTATAAAACCCCCCGAGGCTCCCATGCAATGGGGACGATCGATCACACCCGCACACCCGCAGAACTCCCCAAACCCCTCTAGTAGAAGAGGAAGACGAGCCGCCTGCTCCTTCCTCCTCCTCTAGACACAGCTCCAGGAGCACCCTTGTATACATATCCATCCATCCAACTAAACCAAGCAGGATTAATGGTTTTACCTCCCTCAGAGGGCTCCGAACCTGGGTACATCGTGTGTCATCACTGCTTGTGCCCAATCTCGCACCCGGAGCCCGTCGGCGTCCTCCGGCCCCAACCACCTACGATAAGCCACCCTATGGCATCTGTCGTGAGAAAACGACGACAGTTGGCGCCCATCATGGGGCCGTACGCGGTGCCGGCCGGATTCATGCTCCGGGAAGGACCCCTCGCCATTCCCCTCCATCGCCGCACGTCCAGGCGAAAACACGGGCTCGTGGGGCTTGCTCCGTCACGCCTGTGGGCGATTCCGTCGACCTCACGGTCGATATCGACATACTCACCGAGCGCTTCGGCACGCTCAACCTCGCCGAGGCTCCGACCACAGACGAGTACCCCGGACAGGTGATCGTCTGCGCTGATCCCCCCATGGCCGTGGGAGCACTCGCTGCGACCCAGTCTAGCGGCTTCCACGACCGCGTGGGGGTGTTGGTCGTCGTCTCCTGCACCTCCTCCGGATGCGTGCGGACCGCGGCCGATGCCGCCGCGGCCCGCGTCAGCACCTCCGATCCGCTTGGTGCGGCCCTTCGGGGCCTGAGCAGCCCTATCGCACCAACGACAAACCCCAAGGCCGCTGCGGCGAACCTCAAGGTGGCTCATCGCGTCCTGTTCGAGGACGCCACCGCCCTCGCGGCCACGCGGTGCCGCATGGAGGCCGCCCAGCGGGAATATGCTTCCTCCTATGGTCTCACCCCGGCTGGCACCGGGCCTAGCCGACGTGGGGCCGTACGTGACCGCGGCCGCGTGGTTGTCGAAATCCTTGGCAGCAAGATGCCCGTCTACGACACCCCCGCAACCAACTTGCGGACCCTCAAGGTGGCCTACGTGGATTTGGCCATGTTGGAGGGTGAAGAGCGTGCCGCTCATGAGCGCCACATCGAGGAGCTCATCAACGCCACCAACGCGCAGCAGCGCCTGCTCGCGTCGGGCGGCTCCGCCACCGACAGCCCCCATCTCGAGCACGAGGGCACGGGGACTGCTGGTCATCAGCCGGCTCAACATTCCAGCTCCCCTTGAGTCTCTAGCCGCCGGACCAGAACAAACAACCCCCGACACTCTCAGATGCCAGGGAGCGAGCAGCCGACTGTTAGCAGCCGGTGCACCAACGACCCGCCTCGGAACGATCACCACCAAGAAGCGCCGGCATCCGGCAGCTGACACAACCATGGGCACACTCCGCCCCCACGGCGCGAGCGGGAACGGATGGCTCCGCCCGTCATCCGCCCCGAGCTCTCGGCTCGGATCGGGCCGCGTGTCCCCCGCAGCGAGAACGACACCCGCAACCGCATCGACCACCTCACGCTGTCCACGCTCCTCAAGGAGGAGGGCTCGATTGGTCCGGCATGTTTTGGCCCTCGGATCCGCAACGAGCCATTCCCGACCGGCTTCACGCTCCCCCGAGACACTCCGAAGTACAATGGGGCTGCCAAGCCCGAGGACTGGCTGATCGACTATACCACCGCGGTCGGCATCGCCAGGGGGAACAAGCACGTAGCCGTTCGCTACGCCCCCCTCATGTTGATCAGCTCGGCGCGCACCTGGCTCTACAGCCTGGCGGCCGGCAGCATCAACACTTGGACAGACTTCGAGGAGGCCTTCGTCCGCAACTTCATCGACACCTACAAGCGGCCCGGCCATCCCCGCTAACTCGCCATGTGCATTTAGGGGCCAGACGAATCCCACTGCGACTACCTTACTCGGTGGACCGAGCTTCGCAACTCCTACGAGGGGGTGCACGAGGTACAAGCCGTGCAATACTTCATTGAAGGCTGCCGAGACGGCACCCCCCTCAAGCACAAGCTTCTGTGCTCCGAGCCGGCCACGCTTGCCGAGCTCATGACCAAGGCGGACAAGTACGCCACGGCCGATTCGGCCATACGGGTCAAGACGACCCCGCCTGCCAAGGCGACGATGACACCATCAACGTCTCGGGCGGCTACCGACAATCGGCAGCCGCAGAACAACATACGCAAGAATGACTAGCCGGATCCCCGCTACGGGAGCCGGAAGGTCAATACCATCGAGGAGCAGGAGCTGGCTGTCTAGCCTTCCGGCCAGCACCAGTGCACTGGCAATGCTGCCTGGCAGCCGAAGCTCACCTTCGAGCAAATGCTCGACCTCCCCTGCAAGAACCACTCAGGGGCCAAACCCTCTACGCACACGCTCTGACAGTGCAGCTTCTCACATCGATTGGCCCGGGGGGACATCCTTCCGGCTCCTCCCGCGTTGCTAGCCCGTGCGCCGGCCCGAGCCCAAGCTGCCGCCCTAACGCCGGCTCTGGCTCCGGCCCAGAATGACGGTCATTTGATCGACCAGTTCCCCAACCAAGACGACTGTTACATCGTCTTCACCAGTGAAGAGACGGGCAAACATGCTCAATGCTAGCTTCGACGTGAGGTGAACGCCACCATGCCGGTAACTCCCCAGTTCATGCACTGGTCGGAGAAGCCGGTCACTTGGAGCCAGGCCGATCACCCCGTAGTGATGCCGAACCCCGGCAGCTACGCCTTGGTCCTCGACCCCACCATCGCCACTAAGGAACGAACTTGCCGCTTCTCGCGGGTGCTGATAGATGGTGGCAGCAACATCAACATCCTGTACCTTGACACTATGCACAAGCTGGGGCTGAAGATAGAAGACTTGCAGGCGAGCCGGACGGTCTTCCATGGCATCGTGCCTGGGCAGTCCTACTCCCCTGTCGGCAAGATCATGCTCGACGTCCTCTTCGGTGAACCCGGCCACTTCCGCCGCGAGCCGGTGCTGTTCGAGGTCGTGGACCTCGCGAGCCCCTACCACGCGATGTTGGGCATGCCGACCCTTATCAGCTTCATGGCGGTCCCTCATTACGCCTACCTCAAGCTCAAGATGCCGGGCCGCAAGGGAATCATCACCATCACGGGTGACTACAAGATGTCGCTCGAGTGCGCTCGAGACGGAAGCCGGTTTGCTGAGGCCCTGGAGATCGCCGAGGAGAAACGGCAGCTCGACTCGTTTGTGGCCCTTGCTGCCAGCCAGTCAGCCATGCCGGCTCCTCCCTCGCAATCTGTCGGCGAGGCCTCCCTCGAGCTGTCCAAAGACACCAAGCAAATCCCGCTCGACCCGACCAACCTGGCTCAGTGCGTCACCATCGGCTCCCGCCTCAACAGCAAATAGGAAGGCGAGCTCGTCGACTTCCTCCCTGAGAATCGGGACATCTTCGCATGGTCCCCCAAGGACATGCCGGGTGTTCCGAGGAAGTTTGCCGAGCACAAACTCCACGTCCGGCTGGACGTCAAGCCGGCCAAGCAACCCCTGCGCCGTTTCTCCGAGGAGAAGCGGCGTACTATAGGCGAAGAGATCGCCCGTCTGCTTGTAGCCGGGTTCATCATGGAAGTGTTCCATCCGGACTGGCTGGCCAACCCAGTCCTGGTGCTGAAGAAGAACAAGACCTAGCGCATGTGCATCGACTACACCAGCCTGAACAAGGCATGTCCCAAGGACCCGTTCGCTCTGCCGCGGATCGATCAAGTCATCGACTCCACGACCGGCTACGATTTGTTGTCCTTCCTAGACGCCTACTCCGGCTACCACCAGATCAAGCTGGACCCGGAAGACCGGCTCAAGACCTCCTTCATCACCCCCTTTGGGGCCTATTGCTACATCACCATGTCCTTCGGCCTGAAGAACGCAAGTGCCGCCTTCCAACGGTGCATGCAGAAGTGCCTCCTGCCTCAGATAGGCAGGAATGTCCACGTCTACGTCGACGACATCATCGTCGAAACCAAGAAGTCCTTCAGCCTCCTCGACGACCTTCGGGAGACCTTCGCGAACTTGCGTGAGTACAAGATCAAGCTCAACCCGAAGAAGTGTGTCTTCGGCGTCCCGGCCGGTCAACTCTTGGGTTTCTTTGTGTCCGCCCGCGACATCGAAGCTAACCCCGAGAAGATCGGCGCGATCGAGCGCATGCCCAAGCCGACCCGGCTCCGCGACGTCCAAAAGTTCATCGGCTGCCTTGCCTCGCTTAGCCGGTTCATCAGACGGCTGGGGGAGAAGGCCTTTCCCCTCTACGGGCTCCTTCGCAAGACGGCTCTAATCGAGCCGGGTCAAACCAAGAAGCCGGGCATATTCGACTGGCCCGACGAGGTGGATGAGGCTTTCCTTGGCCTCAAGAAGGCTCTCACCCATGCGCCCATCCTGGCCACGCCGACTGAGAAGGAACCCCTGCTCGCCTACATCACGGCGAGCACACGCGTCATCAGCGTCATCCTGGTGGTCGAGCGGCCAGAGGAGGGCAAGTCCCTGCCGGTCCAGCGACCCGTCTACTACCTCAGCGAGGTCCTCTCCGCGTCCAAACAGAACTATCCTCGCTGCCAGAAGATGTGCTATGGCATATACTTCGCCGCCAAGAAGGTCAAGTAGTACTTCCAGGAGCATACCATTACCATGGTGAGCATGGCCCTGCTCGGCGAGATCATGAGCGGCCGGGACTCCACTGGCCGGATTGCCAAATGGGTCATCGCCTTCGCCGATCATGAGATCCGGTACGAGCCAAGAACCGCCATCAAGTCACAGGCGTTGGCTGACTTCCTCGTCGACTGGGCGGAGATGGAGTTCGTCCTGCCTCCCCCAGACTACACGCATTGGCGCATGCATTTCGGCGGCTCGAAAATGAGGACCGGCCTGGGTGCAGGCATAGTCCTCTCCTCCTCGAAGGGTGACCAGCTCAAATACGCCCTCCAGATCCACTTTGCCGCCTCCAACAACGTGGCCGAGTAGGAGGCCATCATCCATGGCCTCCGGCTTGCCAAGGAGATCGGCATCAGGCGCATCCTCTGCTTCGGCGACTCCGCCCTCATGGTGCAGCAAGTCTCTGGAAAATGGGACGCCAGGGATGCCAACATGGCCAGCTACAGCTTCCTCGTACAACAACTCACCGGTTCCTTCGAGGGCTGTGAGTTTCATCATGTCCCACGGGCGGACAACGAGGCGGCGGACGCGCTGGCGAAGATCGGCTCCACCCGGCAGGCCATCCTAGCCGGCGTCTCCCTCGAGCGGCTGCTCAAGCCGTCGATCAATCCTTCATCAGAATCAGAGTCAATCTTCGTGCCGGCGAGCATCACCGGCCCATCGATGGCCCGACTGCCTCTCCGACACCTTCCCCATTAGCTCCCGAACCATCGGCCGCCCTGCCGGCGCCAATCGAGAGAGCGGTGTCCTAGGCGGCCGGCTCCAATGACGTGGCCGTCATGATGATCGTCGACCAGCCGGCCCTGGGGGCCGTGAACTGGTCCCAGGGACTAATCATCCAGTCCCGGGGGCTGGCGAGCTGGTCCCAGGGGCTGGCCATCCGGCCCCGGGGGCTCCCGAGCCGGCCCTCGTCACGGCTCCCTCATGGGCCCAGCCCATCCTAGCGTTTCTCCTACGGGCAAGCTGCCTCTGGACAAGGCTTTGGCAAGGAAAATCCAACGCCAGGCCATGGCATACAACATCATCAACAATGAGCTCGTCCACCGTAGCACCACCGGCATCTTCCAGCGATGCGTCGAGCCGGAAAAGGGTCTGGAGATCCTCCTCGACATCCATCAGGGTGAGTGCGGGCACCACGCCACCTCCAGGACCCTGGTGGCCAAGGCTTTCCGCCATGGCTTCTTTTGGCTGACTGCCCTCGAGGCGGCCAAGAAGTTGGTCGATGAGTGTGAGGGCTGCCAACGCTTCAGCACGCAGAGCCACCTGCCGGTAATAGCCCTCCAAACCATCCCCCTCTCATGGCCCTTCATCGTTTGGGGGCTGGACATGGTGGCCCCATTCAAGACCTCTCGAGGCGGCACGACGCACTTGCTGGTAGCTGTCGACAAATTAACCAAGTGGATCGAGGCGCGGCTGATCAAGAAGCTGGACGGCCCCACGACTGTTCGGTTCATCGATGACATCATGGTGCGCTACGGCATCCCCCACAACATCATCACCGACAACGGCACAAACTTCGCCAAGGGCGCACTCGCATGTTTCTGCTCCAAGCAGGGAATCCGGCTCGACCTGACCTCCGTTGCTCATCCACAGTCAAACGGCCAGGTCGAGAGGGCGAACGGCCTCATTCTGTCCGACATCAAGCCCCGGCTCGTGACGCCGCTGGTAAGGTCGGCCGACTGCTGGATCGATGAGCTGCCGGCCGTCCTTTGGAGTCTCAGGACCACCCCGAACCGTTCAACCAGCTACACTCCCTTCTTTCTTGTGTACGGGTTCGAGGCGATCATCCCCACCGACATCGAGTTTGATTCGCCTCGGGTCGCCCTATACACGGAGAAGGACGCAAAGGAGGCAAGAGAAGACGGCGTCGACCTACTCGAGGAAGCTCGTGAACTGGCCTTGAGTCGGACGGCAATCTACCAGCAGAAGCTCCAGCATTACCATAGCAAGCGGATCCGACCACTCTCCTTTCGCGAAGGGGACCTGGTCCTTAGGCGGATCCAACGAACAGCCGGACAACACAAGTTGTCCTCCCCATGGGAGGGCCCGTTCTGTTGGGAGACGTAGTAGCAAATCAAAATTTTCCTATGTGTCACCAAGATCTATCTATGGAGAAACCAGCAACGAGTGGGGAGAATTGCATCTTCATACCTTTGAAGATCTCTAAGAGGAAGCATTACAAGAACGCAATTGATGGAGTCGTACTCGCAGCGATTCAGATCGCGGTGGATTCCGATCTAAGCGCCGAACAACGACGCCTCCGCGTTCAACACATGTGCAACACGGTGACGTCTCCTACGCCTTGATCCAGCAAGGAGGAAGGAGAGGTTGGGCGAGGGCTCCAATAGCAGCACAACGGCGTGGTGGTGGTGGAGTAGCAAGGTATTCCGGCAGGGCTTCGCCTAAGCGCTGCGGAGGAGGAAGAAGAGAGGTAGGGCTTTGCCGTGAGAGAGAGAGTTCAGATCTGTTCTCAAAAGGCCAAAACCTCAAGTATATATAGGAGGAGGGAGAGGGAGGGCTGCCTTGGCCCCTCCTCCAAAGAGGAGGGCTTCAGCCGAAGTGGGGATAGAGTCCACCTCCCACAAGGGAGGTGGATCTCCTCTTTTAAAACCCTTTGCCCTTTATCTCCAGATCTCCAGCCGCATGGGCCTTTCTAGAAGGTCTTGGACAGCCCACAAAGGGCTGGCACACCTCCTCTAAGGTCCCATGAAGTCCTTTGGTCGTCACACCCCTCCCGGGGGTCCTCCGGCACCCTCCCGGCAGTCCCGGTACACTACCGATGAGCCCGAAAACTTTCCGGTGACCAAAACTGGACTTCCTATATATCAATCTTTACCTCCAGACCATTCCGGATCTCCTCGTGACGTACGGGATCTCATCCGAGACTCCGAACAAATTTCGGTAATCACGTATACCATTTCCCTATAACCCTAGCGTCATCGAACCTTAAGTGTGTAGACCCTACGGGTTCGGGAGACATGTAGACATGACCGAGACACCTCTCCGGTCAATAACCAACAGCGGGATATGGATACCCATGTTGGCTCCCACATGCTCCATGATGATCTCATCGGATGAACCACGATGTCGGGGATTCAATCAATCCCGTATACAATTCCCTTTGTCTATCGGTATGATACTTGCCCGAGATTCGATCGTCGGTATCTCTATACCTTGTTCGATCTCGTTACCGGCAAGTCTCTTTACTCATTCCGTAATACATCATCCCGTGACTAACTCCTTGGTCACATTGAGCTCATTATGATGATGTCTTACCGAGTGGGCCCAGAGATACCTCTCCGTCACACGGAGTGACAAATCCCAGTCTTGATTTGTGCCAACCCAACAGACACTTTCGGAGATACCCGTAGTGCACCTTTATAGCCACCCAGTTACGTTGTGGCGTTTGGCACACCCAAAGCATTCCTACGGTATCCGGGAGTTGCACAATCTCATGGTCTAAGGAAACGATACTTGACATTGAAAAGCCTTAGCAAACGAACTACACGATCTTGTGCTATGCTTAGGATTGGGTCTTGTCCATCACATCATTCTCCTAATGATGTGATCCCATTATCAACGACATCCAATGTCCATGGTCATGAAACCGTGACCATCAATTGATCAACGAGCTAGTCAACTAGAGGCTCACTAGGGACATGTTGTGGTCTATGTATTCACACATGTATTATGGTTTCCGGTTAACACAATTATAGCATGAACAATAGACAATTATCATGAACAAGGAAATACAATAATAACCATTTTATTATAGCCTCTAGGGCATATTTCCAACAGTCTCCCACTTGCACTAGAGTCAATAATCTAGTTACATTGTGATGAATCGTACACCCATAGCATTCTGGTGTTGATCATGTTTTGCTCATGAGAAAGGTTTAGTCAACGGATCTGCGACAATCAGATCCGTATGCACTTTACAAATATCTATATCTCCCTCCTGAATGTAATCACGGATGGAGTTGAACCGGCGCTTGATATGTCTTGTCTTCTTGTGAAACCTGGACTCCTTCGCATGGGCAATAGCTCCAGTGTTGTCACAGAATAGAGTCATCGGGCCCGACGCACTTGGAATTACTCCTAGGTCGGTGATGAACTACTTCATCTAGACTCCTTCCTTTGCTGCTTCCGAAGCAGCTATGTACTCTGCTTCACATGTAGATGCCGCCACGACGCTTTGCTTGCTGTTGCACCAGCTGACTGCCCCTCCGTTCAAAACATACACGTATCCGGTTTGCGACTTGGAGTCGTCCGGATCCGTGTCGAAGCTAGCATCGACGTAACCCTTTACGACGAGCTCTTCGGCACCTCCATATATGAGAAACATGTCCTTTGTCCTTTTCAGATACTTCAGGATGTTCTTGACCGCTGTCCAGTGTTCCGCTCCGGGATCACTTTGGTACCTCCCTACCAAACTTATGGCAAGGTTCACATCAGGTCTGGTACACAGCATGGCATACATAACAAAGCCTATGGCTGAAGCATAGGGGATGGCACTCATCTCTTTTCTATCCTTTGCCGTGGTCGGGCATTGAGTCGTACTCAATCTCACACCTTGTAACACAGGCAAGAACCCCTTCTTGGACTGATCCATATTGAACTTCTTCAATATCTTTTCAAGGTATGTGCTTTGTGAAAGACCTATGAGGCGGCTCGATCTATCTCTATAGATCTTAATACCTAATATGTAAGCAGCTTCTCCAAGGTCCTTCATTGAAAAACACTTATTCAAGTAGGCCTTTACACTTTCCAAGAGTTCTATATCATTTCCCATTATCAGTATGTCATCCACATATAATACGAGAAATGCTACAGAGCTCCCACTCACTTTCTTGTAAATATAGGGTTCTCCATAAACCTGTACAAACCCAAACGCTTTAATCACTTCATTAAAGCGAATGTTCCAACTCCGAGATGCTTGCACCAGCCCATAGATGGAGCGCTGGAGCTTGCATACCTTGTTAGCATCTTTAGGATCGACAAAACCTTCCGGCTGCATCATATACAATTCTTCCTTGAGGAAGCCATTAAGGAATGCCGTTTTGACGTCCATTTGCCAGATCTCATAATCATAAAATGCGACAATTTCTAACATGATTCGGACAGACTTCAGCATCGCTACGGGTGAGAAAGTCTCATCGTAGTCAACTCCTTGAACTTGTCGATAACCCTTAGCGACAAGCCGAGCCTTATAGATGGTCACATTACCATCCGCGTCAGTCTTCTTCTTAAAGATCCATTTATTTTCAATGGCTCGCTTATCATCACGCAAGTCCACCAAAGTCCATACTTTGTTCTCATACATGGATCCTATCTCGGATTTCATGGCTTCAAGCCATTTGTTGGAATCCGGGCCCGCCATTGCTTCTTCATAGTTCGAAGGTTCACCGTTGTCTAACAACATGATCTCTAGGACAGGGTTGTCGTACCACTCTGGTGCGGAATGTGTCCTAGTGGACCTTCGACATTCAATAGTAACTTGATCTGAAGTTTCATGATCATCATCATTAACTTCCTCTCCAGCCGGTGTAGGCTCCATAGAAACAACTTCCTGTGCTGCGCTACTCTCCGGTTCGAGTGGAGGTACAATTACCTCATCAAGTTCTATTTTCCTCCCACTTACTTCTTTCGAGAGAAACTCTTTCTCGAGAAAGGATCCATTCTTGGCAACAAAGACTTTGCCCTCGGATCGTAGGTATAAGGTATACCCAATAGTCTCTTTGGGATATCCTATGAAGACACACTTTTCCGCTTTGGGTTCGAGCTTCTCAGGTTGAAGTTTCTTCACATAAGCATCACATCCCCAAACTTTTAGAAACGAAAGCTTAGGTTTCTTTCCAAACCATAATTCATACAGTGTCGTCTCAACGGATTTTGACGGTGCCCTATTTAAAGTGAATGCGGCAGTCTCTAATGCATATCCCCAAAATGATAGCGGTAAGTCAGTAAGAGACATCATAGATTGTACCATATCTAATAGAGTGCGATTACAACATTCAGACACACCATTTCACTAAGGTGTGCCAGGCGGCGTGAGTTGTGAAACAATTCCACATTTCCTTAGGTGCGTGCCAAACTCGTGACTTAAATATTCTCCGCCACGATCAGATCGTAGGCACTTTATTTTCCTGTCACGTTGATTCTCTACCTCACTCTGAAATTCCTTGAACCTTTCAAAAGTTTCAGACTTATGTTTCATTAACTAGACATACCCATATCTACTCAAGTCAGCAGTGAGGGTGAGAACATAACGGTAGCCACCACGAGCCTCGACACTCATTGGACCGCATACATCGGTATGTATTATTTCCAACAAGTTAGTTGCTCGCTCCATTGTTCCGGACAACGGAGTCTTAGTCATCTTGCCCATGAGGCATGGTTCGCACGTGTCAAATGATTCGAAATCAAGAGACTCCAAAAGTCCATCAGTATGGAGCTTCTTCATACGTTTGACACCAATATGACCAAGGCGGCAGTGCCACATGTAAGTGGGACTATCGTTATCAACCTTACACTTTTTGGTACTCACACTATGGACATGTGTAACATCACGTTCAAGATTCATCAAAAATAAACCATTGACCAGCGGGGCATGACCATAAAACATTTCTCTCATATAAATAGAACAACCATTATTCTCAGATTTAAATGAGTAGCCATCTCGCATCAAGCGAGATCCAGATACAATGTTCATGCTCAAAGTTGGTACTAAATAACAATTATTAAGGTTTAACACTAATCCCGAAGGTAGATGTAGAGGTAGCGTGCCGACGGCGATCACATCGACCTTGGAACCATTCCCGACGCGCATCGTCACCTCCTCCTTTGTCAGCCTCCGCTTATTCCGCAGCTCCTGCTTGGAGTTACAAATGTGAGCAACTGCACCGGTATCAAATACCCAAGAGCTACTACGAGCGCTGGTTAGGTACACATCAATAACAAGTATATCACATATACCTTTAATGTTGCCGTCCTTCTTATCCGCTAAGTACTTGGGGCAGTTCCGCTTCCAGTGACCGGTACCCTTGCAATAAAAACACTCAATCTCAGGCTTGGGTCCATTCTTGTTCTTCTTCTTCCCGGCAACTTGCTTACCGGGCGCGGCAATAGCTTTTCCGTCCTTCTTACCCTTGCCTTTCTTGAAACTAGTGGTCTTATTCACCATCAACACTTGATGCTCCTTTTTGATCTCGACCTCTGCTGATTTCAGCATCGAGTACAACTCAGGAATGGACTTCTCCATCCCTTGCATGTTGTAGTTCATCACAAAGCTCTTGTAGCTAGGTGGAAGCGTCTGGAGGATTCTGTCAATGACCGAGTCATCCGGGAGATTAACTCCCAGCTGAGTCAAGCGGTTGTGTAGCCCAGACGTCTTGAGGATGTGCTCACTGACAGAACTATTCTCCTCCATCTTACAGCTGAAGAACTTGTTAGAGACTTCATATCTCTCGACCCGGGCATGAGCTTGGAAAACCAGTTTCAGCTCTTGGAACATCTCATATGCTCCGTGTTGCTCAAAACGCTTTTGGAGCCCCGGTTCTAAACTGTAAAGCATGCCGCACTGAACAATGGAGTAATCATCGCAGCGAGAATGCCAAGCGTTCGCAACGTCTTGCTCTGCTGGGAGAAGGGGTGGGTCACCTAGTGGTGCATCAAGGACATACAATTTCTTGGAAGCTATGAGGATGATCCTCAAGCCACGGACCCAGTCCGCATAGTTGCTTCCATCATCTTTTAGCTTGGTTTTCTCTAGGAACGCGTTGAAATTGAGGGTGACATTCGCGTTGGCCATTGGATCTACAATATAGATTGTAAAGATAATTTTAGACTAAGTTCATGATAATTAAGTTCACATAATCAAATTATTTAATGAACTCCCACTTAGATAGACATCTCTCTAGTCATCCAAGTGACACATGATCCATGTCAACTAGCCCGTGTCCGATCATCACGTGAGACGGACTAGTCATCCATGGTGAACATCTCCATGTTGATCGTATCTTCCATACGACTCATGTTCGACCTTTCGGTCTTCCGTGTTCCGAGGCCATGTCTGTACATGCTAGGCTCATCAAGTCAACCTAAGTGTTTCGCGTGTGTAAATATGGCTTACACCCGTTGTATGCGAACGTTAGAACCTATCACACCCGATCATCACGTGGTGCTTCGGAACAACGATCCTTAGCAACGGTGCACAGTCAGGGTGAACACTTTTCTTAAAATTTTAGTGAGAGATCATCTTATTTACTACCGTCGTTCTAGGAAAATAAGATGTAAACATGATAAACATCACATGCAATCAATATAGTGACATGATATGGCCATTATCATCTTGCTCCTTTGATCTCCATCTTCGGGGCACCATGATCATCACTGTCACCGACACGACACCATGATCTCCATCATCATGATCTCCATCACTGTGTCTTCATGAAGTTGTCTTGCCAACTATTACTTCTACTACTATGGATAACGTTTAGCAATAAAGTAAAGTAATTACATGGCGTTTATGATTGACACGCAGGTCATACAATAAAATAAGACAACTCCTATGGCTCCTGCCGGTTGTCATACTCATCGACATGCAAGTCGTGAATCCTATTACAAGAACATGATCAATCTCATACATCACAATGCATTACATCACATCCTTTGGCCATATCACATCACAAGGCATATGCTGCAAAAACAAGTTAGACGTCCTCTAATTTGTAGTTGCAAGTTTTTACGTGGCTGCTATAGGTTACTAGCAAGAACGTTTCTTACCTACGTCAAAATCACAACGTGATATGCCAATTGATATTTACCCTTCATAAGGACCCTTTTCATCGAATCCAATCCGACTAAGGTGGGAGAGACAGACACCCGCTAGCCACCTTACGCAAAAAGTGCATGTCAGGCGGTGGAACCAGTCTCACGTAAGCGTACGTGTAAAGTTGGTCTGGGCCGCTTCATCCCATAATACCGCCGAATCAAGATAAGACTAGTAGTGGTAAGCAAATTAACAAAATCGACGCCCACAACTGCTTTGTGTTCTACTCGTGCATAGATTCTACGCATAGACCTAGCTCATGATGCCACTGTTGGGAGACGTAGTAGTAAATCAAAATTTTCCTACATGTCACCAAGATCTATCTATGGAGAAACCAGCAACGAGTGGGGAGAGATTGCATCTTCATACCTTTAAAGATTGCTAAGCGGAAGCGTTACAAGAACGCGATTGATGGAGTCGTACTCGCAGCGATTCAGATCGCGGTGGATTCCGATCTAAGTGCCGAACAACGGCGCCTCCGCGTTCAACACACGTGCAGCCCGGTGACGTCTCCTATGCCTTGATCCAGCAAGGAGGAAGGAGAGGTTGGAGAAGGGCTCCAACAGCAGCACGACGGCGTGGTGGTGGTGGAGTAGCAAGGTATTCCGCCAGGGCTTCACCTAAGCGCTGCGGAGGAGGAAGAAGAGAGGTAGGGCTTTGCCGTGAGAGAGAGAGAGAGTTCAGATCTATTCTCAAAAGGCCAAAACCTCAAGTATATATAGGAGGAGGGAGAGGGAGGGCTGCCTTGGCTCCTCCTCCAAAGAGGAGGGCTTCGGCCGAAGTGGGGATAGAGTCCACCTCCCACAAGGGAGGTGGATCTCCTCTTTTAAAACCCTTTGCCCTTTATCTCCAGATCTCCAGCCGCATGGGACCTTCTAGAAGGTCTTGGCCAGACCACAAAGGGCTGGCACACCTCCTCTAAGGGCCCACGAAGTCCTTTGGTCGTCACACCCCTCCCGAGGGTCCTCCGGCACCCTCCCGGCACTCCCGGTACACTACCGATGAGCCCGAAAACTTTCCGGTGACCAAAACTGGACTTCCTATATATCAATCTTTACCTCCGGACCATTCCGGAGCTCCTCGTGACGTCCGGGATCTCATCCGGGACTTCGAACAACTTTTGGTAATCACATATACCATTTCCCTATAACCCTAGCGTCATCGAACCTTAAGTGTGTAGACCCTACGGGTTCGGGAGACATGTAGACATGACCGAGACACCTCTCCGGTCAATAACCAACAGCGGGATCTGGATACCCATGTTGGCTCCCACATGCTCCACGATGATCTCATTGGATGAACCACGATGTCGGGGATTCAATCAATCTCGTATACAATTCCCTTTGTCTATCGGTATGATACTTTCCCGAGAGTCGATCGTCGGTATCTCTGTACCTTGTTCAATCTCGTTACCGGCAAGTCTCTTTACTCGTTCCGTAATACATCATCCCGTGACTAACTCCTTGGTCACATTGAGCTCATTATGATGATGTCTTACCGAGTGGGCCCAGAGATACCTCTCCGTCACACGGAGTGACAAATCCTAGTCTTGATTCGTGCCAACCCAACAGACACTTTCGGAGATACCCGTAGTGCACCTTTATAGCCACCCAGTTACGTTGTGACGTTTGGCACACCCAAAGAATTCCTACGGTATCCGGGAGTTGCACAATCTCATGGTCTAAGGAAACGATACTTGACATTAAAAAGCTTTAGCAAACGAACTACACGATCTTGTGCTATGCTTAGGATTGGGTCTTGTCCATCACATCATTCTCCTAATGATGTGATCCCGTTATCAACGACATCCAATGTCCATGGTCATGAAACCGTGACCATCAATTGATCAACGAGCTAGTCAACTAGAGGCTCACTAGGGACATGTTGTGGTCTATGTATTCACACATGTATTATGGTTTCCGGTTAACACAATTATAGCATGAACAATAGACAATTATCATGAACAAGGAAATACAATAATAACCATTTTATCATTGCCTCTAGGGCATATTTCCAACACGTTCATCATCAACAAGGCATTACACAACAACGCGTACTACCTAATAGATGCCCAGAAGCCGCAGAAACGCAAAAGAGACGCCTCCGGCGAGGAGATGGAGCACCCATGGAATGCGGTGCTCCTCCGCCTGTTCTACTGCTGAAAAAACCGATGTATGTATGTATCCCTACCCTTTTGGGCTTATGAATGCAAAGGGTGCCCCAGGCCAGCTCTTGGGCACGCTCTGTTTCGTTTCCTCCAGAAGATTCCTCGCTCACCGGTTCCTTGACCCGGCTCCTGGGCCCAGGGGCTCGTCGGCTGGTCTTAGGACGTTTCCCCTAGAAATTTGCTAAGTAGTGTGAGCCGGCCAAACCTCCCCACCCTACCAGCTACAGAACCGGCTCCCGGCTGTCCGGCTGACGGGGCCTCGGGGCGGCAAGCTTTTGCTCACATGAAGAGTCAAACGAAAGGGGATCCCAGCTAGGCCTAGCCGGACCACCGCCTTGCCTCTTCCACTCTACTTATCCCAAAGAACCCTCGCGACTCCTAAGTCCCGAACCGGCTCCCTCGAGGCAGACTCCCCGACCCAGCTATAGACTGCCCCCCGGCTGTCGGGCTGGCGGGGCCAAAACCTAAGGGGAAACGGAGAAGGACCCAAAAAAACCAAGAGGGCAAAAAGGGATAAGAACAAGTCGGCAGGAGAAATAAGGCAAACACACTAGATTTTACAACACAAACGTTAAGACAAAAGTGGCCCACGGCCAGCATGGTTCATTACATAAACACCCCCAGTGGGTGGAATTGAGCATAACTTGCAGGAAAGAAATAAGATAGAAAAAAACGCCCGGGGGCTCAGGCCACCGGGGCATTGCCAGTCGGCACGGCCCCAACCGGCGCATTGCTGGGCGGCTCGACTCTCGCCTCGGAGGTGGTCGCGGCTTCGAAGAGGCCTCCACGGTCCCGGCTATCTCATCGCTAGAGTCGGTGCTCTCCTCGGCGACCTCCTTGTTCGCTGGGCCTTGAGGGATGTCGAAGGAGTCTTCGGGCAACGGCTCGCCGTCCTTGCAAAGCACCGGCAGGAACTCGTCTGCATCGACGTACGACGCGAGCTCGTTGGCCCGGAGGACGAGGGCCGGCTGACGGGCCTCCCGCTCCGCGTCCAACTCGTCGTGCATGGTGGCCAGCCGGCCCAGATCGACACCTCGATACCATGAGGTGACGAATCGGAGCGTCATCTGCGCACCGGCCCGGGCCGCCGACGCCTTCCAGGCTTCGAGCCGGGCCACGATCTGCTCCAGCCACAAGGCCACGCGATTTGCCGGAGCTCCCCCGTGGCCCGGCCACAGAGCGGC
Source organism: Hordeum marinum (assembly GCA_022496015.1). NCBI lineage: Eukaryota > Viridiplantae > Streptophyta > Magnoliopsida > Poales > Poaceae > Hordeum > Hordeum marinum. The sequence continues at coordinate 341,802,568 of CM039675.1, forward strand.
GATGACCTCCTTTCCGGCCATCTTCAGCCGGTCCACGCTTCGTTCAGGATGGGTCAGCCGGTACTCGATGGCGACCCCAATCTCGTCCACGTCCCACGGGGCCTCCTTCTCAATGGAGCGACCCTGCTCTCGAAGGTACTCCCGATGCTCCTCGACGACGCACGTAGCGCGATGCTGAGTCTCTAGGAAGCGCCCTAAGGGAAAGAAGAAGAAGAAGAAAGAAAGGAAAATCAAAACACAAGAACCAGCAAAGGAAAAAAGCGACCATCTGGAGAAGAGAAAGAAAGGCACTTACCCTCAATGGCGTCATCCACCCCAAGGGCGAAGTTGAGCGCCGCCGTCCGCTCCGTCTCCACAGCCGCCTCCGACGCAGCAAGGGAGCTCCGGACCTCCTCAAGCTTCCTCTCGAGGCGGGTCACTTCGTCTTGGAGGGCGGCGTGTAATGCCCCGGACACACCCGCTGGTAGTCGTTACTCCTGGAGGGATCTAGATTAGCCTCACAGATCAATACTAGTCTTTTCTGCGCACTTTGCCCTCACTCAACCGCACCCGGGACCAACTTCCCGGTCGGTCACCCATCTTAGAACTACTCCAAGCCAAGCACTTCGAATGGGCTACAGGAAAAGAAAGAATTCCTTATTGATATGAGTAGTCTATCATCCCTAATATGCCAGACTATTACATACACCACCACTCAGATGAACCAACGTCCTCGTCAGGTCACAGGAACGTTACCTCTTGGCACAAACGTCTATGCTTCCAGTCCGATACATGTGTCATTCCGTGTGCCACGACGGGTCACCAACTTCGTGAACAACATGACCGCGCACCTGTCGGCAAACATCCGTGTAACCGGGAGGGTCGGCTCCGATACCAACTTGTAACGCCCCGAACACACCCGCCGATAGTCGTTACTCCTGGTGAGATCTAGACTGGCCTCACAGATCAATACTAGTCTTTTCTGCGTACTTTGTCCTCACTCATGCGCACCCAGGACGAACTTCCCGATCGGTCACCCATCTTAAAACTACTCCAAGCCAAGCACGCTTAACCTGGGAGTTCTGTTCGAATGGGCTCCCGGAAAAGAAGGAATTCCTTATTGATATGAGTAGTCTATCATCCCTAATATGCCAGGCTATTACACGGCGGTCCTTCGGGCGGCATCAGCCGCCTCCTTGAGAGCCATCTCCTGGGCTGCCATCTCTTTCGCCGCCTCGGCCTTGAGCCGGTCCCAGGCCGCCTCCCCATTCGCCAGCAGCGCGGCCAACCGGTCCTTCTCCTGCACGGCCGCCTGGACGACTTGCGCCAACCGGTCCCGCTCAGAGATGATTCCGGTCTTCTCGTCCTGAAGGGCGATGAGGTCACCTGCGAGGCAAAGTTGCAAGCGTCAGCCGACTCCCGGGGGCTACACTCCCCTCTTGCGAAGTTCAACTGACCTTGCACGCGCGTCAGCCCCTCCTCCAAGCGGTGGAGGTCGTGTTCGCGACAGTCATGGATGCCGACCGCCTCCTCGAACAGCTTCTGCCACAGGGAGGTTCCCTCTTGTCACGAGAAGGCAAAGATCAGGGCATGATCAAAAGAGATCTGGCCCGGCTGCCCGTCAGCCAGTCAGCCGGCCCGTATCTCGGGGGCTACACCCAGTGGGTGCGCTTGCACGCCCCCACTATGAATCCTAAGACAATGGAAAACGACCGTTCTTACCTCGGCATGCTGTAGGGCAGCGTCTGCTGCCTCCATGAACCGGGCCAGCTCCTGCCAGCACAGGTCCAAGACGCTCCCCAAATCCCCGAAGGAGGGGACCGGTCCGCCCACTTGGGGAGCCGGCAGGGCCAGCACGCGCGGTAGCGCTTCCCAATCTTGGAGTACCTCCTGCATTGTTCGCAGGGTCCTCCAGCTCGGCCACCGTTGCCACTTGGGCTCGCTGCGGCGCTGGCCGCCGAGGGCGGGTTGATGATGGCAATGGTCTGGGAGTCACCTCCCGCTGGCCCTCCGCCCGACGCCGTCGCCGCCTTCGCCTCCTGCCGCTCCGGCGCGATGATCGCAACGGAGGGCGCCTTCGCCTCCGTGGCCGCCGCCTTCGGCGCCACCTCCGACGCTGCCTCCGGGGCCGTCGGGGCCTCTGGCACGTTAGCCCGAGCCGACTCGGTCGCAGGTGGGGTCACGACCGGCACCTCGGTCCAGGCCACCTCGGGCGCCGGCTCCGCCGTTGTCGCCCTCTCTTGGGCCGCCTCCTCCGCGGACGGAGGCACCGGCGTTTCCATGGCTGCCCCTCGCGGCTTGCTCGACGGAGGCCGCGACATCCGAGTCGACTCCGCCGCCGAGTTAGATGCCCGCGGGGGATCCACGGACCCCCTCCGCCTCCGACTGCTCGAGGTTCCGGAGTGCGAGGCTCCTCCTCGCGTGCCAGACTTAGAGGCTCGCAGCTCCGCGAGTCTCGTCTTCTCCTCCCGCTGGGTGGCCGCGTGCTCGCGGGCCAGCCAAATGGCAGCACCCATCGCATCCCCCGCCGGCTCCCCCTCGTGGAGCTCGATGGGGTCCCTGCAACACCGAAGGACCGGTCACCTACCGACTTGTGACCCGGAAAAAGAACAAACAAATGGAAGGAAGACTTACCCGATGACAAGGGGTAAGGCCCGCCTGCCGCGCGGCGGCGGCTTCCGCACCACCACCTTCACCCACTTGGGGACTGGTGGCGGGGCTGCCGACCCCTCCTGGGCCAGCCTCTTCATTTGGCCGACTGATCCGGCCGCCGGGTATTGAGCCGGCCACTCCTCGCTCCTCCGACCCTGGCGCGTTGAGGGAGGAGGCTCGTTCAGAATCATTATGCCATCGTTATCATTGTCGTCCGTCTAGTCTCTGATCGATGGGGCAAGAGGGAACTCACCCGCTTCGCTGGGCTCCCCGGCCGTGCCAGATCCTCCGGCTCTGCTGGGGGCACTGGCTCGCGGGTCCACCGGCTCGTCGGCTCCTCCCGAGGAGTCCACCTCTTCCTTCGGAGGGCCCCCCGTATCATAGTCTTCAGATTCAGAGTTTTCATGCTCCGCCTCGAAGATCTGAGGGTGCGGGCCGTCCAGCGGGTTCTATTGCACCAGCAGCTGCGGTCAGCGCGACTAAGTAAGTTCTCTAGCCGGCTACTGGCTGTGAAGCATCAAATGAAGGAAGGACCGCCTCGACAAAAGACTTACCAGGGGGGCCAGTTGATGCGGTCATATGGCTCCATGCCGAAGGACCATGACGTGGGCTTCAGTTTGAATGTCATAAGGACGTTCACCTGCTTCGCCACCTTAGCCGGCGTCGGATCGATAGTGGATAGCCGGCAGGGGTCACGCCGGCCGAACATGTCGCAGATGCGGTGTGGCCTCAGCTGGAGGGGCAACACCCGGTGCGAGATGAATGCCGCCACCAGATCGGCGATGAACAGCCCCTCAGAGCTCTTCAACAGCGCGAGCCGGTCGAGCTCCTCCAGGGCCACGCCCTGCGGGGCAGCCCCCAGCCAGTTCATCTGGCTGGAATGCACGTCGACGAACGACGGCAGCCGGATGTAGTCCATGCTCGGATTGGCGTTCTTCACATAGAAGAATGTTTGGTGCCACCCCTTGACGGAGTCGATGAGAGAAAGAGGGAGGAAGCACGTGACGCCGTGGCAGCACACCATCGTGCCCCCGCAAGCATTGACTTTCAGCGGCTTGAAGTAGAAGAGCGCATTGAAGAAGTCAATGAAGGGGGAACACCGAGGTACCCCTCGCACAGCGTCACGAAGGCAGAGAGATACAACATCGCGTTGGGGCCGAGATGGTGCGGCTGGAGGTCGAAGGTATCAAGAAAAAGGCGGAAGAAGAGACTCACCGGGAGCCCGAAGCCCCAGGAGAAGTGCCACAGGAACATGACGTGTTCCCCTGGCTGTGGCGCCGGCGCCAGCTCGTCGCCTGGCGCGTGCACCACCACCCGCTCTGCCGATGGCAGCTTGCGCGCACGACAGAGCTTCGCAATATCGGCCTCTCCAAAGACGGAGCCGGCCCAGATCCCTCCGAGTCCGTCAGCCATCTTGGCGGTGGGGCGGCTCGTGGGCGCGAGTGCAGGCTCGGGCATGGTGACACACGAGGGGGCGAGGAGGACGCAAAAGAGCAAGAAGATGAACAACAAGAGAGCAAGCGAGGCGCAGGTGTCTCCGCCCACCGCCCTCCCTCCCCTTTTATAGGGGAGGCCACGACCGGGGGACGTGGGATTAACTGCACACACTTCCCCGGAAACCCCATGCGCGTGGGTGGCCCCGCGCAGTAACAACCGCTTCGGGGCGGAGAGGATCTCGACCTGCGCCCCGAGGCCTACCGGGCTACGACCAGGACCTAGCGGGCTAGGCCCAGGCCGACGTCCCGTCTCCCCCGCGTGCACGGGGCCCGCCGCATCATTACTTGCCGCGTGGCGCGCGACGAGCCGACGCGGGTCCCGGGGCGATGCACCGGTACCTGAGGCGTCGGATCCAATTGCAGATTCGGCTGCCCTTTCAGCTTTGTGCCGGAGGCAGGTATCGCTGGGGGGAAGCCGCCGGCTCCCCTCCGTCCGTCGGATGCGGGCCCCCACCGGCTTCGGGGACTACTGACGGGGTTATTACCCCCAGGTATGCCAAAGCAATGGGGTCATTCCTCTCCCGCTTCAAAGAAGAACAACGCTGACCAGCTGGTCATGGCCGGCTGGAGGACGTCCGGCTTGAGCCGATGCCGGCTGGCGCTCCGGACGGCTAGTCAAGGAGTCGACTCGACCCGCGGCCGGCAGGGCGCGGCCAGCTACCTCTGGGCCGCCTCCTCCGTTGACCCTGGGACGGTCATGCAATGACCCGTCCCTCTGCAAGCGGGTATGACGACACGACACGACTGACACGACGGGCGGCCCTGTGGCTACAATGTCCGCTGACGCACTGCAGCGCATGGCTGCAGTCCGGCCGTCCCGGCCGCTGACTTCGGCGAGTGCGACCGGGCGAGAGAACAGTGCCGGCACGCCCTCGCCCACTCGATTACCTGCCTCGGCGTGGCTACAGTACCGCCGGCCGTACCGGAGACCTCGGCTGGCTGGCGCTAGACGATGCCTCCCGGGCGGCCATGCCGTGGCAGGTAGGCAAGAGCCAATCACAGAGCCGGCTGGCGGGCCCTAGCAGGGGACATGACTACTCAGCGGTGGACCCCATGGACGATGCGACGACGCAAAGGGTGGGACCCCCTGGCCAGCCGGAGAGACTGCTAGCCGGGTCCCCCACCCCTGTACTTTAGATATATTGTAGAGCCGAGGGGTTGACCTATAACCCCCCCGAGCCCCCCATGCAACGGGGACGATCGATCACACCTGCACACCCGAAGAACTCCCAAAACCCCTCTAGTAGCAGAGGAAGACGAGCCGGCTACTCCTTCTTCCTCCTCTAGACACAGCTCCAGGAGCACCCTTGTACACATATCCATCCATCCAAGTAAACCAAGCAGGACTAGGGGTTTTACCTCCCTCGGAGGGCCCCGAACCTGGGTACATCGTGTGTCATCACCGCTAGTGCCCAATCTCGCACCCGGATCCCGTCAGCGTCCTCCGGCCCCAACCACCTACGATAAGCCACCCTATGGCATCTATCGTGAGAAAACGACGACATCCAACACGGTAGAATTTGGATCACAATTTAACAATCTCCACCTTGAGCCAAATTCCCTCCAGTAGTCGAAGAAAGTAAAGAACTCCATCCAAATTAGCATAAACACCTTGTGCGTCAAAGTCCATAGGACTAGTGAGAAATACCAGCTAAGCCTAAGCAAAGCTCAAACTTATTGGTAGGAACTGGCTTTGTCATCATATCAACAGGATTATCATGCATACTTATCTTGCATACCTTCAAATCACCTTCAGCAACGACATCTCAAATATAGTGATATCTAACATCAATGTGCTTTGTTCTCTCATGATACATTGGATTCTTTGTAAGATATATAGCACTTTGATTGTCCGAAAATACGGTAGGACAAGATGAATCTCCACAAAGCTCAGTGTATAGACATCTCAACCAGATAGCTTCTTTGCATGCCTCGGAAATAGCCATATACTCGGCATCGGTAGTGGAACAAGCCACAATAGACTACAAAGTTGCTCTCCAACTCACAGCACAACCACCAATGGTGAAAACATAACCTATGAGTGATCATCTCTTATCCAAATCACCAGCAAAATCAGAATCAACAAAACCAACAAGTCCATCTCCAGTTTTCCCAAACTTTAAATAAGCATTAGAAGTACCTCACAGGTATCTAAAAATCCACTAAACTGCTTTCGAATGCTCTTTTCCAGGATTAGCCATGTATCTACTGACAACACTCAATGCATAAGATAAATCCGGACGAGAACAAACCATGGCATACATAAGTGAACCAACTGCACTCGAATAGGGAACTCTAGACATGTACTCAATATCTGCATCTGACTCAGGACATAAGGCTAATGATAATTTAAAGTGTGCAGCAAACGGAGAACTTACTGTCTTGGCATTATGCATATTAAAATGACGAAGAACTTTATCAATATATCCCTTCCAACTTAGATATAATTTTCCAGACGGTCTATCTCTGGATATTTCCATGCCAAGTATTTTCTTTGCTACACCCAAATCCTTCATCTCAAATTCATTACTCAATTGCTTCTTTAGTTCATTAATATCTGACATGCTCTTTGCAGCAATTAACATGTCATCGACATAAAGGAGCAAATAAATAGTTGAACCATTGGCAATTTTCAAATAAACACAACTATCATAATTAGTCCGTTTAAAACTTTGAGAGAGCATAAAGGTGTCAAATCTCTTGTACCACTGTCGAGGGGATTGCTTCAATCCATAAAGATATTTCTTTAACTTACAGACAAACTTTTCTTTACCAGGAATAACAAAACCTTCAGGTTGTTCCATATAAATATCCTCTTCTAATTCTCCATGTAAGAATGCAGTTTTAACATCCAATTGTTCGAGCTCAAAATCATTCATGGCAACAATACTAAGTAAAGTGTGAATAGAGCTATGCTTCACAACAGGAGAAATTACTTCGTTATAGTCAATACCTGGAATTTGGCTATAACCTTTAGCAACCAACCTTGCTTTATATCTTGCCTCATCATTTGGAGAAACACCTTCTTTCCTTTTGAAAACCCACTTGCAACAAATATGTTTCTTCTCTCTTGGTAATCTTACTAAATCCCAAGTGCCATTATTTTCAAGTGATTCCATCTCATCATGCATTGCGGTCATCCACTTATTACTATCACCAGAAATAATAGCCTCGGAATATGAAGAAGGCTCAGCATTACCTTCAATTTCTCCTGCAACAGATAAAGCAAAAGAAACAATATTAAACTCTTCAATTAACCTTTCAGGTGCATTAATACCCCGCCTAACTCTGTCACGTGCAAGATTCCAACTAGGTGGAACAATAGGCTGATTTGGAGTGACATGCTCATCATCAACGACGGGTTCATCATGTGCATCAAAATTTTCCTTATCAAAAGTATCACCTGAAAAATCATGCTCCACCTGAACAGTAGGTTGCTGAATAGTAGGCTGCTGTTCACTCTCAACAGGAACATTAGTAGATGGAACATCATGTAACATAGCAGATTCATTAAAGATAACGTTTCTGCTAATAACAACCTTCTGTGTTTTAGGATTCCACAATTTAAAACCTTTAACACCAGATTTATAATCAAGAAAGATGCACTTAACAACCCTAGGCTCCAACTTCCCATTATCAACATGAGCATAAGCAGTGCAACCAAAAACTCTTAACTGTGAATAATCAACAGGTGAACCGGACCATACCTCAATTGGAGTTTTATTATTAAGAGGAACAGATGGTGAACGATTAATGAGATAACAAGCAGTGGAAGCAGCCTCAGCCCAAAAACGCCTATGCAAACCTGCATTGGACAACATGCAACGGGCTCTAGAAATAATGGTCCTGTTCATACGCTCACAACACCGTTTTGTTGAGGAGTATAAGGAACGGTGTAGTGTCTGACAATGCCTTCAGACTTGCAATAATTCTTAAATTTCTTAGAACAAAATTCCATACCACTATCAGTGCGAAGTATTTTTACCCTTTTTCAGTTTGCCTCTCAATCATAATCTTCCACTCCTTAAAAGCTGAGAATGCTTGCCATTTATGCTTCAAGAAATAAGGCCAACTTTTCTTGAATAATCATCAATAATAGTCAACATGTAACTAGCACCACCTAGTGACTTTCTGCGAGATGGTCCCCATAAATTAGAATGCACATAATCAAGAATACCTTCAGTTGTATGAGTCGAAGTGTTGAACTTCACCCTCTTGTGCTTGCCAAATATACAATGCTCACAAAATTTCAATTTACCAGTTTTGTATCCATTCAGAAGACCTCTCTTATGTAACTCTGCCAAACCAAGTTGACTCATATGTCCAAGACGCATATGCCAAAGGTTAGCAACATCACAATCAGAATTCTTTGAAATAACTGGAGTAGCGTTACCTGAAACGGTAGAACCTCGAAGGTAATAAAGACCATTGGTCGAACTTAAGTCACTTTTCATCACAATAAGAGAACCTTTGGTGACTTTCAAAACACGATCTCCACCTGAATATTTGTACCCCTTTGCATCAAGGGCACTCACAGAGATAAGATTTCTCTTCATCTTCGGAATATACCGAACATCTGTCAAAGTTCTGATTGTGCCTCAAACATCTTGATTCAAACGAAACCTATGCCTTCAATCTTGCATGGTGAATTATCAAAACCCAAAACGAAACCAGCAGCAATAGTAGAATCAAAAGTAGTAAACCAATCTCTATGCGGGCACATATGAAAAGTACACGCAGTGTCAAGTACCCACTCATCATTGGTCTCAGCACATCCAACAATAACAACAAGAGCATCATTGGAACTATCATCACGAGCAACATTAGCAGAATTTTCACCTTGTTTGTTACCTTTCGGTTTATATGTACCGTCCCTCTTTTCCTTGTTCTACAACTTGAAACAATTTGAGATGTCATGCCCGTCTCTCTTGCAATATCGACAAGACTATTTCTTGTCTCTGGATTGTGACCGGCCCCTGTGGCCGTTCTTACTTTTGCCTCTGTTTCCATTATGTGAGTTCTTCTCCTTTGTCCTGCCACGAACAGATAATCCCTCGGCTTGGGATGAACTTGAACCATCATGAGGCACCATCAATTTTATCTTCTCCTTAGAGTTCAAAGCTTCATAAACTTCATTAAGCATGAGAGTATAACGATTATATAATATGGTGTCTCGAAAATTGGTATAAGAAGTTAGCAGTGAACAAAGTAACATTAAAGCAGTATCCTCTTCATCATACTTAACCTCCATTGCAGCTAGATCGGATATGATCTCTTTAAATTCTGAAATATGATTCAAAACATTACCTCCCTCGGGTAACCTGTGCATGAATAATTTTTGCTTTAGATGCATCTTGCTGGTGAGATCTTTCGTCATACAAATCCCTTCCAGCTTTAACCATAGAGCGGCGACAATTTTCTCGCTCAAAACTTCCTGCAAATTATTATTATGCAAATGAAGTTGAATTTGTGATAAAGCCTTACGAACTTTTTTTTCCCTCAACGGTCCAATCCTCAATTCTATTCTTCCTAAAATTATCCAGTGCATCATCATAGTTGGCATGTGCCAACAACGCCCGCATCTTGACTTGCCATAGGAAAAACCTTGTGTCACGGTCCAATAATGGAAGATCGTACTTCATGGATGTCATGAGTAGAACAAATCTGTGCACAAAGTAGTACAAGCCAGAGACAAAATTCTTGACAGAATTTAATATGCCGAGCAAACGAGCTTAGAAAACCTGCACCTGGTAGTATGTTCGCGTGAACGAAGCAAGCGAACAAGGAAAAAAAAGTGGCTCTGTAGCCTTTACGTGAGAAGTCAAAACACTTGATGCTTTGGCTTCGATCTTCACGCGGAGGAAGTGGTGGCTGGCAAATCTGCTGTTGCAGCGGAAACAACGACTGCCTCGAGACTGGACGTGGAGAAGCAGCGGAACTCGGCGAACTTGCATTACTCCCGGCGGAACGGACGATTACCTCGGCTGCAGCGTGTAACAAGACCAATTTATGATTGGATAGATCGCCCGACGCGACGCACAACACGCCGCGAGAAAACTCTTAACCCTGTCGGTCTCGGCTTCTGAAACGATCTGGGATCGCCGGATCGCAAGTCGCCTGCGGCGCAACCGACGCAACCCTGGCTTCTCTCGTCTCAATAATGAATCTCGTATGTATGAATCTTAGTTTTGTATATCACTTGTTAGATAAAACGAGATCAACGAGACACGAGAGACACGAGGTTTTTACGTAAAAATCCTTGCGGGAGAAAACCACGAACGCACGAAGACGTAATCACTATGAGAAGGAGTATTACAAACACGACATGACATGTCATCTTTAGGTGCGACTACATGAAGTATATATGAGGGGCAATACATGAGAGTCCTTGGTGGACAAGTAAATGAGTTGTACTCGTACGCATTGGTACCAACACAAAGGTCCACACCGTTTGTACTATATCTAGTTCAACACGGTAGAATTTGGATCACAATTTAACAGCGCTGGGTTCGGGCTGGGTACATCGACGCAAAATTCGGCCTGAACCGACGAAAAATGGGTTTCTGGGGCGCGCCCGGGCTGATTTTCGCCGAGGGAAGGGGGGGAGGGGGAGGTGCTAGAGATGCTCTTACATGCTTTGTCTTCTTTCCTCTCTGACCATTGTCCTCTCCTGCTTGCCGGTGACAAGCGGCCCAGGAAACCGTGATCCTTCTAGTTTAAAAATTTTCGAGTTTTTTTCTCCAAATTTTTCGAGGTCGTGCAAAAGGTGTGGAGTGTGTGTGTGTGCGCGCGCTGCACAATTAGCCATATTTTATCTTGCATCATAAGCTTAAGAAAATCAGCGCTTTGGCTCACCAATCGGAGTAAAACCCTTTTCTTCATGGCCAAGATCCATTTCCATGTGGCGCTTCTTGTGATACTTCGACTCATACATTGCATAGGAATCGTGTCTCCTCTCCCCAGAGGAGCTTGATCTCCGTGCTAGGCTCACACATAGGATTCTTAGTTTGCCTGTGTTTCAAAGAGCTAGGAAGAGCCAAATGTGTTACGATTGCAAATCTTAAAAATGGTAGGGCGAACACAAACTTTTTTCATCATCGCATCAATGCTCGAAGAAGGAAAAACCACATCCATCAGGTCAATCATACACAGTGATGGATACGAGCACGGAAAAAAGTGAAGATCATACATGACCAATTCTCTGAGGTCATGGGGAAAGGGGACAAGAGTGGCTTTGACTTTAACTAGGATTTTCTCAATGTACAATCTCTTGACTTGCATGGCCTTGATGTTGCTATCACTGAGGAGAAGGTTTGGGAGGCCATTATGAAGATGCCTAGTGACAAGGCTTTCGGCCCAGACGGATTCCTGGCCATCTTTTTCAAGTAGTGTTGGGGATCATCAAGCACAATGGATGAGGCAAATTTTTTGCCTTCGCTTTAGAAAGTAACCTGATCTGATTTTCTATTATATGTATAAAACTATTCATTAACAGCGAGATCATTTACAATTTTTGATGAAATGACCAGCAGAAAACATGGTTTGTGATATTCTAAAAAGGGAAGCTAACATGGTGAGCAGTTGCCGCCTATATTCCTCCGAGAGTCCGGGTTGAGTAATGGCTTGGTTTATGTGCACAACACAAGTTTAGGCTCCATTACCAGCCGTGCTACCATAGAATTCTTTTGCAGTTTCCATCTTAGAATGATTTAATAATTAATGTGTAGTGTTGAAAACGCTTTTTTTATTATGGGGCAGAGGGAGTAATCGCAAGCCACTTCTTTTGAGGTTTTGTACTTGGCCACCTTCTAGAAAACCCCACTAGTGGCAATCCTCAAGCGGTCATTTGCCTACTCGTTTACGCGATCTAGTTCTGAAAGGAAATGCATCGCACGGAGTTCTTGTCTAGAGTGGCAAACTCTTCCAAAAGAAACAAGGTTCATTAGATTGTGAAGAACTGCATCTAGAACACCCTTTCTAATTTTACATGGACTGATGGACACACACAGCTGAGGAGCTAGGCATGGAGTAATTGTAGTTTGACCTTTAAACCACCTCGCTGCACACGTGGCCACCCAAGTGCCAATATAAACCCCCCATAGCCAAGCACCTCAACTCATCCAAGGCTCGGAGCTTCCGACGGCGACCTTCGCCTCTACATCCTCTGCCCATTGATCAACCGGTGGAGCGAAAACCATGGCCGTCCGCCTGCACCATTTTCTCCTCCTCGCCGCGCTCCTCCTGCCGATAGGCGGCGCCTCCTCAGCGGACGACGTCGTCGCGGCGGGAAACGGGAAGGTGCGCATGGAGCTCTACTACGAGTCGCTGTGCCCCCACTCGGTGCAGTTCATGGTGGACAGCCTCGCCAGTGTCTTCAAGGACGGACTCCTCGACGCCGCGGACCTCACCCTGGTTCCCTACGGCAACGCCAAGGTCGGCGCGCACGGCGCCATCCGATGTCAGGTGCGCCATCGCCGCGCCCCCGATGTTTTTGGGTTTCGGGTTTCTGACTCTGAGCTGTGAATTAGCTGTTTGGCGGTGCATGGTGCTGATGTTGAGACTAACGTTGGGACTTGTCGCAGCATGGCCCCGAAGAATGCCTTCTCAACACTGTGGAGGCTTGCGCCATCGACGCCTGGCCAGATGTGGTAATTCATTCGCGTCCCGTCGTCGTCTCTCCTCACAGCTTCACGCCCGGATATGGTACTGATAGGTAGCTGTTGTTGGTTACAGAGTGTGCATTTCGGTTTCATCAACTGCGTGGAGGAGCTGGTGACGAAGTTCAAGTACCAGGAGTGGCAGTCATGCCTCCAGAAACAGGGCCTTGACCCCAAGCCTGTCATGGAGTGCTACAAGAGTGAGCACGGCCACAAGGTCCGTTCCTATAGTGGTACCAATCGCAGACACTACATTTTATAGCTAGACTAGATCGCTGACCATGGTGCTGGCATTTTGTTTGCTCCCTTCAGCTTTCACTCAAGTACGGGAGGCAGACAGATGCGCTCGTGCCTCGGCACACGTCCGTTCCGTGGGTGGTGGTCGATGGCAAGCCGCTGTACGACGTAAGCAGCAACCACTCTTCTCAAGTTTTAAATCCAGCTTATGTATGATGCCTGAACTACTTGTTGAATTATGATGAGACCCTTCGTTTCAGGACTTCGGGGACTTCGTAGCTTACATCTGCAAGGCGTACAAGGGGAGTCCTCCCAAAATTTGCCAAAAGCCGGGCCGTCATTATGCAACCGTACAGCAGGTGGTGCTGTCAGGAAACGGCGTCAGTAACAACTCCGACGATTTCGAGCTTCATGAACGCGTCGACGGCAAGATTAAGATGGGGCGGGCTGATAACAACTGATGAATTATGTTTCCTTTCAGGCCCCACTCATATCGATATATGTGAACATATGACAGGTTCATCCTTCTGTCCGGGTTAATTATGGAGATGTATTTCACCCGATAATAAAGTGAGCTATGTAAGCTGTTCGTAATGGTAGTATTAGACTACTCACAATGGGAGTAACATAGATAATAACATAAATGTCACCTAAGCAAAAAATATGATGTGACAACTAATTAATGAGGAGAGAAAGAAATCGAGTAACATGCTATGTTACTATAACATAATACATTTCAAGTCAAGATGAGTCTATAAGCTAATATATAAAAGACTCAATGTTACTATCTCTATGTTACTACCCACTATGGAGATAGTAAATTAGACTAGTAACATATGTATGTTACTACTCTATGTTACTTTTCATCGTGACTAGTCTCATAGGTAGCATCATGCATGTCAACTAGGCAATCTTAATGAGGTGGCATAAAATTAAATGGAGCAAAAAAGGGTTGAGTATCATATCATGATACCGTATCATATTAAATATTGTGCTACTATGTGTCATGCATGATAATAAATGAATAATTCTATGATACTAGCATATGATACTATGCATTACGGATATAGTATCATACACTCACTACTAGAAAAAGGGCTATAGATAATATGAACATTAATGGCGCACCACACGCCACTACTATATAGCAGTGGCGCACCATGTGTTGGTGCGCCATTAGTGTGATGGACACTAATGATGCACCACACCCACGGTGCGCCACTACTAACAAACTTTTTTTTCTTCCAAAACTAGTAATGGCGCACCAGGGCACAATGCGCCATTACTAGTTATAACTAGTAATCGTGCACCACTCACCAGGTGCGCCACTACTAACAAATTTTTTTTTACTTTTTTTTTCATAACTAGTAATGGCGCACAGTGTATAGTGCGCCATTATTAGTTCAAACTAGTAATGGCGCACCACACACACGGTGCGCCACTACTAACATTTTTTTTATTTTTATTTTTACAAAACTAGTAATGGCGCATAACCTAACTTGTGCGCCATTAGTAACCAAGGTTACTAATGGCGCATTTGTAGGTGGTGCGCCATTAGTAACCTGGGACCAGCTAGATATTTTGGACAGCCACCTATCACACTCACTTTTCCCACTTCATTCTCTCCACCTCCTCCTCCAAGCTTGTCTCGGCTGCCTCCTCCTCCTCACCTCATTTGCACCATAGATTCATCCAAATTAAGTGGTTAAATTACCTTTTTTGATAGGTAAGTAAGGGGAAAGCTTTCTTTATGTTGTAGATCTACTTTTTCTCCCTCCAACAACGTGCACATGCACTTTTTATGGCCTAGCTAGATCTATGTATGCTTGTGGTGTTGCATATGTTTGTGGTGTTGCATATATGTTTGTGTTTGCAGGTACCGGTATTTGAAATGCGATAGTTGCCAATATTTTGCCGGAATGTTGATTCATTTCCGTTTCGGCGAGAATTTGGCACTATGCATTCTTTTTGGTCCTATTTTTAGGCAAAGTCATGCCAAATTTTTTCTTGGTTCTAAAATATCGTTTTGCTCCTACCCCGCAGGCGACCATGGTCCGCACGATGACCGAAGGCATCGTGAATAGGTTTTTGAGCTGCGCGAAGGCCGAGATGCTTCAAAAGAACGAGACGGAGATAAGATGTCTATGTCAAAGATGCAAGCTGAGGAGCCTTATGGACCCGGATTCCGTACAAGTGCGGGACCACCTGCTCTTGCGTGGTTTCATGGATGGCTATCGGTGGTAAGGTGATGAAGATGATTATGAAGTCGTCCATGGGGGCCGGACAAGAAATGAGGAAGGGCATGAGCAAGACAACCGCGGCGAGGGCGGGCGAGAAGACGAAGAATCTCCAGGACATGATCACGAAGTAGATGCAGTACACAGTCATCATGTAGAAGATGCCGGACATGATGATGAGGAAGATGCCGGAGCAGACGAAGGGCATGATCATGAAGATGAAGATGCCAGAGCAGACGACGATGGACCATCGATGGGCTGGATGCAGGATCCTCATATTCAAGAGCTGCTTCTCAAGCAGACGGATAACGCAAGAGCTGCCGCCCGAGAGAAAGCCAAGCTGGATCAACTGGAGATAGACGCGGTTACTCCATTGTATGAAGGATGCAGGACCGAGGATACCCGCCTGAAAGTAACGCTCATGGCTCTGGAGATGAAGGTAAAACACAAAATGACCGACGCATGCTTCGACGAGAACATGTCATTCTGGCACGAACGTCTTCCCAAGGGGAACAAGTGCCCGACCAGTTTCTAGGAGGCGAAGAAAATCGCGTGTCCTATGGATTTACCGCACATGAAATACCATGTGTGCATGAACAATTGCATCATTTATCGGGACGAGCACGCGGAGTCTACCATATGTCCGGTGTGCGGCGTCACTCGATACAAGAAGAGGAAGAAAGCTCCTCGAAAAGTGGTGTGGTACTTTCCGATCACTCCTCATCTGCAGCGGTATTTCGTGGACCCTAAGGCACACGGATAGGGAGGAGAAGAAGCGAGAAGATGACGCAAATGATCCGGAGATAAATAAAAAAGACAAGATGCTGAGTCACCCTAAGGATGCGAGCCAGTGGCAAGCGTTGAACTTCGAACACCCAGAATTTGGGAACGATCCAAGGAATATCGTGCTGGGCGCGAGCATCGATGGAGTCAATCCGTTTGGTAGCCAAAGAAGCACACATAGCACATGGCCTGTGTTTGTGTGGATGTACAACCTTCCCCCTGGTTGTGCATGAAGAGGAAGTACATTCACATGAGTATGCTAATTGAAGGGCCGAAACAACCAGGGAACGACATCAATCTGTATCTGGGGCTGCTGAAAGAGGAGCTAGACACGCTGTGGAAAACACCAGCCAATACGTGGGACGCCGCAGAGAAAGAATATTTCCCTATGAGAGCCGCACTGCTCATGACGGTGCACGACTATCTCGGTTACGGATATGTCGCGGGGCAGGTGGTCCACGGATTTTCTGGATGCGTCAGGTGCTTGGATGACACAACATATCGCCAGCTAGATAGAGATCCCGGGTCTTCGAAAACCGTGTTCATGGGACATCGAAGGTGGCTTCGCGACGATGACTCATGGAGAAAACGCAAGGATCTATTTGATGGTGAAACCGAACCCCGAAGACGCCCGCGTACGAGGAGCGGCGAGGAAATAGACAAGCTGTTGAAAAATTGGAAAGAGTGCCCACCGCTGAGAAAGGCGCCAGAGCCGGGAAATAAGCGAAAGACACTAGAGCCGCTGCTGAAGGTATGGAAAATGAGGTCTGTCTGGGACTTGCCGTACTAGAAGATCCTCCGTGTGCCTCACAGCCTTGATGTCATGCATATCACGAAGAACGTGTGCGAGAGTCTGCTTGGTACCCTGCTCAACATGCTAGAGAGGACCAAAGATGGGCCGAAAGCAAGGGCAGACTTAAAATCAATGGGCATCAGGGAGGAGCTTCACGCTAATAATGATGATGATGATGAGGCGAAGCAGGACACGGAAAGTCGTCGCAAAGGCAAAAAGGTCAAGAAGACCGGAAATGACTTCCCTCCCGCGTGCTTCACTCTAAGTCAGGAGGAGATCGATCAGTTTTTTCACCTGCCTCGTAGGAGTAAAACTTCCTTACGGTTACGCGGGGAAGATAAGCAGATACCTAGACTTAGCGAAGCAGAAGTTCAACGAGATGAAGTCTCACGATTGTCACGTGCTGATGACGCAGATACTTCCAGTTGCAATCCGTGGGATCATGGACGCGCACGTCCGTGAAACGCTATTTGGCCTATGCAACTTTTTCGATGTCATCTCTCGGAAGTCGGTTGGCGTGAGGCAACTCAGAAGGCTATAGGAAGAGATCGTGGTGATACTATGCGAGCTTGAGATGTACTTCCCGCCCGCATTCTTTGACGTTATGGTGCATCTGCTGGTCCATATCGTGGAGGATATCATCCAACTCGGGCCGACGTTCCTGCACAGCATGATGCCGTTCGAAAGGATGAGTGGTGTCATCAAAGGATACGTTCGCAACATGTCACGTCCAGAGGGAAGCATAGCCAGGGGCTTTCTAACCGAAGAGTGCATCTCCTACTGCACGAATTATCTAGGCATCAAGAACCCCATTGGTCTGCCCGTCAACAGGCACCTCGACAGGCTCGCTGGATGGGGTCACCGTGAGGTCGCCGCGAAATGCATGTCGACTTCGAGGGTCGACTCGCCGACTTTGAAAGAGCAAACCTAGTCGCGCTACAACACATAGACGTGGTCGATCCTTGGGTGGTAGAGCACAAAACCTTTATTGAGAAGACGTACAATGACCGAGGCCAACAGAGGACGGACAAAGATATAATCAAAGAGCACAACTCATGTTTCACGCGTTGGTTCAAGAAGAAGCTTCTGTCGTACCCTTTACATGAGGATTCTTCCGTGGAAGAACAACTCATATTCGCCTTGTCACAGGGCGCCGAGCACAACCTGATGACGTATGAGGCGTACGATATCAACGGCTACACATTCTACATCGAGGGAAAGGACATGAAGAGCGATGGTTATCAGAACTCCGGGGTAACGATGGAATCCTACACCGGTAACGACAAGGACAGATACTACGGAAGGATCGAGGAGATCTGGGAGCTGAGCTACGCTGGAGAGAAGGTCCCGATGTTCCGTGTCAGATGGGCCAAGAGCGTCCTAAAAGAAGACCGGTATTTCACCACCATGGTTATACCCGAAGCCAAATCCAAGACCGTGGGCGCAAACGCCACCGCGAGAAATGAGCCATGGATATTGGCTTCCCAAGTGGACCAATGCTTCTTCATTACCGACCCGTCAAAGCCCAGTCGTGTTGTCGTGAGGAGAGGCAAAAGGAAGATCATCGGAATGGATGGAGTCGCCAATGAGCAAGACTTCGACAAGTACAGCGACCCGAATATGGAACATGACGACGACGATGAAGTACCAGCATACACCACAAGAAGAAGCAGGACCACCCTACCTAAAGGACGTCCGTTCAAGAGAAGAACTCCATTTGCGATAAAGAAGGGCAAGAACATTGTGAAAAGATAGCTAGCTAAGATCGATTGTATTTAAATTGTAGTCTTCATTTCTCGATTGTATTTCGACATATGGAAATGACATTTCTTCTGTTCTAGTCCTCATGAATATTTATTTATGTTTATTCTGGTATTGAATTTCTAACTCACAAAAAGTATTGAATTTGTTAATATTTTTTGAACTCATGAATATTTTTAAATTTCATGGGCATTTTTTGAATTCATGAATATTTTTTCAAATTTGATGATATTTTTTCATATTCATAAATGTTTTACCAATTCACAAATGAATGCAACTAAAAATCCAAAAAAAAGTTACTAATGGCGCACCAAGAGAAGGTGCGTCATTGCTATCAAGGTACTTATGGCGCACCCTAGGAGGTGCGCCATTAGTATACCAATTTTTATTTAATTAGGTTTATTCTGTTATTGAATTTCTAACTCACAAAAAGTATTGAATTTGTTAATATTATTTGAACTCATGAATATTTTTTAATTTCATGGGCACTTTTGAATTCATGAATATTTTTTCAAATTGATGATATTTTTTCATATTCATAATTGTTTTACCAATTCACAAATGTTTTGCAACTAAAAATCCAAAAAAAAAGTTACTAATGGCGCACCGCTAGCAGGTGCGCCATTGCTATCAAGGTTCTTATGGCGCACCCCTAGGAGGTGCGCCATTAGTATACCAATTTTTATTTAATTAGATTTATTCTGTTATTGAATTTCTAACTCACAAAAAGTATTGAATTTGTTAATATTTTTTGAACTCATGAATATTTTTAAATTTCATGGGCACGTTTTGAATTCATGAATATTTTTTTCAAATTTGATGATATTTTTTCATATTCATAAATGTTTTACCAATTCACAAATGTTTTGCAAGTAAAAATCCAAAAAAAGTTACTAATGGCGCACCGCTAGCACGTGTGCCATTGCTATCAAGGTACTTATGGCGCACCAGGAGAAGGTGCACCATTGCTAACCCTCCCCCCACTAAAATCCCCAATCCCCGATCCCCAATCTCACATCTCTCTCTCAGCCCCGACCCACTGCGCCGCCGCCCCGACCCACTACGCCGCCGCCCCTACGTGCGCCACCGTCCTCGCTCGTGGGATGCGTCCGCTCCCAATCCGTGCCCCCGCCGCCTCCCTCTTCCCATCCTCCCCTTCCTCCCCCTCCGACCCTACCCCGCTCTCGCCGGAGTAGCGCCGCAGGGCTGACACCAACCTCGCCCTCGCCCGCCGCAACCTCCGCCTCGCCCCAACCCACTACGCCGCCACCAGTCACCCCGTGCCGCACGGAGACGTCCAGGAGGACCGCCGTCGACTGCTTCTTCATCTACGGGCTCTCAATCGACCGGAGCTGCACCGTATCGTCGCCATCGCCGTCTTCCACAACCTCGGCCACCCTCGTCCACCTCGTCGTCGAGCACCTCGGTGAGGCCCTTGACCGATTTCCCCCTTGACCGGCCCGGCGTGTTCCACTGGACGGCCGCGGGAGCGGGGGAGATCCGCCCCGACCTCAGCCCCCTCCTCCGGTGACGAACCCTAACCCTACCCTGTTGGTTCGAATTATGCATCATAGGACTGAGTACTGCTCTGGAATCGAATGCTTTTGTTAGTAGTTCTGTGATGAACTGGTCACATCTTGTATGTATATGTAGTTCCTTGTAATTTTGGCAGAGGAATTAATGCAACAGAGTAGCAGTTTGTGTGTTATCTAACATATTACTGTAAAAATCTTCTACCGTAGAGTTTCTCACTTGATATGTGGCTTGCTTGTCATAACTCCGTTCAAAAACTTATACATATGATGATTCTCATTCAAAACATAAAGCATGGTTCTTTCTTTATCAAAAAAAATACAAGCTGCTGTATCTGCATGATTTTGAAGAAAATATCTTTGAGATTTTTTTATCTTTGAGTGGGGAATAGTTTTGCTTTGCTTTGCGAGCTCCAGAAACATGAAAGTAATTAATAAGTTTAGTCACGAGACGTCCATGACTCTAAAACTGATGGGAAAGCAATTCCTTCATTGGATAATGATTTCGCTGGTACCCCGAAAGGCCCTTGAGTTTTCCGGAATGTCGATTAACTTCCGTTCCGGCAAATTCGGGTACTCCATATGTCCTATTTTCAGCAAAGGTCATGCTGAAATTTTTCGTGAATTTTAGCATGACTTTGCTAAAAATAGGACATATGGGGTACTTGCGACTAATGCATGGGCCGGGGTTTGAATTCCCCTAGTCGTTTTCTCCCTACTCTGCTCTGCCCACATGCACCTAAACTTCGAATAAACATCAACCATATAAACCAATCGGGCAACAGAACATAACCCCTAAACATAAGCAAATGTTCGAGTTTAAAAGAATAGGGGACCATCATGGTTCCATCAAACATTTTTTTATAGGAACCAAGGCCTGTTTATCCGCACCATGAGGCCAGTCTGAGACTGGAAACCCTCACATATATCATCAGACTGCAAAGGACTCAAACTCCTAGCTGGAAACATTCAGTGTGACCTTGCATTGCTGGGTTGCAAAGAACCACAACACATAGCAACCGGATCATGAAGATCCACACCATGAGGCCAGTCTCAGACTGGAAACCCTCACATATATAATCAGACTACAAAATACTCAAAACTCCCATAGCTGGAGACATTCAGAGTGACCTCGCATTGCTGGGTTGCAAAGAACCACAACATATAGCAACCGGATCATGCAAAATCCACACCATGACGCCAGTCTCAGACTGGAAACCCTCCCATATATAATCAGACTCCAATGATAACTAGGGGTAAAGACAACTAGGCTAACTACACAAGTTCAATCAAACAGTACCCAGAAGTTGTGACAGGTGTATCCCTGAGACATTGTCATCGGAGACTGACACATGTCATCGAAGACTGACGCTCAGCTTGCCTTCGAAGGCCCAGTTGTACTTGCATTCTCTTCGATTAGCTTTTCCACAATTCTAAAAAGATTGAATATAAACATAAACTTTTATGTAGTCACAAAAGAAGATAAACATAAACTGATATGTAGTCACAAAAGTATATAAAAACAAACTTTTATGTAGTCACAGAACTACATAAACATAAACTGATATGTAGTCACAAGTATCTTACGTGAGGATCTCGAGGTGTTCCTCGTTGTCAGGTTCCAGGGCAAGGGCAAGACAAGCCTTTATAGCTAAATGAGCCAATTCATACTTTTTGAAAATATCTGCTTTGCCACTTAGCTCCAATGGGTGATTCTGTGGTTCGATCATTCTGACCACCTACGTCCGCAACACAACCACAAAATCAGTACACACATTGTCACCTGAACAGCTTCTTATTATCAACAAATATTGTATACATATATACCTGGACCGTGCCCTCCTTCCGGCCTTGAATCTTGAGCAGCATTATCTTAGGATGCCTCGGTGTCGACAAACCCTAAATGATGAGACCATGATAATTCCTCACAAACCAACCCTTAAATAACACTGAGCCATTATGCCGTCACCCTTGAAGCCTTGTGGGCATTTGCAACCCTTAGCTTGTTCATTCTGTAGATTTCCAAAATTCAGTTTTGTAGGCCCTTGACAATAACCAACTTTTTGACCAAACTTTTTTCCTATTTAGAGCGAAACATGGCCCACAACGATGAGGCCGGCGGTTCGGGCAAGGCATTCTAGGAGCTGTCCCAGGAGATGGAGGAAGAACCTCACCGCTATGAGGACGCCGCGGAAGACATCGATCCCGACTACACAACCCCTAGTGGCGTCAGGGATGACACCACTGATGGTGCCGCCGAGGATGCCACCACTGATGATGGCAGCGCATGCACATATGGCAGCCAACCGAAGAGGCAACGGAAGGACCGGCGCCCGAACGTGCTCGGCACTGTCAAGGAGGAATTTACTGAAGTGTCCTTCGAGGGGCATCCAACGGCGCCCAAAGAATTAGTCAAGGGGTACTCGGTTCAGCTCGGGTGCATTCTCCGGAGCACCGTCTCGATCAACACCGAGAACCTAAGGCATCCTAACTGAGGGAATTTGCGTAGCCTCCTCTTCACGAAGCTGCACGAAAGATACAAGTTCCCCGGTGACGTCGCAAACACACGCCTCTCAGGGAATAAAGTGAACAGTGCCGCCCTCACGAAGATGAGCACGACCCTGTCTACTTGGAGAAGCGCGGTGAAGAAAATGATTGACAAAGGTGATAGTTATGAGAAGATCAAGGCGAAAAATCCTTCGATCAACGAAGATGACTACAAGGAGTTCAAGATCAAGTGCGAGAGCAGTGCAACCATGGAATCAAGTCAGTGGGGGAAAGATATGCGGGACTTGAACTTAGGGGTCCACCAACTCGGTCCCGACGGTTACAGAGTAGCGGAACCTATATGGGACAAGGAGGACACGGAGCATGCCGAGCAAGGCCTACCGCCCCGCTTCGAGAAATACCGTGACAAGCAGACCAGGAACTATGTCAGGGCCAGGTACAAGGTGGACCCGGTAACAAAGGAGCTTACCACGGATGCGAAGACCAAGGCGCTTGAGCGTGTTCTGGTAAGGATTACACCATGCGTAATTAGCTCCATATGGTTGCATTCTAATTAATGAAGCCAAATTTCTAAATGGTTCACATTCCTTCCGCAGGAGACTGAAAGCAGTAGCGTGGGGTCATCTCAGAGCTCCCCTTGGGACAACACTTTAAATAGGGCGTTGAACGTAATGAAAAACAAGGATAAGTTCAGTAAGCCGTCGTCAGCTGGTCGTGTGGCCGGCAAAGGCTTGTCCACAAAATGGTCGTCATACTATAACGCTGGTGTGCGAAAGGAGAGAAAGACCAGCTCGGAAAGCCAGTCGCGCGAGGTTCAAGAACTCAAGGCACAAGTGGCACGGATTCCGGAGATGGTCCAAGAGCAAGTGCAACAACAACTGGGAACGACGCTCACCGCCATTGTGCCTACCTTGATTCAGGGGCTACAGACATGGATTGCGGGCGGCCAACAGGGGCCGCCCCCGGTTCCCAGCTTCACGGCCAGCAACTCGCACAACGCGCAGGCGGCGCCATTGGTGTCTCCGGCGGAGGCGGTATTGGTGTCTCCGGCGCCGGCACGGGCATTGGAGCTTAATGCACCTGGGTGTACGCCGGCCGGCACCTCGGCAGCAAGCGGCCCCTCCGTCAGTTGCACGCCCGCCGTTGGCGGTGCCTCGACATTAGCCGAGCTCGATGCCATCACGGTAACTAAGCCTCTCGGCCGATGACTTCATCTCCTTGCCTTTGACTGGGCATCCCTGACGCCCTACATGTTTTCACAGGGCGCCACCAACGTTCCATGCACTCTCCTGCACTTCATGGGCGGCGAGTTGATCGATGTCGCCAAGGGCAGAATCGTTCAACCGGGCAACCCCGTGTTCCACGGTAATCCGATGCCACCCACCGTGTATAGGGCTGAACTGGTTCGGGTGCTGCCAGGCTGCGACGACTTGTT
The DNA here is from genome assembly GCA_022496015.1 of Hordeum marinum. Lineage (NCBI taxonomy): Eukaryota > Viridiplantae > Streptophyta > Magnoliopsida > Poales > Poaceae > Hordeum > Hordeum marinum. The sequence goes on from CM039675.1 coordinate 341,826,638, forward strand.
ACCTCCGATTCGACCCGCTGGGGCCAACGAAGATGATGTGATGGCCCTCAGCGCCTGCGTAAGCTGGCCCCTGCTTTGGCCGAAGAGCCAGATTCGTTTGGGGGCGGGGGACACCACCCCAAAGACAACACCGCCAGTCATGCCGGCGCCAAGCCATGGCAAGACCGCCGCAACGCTACCGGACATGCCGGACATGCATATGGCACAGGATCTGGACATGCATATGGCACAGGATCCGGACGACGACGACGACGACGGTACATTTACCAACGTCGATAAGTACTTTGCCGAACATGTGTACGGTGACGAATTCTTCGGGCCTCCTTCTCAAGAACCCAACCCTGCAAAAGACGACCGCGATCTAGCTGGTACCGCGGAGAAACCCAATTGCAACAGGCGTCGTCTGGCGTTCAGTTCTCAGGAGATGCCTCTAGCTGCCGCCTTCACCAAGCCTCAGATAGCCGAGGTGCGAAATATTATCAGCCCCAACACACTCAAGAAGGCGGTCTGTGAGCAGAACTCGATCCCATTACAGCAGAAGAAGAAGGGACGGAAAAGAAAGAATAACAAGGGCGGTGCGAGCCAGCCAGCGCCGAGTACGATCCGTGCTTAGGACGGGCCACCTTCACCTAAGGATATCTCGAGGAGGGTGCATGTGGCGGGTAGGCCGATGCTACCGACTAATCTGCTCAATGCTGCAACCGGTGCTATGCAGAGTCTGCATGACAGTGTTCTTTCTTTGGAGAAGCGGCATCTCTCCGAGAATGATGTGGCATACCCGGTTTTCGTGGCCAAGGTGCCAGAGGGCAAGGGCTTTGTGGATAGCACCATCAGGGGTACGATCGTCCTGCGGTTTGATGACATCTTCGCTATGTTTAACCTTCATCCGCTGCACTACACCTTCGTTCGGCTATTTTCGATGAGTATGGAGATGCGGATCATTAGAGACAAGACCCCGGACATCGTGATAGTCGACCCCTTCTACATGCGTGCCAAGATCTTGGGCAGCGCTGGGGACCGACAAGTCGTGAGTTCACACCTCGAAGGCGTCATTTTGGCAAACCCAGATAAGGATAACTTCCTCGTGCCTTACTTTCCCGAGTAAGTCATCCCCTCACCGCCCCGTAACATATGATTTCTTAGATTTCGATCGTTCTCTTTTTTCTAAGCCCGAAATATTCCATGGCCACGTATTTCGACTCGGACCGTCAGTCGAAGAAAGACTACACAAATATCAAGAAAGTTCTTGATGATGTTCTCCCCGGCTACGCCAGATCTGGAGGCACCTTCAGCAGGACAATTCGTAGGTACGGCAAGCACGTGTTCACCCACAATACGATGTTCCCCTGCGTCAAGCAGCCGCCTGGCAGTCAGAAGGATGCCTACTACGCCCTCCATCACATGCGGGCGATCGTACGGGACCAGCATCACCTTCTGCTACCAAATAATCTCAAAGATTGGGCCACACGCTTGTCGGCAATCCAGGACGCGAACATCAGACAAGAATTCTATCGCATCCAGTCGGAGTTTGCGGAAATCATCCATCAAGATGTCCTTCGTACCTCGGGGCAGTTCTACCTCAGATATCAACCGTCCAACAGTGAGATAGAAACAACGCTACAAATGCAGGCTGACAATGCCCGCGATTTCATGACCATCACGAAAGACGGCGGCTTCATCCACGCTCCGGTTCCTGAGTCGAGTCGAAAGTAGTGATGCTATGTAGTTCTGAAATGTCGATTGGCTCATGTTGTAATATTAAACTTTAATGAACTTGTATGTCTCTTTGGTTTGGACAGTCGTTCAACTTATATGTAATCGATGTTATTTATTAGCAGGACCATGAATCGTGCTATTAATGTGTTGCTTTTCTCTTCCGATCCTTTTGTTGCATACTTATATATTGCTTATGTATTATCTGTGAATTGCTACTAACGTTTTGTTTGGCTAGTACATAGAGATGCCGTCATATGTCGTGTACAAGGGTAAGGTTCCCGGAGTCTATGACGACTGGGAGGAGTGTCGGAGACAGGTTCACCGTTTCAGCGGTAACAGTTACAAAGGGTACACCACTAGGGCGGAGGCGGAAGCTAGATACGCGCGCTATCTAGCGGGAGAGAGGAGGAGCGTTGGAGGAACCGGATGAAGACCAGTTTCATCGCGATGATGCTCATCGTGATGACCGCAACTCTCTTTTATGTGATGGTAGTTTAGATGATCGATATCGACTTGTAATGTGAAGACAAACTCGCTAGTCGCGGTCTCGATACTTGTAATGTTCTAACTTTGTTCGCTATTTTAAATTCGAAGACTAATATGATGAATTGTATTCGGAGACTAATCTTCTATTGTATTCGATAAATCTGCTGTTTATATGTTGTGCTGTCTATATTCTGTGCAGTAAGATGTTTTGTAACCTGTGCAAATATCAGAAAAGAAAATAAAAATAATCCCTAATATTCATACTAGTGGCGCACCACTCTCCACTTTAGTGGCGCACTGCAGTAAGCACACTAATGACGCATCATCTACAAGTGCGCCATTAGTAAGCCAGAGCACAAGGTAAATATGACCTCCTGGAGGCATACTAATGGCGCACCGTGTGATATACTAATGACGCACTCCCTGGTGCGCCATTAGTATCCCAGATACTAATGGCGCACTAGGGGTGCGCCATTAGTATTAATTACTAGTGGTGTGATGCTAGTGGCGCACCTGTAGTGCGCCATTAGTGGCCAAAACAGGTACGCCACTAGCAGGCCTTTTCCTAGTAGTATTATATGCATGATATTAGTATATGATACTCCTACTACAACCAGAGACTAATGTTGGTACCTGACCTGTTTCGTTGAGGGGAAAGCCATTTGACGTACTTTGCAAAAATTAGGCTCGACTGTGGGAATTTAAGAGTGTAGGCCCGTCACACCCTCCTATTTTCACTGAGCTACTACCACGACACCCTGTACCTTGTAATATGTAACAAGCAACATGTAACTTTGGCAACTCAGCACTTTATTATCATCATACTTTTTCCAATGTTATTAAAATCTCCAAAAAATAAAAAGTTGGATGGATCACCATACCAAGCAAAAGAAGACTTTATGTCAAGAAAGAAACGTTTGTGTGCGGCGCGCCGGTAGAACTTTGCACATATAAAAGTCTTGCAATTTTCCTATTCACTTGTGATGGCAATGAGTCCTGTTTCACCGGATCAACCCATTCCGACGGTCTCCTCGCCGGCGTCATGCTCCGGCCGGCCGATGTAGGTGGCGGCGGCAGGAGGCTACAGGTCTTTTGTTCGTGTGCCTTGAGAACGAGGATAAGGTACCTATTCGCTAGATCGTGGTGGCTGAAAAATAAATAAAAGAGTTGGGAAAAACCGAAAGGGTATGACTTACGGGTGGCAGTGGTGGGTAATTATCTCTCAACTTCACGAGTTGTTTTGAAACTCGAATTTTCGGAGTACCCCTCCAGGAGCTTCACAAAAAACACGAAGCTTCCCCAGATCGAGTTTTTTCGTGAAGCTACCCCGTTTGGCTTATTATTTTGAGAGCAGAGGTGATTTGTGTGAAGTAGGACAGTCCCAAACAGGCTCTTAATATCCCCCAAAAAATAAAGTTGGATGGATCACCATCCCAAGAACAAGAAGACTTTATATCAAGGGAAATGTTTGTGTGCGGCGCACCGGCAAAACTTTGCACCGGACACGTCCACTCACGCACACTACAATGACTCAAGTCATGCCACATGGGGTGATGAGGGACCCACATATGTTATCTCTTCCCCCCTCTCGCGCAGGTGTCGGCAAAGGGCGTGAGGCGGAGCTTGCTCCCGTCAGCCTCCATCCCGCCCGCCAGCTCCTCGAAGGCCTCAGCCACGGTCGTGAGCGACCGCTCCCTTTGTAGTGCAGCCATCGCTGTTGTCGCCGCGTCGCACATCTGATCATCATCGCTATGCCTCGCCATCTTCTTTCTCGCCCCTCTGTCTCGCCAACCACCGAGCCATCGTCCCTCTTCCCCTCGATTCACTCTCTCAGCTGCATCGGGCATGTTACACTGGTTCTAGCTCCGATCATCATGGGAGCAGTAACAACCAGTAGTTCCAAATGCTACAACTAGCGGTTTCAAATTCACTCTCTCAGCCATGAACGACGTGTGAAGGAGCTGCAACCAGTAGTTCCAAATTCTACAACTGTCCTCCTAAAAAGCTACATCCAGTATCTTAAACAGGTTTCAACACCGGACATGGTAGCCATGGCGCAACCGCAAAAAACTGCAACCAACAGATGAAAATGCTACACTCGACACCCGAAAAAGCTTCAATGGCTTCATGAGGCAATGTTGCTTTACAACTTAGATGCGACAGACAACGACAGGGACGACATTTTTGCTGCAACTGCCTCCATTTTTTTCTACTATCGGCGAGGTGTTTTTCTACATCCATTCATGCACTACCGGAATCGGTCCCTACGCCGACGGCCTGTCCCCGTCGGCGTAGGGCAAAATACCGTCGGCGTACCCCTACGCCGCCGGCCCCCATCGGTGTAGGTCCGTCGTGATCGCGAACGTTGGCGTACCCGGGCATTTTCGTCGGCATAGGTCCCCTATGCCGACCTCCGACCGTACGACCGTCGGCGTAGATGGGCCGGCGGTGTCCTTTCTCACGTGACGGCGACTGACGGCGACGGTGGAGTTCGACCACCAACCGGAAACTGCCACGTGGCAGGTCTACGCCTACGGTTACACCATCGGCATAGGCCGGGACCTATGCCGACGGTGTAACCGTCGGCGTAGACCTGCCACATGGTAGATTCTGGTGCATCGAAGTCAGGGTCTACGCCGACGGTTACACCGTCGGCATAGGCCAGCACCTATGCCGACAGTGTAACCGTCGGCATAGACCTGCCACGTGGCAGATTCTGGTGCACCGAGGTGAGGGCTACGCCGACAGCTACGCCGACAGTTACACCGTCGGCATAGGTGCTTTTTTTGTTTTTGTTTTATTTCTCGATAAAATACAACACAAATATATCACAAATAGTACACAACATATATATATATATATTGTAGATCCACATCATTATCACCACAATATAAGTATTACCATCACAACATACGTGAAATCAATAAAACATACGTCGAAACAACACAACACATGTCTGAACAACATAATATGAATGCATGAAAGATAAGTCATGACCACCACCACCAAGAGGCTTAAGCGTCAGGAGGTCCACCACCAAGACCGCCAAGACCGCCAAAGCCAAGGTCGTCATTACTACCAGTAGCGCTACCGGCAAGACCGTGACCGCCACCTCCTGGGTGGATTGGAGTGACCGGGCTCCGTGACTCGGGAGTGCTGCCATAATTGGTACCACCAGCAACGTAGGATCGATAAGTTCCCTACATGTTTGAAAAGAGATGTTAAAGAGATATATGATAGTGTTGAATGCACGATAAGTAGTTGGATAGTTTGGGGATGTACTAACCGGAGTCGGACAGTGTTGTGCCACACAGTCTTCAAACATAAGAAGAATTGGTTGTTCTCCAGCAGGTGGTGGTGGTGGTTCCATTACAGGAACCGTTTCGGCCGCGATGGACTCAAAAACGAGCTGCATGTAAGTTGACCAAGTACACACGAAGGTTAGAATAAATGAGAATGCAAATGTGGAAGTCAAATGAAAGGGGCTAAACTAACCTTCATCATGCGACTGGCATGTTCTGAGACCGCTGCAAGTCTCGCGTTCCACGCCATGGTCTCTTGACGTTGGTACTCCATGTAGGCCTTCAATATAACATGATGAAACTCATAAGAACATCCTGGTGTGGAAAATAAAATGAGAAAAAGGAAGATAAGAGGGAAAATTCTTACAGAGTGTTGCTGGGCTAGGAGGGACATTGAGTGTGCACTTGTCGTCCTCGGCTGCAAGCTCAGGCTCGGGTTGGTAACTCAGAGTTGTGTGTAGGAGACAGAAGGAGTGACAACGACATCTAGAACTCGCTGTCGACCATGACTCTTCGGCCCTATGCCGACCACCGCCCTGTCGTCCATAGCCTCTTTTATGGGGTCAGGTGTGTCAGGATTGTATAGATTATACACCTTCTTGTAGGTCTCAAGGTGCTCGCCGGACTTGTCGTAGTACTTGCCCTTGCCTTCCTTGGGCTTAGTCCGCACATGGGCTAGCTCCCACGCCTCCATGTCTGAGAGCGGCCGCTTCAGTTTGTTCTCCTGCACCACCAAGCAGCACCAAACAGAGGTTAGTCATACATAGAAGAAGAAAAATGTTTCATGTACATAGATATACCTGAACTTTCTTGTGGCCCCAATGGTTCTGGTTTCCCTGACTATGTGTTTCGTCATTTCCTCGATTAGCCCGTTTTGGATGCTTTTAGCAGCCCACTTTTCATCATCACCAAGCCATGTATCAACCAATGCCTCCCATGATTCCTTTTTTCCATAACACCAACCAGGACACGCCTACATAATGAAAGCATAGTGGCATGTTGACATGAAACAATGAAATTTAACACAAACATCAAAAATGAAAAGTCTGTTATACTTACCAACATGTATTGCTCCTTAGTCAAGGTAAGATTCTCCTCCCGCGCAAAATCCTTGGGCATCTTCATGTCACGATAGTTGTAATAATATTGCGAGATGGCCACCCAGCGCACCTTGTACTGGATCTGGTGGGCCTGCTTCTTTGCAGCTCTCTGAAACAACTTCTCGGCAATGGGCTTGTTCTCCTCAAGAGCTCGATAGTATTTCTACGGTTATTCATGAAAACAGAATGGAAGAAGCCATGAGTCAAACCATTCGATGGAAAACTATGGACGAAACTCAAGACTCATGCTTCTGAAGAGAACTTACCCAAAAATTTGTTTCCACGGCCTTAGCATGTGTCGGATAGTCAGCATGGGTAGCCAATTTGTAGTGGTCCCAGGTCATAGCCAAAACCCGGTGCTCCGGGTGCTTGACTGGGTCCGGAACGAACAACCCCGACCAATATTCCTTCAGCAAGATAGTGATGAGACCGTTCGGAACACGGGCTTTTGGAGGAACCTCCCAGCCCCTACAAAAGATAGAAAATATGAGCATGTTTACAAGAAAAAGAATTAAAATATGATTAAGAGGCACTTAATCTTTCCCCTTTGGCGTAATGATCCACTTCTGCTCCTCCATATCAGGTTCGGGGGGGGGGGGGGAGTCTTGCTCGACCATGCAGCCACCCCTTGTTGTTGCCAACCCCCTCCCCCTCCCTGCCACCACCAACCTCCTCCCCCTCCCTGCCACCACCAACCTCCTCCTCCTCCCTGCCACCACCAACCTCCTCCCCCTCCCTACCACCACCAACCTCCTCCTCCTCCCTGCCACCACCAACCTCCTCCTCCTCCTTGCCACCACCAACCTCCTCCCCCTCCCCAAACTCCTCCTCCTCCTCCTCCTCAACCTCCTCGGGAAACTCCTCCTCCTCAGTAGAGGGTACCTCACTAGAGGAGGGTACCTCACTACAAGAGGGCCTTGTAAAAGGCACCCCTAAGTCGGTGAGGGAGCGTTGTTTCTGGCCCCGACCACCCCCATCCACCTCTAGGGGCTCTCCCCGCACCCCCTCCACCTCTAGGGGCTCTCCCCGCACCACCTCCACCTCTAGGGGCACCTCTCCCTTGACCTCCCTGTGAAGAGTCATCCTCAAGTAGTCGAGATGGAATATTACGGGCTCGCCCACTCCGACTAGTAATCGATTTGAGTTTGTTTAGTAAACCCGTGCCATCGGCCTTGCCCTTGCCCATGCTTAGCAAACCTGCATTGAGAAGAGAATAAGCAATTAGTAGAAAAATAAGGAAGAAAAAACCCATATAAAAAGACATTGATAAATAAGAATATTAATAAACCATAGTAAAAAGACATGAAACGTACATCTGGTAGGACCCATACGAATCATCACTGTCAGTATCACTATCACACATATCATCTTCATTGTCGGATGGAGGTGGAGGCTCTTCCTCGTCGTCATCGTCTTCATTTAACAACTTTTCTAGCATAAGTATGCCTTTTTATTAACAATGGTCTCACCATCATTCCGTGCATTGTCATCGTTTGGATCCACATCATCATCACCCAAGGAGTCATCATAATCGCTTCTGACCGCATCATCATCATCATCATCGGGTTGCTCTTGAAAGAACACTCCCTCGTATGTCATGGGGTTAATGTTGTAATAATCATCATCGTTCGGCTCCAGTAACTTACTATGTGGCGACACCTTGAACACAACTTCCCAACCCTTTAGGTATTCTTTCTGGCATGGGTAAGGCAGATAATAAACTTGTGTGGCTTGGGTAGCCGCAATAAAGAGATCGGCTCCAGCATAGACGGTTGATGGTTTAACTTCGACCAAACCATATGAAGGCGTATGTCTCAGCCCCTTTACCGGGTCGAACCATCGGCATTTGAACACAGGGAGACTTAGGGTTTCGTGGCCACGACTGAAGGAAAGCTCTTATATTTTTCCTACCCTTTCGTAATACTGAACTCCATTTTGGCCTGGGGTGTACACTCCATTATTTATAGTTTTGGGATCAGGCCGATTGTTCTGGTGCTCCTCTGTATGGAATCGATACCCATTCACATCATACTTTTCACATGTCATGACCGAAGGGTTAAAACCCATGGAAACCCATCTCAATTCGTCATCCATAGATATGTTTCGATCTTTTCCCTACAAGTTTAATAGGGGAATGTGAAAAATTACTTTAGCCATGAACCAAGCAACAAATTTTTTCCTTCCAGGGTTTCCATGTCAAAGAAGAGTAAGTGCCTCCGCCTGAGTAGGATCAATCATTCCCTTCCACTCCTCATAAATGAATTGACTGAAAGAAGAAAAGTGGTGTTTAGACCTAGACTAAGAGAACATAGAACATGATGTTGTGCAAGACATAAAGGAATGGTGTGGTGGTATTACCTCATCCACTCCTCCTCAACTTCCTTGATGTTGTGCAAGACATAGAACATGATGTCCTCCCACTCTTGTTCTGGCATGTTATAAGATTTCGAGCACCCAGCCCTGCCACCTTGCCCCTGGAATAGATCGAGCTTGGGTTTATACATGGGCTCATCCGTATTGTATCGAGGTACCTTATTATGCAGGCTGGGAACGTGGTCTGGATAGTATGATGTCCTGAGGTTTGACACCTCCTCAAGGATAACTGCCTCAGCTATGGAAGCTTCAATCTTAGCTTTGTTTCCACATTTCTTTCGGAGATGCTTGTTCTGTCTCTCAGGGCCGTACTTCCAACGATTCTACACAGGCCCCCCCCAATAATACCCCTTTCGGGAGGTGTAAAATGAGATGTGTCATCGGAGTAAAGAAGCCTGGCGGAAAGGTCTTCTCTAGCTTGCATATCAACTCTGGTGCCTTCTTATGCAATTTTCCAATCACCTCGGGACATACTTCTTTAGCACAGAGCGTGCGAAAGAAATGGCTTAGCTCCGCAAGCACTCGCCAGACACGCTCGGGGACATAGCCTCGAACCATCACCGGCATTAACCGCTCAATCCATAGATGATAGTCATGACTCTTGAGCCTGTTGACTTTGCCCGTTGAAAGATTGACTCCATTACTTATATTCGATGCATAACCATCAGTGAACTTCACAATGTGTTCGAGCCACACAAGTACCTCCTTCTTTTCTGCCGGTTTAAGGACGAAGTCAGCCTCTGGCTTGAACCAGTTTCTTCGACCGCCTGTGGGAGGTTGCATGTTTAGACGTGGTCTATCACAATTTTTTTGTTGATCGGCTCTAGCTTGAACGTTATCCTTTGTCTTATTAGGAATGTTGAGGATAGTGCGAAAAAGGGACTTCGCGACATTCTTTTCAGTGTGCATCACATCGATGTTATAAGGAAGTTTGAGGTCCTTGAAATAGGGAAGCTTCGTGAAGGGGCTAATGTGAGTCCAGTTGTGTGTCTCACCATATCCCTCGAAGTGTTTGCCTTTGCCTTTCCCTTTGACTTCAGGCTTGAGAGCTTTTAGCTGAGCAAGAAAATCTGCCCCCAAAAATGTTGGAATCTCGTTTACTTCATGGACAACCCGACCTTTCGTGAAGTTCTTGTTGTCTTCCCTGTCTGGATGGTCTGGAGGGAGGAACTGGTGGTGTTGATCAAAGGCTACATACTTGCGACCCTTCTATAGCCAAATAAAACGTAGAACCTGCATGCACACTGGGCATGGCATCTTACCACTTGTACACCATCTGCATAATAGGGCATAGCCGGGAAAGTCATGCATGCAATACATCAACCAAACTTTCATCAAGAAATTTTTCTGCAGATGTCGGTCGTATGTCAACCTTGGGAAGTACCAAGAATGGTGTAAATCATCCACCAGCGGCTGCATTAACACTCCCAAATTCTTCCTCGGGTATTCGGGCCCTGGAATGATCAGCGACAAGAACATGGTGTCGCATTGCATTAGGACACCGGGAGGGAGATTGAGCGAAATAACAAACACGGGCCAGCAACTGTATGAATTGGACGACATACCATATGGATTGACCCCATCACCTATTATTGCAACTCTGACATTCCCATCCTCGGCTGCTTCCTCGGGGTATTCTATATCGAATGACTTCCATGCTTCACCTCCCGATGGATGTACGATTTTGTTTGGATGGTACCTTTTCCCTTGCTTGTGCCACTTCATCATTTTGGCAGACTCCTCCATGATGAAAAGGCGCTCCAGTCTTTTTATGAAATGAAGATATCAAAGAGCCTTTGCGGGGATGCGTAGCTGCCTCTTTTGACCATCCTTATTGACCACCTCAAGGTACCGAGAGGAACCACACTTTCTACAATACTTGTCATCTGCATACTCGTGCCTAAATAAAAGGCAATTCTTCGGACAGACATGTATTTTCTCATAATCCATAGAGAGTGTCTTCATGATTTTCCTCGTGGCATACATTCTTTCCGACAGTTCATGACTATCGGGAAGACTGTTAGCCCATACTCCCAGAAATGCTTTGATGCAAGCTTGGCTATAGCCGTACTCAGCCTTAACTGCCATTAGTTGCAAGATGGCATCTAGCTGAGAGATTTTGGCACCCGCATAAAGAGGCTTCTTTGACGAAGCCAATATCTCCAAGAAGGACTTTGCGGTTGCCTCTGGCTCCTCCGGCTCCTCTAGTTCATTGTCTGAAGGTGTCACATGTGTCGCCTCTGTAGCAATGACATCATCTAGCATGTTGCTGACCCCGTCGTCCACATAACCACCGATGCGTTGACGCATCACCTCCTCTCTACCACGGTCCCGCTCGGCAAAGTTTATCGGCATGTCAAAGTTTTTCATATATCCATGCGTGCGAAGGTGCTAGGTCATTTCGTCCTTGCCTTTAGTGTGACGTCTGCCACATCTCGCACACGGGCAATGTGGGATCATTCTCATTAGACCACGGAATGTCTCCCTCAAAAACACATCGGTTTTAGCAATCCACTCTGATGTTACTCGATTCCCACGGGGCCACGGGTAAAACCACTATACATCCACCGATTATCTGGCATCCTTTGCTTTATTGGGAGACACACCATAAAATTAAGATTTAATTTGAATTAATCACATCATATATTTATTTTCTACCGCGTTGACGACACTGAATCCACCTACATCTCTAATAGGTAAAGAGGGTCCTAATCCCACCCGAGGATGTGTAGATTGAGTACGTTCTCCATGCTCTACCCCATTCCGAGACAAATTTTCGGTAGCACCGCCCCCTTGTTCTCCAGATACACGTGTCGGCAAATAGCCAAGAGAATGTGCTCTGGAGAACAATGGGGAGATGTCGCCGAAATCTTGGGGGTAGGGCATGGAGAACGTACCCAATCTACACATCCTCGGGCTGTCCGTGGAAAACGCTGGACAATCCGAAAGAGTTGATGTGATAAATATGCAATTGAATACATATTTATCGATGCAAACCTTTCGGATGGGAGACACCTAGGTTACGCGACTTGATGTGAAAAGAAAATCTGGTGACATGATTAAAAAAGCTTAGAAGGTCAAGGTGGATTCCTAGCTCACCCTCGGCTGTAGAGGAAGTAGTCGAACAGCAGAGGAACGATCGGGGACCAAGAGACACGACATCGACGATCAAACCATGGAGATGCAACACCACAAAGCCTGCAAAGTTTACCCATAAAAAGACTTAGGTCATCACATCACATACAAAATTGTGCCACCTAATTTTTTCACATTTTTACTCTCTGACATTCATTCATGACGGAGGAGATGGGTTTGTAGCTCACCCTCTGATGTAGAGGAAGTAGTCGATCAGTGAAGAGATGATTAGGGACCAATGCTTGCGACGATGGTCACTCTGGGGAAATGCATCACAACAAAGCCTACAAATTCCATCGTGTGAAAAATATATATCATCACATCACATACGACATTCTTTCATGAAAAAATGATAAAGACATGAAAATAACTCACAAGTTCACATAATGATAATCACATTGAGTACTCCACTATCACATCGAGTTTGTATCTACTAAAAAATAATTAAAACTACATAAAACATACTCAAAATTGTCCACCTAATATACTTTTATCTTCATATTTCTCTCCCTTCAATTCATCTATCTATTCATAATCTATCTAACATCCATCAAGCAAGCATCTATCTATTTCTATCTAACAGATGCATATATTAAAAACTCCACACAAAAATATACTCCCTCCGTTCATAAAGATAAGATGTTTTAGCTTTTGGCCACATTCCACACGTATCAAATGTATCTAGACATGTTCTATTGTGTACATTCACTCATTTTAGTATGACTCTAGATAACATGTGGAACACCTAAAACATCTTAAATTTAAAAATGGAGGGAGTACCTGTGACGTTGGGGAGGCAAGGACCGGTGTGGTCAGGGAGGATAGGGCGGGGCGGGGTGGGGTGGGGCGGGGGCAGGGTGGCGGCAGGGTGGCCGGGGCAGGGAGGGGTGGGGCAGGGCGAGGCCGGGGTGGCGGTAGGGCGGGGTGGGGCGGGGGCAAGGCAGGGTGGTGCGGGGGCGGGTGGCGGCAGGGTGGCCGGGGCAGGGCCAGGCAAGGCGGCGGCGGGAGGGGCAGGGCGGGCGCGGGGTGGCGGCTGATGTGGCGGGGGCAGGGCGGGGCGGGGGCGGGAGGAGGGGGCGGGGGTGATGGCGCTCTGGGCGGGAGGAGGGGGCTGGGGCGACGGCTGTCCGGGAGGGAGGCCGGAGGCGGTGACGGGGTCAGCCAGCGCCGGGGCTGGCCGGCGTGGGGTTGGGCAACGGAGGCGGCGCGGGGTGAGCTGGGGGTCGGGTGGGAGAGAGACGAGTGGTGGAGAGCAGTGGGAGGGGTTGATGGATAAGGTGGACCTACGCCGACGGTTTAGCCGTCGGCATAGGTTTATTAGCCACGTGGCACCTATGCCGACGGCCAAGCCGTCGACATATCTATTTTTCATTTTTTAATTGCCATTAGCTTTACTTTATTTTTTAAATGTCCTAGCAATTTTTAAAATATCCACTATCCTTCCTACCCTCAGAAGACTTGGTGATGTTTCGATGGCATAGGTACCCCCCCGGACGTCCCCGACCAGACTAAACCCTATCCCCGTTGACCCGGCAATCTAGGCCTTTGACTTTCGCCGCACGGGATTTAAACAGTTGACTCTTCCACCTGGTTGGGATAATACAACCCATTGGAACAACCCCGAACACGGTCTCGACCAAACCCGCCACTAGATTCCCTCCGGGCCCAACCCATCGCAAGATTCCCTCCATGTCGACCTAACACCACCGTCATCCCCCTCCAAGTGACGGCGACAGTGGCTTCCGTGAAGAGGGTCACACTTTGGGAGATGCGTGCCAGGTGTTTGCACCCCCAACACATTTCCAGATGTGTAAGAGGGCCCAGGGCAAGACCTGGCGGCATTGCTACCCCTAGGTCCCCGTCCCGTCTAACCCTAACACTGTTGACCGGACGAATCTCCCCCTTTGACATTCACCGGATGAGGTTTGACCGAGGGACATTTTCACCTGGCTACGATAGGCCATCCCATAGCAACATCTTATAGCACAAGGTCTGGGCCCAACCCACCACACAATTCCCTCGGTATCGACCCGATGCCACAGTTTCCGAACGTAAGAGGGCCCAGGGCAAGACCTGGCGGCATAGCCCCCCTCCAGGTCCCCCATCCCGTCTAACCCTGACACTGTTGACCGGACGGATCTACCCCTTTGACTTTCACCGGACAGGGTTTGACCGAGGGACATTTTCACCTGGCTATGATAGGCCAGCCCATAGCAACATCTTATAGCACAAGGTCCGGGCCCAACCCACCACAAGATTCCCTCGGTATCGACCCGATGCCACAGTTTCCGAACATAAGAGGGCCCAGGGCAAGACCTGGCGGCATAGCCCTCCTCCAGGTCCCCCGTCCCATCTAACCCTGACACTGTTAACCAGACGGATCTACCCCTTTGACTTTCACCGGACGGGGTTTGACTGAGGGTCATTTCCACCTGGCTGTGATAGGCCAGCCCATAGCAACATCTTATAGCACAAGGTCCGGGCCCAACCCACCACAAGATTCCCTCGGTATCGACCCGATGTCACAGTTTACGAATGTAAGAGGGCCCAGGGCAAGACCTAGCGGCATAGCCCCCTCTAGGTCCCCCGTCCCGTCTAACCCTGACACTGTTGACCGGACGGATCTACACCTTTGACTTTCACCGGACGGGGTTTGACCGAGGGTCATTTCCACCTGGCTGTGATAGGCCAGCCCATAGGTTTACTTCGGATCAAGGTCCGGGCCCAACCCACCTTAAGATCCCTCGGTATCGACTCGATGCCACAGTTTCCGAACATAAGAGGGCCCAGGGCAAGACCTGGCGGCATAGCCCCCCTCCAGGTCCCCCATCCCGTCTAACCCTGACACTGTTGACCGAACGGATCTACCCCTTTGACTTTCATCAGACGGGGTTTGACCGAGGGACATTTTCACCTCGCTGTGATAGGCGAGCCCATAGCAACATCTTAGCACAAGGTCCGGGACCAAGCCACCGCAAGATCCCCTCGGTATCGACCCGATGCCACAGTTTCCCAATGTAAGAGGGCCCAGGGCAAGGTTTGGGCCTTGCCCACCGCATGATTCCCTTTGTGTCCACCAACGTGGCCGTTTCCACACTCCGTGTGACGGCGGCAGCGACATCCCTAAGGAGGGACACACTCCGGAGACGCATGCGGGGTGCTTGCACTTGCCACCACACTTCCATGCATGTAAGAGAGCCGAGCGCAAGACCTGGTGGCATTACCAATCCCCCAAGTACCCCGTTCCGTCGAACCCTCGCAATGTTGACTGGACGGATCTACCTCTTTGACTTTCACTGGATGGGGTTTGACCGAGGGGTATTTTCACCTGGCTGTGATAGGTCAGCCCATAGCAACATCTTAGAATAAGGTCCGGGCCCAACCCACCGCAAGATTCCCTCCGTGTTGACCCGACACCAACGTTTCCCCCTTCAGGTGCAAGCGGCAGCGCCGTCCGTCAAGACTATGTACAGACTATATATAACATGATTTTTTAGTGCCTATACACACAGCTAAATAGGCGATGCATTGAAAAAACAGTGTGTAGACTATGTATAACATGGACATGGGCTATAGACTTCCTAATTAAATTAAATTTTAATACAGGGAAAGATTTTTTAAAAATATACCTATGCCGATGGTTACACCGTCGGTGTAGCTAAAAAAGTACACCTATCTTTTTAGCTACGCCGACGGTGTAACCATCGGCATAGGTTTATCTTTTTTATTTTACCTATGCCGACGGTTATACCATCGGCATAGCTATGCCCCAGATCCGCACCTCCCTCGGATCAATGACGTGGCACCAACCGCGGATCGATGACGTGGACCATCAAAGCTATGCCGACGGTGTCCGTCATGGCCGTCGGCATATCTTTGACGGCGTCAAATGAGCGTCACTCATCGAGCGGCCGGGCCCGCGCGATACGCCGACGGGGTGTCTACGCCAACGGCCACCGTAGGCGTAGGTGAATCTACGCCGACGGCTTTTATACGCCGACGGTGGCCGTTGGCATAGGGTGATCTACGCCGACGGTGTTTAGTACGCTGACGGTGAGGCCCTGGTGGTCGGCATAGGGTGACGTATGCCGATAGGGGCCATCGACATAGTTTAGGCCGTTGGCAACGACCCTGATTCTTGTAGTGATGGGGCCATGGTGCTTCAGGCATGGCGAAGCACGAAACAAGATGTTGGTGGTGGGTTGTCACGAATCCCGGTGACGAGATCTGGCATGTACCAAGGAGGGGAGGCATGGTGCTGCGACCGAGAGGGGTGGGGTAGTAGAACAGCGCGACGTGCGCGAGATGCGGGGGTGCTGTGCGAGATGCGGGAGGGAGGAGATCAGGGGCCACTAGGAAGGAGGGGTAATGGAGGTGATTCAGGTGAGGCGTACGGTTAACATAGGAGATGTGGGCATGAAGATGAGGAAGACGACGACCTACCCCTAGAGATCCAACAGGCTTAATAGGAATGATAGACTACTCATATCAACAAGGAATTCCTTCTTTTCCGGGAGCCCATGCGAAAAGAACTCCAAAGCTAAGCGTGCTTGGGTTGGAGTAATTCTAGGATGGGAGACCAATCGGGAAGTTGGTCCCGAGCGCGCACGAGTGAGGACAAAGTGCGCAGGAAAGACTAGTGTTGGTTTGTGGGTCCAATATAGATCCCGCCAGGCATAACGAGGTGTTACAATTGGTATCAGAGCCAACCCTTGCGGTTACACGGGCATGCACGGGTCAGGTGCATGGGCATGTGGCGCATGGCGCGTGTGGCCCGTTGTGGCACACGACATGGCACATGTGCCGGACAGGACGCGCATACGTGTGCCAATAGGGAATGTTCCTCATGGGCCGACGAGGATGTTGGCTCCTTTGAGTGGGGGTGTTTGTGAGAGCCTGGCTTAATAGGAATGCTATACTACTGATATCAACAAGAAATTCTTTCTTTTTCAGGAGCCCATGCGAAAAGAACTCCAAAGTTAAGCGTGCTTAGCTTGGGGTAATTCTAGGATGGGTGACCAACCGGAAAATTGGTCTCGGGTGTGCATGAGTGAGGACAAATTGCACACGAAAGACTAGTGTTGATTTGTGGGGCGAGTCTAGATCCCGCCAGGCATAACGGGGTGTTACAACGCCATTGATATTCTGTGCCTGCAGGCTGATAGATCCAAATTTGGACGCGCCGACGCCTAGGGGTCGCCTTATATCAAAGCTGTATCTAGCAAGTTTGAGCACAAAATTGTGTACTTCCCTCGGACAATATGTGAAAGTGACATCATTGATTTTTTAAACTTATTTTTTTGAACCATGCACGAGGATTGCATGTGTATTCATAGATAGAAGAAGAGTACACGACCAAACGCAAGTCCCTTCTAACAACCAAGAATAGGGGAGCAAAAACTATGATAGGGCAACTTAAAGAAAATTCAAAGAGGCTAAACTACATTTGGAGGGAGTTTGATCTTGAAGTTTCTCACCGTCATCCATCACTTAGTGTCGTCCTTGATTTGGTCGATAACCCATCGAATTGGAGTCTTAATTTTGTTGAAGACACTTCTCGAGCTTTCTTTCCAGATTGACCAAATGACCGAGATAACCAGGGAACTAAACATTATATTTTGATCTCCCTGCAGCCACTGCCCCATCCTTTTTCCACCAGTGTGTGAAAAGCTCTCTCAAGGATGGGTAGGAGTGCGGACCAACCTGTGGCTAGATGGTTAGGTGGACAGTGATATCTCCAGCCCACTAGGGTTCAGGTCTTGGTGCTCCCATTTATCCTGGATTTATTTCAGGACTTCCGACGATGCACGTTCAGTGGGAGGAGATGTCCCGCTCGACTACGAGGCACCTACGGTGACTTCATAAAATCTCAAGATGATATCACAACTTAGTCTCTAGGAAGTGCTCATTGGGGTAGGGTGTGCGTATGTGCATTCATAAGGGGTGAGCGTATGCACATATATATGAGCGCTTGCGTTTGTACTGTGTTAAAAAGGGATGTGTAGGAGTCCTATAGTTTTCCCCAAGAAACAATATGACTACAAATGATGTTGGATATGGCACACTTCATGAAGAGGTGATTGGCACTTTCCTATGTTAAACCATAAAGGTTGCGATGCAAATTATGTTACGTATTATGTGTAGCCAGGCGCCCGCCAGTCCATATGCAAGCCTTGGTTATCAACCAAATGAAAAGATTGCGAAGGGGAGCTCATGTTTTCCAACTTGGTTGCATAATAGACCACAAAATACTCATGGCACAAAGTGCCTTGTATGCGGATTTGGTGGTGAAACGACATGAGGGGTCCCAAGACCATGTCCATTGATACGTCTCCAACGTATCTATTATTTTTGATCGTTCCATGCTATAATACCTTCAGCCTTTTTTCCTTCATTCATTTTGCGGTAGCTTAAGCGTAAGAAAAATAGAACCTTTCGGGATACTTTTTGGTGATTATTTACCATTTCATATTATTTTTGAGCACTAACCTATTAACCCAGTGCCAGTGCCAGTTGTTGTTTTCTGCATGTTTTTGTCTTTCTAGGTTACAATACCAAACGAAGTCCAATTGCCCCAAAACTTTTTTATGAATTTTTCTGGACCAAAAGAAGACTTGGAAGCTTCAGGAGGAGACCGGAGGCCGCACAAGGGAGCGAGCACACAACAAGGCACGCCTAGGGAGGGTGGTCGCGCCCTGTTATGTGTTGCCCCCCTCGGGCATCCCCCGACGCCCCTCTCTGGCCTATAAATTCCAATAAATCTCAAAAACCCTAGAGAGCCTCCCTAAACACTTTTTCCGCCGCCGCAAGTCTCTCTTCCGCCATGTGCCAATCTGGAGCCCTGTTTCGGTGCCCTGCCGGAGGGGGATCTATCATAGAGGGCCTCTACATCAACCTTGCTGCTCCCATGGTGATGTGTGACTAATTCCCTACAAACCTACAAGTCTGTGGTTAGTACCTAGATCTCTCTCTCTCTCTTTCTCTCTCTCTCGATCTTCAATGCAAAGTTCACAGCATCTTTGCGGTGATCTATTTGATGTAATCACTTTGTGCGGTGTGTTTGTTGGGATCCGATGAATTGTGGGTTTATGTTCATATTATTCCTGAAAAATATTTGAGTCTTCTATGAAACTTATTATGATTCTTATTTGAATGATTATTATAGCTTCATACATCTCTCGGATCTATTGAAATAGTATGGCCAACTAGATTGATATTTCTTCAGTGAGAGGGGTGTGTTGTAGTGGGTTCAATCTGGCAGTGCTCTATACCCCAGTGACAAAAGGGAACAAGACACGTTTTTGTATTGTTGCCACTAATGATAAAACGACGGGGTTAATTCATACTGATTGAGTTTTCTTTGTCTACATCATGTCATCGTTCTCCAAGCATTACTCTGTTTGTCATGAACTTAATACTTAGAGAGACAAGCATAGAAGCGCTCTCGACATGGAGTAATAGTAACAGGTGCATGCAAGAGTCAACCTATTTTCTTATATACGTGATGCATATATACATATGATCACTGCCGTGAATAAATATTGCATAACTATGCGCTTTTCTATCAATTGCCCAACAATAATTTCTTTACCCATTATATGCCTGCTACATGAGATATGCCACTAGAGAACACTATGGCCCCCGGGTCTATCCACTTATATATTTACAAAAGCTTTCAATACCTTGATTCCATTTGTTTGCTTTTATTTTTTTCCATTTACTTTATTCAACTATCATCTACACACTTCATTGGCTTGCAAATAACGAGTCCAAGGGGATTGACAACCCTCTTGCCCGCGTTGGGTGCAAGTGTTTGCTTCTTTGTGTGCAGTCGCTGAACATGGGGGTTACTTGGTACTCCTATTGGTTCGATAACCTTGATTCTCACCGAGGGAAATACTTATCTATACTGTGTTTCATCACCCATTCCTCTTCACGGCAAACTGAACGTAGATCACAAGTATGAGGAAGGATTTCCGGCGCCGTTGCCGGGGAGTATCACCAACCTACTATCAAGTAACTTCGCACAAATTATCATTCACTTGTTATACTTTTTATTTGTTGTTATATCTTGTTTTCTTCATAAAAATGAAAAATATAAAAATATTTATCTTTGTTACTTTACTTGTTTTGTTTGCTTGAAAGTTGCTATCATGCGTGAGTTTGAAACTAGTGAGACTTTTGAATGTAGTGTGGAAGCATTAGAACATTCAACTTCACCTCTCAATGATAATGCTAAAAGAAATTTTGGTGAAGTTTCTAAGGAAAAACTTGATAACCTTGCGGATCATGATCCTTCCGAAGTAGAACCTATTATGCAAACAAAGAAATTCCGTATTGGTGTCGGTAATATTATTGGAAAAAGTGTGACCCAAGAATTTTTTACTTGTGATCTATTTTTGCTAGAACCACTACTTATGCAGATTCCATATCTTTGCTCATAATTGAGTTGGAAATACAATTCATTCATATGCATCCCTCCATACAACTAATATTCAAGATCCTCCTACTAAACGGTTAGCAACAATATTTCTCGTTCATGAATTTAATCATATTATGCAACAAACAAGAGAAATATTTTCTCACTATCGGATCAATGGTGAGTTATCACCAATGTAGGAAATCTTCTGTGAGTTGGAAGAAATAAGGAGATTAAGATCAATAGACTATGTTGCTTATAATGAAAACCTTAGGAAAAAGGTTCCACCTAATGTTTTGATTAATAAAATTTCCAAATACAATGACCAAATTATTGTTCCAAATATTGGATTGGATTATGAGCTTGATAGGAAATTAAGTAAATATCTTCATCGGAACCTATACAATGAAGAATTTACGATCACTCATGAAAAGTCTAAGGAGGAATCTCCTTCTCCTGCGGAGATAGATTTCACGGATACTTGTGTTATGAAGTTTAGTCCCTTCAACTATTTTTGCTTGCCCATTAGAAAAATTTCTACTGAGAGAAGGGAATATGATTATAGCATGCTGGATTTTTCTCATGATTATGGCTACACTTGAAACTATGCAATATGCCTAGCTAGGGGCATAAAACAACAACGCTAGTTGGGAGGCAACCCAACAATTATCTTATTTTATTACCTTTTACTTTATGTTTGTGTGGGATAACATGATTGTTGCATCTGTAATGATTATGTTTTTATGTTTAAATTACTGTTTGTGCCAAGTAAAGCCTTTGGGATGACTCATAAGATGCGTAGAATTGATATAGTGCAAAAACAGAAACTTTAGTTTTCAATGCAGAATTTCTCTGATTTTACTGGAATGTCTTTTTGATCTGAAATTTTGACACAATATTTCTATACAAATACTTCAGGTAGTCCTATGTTTTCAAAATTTTGGAGTTACATAAGTATAGGTTCTCTATATATCTTTACATGCTATTTTGTTTTAGACCAATACTATTTTTGCTTGCGTAGTTTGCTTGTTTTGATGATGCTATGGATTGTATCAGGGGTTATAATCCACAGAGAAGTTATAATACAGTAACTTATGCAATAATAAAATAAGAATCAATTTATAAAAGTACCTAAAATATTTGATATGTTTAATATACTAACGGATCTCACGAAGGTTTTATTGAGTTTTTTGTGCTAAAGTTTTCAAGTTTAAGGTGCTATCACGATGGCTCAAGGAATAAGGAGCAGCAAGATACTAATCTTGGGGATTACCAAGTAACCCCAAGGTAATAATCTAGGAAGAACTGAAGCATCTAAGCTTTGGGATGCCCCGGAAGGTATCCCCTCTTTCGTCTCAATCCATCGGTATGTCACTTGGAGCTATATTTCTATTCATCACATGATATGGGTTTTGCTTGGACCATCGTTTGCTTTTGTTTTAGTTTTCCACAATCATTGTTTTATTGACACACACACTTGAGAGACACAAAATATGACCATGATTTATTAGAATACTCTTTGTGCTTCACTTATATCTTTTGAGCTTAGAAGTTGCTCTAGTACTTCACTTATATCTTTTAGAGCACGTTGTCGTACAGATTTTATACAAACAATTGCACTATCATTATTCAATTATTATGGTTTATAAGACTAGTCCAAAAATAATAGGTATCCAACGAGTGCATAATCAAAACTACATGCAGCACATAGAAGAGAAATTGTGAGTTAATGATATTAATGTGGTAATATGAAAGGGCATGGGTGCATGATCATTGGTTAGCAAGATTATTGTGAATTAGAGGATGTTAACTTGCTATTCATCTAAATATTTTTATGTCATAGTGATGATGTGTGAGCATACTTATTCCTCATTGAAATCCTAGTGTTGTTTAAGTCTGAGGCGCGATATGGTTAACTCCTCCCAACCTCCTCCCTAGGGGCATGCAAGTAGTTCTTTGCTTCGAGAGAGCTAATAAAATCTTGCAATAAGTATGTGAGTTCTTTATGACTAATGTGAATGCATGGGTGTATGCACTCTTGCCACCTCATATTTGCTAGCCTCTTTGGTACCGTGCATTGTCCATTCTCACCTCGAGGATTGGTGCAACCTTCGACGGTGCATCCAAACCCCGTGACATGATACACTATATTCCACATAATCCTCATTATATATTCCTCAAAACAGCCACAATACCTACTTATTATGGCATTTCTATAGCATTCCAAGATATATTTCCATGCAACTTCCATCGTTACATCATATGACTAGTACTTTCATTTTATATTGCTTTGCATGATCATATAAGCTGACATAGTATTTGTGGCAAAGCCACCGTTCATCATTTTTTATACATGTTACGCTTGATCATTGGACATCATGGTACACTGCCAGAGGCATTCATATAGATTCATACTTAGTTTTTCATATTGAGTTGTAAGTAAATAAAACTATGATGATCATCATTATCAGGGCATTGTCTCAGTGAGGAAAGGATGATGGAGACAATGATTCCCCCACAAGTCGGGATGAGACTCCGGAAAAAAAATAAAAGAGAGATAAAAAGAAAAGGAGAAAAAGAAAGAAAGAAAAAAGGAAAAAAAGGGAAAATAAAAAGAAATTAAAAAAATGAGAGAAGGGACAGTGCTACTACTTCTTTTTTGACACTTGTGCCTCAAAGTGGCACCGTGTTCTTCACAAAGAGAGTCTCTTGTTTTGTCACTTTTATATGCTAGCGGGAATTTTTCATTATAGAACTTGGCTTGTATATTCCGATGACGGGCTTCCTCAAATTCCCGAGGTCTTCATGAGCAAGCAAGTTGGATGGACAACCCCTTAGCTTCCTTCGACCTTCCATACACTTATAGCTCTAGTGCATCCGTTGCATGGCAATCCCTACTCCTCACATTTATATCTATTGGTGGGCATCTACATAGCCCGTTGATACGCCTAGTTGATATGGGAATTTCTTCTCCACTTTTACCCCTTTGAAACCTACCACCTTATTCCATTCCACCTTTATGCTATATCCATGGTTCACACTCATATATTACGTGAGTAACAAAAAGCTGAAGCGCCTTAAGAAGTACGATCCAATTGCCTAAATTCACACCGTGGTGCTTGATATTTGTACTTATGTGGTGAGACGGAGCCATGACATTCTAATATGATAAACTTAATAGAGGTGAACATTCTTTAAGGAACATATATTTTGAAAGTTGATGATTATGTTGCTTATGTTTATAAGTATTACTATGTTGATGTTTATTAATTCATCATTTCTCAATGCTCATACTTGCAATAGATTACATGTTAGGAAGCATGTCACATAAAAAATTATGTTTTTATCATTTACCGACTCGAGGACAAGAGGGAATTAAGCTTGGGGATTGATACGTCTCCAATGTATCTATAATTTTTGCTTGTTCCATGCTGTTATATAATCAATCTTGGATGTTTTACCATCATTTTATAGCAACTTTATATCATTTTTGGGACTAACCTATTGACAGAGTGCCCAAGTGCGAGTTGCTTTTTTTGCTTGTTTTTTACTTCGCAGAAATTCAGTACTAAACGGAGTCCAATCGAGACGAAACTTTTTGGAGAATTTTTTGACCAGAAGAGTGCCAATGGGCCAAAGAAGCAGCCAGGAGGGAGCCCAGGCCGCCCACAACCCACCAGGGTGCGGTAAAGGCCCCAGGCATGCCCTGATGGGTTGTGGCCGCCTCGGGGGCCCCCACCACTGACTATCACCTCTATAAATACTCAAATACTCGGAAAACTCTAAGGGAGTCGACGAAACAAAATTCCAATCGCCACAAGTTCCAGAACAATGAGATCCAATCTATCACCATCACAAAGGGGTGCATCGTCTTCATGGCTACCTCTCCGATGATGCGTGAGTAGTCCACCATAGACCTACGGGTCCGTAGGCGGTAGCTAGATGGCTTCCTCTCTCCCTCTCTCTCTTGATCTATTTTTGTGGTGTGTTTGTTGGGATCCGATGAATTTTGAGTTCATGATCATTTTCTATACATGAATATGATTTGAGTCTTCTTTGATCTCTTATTTGAATGAGTACTTATATCATCGTATTTCTTCTTCAAATATTTGGTTTAGTTAGGCCAAGTAGATCGATTTTTCTTGCCATGGGAAGAGGTGCTTTGTGATGGGTTCAATCATGCGGTGTCCTTTCCCAGTGACATAAGGGGCAGCAAGGCACGCATGTATCGTTGCCATTAAGGATAACAAGATGGGGTCTATTCCTACATGAATAGATCTTGTCTACATCATGTTACCATTGTTATTGCATTACTCCGTTTCTCCAAGAACTTAATACACGAGATGCATGCCGGATAGCGACCGATGTGTGGAGTAATAGAAGTAGATACAGAATTGTTTCGGTCTACTTATCTTGAATGTGATGCCTATATAATGATCATTGCCTTGGATAGCATCATGACTATTCAATCTTCTATCAATTGCCCAACAGTAATTTGTTCACCCATCGTGTGCTATACTCATGAGAGAAGCCACTAGTGAAACCTACCGCCCCCTGGGTCTACTTTTCCAACATATTGCTTTTTGATCTATCTTTTTGCCGTGTTTGTTTTCAGATCTTTTATTACAAAAACCCAAAAATCCCTTGCTGCACTTTTTGTGTATTTATTTTATTTTGTGTTCTTGCGAGATCTATTTGCCCAACTATCACAACTTAATCTATCTTTTTATCGTTGAGAGCTTGATAACCTCGCTTATACGTCAGGTTGCAAGTATTTGTTCTTTGTGTGCATGTGTTTTTTACATAGTTGCTTGATCTTCCTCTATGGATTGATACCTCGATTTCTTAACTGAGTGAAATACTTATCATCGATGTGCTGCATCATCTCTTCCTGTTTGGGGAAATACCGACACAGTCTCAAGCCATGTCAAAGTAATTTCTGGCGCCATTGCCGGGGAGGAAGCAATCTCTCTAGCATGCCAATCTTGGCGCCGGGGAGACACCATGAACATCTATCAGGTTCCTAATCACCAATCTCATCTTCTTCCAATTTACATTATTTGCCATTTGCCTCTCATTTTCCTCCCGCCACTTCAAAAATTTTCCATTTTATTCACACTCTTTTTCGTATGCCAATTTCCCGTTCAATCTTTTGCTTACTTGTCACCATGAGTGATTTTGGTATGGCAGAAACAAATGATGGCATGACTCCTAAAGTTGGACGTTCTGGTAATCTGGATTCTAAAACTTTTGTTTTGTGGCAAGGGAACGTTATAGGAAAATAAGCTATCCAATAATTTTTCAATTATGTTAGAAATTTGAATCTTGATGATGCTCCTATACTTAAAAGAACTAAAACTTAAGCGGAAGCTATTTCAACACTAGGTTTGAAATCTTAAAATAGGTTTATCTGCACCCATCCTACCTTGCAAAGATTATTTTATGAGCTACCCATTTTAAAGGATCCTAAAGCAAAAAAAAATTAGCTACCCTTGTTCTTATGAATGTATTTGATCACATAGTACGAGGAGGCTAGGGAATGTTTTTGATCAATTTGGTAAGAGCCATGAAAAACCTGTAATAGATGAAATCCTTTATGAAAGCGACTACATGTTAAGGCATTTTCTTGGGAATAATCAATTTTTTGATGAAAATATTAAGAAGGAAGTCCCCGTTTTAGATATGATCCACCAAACTTTTAATGATGTTAATCAACAATACTCTTTGATTGCAGCCGTTAATCAAAGGGGATACATAAATGGACAACTTGATTGTGCTAAAACTTCTATGTATAATGTGTTCCAAGTTATATTTACAAAGTCTCTTGACGAAAATACATCTATGAAGAAAAAGAAGAAAAGATGATAATACTTGAATCTATGCGTTATGCCTAGCTAGGGGCGTAAAACGATAGCGCTTGTTCGGATGCAACCCAATGAATAAAATTTATCCTATATTTTCCTTTATGTTTTTGAGTGTTTGCAAAATTATGCCTCTCTTATGATTTTTTTATGTTTTATTTAGTGTTTGTGCCAAGTGGAACCTTTAGGATGATTCATAAGATGAGTAGAAACAATGCTGAATCTGAAACAGAAACTTTGACTCCAGTGCATGAATTTTCATTTTTTTACTGGAGTGTGATAATGAGTTGAAATATTAACACAATATTTCTACACAAATTCTTTACGTTTTCCCAATTTTTAATAATTTTTAGAGTTACAGAAGTATGGGTAGAGTACATATTACTACAGACTGTTTTGTCTCAAACAAATTCTGTTTTCGTTGCATTGTGTGCTTGTTTTGATGAATCTATGGCTTGGAGGGTATAAGTCATGCTAAAGTTAGAATACAGTAGATATAATGCAATAATGCAATATTAATGGGTTTACAACAATACTTAGAGTGGTAATTTGCTTTATTATACTAACGGATCTCATGAAGATTTTGTTATGTTTTGTGTGATTGAAGTTTTCAAGTTTTGTGTGAGATCTGATGGATGTAGGAATAAGGAGTAAGATGATCCTAAGCTTGGGGATGTACATGGCACCCCAAGATAATATCCAAAGAGTAAAAAGCAACTAAGCTTGGGGATGCCCCCCGACTGGCATCCCCTCTTTCTTCTAACAACCATCAGTATTTTACTTGGAGCTATATTTTTATTCGTCACATATGATGAGTTTTGCTTGGAGCATCTTGTATTTTGTTTGATTTGCTTTTTATACTTGCTGGATACACCTATTTGAGAGAGCCAAAATTATGCTATGATTTGTTAGAATTGCTCTATATGCTTCACTTACATCTTTTTGAGCTATGGAGTTGCTCTAGTGCTTCACTTATATCTTTTTGAGCACGACGTGCTTTTACTTATTTGAAGAAATTCTCTCATGCTTTACTTATATTAATTTGAGAGTTATTAATTTTGAATAAATCCTCTCATGCTTCACTTATACTATTTTGAGAGATGAAAATTTTATGCTCATGATCTTCACTTAAATCTATGTGAGCTTGTCAAAAGCAATGGCAATATATGAAACCAGTCCCAAAGTGATAGATATTCAAGAGGGATACGATATGTCTCTGCCATATCTATAATTTTTTATTGTTTCATGCCAATATTATACAACTTTCACATATTTTTGGCAACATTTTATATGATTTATTGGAATAACCTATTGATTCAGCGCCCAATGCAGTTCCTGTTTGTTGCATGTTTTTTGTTTCGCAGAATTACCATATCAAACGAACTCCAAACGCGATAAAACTTTACGAAGATTTTTTTGGAATATTCTTGTATTTTGAGAAGTGGAATCAACACAAATGGAGGCTCACAACCCCCACAAGACACCAAGGAGCAACCAAGGGGCCCAGGCGCGCCCTGGTGGGTTATGCCCAGCTCGTAAATCAGTCGGAGCACTCCTTTGGGTGCAAGGAAGCTAATTTTTGGATGAAAATCCCCTCAAGATCTCAGCCCGATCGGAGTTACGGATATCCAGGAATATAAGAAACGGTTTTTTGCTAGAAAAACAGGAACGTGAAACAAAAGAGAACAGAGAGGGAGATCCAATCTTGGAGGGGCTCCTGCCCCTCCGCCGCCATGGAGGCCATGGACCATAGGGTGAACTCTCCTCCCATCTAGGGGGAGGCAAAGTAAGAAGAATAAGTATGGGGGTTCTCTCCCCCTCTCTCCCGGTGGCGCCCGAATGCCGCTGGGCAAGCATCATGATGGCGATCTACATCAACAATCTTGCCGCCGTCAACACCAACTTTCTCCCCCTCTTGCAGCGGTGTAACACCTATCTTCCCCACTGTAATCTCTACTTAAACATGGTGCTCAAATCCATATATTATTTCTCAATGATATTTGGCTATCCTATGATGTTTGAGTAGATCTCTTTTGTCCAACGGGTTAATTGTGGTTTGATGTTATGGATGTGAGTTGTATGTTGATATGGTGCTGTCCTATGGTGCCCTCCATGCCGCGCAAACATGAGGGATCCCCGTTGTAGTATGTTGCAATATGTTCATGATTTTCCTATGGTGGGTTGCTTGAGTGACATCAGCATAAACCCGGGTAGGTGGGTTGTTGCGTATGGGAGTAAAGAGGACTTGATACTTAATGCTATGGTTGGTTTTTACCTTAATGGTCTTATGTAGTTGCGGAAGCTTTCTAGAGTTCCAATCATAAGTGCATAGGATCCAAGTACGGAAAGTATGTTAGTGTATGCCTCTCCCTCATTGCATATAACACGTATCTATCGTATCATATTTAATTGCCTATGGACAATCTTTCTCTTGCGTTACACAAAAACTTTCTACAAAACCTTTTACTTTTATTGTTCTTTTATTAAAACAGAACCTAACTTTTATTTCCACGTTATTTATTTTCTTGCAAAGTACTTCTAGTTTTATTTCCACAAAGTAGTTTCATACTTTTCTAGGTAAAGCAAGCATTAGCGTGCATAGAGTTGTATCAGTGGTTGATATAACTTGAGAGAATATTAATTCTACCTTTATATCCTCGTTGGGTTTGACACCCTTACTTATCTAAAAAGTTTACAAAAAATCCCCTACACTTGTGGGTTATCAAGACCTTTTTCTAGCACCGTTGCCGGGGAGCAATAGCATGGGGTGAATATTCTCGTGCGTTATTATTTGTTTTATCACTAAGTAATTTTTATTTTCTGTTTTAGTTGTTTTATTTTCTGTTATTAGTTGTTTTATATCTTTAGTTATGGATATGGAACACGAAACACCAAAAAAATTAGTGGTACTTGCTACTCATGGAGATGGGGAACCTTCTAAAACCCTCGATGCTAGTTATGTGAAACACGTTAATTACTCCTCCGATAATCCCAAGAAATCCCCAAAGAACTTTATAATGGGATACACATTGTATCAACATGAGTACTTTAGGGATTATCGCTTATCTCAAAAAGGGAAACACTTATGGGATCAAATTAGAATACTCGAATGATTTGCTTCAGATGCATGCTCAAGATGTGACTTTACTTGTTGCTCAAATATAGAAGCTCGACACCTTCCCTTTCAATGCAAAATTCAATGATAATGAAACCTTACCTTCTTATGATAAAGGTATTATGATTACTATGATGTGGAGCGAATTGAAGAATTTGTTGCTTTTAAAGCTGCTTATGAAATTGCTTCTTTGCTTGAAAAGTATGATGATGATGTTCCTTACGAGTTTGAAATTTTATCCATACTTATACATTGCTATGAGAATTATGATTGAAATGCTGATATTATTGAATTTATTGAAAGGATGACCTCTGCCTTGGAAGAGATTAATATTTTGTAGGAATCTATGGAAGAAGAAATTGTTGAAACTGTGCGCTCATTACATGAAAAGGAGAGGAGGAGAGGGAAGAACAAACAGAGGATGAGTGGATTAGCTACCCATGCCCACCTTTTGATGAGAGTAACTCTTCAAATCATACATTGTTTAATTTCCCTTCGCACATACCGAAGGATGAATGCTATGATAATTGCTATGATCTCGTAGATTCATTTGAAATATCCCTTTTGATGAACTTGATGCTTGCTATGCTTGTGGCCATGATGCCAATATGAATTATGCTTATCAATATGAAATTGCTATAGTTCCTTATGTCAAGCATGAAATTGTTGCTATTGCACCACACATGATAGTCCTATTATCTTTTTGAATTCTCCCAACTACACTATATTAGAGAAGTTTGCTCTTATTAAGGATTATATTGATGGGTTGCATTTTACCACTACACATGATGTTTTTTATGAATATAATATGCATGTGCTTGATGATCCTACTTGAAATTATTATGAGAGATGAACCAAATCTTCACCTCTCTATGTTTCCAATACTTTGAAACTACAAGAAACCGATTATACTATGCATTGGCCTTTACTTAATGTGCATGAATTGTTCTTGTATGACATGCCGATGCATAGGAAGAGAGTTAGACTTTGTTGTCACATGATATATATCACTTTGTGCTCACTACTAAATTACGAATCATTGTTAATTAAAATTGGCTTTGATATACCTTGGGATCCGGGTGGATCCATTACTTGAGCACTTTATGCCTAGCTTAATGGCTTTAAAGAAAGCGCTGCCAGGGAGATAACCCGGAAGTTTTAGAGATTTATTTATTTATGTTGTGTGCTTTTATAAAGTTTAAAAACAAAAACAATATAGAGGGGAACCTAAAACTTCACAAAAGGAAAGGGTGAAAGTGAGAAGAGATGATGAACATTGTTGAAGTGGGGGATGTCCTTGAACTTTTGTTCATGCCCATGGAAACTTTGTGAATCTTGAATCACGGAAACTTTTCCAACAAAAATAATTATCCCCTTGTACTAATACATTGTATTATAAAAATAGTGTGCCAAGATTTTCCTTTAGGATGATTAGATTGCTTGTTGGTATATGCGGTGTAAAAAAAGAAACTTTCTTTGTAGTGCGTGAATTTTTATTTTTTACCGGAACGTCAAAAGTTTCTGAGTTATTTACACCGTATTTATATACAAAATATTTAATTCTTCCTAATTGTTCAGAATTTTTGGAGTTACAGAGGGGAACAAGGAGGTCTAGATATGAGGAGAAGAAGGAGAGGCAAGAGTTAAAGCTTGGGGATGACCAAGGCACCCCAAGTAAATATCCAAGGATACTCAAGAGTTTAAGCTTGGGGATGCCTTAGAAGGCATCCCATCTTTATTCAAGAAGTATTAGTATGTTTTCAGATTCGTTTCATTCATGTGATATGCGTAAATCTTGGAGCGTCTTTTGTGTTTAGTTTTCACTTTTATTTTATGCACCATGCTGTTATGAGATAGTGCATGGTTGATTTATAGAATGCTCATTGCACTTCACTTATATCTTTTGAGTATAGATTTATAGAATGCTTCATGTGCTTCACTTATATCATTTGAAGTTTGGATTGTCTATTTCTCTTCACATAGAAAACCGTTATTTGAAGAATGCTCTTTTTCTTCACTTTTATTTATTAGAGCATGGTATTTTGTGGAAAGAATTAAACTCTCTTGATTCACTTATATATATTTAGAGAGTCAACAGGAATTGGTCATTCACATGGTTAGTAATAAAATCCTACATAAAACTTAGGGATCATTGAATATGGTATGTTTGATTCCTACAAAAGTTTTGCGATATAGAGATGATAATATGTGGGAGGTACTAGTGGATGATCGTGTTTATTAATATATTGGTGTTAAGGTTAGTGATTCCTGAAGCATGCACATATAGTCTCACGTTATGCGAGGAAGTTGGAGCACAATTTATCCTTGATTGTCTATCTTTATGTGAAGGTCGGGGGCGCATGATGGTTAACTCCTACCAACCTCCCCCCTAGGGGCATGCGTAGTAATACTTTGTTTTGAGAGGGATAATAAAACTTTGCAATAAGAATGTGAGTTCTTTATGACCAATGTGAGTCCATGGATTATACACACTCTTTCCTTTCCACAATTTGCTAGCCTCTATGGTACCGTGCATTGCCCTTTCTCACCTCGAGAGTCGATGCAAACTTCGCTGGTGCATCCAAACCCTGTGATATGATATGCTCTATCATACATAAGCCTTATTATATCTTCCTCAAAACAGCCAACATACCTACCTATCATGGCATTTCCATAGCCATTCCGAGATATATTGCCATGCAACTTCCACCGCTTCCGTTTTGATGACTTGAGTATTCATTGTCATATTGTATTACATGATCGTAAGATAGCTAGCATTATGTTTCCATGGCTTGTCCATTTTTTGATATCTTTGCTACGCTAGATCACTGCATTCATATAGAGTCATACTTTGTTCTACTATCATTGTAATATTGAGTTGTAAGTAAATAGAAGTGTGATGATCATCATTATTCATTATTAGAGCATGCTCGAGCGATGAAAGGATGATGGAAACTATGATTCTCCCACAAGTCGAGATGAGGCTCCAGACAAAGAAAAAAAGAAAAAAAAGGAAATACGAAGGAATAGGGGTATGCTAATTCCACACTTGTGCTTCAAAGTAGCACCATGTTTTTCATCTAGAGAGTCTCCTCTGTTGTCACTTTCATATACTAGTGGGAATTTTTTATATAGAGTTAGATGCATACCCACTTAGTTTCATATTGAGCTCCCATACACTTATAGCTCCTAGTGCATCCATTATATGGCAATCCCTACTCCTCGCATTGATATCTATTGATGGGCATCTTTATAGGCCGTCGGCACGCTGAGTTGATGCGAGACTTTCTTATCCACTTGTACCCGTTTGAAACCTACCACCATATTGTATTCCACCCATAGTGCTATATCCATGGCTCGCGCTCATGTATTGCGTAAGAGTTGAAAATGCTGAAGCGCATTCAAAAGTATGAACCAATTGCTTGGCTGACACCGGGGTCGTGCATGATTTATACTTTGTGTTAAGAAGACAAAGCATGACAAGGCTATATGATTTTGTAGGGATACCGTTCTTTAGCCTTGATATTTTCAAAGACATGATTTTTTGTTGGGATGCCTGAGTATTAATGTCTTTATGTCAAAACTAGACTATTGCTTTGAATCACTAGTGTCTTAATATTCATGCCATGATTAGATATATGATCAAGATTATGCTAGGTAGCATTCCACATCAAAAATTATCTTTTTTTATCATTTACCTACTCGAGGACGAGTAGGAATTAAGCTTGGGAATGCTGATACATCTCCATCATATCTATAATTTTTGATTGTTTCATGCCAATATTATACAACTTTCACATATTTTTGGCAACATTTTATATGATTTATTGGACTAACCTATTGATCCAGTGCCTAGTGCGAGTTCCTGTTTGTTGCATGTTTTTTGTTTCGTAGAGTTACCATATCAAACAAAGTCCAAACACGATAGAAATTTATTGAGATAGTTTTTGGAATATTTTTGAATTCTAAGAAGTGCAATCAACGCAAACGGAGGCCCATAGACCCCAGAAGACACCACGACATGGCCAGGGGGGCAGACGTGCCCTGGTGGGTTGTGCCCAGCTCGTAAGTTGGTTGGAGCTCTCCTTCGGGCACAAGAAACCTAATTTTTGAATAAAACCCCCTAAAATTCTCATCCTGATCGGAGTTACGAATCTCCAGGAATATAAGAAACGGTTTTGGCCAGAAAATAGGAACACGAAAAGAAGAGAATAGTGAGGGAGATCCAATCTAGGAGGGGCTCCTGCCCCTCCGCCGCCATGGAGGCCATGGACCAGAGGGGGAACTCTCCTCCCATCTAGGGGGAGGCCAAGGAAGAATAATAAGGAGGGGGGCTCTCTTCCCCTCTCTCCCGGTGGTGTCGGAACACCGTCGGGGCAAGCATATTGACGACGATCTACATCAACAATCTTGACACTGTCAACACCAAATTTCTCCCCCTCTTACATTGGTGTAACACCTCTATTCCCTGCTATAATATCTACTAAAACATGGTTCTCAACGCCATATATTATTTCACAGATGATATTTGGCTATCCTATGATGTTTGAGTAGGTCTCTTTTGTCCAATGGGTTAATTGTGGTATGATGTGATGGATGTGAGTTTTATGTTGACATGGTGCTTTCCTATGGTGCCCTCTGTGTCACGCAAATGTGAGGGATCCCCTCTGTAGGGTGTTGCAATATGTTCATGATTTGCCTATGGTGGGTTGCTTGAGTGACAGAAGCATAAACCCGAGTTGGTGGGTTGTTGCGTATGGGAGTAAAGGGGACTTGATACTTAATGCTATGGTTGGGTTTTACCTTAACGATCTTTAGTAGTTGCGCATGGTTGCTAGAGCTCCAATCATAAGTGCATATGATCCAAGTACGGAAAGTGTGTTAGCGTATGCCTCTCCCTCATTGCATATAACAAGTATCTATCATATCATATTCAATTGTCTATGGAAAATATTTCTCTTGTGTACACAAAAATATTTCTACAAAACCCTTTACTTTTATTGTTCTTTTATTAAAACAACACCTAACTTTTATTTCCACATTATTTATTTTCTTGCAAAACACTTCTAGTTTTATTCCCGCAAAGTAGTTTCATACTTGTTCTAGGTAAAGCAAGCATTAACATGCGTAGAGTTGTATCGGTGGTTGATAGAACTTAAGGGAATATTAATTCTAAATTTAGATCCTCGTTGGGTTCAACACTCTTACTTATCGAAAAAGGCTACAAACGATCCCCTACACAGTTGGGTTACCAGGATATAATAAAAACTTTCATGAAGATCATTGGACAAATTAAACTTGATTCTTTGTAATAGTTTTGAGACATGATGATAGTAATATGTGAGTTATGTTAGTGAGTAATTATGCTTAGTAAGAATATTCGTATTAAGGTTTGTGATTCCCTATGCAAGCACGAAAGTTAATAGATATGCAATGAAATTACATCCTAGTTATGGTGCATTATTCGGTGTTAGTTATGCTTGATGCTTGCTTATGTGATTTTTCGTTTCTTGGTTGGATGCTTCTCAATCTATTTGCTAGAATTCACTTGTACTAAGTAGAATACTACTTGTGCATCCGAAATCCTTGAACCCAGTTTGCCATTTGAGTCCACCATACCTACCTATATGCGGTATTTCAATGTCATTCCAAGCAAATTTGTATGTGCCATATCTAATTTTCAAAATGAATTTTCCTTTTTGTGTGCTCATGCCGCTCATGAAGCAGAAGGGGGTGACCGATATTTTTCCATGCTAGATGTGTTATTCTCAAGATGAGTGTTTCTTCACTTGTCATTGCGCGAGAATATCGCGGTAATAGGGATGCCTAGTCCCAAAATGAAAAAGAAAAGAAATTTACTTTATGTTGTCAAATAATAAATTCCTCGGAAAGTGTTGGTATGGAAGGCAACCATGGATTCACTAGACATGGAACATGAAACAATGGTGGAAAAAGGAATAAACTTTATTTTCTATTTGGGAACCGCTTATGATGTATCTAGCATGGAAAGATATTGAAATCTCTCTGTCATTTTCATTGACAGGAAAGGCATGCCACCCAAAATATTTTTCTCTATCAAGTTAAACCTTGAGCTCTGGCACCTCTACAAATCCCTACTTCCCTCTGAGAAGGGCGTAACAATTTACTTTATGAAATTTTTATTTTTACTTGAGTCTCCATCTTCTCTTATAAAGCACCAATTAGGGGGCACTATGATCGTACTTGAGCATTAGTTGTAGCTAATATTTGAGTGTGTTTCATGAATGGGTCAATGATTGCACATGATGGGCTAGGGATAACTTTCTTTAGTGTTGATATTTTGAAAGACATGGTTGCTTGTTGATATGCTTGAGTATTAAAGTCCCGATGTCAAAACTAGAATATTTCTTTGAACCATCTAAAAGTCCAAATGTCCATGTTACAAAAGAAAAGAATATGTGATGAACATGTTAGGCAGCATTCCATGTCAAAAATTTTGCTTTTATCATTTACCCACTCGAGGATGAGTAGGAATTAAGCTTGGGGATGCTGATACGTATCCAACATATCAATAATTTTTTGCTTGTTCCATGCTGTTGTATTATCAATCTTTGATGTTTTACCATCATTTTGTAGCAACTTTATATCATTTTTTGGGACTAACCTATTGACATACTACCCAAGTGCCAGTTGCTGTTTTTGCTTGTTTTTTACTTCACAAAAAATTAGAACCAAATGACCTCATTCGAGATGAAACGAGAAGAGTGCCAATGGGCCATAGAAGCAGCTAGGAGGGAGCCCAGGCCGCCCACAACACACCTAGCCCTTGGCGTGCCCTGATGGGTTGTGGCCGCCTCGGGGACCCCCTCCATAGATTATCAACTCTATAAATACTCAAATGTCCGGAAAACCATAGGGAAGTTGACGAAACACAATTCCAGCTGCCACAAGTTCCAAAACCACGAGATCCATTCTAACAGCATCACGGAGGGGTGCATCGTCTTCATGGGTGCCTCTCTGATGATGCGTGAGTAGTCCACCATAGACCTTCGATTCCGTAGGCAGTACCTAGATGGCTTCCTCTCTCTCCTTTGATTCTCAATACAATGGTCTGTTGGAGATCTCTTTTATGTAATGACATTTTGTGGTGTGTTTGTTGGGATCCGATGAATTTTGAGTTCAGGATCAGTTTCTATCCATGAATATGATTTTCGTCTTCTTTGATCTCCTATTTGCATGATTACTTATAGAATCATATTTCTTCTTCGAATATTTGGTTTAGTTAGGCCAAATAGATCAATTTTTCTTGCCATGGGAAGAGGTGCTTTGTGATGGGTTCGATCTTGCGGTTTCCTTTCCCAGTGACAGAAGGGGCAGCAAGGCACGCATGTATCATTGCCATTCAGGATAAAAATATGGGGTCTATTCCTACATGAATAGATCTTGTCTACATCATGTCACCGTTCTTATTGCATAACTCTGTTTCCCCATGAACTTAATACACTAGATGCATGTTGGATAGCGGTCCATGTGTGGAGTAATCGAAGTAGATGCATAATTGTTTTGGTCTACTTATCTTGGATGTGATGCCTATATAATGATTATTGCCTTGGATATCATCATGACTATTCAACCTTTTATCAATTGCCCAATAGTAATTTGTTCACCCACTATGTTCTATACTCACGACAGACGCCACTAGTGAAACCTACGGCCACCGGGTCTACTTTTCCAACTATTGCTTTCTGATCTATGTTTTTTCCGTGTTTGTTTTCAGATCTACTAATCCAAAAACCCAAAAATACCTTGCCACACTTTTTATTTACTTATTTTATTTTGTGTTCTTGCGTGATCTATTTGCCAAACTATCACAACCTCATCTATCTTTTTATCATTGAGAGCTTGACAACCTCTCTTACACGTCGGGTTGCAAGTATTTCTTTGTGTGCAGGTGTTGTTTACATAGTTGCTTGATATTCCTCTACGGATTGATACCTTTGTTTATTAAGTGAGGGTAATACTTATCGTCACTGTGCTGTATCATCCCTTCCTCTTTGGGGAAATACCGCGCAATCTCAATCCACTTCAGGGATGCTGATACGTCTCCAACATATCTATACTTTTTGTTTGTTCCATGCTATAATATTATCATTCTAGGATGCTTTTTGGGTGATTATTTACCAATTAATATTATTTTCGAGTACTAACCTATTAACGTAGTGCCTAGTGCTAGTTGTTGTTTTCTGTATGTTTTTGGCTTTTCAGGTTTACGGTACCAAAGGAAGTCCAATTGCGCCAAAACTTCTTTATTATGCTTTTGGACCAAAAGACGACATGGAAGCTTCAGAGGAGACGTGAGGCCGCATGAGGGAGCGAGCACACAACAGGGCACGCTTGGGGAGGTCACGCCCTATTATGTGCTGGCCACCTTAGGCGTA
Source organism: Hordeum marinum (assembly GCA_022496015.1). Taxonomy (NCBI): domain Eukaryota; kingdom Viridiplantae; phylum Streptophyta; class Magnoliopsida; order Poales; family Poaceae; genus Hordeum; species Hordeum marinum. The sequence continues at coordinate 341,864,562 of CM039675.1, forward strand.
CCCCGATACCCCTCTCTGGCCTATAAATTCCAATAAATGCCCAAAACCCAAGAGGGCCTCCCGAAACACTTTTTCTGCTACCACAAGTCTCTATTCCGCCCTGTGCCCATCCGGAGCCCTGTTTCGATGCCCTGTCAGAGGGGGATCAATCACGAAGGGCTTCTATATCAACCTTGCTGCTCCCATGGTGATGTGTGAGTAGTTCCCTGCAGACCTATAGGCCCGTCGTTAGTACCTAGTGTTGGGGAACGTCGCATGGGAAACAAAAAATTTCCTACGCACACGCAGATCTATCCATGGTGATGAGCATCTATGAGAGGGAGAGTGGATGTACGTACCCTTGTAGATCGCTAAGCGGGAAGCGTTAAGAAACGCGGTTGGTGTAGTTGAACATCTTCGCGATCCAAATCGCCGAGCGTCCCTTGATCCAATCATGATCCGTCCCGCGATCCAATCACGATCCGTCCCGCGAACTTGATCACGATCCGTCCCACGAACTTGATCACGATCCGTCCCACGAACTTGATCACGATCCTTCCGATCTAGCACCGAACGGACGACACCTCTGCGTTCAACACATGTACAGCTTGATGACGATCTCCGCCGTCTGGATCCAGCAAGAAGGAGCGGGGAGGAAGAAGAGTTCTCCGGCAGCGTGACGTCGCTCCGGCGATGGTGGTGGAGCTATTCCGGCAGGGCTTCGCCTAAGCACTGCAGAAATCCGATCTAGAGGAGAAACTATGCACCGGAGGAACGGGTAGCACGTGGCTGAAAATTCTGTGCAAAAAACCTAAAACCTCTAGTATATATAAGAGGAAGAGAGGAGGAGGCTTGGCACAAGGGCCAAGCCTCCAAGGAGTCGGCCGAACCAGGTGGAGGAGATGGACTCCACCTCCAATCCTAGTAGGACTAGGATTCACCCTATTTTTGCCTTTTCCACTTTTTCTGTTTGGGCCTTTTTTCCCAAACCGCATGGGCCTTGTGTGGGACTTCCACCAGCCCACTAAGGGCTGGTAAACACTCTCCCACAGCCCATGGAGCCTCTTGGGTCGAAATACCCCTCCCGATGGTCTCCCGGTACATTACCGGCACCCCCGGTACACTACCGATGAGCCCGAAACTTTTCCGGCGACCAAAATAGGACTTCCTATATATCAATATTTACCTCCGGACCATTCCGGAGCTCCTCATGATGTCTGGGATCTCATATGGGACTCCGAACAACCTTCGGTCACCACCATACATAACTCTATACTACCAAAACGTCACCAAACATTAAGTGTGCAGACCCTGCGGGTTCGAGAACTATGTAGACATGACCAAGGCACCTCTACGGTGAATAACCAATAGCAGGACCTGGATGCCCATATTGGTTCCTACATATTCTATGAAGATCTTTATCGGTCGAACCTCTATGTCAAGGATTCAGTTAATCCTGTATGATTTTCCCTTTGTTCTTCGGTATGTTACTTGCCCGAGATTTGATCGTCGGTATCTCCATACCTAGTTCAACCTCGTTATTGACAAGTCTCTTTACTCATTCCGTAATACAAGATCCAATGACTAACACTTAGACACATTGCTTGCAAGCCTTATTGTGATGTTGTATTACCGAGTGGGCGTTGAGATATCTCTCCGTCACACGGAGTAACAAATCCCAGTCTTGGTCCATTCCAACTCAACAGACACCCTCGGAGATACCTGTAGAGCACCTTTATAGTCACCCAGTTATGTTGCGACATTTGATACGCACAAGGCACTCCTCCGGTATCCATGAGTTGCATGATCTCATGGTCATAGGAACATATACTTGACATGCAGAAAATAGTAGCAATAAACTAACACGATCATATGCTACATTTGTAGTTTGGGTCTTGTCCATCACATCATTCTACTAATGATGTGATCCCGTTATCAAATGACATCTCATGTCAATGGTTAGGAAACCTTGACCATCTTTGATCAACGAGCTAGTTCACTAGAGGCATACTAGGGACAAAGTGTTGTCTATTTACCCACACATGTAATGTGTTTCCAATTAATACAACTATAGCATGGATAATAAACGATTATCATGAACAAGGAAATATAATAATAAATACTTTATTTATTGCCTCTAGGGCATATTTAAAACAGTCTCCCACTTGCACTAGAGTCAATAATCCAGCTCACATCACTATGTGATTTACATTGTAATGAATCGAACACCCATGCAGTTCTGGTGTTGATCATGTTTAGCCCTTGGAAGAGGTTTAGTCAACGGGTCTGCAACATTCAGATCCATGTGCACTTTGCAAATATTTATGTCCTTCTCCTCGATGTAATCGCGGATGGAGTTGAAGCGTCGCTTTATGTGTCTGGTCCTCTTGTGAAACCTTGGTTCCTTTGCCAGAGCAATGGCACCAGGGTTGTCACATAACAGGTTCATTGGATTCAATGCACTGGGCACTGCTCCAAGATCTGTCATGAACTGCTTCATCCAGACACCTTCCTTTGCCGCCTCTGAGGCTGCGATGTACTCCGCTTCACATGTAGAATCGGCTACCACGCTTTGCTTGGAACTGCACCAGCTTACCGTTCCCCCGTTGAGAATAAATACGTATCTGGTTTGTGACTTAGATTCATTCAGATCAGTGTCAAAGCTTGCATTGACGTAACCCTTTACGACAAGCTCTTCATCACCTCCATAAACGAGAAACATTTCCTTAGTCCTTTCCAAGTACTTAAGGATATTGTTGACCGCTGCCCAGTGTTCCAGTCCAGGATCACTTTGAAACCTTCCGGCCATACTAATGGGAAGGCTAACATCCGGTCTTGTGCACAGCATTGCATACATGATAGAGCCTATGGCTGAAGCATAGGGGATGACACTCATCTTTTCTTTATCTTCTGCAGTCACTGGGCATTAAGTCTTACTCAACTTCACACCTTGTAACACAGGCAAGAACCCCTTCTTGGACTGATCCATTTTGAACTTCTTCAAAACTTTATCAAGGTATGTGCTTTGTGAAGGTGCTATCAAGCGTTTCGATCTATCTCTATAGATCTTAATGCCTAATATGAAAGTAGCTTCTCCTAGGTCCTTCATTGAAAAACTCTTGTTCAAATATTCCTTCACGCTTTCCAGCATTTCTATATTGTTTCCAATCAACAATATGTCATCCACATATAATATTAGAAACGCTATAGAGCTCCCACTCACTTTCTTGTAAATACAAGCTTCTGCATAAACTTGTATAAACTCAAACGCTTTGATCACCTCATCAAAATGCTTATTCCAACTCCGAGATGCTTGCACCAGCCCATAAATGGATCGCTAGAGTTTGCAAACTTTGTTAGCATTCTCTGGATCGACAAAACCTTCTAGTTGCATCATATACAACTCTTCCTCAAGGAAACCGTTGAGGAACGCTGTTTTGACATCCATCTGCCAAATTTCATAGTCGAAATAAGCAGCTATTGCCAACATGATTCTGACAGACTTAAGCATCGCTACGGGTGAGAAGGTCTCATCGTAGTCAACTCCTTGAACTTGTGAAAAACCCTTTGCCACAAGTCGAGCTTTATAGACGGTGACATTACCGTCCGCGTCCGTCTTCTTCTTAAAGATCCATTTGTTCTGAATGGCCTTTCGCCCTTCAGGTAATACTTCCAAAGTCCATACTTTGTTTTCATACATGGATCCCATCTCGGATTTCATGGCCTCTAACCATTTCTCGGAATCCGGGCCCGTCACTGCTCCTCCATAGCTCGTAGGTTCATTGTTGTCCAACAACATGACCTCCAAGACAGGGTTGCCGTACCACTCAGGAGTAGTACGCGGCCTTGTCGACCTACGAGGTTCAATAGTAGCTTGATCCGAGGCTTCATGATCATCATCATTAACTTCTTCTTCTACCGTCGTAGGTTCCACAGAAACATCTTTCTACGCTGCGCTACTTTCTGGTTGAAGTAAAGGTTCAATAACCTCACCAAGCTCTATTTTCCTCCCACTCAATTCTTTCGAGAGAAACTCTTTCTCAAGAAATGTTCGGTTTTTAGCGACAAACACTTTGCCTTCGGATGTGAGATAGAAGGTATACCCGACGGTCTCTTTCGGGTATCCTATGAAGACGCATTTCTTCGCTTTGGGTTCTAGGTTTTCAGGCTGAAGCTTTTTGACATAAGCATCACATCCCCAAATTTTAAGAAACGATAACTTTGGCTTCTTGCCAAACGACAGTTCATATGGCGTCATCTCAACGGATTTTGATGGTGCCCTATTTAAAGTGAATGCAGCTGTCTCTAATGCATAACCCCAAAACGATAGTGGCAAATCAGCAAGAGACATCATAGAACGCAACATATGTAGTAAGGTTCGATTACGACGTTCGGACACACCATTACGCTGTGGTGTTCCGGGCGGTGTCAACTGTGAAACAATTCCACACTGTCTTAAGTGACTGCCAAATTCATAACCCAGATATTCACCTCCTCGATCAGATCGCAGGAATTTAATCTTCTTGTTACGATGATTCTCAACTTCACTCTGAAATTTCTTGAACTTTTCAAACGTTTCAGACTTGTGTTTCATCAAGTAAATATACCCATATCTACTTAAGTCATCAGTGAAGGTGAGAAAATAACGATATCCACCACGCGCTGTGACATTCATTGGACCGCACACATCAGTATGTATGATTTCCAATAAGTCACTCGCCCGTTCCATTGTTCCAGAGAACGGCGTTTTAGTCATCTTGCCCATGAGGCATGGTTCGCATGTGTCAAGTGATTCAAAATCAAGTGACTCCAAAAGTCCATCAGCATGGAGCTTCCTCATCTGTTTTACACCAGTATGACCTAAACGGTAGTGCCACAAGAAAGTGGTACTATCATTATCAACTCTACATCTTTTGGCATCAATGTTATGAACATGTGTGTCATCACTATCAAGATTCAATATGAATAAACCCCTAACATTGGGTGCATGACCATAAAAGATATTACTCATATAAATAGAACAACCTTTATTCTCTGATTTAAATGAGTAACCGTCTCGCAATAAAGAAGATCCAGATATAATGTTCATGCTTAACATAGGCACTAAATAACAATTATTCAGGTTCATCATTAATCCCGATGGTAATCGAAGAGAGAGCATGCCGACGGCGAGCTCATCAACCTTGGAACCATTTCTCACGCGCATCATCACTTCGTCCTTTGCCAGCCTTCGTTTATTCCGTAGTTCCTGCTTTGAGTTGCAAATGTGAGCAACCGAACCGGTATCAAATACCCAGGCACTACTATGAGAGCTAGTAAGGTACACATCAATAACATGTATATCATATATACCTTGTTTGTCATTGGCCGCCTTCTTGTCAGCTAGGTACTTGGGGCAGTTCCGCTTCCAGTGATCGTTTCCCTTGCAATGAAAGCACTCAGTTTCTGGCTTAGGTCCATGCTTGGGCTTCTTTACAGGAGTAGCAACTGCTTTGCCATCCTTCTTGGTTTTACCCTTCTTGCCCTTGCCCTTGACTTTGCCATTTTTCTTGAAACTAGTGGTTTTATTGACCATCAACACTTGATGTTCTTTCTGGATTTCAGACTCAGCGACTTTTAGCATCACAAACAGCTCGACGACTGACTTGTTCATCCCGTGCATGTTATAGTTCATCACAAAGCCCTTGTAACTAAGTGGCAGTGATTAAAGAACTCTATCAGTGATCGCCTATGGCGGAAGGGCAATTCCCAACTCCGCTAAACAAGTTGAATACCCAGACATTCTGAGTATATGCTCACTGATAGACCCGTTCTCCTCCATCTTGCAAGCATAGAACTTATCGGAGGTTTCATACCTCTCGATCCGGGCATTCTTCTGAAAGATAAACTTCAACTCCTGGAACATCTCATATGCTCCATGACGTTCAAAACGTCTTTGAAGTCCCGGTTCTAAGCCATACAATATTTCACACTGAACTATTGAGTAAACTCAAGTATGTGCCTCCCAATCGTTCTTAACGTCTTCGGAGGTCATGTCTTCTGGTTGGTCACCAAGCGGAGCATCAAGGACATATGATTTCTAGGAAGCCGTGAGGATAATCCTCAGATTACGGGCCCAGTCAACAAAGTTACTTCCATCATCTTTCAACTTAGCTTTCTCTAGGAACGCATTACAATTCAGGGGTGCTACCGCGCAAGCCATTGATCTACAACATAAATATGCAAAGTTTACTTAGACTATTGTTCAAGATAATGAGTTTAGTTAATCAACTTACTAAAGCTCCCACTCAAATTGACATCCCTCAGGTCATCTGAGTGTCACATGATCCTAATTCACCAACTCAAGTCTGATCATCACGTGTTTTGAGGTGGCTTTAATGGTGAACATCATTATGTTGATCATATCTACTATATGACTCATGTTCGACCTTTCGGTCTTTTGTGTTCCGAGGCCATGTCTGTACATGCTAGGCTCGTCAAGTTTAACCCGAGTGTTCTGCACGTGCAACACTGGCTTGCACCCGTTTTATGTGAACGTAGAGTCTATCACACCCGATCATCACATGGTGTCTCAACACGACAAACTTTCACAACGATGCACACTCGGGGAGAACACAATTTATCTTGAAATTAAGTGAGGGATCACCTTATAATGCTACCGTCGTCCTAAGAAAAACAAGGTGCATAAAAGGATTAACATCACCTGAAATTCATAAGTGACATGATATGGCCATGAACTTGTGCTTTTGATCTCCATCTAGAAAGCACCGGCAGGATCTCCATCGTCATCGGCATGACACCATGATCTTCATCATCTTGATCTCCATCAATGTGTCGCCATTGGGGTTGTCGCGCCCAACATGCTTCCACTACTATTGCTACCGTTTAGCGATAAATTAAAGCATTACATATCGCTTAATGATTGACACGCAGGTCATACAATAATTAAAGACAACCCTATGGCTCCTGCCGGTTGCCGTACTCATCGACATGCAAGTCGTGATAATCTATACATCACATGATCATCTCATACATCACATATATCACATCATGTAATTGTCCATATCACACCACAACATACCCTGAAAAAACAAGTTTGACGTCCTCTAATTTGTTGCATGTTTTACGTGGCTGCTACGGGTATCTAGCAAGAACAATTCTCATCTACGCAAAAACCACAAAGGTGATACACTAGTTGCTTTTCAACCTTCTCAAGGACCGCCTTTGTCGAATCCGATCCAACGAAAGTGAGAGAAACCGGCACCGGCAAGCCATCTATGCAACAAGTTGCGGTCGAGGGAACCGGTCTCTCATAAGCGTATGAGTAATGTTGGTTTGGGCCGCTTCATCTCAAAATACCGCTGAACAAAAATTCCGACCAAGGGAGGAAGCAATCTAAGCACCAACACCCACAAACCTTTTGTGTTATACTCGAGATCTCATCTACACATAGACCTAGCTCATGATGCCACTGTTGGGGAACGTCGCATGGGAAACAAAAATTTTCCTACGCACACATAGATCTATCCATGGTGATGAGCATCTACGAGAGGGAGAGTGGATCTACGTACCCTTGTAGATCGCTAAGCGGGAAGCGTTAAGAAATGCAGTTGGTGTAGTTGAACGTCTTCGCAATCCAAATCGCCGAGCGTCCCGCGATCCAATCACGATCCGTCCCGTGATCCAATCATGATCCGTCCCACGAACTTGATCATGATCCGTCCCACGAACTTGATCACGATCCGTCCCACGAACTTGATCACGATCCTTCCGATCTAGCGCCGAACGGACGGCACCTCCGCGTTCAGCACACGTACAGCTTGATGACGATCTCCGCCGTCTTGATCCAGCAAGAAGGAGCGGAGAGGAATAAGAGTTCTCCGGCAGCATGACGGCGCTCCGGCGATGGTGGTGCAGCTATTCCGGCAGGGCTTCGCCTAAGCACTACAGAAATCCGATCTAGAGGAGAAACTATGCACTAGAGGAACGGGCAGCACGTGGCTGAAAATTCTGTGCAAAAACCCTAAAACCTCCAGTATATATAAGAGGAAGAGAGGAGAAGGCTTGGCACAAGGTCCAAGCCTCCAAGGAGTTGGCCGAACCAGGTGGAGGAGGTGGACTCCACCTCCAATCCTAGTAGGACTAGGATTCGCCCTATTTTTGCCTTTTAACACTTTTTCTCTTTGGGCCTTTTTTCCCAAACCGCATGGGCCTTGTGTGGGACTTCCACCAGCCCACTAAGGGCTGGTAAACACTCTCCCACAGCCCGTGGAGCCTCTTGGGTCTAAATACCCCTCCCGATGGTCTCCCGGTACACTATCGGCACTCCCGATACACTACCGATGAGCCCAAAACTTTTCCGGCGACCAAAATAGGACTTCCTATATATCAATCTTTACCTCCAGACCATTACGGAGCTCCTCGTGATGTTCGGGATCTCATCCGGGACTCCGAAAAACCTTCAGTCACCACCATACATAACTCTATACTACCGAAACATCACCAAACCTTAAGTGAGCAGACCCTGCGGGTTCGAGAACTATGTAGACATGACCGAGACACCTCTACAGTCAATAAACAATAGCGGGATCTGTATGCCCATATTGGTTCCTACATATTCTACGAAGATCTTTATCGGTCGAACATCTATGTCAAGGATTCAGTTAATCCTGTATGATGTTCCCTTTATTCTTCGGTATGTTACTTGCCCGAGATTCGATCGTCGGTATCTCCATACCTAGTTCAACCTCGTTATTGACAAGTCTCTGTACTCATTCCGTATCACAAGATCCCGTGACTAACACTTAGACACATTGCTTGCAAGGCTTATTGTGATGTTGTATTATCGAGTGGGCCCTGAGACACCTCTCCGTCACACGGAGTAACAAATCCCAGTCTTGATCCATGCCAACTCAACAGACACCCTCGAAGATACCTATGGAGCACCTTTATAGTCACCCAGTTACGTTGGGACGTTCGATACACACAAGGCACTCCTCCAGTATCCGTGAGTTGCATGATCTCATGGTCATAGGAACATATACTTGACATGCAGAAAACAGTAGCAATAAACTGACACGATCATATGCTACGTTTGTAGTTTGGGTCTTGTCCATCACATCATTCTACTAATGATGTGATCCCGTTATCAAATGACATCTCATGTCAATGGATAGGAAACCTTGACCATCTTTGATCAACGAGCTAGTTCACTAGAGGCATACTAGGGACAAAGTGTTGTCTATTTACCCACACATATAATGTGTTTCCAATTAATACAATTATAGCATGGATAATAAACGATTATCATGAACAAGGAAATATAATAATAAACACTTTATTTATTGCCTCTAGATATGGACCCATAGGTTTGTGGTGGACTACTCACGCATCATCGGAGGGGCAATGGAGTTGATGTAGATGCCTTCCGTGATTGAAACCCCCTCCGACAGATTACCGAAAAAGGCTCCAAGATTGGATCTCGCGGGAACGGAGGCTTCTGGCGGCAGAAAAGTATTTGTGTGGCTTGTTATGGTGTTGGGGGAATATTTGGGTATTTATAGGATGAAGAATAGGGTTAGGAGACTTGTCGGGAGACGGCAAGCCTGCCAGGCGCGGCCAGGGGGGTGGCCGTGCCTACCAGGCTTGTGACCTCCTGGCAGGTGCCCTAGCGTGCACTCCAATCCTGGTTGATTTGTTTCCTTTGAGAAAAAATCATTCCGAAGATTTATTCCGTTTGGACTCCGTTTAATATTCCATATCTGCAAAACTCAAAAGAAGGAAAAAAACCGAAACTGACACTAGGCTCTAGATTAATAGGTTAACCCAAACATAATATAAAATAGTATATTAATGCATATAAAATATCCATAATAGCATGACATCATCAAAAATTATAGATACGTTGGAGACATATGAACACCCCCAAGCTTAATTCCTACTCGTGCTCGAGTAGGTAAATGATAAAAATAGAATTTTTGATGTGGAGTGCTACCTAACATATTTATCCATGTAATATTCTCTATTGTGGCATGAATATTCAGATCCGTAAGACTCAAAACAAAAGCTTAATATTGACAGAAAAACAATAAAATTTCAAGCATACTAGCAAAGCAATTGTATTTCTTCAAAATATAATGGTAAAAGAAAGTTATCCCTACAATATCATATGTTCTGGCTATGCTCCTTCTTCCCCACACAAAGTATTTATATCATGCACAACCCCGATGACAAGTCAAGCAATTGTTTTCACACTTTTATTTTCTCAAACCTTTTCAACTCTCACGCAATACATTAGCGTGAGCCATGGATATACCATTATAGGTGGAATAGAATACGGTGGAGGTTTTCAAGGAAAGGGAGAAGATAGTGTCACATCAACAAGGCGTATCAACGGGCTATGGAGATGCCCATTAATAGATATCAATGTGAGTTAGTAGGGATTGCCATGCAATAGATGCACTAGAGCTATAAGTGTATGAAAGCTCAAGAGGAAACTAAGTGGGTGTGCATCCAACTTGCTTGCTCATGAAGACCTATGGCAATTTGAGGAAGCCCATCATTGGAATATACAAGCCAAGTTATATAAAGAAAAATTCCCACTAGTATATGAAAGCGACAAAATAGGAGACTCTCTATCATGAAGATCATGGTGCTACTTTGAAGCACAAGTGTGGAAAAAGATAGTAGCAATGTACCTTCTCTCTTTTCTATCATTTTTTCTCTTTTTTGTGGGCATCTAAGGCCTCTTTTTTTGGGCTTTTCTGCCTCTTTATTTTTTTTCACAAAGTTCGGAATCTCATCCCCACTTGAGAGGGAATCATAGCTTCCATCATCCTTTCCTCACATGGGATATGCTCTAATAATGATAATCATCACACTTTTATTTACTTACAAATCAAAGGAAAATTACAACTTGATACCTATGACAAAGTATGACTCTATATGCAATATGGAAGTGATGGTGCAAGTCATAAAAGGAAACGGTGGAAGTTGCATGTCAATATATCTCGGAATGGCTATGGAAATGCCATAATACGTAGGTATGGTGGCTGTTTTGAGGAAGGTATATGGTGGCTGTTTTGAGGAAGCATATATGGTGGCTGTTTTGAGGAAGGTATTTGTTGCACCGGCAAAAGTTGCGCGGTACTAGAGAGGCTAGCAAAGGTGGAAGGGTGAGAGTGTGTATATTCCATGGACTCAACACTAGTAATAAACGTACTTATTGCAAAATTCTATTATCCATTGAAGCAAAGTATTAAACGCATGCTCCTAGGGGATAGGTTGGTAGGATTTAACCATCGCACGCTCCCGACCCTCACACAAAGGTTGACAATCTATAAATAAATCATGCTCCGACTTCTTTACATAACGGTTCACCATACGTGCATGCTACATGAATCACAAACATTTACACAAGTATTTTTACCAAATCATAATTACTTCCTCACATGACTCTTAACATGACCATCTTTGTATCTCAAAACTTTATGCAAGGGATCAAACTTCTAAAAAATACTCAATGCACTTAATATGGAAGTTTTTATTATATCCCTCTTGGATACCTATCATATTAGGACTAAATTCATAACCTAGACCAATTACCATGCTGTTTAGAGAATCTCAAAATAATATAAGTGAGGTACAAGAGTTCAATTATTTCTATAAAATGCAAACACCACCGTGCTCTAAAAAATATAAGTGAAGCACATAGAGCAAAATTGCCTAACTCAAAAGATATAAGAGAAGCACATAGAGTATTGTAATAAATTCACGATTCAGCGTCTCTCTATCAAAAGATGTGTGTAGCAAGTATGATTGTGGCAAACTAAGAAGCAAATACTCATGTCATACAAGACGCTCCAAGCAACACACATATCATGTGGTGAATAAAAATATAGCCTCAAGTAAATTTACCGATGGATTGAAGACGAAAGAGGGGATGCCTTCTGGGGCATCCCCAAGCTTAGGCTCTTTTGAATACTTGAATATGACTTGGGGTGCCTTGTGCATCCCCAGTCTAAGTATCTTGCCACTCCTTATTCCACAGTCCATCAAATCTGTACCCAAAACTTGAAAACTTCACAACACAAAACTTAACAGAAAACTCGTGAGATCCGTTAGTATAAGAAAATCAATCACCTCTTTAGGTACTGTTGTGAACTCATTATTTATTTATATTGGTGTTATACCTACTATATTCTAACTTCTCCATGGTTCATACCCCATGATACAACCCATAGATTCATCAAAATAGGCAAACAACTCAAAAAAACAGAATCTGTCAAAAAAAGAACATTCTGTAGCAATCTGAAAACTTCGTATACTTCTGTAACTCAAAAAATTCTCAAAAATTAGGACAACCTGGTAAATTTGTATATAAATATTTTTTTAAATTTCAGACTTATTTTAAGCTCTGAAAAATTTAGATAGTTCCTGGACTGAGCGCAAAAGTTTCTGTTTTTCAGCAAGATCAAATCAACAACTACCATCGATCGCCCCAAAGGTTTTACTTGGCTAAGTACTAATTAAAACACCAGAACAAAATTACTACATAATTAATAATGTGGGAAACACTCAAAAACATAATCAAAAATAGAACACACAAATAAAATTGGGTTGCATCCCAACAAGCGCTATTGTTTAACGCCCCTAGCTAGGAAAAACACAAAAGATCTAGGTATTGTCATCTTTGGTATGGAATCCAAAAGTAGCTCTCATAATAGATTAATAAGGCAATCTTATTTTATTTGTAGGAAAGTGTTCCATGCCTTTCCTTAATGGAAATTGAAATCTAATGTTTCCTTCTTTCATGTCAATAATTGCACCAACCGTTCTAAGGAAAGGTCTACCAAGAATAATAGGACATAAAGGATCGCAATCTATATCAAGAACAATGAAATATACAAGCACATAATTCCTATTTTCAACAATAAGAACATCATTAATCCTTCCCATAGGTTTCTTAATAGTGGAATCCACAAGATGCAAATTTAGAGGGTAATCATCAAGATCATGGTAACCTAGCACATCACATAAAGTTTTCGGAATCGTGGAAACACTATCACCCAAATCACACAAAGCATGGCACTAATAATATTTTATTTCAATCTTAATGGTAGATTCCCACTCATCATGACTCTTTCTAGGGATAGAAACTTCTAACTCAAGTTTTTCTTCAAAAGGTTTCATCATAGCATCAACGATATGTTTAGTAAAAGCCTTATTTTGACTATAAGCACAAGGAGAATTCATCATGGATTATAACAAGGAAAAACAATCAATAAAAGAGAAACTATCATAATTAAAGTCTTTGAAATCCAAAAGAGTGGGTTCATTGCTATTCAAAGTTTTAACCTCTTCTATCCCACTTTTATGGACTCCGAATCATTGGGCCGCTCTTTAACTAAGGTTGACTTATCTCCAGCCCCATCTTTATCAAGATTTATATTGGAAAACAAATATTGGATAGGATTCACATCAATCACTTTGAGATCTTCATCATTATTATCACGAGAACACACTTTTTCAAGCCATTCACGCTTAGCACAAATTCTAGCGGTTCTTTCCTTACTTTCATCAATTCAAATTCTCATAGGTTTTAAAGATTCATTAATATTATGCTTGTGTGTAGTATATATAACTTTGAAAGAATCAATCTCAAGAGAAATTCTATCAATGCTTCTAGCCAAATCATCAATCTTGAGCACTTTTTCTTCAATCGTAGCATTAAAAACTTTTTGTGAACCAATAAATGATTTAAAAATATTCTCAAGATCAGAGGGCATATTATTATAATTTCCATAAGAATTGTTTTAGTAATTACCATAATTATTAGAGGAATTACTAGGAAACGACCTTGGGTTGAAATTACCTCTATACGCGTTATTACCAAAATTGTTCCTACCAACAAAATTCACATCCACAGATTCATTATTATTTCCAATAAAATAAGACAAAGGCACATAATTAGCATCAATAGGAGCACTCTTACTAGCAAACAATTTCATCAATTCATCCATCTTTTCACTCAAAGTATTTATTTCTTCAATAACATGCAGTTTTTTACTAGTATGAGATCTTTCAGTATGCCATTGAGAGTAGTTTGTCATAATACTATCTAGGAGTTTAGTACCTTCTCTTAATGTGATTTCCATAAAAGTACCACCTGCGGCGGAATCTAAAAGATTCCTAGATGCAAAATTCAATCCCGCATAGAAAATTTGTATAATCATCCGTAAACTCAAACCATGTGCGGGACAATTAATAATCATTAATTTCATCCTCTCCCAAATTTTGAAACATGCTCATGATCAAGTTGCTTAAAATTCATTATATCGTTCCTAAGGTAGATGATCTTAGCGGGCGAAAAGTACTCGGAGATAAAAGCATTTTTACACTTATTCCATGAATCAATACTATTTTTAGGCAAAGATGAAAACCAAGTTTTAGCATGATCTTGTAGTGAGAACGGAAATAGCTTCAATTTAATAATATCATTATCCACATCTTTCTTCTTTTGCATATCACACAACTCAATGAAAGTATTTAGATAGGATGCAACATCTTCACTAGGAAGGCTAGAATTTTTTTATTTCATAACAAGATTAAGTAAGGCAGCATTGTTTTCATAAGATTTCGCACTAGTGGCGGGAGCAATCGGAGTACTAAGAAAATCATTATTATTAGTATTGGAAAAGTCACACAACTGGGTATTCTCAGACATCGTGACAAAGCAAGCAATCAAGCACACAAGCAAACGAAAGGCAAACGAAAGAAGGGCGAATAAAAGGCAACTTTTTTTGGTATTTTCTGAAAATCGTTTTAGAAGTGGGGGAGAGGAAGACGAGAGGCAAACGGAAAATAATGTAAGTGCAAGAGATGAGTTTGTGATGGGTACTTGGTAGGCTTGATGTGTATCCTCCCCGGCAATGGCGCCAGAAATCCATCTTTCTACCTCTTGAGCTTGCGTTGGTTTTCCCTTGAAGAGGAAAGGGTGATGCAGCAAAGTAGATATATGTCCCTCAGTTGTTGAGAACCAAGGTATTAATATAGTAGGAGTAACAAGCAAGTCACCAATGGATGCACCTACACAAACAATCAAACCCTTGCACCCAATGCTATAAAGGGGTTGTCAATCCCTTCACGATTATTTGCAAGGATTAGATCTGATAGATATAGATGTAAACGATTGCAACAAAGTATTTTTGGTTTATATATCTGAAAATATATTATGGAAAGTAGACCCGGGGGCATAGATTTCAATAGAGGCTTCTCTCTTGAAGGAAACTATCATGGTGGGTAAACAAATTACTATCAAGCAATTGATAGAAAAGCGAATAATAATGTAGTTATCCAAGGTAATGATCATGCATATAGGCATCACGTCCGTGTCAAGTAGACCGAAACGATTCTGTGTCTACTACTATTACTCCACACATTGACCGACTCCTACCTGCATCTAGATTATTAAGTTCATGAAGAATAGAGTAACGCATAAGAAAGATGACATGATGTAGAGGGATAAACTCAAGCAATATGATGAAAACCCCATCTTGTTACCCTTGATGGCAACAATACAATATGTGCCTCGCTACCCCTACTATCTCGTTGGGTGAGGACACCACAAGATTGAACCCAAAACCAAACACTTCTCCCATTGCAAGAATTACCAACCTAGTTGGCCAAACCAAACCAATAACTCGAAGAGACTTACAAGGATATGAAATCATGCATATAAGAATTCAGAGAAGATTCAAATAAGATTCATGGATAATCTGAACATAAACTCACAATTCATCGGATCTTGACAAACACACCATAAAAACAGGATTACATCGGATAGATCCCCATGAAGATCATGAAGAACATGGTATTGAATATCAAAGAGACAGAATAAGCCATCTAGCTACTAGCTATGGACCCGTAGGTCTGTGGTGGACTACTCACGCATCATCGGAGGGGCAGTGGAGTTGATGTAGATGCCCTCCGTGATCGAACCCCCCTCCGGCAGATTACGAAAAGGCTCCAAGATTGGAGCTCTCGGGAATGGAGGCTTCTTGCGGCGGAAAAGTATTTGCATGGCTCGTTCTGGTGTTGGGGGAATATTTTTGTATTTATAGGATGAAGAATAGGGTTAGGACACCTGCCAGGAGACAACAAGCCTGTCAGGCGTGGCCAGAGGGGGTGGCCACGCCTACCAAGCTCGTGACCTCCTGGCAGGTGCCCTGGCGTGCACTCCAAGCCTGTTGAATTTGTTTCCTTCAAGAAAAATCATTCCAAAGATTTTATTCTGTTTGGACTCCGTTTAATATTCCATATCTACAAAACTCAAAAACAAGAAAAAAACAGAAACTAGACTAGGCTCTAGATTAATAGGTTAGTCTAAAAAATAATATAAAATAGCATATTAATGCATATAAAACATCCAAAATAGATAATATAATAGCATGGCATCATAAAAAATTATAGATACATTGGAGACATATCAGACACGTCTTTGTATTGTTTCCACTAAGAATAAAGTGACGGGGTTAATTTCTACTGATTAAGTTTTCTTTGTCTACATCATGGCATCATTCTCCAAGCATTACTTTGTTTGTCATGAACTTAATACTTAGAGAGGGAAGTATAGAAGCGCTCTCGACATGGAGTAATTTTAATAGGTGCATCCAAGAGTCAGCCTAGTTTCTTATGGACGTGATGCCTATATGCACATCATGATTGTCGTGAATAAATATTGCATAACTATGCGCTTTTCGAGTAATTTCCCAACAGTAATTTCTTTACCCATCATATGGCTGATACATGAAAGATGTCACTAGAGAACACTACGCCCCCGGGTCTATCAACTTATATATTTACAAAAGCTTTCAATACCTTGATGACATTTATTTGCTTTCATTTTATTTTGCAATTTACTTTGTTCTATTATCATCTACACACTTCATTTGCTTGCAAATAACGAGTCCAAGGGGATTGACAATCCTGTTGCCATGTGTAGGACCAAAAGTATGTCTAGAGGAGGGGGGTGATTAGACTACTTGACCAAATAAGAGTTTTGCCTATACCAAGTTTTAGGGTTGACAGTTTTTAGCATGTCATGGCAAGTCAAGTACACCCTACACATGCAAGTCTAAGAGTATATAGCAGTGGAAAGTAACAACAAGCATGTATACAAGGGATAGGGTAGGAAGATAAAACGCAGTTGTAGACACTATGATTTTTCCCGTGGTTCTGATAGCTGGCGCTATTGTACATCCACGTTTATGGAGTCTTCAACCCACGGAGGGTAACGTTCGCGAGAGTCCATGGAGGGCTCCACCCTAAAGGGTCCACGAAGTAGCAACCTTGACTATTCCATAACGGCTTTCGTACACGAAGGACTAGCCTCACTATGGTTAGATCTTCACGAAGTAGGCGATCTTCTTGCCCTTAGAAACTTCTTGGTTCACTCCACAACACAAAGTAGGAGGCTCCCAAGCGACACCTAACCAATCTAGGAGGCACCACCCTCCAAAAGGTAATAGGCTCGGTAATGACGATGAACTCCTTGCTCTTGTGCTTCAAGATGATAGACTCCTCAGCACCCATTCACTCTCTCACAGATTTGGCATGGTGGAAGAGATGAGATTGGTGGAAAGCTACTTGGGGAGGCTAGATATCAAGATCCATATGATTGGAGTGGAAGATTTTGACGTCAACACAAGGGTAGGTGGTTCTCTCTCAAAAAACTAGATGGGGCAAGTGTGGAATAGTTCTAAGTGCTTCACTTTCGACTAGGTGGTGGTGAAGGGGTATATATAGGCATCCCCAAAAATCCAACCATTACACACAAAATGACCAGCTTGGTGACACCGATGTGTTAATCTCGGTGGTACCGAAGTGACCAAAAGGTGGCAACTTTTGAATCTTAGTGAGACCGATATAGGAAACTCGGTTGCACCGATAAGGTGACCAACGGTCAGATTTCCAATCTCGGTGACACCGATCCAACATTCTTGGTGGTACCGATAATGTGAATTTGCGTAACAGAAAGTTGGCAACCTAAACTCGGTGGCACCGGTGTGGAATCGGTTGCACCGAAGTGGCTAGGGTTTGGCTGAGTCTATCTAGGTTCTGGAATCGGTGGCACTGGTATGGGAAAGTTGGTTGCACCAATTTTGAGTGTTACGTATAGAACAGACTTTGGTTGGAGAGTTTGTGGATGTTTTTGGCAACTATCACTTGTGCATGTTTGAGCATATAGTTCACCAACAAAACCTTACCCCCTTTTAATAGTATTGGCTTTCCTATGGACTCAAAGTGATTTCTCACAAATATAAAATGTAGAGTCCTCTTGCTTGAAGCTTGGCCAACCTATTTCCTTGCATCTTGGGGTATCTCCACACTCTCCTTTTGCCAATCCTATCATTGAACATTACCTGAAATATACTTGGTGGAAACATTAGTTCAATGACTTATATGTTGTTATTAATTACCAAAACCACCAAGGGAGCAAATGTGCTTTCACCATGTTGGGTGCAAGTGTTTGCTTCTTTGTGTGCAGCCACTGAACATGGGGGTTGCGCACTACTCCTATTGGTTCGATAACCTTGGTTCTCACTGAGGGAAATAATTATCTCTATTGTGCTGCATGACCCGTTCCTCTTCATCGAAAACCCAATGCAAATCACAAGTATTATCCATTCATCTCTTCTTGCTGGATCAAGAGTGAAACCGTTGATGTTTTCTCATAAGATGAACACCTTCAAAAAATGTGTATAGAGATTAGCCTTTTATGTCTCAAATCCATCTTTTGTCAGCTGGACCTTCAACAGCTATCCACCTTTCTTTGGTGATAGGTTAATATTTTGATAAACCTTTAGTACAATACATTTGTGGCAACATTGAACATGTGCATCTCTTTCTCATCCATAGAATATGCACGGTTGCTCCATCCTCTTCCATTCGAATACCTAAGGCTCCAAGCCCATTTCATGTTCATCACATAACTCATATAGTTCAAATCAATGAGGCCCAAGCACCCTTCCTGATTTGGTCAGCACACCATCTTCCAATTGATCAAACACTGTCGGCCTTGGACAACATATGTACCCTTCCAATGGAATGCTCTTCTGATTTTGTTGATTGATTTGAAGACCTAAGGAGGGGGGGTCAAGAGATAGGATATGGGGGATATGAATTGTCAATAAAACATACGGTATGAGGACTAAACGACCACTCTGAACAATAATCCTGTCCTCCATAATGGGAACACCTCTCAGTTTTTTCAATTAAGGACTGAATATCCTCTTTCCAAATTGTCTTTGTTTGCAAAGGCAGCCCAAGATATTTTATAGGAAGATATATGGCGTGACAACCAATCAACTAGCCCAACTCCTTGAACAGATATTCGCTGCAAAGAGTTGGGGATATGGAACTCTTGCCCATGTTACAGCGGAGACCAGAGTTCCTGTTGGGGAAACGTAGTAATAATTCAAAAAAATCCTACGTGTCACCAAGATAAATCTAGGAGATGCTTGCAACGAAAGA
Organism: Hordeum marinum; assembly: GCA_022496015.1. Lineage (NCBI taxonomy): Eukaryota > Viridiplantae > Streptophyta > Magnoliopsida > Poales > Poaceae > Hordeum > Hordeum marinum. The sequence continues at coordinate 341,884,074 of CM039675.1, forward strand.
GAGGGAGTGCATCTTCATACCCTTGAAGATCACTAAGCTGAAGCGTTGCAAAGAACGGAGTTGATGGAGTCGTACTTGTGGCGATTCAAATCGCGAAAGATCCGATCCAAGCGCCGAACGGACAGCGCCACCGTGTTCAAAACACGTACAGCCCAGGGACATCTCCTCCTTTGTGATACAACAAGGGGGAGGAGAAGTTGAGGGAGAGCTCCAAGAACACGACGACTTGGTGGCGGTGGAGCTCGTGGTTCTCCGGCAGATGTTCCCTAAGCACTACGGAGGAGGAGGAGGAGGAGGTGTAGGAGGGGGAGGGCTGCGCCAGGGGAAGGGTTGCAGCTGCCATGCATCTCCCCACTACATATAGGGGTGGAGGGGGCTGGTTTCTTGCCCTCCAAGTCCATTGGGCTGTTGGCAAAGGTGGGAGGAAAGAAATCCCATCCTTTCCCTTCCCCACCGATTGTTATCCCCCTTTTTATGGATCTTGATCTTATCCCTTCGGGATATGATCTTATTCCTTATAAGGGGAGATCTTGGTGCAACTTGACCAGGGGTGTGGGGCCTTGCCCCCACTACCCACGTTCATGTGGGCCCCACTCTGGAACCTTCTAGAACCTTCCTAGTACAATATCGAAAAATCCCTAACATTTATCGATGGCCAAAATAGGACTTCCCATATATAAATCTTTACCTCCAGACCATTCCGAAACTCCTCATGACGTCCAGGATCTCATCAAGGACTCCGAAAGCCTTTCGGTAACCACATACAATTCCCATTACAACTATAGCGTCACCGAACCTTAAGTGTGTAGACCCTACGGGTTTGGGAACCATGCAGACATGACCGAGACACCTCTTCGGCTACCACATGTTCCACGATGATCTCATCGGATGAACCACTATGTTAGGGATTCAATTAATCCCATATACAATTCCCTTTGTCCATCGGTATGTTACTTGCCCGAGATTCGATCGTCGGCATCCCTATACCTTGATCAGTCTCGTTACTGGCAAGTCTCTTTGCTCGTTACGTAACACATGATCCCGTGACTAATTCCTTAGTCACATTGAGCTCATTATGATGATGTATTATTGAGTGGGCCCAGACATACCTCTCCGTCTCGCGGTGTGACAAATCCCAGTCTCGATTTGTGCCAACCCAACAGACACTTTCGGAGACACCTGTAGTGCACCTTTATAGTCACCCAGTTACGTTGTGACGTTTGATACACCCAAAGCATTCCTACGGTATCCGGGAGTTGCACAATCTCATGGTCTAAGGAAATGATAATTGACATTAGAAAAGCATTAGTAGACGAACTACACGATTTTGTGCTATGCTTAGGATTGGGTCTTGTCCATCACATCATTCTCCTAATGATGTGATCCCGTTATCAACGACATACAATGTCCATGGTTAGGAAACCATGACCATCTATTGATCAATGAGCTAGTCAACTAGAGGCTCACTAGGGACATGGTGTGGTGTATGTACTCACACATGTATTACGGTTTCCGGTTAATACAATTATAGCATGAACAATAGACAATTATCATGAACAAGGAAATATAATAATAACCATTTTATTATTGCCTCTAGGGCATATTTCTAACAGTCTCCCACTTGCACTAGAGTCAATAATCTAGTTCACGTCACCATGTGATTTACATTGTTATGAATCTAACACCCAATGAGTTCTGGGTGTGATCATGCTTTGCATGTGAAAGAGGTTTTAGTCAGCGGGTCTGCGACATTTAAATCCGTGTGTACTTTGAAAATCTCTATGTCATACTATAGACACTGCTACCACGCTCCACTTGGAGCTATTCCAAATGGCTACTCCACTATACGTATCCGGATTGCTACTAAGAGTCATCCGGATTGGTGTTAAAGCTTGCATCGACCTAACCCTTTACGACGAACTCTTTATCACCTCCATAATCAAGAAACATTTCCTTAGTCCTCTAGTTACTAAGGATAATTTTGACCGCTATCATGTGATCCACTCCTAGATCACTCTTGTACCCATTGATAGACTCATGGCAAGGCACACACAGGTGCGGTACATAGCATGGCATACTGTATAGAGCCTATGTATAAGGCATAGGGCACGGCCTTCGTCCTTTCTCTTTCTTCTACCGTGATTGAGCTTTGAGTCTCACTCAACTCCACACCTTACAAATCAGGCAAGAACTCCTTCTTTGACTGATCCATTTTGAACTCTTTCAAAATCTTGTCTAGGTATGTACTCATTGAAAGTCTTATCAGGCATCTTGATATATCTCTATAGATCTTGATGAACAACAATTAGGTAGCTTTATCCAGGTCTTCATTTGAAAAACTCTTGTCAAACAACCGTTTATGCTTTCTAGAAATTCTACATAATTTCCAATCAATAATATGTCAACCACATATACTTATCAGAAATTCTATAGTGATCCCACTCACTTTCTTGTAAATACAAGTTTCTCGTAAACTTTGTATAAACTCAAAAACTTTGATCACCTCATCAATGCATACTCCAACTCCGAGATGCTTGCTCCAGTCCACATAAGGATTGCTGGAGCTTGCATACCTTTTAGCATCCTTAGGATCGATAAAACTTTCCGGTTGTATCACATACAACTTTTGCTCACGAAAATCGTTAAGGAAAGTATGTTTTGACATCCATTTGCCAAATCTCATAACCAAAAATGCAGCAACTGCTAACATAATTTCAACAGACTTTTAGCATTGCTACGGGTGAGAAAATCTCATCGCAGTCAATTCCTTGAACTTGGCGGAAACTTCTTTGCGAGAAGTCGAGCTTTATAAATGGTGACATTCACCATCAGCCTTCATCTTCATCTTAAAGGTCCATTTGTATCAACTACCTGCCGTTCAACGGGCAAGTCTACCAAAGTCTATACTTGGTTTTCATCCATGGATCCTTTCTCGGATTTCATGGCTCCTAGCCATTTGTTGCAATCCGGGCCCACCATCGCTTCTCCATAGTTCGTAGGTTCATCGTTGTCCAACAATATGACCTCCAAGACAGGGTTGTCATACCACTCAGGAGCAGTACGCGTCCTTGTCTACCTACAAGGTTCTATAGTAACTTGATCCGAAGCTTCATGATCATAATCATTAACTTCCTCTTCAACTGATGTAGGCTCCACAGAAACATCTTTCTGCGTTGCGCTACTCTCTGGTTGAAACAAAGGTTCAACAACCTCATCAAGTTCTATCTTCCTCCTACTCAATTTTTTTGAGAGAAACTCTTTCTCGAGAAAGGACCCGGTTTTAGCAAGAAACACTTTGCACTCGGATCTAAGATAGAAGGTATACCCAACTGTTCTTAGGGTATCCTATGAAGTTGCACTTTTCCGCTTTGGGTTCGAGCTTATCAGACATAAGTGTTGCATTCCCAAACTCTGAGAAATGACAACTTAGGTTTCTATCAAACCATACTTCATTCAGTGTCATCTCAATAGATTTTGATGGTGCCCTATTTAAAGTGAATGTAGTCGTCTCTAATGCATAACCCCAAAACAATAGTGGCAAAATGATAAGAGTCATCATAGTATGCACCATATCCAATAGAGCACGACTATGATGTTCGGACACCATATCCAGGTGGCGTGAGTTGTGAAACAACTTCCACATTGTCTTAAGTTGTATACCAAACTCGGAACTCATATATTCACCTCCACGATTATATCGTAGACATTTTATCTTCTTGTCACGATGATCTCAAACTTCACTCTGAATTTGCTTGAACTTTTCAAACGTTTCAGACTTGTGTTTCATTAAGTAAATATGCCCATATCTACTCAAATCATTAGTGAAGGTAAGAAAATAACGATATCCACCACATGCTAGAACACTCATTGGACCGCATACATCAACATGTATTATTTCCAATAAGTTACTAGCTCACTCCATCATACCAAAAACTGGGTCTTTAGTCATCTGGCCCATGAGTCATGGTGTGCATGGCTCAACCGGTTCGAAATTGAATGAGTCCATAGATCCATGAGCATGGAGTTTCTTCATGCGATTTATACCAATATGACATTTAGCAGCAGTGCCACAAGTATGTGGTACTATAATTATTAACTTTGTATCTTTTGGTATCAATGTTATGAACATGTGCATTGCAGCGATCAAGATTGAATAAACCATTCCCATTGGGTGCATGACCATCAAAGGCATTATTCATGTAAACAGAATAACCATTATTCTCTAACTTTAATGAATAACCAAATTGCAATAGACACGATCTAATCACGTTCATGCTCAACGCAAACACCAAATAACAATTATTTAGGTTTATCACTAATCCCGAAGGTAGAGAGAGCGTGCGGTGGTGATCACATCAACCTTGGAAACACTTCCAACACACATCGTCACCTCACCCTTAGCTAGCCTCCATTTATTCCGTAGATTTTATTTCGAGTTACCAACATTTAGCAACTGAACCGGTATCTAATACCCATATTCTACTAGGAGTATTAGCAAGGTACACATCAATAATATGTATATCAAATATACTTCTGTCGACGTTGCCAGCCTTCTTATCTACCAAGTATCTAGGGTTGTTCCGTTTCAGTGACCACTCTCCTCATAATAGAAGCACTTAGTCTTAGGTTTGGGTTCAACCTTGGATTTCTTCATTGGATCAGCAACTGGCTTGCCATCCATGAAGTTTCCCTTCTTGCCCTTGCCCTTTGTGAAACTAGTGGTTTTACTAACCATCAACACTTGATGCTCCTTCTTGATTTCTACCTTCGCGGTGTCAAACATCGCGAATAGCTCGGGGATAATTATTTCCATCCCTGGCATTTTATAGTTCATCACGAAGCTCTAGTAGCTAAGTGACAATGACCTGGAGAACTATATCAATCACTATCTTATCCGGAAGATCACCTCCCACTCGATTCAAGCGATTGTAGTACCTAGACAATCTGAGCACACTGATTGAGCTATCCTCCTTCATCTTGCAGGGAAAGAATCTTGTTGGAGGTCTCATACTTCTCAACACGAGCATAAGCCTGAGATCCCAATTTCAGCTCTTAGAACATCTCAATGCTAAGCCATAATGTATGACACACTAAACTATCAAGTAGTCATCGGAACGTGCCTGTCAGATGTTCACAACATCTACAGACAACGCTTGAGGGGGTTGTGCACCGAGCGGTGCATCAAGGACATAAGCCTTCTGTGCAGCAATGAGGATAATCCTCAGATCATGGATCCAGTCTACATTATTGCTACCATCATCCTTCAACTTATTTTCTCTAGGAACGTATCAATAAAATAGGGGAGCTGAAATGTGAGCTATCTACAACATAATTTGCAAAGACACTTCTGACTATGTTCATGATAATGAGTTCAATTAATCATATTACCTAATGAACTCCCACTCAGATAAACATCCCTCTAGTCATCTAAGTGATACATGATCCATATCGACTAGGTCGTGTCCGATCATCACGTGAGACGGACTAGTCATCAATGGTGAACATATCCATGTTGATCGCATCTACTATACGACTCATGTTCGACCTTTCGGTCTCTCGTGTTCCGAGGGCATGTCTGTACATGCTAGGCTCGTCAAGTCAACCTAAGTGTTTCGTGTGTGTAAATCTAGCTTACACCCGTTGTATGCGAACATTAGAATCTATCACACCCGATCATCATGTGGTGCTTCGAAACAATGATCCATCGTAATGGTGCACACTTAGGGGGGACACATTTCTTGAAATTTTAGTGAGGGATCATATTATTTATGCTACCATCGTTCTAAGCAAATAAGATGTAAAAACATGATAAACATCACATGCAAATCATCAAGTGACATGATATGTCCAATATCATCTTGCGCCCTTGATCTCCATCTTTGGGGTGCGGCATGATCACCATCGTCACCTGCACGACACCATGATATCCATCATCATGATCTCCATCATCATGTCTTCATGAAGTTGTCTCGCCAACTATTATTTCTACTACTATGGCTAATGGTTAGCAATAAATTAAAGTAATTACATGGAGTTTTTGATTGACACACAAACCATACAATAAATTAAGACAACTCCTATGGATCCTGCCGGTTGTCATACTCATCGACATGCAAGTCGTGATTTCTATTACAAGAACATGATCAAACTCATACATCACATATATTTCATCACACCCTTTTGGCAATATCACATCACATAGCATACCCTGCAATAACAAGTTAGACGTAGTCTAATTGTTGTTACAAGTTTTACGTGGCTGCTATGGGTTTCTAGCAAGAACGTTTCTTACCTATGCAAAATACACAATGGTGATATGCCAATTGATATTTACCCTTCATAAGTACCCTCTTCATCGAATCTGATCCGACTAAAGTGGGACAGACAGACACCCGCTAGCCACCTTATGCAACAAGTGCATATCAGGCGGTGGAACCTATCTCACGCAAGCGTACGTGTAAAGTCGGTCCAGGCCGCTTCATCCCACAGTACCGCCGAATCAAGATAGGACTAGTAACGGTAAGCAAATTGACCAAATCATCACCCACAACTACTTGTGTTCTACTTGTGCATAGAATCTACACATAGACCTAGCTCATGATGCCACTATCAGGGAGCGTAGTAATAATTCAAAAAATTTGCTACGTGTTACCAAGATCAATCTAGGAAATGCTAGCAATGAGAGAGAGGGAGTGCATCTTCATACCCTTCAAGATCGCTAAGCGGAAGCATTGCAAAGAACGACGTTGATGGAGTCGTACTCGCGGCGATTCAAATCGTGGAAGATCCGATCCGAGCGTCAAACGGACAGTGCCTCTGTGTTCAACACACGTACTGCCTGGGGATGTCTCATCCTTCTTGATCCAGCAAGGGGGCAGGAGAATTTGAGGGAGAGCTCTGGCAGCACGACGGCGTGGTGGCGGTGGAGCTCGTGGTTCTCCGGCAGAGCTTTGCTAATCACTACGAAGGAGGAGGAGGAGGTGTAGGAGGGGGAGGGCTGCGCCAGGGGAAGGGTTGCATCTCCCATGCGTCTCCCACTATATATAGGGGTGGAGGGGGCTGGTTTCTTGCCCTCCAAGTCCATTTGGGCGTTGGCAATGGTGTGAGGAAAGAAATCCCATCCTTTCCCTTCCCCACCGATTGTTATCCCCCTTTTTAGGGATCTTAATCTTATCCCTTCGGGATATTATCTTATTCCTTCTAAGGGGAGATCCTAGTGCGCCTTGACCAGGGGTGTGGGGCCTTGCCCCCACTACCCACGTTCATGTGGTCCCCACTCCGGAACCTTCTAGAACCTTCCTGGTACAATATCGAAAAATCCCGAACATTTTCCGGTGGCCAAAATAGGACTTACCATATATAAATCTTTACCTCCGGACCATTCCAGAACTCCCCGTGATTTCCGGGATCTCATCCAGGACTCCGAACAACTTTTGGTAACCACATACAATTCGCATTACAACTCTAGCATCACCGAACCTTAAGTGTGTAGACCCTACGGGTTTGGGAACCATGCAGACATGACCGAGACACCTCTCTGGCCAATAACCAATAGAGGAATCTGGATACCCATATTGGCTCCCACATGTTCCATGATGATCTCATTGGATGAACCACGATGTCGGGGATTCAATTAATCCCGTATACAATTCCCTTTCTCCATCGGTATGTTACTTGCCCGAGATTCGATCGTTGGTATCCCTATAGCTTGTTCAATCTCGTTACCGTCAAGTCTCTTTACTCGTTCTGTAACACATGATCCCGTGACTAACTCCTTAGTCACATTGAGCTCATTATGATGATGTATTACCGAGTGGGCCCAGAGATGCCTCTCCGTCTCACGGAGTGACAAATCCCAGTCTCGATTCGTGCCAACCCGACAAACACTTTCAGAGACACATGTAGTGTACCTTTATAGTCATGCAGTTACGTTGTGATGTTTGATACACCCAAAGCATTCCTATGAGATCCGAGTGTTGCACAATCTCATGGTCTAAGAAAATGAAACTTGACATTAGAAAAGCCCTAGCAGACGAACTACACGATTTTGTGCTATGCTTAGGATTGGGTCTTGTCCATCATATCATTCTCCTAATGATGTGATCCCATTATCAATGACATTCAATGTCCATGGTCAGGAAACAATGACCATCTATTGATCAACGAGCTAGTCAACTAGAGGCTCACTAGGGACATGGTGTGGTCTATGTATTCACACATGTATTACGGTTTCCGGTTAATACAATTATAGCATGAACAATAGACAATTATCATGAACAAGGAAATATAATAATAACAATTTTATTATTGCCTCTAGGGCATATTTACAACAGTTCCTCCATAGGGAAAACATGTGTTTGGCCATGATGTGCTCTTGAGGCCAGACCTTGAGTAATAGTACGATGCCATCAACATAAATTGAGACCCTTTGTGGTATTGAGTGCTCACCGATGAAGGCTTCAAGGAGGTTGCACATTTGTACTTTGGCGAATAGGGAGGTGAGAACATACATGATCAAAATAGAAAGCACATAGGATAACATGTCCCCTTGTTGCAAATATCTACTATGCTAAATCGTTGGACGAGGTGTGCCATTGAGCAAGATATGGGTGGATGCAGTTGAAAGCAGTATAGCAACATAGATCCCCCATCTATGTTTGAAACCTTTCTATGTCAAAACCTTGAGTAAAAATTGCGATGCGAGGGAATCAAATGCTTTGTCTATGCCTAGATTCAGTAAAATGCTATTGCATCTATTTTCCTAAAGCAACTTAGTTGAGTCCTCGACAAGCTTGAAGTTTCATCAAGAGATCGACCTCTAAGAAAAGCCCCCTGATTCCGCCCCAGTAAAAATTGATAAAAACCATGGCAAGCCTTCTAGCAATAACTTTGGAAAACTTTTTGGCGAGACTGTGTGCATGACTTCTAGGTCCGAAACCATTAGGTTCGCATGCCATGTTTCTTAGGAAGTAAGACCATATGCGCCCCATTTTGGTTTTCAGACACCCATCCATCTAACCGTTTGAAACTGTTGAAGTCCTCTAGCAGATACGCCTTGATAAATTCCATCATTGTTTGTAAAAGTCAATCATGTAATGTCTAGTCCCGGTGCTTTACCTATGGTCATATCGTTAATTGCCTCGTAGAATTATTTTTCCATGAGGGGGGTATCCAAATGTGCCAGATAAAGTGTGGGAGTGTCAAGGAACACATGATCAATTGAGTGCTAGCGAACAACCATAACTTCTAACCAACTTCAAAAGTATTAAAAAAGCATGTGTTAAATTTCCTCATGTGTGGTGAAGCAGTTATCTCCTTATTTGAGCATTCAGGTGATTTTTTTCTCATCCTATGATTGGCATGTATTAAAAATAGGGACAAATGCATTTCCCCCCTAGTTGGAACCTACCCACGGGGTTTGCCCTTACTTTTTGACTGTGCTCAGTTTTTCCCTTAGATTTTCCCCCGTAGGTCCCCCGAATGCCCTTTGACCGGTTGACCAATACTTTGAAAATTCGTATCAAATACATATGAACTCATAAAAATTCAAATAAGATATCAAATGTTTATATAAACATTACCTTTATGTGGATGACATTTGCATTCAGGACAAAAGTACTATTTAGACTGCCTGAGGTTATTAACGCTATTGACATTATTAAAATTAGGAAGGTATAAACAATATCGTTTTCATGAATTTAAATTACATGCAAATGTAGGTGATGTTTTCTCAACATCCTGATATCTTATTTGTACTTTTCCGAGTTCATATCAACTTGCTATGCAGTTTCAAAAATAAGCCAAAGTCGTTTGAACATTCATAACAAGTTGATATGAACTAAGAAAAATGCAAATAAGATATCAAAATGCTCAGAAAACATCACCTACATTGGCTTGTAATTTTTTTCATGAAAAATATATTGTTTATACCTTTTTATTTATAATAATGTTAATAACATTAATATCCCCGGGTAGTTTAAATGGTATTTTTGTCCTGAATATAAATGCCATGCACATCAAGGTAAGGTTTATCTAAAAAAATTGATACCTTATCTGCATTTTTTGAGTTCATATGAATTTGTTATGAATTTCCCAAGTATTTGCCAAATGGTCAAAGGGCATCTGGGCTACGTCGCGGGAAAATCTAAGGGCAAAACTGAGTAGAGTCGAAAAGTAAGGGCAAACCCCGTGGGTAGGTTCCAACTAGGGGTAAAAATGCAATTGTACCTAAAAAATATTTGATGTTGGCATCACCTACTTTGATTTGAGTTATTTGGGATCATTATGTGGCCATGCTTCTTTCGGAAGCACATAGCCCCAAAGGCTTCCTCTTGATTTTGCTTCTAAGACATCTTTCTTCAAAGCTTAAAACTCTAGTTTCTTCAGCTTAGTCCATCAAACCAATTATTTCGATAGCCCGCAAAGTCTGATCCTAGATATTAAATATTTTTTTGGAACAACAACTTAGAAGGACTATAGTCCTTCATTTGAGGTTGGCTTGGAATCTAGTGAGGGATTCACATCATTAGTTTGGCGATTGTTCCAAGTCTGGGCGACGATGTCCAAATAACCTTATCTGGATGTCTAAAATGTTCCAAATCAACACTTCTTCACTTATAATACTAACTACCATTGAAGCATATGTGGGCGGTGATTTGAGAGATCAGAAGGAGATCCTTGAAGAAAAAACTTGGAAAGGTCACATGCTAGTCAATGGACGCAAGAACCATGTCAATTTTTCTCAAGGTGGTATTGTGTTTATTATTCAACCATGTGTATACCCGCCTTTTTCAAAATAATGTCACTAAGCTGAAGTTCATCCACAACCCGACAAAATTTTCTCATCATTATTCTATTGAGATTCTTGTTGTTCTTGTCTTTGGCTTCAATATTAAGTTAAAGTTGCCCAATATGGACCAATGCCTTAAGTGGTTGTGTCCATTTTGAATTTCCTCCATAATTCGAAACTTATTGGGATCACCTCACGGGCCATAAACCAAAGTGATCCAGAAGTGTTATGAGAATATTCATGAAAATGTACTGACACGAAAAATTCACCAATGACCATGGGTCCCCTCCAAGAATGGAGGAGTCCCAAGCACCCAAAACACCCCCTGGGTGATTTTCGTCAGCCGGCAAATAAGCAAACTTCATCAAAAGAGGGCCTAAACATTGCATAATAATGTAAGTGGTGAAGAGACCAAGCTTGATCTCCTGGAGACATACAATAGCATCTATGGAAGGAACGACCACATTCCTAACAATATTCCTCTACACGTTGGGGTTCAGACTACAAACATTCTAGCAAACACAAGTATTGTCAAGTGGATCTATGTGCGGGATATTGCATAGATTGATGCATTTCAGAAAGTAGTGGATGTATGTGCTTTGGCCAATCTTGATATCGAGGCCATCACTGGACATGGAAGAATAAGGTTGCCAAGGGTCATTATTGTCGAGTCTGTTTGGATAGAGATTTGGCATCAACTTAGTGGTCTGTACTTTTCCCTTTGCTAGTTTGGAGAATTTGACGACAGTCAAATCAGATCATTCCCCTAGCAGATGTTTGAGCAGCTCAACGTCCTTTCCAGTACGAGTGCATGCGGGAGTGCGATGACCTGTTCAGAGCAATTGTTGAGTAAGGCATCGAAGGATACTTGACGTGCATAATCAATTACTAGGAGAGAATCTCATGAGCCTAGGAGAGAAGCTCCAAATGTGGGTCCATTATACCTTTGTTTTGGTTCAGGCTGAATTGTGTCATCTATGTCGCTGATTGGAAGAGCTACATCATGTTCAGTCTAGGGTGGCATATAGTATAGAAGATAAGGACATAGAGTCGCACATCAATAAACTATGCCTATGATAAGAAATTTTGTGGTGCCAGACAGCTAGTATTCGGTGGCTCGTGGAGGGTGATAGTAAGTTTTTTCCGTAGATAATCAAGTTCTCAGAAATCAAAGAATCGCATCGCGAGCTCAAGTGGGCAGTTGCGACAATGAGTAATGATCCCGAGGAGATGGCAGCGATGGCAACTAGGTTCTATGAGAATGTGTATGGTTCTAAAAATACTATCGGAATGGAATAAGTACTATCACATATACATATGAAGGTTTCTAGTTCCATGAATAGTAAGGTCAATGCACCTTATAGCAAGGAGGAGGTGAAATCTTCACTCTTCCAAATGTTTCCCACAAAGTCCCTGGACCTGACGAATTCCCTGCTAAAAGCAAAACTTCGCCCTAGGTGGTTTTGGTTATTAATTACAACATATAGCTCACTGAACTAATAGGCTTATCAAGTATATTTCAAGAACTGTTCAATGAATCAATTGTCTAGGAATTTTGAGGAGGAACCCCTCAGATGCAAAGACCTCATATTAGCTAAAGCTTCAAGAATCTACATTTTTGTTTTAAATGATTTGATCACCTTGAGTCCATAGCAAAGCCAATACTATTAAGAGGGGGTGAGGTATTAATGATGATCTGGCTGCTAAAGTGCTTAGAGATATCCCACAAAAACCTCAAACATGTTTCCCACAAACAATTCTATCCAAAACCCTGCCTGCTTCTTTGGTCTCACCGAGTCAGTCTCAGACAGAACCCTAAGCCAAACCCTAAATTCTTGGTGTAACTGAAAGCAGTGACCAACCTTCCATGGTCGAGATTTTAAGTTTCGGAGCTTCCGAGATTGAACTTTCGGAGCCACGGAAGTGGTGGGTGTGCCTACGTAAAGCCGACTTGGTCTCACCGAAACGCCAAAATTTGGGAATTTTTGCACTAGTCGGTAGTACAAATATTTTTCTTCAGTGTCACCCAGTTAGGCAATAATGTTGTAATGGCTGGATTTTTAGTGAAAGCTATATATACCCCTTCACCATCTCTTTCTCATTGAGAGAGCCATCAGTACAAAACTACACTTCCACCATTCATTTTCTCAGAGAGAAACACCTACTCATGTTGCTTTCCACCCAATCATCCTATTCTACCAAGCAAATTTGTGTGAGAGAGTGATTGAGTGTTGAGGAGAGTATCTTTTGAAGCACAAAAGCAAGGAGTTTATCATCAACACAAGATCTATTCTCTCTTGGAGAGTGGTGCCTCCTAGATAGGTTAGGTGTCGCTTGAGAGACTACAAATAGTGTGGAGTAGAACCAAAAAGTTTGTAAGGGCAAGGAGATCACCTACTTCGTGAAGATCTACCCCGAGTGAGGCTAGTCTTTCACGGATGTAAGCGATGGTGTAATAGACAATGTTGCTTCTTTGTGGATCCTTCGCGGGTGGAGCCCTTCATGCACTCGTGTAGCCATTACCCTCCATGGGTTGAAGTCTCCATCAACATGGATGTACGATAGCACCACCTATCGAAACCATGCCAAAAATTTCCGTGTCTCCATTGCGTTGATCTTCCTATCCGTCCCTTTATATTCACTTGCAATGTATTTACTTTCCTCTGCACAACTAGTAGACTTGCATGTGTAGGGTGTGCTAGACTTGGTGAAATTGCTAAAACTTGGCAACCGATAAAATTGGGAAAAGAATAAGTTTTAATTTGGTCAAGTAGTCTAACCACCCCTCCCGTAGATATACTTTGACTCCTACACCTGCTCACTTTTTTCTAAGGCACCGGGACTGATGTGGTGATGAGGTGACTCATATGGTGCTGCATGTTCTTAATAGAGATGATTCACCAGAGGACATAAAAAGATGTACATATTTCTTATTTCCAAGATTACAAGCGAAAAACATAGGACAAATTAAACCAATACATCATAGTAATGGAATCTTCAAGATTGCATCTTCCATATTGGCTAACCGACTCAATTCTCCCCGATATCATTTCTGAGGAGAAATCTGCATTCGTGCCTGGCTGTCTTATTACTGAAAATTTCATCTTTGCTTATGAGTGCTTGTTACATTACATGGAAACAAGGAAAATTAAGGGAACCATATTTTGTGCATTAAAGCTTGATATGATGCAGGCGTATGATAAACTAGAATGGTCATATCTGAAGGCGCTGATGTTGAAGCTTGGAAGCAGACCACATTTTGCCTTTTCAATCATGAGGTTTGTTTCATCGGTGTATTTTTCTATCATGTATACTGGTGGCAAGCACAAGGAGTGCTACTTGTGAGCTGCATTGGGTTTTTCCCTGAAGAGAAAGGGTGAATCAATATAGTAGCGATAAGTATTTTCCTCATTTAGAACCAAGGTTATCGAACTAGTAGGAGAATCATGACAACTTTACGTCAACAGTACCTGCAGACACAAAACCAAACACTCGCACCCAATGCGGGCAACAGGGTTGTCAAGCCCCTTGAACTCGTTACTTGCAAGGATTATTGCTACTAGTGATAGATAAATAAATAAAAAGAAAACGAAAGTAGCAAAATTACATCAAGGTTTTCAGGGTTTTAGTAATGTGATTTGAATAGACCCCGGGGGATAGTTTTCACTAGAGGATTCTCTCTTGAACACATAACATACGATGGACAGACAAATTATTGTTGGGAATTGATATAAAAGTACACAATAATGATGTTACTCATGGCAATGTTCATGTATATATGCATCATGTTCATGACAAATAGACCAAAACGATTCTGCATCAACTACTATTATGTTGGAAATATGCCCTAGAGGCAATAATAAATTGGTTATTTTCATATTTCCTTGTTCATGATAATCATTTATTATCCATGCTATAATTGTGTTGATTGGAAACTTAGATACATGTGTGGATACATAGACAACACCATGTCCCTAGTATGCCTCTAATAGACTAGCTCGTTGATCAAAGATGGCTATGGTTTCCTAGTCATGGACATGAGATGTCATTTGATAACGGGATCACGTCATTAGGAGAATGATGTGATGGACAAGACCTAAACTACAAACGTAGCATATGATCGTGTCAGTTTATTGCTACTGTTTTCTGCATGTCAAGTATTTGTTCCTATGACCATGAGATCATGCGACTCACTAACACCAGAGGAGTACCTTGTGTGTATCAAACGTCGCAACGTAACTGGGTGACTATAAAGGTGCTCTATAGGTATCTTCGAGGGTGTCTGTTGGGTTGGCATGGATCAAGACTGGGATTTGTTACTCCGTGTGATTGAGAGGTATCTCAAGGCCCACTCGGTAATATGACATCACATTAAGCCTTGCAAACAATGTGACTAAGTGTTAGTCAAGGGATCTTGTATTATGGAACGAGTAAAGAGACTTGCTAGTAACGAGTAAAGAGACTTGCTAGTAACGAGGTTGAACTAGGTATGGAGATACCGACGATCGAAACTCGGGCAAGTAACATACCAAAGAACAAACGGAACATCATATGAGATTAACTGAATCCTTGACACAGAGGTTCGACCGATAAAGATCTTCGTAGAATATGTAGGAACCAATATGGGAATCCAGGTCCCGCTATTGGTTATTGACCGTAGAGGTGTCTCAGTCATGTCTACATAGTTCTCGAACCTGCAGGGTCTGCACACTTAAGGTTCGGTGACGTTTTGGTAGTATAGAGTTATGTATGGTGGTGACCGAAGGTTGTTCAGAGTCCCGGATGAGATCCCGGACGTCAAGAGGAGCTGTGGAATGGTCCGGAGGTAAAGATTGATATATAGGAAGTCCTGTTTGGTCGCCGGAAAAGTTTCGGGCTCATCGGTAGTGTACCGGGAGTGTCGGTAGTGTACCGGGGGACCATCGGGAGAGTTATTTCGACCCAAGAGGCTAAATGGGTTGTGGGAGAAGGTAAACCAGCCCTTGGTGTGCTGGCCGAAGCCTCCTCTAAGGGCCCATGCGGCTGGAGTGGTTTGAGAATGAAAAATAATCCAAAGGTGGAGAGGTGGAAAGAGTTTCCAAGTGGAAAGGAGGAATCCTACTCCTAATAGGATTGGAGTAGGACTCCTCCACCTCCAATTTCGACCAAACCTTGAGGGTTTGAGGCTGCCTCCTCCCCTCCCTCCCTCCTATATATACTAGGGGATTTAGAGGAAAAACCTAACCCTAATAGCCACGTGCTACCTCTCCTCTAGATCGCAGTTTCTCCTCTAGATCGATTTTCGGCGGTGCTTAGGTGAAGCCCTGCTGGAATAGCTCCACCACCCTCGCCGCAACGCCGTCATGCTGCTGGAGAACTCATCTACCTCTCCACTCTCTCTTGCTGGATCAACAAGGCGGATATCGTCATTGAGCTATACGTGTGTTGAACGCGGAGGTGCTGTCCGTTCGGCGCTAGATCGGAAGGACCGTGATCAAGATTGCGAAACGGATCGTGATGAGATCACGAGACAGATCGTGATGAGTTCATGGGATGGATCGTGATTGGATCACGGGACGGATCATGATGAGATCGCTATACGCTCGACGATTTGGATCGCGAAGACGTTCGACTACACCATCCGCGTTTCTTAACGCTTCCCGCTTAGCGATCTACAAGGATATGTAGATCCACTCTCCCTCTCGTAGATGCTCATCACCATGGATAGATCTTGCGTGTGCATAGGAATTTGTTTGTTTCCCATGCAATGTTCGTCAACAGTGGTATCAGAGCTAGGTCTATGTGTAGATGAGATGTCGAGTAGAACACAAAGAGTTTGTGGGTGTTGATACTTACATCGCTTCCTCCCTTGGTCGTGTTTTGGTTCAGCGGTATTGTGGGATGAAGCGGCCCGGACGAACCTTACTCATACGCTTACGAGAGACCGGTTCCATCGACTGACGTGTAACTTCGTTGCACAAAGATGGCTGGCAGGTGTCTGTTTCTCCTACTTTAGTTGGATCGGATTCGACTAAGGTGGTCCTTGAGAAAGTTCAAAAGCAACTTATGTATAACCATTGTGGTTTATGTGTAGGTGAGAATTGTTCATGCTAGATACCCGTAGCAGCCACGTAAAACATGCAACAACAATTAGAGGATGTCTAACTTGTTTTTGCAAGGTATGTTGTGATGTGGTATGGCCAATTACATGATAAGATATATGTGATGTATGAGATGATCGTTTGTTGTATAGAATATCAAGACTTGCATGTCGATGAGTACGGCAACCAGCAGGAGCCATATGGTTGTCTTTAATTATTGCATGACCTGCATGTCAATCATTAAGTGCTATGTAATGCTTTACTTTATCACTAAACGGTAGCAATAGTAACAAAAGCATGGTGGGCGCGACAACCCCGATGGCGACACGTTGATGGAGATCAAGATGATGGAGATCATGGTGTCATGCCGGTAACGATGGAGATCATGCCGGTGCTTTCAAGATGGAGATCAAAAGCACAAGTTCATGGCCATATCATGTCACTTATGATTTGCATGTGATGTTAATTCTTTTATGCACCTTGTTTTGCTTAGGACGACGGTAGCATTATAAGGTCATCCCTCACTTAATTTCAAGATAAATTGTGTTCTCCCCAAGTGTGCACCGTTGCGAAAGTTTGTCGTGTCGAGACACCACGTGATGATTGGGTGTGATAGACTCTACATTCACATACAACAGGTGCAAGCCAGTGTTGCACATGCACAACACTCGGGTTAAACTTGACGAGCCTAGCATGTACAGACATGGCCTTGGAACACAAGAGACCGAAAGGTCAAACATGAGTCATATAGTAGATATGATCAACATGATGATGTTCACCATTGAAACCACCTCAACTCACGTGATGATCTGACTTGAGTTGGTGAATTTGAATCATGTACCACTCGAATGACCGGAGGGATGTTAATTTGAGTGGGAGATCTTAAGTAATATGATTCATTGAACTCATTATCATGAACATAGTCAGTAGTATCTTTGCAAAATTATGTTGTAGATTACTAGCTCATGCTGTAGCTCCCTTGAATTTCTATATGTTCCTAGAGAAATAGAGTCGAAAGATGATGGTAGAAATATTGCAGACTGGGTCCGTGATCTGAGGATTGTCCTCATTGCTGCATAGAAGACTTATGTCCTTTATGCACTTCTCGGTGCGCCATGCCCTCTAGCGTCGTCTGTAGATGTTGTGAACATCTGACAGGCACGTTTCGATGACTACTTGATAGTTTAGTGTGTCATGCATTATTGCTTAGAATTGAGGCTCCAAAACGTTTTGAACATCACGGAACATATGAGATGTTCCAAGAGCTGAAATTGGGATCTCAGGCTCGTGGCCATGTTGTGAGATATGAGATCTCCAATAAGATTCTTTGCCTGCAAGATGAAGGAGAATAGCTCAACGTTAAGCATGTCCTCAGATTGTCTGGGTGCTACAATCGCTTGAATCGAGTGGGAGTTGATCTTCCAGATAAGATAGTGATTGATATAGTTCTCCAAGTCACTATCACTAAGCTACTAGAACTCGGTGATGAACTATAAAATGCCAAGGATAGAAATCATGATCCCTGAGCTGTTTGCGATGTTTGACACCATGAAGGTAGAAATCAAGAAGGAGCATCAAGTGTTGATGGTTAGTAAAACCACTAGTTTCGAGAAGGGCAAGAGCAAGGAGGGAAACTTCATGGATCGCAAGTCAGTTGCTGCTCCGGTGAATCAACCCAAAGTTGAACCCAAACCCAAGACTAAGTGCTTCTATTATAAGGTGAGCAGTCGCTGAAGCAGAACAACCCTAGATACTTGGTAGATAAGAAGGCTAGGAAGGTCGACACAAGTATATTTGATATACGTGTTATTGATGTGTACCTTGCTAGTACTCCTAATAGCACCTGGGTATTGGATACCGGTTTGGTTGCTAAATGTTAGGAACTCGAAGTAAAAGCTACGGAATAAACGGAGACTAGCTAAGGGTGAGGTGACGTTGTGTGTTGGAAATGTTTCCAAGGTTGATGAGATTGACATCGCACGCTCTCTCTACCTTCGGGATTAGTGACGAACCTACATAAATGTTATTTGGTTTTTTGCGTTGAGCATGAACGTGATTAGATCGTGTTTATTGCAACCCAGTTATTCATGTAAGTTAGAGAATAATTGTTATTCTGTTTACATGAATAATACCTTCAATGGTCATGCACCCAGTGAGAATGGTTTGTTGAATCTTGATCATAGTAATACACATGTTCATAAATTCATGCCAAAAGATACAAAGTTAATAATGATAGTACCACATACTTGTGGCACTGCCGCTAAATGTCATATTGGTATAAAGCGCATGAAGAAACTCCATGTTGATGGATCTTTGGACTCATTCAATTTTGAATCGATTGAGACATGCAAACCATGCCTCTTGGGCAAGATGACTAAGGACCCCGTTTTCCGGATTGATGGAGCGGGCAAGTGATTTATTGGAAATGGTACATGTTGATGTATGCAATCCAATGAGTCTTGTAGCGTGCGGTGGATATCGTTATTTTCTTACCTTCACTGATGATTTGAGTAGATATAGTGTATGTTTACTTAATGAAACAAAAGTCTGAATCGTTTGAAAAGTTCAAGAAAATTCAGAGTGAAGTATAAGATCATCGTGACAAGAAGATAAAAATGTCTGTGATATGATCGTGGAGGTGAATATCTGAGTTACGAGTTTAGCATACAACTTTAGACAATGTGAAATTCGTTTCACAACTCACGCCACCTGGAACACCGTAGTGTGATGGTGTGTCCGAACGTCATAGTCGTGCTCTATTGGATATGGTGCGGGCTATGATGTCTCTTATCATTTTGCTACTATAGTTTTGGGGTTATGCATCAGAGACAACCACATTCACTTTAAATATGACACCATCTAAATCCGTTGAGATGACAACGTGTGAATTATGGTTTGATAGAAACCTAAGCTGTCATTTCTTAATGTTTGGGGCTGCGACGCTTGTGTGGAAAAATGTTTTCACCTAATGAGCTCGAACCCAAAGCGGACAAATGCATCTTCATAGATTACTCTAAGAACAGTTGGGTGAACCTTCTATCTTGGATCCAAGCAAAAAGTGTTTGTTGCTAAAATGGGTCCTTTCCCGAGAAAAAGTTTCTCTCGAAAGAATTGAGTGGGAGGAAGATAGAACTTGATGAGGTTGTTGAACCTTTGTTTCAACCAGAGAGTAGCGCAGCGCAAAAACATGTTTCTGTGGAACCTACGTCAGTTGAAGAGGAAGTAATGATGATGATCATGAAGCTTTAGATCAAGTTACTATCAAACCTTGTAGGTCGACAAGGATGCGTACTGCTCCTGAGTGATATGACAACCCTGTCTTGGAGGTCATGTTGTTGGACAATGATGAACCTACGAGATATGGAGAAGCGATGATGGGCCCGAATTCCGACAAATGGTTAGAGGCCATGAAATCCGAGAAAGGATCCATGTATGAAAACCAAGTATAGACTTTGGTAGACTTGCTCGTTGGACGGCAGGTCGTTGAGTACAAATGGACCTTTGAGATGAAGACAGACGCTGATGATAAATGTCACCATTTATAAAGCTCGACTTGTCACAAAGAAGTTTCCGACAACTTCAAAGAGTTGACTGCGATGAGACTTTCTCACTCGTAGTGATGCTAAAGTTTGTTGGAATTATGTTAGCAATTGCTGCATTTTTCAATTATGAAATCTGGCAGATGGATGACAAAACATCATTTCCTTAACAATTTACTTGAGGAAAAGTTGTATGTGATACAACCAGAAGGGTTTGTCAGTCCTAAGGATGCTAAAACGTGAGCAAGCTTCAGTGATCCTTCTATGGACTAAAGCAAGCATCTCGGAGTTGGAATATACACTTTGATGAGGTGATCAAAGATTTTGAGTCTGTCCAAAGTTTATGAGAAACTTGTATTTACAATAAAGTGAGTGGGAGCACTATAGAGTTTTTGATAAGCATATGTGGTTGACATATTGTTGATCGGAAATGATGTAGAATTTCTGGAAAGCATAAAGGGTTGTTTGAAAGGAGTTTTTCAAAGGAAGACCTGGATAAAGCTACCTAATTGTTGAGAATCAAGATCTATAGAGATAGATCAAGATGCTTGATGAGACTATGAATGAGTACATACCTTGACAAGATTTTGAAAGAGTTCAAAATGGATCACTCAGAGAGAAGTGTTCTCGCCTGCTTTGTAAGGTGTGAAGTTGAGTGAGACTCAAAGCTCGACCACGGCAGAAGAAAGAGAAAGGACGAATGTCGTCCCCTATGCCTTAGCCATAGGCTCTGTATAGTATGACATGCTGTGTACCGCACCTGTGTGTGTGCCTTGCCATGAGTCTGTCAAGGGGTACAAGAGTGATCCAGGAGTGGATCACTGGACAGTGGTCAAGATCATCCTTAGTAACTAAAAGACTAAGGAAATGTTTCTCGATTATGAATTTAAGAAAGAGTTCGTCGTAAAGAGTTACGTCGATGGAAGCTTTGACACCAATCCGGATGACTCTTAGTAGCAATCCGGATACGTATAATAGAGCAGCCATTTGGAATAGTTCCAAGTGGAGTGTGGTAGCAATATTTACAGTATGACATAGAGATTTGCAAAGTACACACGGATCTGAATGTCGCAGACCCGTTGACTAAAAGACCTCTCTCACATGCAAAGGATGATCAAGCCCTAGAACTCATTGGGTGTTAGATTCATAACAATGCGAATCAGATGGTGATGTGAACTAGATTATTGACTCTAGTGCAAGTGGGAGACTGTTGGAAATATGCCCTAGAGGCAATAATAAATTGGTTATTATCATATTTCCTTGTTCATGATAATTTTTAATTATCCATGTTATAATTGTGTTGATCGGAAACTCAGATACATGAGCGGATACATAGACAACACCATGTCCCTAGTATGCCTCTAATAGACTAGCTCGTTGATCAAAGATGGCTATGGTTTCCTAGTCATGGACATGAGATGTCGTTTGATAATGGGATCATGTCATTAGGAGAATGATGTGATGGAGAAGACCCAAACTACAAACATAGCATCTGATCATGTGAGTTTATTGCTACTGTTTTTTGCATGTCAAGTATTTGTTCCTATGACCATGAGATCATGCAACTCACTGACACCGGAGGAGTACCTTGTGTGTATCAAACGTCACAACGTAACTGTGTGACTATAAAGGTTCTCTACAGGTATCTTCGAGGGTGTCTGATGGTGGAATGGATCAAGACTGGGATTTGTTACTCCGTGTGACGGAGAGGTATCTCAGGGCCCACTTGGTAATATAACATCACAATAAGCCTTGCAAGCAATGTGACTAAGTGTTAGTCACAGGATCTTGTATTACGAAACGTGTAAAGAGACTTGTCGGTAACGAGGTTGAACTAGATATCGAGATACCGACAATCGAATCT
Organism: Hordeum marinum; assembly: GCA_022496015.1. NCBI lineage: Eukaryota > Viridiplantae > Streptophyta > Magnoliopsida > Poales > Poaceae > Hordeum > Hordeum marinum. The sequence continues at coordinate 341,906,346 of CM039675.1, forward strand.
CGAGCAAGTAACATACCGAAGAACAAAGGGAACATCATACGAGATTAACTGAATCCTTCACATAGAGGTTCGACCGATAAAGATCTTCATAGAATATGTAGGAACCAATATGGACATCCAAGTCCCGCTATTGGTTATTGACCGTAGAGGTGTCTCAGTCATGTCTACATAGTTCTTGAACTCGCAGGGTCTGCACATTTAAGGTTCGGTGACATTTCAATAGTATAGAGTTATGTATGGTGGTGACCGAAGGTTGTTCGGGGTCCCAGGTGAGATCCTAGACATCACGACGAGCTCCGGAATGGTCCGGAGCTAATTATTGATATATAGGAAGTCCTATTTTGGTCGTCGGAAAAGTTTCGGGCTCATCAGTAGTGTTCCGGGAGTGCCGGTAGTGTACCGAGGGACCATTAGGAGAGGTATTTAGACCCAAGAGGCTACATGGTCTGTGGGAGGAGGTAAACCAGACCCTGTTGGGCTGTCCTAAGCATCCTCCAAGGGCCCATGCGGATGGAGTGGTTTGAGAAGTAAAAAATCCAAAGGTGGAGAGGTGGAAAGAGTTTCCAAGTGGAAAGGAGGAATCCTACTCCTAATAGGATTGGAGTAGGACTCTTGCACCTCCAATTTCGACCAAACCTTGAGGGTTTGAGGATGCCTCCTCCCCTCCCTCCCTCCTATATATACTAGAGGATTCAGAGGAAAAAGCTAACCCTAATAGCCACAGGCTACCTCTCCTCTAGATCGCAGTTTCTCCTCTAGATCGGTTTTCAGCGGTGCTTAGGTGAAGCCCTGCTGGAATAGCTCCACCACCATCGCCACAACACCGTCGCGCTGCCAGAGAACTCATCTACCTCTCTGCTCCCTCTTACTGGATCAAGAAGGTAGAGATCATCATCGAGCTATACGTGTGCTGAACGCGGAGGTGTCGTTCGTTCGGCGCTAGATCAGAAGGACCGTGATCAAGATTGCGAGACGAATCGTGATGGGATTGCGAGACAGATCGTGATGAGTTCGTGGGACGGATCGTGATTGGATTGCGGGACGGATCGTGATGAGATCGTGGGACGCTCAGCAATTTGGATCGCGAAAACGTCCGACTACACCATCCACGTTTCTTAACGCTTCCCGCTTAGCGATCTACAAGGGTATGTAGATCCACTCTCCCTCTTGTAGATGCTCATCACCATGTATAGATCTTGCGTGTGCGTAGGAATTTTTTTGTTTCCCATGCAACGTTCCCCAACATATTACTCCACTAATCGCCCGCTATCCAGCATGCATCTATGGTATTAAGTTCAAGACAAACAGAGTAATGATGTAAGCAACATGATATGTGCTACCGCTTGATCTTGCGTTGGTTTTCCCTTGAAGAGGAAAGGGTGATGCAGCGAAATAGATAAGTATTTCCCTCAGTTGTTGAGAACCAAGGTATCAATCAAATAGGAGGAACAAGCAAGTCACCAACGGATGCACCTACACAAACAATCAAACTCTTGCACCCAACGCTATAAAGGGGTTGACATTCCTTTCACGATTATTTGCAAGGATTAGATCTGATAGAGATACATGTACAAGATTGTGGAAAGTAAAAGGGAAATGAGTTGCAGCAAGGTAGTTTTGGTATTTTTGGTTTATAGATCTGAAAATATAATATGGAAAGTAGACCCGGGGGTCATAGGTTTCACTAGAGGCTTCTCTCTTGAAGGCAAATATCACGGTGGGCAAACAAATTACTGTTCAACAATTGATAGAAAAGCGAATAATTATGAAGATATCCAACGCAATGATTATGCATATAGGCATCACATCCGTGTCAAGTAGACCGAAACGATTCTGCATCTACTACTATTACTCCACACATCGACCGACTCCTGCCAGCATCTAGAGTATTAAGTTCATGAAGGACATAGTAATGTTGGGAGACGTAGTAGTAAATCAAAATTTTCCTACGTTCACCAAGATATATCTATGGAGAAACCAGCAACGAGAGGGGAGAGATTGCATCTTCATACCTTTGAAGATCACTAAGCCGAAGCGTTACAAGAACGCGGTTGATGGAGTCGTACTCGCAGCGATTCAGATCGCGGTAGATCCGATCAAGTGCCGAACGGACGGCACCTCCGCGTTCAACACACGTGCAGCCCGGTGACGTCTCCAACACCTTGATCCAGCAAGGAGGAAGGATAGGTTGGGGAAGGGCTCCAACAGCAGCACGACGGCGTGGTGGTGGTGCAGTAGCAAGGTATTCCGACAGGGCTTCGCCTAAGCGCTGCGGAGGAGGAAGAAGAGAGGTAGGGCTTCGCCGTGAGAGAGAGAGATCAAATCCTATCTCAAAACATCCAAAACCTCAAGTATATATAGGAGGAGGGACGTGGAGGGCTGGCTTGGCCTCTACTCCAAAGAGGAGATGGCCGGCCGAATTAAAGGGAGAGTCCACCTCCCACAAGGGAGGTGGATCTCCTCCTTTTAAATCCTTTTTGCCTTATCTCCTTATCTCCAGCCACATGGGCCTTTAGCAAAAGTATTTCCCAGCCCAATAAGGGCTTACACACTTTATCTAACAGCCCATGAAGTCCTCTGGTCGTCACACCCCTCCCGGGGGTCCTCCGGCACCCTCCCGGCACTCCCGGTACAATACCGATGAGCCCGAAAACTTTCCGGTGACCGAAACTGGACTTCCTATATATCAATCTTTACCTCCGGACCATTCCGGAGCTCCTCGTGACGTCCGGGATCTCATCCAGGACTCCGAACAACCTTCGGTAATCACGTATACCTTTTCCCTATAACCCTAGCGTCATCGAACCTTAAGTGTGTAGACCCTACGGGTTCGGGAGACACGTAGACATGACCGAGACACTTCTCCGGACAATAACCAACAGCGGGATCTGGATACCCATGTTGGCTCCCATGTACTCCACGATGATCTCATCGGATGAACCACGATGTCGGGGATTCAATTAATCCCGTATACAATTCCCTTTGTCTATCGGTATGGTACTTGCCCGAGATTCGATCGTCGGTATCCCCATACCTTGTTCAATCTCGTTACCGGCAAGTCTCTTTACTTGTTCCGTAATACATCATCCTGTGACTAAGTCCTTAGTCACATTGAGCTCATAATGATGATGTCTTACCGAGTGGGCCCAGAGATACCTCTCCGTCACACGGAGTGACAAATCCCAGTCTCGATTCGTGTCAACCCAACAGACACTTTCGGAGATACCCGTAGCGTACCTTTATAGCCACCCAGTTACGTTGTGACGTTTGGCACACCCAAAGCATTCCTACGGTATCCGGGAGTTACACAATCTCATGGTCTAAGGAAATGACACTTGACATTGAAAAGCTTTAGCAAACGAACTACACGATCTTGTGCTATGCTTAGGATTGGGTCTTGTCCATCACATCATTCTCCTAATGATGTGATCCCGTTATCAACGACATCCAATGTCCATGGCCATGAAACCGTGACCATCTATTGATCAACGAGCCAGTCAACTAGAGGCTCACTAGGGACATGTTGTGGTCTATGTATTCACGCATGTATTACGGTTTCCGGTTAACACAATTATAGCATGAACAATAGACAATTATCATGAACCAGGAAATACAATAATAACCATTTTATTATTGCCTCTAGGGCATATTTCCAACAGTCTCCCACTTGCACTAGAGTCAATAATCTAGTTCACATCACCATGTGATTAACACTTACATCACCATGTGATCATATCATCATGTGATTAACACCCAATAAGTTCTGGGGTTTGTTCATGTTCTGCTCGTGAAAGAGGTTTTTAGTCAGCGGGTCTGCGACATTCAGATCCGTGTGTACCTTGCAAAATTTCCATGTCATATTTGTAGATACTGCTCCCACGCTCCACTTGGAGCTATTCCAAATGGCTGCTCCACTATACGTAGCCAGATTTCTACTAAGAGTCATCTGGATTGGAGTTAAAGCTTGCATCATCGTAACCCTTTACGATGAACTCTTTATCACCTCCATAATCGAGAAATATTTCCTTAGTTCTCAAGTTACTAAGGATAACTTTGACCGTTGTCCAGTGATCCACTCTTGGATTACTCTTGTACCCCTTGACAGACTCATGGCAAGGCACACACAGGTGCGGTACACAGCATGGCATACTATATAGAGCCTATGGCAAAAGCATAGGAGATGACACTCATCTTTTCTTTATCTTCTGCCGTGGTCGGGTATTGAGTCTTACTCAATTTCACACCTTACAATACAGTCAAGAACTCCTTCTTTGACCCATCTATTTTGAACTCCTTCAAAAACTTGTCAAGGTATGTCTTCGTTGAAAAAACTTATCAAGCGAATAGATCTATCCCTATATACCTTGATGCTCAATAAAATAGTAGCTTTATTTGGGTCTTCCTTTGAAAAAACTCTTTTCAAACAACCCTTCATGCTCTTCTAGAAATTCTACATCATTTCCGATCAATAATATGTCAACTACATATTCTTATAAGAAATTCTATAGTGCTCCCACTCACTTTCTTGCAAATACAAGTTTCTCATAAACTTTGTATAAACTTAAACACTTTGATCACCTCATCAAAGCATATATTCCAACTCCGAGATTCTTGCTCCAGTCCATAGAAGGATTGCTGGAGTTTGCATATTATTAGCATCCTTAGGATTGACAAAACCTTCTGGTTGTATCACATACAACTCTTCCTCACAGAAACCATTACGGAAACCTTGTTTTGTCATCCATCTGCCAGATTTCATAATCGAAAAATGCAGCAACTGCTAACAAAATTTTAATAGACTTTTAGCATCGCTACAGATGAGACAATCTCATCGCAGTCAACTCCTTGAACTTGGCGGAAACTTCTTTGCGACAAGTCGAGCTTTATAAACGGTGACATTTCACCATTAGCGTCTATGTTTATTTCAAAGGTCCATTTGTACTCAATGACCCGCCATTCAACAGGCAAGTCTACCAAAGTCCATACTTGGTTTTCATACATGGATCCTTTCTCGGATTTCATGGCTCCTAGCCATTTGTTGGAATCCGGGCCCACCATCGCTTCTCCATAGTTCGTAGGTTCATCGCTGTCCAACAACATGATTTCCAAGACAGGGTTGTCATACTACTCAGGAGCAGTACGCGTCCTTGTCGACCTACGAGGTTCGATAGTGACTTGATCCGAAGCTTCATGATCATCATCATTAACCTCCTTTTCAACTGAGTAGGCTCTACAGAAACATCTTTCTGTGTTGCGCTATTCTCTGGATGAAACAAAGGTTCAACAACCTTATCAAGTTCTATCTTCCTCCCACTCAATTCTTTCGAGAGAAACTCTTTCTCAAGAAAGGACCCGTTCTTAGCTACAAATACCTTTTGCGCTTGGATCTGAGATAGAAGGTATACCCAATGTCTCATTAGGGTATTCTATGAAGATGCATTTGTCTGCTTTGGGTTCGAGCTCGCTAGGTGAAAAACCCATTTTCACATAAGCGTCGCAGCCCCAAACATTAAGAAATGACAGCTTAGGCTTCTATCAAACCATAATTCACACGGTGTCATCTTAACAGACTTTAGATGGTGCCCTATTTAAAGTGAATGGATTTGTCTTTAATGCATAACCCCATAATGATAGTGGAAAAACGATAAGAGACATCATAGTACTCACTATATCCAATAGAGCACGACTACGACGTCCGAACACACCATCACACTATGGTGTTCCAGGAGGCGTGAGCTGTGAAACAATTTCCACATTGTCTAAAATTGCATACCAAACTCGTAACTTAGATGTTCACCTCCACGATCATATCGTAGACATTTCATCTTCTTGTCACGATGATCTTTATCTTCACTGTGAAACTCCTTGAACCTTTCAAACATTTCAGACTCGTGTTTAAGTAAATATCCCCATATTCACTCAAATCATCAGTGAAGGTAAAGAAAAATAACGATATTCACTATGTGTTTTAACACTCATTGGACCACATACATCAACATGTATTAATTCCAATAAGCCACTAGTCCACTCCATCATACCGGAAGACGGGGTCTGAGTCATCTTGCCAAAAGGGCATGGCTCGCATGTCTCAACCGATTCAAAATCGAGTGAGTCAAAAATCCATCAGCATGGAGTTTCTTTCATGCGATTTATACCAATATGACATTTAGTGGCAGTGCCACAAGTATGTGGTACTATCATTATTAACTTTATATCTTTTGGTACCAATGTTATGAATATGTGTACTACTACGATCATGATTCAATAAACCATTCCGAGTGGGTGCATGACCATTGAAGGCATTATCCATGTAAACAGAATAACCATTATTCTCTAACTTATATGAATAACCGTATCGCACTAATCATGATCTAATCACGTTCATGCTCAACGCAAACACCAAATAACATTTATTTAGGTTTATCACAAATCCTGAAGGTAGAGAGAGCGTGCGATGGTGATCACATCAATCTTGGAAATACTTCCAACACACATCGTCACCTTTCACCTAGCTAGTCTCCATTTACTCCGTAGCTTTTATTTCGAGTTGCTAACACTTAGCAACCGAACCGGTATCCAATACCCAGGTGCTACTAGGAGTACCAGCAAGGTACACATCACTAACACGTATATCAAATATACCTCCATTGACATTACCAGCCTTCTTATCTACCAAGCATCTAGGGTTTTTCCGCTTCAGCGAACATTCTCCTCATAACAGAAGCACTTAGTCTCGGGTTCGGGCTCAACCTTGGGTTTCTTCACTAGAGCAACAACTGGCTTGCCATTCCTGAAGTTTTCCCTTCTTGCCCTTGCCCCTTTTGAAACTAGTGGTTTAACTTAACCATCAACACTTGATGCTCCTTCTTGGTTTCTACCTTCGTGGTGTCAAACATCACGAACAACTCAGGGATCATCTTATCCATCCCTGGCATGTTATAGTTCATCACGAAGCTCTAGTAGCTTGGTGGCAGTGACTTGGAGAACTGCATTAATCACTATCTCATCTGGAAGATTAACTCCCACTTGATTCAAGTGATTGTAGCACCCAGACAATCTGAGCTCACGCTCACCGATTAAGCTATTCTCCTTTATCTTGCAGACAAAGAATCTTGTTGGAGGTCTCATACCTCTCAACATAGGCACGAGCCTGAGATCACAATCTCAGCTCCTAGAACATCTCATATGTTCTGCGACGTTCAAAACGTTTTGGAGCCTCAATTCTAAGCCGTAATGCATGACGCATTGAACTATCACGTAGTCACCAAAAAGTGCCTGTCATATGTTCACAACATCTACAGACAACGCTTGAGGGAGTGGTGCAGTTAACGGTACATCAAAAACATAAGCTTTCTGTGCAGCAATGAGGACAATCCTCAGATCACGGACCCAGTCCGCATTATTGCTACCATCAACTTTCAACTTACTTTTCTCTAGGATTGTATCAATAAAACTGGGGAGCTACAGCGTGAGCTATCTACGACATAATTTGCAAGGACATTTTTAGACTAAGTTCATGATAATTAAGTTCATTTAATCAAATTATTAATGAACTCCCACTTAGATAGACATCTCTCTAGTCTTCCAAGTAATACATGATCCATGTCAACTAGCCCGTGTCCGATCATCACGTGAGACGGACTAGTCATCCATGGTGAACATCTCTATGTTGATCGTATCTTCTATACGACTCATGTTCGACCTTTCGGTCCTCCGTGTTCCGAGGCCATGTCTGTACATGCTAGGCTCGTCAAGTCAACCTAAGTGTTTTGCATGTGTAAATCTGGCTTACACCCGTTGTATGCGAACGTTAGAACCTATCACACCCGATCATCACGTGGTGCTTCGGAACGACGATCCTTAGCAACGGTGCACAGTTAGGGTGAACACCTTTCTTGAAATTTTATTGAGAGATCATCTTATTTACTACCGTCGTTCTATGCAAATAAGATGTAAACATGATAAACATCACATGCAATCAATATAGTGACATGATATGGCCAATATCATCTTGCTCCTTTGATCTCCATCTTCGGGGCACCATGATCATCACTGTCACCGGCACGACACCATTATCTCCATCATCATGATATCCTTCATTGTGTCTTCATGAAGTTGTCTCGCCAAATATTACTTCTACTACTACAGCTAACGTTTAGCAATAAAGTAAAGTAATTACATGGCGTTTATGATTGACACGCAGGTCATACAATAGTATAAGACAACTCCTATGGCTCCTGCCGGTTGTCATAGTCATCGACGTGCAAGTCGTGAACCCTATTACAAGAACATGATCAATCTCATACATCACAATGCATCACATCACATCCTTTTGGCCATATCACATCACACGACATATGCTGCAAAAACAAGTTAGACGTCCTCTAATTTGTAGTTGCAAGTTTTTACGTGGTTGCTATAGGTTTCTAGCAAGAACGTTTCTTACCTACGTCAAAACCACAACGTGATATGCCAATTGCTATTTACCCTTCATAAGGACCCTTTTCATCGAATCCAATCCGACTAAGGTGGGAGAGACAGACACCCGCTAGCCACCTTATGCAACTAGTGCATGTCAGGCGATGGAACCGGTCTCACGTAAGCGTACGTGTAAGGTTGGTCCGGGCCGCTTCATCCCACAATACCGTCGAATCAAGATAAGACTAGTAACGGCAAGCATATTAACAAAATCGACGCCCACAACTGCTTTGTGTTCTACTCGTGCATAGATTCTACGCATAGACCTAGCTCATGATGCCACTGTTGGGAGACGTAGTAGTAAATCAAAATTTTCCTACGTTCACCAAGATCTATCTATGGAGAAACCAGCAACGAGAGGGGAGAGATTGCATCTTCATACCTTTGAAGATCGCTAAGCGGAAGCGTTACAAGAACGCGGTTGATGGAGTCGTACTCGCAGCGATTCAGATCGCGGTAGATCCGATCAAGTGCCGAACGGACGGCACCTCCGCGTTCAACACACGTGCAGCCCGGTGACGTCTCCAACACCTTGATCCAGCAAGGAGGAAGGAGAGGTTGGGGAAGGGCTCCAACAGCAGCACGACGACGTGGTGGTGGTGCAGTAGCAAGGTATTCCGACAGGGCTTCGCCTAAGCGCTGCGGAGGAGGAAGAAGAGAGGTAGGGCTTCGCCGTGAGAGAGAGATCAAATCCTATCTCAAAACATCCAAAACCTCAAGTATATATAGGAGGAGGGACGTGGAGGGCTGGCTTGGCCTCTACTCCAAAGAGGAGATGGCCGGCCGAATTAAAGGGAGAGTCCACCTCCCACAAGGGAGGTGGATCTCCTCCTTTTAAATCCTTTTTGCCTTATCTCCTTATCTCCAGCCACATGGGCCTTTAGCAAAAGTATTTCCCAGCCCAATAAGGGCTTACACACTTTATCTAACAGCCCATGAAGTCCTCTGGTCGTCACACCCCTCCCGGGGGTCCTCCGGCACCCTCCCGGCACTCCCGGTACAATACCGATGAGCCCGAAAACTTTCCGGTGACCGAAACTGGACTTCCTATATATCAATCTTTACCTCCGGACCATTCCGGAGCTCCTCGTGACGTCCGGGATCTCATCCGGGACTCCGAACAACCTTCGGTAATCACGTATACCTTTTCCCTATAACCCTAGCGTCATCGAACCTTAAGTGTGTAGACCCTACGGGTTCGGGAGACACGTAGACATGACCGAGACACTTCTCCGGCCAATAACCAACAGCGGGATCTGGATACCCATGTTGGCTCCCACGTACTCCACGATGATCTCATCAGATGAACCACGATGTCGGGGATTCAATTAATCCCGTATACAATTCCCTTTGTCTATCGGTATGGTACTTGCCCGAGATTCGATCGTCGGTATCCCCATACCTTGTTCAATCTCGTTACCGGCAAGTCTCTTTACTCGTTCCGTAATACATCATCCTGTGACTAACTCCTTAGTCACATTGAGCTCATAATGATGATGTCTTACCGAGTGGGCCCAGAGATACCTCTCCGTCACACGGAGTGACAAATCCCAGTCTCGATTCGTGTCAACCCAATAGACACTTTCGGAGATACCCGTAGCATACCTTTATAGCCACCCAGTTACGTTGTGACGTTTGGCACACCCAAAGCATTCCTACGGTATCCGGGAGTTACACAATCTCATGGTCTAAGGAAATGACACTTGACATTGAAAAGCTTTAGCAAACGAACTACACGATCTTGTGCTATGCTTAGGATTGGGTCTTGTCCATCACATCATTCTCCTAATGATGTGATCCCGTTATCAACGACATCCAATGTCCATGGCCATGAAACCGTGACCATCTATTGATCAACGAGCCAGTCAACTAGAGGCTCACTAGGGACATGTTGTGGTCTATGTATTCACACATGTATTACGGTTTCCGGTTAACACAATTATAGCATGAACAATAGACAATTATCATGAACCAGGAAATACAATAATAACCATTTTATTATTGCCTCTAGGGCATATTTCCAACAAGTAATGCATTAGGTAAGATGGCATGATGTAGAGGGATAAAATCAAGCAATGTGATGAAAACCCCATCTTGTTACCCTTGATGGCAACAATACAATACGTGCCTTGCTACCCCTACTTTGTCACCGGGTGAGGACACCGCAAGATTGAAGCCAAAACCAAGCACTTCTCCCATTGCAAGAATTACTAGTCTAGTTGGCCAAACCTAACCAATAACTCGAAGAGACTTGCAAAGATATGAATCATGCGTATAAGAATTCAGAAAAGACTCAAATAATATTCATGGATAATCTGAACATAAACCCGCAATTCGTCGAATCTCAACAAACACACCACAAAAGAGTATTACATCGGATAGATCTCCATGAAGATCATGAAGATAATAGTATTGAAGCACAAAGAGAGAGAAGAAGCCATATAGATACTAGCTATCGACCCGTAGGTCCATGGTGGACTACTCACGCATCATCGGAGGGGCAGTGGAGTTGATGTAGATGCCCTCCATGATCGGTTCCCCCTCTGGCAGATTACCGAAAAAGGCTCCAAGATTAGATCTGTCGGGAACAGAGGCTTCTGACGGAGGAAAAGTATTTGCGTGGCTCTTTTTGGTATTGGGGGGATGTTTGGGTATTTATAGGATGAATATTTGGGCTAGGAGACCTGCTAGGAGGTGGCAAGCCTGCCAGGCGCGACCAGGGGGTGGTCATGCCCCCTGGCTTGTGACCTCCTGGCAGCTTCCCCGCTGTGCACTCCAAGCCTAGTAGATCTCTTTTGTTCCAGAAAAAATCATTCCGAAGATTTTATTCCGTTTAGACTCTGTTTAATATTCCATATTTGCAATACTAAAAAACAAGGAATAAAAAACTAGCACTAGGCTCTATATTAATAGGTTAGTCCCAAAAATAATATAAATAGCATATTAATGCATATAAAACATCCAAAACAGATAATATAATAGCATGGCACAATCAAAGACTATAGATATGTTGTAGACGTAGCAACATGTTGTAGACAAAGTAATACAAGCAATATTTTCAGACCCCGTCGTTTTATCCTTAGTAGCAACTATGCAATATGTGTCTTGTACCCTTCTATCAGTGGAATATAGAGCATAGGAAGATTGAACATACTACAATGCACTCGTCCCACTAGATATAAATCATTCTAGTTGGCCAAACCCATTGGTGAACGTTGCATGGGAAACAAAAAAAATCCTACGCAGACGCAAGATCTATCTATGGAGATGCATATCTACGAGAGCAGGAGTATTTCTACATACCCTTGTAGATTGCTAAGCGAAAGCGTATATAACGCGGTTGATGTAGTCGTATGTCTTCACGATCCGTCCCGATCTAGCGCCGAATAGATGACACCTCCCCATTCAGCACATATGCGGCTCATTGACGCCTCCGCCTCCTCGATCCAGCGATCAAGGGCATAGTAGTAGATGGGTTCTCAACCAGCATGTCAGCGTGGTGGAGCTAGTTCAGCAATCCCAGTAGGGCTACACCGAGCGTTATCGAAAAAACGAACGGGGGAGAAAACGTTCTAGGGAGAGAGAGAGAGAGATGGGCGCCAAGGGATTGGTGCATCCTCTTGGGGCTCCCCTCCCCTCTATATATAGGTGGAAGGGCATGTGTGAATAGCCCCTCCAAACCCTAGGGCGTAGCCAAGGGGGAGGAGTTGGACTCCTAGTCCAATTCCCTTCATTTCCATACACAGGTGGACTTTCCTCGTGTCCCAAGCCACATGGGCCTTGAGGCATTTTTGAGCCTGGCCCAATAAGTCCAGGGCACCTCCCCTTAGCCCATGCAAACCCTTGGGACGTGGTGGAACCATTGGTGGACTTTCGGACTCCTCCGGAAGTTTCCGAAACCTTCTAGAATCTTCCCGAGACAATACCGGAAAAACCCGAAAATTTTCTGGTAGCCAAAATGTGACTTCCCATATATAAATATTTACACCTGGACCATTCCGGAACTCCTCGAGACATCTGAGATATCATCTAGGACTCCGAACAACATTCAGTCACCAACATACGTAACCCAATAATACTATATCGTCACCGAACATTAAGCATGTGGACCCTACGACTTCAAGAATCATGTGGACATGACCGAGACACCTCTCCGGTCAATAACCAATAGCGAGACCTGGATGCCCATCTTGGTTCCCACATATTCGACATAGATATTTATCGGTCGAACCACGATGTTAAGGATTCAATCAGTCCCATATGCAGTTCCCTTTGTCCAGCGGTATGTCACTTGCCCGAGATTCGATCATCGGTATCTCCATAACTAGTTCAATCTCGTCACCGACAAGTCCCTTTACTCATTCCGTAATACACGATCCCATGACTAACTCCTTATTCACATTGCTTGCAAGTTTCTTGTTATGTTATATTATCGAGAGGGCCTAGAAATACCTCCCCGTCAAACGGAGTGACAAATCCAAGTCTTGATCCATGCCAACCCAACAGACACCCTCAGAGATACTTGTAGAGTATCTTTATGATCACCCAGTTATGAAGTGACGTTTGATAAACAAAAGGCATTCCTCCGGTGTCAGGGAGTTGCATGATCTCATGGTCTCATGAAAAAATAATTGACATGAAGAAAGCAGTAGCAATAAACTTAGTGATACAATCAAATGCTATGCTTACGATTTGGGTCTTGTCCATCACATCATTCTCCTAATGATGTGACCTCGTTATAAAATGACAACTCATATATGTCTATGTCTAGGAAATCTTAACCATCTTTGATCAACGAGCTAGTCTAGTAGAGGCTCACTAGGGACACTTTGTTTTTTATGTATCCACACATGTATTTGAGTTTCCGATCAATACAACTCTAGCATGGATAATAAATTATTATCATGAATAATGAAATATGATAATAAACAATTTAGTATTGCCCCTAGGGAATATTTCCAACAAATCCAAATGGATAGATCAGAGAGAACTACAAATCCATAACAAGCATGCATAATAAAGTTTGGCAAAGAATCAATTACTTTTAATGAGTAATCTTATTATAAACCCACAATTCATCATATCCCAACAAACACACCACAAAAGAAGATTACATCAGATAGATCATCGCGAGAATCACGAAGGAAGAGAGATAAAAAGCCATATAACTACTACATATGGAACCATAGGTATATGGTAATCTACTCACCCATCATCATGGAGGTAGAAAGGTTGATGTAGATGGCCTCCATGATCGATTGTCCCTATGACATAGTACTAGAAATGGCCTCTAGATGGAATCACGGAAGAACAGAGGCTTGCGGCGGCGAAAAAAGTGTTTCGGGTGTTTCTCTGTTGGTTTTGGGGTAATTGAACATACATATATATATATAAGTGGAATTTTGTCAAGAGGTGCCATGAGGGGCCCACGAGCCAGGGGCGCCCCTATCCCGCAGGGCACGCCCTGGCAGCTCGTGGCCACCTTGTGGGTCTTCTAGCCTCCTCCAGAAGCTTCCTGGGTCTCTTTGGTCCAAAAATAACTACCGTAAGCTTTTATGCAGTTTGGACTCCGTTTCGTATTGATTTTCTGAAAAGTCCAAAAACAGGCAAAAATAGGAACTTGCACTGGGCAGTGAGTTAATAGGTTGGTCCCCAAAAATGATATAGAATAGCATATGATTTCTTATAAAGTATCCAAGATTGATAATATATTAGCATGAAACAATAAAGAATTACAGATACATTAGAGACATATCAAGGAGTTCAAACCAATCCTAACGGATACAATTGGGGACCCTATTTCAACATACTTATTATTGCTCGTGACCGAGGGCCTGCCGTGCTTACTGTAATCCTCTAATCGATAGGAGAGCATTCATAGTATCTTAGTTGCACCTACTACCCCATGATTTGACAATCTTTTGTTTGCTTACATTAGTTTAATTTTCTTTGATGCTACTCCTGATATGGCATGAAGGGTGGAGGTGTTGCTTCAGAAATATTGTGCAACTTCGGGGTAGCATACAAAGAAAGATAAATATTTTGTGTTCTTCAACAAGGGGTGGCCTGAAACCTTTGAGGCATGAAAATTATGCAAGTATTGGATGTGAAATATGTGAAGCTATCAGAAAAAATATCTGGGGCTTCCTTCTGATGTGGGATGAGCTAGGACAGATCCTTCAAGTACCTTAGTGACATGATTTGGAAAGAGGTTCAAGGATGGATGAAGAAAGCACTTTTTGTTGGAGGTAATGATGTCCTTATCATACCAGTTGCTCAAGAAATTCTGACATACTCTATGGTGTGTTTTAAACTTCCACGTGGGCTATGCCAACACATTAATGGTCTGCTTTGCAAAATTTGGTGGGGCTCTAAGAAAGGAGAGATGAGGTAGTGTCGCAACCCAAGTACATGGGAGGTATGGGCTTTAGGGACTTGGGTGTCGTGGGAGGTAATGTCACAACCCAAGTACATGTGAAGTATGGGCTTTAGAGACGCTGAGTTTTTCAACTTATTCTTTTTAGCCCCTGAGGCTTGACATGTATTACAAGAGCCAAAGTCCCTGAGTCCCCGCATCCTGAAATTAGTTTATTACTGCACAAGTAATGTTTTGGAAGGAGAACTGCGGAAGAACCCCTTACAAGTGTGGCACTCTATCATTGCGGGGAAGGATACTCTCAATTTGGGTATAATAAAAATGATTCGGTAATGAAACTGATATTTGGCACGATAGTTGGATACCACGAGATTTCAAACTCTGCCCAGTTTGTTCTAAATCAGCAAACCCACCCCAGAAGGTGAGTGAATTGATTGATCATACTTCGATTTCATGGGATGTTGCACTGCTGGATGATAATTTTAAATCTATGGATAAAGAGGCAATTCTCAATATTCCCCTTCGTTCGAGAGTTCACAAATATTTCTGGTCATGGCACTATGAAATAAAGGAGTATTTAATTTGCATTCGGCTTACCAACTCCTTGGGTCAACAAAGAAGGAACACATAGTTTGTCTTGAGCATAGACCCGACCATTCACATCTAGAAGCAGATCATAGTTGTTGGGGGAAGTTGTGCAGTTTAAAAACACCTTTTGCGATTAAAGTGTCCTGGCACCTCGCAAAGTCTTTGCTGCCCATTGGGACATTCGAAAGCACAGAAAGATGGCAGGCACATCAGCATGTTCAATCTACAATAATGTGTGGGATTCATGACGAAATTATCTCTTTGATTGTAATATGGCATGCTGCGTTTGGGACCTAACAGATGAGGAATTAACTAAGGTAATTATCTCAAACTAGACTAATGATTCAAAGTTTTGGATGTTTTGGTTACTCGGATACACTACCGTCGGACAGAAGCATGCTATCAGAATGTGGTCACTATGGTGGGATAGAAGGCGAGCTATTCACGATGAACAGTACGAGAGCCCTTTGATCACTTTGTGCTTCATCACAAAATTCATTGAATATCTCAAAACTACAACAACATATGCCAAATATTCATACATGGATTTACAGGTCACACCCAAGGACGCGCATGAAGTTTCGGGGGGCATGCATGTGACAACATCTAGAGCTTCGATGTTGGCCATAATCAGTGTTTTGACCTTGACAGAGAAGTTTGTCACACACCGGACTCGATAGGAAACTAATTCACGATCTAACTTTTGGGGAAATGCCAGACATCGTGGCATTTCCGAAGTACATAGAAACGCCGACCCAGTACGCGTTTCCACTAGACATAGAAACGACGTCCCATGTTGTGTTGCTTCCCTGGCCCACTGCCAGGCGGAGCACGCGTTGCCTGGTACATGGCAGGCCAGAAACGCTGAGCTACACTGAGTTTCCAGCAACACAAGGGTCCCTAGCATTTCTCGGGTGCATTAAGTCAGCCGCGCGAGGCCGCATCTCGGACTCAGCCCAGCCCCTTCTTCCTCACCCGGCGGAAGAACTTCCGCCCCTCTCTCCTTCTCCACCAAATCCTGTCTCAATCTTCCAATTTTCCATCAAAAGTAGTAGATCTGACCGGCCCCAAGTTTCTTAAGGTATTATCCTTCCATTCCTCCAATTTTTTCAGTCAATATTCAATATTGTAGATTTTTTGAAAGATGGTGGAACCCTAAATTTGTTGATTTGTGATTTGTTTGAAGAATATATTAATTGTGTTGAAGTATTTGTTAGGATAGTAATGTAGTATTAGATATAGATCTAGTAAAAAATCTGTTATGTTGAATCCTAAAATTATATGTTGGTAAATTTATTATGTAGGATGTTTGAGATGGATAAATGTCCCAGACTTGATGATTATTATGTGAAGAAGCATCATGTTGTGCTAGTGGAAAGAGGGGAGGTAATGATGTATCTACATTGTTTGATTTCCATTTTGTGACAAGTTGAGAGAAGTAACTAAATTGTGCGTTTGTTTTTTTAGGTTCCACCGGTTCTTCGTTTGAGGGGCCACAACCCGTATGAATCTCTTTTATATTACCCTCATTACGAGCCTTATTTTAGAAGAATGGATCTTCTTCAGTTTGTGCTCAACTTTAAAGGTGCGCCACCATGGCTGAACTCAACAGCCATTACTGCACTTATGGGCTCTTGGAGGCTGGAGACGCACTCTTTACACTTTGCTCTTGGTGAGATGACAGTTCTTTACTACACAACCTTCTTCTTGTAGACTCATGTTGGGCCTCTAAGCTCAGAGTTTTGTAGGACAGTGGCAATTTTCTATCAAGTGGATGACCTAAGGTTTATCAATCTATGGGAGGTGTAGGACAAAGGTGGTCTCTCTCAAACAACCCTGCGACCAAATAACAAAGTCTCTTGTGTCCCCAACACACCCAATACAATGGTAAATTGTATAGGTGCACTAGTTCGGCGAAGAGATGGTGATACAAGTGTAATATGGATGGTAGATACAGGTTTTTGTAATCTGAAAATATAAAAACAACAAGGTAACAAATAGTAAACAGCGAGCAAAACATTGTATAAATTCTTGGAAACAAGGCCTAGGGTCCATACTTTCACTAGTGCAATTTCTATCAACAATATTGACATAGTTGAATCATATGTAAGTCCCTCTCGTGCGACAAAGACTTCACTCCAAAGTTACAAATAGCGGAGAACTAACGAAGAAATTATTGTCGAGTACGAAACCACCTCAAAGTTATCCTTTACGATCAATCTTATGAGCTATCGCTATAAGTGTCACACACAACCCTAGAGTTCGTACTAAAATAATACCTTAAGATACACATCAATGAAAACCCTAATGTCACCTAGATACTCCAATGTCACCACAAGTACCCATGTCCTTGATTATATGATATGCATCACACAATTTCAGATTCATCATATTCAATCCAACACAAAGAATTTCAAAGAATGCCCCTAAGTTTCTATCGGAAAGTCAAGACAAAAATGTGTGCCAACCCCTATGCATAGATTCCCAAGGTCACAGAACCCGCAAGTTGGTCACCAAAACATACATCAAGTGAATCAATAGAACATCCCATTGTCACCACTGATATCCCGTCGCAAGACATACATCAAGTGTTCTCAAATCCTTAAAGACTCAATCCTATAAGAAAACTTCAAAGGGAAAACTCAATTCATCACAACAAGATAGAAAGGGGAAAACTCCATGTGATTCATCTATAACGATAAATCTCGCGGTACATCAAGATCGTGCCATCATAAGAACACGAGAGAGAGAGAGAGGGAAAGAGATCAAACACATAGCTACTGGTACATACCCTCAACCCCGAGGGTGAACTACTCCCTCGTCGTCATGGGGAGCGCCGGAATGATGAAGATGGCCTCCTTTGATGGTTTGCTCCTCCGGCAAGGTGCCGGAATGGGCTCCCAATTGGTTTTTCGTGGCTCTCGAGGCTTGCGGTAGTGGAACTCCCGACCTAGGTTTTTTTCGGTGGTTTCTATATTTATAGGAATTTTTGGCATCAATCTCACGTCACGGGGGGCGGGCACGAGGCGGTGACAAGCCTTCTAGGCTTGCCAAGGGGTGGCCGCGCCAGGCAGGCTTGTGACCTCCTCGTGGATCTTCTGGCATTCATCGAAAATAGAGAAAGATAGGGGCGTAATGTTTCGCCTCCCAACTTATTTATCATATAGATAATTGTCAACAATAATAATTCATGATAAAATATATTTGAATGGCCATATATGCTTGGATCTTTCCCCAACACATGACGCTTGCCAAGAGAAAAGGGCAAAAAATAAGAAGTGGTGAAGATCACCATGACTCTTGCATAAAGGTAAGTACATGAAAGTAAAAGATAGGCCCTTCGTAGAGGGAAGCATTTATTTGCAGAGGTGCCATAGCTCGAGCTTTCAAAACAGAGATGAATAATAATTTTGGGCGGTATGCTTTCATTGTCACCATAACAACCGAGAGATCTTGGTATCTTCCATGCTAGATACATTATAGGCGGTTCCCAAACAGAATGGTAAAGTTTTTACTCCCCCTCCACCAATCAATCACACTCCATGGCAAGCCGAATCCATGGGTACCGTCCATACCAACAACATTCCTGGGGGAGTTTTGTTTAATTATTTGCATTTTTTCCTTTTGATTTCGGGACTGGGAATCCCTATTACCAGCCACTTCTCGTGAATGATAGTGAATCAACACATATCGTGAGAATAACCCACCTAGCATGGAAGATACTGACAACCCATAGTTACTATATGAGCGATTCGGGCATACAAAACATAATATTATTTGATGGTTTAGAGTTTGGCACACGCAAATTTACTTGGAACGGTAGGTAAATACTCCATATAGGTAGGTATGGTGGACTCATACGGAACAACTTTGGGTTTAAGGGTGTTTGGATGCACAATTAGTATTTCTACTTGGTGCGGAATTTTTGGCTAGTATGAGGTGGAAGCAAGCACCACATGTTGGAGGATCCATAACAATATAACTTCCATGCAAATATACACAACCATAACTCATTACGTTGTCTTCCTTGTCAAACTTCAACTAATTTGCTCAAGTTTGAAAATAATTAATGGGTAATCACAGTCATAGAAGATGTCCAAGATAGTATATTTATATGTGAAATCTCTCTTCCTTCAATATTCTTCCATGAATAGTTCAAGTGACCAATGCGGTGTTTGCTAACTTTCAATAAATTTTACCACCTATACTTCTTATATGTGAAATCATTACTCCCCATGGGATAATAATATAAAACATATATAATTTCAGATTTATGAAATTCAATTCATTAAACCATTTACTCATAGGATATAAGTGAAGCACGAGAGTAAATGACTAAACTACTCCAAAACATATAAGTGAAGATCAATGAGTAGACAAACAATTAAGTAGCTATGTGAGGACTTTATCTCTCTCTCCCTCTCTCAATAAAGATTTTCAGATCTGAGTATTTTATATAATAGCAAGCAAAAGAAAAATAGCACTCCAAGAATAGCATGCATCATGTGAATGAATTAAAATTTAGGCTCAACATAGGCTAACCGATAATTGTTGATGAAGAGAGGTGGGATGTGTAGCATCCCCAAAGCTTAGATGCTTGAGACTTCTTGAAATATTTACTTGGGGTGCCTTTGGCATCCCCAAGATTGACCTTTTGTATCTTATTCATTCCTCTCATATCATGGTTTCACCTATTCTCAAAAACTTCATCCACACAAAACTCGAAAAGAACTCGTGAGATAGGTTAGTGCACATAAGCAAAAAATCAACACTTCATGTATTGCCAAGACATGTTGCAAAATAATTTTCAGACATTAGGTACTGTTTTATATCATTCCCACAATTTATATCTACCAATATAGGCTATGGAAACTATAGGATAAGTACATAACAAAACTACGACAGCAATCTGTCCAAACAGAACAATCTGTAGCAATTTATGAAAACAGTGTACTTCCGTAACTCAAAAAATTATGAAAATTTAGGAAATGCTATAAAATTTAGATGAAAACACTGTGCGAATTTTTAGAAACTATCTAGGTTACAGTAAAATATGAAAATTCAAATGCTACGGCAGAAGTTTCTGTGTTCACACAGCTGTCGGTGCACTAGAGTTTTGGGCTCTCCAGTGCCCCTTACTCGTGCACGGGTAGTAGTAGCCACCCTGGCGACGAGGCCCGGTGGGGAGCTGTTACATACAGATATAGGAGAATCAAGACCAAAGGCAAGACCTTGCCGAGATGGCCTTCAAACCCCCAGCAAGGCAAAGCCCCGGTAGGCCCCGGCAAGGCAGAGCCCCGGCAAGACCCCGCTAACACAGAGGCCAGGTGTCGCCCCACCCAATGCACATATCGCTACATCGGCGATGGAGAGGCTAAGCTTTGCTGATGGGACGGGCTCCTGTCCCGTCCTGTAGACAGTCAGAGATGCCTGATGGTGCATTAAATGCGCCTGTCTTACACCGTCAGTGTTAGGTATGATAGCACTGTAGCTCTGTACACCCCGTGTACAAACTGTATGCCACTGTTGGGATCCCCTTTATCATATAAAAGGATGCCCAGGGCGTTACAATAGAGGAATTTTGGACTTTTCACTTTTGGACCTTCTAGCTCATGCGCGTAGCAGCCATTCATGGCGCTCACGTAGTTGGAACCCTAAAAACACCCACAATATAACCAACTAGGAGTAGGGTTTTTACACATCTTTATAGCCCAAACCTGGGTAAAATCCCGCGCGTTGTTCATCAGATCTGCTCTCTGTGCGAGCCTCCTTCCCCACCGAACCGTAAAGGGATCCCTCTGATCCCATAGGTGTCGTTTCCCCTGAAATCTTTGGCACACCAGGTAGGGGAAGAGGTCGCATGGACCTGATCTGGTGATCAGCGCACCAGTTCCTTCATAATCATCATTGCCATGGCCCCCAAGGAGAAGGGCCTGACGACGGTTGGCCCATCCGCGCCCGCTGTCCCTGTATCTACACAGATAGGCGACAATGTAGACGTGGGTGGAGGAGGACACGGAGTTTTAGAGCTTTCTCAACGTTCCGATGACCAAGGCCAAGGAAGCGGCGATGCCCGCCGTGGAGACGCTCATGGCGGCAGCGGGAACCCCCGCGCCGCTGGGTCTCAGGACGGAGCTGTACCGCCTGTGGGTGGTATGGTGAACACCGGAGACGGAAGGGTACCTTCCAAGATGCCCATGTCGGCGCCTATACCGCGACCTTCCGAGGACGCGAGCGAAGAGCAGCGCCATGATGCCCACGGTTCCCAACGTCCCCACGAAAAAGCCCCTGTGCATCACTCCAAAGGTGCGTGAGACCAGCATGCTCGCCAGCATGCTAGTGGGAGTAGCGTGCCTTTGCAGGACTGCGACGGACCTCCTTCTAACACCATTAGGAGTCAGAGCACCTCACATTCTTCGTGCCGCTTGCTACTGACCACGTCGGAAGAAGCAATGGCACGGGCACAACTACTCCTGAAGTTCCCTCCTGCTGCGGAGAAGCTCGACGAGTGGAGAGCTACCATTCAGATCCTCCTCAGCCTCGCAGACAAGTTTTGATCCACTCAGCCGGCTCGCGCTAGTGGCGAGAAGGCGGAGGCAGTGCAACTACCGTGCACTCTCCTCCACAGCAATAGCGCCGGTTATCGAATCAACAGACCGATGCTTATGACGGTTACTTGACGGCGTCCTCTGATCCACGGACACGCCGCGATTAGCGTCAAATTCTCCGGGAGTGAAGCAAGGAAGATTCTCGAACTACAATCGAGCGGCAGGGGGAAGCATGCCATCAATCTGATAAGAGCGTCGGGCCCACTGTGAACAAAACCGTGCCAGGGTACCCTGTCAACCTACCTGACGAGGTGGGTTGTCCAGCGTTTACCTGTGAGCTGCGGCAAGTTTAGTGGCCCAACTCCCGCACGTTCAAACCGGAGGTCCCGGAGGAATATGATGGCAAGACTCACCCGTTAGAGTTCCTAAGCATCTACAGCATTGCGGTGCAGGCTGTCGGGGCTCGCGATGACAAGATACTCGCCAACTACTTCTCGTTGGCACTTAAGCCCAACGTCAGGTCGTGGTTGATGCACATGCCGGAGAATTCCATCGCTTCCTGGGCAGACCTGTGCTACGAGTTTGTTGGCGCCTTTACCGGAGGTGACCAAGCTCCTGGTCAAGAAAGCGATTTGCACATCATCCCTCAGAAGGAGGGAGACACTTTGCGCAAGTACATCCAAAGGTTCAGCCGCATGCACGACAACATACCAGACGTTCATCCTGCCGCTGTTATCAGCGTGTTCCATCAGAATGTGCGCAACCGCGGGATGCGGGAAGATCTAGCGATGAACAAGGTTAGGGATGTTGCCGAGCTCTATGCTCTGGCAGATAAATGTGCTCGGGCTGAAGAAGGGAGGAGGCTCCCCGGTGAGGATGCTGGCGCAGGTGTCGACTCTAAGGATTAGGACACCGCCGCCCCAGCAAAGAAGGGTCGGCGGCGTAACAAGAAGTGCAAGGGCAAGGCCGTGCTTGCCATTGAGCGATCCGGCAACCCCGGTACCGCCAAGAAGGGCAAGGTTGATGACCCCGAAAAGTATGTTACCGGGTGCGCCTCCTGCCAGGCGATGGCAGCTGCCGACAAGACGGAAGGCTCCGTCCAGCAGTATTGCAAGATCCATCGCACCAAGGGCCACGTTCTCTAGGACTGCCGGCAAGTTGAGCAACTTGCCGAG
Organism: Hordeum marinum; assembly: GCA_022496015.1. NCBI lineage: Eukaryota > Viridiplantae > Streptophyta > Magnoliopsida > Poales > Poaceae > Hordeum > Hordeum marinum. Next base: position 341,929,511 of record CM039675.1, read on the forward strand.
AAGCAAAGAAGCCTTGTATGAGAGGTGAGACAAGGAGAAGGGCTAGGATGGTGCGGAGGGGTCCGGCCAAAAGCGTGTTGGCCGAGGAGGTCTATACGGCAAGCCCAAACAACAAAAAGACCGGCCCGCTCGAGGTCGTGACAAGTAAGAGGGTGATGATGATGACATCGAAGGGGACGATGAGTCCAGCGAGCATGAGTTCCAGAAGGCTATAGAGATGATGTGCATCGAGGGAGGTGCCTCATCGCATTCCTCGCACCGCCAACTTAAATAGTGGGCATGCGAGGTTATCGCGACAGAGCCGTCTATCGATGCCCAGAGACCTATGAAGTGGTCCATCAGTCCTATCATTTTCGACGTCGAGGATCACCCTGATCGCACAACTGCAGTCGGGTGCCTACCGTTGTTGGCTTCGTCAACAATTCGCAACCTCAAGGTGACGATGATGCTAGTGGACAGTGGGGCCAGCCTGAACCTGATCTCGCCTGATGTCATCCAAAGGCTGCAAATTCCTGATGAAGATCTCGAGCCGACAGGCGCTTTCCAAAGGGTCAATTCAAGGAGGACTCAGCCGAAAGGCAAGATCACACTGCCTGTGACTTTTGGCAGTGATATAAATTTCAGGACAGAGAAGATCGTTTTTGACGTCGCCAAGATCTCCTTGCCATACAATGGTATCTTTGGTCGCCCAGCACTGTCCAAGTTCATGGCGGCCACCCACTTTGCCTACAATGTGCCCCGGCCAATGAGCCTCATCATGATCAACTCTGACAAGAAAGGTGCACTTATTTGCGCCAACCAACTCTACCGGGAGGCAGTTGCAGCACCTGCCACCAAAGCACTTTCTCCTGCCATTGAAGCTGCTGGGGGAAGAAGACCGGCAAGGCCTCTGGCGCACATTCCGGCAAGAGTGCCTCCTCGGGGTGCTACGCTCCTGTTGATGATGTGCCAAACAGCTCCACCAGCAAGAGCAAGAAGTCCAAGTCAGCTCCACCAGAGACTAGGAAGGTGCCTGCCAAGGAGGATGGCACGGGAGGAACTTTCACCATAAGTTCCACCCTTGAAGACAAATAGGAAAGCACGCTCGTCGCCTTCCTATAGGCGAATGCCGATGTGTTTGCATGGCAACCATCTGATATCCCCGGTGTTCCCTGGAAGGTGATTGAGCACCACCTTGCCGTGTGTCCACACTCATGGCCTGTCAAGCAGAAGGTCAAGAAGCAGGCTTTGGAGCGGCAACAATTCAGTGCTGAAGAGATCAAGAAATTAGAAGCGGCTGGCTTGATCAGAGGATTACTTCATCTAACATGGTTGGCCAATCCAGTTGTACTGCATGAGGCGAATGGAAAATGAGGCTGTGTATTGACTTCACAAACATCAATAAAGCCTGCCCCAAAGATCCTTTTTGCTTGTTGCGCATTGACCAAATTGTGGACACCACCACCGGCTGTGACTTGTTGTCTTTCCTTGATGCCTATTCAGGCTATCATCAGATTTTCATGGCCAAGGAAGACGAGGAGAAGACTGCATTTATCACCGCATGTGGTACGCATTGCTTTTTTGCGTATGCCTTTTGGGTTGAAAAGTGTCGGTTCTTCATTTGCAAGAGCGGTTCAGATTGGTTTTGAGCCTCGGCTGCATAGAAATGTTGAGGCTTATATGGATGACATAGTTGTCAAAACCAAGGATAAGGCTACGCTCATATCAGACCTAGAAGAGACATTTGCAAATCTGCGCAAGATCAACATGAAGCTCAACCCTGAGAAGTGTGTGTTTGGTGTCTCATACGGCAAGCTTCTCGGGTTCTTTGTATCTCAACGTGGAATTGAAGCAAATCCCTACAAGATCAAAGCAATCGAGCAAATTGAAGCACCAAGACGTGTCAAGGATGTGCGTTGTCTTGCCGGCCGTGTTGCTACTCTGAGTAGGTTCATCTCAAAATCTGCCGAGCATACCCTGCCCTTTTTCTAAATCTTGAAAAAGGTGGGTCCGATGAAATGGACTCCGGAAGCGGAGGTAGCGCTGCAGGATTTGTAGAAGTACCTCTCCTCTCTGCCAGTCCTAGTCGTGCCAAAACTGCAAGAGTCATTGCTGCTATATCTAGCGGAAAGAAATCAAGTGGTGAGCGCTGCACTAGTGGTTGAAAGAGAAGTTGATGAAGAAGCAGCAGCAGCGGCAGGACCGCCAAGCGACAAGCCAGGACATTCCCCGACAGGGTCTGGTGCCAACAAGGAAGGATCTGCGTAGTTAAACGAGACAATTCAGAAGAATAAGGTGGTGCAGCACCCAGACTAATTTGTCAGATCCCTTTTGCAGAGGGCTAGGTCAAGATACTCTAGCACGCAAAAGTTGCTCTTCGGCCTCCTTATGGCCTCGAGGAAGTTGCGCCACTACTTCCAAGCACATGAGATCACCGTTGTCACTCGCTCCCCACTGCAACGGATTTTGCGGAACCCAGAAGCTACCGGCAGGATTGTGGAGTGGGCTTTGGTCTCAAGTTTGAAAGAACTTCGACCATCCAGAGCAGAGCCTTGGTGGGGTTCATTGTAGAATGGACCCCAACGCCAGATGAAGAAGTTCCAGAGTCAACACTCCCCGGCAAGGAAACAAATAAAGAGTGGATCATGTATTTTGACGGAGCTTTCTCACTGCAAGGCGCCAGGGTCGGAGTGCTGCTGTCGCACCCACCGGAGAGCACCTCAAATATGTGATTCAAATGCACTTTCCCCGGGATAGGTCAACAACAATACTGCTGAATACGAAGGGCTGCTTGCCGGTCTCAGGATCGCGACAGACCTTGGGATTAAGAAGCTTATTGTCAGGGGTGATTCTCAGCTTGTTGTCAGACACATGAACAAGGATTATCAGAGTACCTTGATGGAAGCTTATGTAGATGAAGTGAGGAAGTTGGAAGAACAGTTTGACGGTCTGCAAATGGAGCATGTTCCGCGTGCAGAGAACAACATTGCTGATGGCATGTCAAAGCGTGCTACCCTTAAGTTACTTGTGAAACCAAGAACTTCATGCTCCGACTGACCCAACCATCCGTGACACCGTCGACTGGACAAGAGAAAAGAAGAAAGTTGAGTTCCGGCAAGAATTTCCCAGTAGATCTCCCAGAAGCCGCCGACGAGGAGGTTGCCGAGGACAACGTCAGGCTTGCCAGTGAGCGTCGTGCTCCGGCAGAGCCTCGGGCTCTTGACGTGGAAGCGCATGCTCCCGCCAAGCTTGCCGGGGGTGACCTCGAGCCCTTGTCGTTGAGACAAGTGCTTCCACGGCGGAGGATATGCCTTTAGTCCTTGTTGTCGAGCCCCAGGCTCCAGGATGGGCAATACACACCGTTCATTTCCTTCAAACAGGAGAACTCCCTAAGGAACAAGAGGAAGCAGAGAAAGTAGCCCATCGGTCTAATATGTATCGGTTCATGGACAACGTCCTGCACAGAAAGAGGCCGAATGGTGTGAAACTAAAGTGCATTTCTCAGGAGGATGGACTGGAGATGTTGACAGAGATACATGTAGGCATATGTGGCTCCCACATAGGATCAAGAGCACTTGCTGGTAAGGCATTCTGGCAATGTTTCTTTTGGCCCACTGCCCTCCAGGATGCAAGTGCGCTAGTAACCAAGTGTGAAGCATGCCATTTTCATTCGAAGAAATTGCATCAACCAGCTCAACCCTTCAAACAATCCCTCTCTCCTGGCCATTTTCGGTCTGGGGGCTCGACATCTTGGGTCCTTTTCCCCGCGCTACCGAGGGCTTTGAGTACTTGTACGTTGCAATCGACAAGTTCAAAAAGTGGCCAGAAGTGTAAGCAGTGAGAAAGGTGACAGCACAGTCAGCCGTTAATTTCTTCAAAGGACTAGTCTGCCGCTTTGGTGTTCCCAACAGGATCATCACTAACAACGGCACATAGTTCACGAGCCACACCTTCATGCAGTATGTCCAAGACCTTGGCAGCAAATCTGTTTTGCTTCTATTGCCCATCCAAGGAGCAACGGCCAGGCGAAAAGGGCTAATGCTTAAGTGATGCGAGGCCTGAAGACAAGAACTTTCGACAATCTACGCAAGTGCGGAAGGCGCTGGATTGATGAGTTGCCGGTGGTTCTTTGGTCAATCAGGACAACACCAAATCGATCTACCGGCCAGACACCCTTCTCCCTCATATATGGGGCAGAAGCAGTTCTCCCCACAGAACTCATATATGGGTCACCTTGAGTGCTCACATATGAGCTTGAGCAAGAGCAGTTGCGGCAAGATGACGTGACGCTCCTTGAGGAAGACCGTCTACAGGCTGCTGTGAGAGCTGCACGCTACCAGCAAGCTTTGTGCCGCTATCATAGCCGCAACATTAATGCTCGAAGTGTTGAGGAAGGCGATCTTGTTCTTCGGCGTGTTCAGTCCACCAAGAATTCCAACAAGTTAACACCAAAGTGGGAAGGCCCTTATTGTGTAGTGTGAGTCACCAGGCCTAGCGCAGTCCACCTGGAGACTGAAGATGGCATTCCAGTGAGCAACTCCTGGAATATCGAACATCTTCGTAAGTTCTACCCATGAGGCACGGTTTCCGGGTCTCCCGACAACCGCCTTTTGTACAAGTCTTGCCACTGAAGCATGTAATCCTTGGTACAAAGCCAGGCACAGACCTTCTGCGCAGTTGAATAAAGCTAAGTGTTTCGCAAATCTTGTCGATTCTCATGTTTACTTTTGTGCATGTTTGTCTGAGGTATTGCATTGCACTTACTCCCGGCAAGAGCTAACGGACCGCCAAGGTTCCACATCCATATTTTCTCTTCTTTCTTTTTCTCAAAGGATAGAAGGTTACCTCGCGTGCAGCTTTGTCGAGGGGGAGGGGGAATGGTGGTATGGATACCTACGGGCGATGTTCAAAAAAGAATCTTGCTAGAAGGAGTACGAAAACGAAAAGATAAGTTGCAATAATCCCAAGTGAATTATTGTTGTATAATTATTTTCCTTGGGCGATTTAGACTTCTGTATGGAAAATCTACATGCACGGGAACCTTGCCGTGATTGGCTGCGCCCTCACTTTGTTTCGAGTCTGCTTAACGGCTTAAGCCGCGCCCGCACTCTTGCTTCGTTTCGAGTCCGCTCAATGACCCAAGTGACTGCGCTTGCACCCTTATTCTGTTTCCGGGAAGACCAACAGCTTAAGCGATCGCGCCAAGGACGCCAAGGTATCTTGCCGGCAGTGGCACCGCCAGCAGGCTCCTGAGGACCCATTCCTGAAAGCGCTCGCAGTAGGGCTACACATGCTGGCAAGTTCTTCTGAAAAGGTGTAGGGAAAGTTCCATGCGAAGAAACAGTCTAACAAGGAAGATAACATACATTTGTTCAAAATAGGGTGAAATTTACATGACATGTTGCCTTTTCCTGAGTACATCTTTATTTGATTTTCTCCCTTAGGGGAGATTAGAACAAGAAAAAGAAGGAAAGAGGAGGCGGACTACAAGAAGAAAAAGATGGCAAGGGGCCTCCGGCGAGAGCCTGGCCCCTCCTGGACCAGCATTGCGCGGAGGAGAGGGCCAGCACTGCGCAAAAAGGAGGGAGGACCCCAGAAGCTGAAGTCCACGGGCCTGGCGGAAAATCCAGCTGAAAGATGAGGTAGCGCCCGGGACAAGGACCCCTGGCATGGTCGTCCTGCCGGGAGGGGGAGAGGCATGAGGCTGGCGGTGATGGTGCGGCCGACGGTCAGTCCGAGCTCAGGTTGTCGGGCTCTGACTTGATGGCCCGAAGATGGAACTCATCATCGTCGTCCTCGCCGTTGTCCTCCTCATCACTCTCGCTCGAGGAGGGGCTTTCGGCTCCACTCGAGCTCTCTTCACAGCAGTTGAGACGGACGCCTGAGCGGACATTGATCTTGACGGAGAGAAGATTGGCCTCCGTCATTTTAAGAAAAAGGACATGCCCTTCCTGGAGGTTGTGAGCGCGGGCAAAGGTCTTACAGCCGCGCCTGAGGAACATGACGCGACTCGTTGGGTATTCGACGTTGTTGGGAGACGTAGTAGTAAATCAAAATTTTCCTACGTGTCACCAAGATCTATCTATGGAGAAACCAGCAACGAGAGGGGAGATATTGCATCTTCATACCTTTGAAGATCGCTAAGAGGAAGCGTTGCTAGAACGCAGTTGATGGAGTCGTACTCGCAGCGATTCAGATCGCGGTAGATCCGATCAAGTGCCGAACGGACGGCACCTCCGCGTTCAACACACGTGCAGCCCGGTGACGTCTCCTACGCCTTGATCCAGCAAGGAGGGAGGAGAGGTTGAGGGAGAGATCCGGCAGCACGACGGCGTGGTGGCGGTGGAGCTGCGTGGTACTCCGACAGAGCTTCGCTAAGTGCTACGGAGAACGAGGGGAGGAGGAGGTAGGGCTGCACCAGAGAGAGAGGGAGAACCGTGTATTGTGCAGCCCCAAATACCTCCACTATATATAGGAGAGAGGGAGGAGGGGTGGCTGCGCCCTAGGGTTCCACCCTAGGGGTGGCGGCAGCCACCAGATGCCATCTGGCCGGCGGCTAGGGCAAGGGAGAGGTGGGGCGCCCTAGGGTGGGCCTTAAGGCCCATCTAAGCCTAGGGTTTGGCCCCTTCCACCTTTGCCACGCCTTGGGCTAGGGTGGGAGGTGCACCAGCCCACCTAGGGGCTGGCTCCCTCCCACTCTTAGCCCACGGAACCTTCCGGGGCAGGTGGGCCCACTTGGTGGACCCCCGGAACCCTTCCGGTGGTCCCGGTACACTACCGGTGACACCCGGAACACTTCCGGTAACCAAATCCTCACTTCCTATATATCAATCTTCATCTCCGGACCATTCCGGGACTCCTCGTGATGTCCGGGATCTCATCCGGGACTCCGAACAACCTTCGGTAACCACGTACACTATTTCCCTATAACCCTAGCGTCATCGAACCTTAAGTGTGTAGACCCTACGGGTTCGGGAGACACGTAGACATGACCGAGACACCTCTCCGGCCAATAACCAACAGCGGGATATGGATACCCATGTTGGCTCCCACGTACTCCACGATGATCTCATCGGATGAACCACGATGTCAGGGATTCAATCAATCCCGTATACAATTCCCTTTGTCTATCGGTATGGTACTTGCCCGAGATTCGATCGTCGGTATCCCCATACCTTGTTCAATCTCGTTACCGGCAAGTCTCTTTACTCGTTCCGTAATACATCATCCCATGACTAAGTCCTTAGTCACATTGAGCTCATAATGATGATGTCTTACCGAGTGGGCCCAGAGATACCTCTCCGTCACACGGAGTGACAAATCCCAGTCTCGATTCGTGTCAACCCAACAGACACTTTCGGAGATACCCGTAGCGTACCTTTATAGCCACCCAGTTACGTTGTGACGTTTGGCACACCCAAAGCATTCCTACGGTATCCGGGAGTTACACAATCTCATGGTCTAAGGAAATGACACTTGACATTGAAAAGCTTTAGCAAACGAACTACACGATCTTGTGCTATGCTTAGGATTGGGTCTTGTCCATCACATCATTCTCCTAATGATGTGATCCCGTTATCAATGACATCCAATGTCCATGGTCATGAAACCGAGACCATCTATTGATCAACGAGCTAGCCAACTAGAGGCTCACTAGGGACACGTTGTGGTCTATGTATTCACACATGTATTACGGTTTCCGGTTAACACAATTATAGCATGAACAATAGACAATTATCATGAACTAGGAAATACAATAATAACCATTTTATTATTGCCTCTAGGGCATATTTCCAACAGTCTCCCACCTGCACTAGAGTCAATAATCTAGTTACATTGTGATGAATCGAACACCCATAGCATTCTGGTGTTGATCATGTTTTGCTCGTGAGAGAGGTTTAGTCAATGGATCTGCGACATTCAGATCCGTATGCACTTTACAAATATCTATGTCTCCCTCCTGAATGTAATCACGGATGGAGTTGAAGCGGCGCTTGATGTGTCTTGTCTTCTTGTGAAACCTGGGCTCCTTCGCAAGGGCAATAGCTCCAGTGTTGTCACAGAGTAGAGTCATCGGGCCCGACGCATTCGGAATCACTCCTAGGTCGGTGATGAACTCCTTCATCCAGACTCCCTCCTTTGCTGCTTCCGAAGCAGCTATGTACTCCGCTTCACATGTAGATGCTGCCACGACGCTTTGCTTGCTGCTGCTCCAGCTCACTGCCCCTCCATTCAAAATATACACGTATCCGGTTTGCGACTTGGAGTCGTCCGGATCTGTGTCGAAGCTAGCATCGACGTAACCCTTTACGACGAGCTCTTCGGCACCTCCATAAACGAGAAACATGTCCTTTGTCCTTTTCAGGTACTTCAGGATATTCTTGACCGCTGTCCAGTGTTCCGCTCCGGGATCACTTTGGTACCTCCCTACCAAACTTATGGCAAGGTTCACATCAGGTCTGGTACACAGCATGGCATACATGATAGAGCCTATGGCTGAAGCATAGGGGATGGCACTCATCTCTTCTCTATCCTTTGCCGTGGTCGGGCATTGAGTCGTACTCAATCTCACACCTTGCAACACAGGCAAGAACCCCTTCTTGGACTGATCCATATTGAACTTCTTCAATATCTTTTCAAGGTATGTGCTTTGTGAAAGACCAATGAGGCGCTTTGATCTATCTCTATAGATCTTAATACCTAATATGTAAGCAGCTTCTCCAAGGTCCTTCATTGAAAAACACTTATTCAAGTAGGCCTTGATACTTTCCAAGAGTTCTATATTATTTCCCATTATCAGCATGTCATCCACATACAGTATAAGAAATGCTATAGAGATCCCACTCACTTTCTTGTAAATACAGGGTTCTCCATAAACCTGTACAAACCCAAACGCTTTAATCACCTCATTAAAGCGAATGTTCCAACTCCGAGATGCTTGCACCAGCCCATAGATGGAGCGCTGGAGCTTGCATACCTTGTTAGCATCTTTATGATCGACAAAACCTTCCGGCTGCATCATATACAGTTCTTCCTTGAGGAAGCCATTAAGGAATGCCGTTTTGACGTCCATTTGCCAGATCTCATAATCATAAAATGCGGCAACTGCTAACATGATTCGGACAGACTTTAGCATCGCTACAGGTGAGAATGTCTCATCGTAGTCAACTCCTTGAACTTGTCGATAACCCTTAGCGACAAGCCGAGCTTTATAGGCGGTCACATTACCGTCTGCGTCAGTCTTCTTCTTAAAGATCCATTTATTTTCAATGGCTCGCTTATCATCAGGCAAGTCCACCAAAGTCCATACTTTGTTCTCATACATGGATCCTATCTCGGATTTCATGGCCTCAAGCCATTTGTCGGAATTCGGGCCCGCCATCGCTTCTTCATAGTTCGAAGGTTCACCGTTGTCCAACAACATGATCTCTAGGACAGGATTACCGTACCACTCTGGTGCGGAACGTGTCCTAGTGGACCTTCGAGTAGCAACTTGATCTGATGTTTCATGATCATCATCATTAACTTCCTCTCTAGCCGGTGTAGGCTCCACAGAAACAACTTCCTGTGCTACGCTACTCTCCGGTTCGAGTGAAGGTACAATTACCTCATCAAGTTCCATTTTCCTCCCACTTACTTCTTTCGAGAGAAACTCTTTCTCGAGAAAGGATCCATTCTTGGCAACAAAGACTTTGCCTTCGGATCGTAGGTAGAAGGTATACCCAATAGTCTCTTTGGGATATCCTATGAAGACGCACTTTTCCGCTTTGGGTTCGAGCTTCTCAGGTTGAAGTTTCTTCACATAAGCATCGCAACCCCAAACTTTTAGAAACGACAGCTTAGGTTTCTTTCCAAACCATAATTCATACGGTGTCGTCTCAACGGATTTAGACGGTGCCCTATTTAAAGTGAACGCGGCAGTCTCTAATGCATATCCCCAAAATGATAGCGGTAAGTCGGTAAGAGACATCATAGATCGCACCATATCCAATAGAGTGCGATTACGATGTTCAGACACACCATTTCGCTGAGGTGTGCCTGGCGGCGTGAGCTGTGAAACAATTCCACATTTCCTAAGGTGCGTGTCAAACTCATGACTTAAATATTCTCCGCCACGATCAGATCGTAGGCATTTTATTTTCCTGTCACGTTGATTTTCGACCTCACTCTGAAATTCCTTGAACCTTTCAAAGGTTTCAGACTTGTGTTTCATTAAGTAGACATACCCATATCTGCTCAAGTCATCAGTGAGGGTGAGAACATAACGGTAGCCACCGCGAGCCTCGACACTCATTGGACCGCATACATCGGTATGTATTATCTCCAACAAGTCAGTTGCTCGCTCCATTGTTCCGGAGAACGGAGTTTTGGTCATCTTGCCCATGAGGCATGGTTCGCATGTGTCAAATGATTCGAAATCAAGTGACTCCAAAAGTCCATCAGCATGGAGCTTCTTCATGCGTTTGACACCAATATGGCCAAGACGGCAGTGCCACATGTAAGTGGGACTATCGTTATCAACTTTACACTTTTTGGTACTCACACTATGGACATGTGTAACATCACGTTCGAGATTCATCAAAAATAAACCATTGACCAGCGGGGCATGAGCACAGAACATTTCTCTCATATAAATAGAACAACCATTATTCTCGGATTTAAAAGAGTAGCCATCTCGTATCAAGCGAGATCCAGATACAATGTTCATGCTCAAAGCTGGTACTAAATAATAATTATTAAGGTTTAAAACTAATCCCGAAGGTAGATGTAGAGGTAGCGTGCCGACGGCGATCACATCGACCTTGGAACCATTCCCGACGTGCATCGTCACCTCGTCCTTTGCCAACCTTCACTTATTCCGCAGCTTCTGCTTGGAGTTACAAATGTGAGCAACTGCACCGGTATCAAATACCCAGGAGCTACTACGAGCGCTGGTTAGGTACACATCAATAACAAGTATATCACATATACCTTTAACGTTGCCGACCTTCTTATCCGCTAAGTACTTGGGGCAGTTCCGCTTCCAGTGACCGGTACCCTTACAATAGAAACACTCAGTCTCAGGCTTGGGTCCATTCTTGTTCTTCTTCTTCCCGGCAACTTGCTTACCAGGCGCGGCAACAGCTTTGCCGTCCTTCTTAAAGTTCTTCTTACCCTTGCCTTTCTTGAAACTAGTGGTCTTGTTTACCATCAACACTTGATGCTCCTTTCTGATCTCGACCTCTGCTGATTTCAGCATCGAGTACAACTCAGGAATGGACTTCTCCATCCCCTGCATGTTGTAGTTCATCACAAAGCTTTTGTAGCTAGGTGGAAGCGACTGGAGGATTCTGTCAATGACTGAGTCATCCGGGAGATTAACTCCCAGCTGAGTCAAGCGGTTGTGAAGCCCAGACATCTTGAGGATGTGCTCACTAACAGAACTGTTCTCCTCCATCTTACAGCTGAAGAACTTGTCAGAGATGTCATATATCTCGACTCGGGCATGAGCTTGGAAAACCAGTTTCAGCTCTTGGAACATCTCATATGCTCCGTGTTGCTCAAAACGCTTTTGGAGCCCCGATTCTAAACTGTAAAGCATGCCGCACTGAACAAGGGAGTAATCATCGCAGTGCGACTGCCAAGCGTTCGTAACGTCTTGGTCCGCTGGGAGAATGGGTGGGTCACCTAGCGGTGCATCAAGGACATACAATCTCTTGGAAGCTATGAGGATGATCCTCAAGCCACGGACCCAGTCCGTATAGTTGCTTCCATCATCTTTCAGCTTGGTTTTCTCTAGGAACGTGTTGAAATTGAGGTTGACATTTGCGTTGGCCATTGGATCTACAATATAGACATTAAAGGCAATTTTAGACTAAGTTCATGATAATCGAGTTCACATAATCAAATTATTCAATGAACTCCCACTCAGATAGACATCTCTCTAGTCATCTAAGTGACACATGATCCATGTCAACTAGCCCGTGTCCGATCATCACGTGAGACGGACTAGTCATCCATGGTGAACATCTCCATGTTGATCGTATCTTCTATACGACTCATGTTCGACCTTTAGGTCTTCCGTGTTCCGAGGCCATGTCTGTACATGCTAGGCTTGTCAAGTCAACCTAAGTGTTTCGCGTGTGTAAATCTGGCTTACACCCGTTGTATGCGAACGTTAGAACCTATCACACCCGATCATCACGTGGTGCTTCGGAACAACGATCCTTAGCAACGGTGCACAGTTAGGGTGAACACTTCTCTTGAAATTTTATTGAGAGATCATCTTATTTACTACCGTCGTTTTAAGCAAATAAGATGTAAACATGATAAACATCACATGCAATCAATATAGTGACATGATATGGCCAATATCATCTTGCTCCTATGATCTCCATCTTCGGGGCACCATGATCATCATTGTCACCGGCACGACACCATGATCTCCATCATCATGATCTCCATCATTGTGTCTTCATGAGGTTGTCTCGCCAACTATTACTTCTACTGCTATGGCTAACGCTTAGCAATAAAGTAAAGTAATTACATGGCGTTTGTGATTGACTCGCAGGTCATACAATAAATAAGACAACTCCTATGGCTCCTGCCGGTTGTCATAGTCATCGACATGCAAGTCGTGAACCCTATTACAAGAACATGATCAATCTCATACATCACAATGCATCACATCACATCCTTCTGGCCATATCACATCACAAGGCATATGCTGCAAAAACAAGTTAGACGTCCTCTAATTTGTAGTTGCAAGTTTTTACGTGGTTGCTATAGGTTTCTAGCAAGAACGTTTCTTACCTACGCCAAAACCACAACGTGATATGCCAATTGCTATTTACCCTTCATAAGGACCCTTTTCATCAAATCCAATCCGACTAAGGTGGGAGAGACAGACACCCGCTAGCCACCTTATGCAACTGGTGCATGTCAGGCGGTGGAACCGGTCTCACGTAAGCGTACGTGTAAGGTTGGTCCGGGCCGCTTCATCCCACAATACCGTAGAATCAAGATAAGACTAGTAACGGCAAGCATATTAACAAAATCGACGCCCACAACTGCTTTGTGTTCTACTCGTGCATAGATTCTACGCATAGACCTAGCTCATGATGCCACTGTTGGGAGACGTACTAGTAAATCAAAATTTTCCTACGTGTCACCAAGATCTATCTATGGAGAAACCAGCAACGAGAGGGGAGATATTGCATCTTCATACCTTTGAAGATCGCTAAGCGGAAGCGTTGCTAGAACGCGGTTGATGGAGTCGTACTCGCAGCGATTCAGATCGCGGTAGATCCGATCAAGTGCCGAACGGACGGCACCTCCGCGTTCAACACACGTGCAGCCCGGTGACGTCTCCTACGCCTTGATCCAGCAAGGAGGGAGGAGAGGTTGAGGGAGAGATCCGGCAGCACGACGGCGTGGTGGCGGTGGAGCTGCGTGGTACTCCGACAGAGCTTCGCTAAGCGCTACGGAGAACGAGGGGAGGAGGAGGTAGGGCTGCACCAGAGAGAGAGGGAGAACCGTGTATTGTGCAGCCCCAAATACCTCCACTATATATAGGAGAGAGGGAGGAGGGGTGGCTGCGCCCTAGGGTTCCACCCTAGGGGTGGCGGCAGCCACCAGATGCCATCTGGCCGGCGGCTAGGGCAAGGGAGAGGTGGGGCGCCCTAGGGTGGGCCTTAAGGCCCATCTAAGCCTAGGGTTTGCCCCCTTCCACCTTTGCCACGCCTTGGGCTGGGGTGGGAGGCGCACCAGCCCACCTAGGGGCTGGCTCCCTCCCACTCTTAGCCCACGGAACCTTCCGGGGCAGGTGGGCCCACTTGGTGGACCCCCGGAACCCTTCCGGTGGTCCCGGTACACTACCGGTGACACCCGGAACACTTCCGGTAACCAAATCCTCACTTCCTATATATCAATCTTCGTCTCCGGACCATTCCGGGACTCCTCGTGATGTCCGGGATCTCATCCGGGACTCCGAACAACCTTCGGTAACCACGTACACTATTTCCCTATAACCCTAGCGTCATCGAACCTTAAGTGTGTAGACCCTACGGGTTCGGGAGACACGTGGACATGACCGAGACACCTCTCCGGCCAATAACCAACAGCGGGATCTGGATACCCATGTTGGCTCCCACGTACTCCACGATGATCTCATCGGATGAACCACGATGTTAGGGATTCAATCAATCCCGTATACAATTCCCTTTGTCTATCGGTATGGTACTTGCCCGAGATTCGATCGTCGGTATCCCCATACCTTGTTCAATCTCGTTACCGGCAAGTCTCTTTACTCGTTCCATAATACATCATCCCCTGACTAAGTCCTTAGTCACATTGAGCTCATAATGATGATGTCTTACCGAGTGGGCCCAGAGATACCTCTCCGTCACACGGAGTGACAAATCCCAGTCTCGATTCGTGTCAACCCAACAGACACTTTCGGAGATACCCGTAGCGTACCTTTATAGCCACCCAGTTACGTTGTGACGTTTGGCACACCCAAAGCATTCCTACGGTATCCGGGAGTTACACAATCTCATGGTCTAAGGAAATGACACTTGACATTGAAAAGCTTTAGCAAACGAACTACACGATCTTGTGCTATGCTTAGGATTGGGTCTTGTCCATCACATCATTCTCCTAATGATGTGATCCCGTTATCAACGACATCCAATGTCCATGGTCATGAAACCGAGACCATCTATTGATCAACGAGCTAGCCAACTAGAGGCTCACTAGGGACACGTTGTGGTCTATGTATTCACACATGTATTACAGTTTCTGGTTAACACAATTATAGCATGAACAATAGACAATTATCATGAACTAGGAAATACAATAATAACCATTTTATTATTGCCTCTAGGGCATATTTCCAACAGACGTCCACCCCCGTCACGCCGTTACAACAACCATGCGCCCATAACCACAGGACGGGAGGCTTGTCGACCTCCATCGCCCCGGCGAAGGGGCAAGGGAGCCACAGATGGCTCCCGACGGTACCGGCCAGTTCGAGGACGGACTCCAGCGCCATCCCCTTAGCGTAGGTCTCCTCAAGGAAGAGGCCTGGCATCGGAGGAGGAGGTGGGGCAGCGCTCCGACTCCCCTGACCTCTGCCTCCACGACGGCCATGACTCCTCGTGCCTCTTCCACCACGCGCGCTCGAGCTGCCCTTCGCCTCTGTGGCTGAAGCGATGGCATGATCCCGACGAGAACTCCTCCCTGGAGCTGAGGACGGTGTCCGCCCTCGCCCCATGTTCATGGCTAAGGGCGAGCGCCACTCAAAGGTTGGGAAGACGTGGAAGGGAAAACTATGGAGGTTCACACTCGAAGGAGGGAGAAAGGATGGATGATCACCGCCCTCGCTACCCCTCAATTTATAGGGGGAAGCGCAGGGGTTGGCTATCTCCCCACTCCAAGGGTCGCCGCCCACCTCCTCCAATAGCGGTGCCCTCGATCATGGGGCAAACAGCAATCGCACTGTTGCTCCAATCCACGGCGCTACAGTTACTACCTCTCCTAGGACTTTAAGTCACGGGTGCCATAGCTAGCTTTCCGCTATGCATGCGGCACGCGTGGCGGAAATGACCTGACGTAGTAATTGAAAAATTGACGGGCGCGCTGCGCACGTATCCCACATCCCACATTTAATGGGCATCGTGGGAAGGCACAGTAAGTGCAATAATTACTACCGCAAGGCCTTGCCAGGCATGCCTGTGCACTGTTTGGGCCTACCCTAATAACACCTCATATAGTGTGTGGCCCAGGCCCGGGGACTCCTGTCGGTGCACTAGAGTTTTGGGCTCTCTAGTGCCCCATACTCGTGCACGGGCAGTAGTAGCCACCCTGGCGACGAGGCCCGACAGGGAGCTGTTAGATACAAATACAGGAGAATCAAGACCAAAGACAAGACCTTGCCGGGATGGCCTTCAAACCCCCGGCAAGGCAAAGCCCCGGTAGGCCCCGGCAAGGCAAAGCACCGGCAAGACCCCGCCAGCGCAGAGGCCAGGTGTCACCCCGCCTGCACACGTGTCGTGGTGCCAGCGATGGAGGGGCTAAGCGGTGCTGATGGTGTTGGGGAACGTCGCATGGGAAACAAAATTTTCCTACGCACACGCAAACCTATCCATGGTGATGAGCATCTATGAGAGGGAGAGTGGATCTACGTACCCTTGTAGATCGCTAAGCGGGAAGCGTTAAGAAACGCGGTTGGTGTAGTCGAACTTCTTCGCGATCCAAATCGCCGAGCGTCCCGCGATCTAATCACAAACCATCCCGCAAACCAATCACGAACCGTCCCGCGATCTCATCACGGTCCGTCCCGCGATCCAATCACGAACGTCCCGTGGCCTTGATCACGATCCTTCCGATCTAGCGCCGAACGGACGGCACCTCCGCGTTCAGCACATGTGCAACTTGATGACGATCTCCACCGTCTTGATCCAGCAAGAGGAGGCGGAGAGGAGGAAGAGTTCACCAGCAGCGTGATGGCGCTCCGGTGATGGTGGTGGAGTGATTCCGGCAAGGCTTCGCCTAAGCACTACGGAAAACCAATCTAGAGGAGCACCGGTGGAATGGGTAGCACGTGGCCGTAAATTCTGTGCAAAAACCCTCTATTCCACCAGTATATATAGGAGGAGAGGAGAGGCAGCCTTGGAGCAAGGGCAAGGCCCTCTAGGAGTTGTCCGGCCAAGGTGGAGGAGTCCTACTCCTCCTCCAATCCTAGTAGGAGTAGGATTCACCCTTTTTGCCTTTTTTTCACCTTTTTCTTTAGGCCTTTTTCCTCCTGGCGCCATGGTCCTTTTGTGTCTGTTCCACCAGCCCACTAAGGGCTGGTTATTATTATCCCACAGCCCATGGACTCTCTAGGGTCGAAATACACCGCCCGGAGGTCTCCCGGTACACTACCGGCACTCCGGGTACACTACCAATGAGCCCGAAACTTTTCCGGCGACCAAACTGGGACATCCTATATATGAATCTTCACCTCCAGACCATTCCGGAGCTCCTCGTGATGTCCAGGATCTCATCCGGGACTCCGAACAAACTTCGGTCACCACCATACATAACTCTATACTACCGAAACGTCACCAAACATTAAGTGTACAAACCCTGCGGGTTCGAGAACTATGTAGACATGACCGAGACACCTCTACGGTCAATAACCAATGGCAGGACCTGGATGTCTACATTGTTTCCTACATATTCTACGAAGATCTTTATCGGTCAAACCTCTATGTCAAGGATTCAGTTAATCCCGTATGATGTTCCCTTTGTTCTTCGGTATGTTACTTGCCCGAGATTTGATCGTTGGTATCTGCATACCTAGTTCAATCTTGTTACCGGAAAGTCTCTTTACTCGTTCCGTAATACAAGATCCCGCAACTAACAATTAGTCACATTGCTTGCAAGGCTCATTGTGATGTTGTATTATCGAGTGGGCCCTGAGATACCTCTCCGTCACACGGAGTAACAAATCCCAGTCTCGATCCATGTCAATTCAATAGACACCCTCGAAGACACCTGTAGAGCACCTTTATAGTCACCCAGTTACGTTGCGACGTTTGATACACACAAGGTACTCCTTCGGTATCTGTGAGTTGCATGATCTCATGGTCATAGGAACATATACTTGACATGCAGAAAACAGTACCAATAAACTGACATGATCATATGCTAAGTTTGTAGTTTGGGTCTTGTCCACCACATTATTCTCCCAATGATGTGACCCCATTATCAAATGACATCTCATGTCCATGGCTAGGAAACCTTAACCATCATTCAATCAACGAGCTAGCTCACTAGAGGCATACTAGGGACATTGTGTTTGTCTATGTATCCACACATGTATCCAAGTTTCCAATTAATACAATTATAGCATGGATAATAAACGATTATCATGAACAAGGAAATACAATAATAAACACTTTAATTATTGCCTCTAGGGCATATTTCCAATAGTCTCCCACTTGCACTAGAGTCAATAATCTAGTTCACATCACTATGTGATTTACATTGTAGTGAATCGAACACCCATGCAGTTCTGGTGTTGATCATGTTTAGCCCTCGGGAGAGGTTTAGTCAATGGGTCTGCAACATTCAGATCCGTGTGCACTTTGCAAATATTTATGTCTTTCTCCAAGATGTAATCGCGGATGGAGTTGAAGCGTCGCTTTATGTGTCTGGTCCTCTTGTGAAACCATGGTTCCTTGGCTAGAGCAATGGCACCAGTGTTGTCACAGAACAGGTTCATTGGATTCAATGCACTGGGCACTACTCCAAGATCCATCATGAACTGCTTCATCTAGACACCTTCCATTGCCGCCTTCGAGGCTGCGAAGTATTCTGCTTCGTACGTAGAATCAGCTACCATGCTTTGCTTGGAACTGCACCAGCTTACCGCTCCCCTGTTAAGAATAAATACGTATCCGGTTTGCGACTTAGAGTCGTCCGGATTAGTGTCAAAGCTTGCATCGACGTAACCCTTTACGACGAGCTCTTCATCACCTCCATAAACGAGAAACATTTCCTTAGTCCTTTTCAGGTACTTAAGGATATTCTTGACCGCTTGCCAGTGCTCCATTCCAGGACCACTTTGAAACCTTCCGGCCATACTTATGGCAAGGCTGACATCGGGTCTTGTGCATATCATTGCATACATGATAGAGCCTATGGTTGAAGCATAGGGGATGACACTCATCTTTTCTCTTTCTTCTGCAGTTACTCGGCATTGAGTCTTACTCAACTTCACACCTTGTAACACAGGCAAGAACCCCTTCTTGGACTGTTCCATTTTGAACTTCTTCAAAACTTTATCAAGGTATGTGCTCTGTGAAAGTGCTATTAAGCGTCTCAATCTATCTCTATAGATCTTAATGCCTAATATGAAAGCAGCTTCTCCTAGGTCCTTCATTGGAAAACTCTTGTTCAAATATTCCATCACGCTTTCCAGCATTTCTATATTGTTTCCAATCAGCAATATGTCATCCACATATAATACTAGAAACGCTATAGAGCTCCCACTCACTTTCTTGTAAATACAAGCTTCTCCATAAACTTGTATAAACTCAAACGCTTTGATCACCTCATCAAAGCACTTATTCCAACTCCGAGATGCTTGCACCAGTCCATAAATGGATCGCCGGAGTTTGCAAACTTTGTCAGCATTCTCTGGATCGACAAAACCTTCGGGTTGCATCATATACAACTCTTCCTCAAGGAAACCGTTGAGAAACGCTGTTTTTACATCCATCTGCCAAATTTCATAGTCAAAATAGGTAGCTATTGCTAACATGATTCTGACAGACTTAAGCATCGCTACGGGTGAGAAAGTCTCATCGTAGTCAACTCCTTGAACTTGTGAAAAACCCTTTGCCACAAGTCAAGCTTTATAGACGGTGACATTACCGTCCGCGTCTGTCTTCTTCTTAAAGATCCATTTGTTCTGAATGGCCTTTCGCCCTTCAGGTAATACTTCCAAAGTCCATACTTTGTTTTCATACATGGATCTCATCTCGGATTTCATGGCTTCAAACCATTTCTCGGAATCCAGGCCCATCACTACTCCTCCATAGCTCGTAGGTTCATCGTTGTCCAACAACATGACTTCCAAGACAGGGTTGCCGTACCACTCAGGAGTAGTACGCGGCCTTGTCGACCTACGAGGTCTAATAGCTGCTTGATCCTAAGCTTCATGATCATCATCATTAACTTCCTCTTCTACCGTCGTAGGTCCCACAGAAACATCTTTCTGTGCTGCGCTACTTTCTGGTTGAAGTAAAGGTTCAATAACCTCACCAAGCTCTATTTTCCTCCCACTCAATTCTTTCGAGAGAAACTCTTTCTCAAGAAATGTTCTGTTTTTAGCGACAAACACTTTGCCTTCGGATCTGAGATAGAAGGTATACCCGACTGTCTCTTTCGATTATCCTATGAAGACGCATTTCTCCGCTTTGGGTTCTAGGTTTTCAGGCTGAAGCTTTTTGACATAAGCATCACATCCCCAAATTTTAAGAAACGATAACTTTGGCTTCTTGCCAAACCACAGTTCATATGGCGTCATCTCAACGGATTTTGATGGTGCCCTATTTAAAGTGATTGCAGCTGTCTCTAATGCATAACCCCAAAACGATAGTGGCAAATCAGCAAGAGACATCATAGAACACACCATATCTAATAAGGCTCGATTATGACGTTCGGACACACCATTACGTTGTGGTGTTTCGTGCGGTGTCAACTGCGAAACAATTCCGCATTGTCTTAAGTGACTGCCAAACTCATAACTCAGATATTCACCTCCTTGATCAGATCGCAGGAACTTAATCTTCTTGTTACGATGATTCTCAACTTCACTCTAAAATTGCTTGAACTTTTCAAACGTTTCAGACTTGTGTTTCATTAAGTAAATATACCCATATCTACTTAAGTCATCAGTGAAGATGAGAAAAAAATGATATCCACCATGCGCTGTAACATTCATTGGACCGCACACATCAGTGTGTATGATTTCCAATAAGTCACTCGCCCGTTCCATTGTTCCAGAGAACGGCGTTTTAGTCATCTTGCCCATGAGGCATGGTTCACATGTGTCAAGTGATTCAAAATCAAGTGACTCCAAAAGTCCATCAGCATGGAGCTTCCTCATGCATTTTACTCCAATATGACCTAAACGGCAGTGCCACAAGAAAGCGGTACTATCATTATCAATTCTACATCTTTTGGCATCAATGTTATGAACATGTGTGTCATCAATATCAAGATTCAATATGAATAAACCCCTAACATTGGGTGCATGACCATAAAAGATATTACTCATATAAATAGAACAATTTTTATTCTCTGATTTAAATGAGTAACCGTCTCGCAATAAACAAGATCCAGATATAATGTTCATGCTTAACGCAGGCACTAAATAACAATTATTCAGGTTCATCACTAATCCCGATGGTAATCGAAGAGAGAGCGTGCCGACGGCGATCATATCAACCTTGGAACCATTTCCCATGCGCATCGTCACTTCGTCCTTTGCCAGTCTTCATTTATTCCGTAGTTCCTGCTTTGAGTTGCAAATGTGAGCAACTGAACCAGTATCAAATACCCAGGCACTACTACGAGAGCTAGTAAGGTACACATCAATAACATGTATATCATATATACCTTGTTTGTCGTTGGACGCCTTCTTGTCGGCCAGGTACTTGGGGCAGTTCCGCTTCCAGTGACCAGTTCCTTTGTAATGAAAGCACTCAGTTTCTGGCTTGGGTCCATGCTTGGGCTTCTTTGCAGGAGTAGCAATTGCTTTGCCATCCTTCTTGGTTTTACCCTTCTTGCCCTTGCCTTTGACTTTGCCATTTTTCTTGAAACTAGTGGTTTTATTGACCATCAACACTTGATGTTCTTTCTGGATTTCAGACTCAGCAACTTTTAGCATTGCAAACAGCTCGGCTATTGACTTGTTCATCCTGTGCATGTTATAGTTCATCACAAAGGTCTTGTAACTAGGTGGCAGTGATTGGAGAACTCTGTCAGTGATCGCCTCTGGCGGAAGGGCAATTCCCAACTCCGCTAGACGAGTTGAATACCCAGATATTCTGAGTATATGTTCACTGATAGACCCGTTCTCCTCCATCTTGCAAGCATAGAACTTATCGGAGGTTTCATACCTCTCGATCCGGGCGTTCTTCTGAAAGATAAACTTCAACTCCTGGAACATCTCATATGCTCCATGACGTTCGAAACGTCTTTGAAGGCCCGGTTCTAAGACATACAATATTGCACACTGAACTATTGAGTAATCTCCAGTACGTGCCTCCCAAGCATTCTTAACGTCTTCGAAGGTCATGTCTTCTGGTTGGTCACCAAGTGGTGCATCAAGGACATATGATTTCTGGGAAGCCGTGAGGATAATCCTCAGATTACGGGCCCAGTTAACAAAGTTACTTCCACCATCTTTCAGTTTAGCTTTCTCTAGGAACGCATTAAAATTCAGGGATGCTACTGCGCGAGCCATTGATCTACAACATAAACATGCAAAGTTCACTTAGACTATTGTTCAAGATAATGAGTTTATTAATCAAATTACTAAAGCTCCCACTCAAATTGACATCCCTCAGGTCATCTGAGTGTCACATGATCCAAATCCACCAACTCAAGTCTGATCATCACGTGAGTTGAGGTGGCTTCAATGGTGAACATCATTATGTTGATCATATCTACTATATGACTCATGTTCGACCTTTCGGTCTCTTGTGTTCCGAGGCCATGTCTGTACATGCTAGGCTCATCAAGTTTAACCCGAGTGTTCTGCGCGTGCAACACTGGCTTGCACCCGTTGTATGTGAACGTAGAGTATATCACACCCGATCATCATGTGGTGTCTCAAAACGACGAACTTTCGCAACGGTGCACACTCGGGGAGAACACAATTTTATCTTGAAATTTAAGTGAGGGATCACCTTACAATGCTACCGTCGTACTAAGCATAACAAGGTGCATAAAAGGACTAACATCACATGCAATTCATAAGTGACATAATATGGCCATGAACTCGTGCTTTAGATCTCCATCTTGAAAGCACCAACATGATCTTCATCGTCACCGGCACGACACCATGATCTCCATCATCTTGATCTCCATCAACGTGTCACCATTGAGGTTGTCACGCCCTGCATGCTTCTACTACTATTGCTACTGTTTAGCGATAAAGTAAAGCATCACATAGCGCTTAATGATTGACACGCAAGTCATACAATAATTAAAGACAACCCTATGGCTCCTGCCGGTTGCCGTACTCATCGACATGCAAGTCGTGAAATTCTATACATCACATGATCATCTCATACATCACATATATCACATCATGTAATTGGCCATATCACATCACAACATACCCTGCAAAAACAAGTTAGACGTCCTCTAATTGTTGTTGCAAGTTTTACGTGGCTGCTACAGGTTTCTAGCAAGAACGATTCTCACCTACGCATAAACCACAACGGTGATACATAATTTGCTTTTCAACCTTCTCAAGGACCGCCTTTGTCGAATCTGATCCAACTAAAGTGAGAGAAACTGCCACCCGCAAGCCATCTAGGCAAGAAGTTGCATCGAGGGAACCGGTCTCTCATAAGCGTACGAGTAATGTTGGTCCGGGCCGCTTCATCTCACAATACCGCCGAGCCAAAATCCGACCAAGGAAGGAAGCAATCTAAGCATCAACGCCCGCAAACCTTTTGTGTTCTACTCGAGATCTCATCGAACCATCAACCTAGCTCATGATGCCACTGTTGGGGAACGTCGCATGGGAAACAAAATTTTCCTATGCACACGCAAACCTATCCATGGTGATGAGCATCTACGAGAGGGAGAGTGGATCTACGTACCCTTGTAGATCGCTAAGCGGGAAGCGTTAAGAAACGCGGTTGGTGTAGTCGAACTTCTTCGCGATCCAAATCGCCGAGCGTCCCGCGATCTAATCACGAACCATCCCGCGAACCAATCACGAACCGTCCCGCGATCTCATCATGATCCGTCCCGCGATCCAATCACGAACGTCCCGTGGCCTTGATCACGATCCTTCCGATCTAGTGCTGAACGGACGGCACCTCCGCGTTCAGCACACGTGCAGCTTGATGACGATCTCCACCTTCTTGATCCAGCACGAGGAGGCAGAGAGGAGGAAGAGTTTACCGGCAGTGTGACGGCGCTCCGGTGATGGTGGTGGAGTGATTCCGGCAGGGCTTCGCCTAAGCACTGCGGAAAACCGATCTAGAGGAGCACTAGTGGAACGGGTAGCACGTGGCCGTAAATTCTATGCAAAAATCCTCTATTCCACCAGTATATATAGGAGGAGAGGAGAGGCAGCCTTGGCGCAAGGGCAAGGCCCTCTAGGAGTTGGCCGGCCAAGGTGGAGGGGTCCTACTCCTCGTCCAATCCTAGTAGGAGTAGGATTCACCCTTTCTGCCTTTTTTTCACCTTTTTCTTTAGGCCTTTTTCCTCCTGGCGCCATGGTCCTTTTGTGGCTGTTCCACCAGCCCACTAAGGGCTGGTTATTATTCTCCCACAGCCCATGGACTCTCTAGGGTCGAAATACCCCTCCCGGAGGTCTCCTGGTACACTACCGGCACTCCCGGTACACTACCAATGAGCCCAAAACTTTTCCGGCACCAAACTGGGACTTCCTATATATGAATCTTCACCTATGGACCATTCCGGAGCTCCTCATGACGTCCAGGATCTCATCCGGGACTCCGAACAAACTTCGGTCACCACCATACATAACTCTATACTACCAAAACGTCACCAAACATTAAGTGTGCATACCCTGCGGGTTCGAGAACTATGTAGACATGATCGAGACACCTCTACGGTCAATAACCAATGGCGGGACCTGGATGTCCACATTGGTTCCTACATATTCTATGAAGATCTTTATTGGTCGAACCTCTATTTCAAGGATTCAGTTAATCCCGTTTGATGTTCCCTTTGTTCTTCGGTATGTTACTTGCCCGAGATTTGATCGTTGGTATCTGCATACCTAGTTCAATCTCGTTACCGGCAAGTCTCTTTACTCATTCCGTAATACAAGATCCCTCAACTAACAATTAGTCACATTGCTTGCAAGGCTCATTGTGATGTTGTATTACCGAGTGGGCCCTGAGATACCTCTCCGTCACACGGAGTAACAAATCCCAGTCTCGATCCATGTCAATTCAACAAACACCCTTGGAGACACCTGTAGAGCACCTTTATAGTCACCCAGTTACGTTGTGATGTTTGATACACACAAGGTACTCCTCCGATATCTGTGAGTTGCATGATCTCATGGTCATAGGAACATATACTTGACATGCAGAAAAGAGTAGCAATAAACTGACACGATCATATGCTACGTTTGTAGTTTGGGTCTTGTCCACCACATCATTCTCCCAATGATGTGACCCCGTTATCAAATGACATCTCATGTCCATGGCTAGGAAACCTTAACCATCATTCAATCAACGAGCTAGTTCACTAGAGGCATACTAGGGACATTGTGTTTGTCTATGTATCCACACATGTATCCGTGTTTCCAATTAATACAATTATAGCATGGATAATAAACGATTATCATGAACAAGGAAATACAATAATAAACACTTTATTTATTGCCTCTAGGGCATATTTCCAACAGACGGGATGGGCTCTTGTCCCGTCCCGTAGACAGTGAGAGATGCATGATGGTGCTCTAAATGTGCATGTCTTACACCGTTAGTGTTAGATATGATAGCACTGTAGCTCTATACACCACATGTACAAAGTGTACGCCACTGTTGGGATCTCCTTTATCATATAAAAGGAGGCCCATGGCATTACAATAGAGGACTTTTGGGCTTTTCACTTTTGGACCTTCTAGCTCATGCGCGTAGCAGCCATTCATGGCGCTCCTGTAGCTGGAACCCTAAAAAAACCCACAACATAACCAAGCAGGAGTAGGGTTTTACGCATATTTGAAGCCCGAACCTGGGTAAAATCCCATGCGTTGTTCATCAAATCTTCTCTCTGTGCAAGCCTTCTTCCCCGCCAAACCGTAAAGGGGTCCCTCCGATCCCATATGTGTCGTTTCCCCCGACAACATCACACATCAAAACATGCAATGCAAGCATCCTAAGGCAATTCTTGGAACTTTTTATTGAAAAACAAGATTATAAATAACACTTAAAAGAGAAAGACAAAATTAAATGACGCTCCAAGCAAACCTCATATTATGCGACGAATAAAAATATAGCTCTAAGTAAAATATACCGATAATGTTGAAGACGAAAGAGGGGATGCCTTCCGGGGCATCCCCAAGCTTAGGCACTGGACGGATATTACCTTGGGGGATCCTTGGGCATCCCCAAGATTAGGTTCTTTTCACTCCTTATTCTCCTCATATCGGTGTCTCCCCCAAAACTTGAAAACTTCAATCCCACAAAACTTAACGGAACTTCGAGAGAAGGGTTAGTGTAATAAAGATAGATCATTTACTTAGGTACTGTCAAGGAAAGATTTATAATTATACCCACATGATGCCTACTGTATTCCTTCATTCCCACAATTTATATTACTCAATATAAGCTATAGGAACACTTGAAACAAGCAAACTATGCATGCAAAACAGAATCTGTCAAAAACAGAATAGTCTCTAAAGATCTGAATGATCACCATACTTTCCTGACTCTACAAATTATGAACAATTAGGAAAACTCAAGGAATTTTCATATAAATGTTGTGTGAAAATTTCATAATTTGTTGATACTCTAGTAAAATCAGATAATTCATATACTGGACGCAAAACTTCCTGTTTTTGCACAGAATCAAACAAACAAGTTTCCACACTATCCCAAAGGCTGTACTTGGCACTTAATTGAAATAAAAGACACAGAACATGATAAATACAGTAGCTTAATGATGTTAACACATCAAAACAGAAAGTAAAAGTGTTGGGTTGTCTCCCAACAAGTGCTTTTCTTTAATGCCTTTAGCTAGGCATGATGATTTCAATGATGCTCATATAGGAATAGTAGTTCAAACATGCAAGAGAGCATCATGAATCTCATGAAAATCACATTTAAGTCTAACCCACTTCCTATGCATAGGGATTTTGTGAGCAAACAATTTATTGGAGCAAGAATCAACTAGCATAGTAAGGCAAAGCAAGCATGACTTTGAAACTTTCAATGCATAGAGAGGAACCTTGATATTATTGCAATTCCAACAAGCATATGTTCCTCCCTCATAATAATTTTCAGTAGCATCATGAAGGAATTCAAAAATATAACTATCACATACAACATTCTTTTCATGATGCATAAGCATATAATTTTTATTACTACCCACACAAGCAAAATTATTCTCATGCAAAGTAGTGGGAGCAAACTCAACAAAATAACTATCATGTGACACTTGGTTGACATAACCACAATGAATATTAAAATCATGATAATAGGTTTCATGGTTTTCATTACTCTTTATAGCATACGTGTCATCACAATAATCGTCATAGATAGGAGGCATGCCATCATCATAATAGTTTTGCTCATCAAAACTTGGGGGAATAAAAAGATCATGTTCATTAAGCATAGCATCCCCAAAGCTTGGGATAAACATTAATTGCAGCAAATAAATTCTCAAACATGTCATTTTCATCAAACATAGAATCCCCAAGCTTGTGGCTTTGTATATAATAAACATAATCACTCTCATATTAATAGTATGAATAACACCAACAGTATAGCAATTATTATCATCATCCTCCAAGTTGGTGCCATAAATATTTTCAAGATTATAAGAATTATCATTATCTTCCCAATCATAATTATCACAACAAGCAATAGGCATAACAAAATCATCCTCAAGTGTATCATCTTCCACAACTATTTTTGATTCATTCTCATGAGGCCTATCAATAATGGGAGCAACATTATTTGGGAGAGATACCTCTTTACCTTTACTTTTCCTTGTTTTCTTCCTCTTCACCACATTATGTGTGGGTTTATTTAATTCCTCCAAGCTTCTTTTTGAAGAGGTGGTTTAATAAAAAGCTCCTCCTCATTACCTCAAGTGGATGATCCAAGGTTTATCAATCCATGGGAGGTGTAGGATGAAGATGGTCTCACTTAGACAACCCTGCAACCAAATAACAAAGAGTCTCTTGTGTCCCCAACACACCTAATACAATGGTAAATTGTATAGGTGCACTAGTTCGGCGAAGAGATGGTGATACAAGTGTAATATGGATGGTAGATATAGGTTTTTGTAATCTGAAAATATAAAAACAGCAAGGTAAGAAATAGTAAACATCGAGCAAAACATTGTATAAATGCTTGGAAACAAGGCCTAGGGTCCATACTTTCACTAATGCAATTTCTATCAACAATATTGACATAGTTGAATCATATGTAAGTCCCTCTCATGCGACAAAAAGTTCACTCCAAAGTTACAAATAGCGGAGAACTAACGAAGAAATTATTGTAGCTAGGATACAAAACTACCTGAAAGTTATCCTTTTCGATCAATCTTATGAGCTATCCCTATAAGTGTCACAAACAGCCCTCGAGTTCGTACTAAAATAACACCTTAAGATACACATCAACCAAAACCCTAATGTCACCTAGATAGTCCAATGTCACCACAAGTACCCATGGGCTTGCTTATACGATATGCATCACACAATTTCATATTCATCATATTCAATCCAACACAAAGAATTTCAAAGTGTGCGCCAAAGTTTCTACCGGAAAGTCAAGACAAAAACGTGTGCCAACCCCTATGCACACGAAACCCACAAGTTGGTCACCAAAACATACATCGAGTGAATCAATAGAACATCCCATTGTCACCACGGATATGCCATCGCAAGGCATACATCAAGTGTTCTCAAATCCTTAAAGACTCAATCCGATAAGAAAACTTCAAAGGGAAAACTCAATTCATCACAACAAGATAGAGAGGGGAAAACTCCATGTGATTCATCTATATCGATAAAACTCGCGGTACATCAAGATCGCGCTATCTCAAGAACACGAGAGAGAGAGAGAGAGAGAGAGAGATCAAACACATAGCTACTGGTACATACCCTCAGCCCCGAGGGTGAACTACTCCCTCCTCGTCATGGAGAGCGCCAGGATGATGAAGATGGCCTCCGGTGATAGTTTCCCCCTCCGACAGGGTGCCGAAATGGGCTCCCGATTGGTTTTTGTGGATCTGGAGGCTTGTGGCGGCGGAACTCGTGATCTAGGTTTCTTTTCGGTCGTTTCTATATTTATAGGAATTTTTGGTGTCGATCTCACGTCAAGGGGTGCCACGAGGCGGTGAAAAGCCTGCTAGGCGAGACCAGGGGGTGGATGCGCCTGGCAGTCTTGTGACCTCGTCGTGGCTCTTCTGGCCCAACTCCAATACTTTGGGGGTCTCTTTTGGTCCAGAAAAAATCATACTAAATTTTCAGCCCATTTCGAAAACTTTTATTTCTGCACAAAAAACGACACCATGGTAGTTCTGCTGAAAACAGCGTCAGTCTGGGTTAGTTATAATAAAATCATAGAAAAATCATATAGAATTATTGTAAACATGACATGAATACTTCATAAATTATAGATACGTTGGAGACGTATCAATTACCATCACTTTAGAGGATATTGCGATGATCTCCGGGCTACCGATCGTGGGCAGGGCTCTTACCGGGAAGGTGAAGTCTGAGGGGTGGCGAAAATGGGTTCCATGATTGGTTGGTGTTGATCAACACTGTGGATTCATGAAAGAAATAAGGGTCCTAGGCCATGCGGTGTGTTGTTCTCATGGATAAGGGAACATTTTTATGAGTGCCCAGAGGATGCTAGTCCGGCTCTTGTGGAGATGCACTCCAGGGCTTACTTATGGAAACTTTTGACCCAAGTGGTGTTTCCGGATGGCACGGGGGTGATAAGTCTCCAACATATTATAATTTATGAAGTATTCATGCCATGTTTACAATAATTCTATATGATTTTGGTATGATTTTTTTAGAACTAACCCGGATTGACGCTTTTTTAGCAGAGCTACCATGGTGTCGTTTTTTGTGCAGAAATAAAAGTTCTCGGAATGGGCTGAAAATTTACGGAGAATATTTTTGGAAAATATAAAAATACTTGAGAAAAAGATGCCGGAGAGGAGTCCCGAGGAGGCCACAAGCCACCAGGGCGCGGCCCCCTCCCCCTAGGGCGCGCCCCCTGGCTTGTGGGCCCCTCGAGAGTCCCCTTGATGTGATACCAACGCCAAGTACTCCTATAAATCCAAAAACGTCCAGAAAGAAACCTAGATCAGAAGTTCCGCCGCTGCAAGTCTCTGTAGCCACGAAAAATCAATCTTGGCCCTCTCCGGCACCCTGCCTGAGGGGGTCACCATCACCGGAGACCATGTAGGAGGAAGACGAATGGGACATTATCATCATGGAGGCCAAGGACCAAAGGGGGAACCTTTCCCCACCAAGGGGGAGGCCATGGAGGAGGAAGCACAAGGGGGAGACCCTCTCCCCCTCTCTCTCGGTGGCGCTAGAGTGCCATAGGGGGAACCATCGCCACGGTGATCGTCATCATCAACATCACCTTCTTCATCACCATCCTCATATCTTTTCAGCGGTCCACTCTCCCGCATCCTGCTATAATCCCCTACTTGAACATGGTGCTTTATGCCACATATTATGATCCAATGATGTGTTGCCATCCTATGATCTTTTGAGTAGATTTCTTTTGTATTATGTGTTGATTGATGACCTACATTGGTTTGAGTTGTATGTTTATTTTGGTGTTGCCCTATGGTGCCTTCTGTGTCGTGCAGATGTGAAGGATTCTTGTTGCAGGGTGTTGCAATACGTTCATGATTCGCTGATAGTGGGTTGCTAGAGTGACAGAAGCTTAAACCCGAGTAAGGGGATTGTTGCATACGGGATAAAGAGGACTTGATGCTTTAATGCTATCGTTGGGTTTTACCTTAATGATGTTTAGTAGTTACGGATTCTTGCTAGAGTTCCAATCATAAGTGCATATGATCCAAGTAGAGAAAGTATGTTAGATTATGCCTCTCCCTCAAATAAAATTGCAATAATGATTTCTGATCTTGTTAACAATTGCCTAGGACAATTCCACACACCGACCCATCGTTATTCCACACTTGCTATTTGTATTATATTGTAATATATTCTAATTTTATGATAGTAACACCTATTTTTATATTTCAGTTCTCCGATATCATGCAAAGCTATTCTCTTCATACCCACAACATAGTTTTATTTCTCGATTCTAGTTGGAAGCAAACGTTCGTCGTATGTAGAGTCGTATCAGTGGAAGATAGGACTTGAGAGAATATTGATCTTACCTTTAGCTCCTTGTGGGTTCTACACTCCATACTTATCACTTCCACCTTTGGAAATTTCTACGATTATTCCTTGCACTTGGGGATTATCAATCTCTTTTCTGGCGCTGTTGTTGGGGAGCAATAGCGTGGGGTTGATATTCTCGTGTGTGCTTGTTTGCTTTCTTCACTAAGTAGATTTTTTTTCCTTTTTTGCTTTCTTTAGTTGTGGGTGAAACAAATAAAAAAATGAAAAATACAAAAAGAATTACTTGCCTATTTTGCCTAAGAAGTTTATCAAAAAGAGAAGTGATTAGTAGGTTGTGCATTGGAGAAGTGAGGGTCGCCCTTGAACACTTGTGTTCATGCTCATGGAAAAAAATGTAGAATTTTTCATGGAAGATTCTCAAGAATAATTATACCCTTGTATATATCCATTGTATTATAAAAATAATGTGCCCAGATTTGCTTTTAGGATGATTAGATTGCTTGTTTGTTATGTGCGGTGCAAAAACAAAAACTTTGACTGTATTGCAGGAATTTATATTTCTTATTGAAATGTCAAAAGTTGATGAAATGTTTACACAATACTACTATATAAATTTTTTCATTTTTCTTAAATTTGCATAATTTTTTGAGTTACAGAAGTATATGAAGTTTCCAGATTGCTACAAAGTGTCCTGTTTTTGACAGATTCTGTTTTCTATGCATTGTTATCCTATTTAGATGAATCTATGGGTTGTATCGGGGGGGTATGAACCATGGTAAAGTTGGACTAAATTAGATATATTGCTAATATGAATTTGGAATGAGTTCACAATAGTACTTAAAGTAGTATTTTGCTTTATTATACTAACGGATCTCACAAGGGTTTTGTTAAGTTTTGTGTGAATGAAGTGTTCGAAGATCAAGGAGGTATCGATATAATAAGAATACGGAGATACAAGAGTTTGATCTTGGGGATGCCCAAGGCACCCCATGTAAATATTTCAAGGTTACTCAAGCATCTAAGCTTGGGGATGCCCCGGAATGCCTCGGTTTTTGTTTTGGTCACATGATATGCGTCTTTAGAGTTTTTCTTTTCATTTATGCACCCTTCTAGTATGAGATAGTCCTTTATTGATTTGTAGAATGCTTCATGCACTTCACCTAAATCTTTTGAGTATGGCTTTGTAGAATGCTCTTTGTGCTTCACTTAAATCTTTTGAGTATGGCTCTATAGAATGCTTTGTTTGCCTCCCTTATATATTTTGAGCTTGGATATTGGTTAATCTATATTAATTGTAGAATGCTCTATGAACTTCACTTATATCTTTTAGAGTTTGAATAAAATTATCATCGGAATTAGGCTTGGTAGAGTATCATTAAAATGTTATGCCTAGCTAAAAAGACATTAAAGAAAAGCGCTTGTTGGGAGACAACCCAATATCTACAACTACTGTTTTTGTTTTTTATAATGATTATGCTACTATAGTAACTATGTTTTATATGTTTTCTTTCAGTAAAGTACCAAGTAAAGCCTTTGGGATGACTCACAAGATGAGTAGAATTGATGTTGAACCAAAAAAGAAACTTTTGACTCCAGTACAGGAATTTTCATTTTTTACTGGAGCATGATAATGATCTGAAATTTCTATACAGTATTAATATATATTAATATAAATTCTTCAGGTTGTCCTAATTTTTTAGAATGTTTCGAGATAGCAAAGTATGGTTACACTATAGATTTTCACAAACTGTTCTGTTTTTGACAGATTTTGTTTTGCATGCATAGTTTGCTTGTTTTAGTGTTTCCATAGCTTATAATTAGCGGTATAAATTATGGTATGATAGAATACAGTAGGTATCATGTGGGAACAATTATGAATCTTGTCTGGACAGTACCTAAGTGAATTATTTATCTTTATTACACTTACCCTTCTCACAAAGTTCCGTTAAGTTTTATGTGATTCAAGTTTTCAAGTTTGGGGTAAGACACCGATTTGAGGAGAACAAGGAGTGAAAAGAACCTAATCTTAGGGATGACGAAGGCACCCCCAAGGTAATATCCATGGAAGACTCAAGCGCCTAAGCTTGGGGGTGCCCCAGAAGGCATCCCCTCTTTCGTCTTCAACATTATCAGTATATCTTACTTAGAGCTATATTTTTATTCGTCACATAATATGTGCTTTGCTTGGATCGTCATTATTTTTTGTCATTTTCTGTTAGTTTTTATTCATAGTCTTGTTTTTCAATAAAAATGTCGGGGGAAGCGACACCTATGGGATCGGAGAGATCCCTTTACGATTCGGCGGGGAAGAAGGCTCGCACAAAGAGCAGAGCAGATGGACAACATGCGGGAATTTACCTAGGTTCGGGCCACAAATGCGTAAAACCCTGCTCCTGCTTGGTTGTATTGGATGGTTTCTAGCTTAGTTTCTGGGAGCACTACAGTACGCAGCTGCTACTCATGCCAAACGGGCTAGGGGAGCTCCAAAACTCTAGGAGTCCAAAAAGGTCAAAAAGTCCTCTACCGTAACGCCCTGTGCCTCCTTTTATACTCTAGAAGGGGTCACCAACAGTGGCATACAATACGTACATGGAGTGTACAGTGCTACAGTGTTATCATATCTAACACTGACAGTGCGAGACAAACGCATTTAATGCTTCGTCTGGTGTCCCTAACCGTCTGCGGGACGGGACAGGAGCCCGTCCCATCGGCACCGCTTAGCCTCTCCATCACCGGCATCTCGACACGTCCCCAGGCGAGGCGACACCTGGCCTCTGCATTGGTGGGGGCTTGCCGAGGCTTCGCCTCTGCGCTGGCAGGATGCCGGGGTCTTGCCGGGGGCATTTCTTGCCAGGGCTCCATAGGCCATCCCGGCAAGATCTTGTCGGGGTCCCAGCCTTCGGTCTTTGGTCTGTTGACTTGAATGCCTTCTCGATGTTGTTGTATTTTTTCTTAGTTGCTCCTTGGCAGGCCTTGCCTCCGGTATGGATATGACTGTTCATGCACAAGTACGGGGTACTAAAAATCCCATACTGTAGTACACCGACAGGAGCCCCCGGGCCTGGGTCATACACAGTGCGAGGCATTGGAGTGCTAGGCCCAAACAGTGCACGAGCACGCGTGGCAAGGATTAACTGTTGTTGCAACCATTCTGCTTACTGCATCTTCCCACGATGCACATTAAGTGTGCGATGTGGGGGTACGTGCATGGAACGGTAATAATTATTTGCGCGCCTTATGCATAGTGGATAGCCAGCAACGGGCGCCCGTGACATAAAGTCCTGGTTGTGGCAGAAACTTTAGCGCCATGGATTGGAGCAACGGGGCGGTTGCTTTTCGCCCCGTGATCGTGGGCGATGCTATTGGAGGAGGTGGGCGGTGACCCTTGGAGCGGGGGAGAGCCAGCCCCTGCGCTCCCCCTCATGCGTCCACCTCAGTTGTTGCGAAGAGAGCTCAAGTGGTGCCGAAAGCTCATCCTTGAGTGGAAGCGACAAGGAGGACGGTGTCGGTGAAAGCGACGATGAGTCTCAGCTCCAGGCCATCAAGTCAGAATACGACGACCTAAGGTATGACTGATTGGCGGCCGCACCATCATTGTCAGCCTCACGCCTCTCCTCCTCCCGGTAGGACGATCTTGCCGGGGGTCCTTGTCCCGGGCGCTGCCTCTTCTTCCAGCTGGATCTTCCGACAGGCCCGTGGACTTTGGCTTCTGGGCCTCCCCTTCTCGTCCGCATAGTGCTGGTCTTCTCCTCTGCGCAATGCTGGCCCTCTCCTCCACACAATGCTGGTCCAAGAGGGGCCAGGCTCTCGTCGAAGGCCCCTTGCCATAATTTTCTTCTTGTAGTCTGCCTCGTCTTTCCATATTTTTCTTCTTGTAATCTCCCCTAGGGGAGAAAGTCAAATAAATATGTACTTAGGAAGAAGCGACATCTCAAGTAAATTTCACCCTATTTGAAAGATTGTATACTATTCTCCTTGTCAGATTCCTCTTGGCATGGTTTTTTCCCTATGATTTTTTGGAAAAAACCTTGTCGGCATGTGCAGCCCTACCACGAGCGCTTTGAGGACCGAGTCCTTAGCAGCCTTCTGGCGGTGCCACTACTAGCAAGATACCTCGACATTCTTGGCATAGCCTCTTAAGCTGTTGAGCGGACTAGAAACAGAGTAAGGGCGCGATCGCAACCACTTGAGCCGTTGAGCGGACTCGAAACGGAACATGGGTGTGAGTACATCCACTTAAGCCGTTGAGCGGACTCACGACAAGGTTCCTTAGCGTGCAGGCTTTCCATACAAAAGTCAGAATCGCCCAAGGAAAATAACTTCATAGTAAGAGTTCACTTAGGGTTTTGCAACTTAGATTTTCGTTGCCGTACTCCTTGCGTCAAGATATTTTCCTCGAACGTCGCTCGTCGGTATCCATACCACCGTTGCCCCCTCGGCAAAGCTGCACGTGAGGTAACCTTCTATCCTTTTGAGGAAAAGAAAGAAGAGAAAATAGGAATATGGAACCTTGGCGGTCAGTTAGCTCTTGACAGGAGTAAGCGCAATACAATATCTCAAACAAACATGTATATAACTAAACATGAGAATCAACAAGATTTGTAGAACACTTAGCTTTATTTTACTATGCGCAGGGTCTACGCCTGGCTTTGTACAAAGGATTACATGCTTCGGCGGCAGTACTACGTACAAAAGGTGGTTGCCGGCAGGCCAAGTAACCGTGCCTAATGGGTTGAACTTACGAAGATGTTCGATATTCCAGGAGTTGCTCACTGGGATGTCATCTTCGGTCTCCAGACGGACTACGCCAGGCCCAGTGACTCACACTACCCGATAAGGGCCTTCCCACTTTGGCGTCGACTTGTTTGAATTCTTGGCGGACTGAACTCATCGAAGAACAAGGTCTCCTTCCTCAACACTTTGGGCATGACCCTTGCAACTATGATAGCGGCACAAAGCTTGCTGGTAGCACGCAGCTCGCACAGCAGTCTGAAGACGATCTTCCTCAAGGAGCATCGCGTCATCTTGCCGCAACTTCTCTTTCTCAAGCTCATCATAAGCGAGCACTCGAGGTGACCCATATGTGAGTTCCGTGGGAAGAACTACTTCCGCCCCATATACAAGGGAGAAGGGTGTCTGGCTAATAGCTTGATTTGTAGTCGTTCTGATTGACCAAAGAACCACCGGCAACTCATCAATCCAGCGCCTTCCGCACTTGCGCAGCTTGTCGAAAGTTCTTGTCTTGAGGCCTCGCAGCACTTCAGCATTAGCCCTTTCTGCCTGGCTGTTGTGGGCAACAGAAGCAAAACAGATTTGCTACCAAGGTCTTGGACAGACTACATGAAGGTGCGGCTCTTGAACTGTGTGCCCTTGTCAGTGATGACCCTATTAGGAACACTAAAGCGGCAGACCAGTCCTTTGAAGAACTTGATGGCTGACTGTGTTGTCACCTTTCTCACTGCTTCCACTTCTGGCCACTTTGTGAACTTGTCGATTGCAACGTACAAGTAGTCAAAGCCCCCGGTAGCACAGGGAAAGGGGCCCAAGAGGTCGAGCCCCAAGACCGAAAATGGCCAAGAGAGAGGGATTGTTTGAAGAGCTTGATCTGGTTGATGCATTTTCTTCGAATGAAACTGGCATGCTTCATACTTGGTTACTAGCGCAGTTGCATCCTGGAGGGTAGTGGGCCAAAAGAAACCTTACCGGAATACCTTACCGGCAAGCGCTCTCGATCCTATGGGGGAGCCACATATGCCTCCATGTATCTCTACCAACAGCTCCAGTCCATCTTCCTGAGAAATGCACTTGAGTTTCACACCGTTCGGACTATTTTTTTATAGGACGTTGTCCACAAATTAGTACATATTAGACCGTCGAGCTACTTTCTTAGCTTCTTCTTGTTCCTCAGGGAGTTCTCCTGTTTGAAAGAAATGGACAATGCGATGTGCCCATGCTGGAGCCTGGGGCTCGACAACAAGTACTAAAGGCATATCCTCTGCAGGGGAAGCATTTGTCTCAATGGCAAGGGCTCGAGGTCCTACCGAAGCCTATTCCCCCCGGCAAGTCTGGCAGGAGTGTGTGCTTCCACGGCAAGAGCCTGAGCCTCTGCCGGAGCGCGACGCTCACCGACAAGCCTGACATTGTCCCTGACAACTTCCTCGTCGACGGCTTCTGGGAGCTCTGCCGGGAAATACTTGCCAGAACTCAACTTTCTTCTTTTCTCTTGTCCAGTTGATGGTGTCACGGATGGTTGAGTCAGTCGAAGCACAAAAGTTCCTGGTTCCACAGGCAACTTAAGGGCAACACACTTTGACAGGCCATCAGCAACACTGTTCTCTACACGTGGAACGTGCTCCATTTGTAGTCCGTCAAAATGTTCTTCCAACTTCCTCACTTCATCTACATAAGCTTCCATCAATGGACTCTAATAATCCTCAGTCACCTGCCTGACAACAAGTTGAGAATCACCCCTGACAATAAGTTTCTTAATCCCAAGGTCTGCTACGATCCTGACACCGACAAGCAGCCCTTCGTATTCTGCAGTATTGTTCATCGACCTCTCCCGAGGAAGTGCATATGAACCACATATTTGAGGTGCTGTCTGGTGGGTGCGACAAGAAGCAGCCCAACACCGGCGCCTTGCAGTGAGAAAGCCCCATCAAAATACATGATCCACTCTTTGTTCGTTTCCTTACCGGGGAGAGTTTACTCTGGAACTTCTTCATCTGGCGTTGGGGTCCATTCCGCAATGAACACCGCCAAGGCTCTGCTCTGGATGGTCGAAGTGCTTTCAAACTTTAGACCAAAGCTTTACAGTTCCAAAGCCCACTCCACAATCCTGCCGGTAGCATCAGGGTTCAGCAAAATCCACTGTAACATGAAGCGAGTGATGACGCTGATCTCATATGCCTGGAAGTAATGGCGCATCTTCCTCGAGGCCATAAGGAGGCCGAAGAGCAACTTCTGCATGCCAGAATATCTTGACCTAGCCCCCTACAAAAGGGAGCTGACAAAATAGACTGGGCGCTGCACCATCTTGTTCTTCTGAATTGTTTCATTCGACCGTGCAGATCCTGCTTTGTCGGCACGAGACTTTGCCAGGGAAAATTTTGGCTTGTCGCTTGGCGTTCCTACCGCTGTCGTTGCTTCTTCATCAACTTCTCTTTCAGCCACTAACGCATCACTCACCACTTGATTTGTTGCCGCTCGATATAGCAGCAACGGCTGTTGTGCTTTTGGCACGACTAGGACTGGCAGAGAGGAGAGGTACTTCTTCAAATCCTGCTACGCTGCCTCCACTTCCGGAGTCCATTTCATCGGACCCGTCTTCTTCAAGATTTTGAAAAAGGGAAGGGCGCACTCAGCAGATTTTGAAATGAACCTACTCAGAGCGGCAACACAGCCGGTGAGACGACGCACATCCTTGACACGTCTTGGTGCTTCAATTTGCTCGATTGCCTCGATCTTGTTAGTATTTGCTTCAATTCCACGTTGAGATACAATAACCCGAGAAGCTTGCCGGATGGGACACCAAACACACACTTCTTAGGATTGAGCTTCAAGTTGATCTTGCGCAGATTTCCAAATGTTTCTTCAAGGCCTAATATGAGCATAGCATTGTCATTGGTTTTGACCAGTATGTCATCCATATAAGCCTCCATATTGCTATGTAGCTGGGGCTCAAAACACTTCTGGACTGCTCTTGCAAATGTAGAACCAGCACTCTTCAACCCGAAAGGCATACGCAAAAAGCAATGCGTACCACATGGGGTGATAAATACGGTCTTCTGTTCGTCTTCCTTGGCTACGAAAATCTTATGATAACCTGAATAGGCGTCAAGGAAAGACAACAAGTTGCAGCCGACAGTGGAGTCCACAATCTGGTCGATGCGTGGCAAGGGAAAAGGATCTTTGGGGCAAGCTCTATTAACATATGTGAAGTCAATACATAGCCTCCATTTCCCATTCTCCTTGCGCACTACAACTGGATTGGCCAACCATGTTGGATGAAGTACTCCTCTGATCAAGCCAGTCGCTTCTAATTTCTTGATTTCTTCGGCAATAAACTCTTGCCGCTCCAAAGCCTGCTTCCTGACCTTCTGCTTGACGAGACGCACGTGTGGACAGACGACAAGGTGGTGCTCAATCACCTTCGTGGGAACACCGGGGATATCAGATGGTTGCCATGCAAACAAATCGACATTCGCCCGCAGGAAGGCAATGAGCACGCTTTCCTATTTGTCGTCAAGGGTGGAACTTATGGTGAAAGTCCCTCCTGTATCCTCCTCCTTGGCGGGCACCTTCTTAGTCTCTGGTGGAGCTGCCTTGGACTTCTTGCTCTTGCCGGTGGAACTCTTTGGCACATCGTCAACGGGACCTCAGCACTCCGAGGAGGTTCGCTTGCCGGAATGTGTGCCAGAGGTCTTGCCGGGCTTCTTACTCCCGGGAGTGTCAGTGGCAGGAGCAAGTGCCTTGGCGGCAGATGCTGCAACCGCCTCCCGATAGAGCTGATCGGCGCAGACAAGCGCGTCCTTCTTGCCGGACTTGGCAGTGATGATGCCCATCGGCCTGGGCATCTTTAATACATTGTAGGCATAGTGCGATGCCGCCATGAACTTGGCCAACGCTGGACGGCCAAGGATCCCATTGTAGGGCAACGAAATCTTGGCGACATTGAAAACGACCTTCTCTGTCCTGAAGTTCAGATCGCTGCCAAATGTTACCGAAAGCGTGATCTTTCCCTTGGGTTGGCTCCTTCCTAGATTGAACCCCTGAAACGAGCTCGTTTCCTCGAGATCTCCATCAGGAATTTGCAATTTCTTGATCACCTCGGGCGAGATCAAGTTCAAGCCCCCCCCCCCCCGTCAACTAACATTTTCGTCACCTTGAGGTTGCGAATCGTTGGTGAGGCCAACAACGGCAAACACCCGACCATAGTTACACGATCAGGGTTATCCTCAACATTGAAAATGATAGGCGTGTTGGACCATTTCAAAGGCTTCCAGACGCCGACAAATGGCTTAGTCGCATTAACCTCACGTGCCCACTGTTTAAGTTGGCGGTGGGAAGAATGCAACGAGGCACCTCCGCCAACGCACATGGCGTCTGTACCTCTCTGGAATTCTTGCTCATTGGACTCGTCGTCCTCTTTAACGTCATCATCATCATCTTCTTGCTTGTCGCGGCCGCGAGCGGGCTAGTCCTTCTGTGGTTTGGCCTTCCCGCTATGACCTCCTCGGCCATCGCGCTTCTTGCCGGATCCCTCCGCACCATCCTAGCCCTTCTCCTTGTCTCGCCTCTCTTACTCGGCTTTTTTCTTCTCGACAATCTGCTCAACTTGCCGACAGTCTTGGAGATCGTGGCCTTTGGTGCGATGGATCTTGCAGTATTGCTTGACAGAGCCTTCCGGCTTGTCGACAACCGCCAAAGCCTGACAGGAGACGCACCCGGCAACATCCTTACCGGGGTCATCAGCATTGGCCTTCTTCACGGTGTCGGGGTTGCCGGATCCCTCGACGGCAAGCACGGCCTTGCCCTTGTGCTTCTTGTTATGTCGTCAGACCTTCTTCACTGGGGCGGCGATGTCCTCATCCTCAGAGTCGACCCCTCCGCCAGCGTCTTCACCAGGGAGCCTCCTCCCTTCTTCAGCTCGAGCGCATTTATCTGCCAGAGCATAAAGCTCGGCAACATCCCTGACCTTGTTCATCGCCGGCTCTTCTCGCATCCTACGGTTGCGCATGTTCTGATGGAACGCGTTGATCACAGCGGCAAGATGAATGTCTGGTACGTTGTGGTGTATGCGGCTGAACCTCTGGATGCACTTGAGCAAAGTCTCGCCCTCCTTCTGGAGGATGATATGTAAATCACTTTTTGACTAGGAGCTTGATGACCTCCGGTGAAGGCGCCAACAAACTCATGGCACAGATCTTCCCATGAAGAAATGGATCCTTTAGGAAAGTGCATCAACCACGACCTAATGTTGGGCTTAAGCACCAACAGGAAGTAGTTGGCGAGTATCTTGTCGTCGCGAGCCCGACAGCTTGCACCGCAATGGTGTAGATGCTCAAGAACTCTGACGGGTGAGTCTTGTTGTCGTATTTCTCCGGGACCTCTGGCTTGAACGTGCAGGAATTGGGCCACTGGACTTGTCGCAGCTCATGGGTAAACACTGGACAACCCACCTCATAAGGTAGGATGACAGGATACCCTGGCGCAGATTTGTCTACAGCGGGTCCCTCACGCTTTTCAAATTGATGGCGTGCTTCCTGCTGTTGCTTTGATTGTGGTTCGAGCATCTTCTTTGATTTGTTCCCGAAGAACTTGACGCTGACCGCGGCGAGTTCGTGGATCATATGACACCGTCGAGTAACCATCGTAAGCGTCGGTCCATCGAGTCGGTGATCGGTGTTGTTGCTATGGAGGAGAGTGCACTGTGGTCGCACCACCTCCGGGCTCCGGCCTTCTCACCACTGACGTGAGCCAGCTCGGTGGACCGAAACTTGTTAGCAAGGCTGAGGAGGCTCTGAATGATGGCTCTCCATTCGTCGAACTTCTCCACGGCAGGAGGGAAGTTCAGGACTAGCTATGCTCGTGCCATTGCTTCTTCCGACATAGTCGGCAGCGAACGACGCGAGGAACGCAAGGTGCTCCGACTCCTAACCGTGTCAAAAGGAGCTTTGTTGCGGTCCCGTGATTGCACGCCACTCCCACTAGCATGGTGGCGCACATGCTGGTCCCGTACATCTTGGGAGTGATGCGCATGAGCTTTTCTATGGGGATGATGAGAACTACCGACCCCGCGGCGCTGCTCTTCGCGCGCGTCCTGGGAAGGTCGCGGCGTACGCGCCAGCATAGTTGCCTTGGAAGGTGCCCTTCCATCCCCAGAGTTTACCGTACCGCCCACAGGAGGTACAGCTCCATCCTGAGACCAAGTGGAGCGGGCATTTCCGTTGCCGCCGTGAGCGTCTCCACGGCGGGCATCACCGCTTGCTTGGCCTTGATCATCGGAGTGAAGCATGGGCGAAGGGTCTCTACTCCCTCCGTCCATGCCCACTCCGTCGCCCTCCTGGGCGGCTACGGGCGTGGCAGACATGGAGGGTTCCACCGCCGTGAAACCTTTCTTCTTAGGAGCCATGGCGATGACGATTATGATGAAGGAACTAACGGGCTAGTCACAAGATCAGGTTCACGCAACCAATCCCCTACCTGGCGTGCCAAAGATGTCAGGGGAAACGACACCTATGGGATCGGAGATACCCCTTTACGGTTCGGCGGGGAAGAAGGCTCGCACAAAGAGCAGATCAAATGGCTAGCGCGCGGGAATTTACCTAGGTTCGGGCGGCAAAGATGCATAAACCCCTACTCCTTCTTGGTTGTATTGGATGGATTCTATCTTAGGTTCTGGGAGCGCTACAGTACACAACTACTACTCATGCAGAACGAGCTAGGGGAGCTCCAAAAGTCTAGGAGTCCAGAAAGGCCGAAAACTCCTCTACCATAACACCCTTGGCCTCCTTTTATACTCTCAAAGGGGTCGCCAACAGTGGCGTAAAGTACGTACACGGGGTATACAGTGCTACAGTGTTATCATACCTAACACTGACGGTGCAAGATAAACACATTTAATGCTCTGTCAGGTGTCCCTGGCCGTCTGCGGGACGGGACAGGAGCCCGTCCCATCGGCATCGCTTAGCCTCTCCATCGCCGGCGTCTCGACATGTGCCTAGGCGAGGTGACACCTGGCCTCTACGCTGGCGGGGGTTTGCTGGGGCTTCATCTTGGTGGGGCGTCGCCTTTGTGCTGGCAGGCTGGCGGGGCCTTTCCACATGCACTTCTTGCCGGGGCTCTGTAGGCCATCCCGACAAGATCTTGCCTAGGGTCCCAGCCTTCGGTCTTTGGTTTGTCGACTTGAATGCTGATACGTCTCCAACGTATCTATAATTTTTGATTGTTCCATGCTATTATACTATATGTTTTGGATGTTTTATATGCATTAATATGCTATTTTATATTATTTTTGGGACTAACCTATTAATCTAGAGCCTAGTGCCAGTTTCTATTTTTTCCTTGTTTTTGAGTTTTGTAGATAAGGAATATTAAACGGAGTCCAAACGGAATAAAACCTTCGGTAGCAATTTTTCTGGAAAAAGAGGAATATACGAGACTTGAGAACCAAGGCAGAGGAGCCACCGTGGGGCCACAAGCCCTAGGGGCGCAGCCAGGGGGTAGGCCGTGCCGGGCAGGCTTGTGGGCCCACGGTAGCTCCCCTAACCCTAATCTTCGTCCTATAAATTCCCATATATTCCATCATTATCAAAGAGATCCACGAAAACACTTTTCTGCCACTAGAAGCCTCCATTCCCGAGAGATCCAATCTTGGAGCCTTTTCCGGTAATCTGCCGAAGGGGGATTCGATCACGGAGGGCATCTACATTAACTCCAGTGCCCCTCCGATGATGCATGAGTAGTTTACCACAGACCTATGGGTCCATAGCTACTAGCTAGATGGCTTCTTCTCTCTCTTTGCTTGTCAATACCATGTTATTCATGATCTTCATGGAGATCTATCTGATGTAATACTCTTTTGCGGTGTGTTTGTCGAGATTCGATGAATTGTGGGTTTATGTTCAGATTATCCATGAATATTATTTGAGTCTTTCCTGAATTCTT
Organism: Hordeum marinum; assembly: GCA_022496015.1. Classification (NCBI taxonomy): domain Eukaryota; kingdom Viridiplantae; phylum Streptophyta; class Magnoliopsida; order Poales; family Poaceae; genus Hordeum; species Hordeum marinum. The sequence goes on from CM039675.1 coordinate 341,972,985, forward strand.
TTATGCATGATTTCATATCTTTGCAAGTCTCTTCGAGTTATTGGTTTGGTTTGGCCAACTAGATTGGTAATTCTTCCAATAGGAGAATCGCTTAGTTTTGGATTCAATCTTGCGGTGTCCTCACCCAGTGAAAAAGTAGGGGTAGCGAGGCACGTATTGTATTGTTGCCATCAAGGGTAAAAAGATGGGGGTTTCATCTACTGCTAGAGTTTATCCCTCTACATCATGTCATCTTACTTAATGCGTTACTCTGTTCTTCATGAACTTAATACTCTAGATGCAGGCAGGAGTCGGTCGATGTGTGGAGTAATAGTAGTAGATGCAGAATCGTTTTTGTCTACTTGTCACGGACATGATGCCTATATGCATAATCATTGCCTTGGATATCTTCATAATTATTCGCTTTTCTAACAATTGCTCGACGGTAATTTGTTCACCCACCGTAATACTTTCCATCATGAGAGAAGCCATCTAGTGAAACCTATGGCCCCCGGGTCTATTTTCCATATTATACTTTCAGATCTAAAACCAAAAATACCAAAAATACTTGCTGCCCTATTTTTACTTTTACTTTTACTTTCCGTTCAAGCATCCTATTATATCTATCTCTATTAGATCTCATCCTAGCAAGTAACCATGAAGGGATTGACAACCCCTTTATAGCGTTGAGTGCAAGAGTTTGATTCTTTGTGCAGGTACATCTGTTGATGACTCGCTTGTATCTCCTACTGTATTGATACCATGGTTCTCAAAAACTGAGGGAAATACTTATCTACATTCCTACATCAAACCGTTCCTCTTCACGGGAAACCAACGCATGCTCGAGAAGTAGCAAATGCCCTCTCGATGTTGCTGTATTTTGTTCTTAGTTTCTCCCTGGCAGGCCTTGCCGCTGGTATGTCTATGACTGTCCGTGCACAAGTACGGGGTACTAAATAGCCCATACTTTAGTACACCAACAAAAAAGTTCCAAGAATTGCCTTCGGATGCTTGCATTGCATGTTTGATGTGTGCTGTGTAAAAAACAGAAACTTTTGATGTATTGTTCGAATTTTCATATTTCACTGGAACGTAAAAACTTTATGAAATTTTAAACAGTATTTTCATATAAATTATTTAGCATTTCCTAAATTTTCATAATTTTGAGAGTTAGAGAAGTACAGTGGTTTAATAAATTGCTACAGACTGTTATGTCTAGATAAATCGTTGTCATAGTTTTGTTTTCTACTTGTCCTATAGTTTCCATAGCCTATATTGGTAGATATAAATTGTGAAAATGATAGTATATAGTACCTAATGTTTCAAAATTATTGTGCAACTTGTCTTGGCAGTACATGCAGTGTTGATTTGTTCTTATGTGTACTAACCTATCTCACGAGTTCTTTTTGAGTTTTGTATGGATGAAGTTTTTGAGAATAGGTGAAACCGGGATATAAGAGGATTGAACAAGATACAAAAGCTCAAGATTGGGGATGCCCAAGGCACACCAAGTAAATATTTCAAGAACTCTCAAGCATCTAATCTTGGGGATGCTACGCATCCCACCTCTCTTCGTCAACTATCGGTTAGCCTATGTTGAGCCTAATTTTTATTCTTTCACACGATGCGTCCTATTCTTGGAGTGCTGTTTTTATTTTGCTTGCTATTTAAATAAAATACTCAGATCTTAAAATCTTTATTGAGAGAGAGAGAGAGAGCAAGAGTCCTCACATAGCTACTTAATTGTTTGACTACTCATTGATCTTCACTTATATGTTTTGGAGTAGTTTTGTCATTTACTCTCGTGCTTCAATTATATACTATGAGTAAATGGTTGAATGAATTGAATATCATAAGTCTGGAATTACATATGTTTTATATGCTTATCCGATGGGGAGTAATGACTTCACATATAAGAAGTATAGGTTGTAAAATTTATTAAAAGTTAGCAAACACCGCATTGGTCACTTGAACAATTCATGAAAGAATATTGAAGGAAGAGAGATTTCACATATAAATATACTATCTTGGACATCTTCTATGATTGTGAATACCCATTAATTATTTTCAAACTTTAGCAAATTAGTTGAAGTTGGACAAGGAAGACAACGTAATGAGTTATGCTTGGGTATATTTGTATAGAAGTTATATTGTTATGGATCCTCCAACATGTGGTGCTTGCTTAGGATCTTTTGCTAGCCTAAAATTTGTACTAAGTAGAGATACTACTTGTGCATCCAAAACCCTTAAACCTAGTTTCTTGCCATGAGTGTCCACCATATCTACCTATGGATTGAATAAGATCCTTCAAGTAAGTTATCATCGGTGCAAAAAGCAATAAAAATTGCTCCTAAATACATATATGATCGTTTATTGTAAGGAAAATAAGCGTTGTACGAACTTGTTATGGTAAAGAAATAAAAGCGGCGGAAGGCATAATAAAGGTTGCTATCACAAAGGGAAATACAATGTGATGTTCCTTTACATTAAGGGTTTGCACATCCAAAATTAAAAAGCACATGACGACCTCTGCTTCCCTCTGTGAAGGGCCTATCTTTTACTTTCTAGTACTTACCTTTATTGAAGAGTCATGGTGATCTTCACCACTTCCTATATTTTTCATTTTTCTCTTGGCAAGCATCATGTGTTGGGGGATGATCTGGACATATATATCCACACAAATATATTTGATCATTAATTATTATTGTTGACAATTATCTATATGATAAATAAGTTGCGAGGCGAAACATTAAGCCCCTATCTTTCTCTGTGTTCGATGGATGCTATTGTTCTAAATATATTCTTTGAGTGTCAATAATCATGGAAGACTATATGATAGTTTAGTATGTAGAATTTGATAAATCAAAGTTCTTACATAGACCTTCCTGAAAATAAGTTGAATTTCAATTGTTCGATGACTAGGAATATGGTTTGTTAGTTTTCAAGAAACTTTCTGGTCTATACTTTAACATGTGAATAGCTTTCTACTTGATCATGAGAAGTTTTATGAGATGAGCTACTGTTTATGATATATAATGATGCTATAAAAAGTGTTTGGAACTATCATTGATCAAATTTATGCACTATGCGAGCATTCACACTTCATAAATTATTTCTTTTATCATTTACCTACTCGAGGACGAGCAGGAATTAAGCTTGGGGATGCTAATACGTCTCCAACATATCTACAATTTATGAAGTATTCCTGCCATGTTTACAATAATTCTATATGATTTTGGTATGATTTTATTAGAACTAACCCGGACTGATGCTGTTTTCAGCAGAACTACCATGGTGTCATTTTTTGTGCAGAAATAAAACTTCTCGAAATGGGCTGAAAAATTATGGAGAATATTTTTGGAAAATATAAAAAATACTTGAGCAAAAAGTTGTCGGAGAGGAGGCCCAAGGAGGCCACAAGCCACTAGGGCGCGCCCCTGGCTTGTGGGCCACTCGGGAGTCCCCTTGACGTGATTCCAATGCCAAGTACTCCTATAAATCTAGAAACCTCCGAAAAGAGACCTAGATCACAAGTTTTGCCGCCGCAAGTCTCTGTAGCCACAAAAAATAAATCTTGGCCCTCTTCGATACCCTGCCGGAGGGTTCACCATCACCGGAGACCATGGAGGAGCAAGATGGAGGGGCCATCATCACCATGGAGGCCAAGGACCAGAGGGAGAACCTCTCCCCACATAGGGAAGGACAGGGAGGAGGAAACACAAGGGGGAGACCCTATGCCCCTCTCTCTCGATGGCCCGTATTACCATTGGGGGAACCATCACCACGGTGATCGTCTTCATCAACATCACCTTCTTCATCACCGTCCTCATATCTTTTCAGCGGTCCACTCTCCCGCATCCCGCTGTAATCCCCTACTTGAACATGGTGCTTTATTCCACATATTATGATCCAATGAAGTGTTGCCATCCTATGATATTTTGAGTAGATTTCTTTTGTCTTATGGGTTGATTGATGACCTAGATTGGTTTGAGTTGTAGGTTTATTTTGGTGTTGTCCTACGATGCCTTCCGTGCCACGGACTCGTGAAGGACTTCCGTTGTAGGGTGTTGCAATACGTTCATGATTCGCTTATAGTGGGTTGCTAGAGAGACAAGAGCATAAACCCGAGTAAGGGGGTTGTTGCGTATGGGATAAAGAGGACTTGATGCTTTAATTCTATGGTTGGGTTTAACTTTAATGATCTTTAGTAGTTGCGGATGCTTGCTAGAGTTCCAATCATAAGTGCATATGATCCAAGTAGAGAAAGTATGTTAGCTTATGCCTCTCCCTCATATAAGATTGCAATAATGATTTTCAATTTTGTTAACAATTGCCTAGGACAATTCGGCACGCCAACCCATCATTATTCCACACTTGCTATTTGTAATATATTGTAATATATTCTAACTTTATGATAACAACACCTATTTTTTATATTTTAGTTACCCGATATCAAGCAAACATATTCTCTTCATACCCACGACGTAGTTTTTTTTTCTTGTTTCTAGTTGGAAGCAAACGTTCGGCGTACGTAGAGTCGTATCAGTGGCAGATGGGACTTGAGAGAATATTGATCTTACCTTTAGCTCCTTTGGATTCGACACTCCATACTTATCACTTCCACCTTTGGAAATTGCTACGATGATTCCTTGCACCTTGGGATTATCAAGGGGACACAGCCTCATGGATGTTCTTGGACCCTATTTGTAACTGGGAGGTTAAGTGGAGTTAGGGGTCGGCGACACTAGTTTTCTTGTAACGTCACGTAATGCTTAGTAAGATGAATTTCATTATTTAAAGTAGATGTTTGCGTGTGATCATTTAACGTTTGAATAAATGTACAGTTGGACGGAGCATGTATGAGGAGTAAGCCGACATCGAGTCTTGGTGGTTTTGTTTGGTCCATACAGATTTGGATGTGGGAGCGTATCCCTGTAGGCCGTAATGTCACCATTGCTCCGGATGGCTCCGGATGAACCTTGGGAGTTGCCTTTTGACAGGGATGAGGAGCGGTACCCCACTATCGCACACTCATGGGCTAATGTGCAAGTGTATTGTGTCGCGGCCATGGGGTGGTACAAGGCATACGTAAGCGAGCTTGACATGCTGACTTATAATCAGGTAATTATCCAGATGCTTTGCCATTCTTGTGTTTTTTTGCACGAGCAAGTGAAACATTCTGATGTGGGTCAATTGGAGGCCATACATGGTACTTAGGCAGTTCCCTTTAAGCAATATGTGCATTCGTGACCAATATCTATGGCGTGTGCGGTGCCCCATGATATGCTTTTCTGTGGTCGTGTGGCATCTTCCACATCGTGTTTCAAAGCAATTTGGAGTACAACAACGCACCTCGCCGGAATACATTGAGATAACTGTGCTGCTACATAGGTGAGAGTTTTTGCTAACACATGTTTATCAATGTCAAACACAAAAAATTGCAATTGATGTATTCTTGTCATGCTTTGTAGGACGAGCCGACAAAACAACAAGAATGTCAAGAATTGGGAGGATCACCACCTTATGCGAGTGGACATGTGGAATGCCCAGAGGAATGCTCGAATTGAAAATGATCACACACCCGACAACGACGAGGAGGCATATTTAAGGCATTTGGAGTGGCTTCAAAGAGTATATAGTTATCCACAGGGGTTTGTGGACTCATGTCGATTGCTTCGACCTAATGCCAAGTGAGGCTGCTGATGGTGCATTCAACAACTCTATTAGGAAAACCATTGGAGCGCACTTAGATTATGGCCCTCTGCATGACCGAGTGGTATGTCTCTTTTCATTCTAATGAACATTTGTCATTTATTCGTGAGTGATGTGGCACATATGTTTTATTCAGGGCACTGAGCTATGGAGATGTATCAATGACACTAATGTGGTGCTTGGTTGTGCCCCTGGTTCACAAATAGACGGACTTGTTAGGAGTACTCTGCAGGTTAGATGCCTGGTTGTGGTACATTCTTTATTTGTGAGTCATGTGGCATATTAACATGTCAATGTCTTTCCTTGTGCAGATGATCGTGAATCATTGTTGCACCCTAGCTGCTTTACTTTCTTGCCATGGTGGTTCATCCATGAATGTGTGGGCACATGCTTAGTATACAATGGATGTGCTTTCTTCGGCTCGTGCATCTTCGAGTCGAGCTCGTGCATCTTCGAGTCGAGCTCGTGATTCTTTGACTCGAGCTCGTGCTTCTTAGAGTCGAGCACAGATTGAGGAAGAGGAAGAGGAAGAGGAGACAAACGAAGAAATGGATCCGGGCTACATTAAGCTCGATGCTTCACAAATGGAAGATGCTCTGTAGCCAACTCAACCTTCTCAGCCATCACAACGAGCATGGCGAGCTAGTTCACAAGCCACCCGACGTCCAATATGGCAGAGCACTCCAGAGGTCTACATCAGCAAGGGGAAGCTCGCTGCAAAATGAAGGAGGAAGTGAAGTGATGTATGCTTTATGTAGATAAGCTTTATGACAGGTGAACTTGTCAAGTAGCTCTATGTCTGATGAACTTGTCATGTATGAACTTGTCATGTTTCTTATGAACTTGTTATGTTTCTTGTGAACTTGTTATGTTTCTTGTGAACTTGTTATGTTTTAAAATTATGGTGTCAACATATGCTATATGTGAAATTGTTTTTTGTCAAAACATATCTTGTGAAATTGTTATGTTTAAAATGTTATGTTTCATGTGTATTCTTTAGGTTACCAAGTATGTCAGAAACGCAAGGCTGTTTGGCATTTCAATGTGGAGAAGAAACGTCGGGCTACCTTGGCATTGGGAGGCCACGTGGAAATGTTCTCCCGTCATCGCTATCGCAAGTTCTGTCTGACAGGAATGCCAAGGCGACATTTGGCGTTTCTATATGGACTGGAAACGCTAGCGTCATTGGCGTTGTGGGAACACATGGAAACGCCATCAGGTTTGGAGTTTCATGCAGAACAGGCTATCCACCAAATACTCTCTTAAGATCTTTTGCGTTTTCTACAGAATAGAAATTGCACAACACATAGGAAAAAATGAAATACACACAACATAATGAAGTTCATACAAATTAAGAGTGCACATAGAGGAGTACACATAATGGAGTTCGTAGCAATCAAGAGTACACATAGATGAGTTCACATAATGGAGTTCAAAGCTCATAATCTAGGTGAGAAGTGCATGAAGAGAACCGTCGTAATCATGTGCGAGCATGGCCAGTGGTACTTACTAGGACGCTCACAAGTGCAATGCAGTGTTCAAAGAGCCACCTTTAAAGAGCGACCCCCATATGATTGTCCATCTCTCGTTGTCCCACCTGGCTCATCAACTTGGTATTTCATTTCAACATTATCGAAACAAGTGGCTCGTTGGTTAGATGACTTGTCTTTTTGAAACTCTAGCCACTTGACAACCTTCTTCGGATAAATCTCATTGGAAGGCTTCTCACTATCACCAATCAACTTGTCGATTTCATCAGAGTGCTTCAGAACATACCCATTTAGCTTGTAAAAATTATATTGCACTATTGTCGTCACCGGCAACTGACGGGCACCCTTCAGGACAAAGTAGAAGCACTCAACAAGATTGCTTGTCATGTCACCATATCTCATGCCTCCTTCATCACATGCCCGTGACCACTTGTGTCTCTCATCAATATTCCTTTGTAGGAAATATGTAACATCCCAAAATTCCATTTTGGAATGTTATGAAATATAGCTATGCATCATCATCACATTGTTTGAATGAATATAATGGTTGAAGTATTTCTGAAAGGCCACTTTCATCTTTCCCTTTTCTTGTTTCACCTATTTGAAAACCTCTGGAAAAGTTCAAAGAAAAGAGGGGAGTAACATGACACTCCACACCAGGGGCATCTTGGTGAAATATTTGAACAATAAAACCAGGGGCTATTTGAAAAAAATTTATTGCAAAACGATTTAAAATCAAATAAGCAATTTCTGAAGAAAAAAAATTCAAAGTATTCAATATGACACAGGAAAAATGTTCATTGAATAGCATTAATTCTCCTGATCATTTTGCTATATATATTTCCTATATTTCGAAATGCTTTGAATACTTTTAAAAGAGTTTTACTGCTCTGGAAATAGAAAGGAAACGTTTTAAATAAAAACGGGCCGGCCCATAGCCTTTAAGTCCCGAAACCGCTCCGAGCCGACCGACCGACGCGTTGACGCCGCCCTCTCTCTCTCTCTCTCTAACACACCGTCCCCACTACCCGATCCCGATGACCCCGCGGTCACCTTCCTCCTCACGCCAGACAGAGCTCGCCGGAGATCCCTCCTCTCCGGATCTCCCTCCTCTTTCCCTCCCCGACCACTGCACCGGCCCTATAAATAGCCCTGACTCCCCGCACCCCGTTCCACCTGTTTCCCCCTCGTCCGACCCCCTTCCCTCACCGGAATCCCATGCCGGAGCTCCACCCCCATCCGAAGCTCTAGGAGCTCGAGGAGCATGCCTCTGTCGTCCCCAACCCCAACCGTCGCCACCAACGGACGCCGGAGGTCCGCCGCCGTCGACAGGACCCCTCGGACGCCGTCCCCAACCACCGGAGCGTCGACTCGCCGCCTAGGCCTTGCCGGAGAAACTCCACCGCTGGCGACCCTCCCTCTGTGAGCCCCTCTCCCCCTCCCTAGATCGTCCGATCTAAATCCAACGCCTAGGATTAGATCATTTTAAACCCGAACCGGTATCCTCTACAGCTCGGACATCTGCTCGAATCGTCAGATCTCACACACCCCGTAACCAATCATAGGTCACGTCACCCTGTCCGTTCGATCAGTTTTTTTCTTTTCTTTTCTGTTTTAGAAAACAGAATGTTTTCTGTTTTTGTTTTAGTTGTAACTTTTAAACTAGTCAGTTTTTTTAATTGATTCTTTTTGCATTAGTTCACAAATTTGATGTAGTTTATGTCTGTATGCTTAGATTTTAAATTTGAATTTTGAATTTTGAATCTAATCAAATTTGTTTAAATTACTAAAATCTGTATAACTAGAGTTTAAAAATATATTTTTGAGTGAATCTTTTTGCCACTGTTTGGTATTAGTTAAACCTATCATTCTACATGATTTGAGTATTTTTTTTGAATAAATTTAGTTACTGTTTTTAACAAAAATAGAATCTGTTTAGTTCTTAATGTAGTTTAGTTATCTTAATTTTAATTTAATTTGAACCTGAATTAGTTTAACTTTTGTTAATAGTTTTCATAAGTTTCTGTTGTTTCAAATATTTAGGTAACATTACTTGCTAATATTTAGAATGATTGTTTAGTTTTATACCATGTTGTTATAGGAATCTTTATATCTTTTTTCATTAGGTATAGTGTTATAAAACAATTTAGTTTTACTTTCACAAACTAGTTAGATGATTTAGTTAGATTTCTAATAAATAATTTTAGTAATTCTATTCTATTAAGTAATATGATGATAATAATATTAGTGTTAATAATATTAAGGTTTTGGTTTCCTATTCCAAAGTTATAGGAACATTCTAGTTATTTTCATTTTAGTAGTGTTTCTTTACACAAAAGTTTTAGTGAATTTGATTCTGTTTACTAAAATTGATTTTCTTTACTATTTCTTTTTCTACTAGCTATTGCTTGGTTGTTTATCTTAAAGTAGTAGTAGTAGAAGTTTTTGACACTAAAAAAAAATTTTGAGTCAAAATTTTGATTTTGATTTTTTCTCTTGATTGATACTATTGAATGGTTTTAGTATTGTTTGTTTAACCTTCCTGAATTCTGTGAATTTTTTGTATTTATGCTTATGGTGTGCTCTTGTTTGATTCGTTAGATCATCCGGAGTGTGAAGCTTGTTATCTAGAGTCACTCGAGTACGAGGATCGTCAGCAAGGCAAGTCACTTTGACCATGCATACCTATGTTTTATTGCATTAGTTCTTCCATCACCCCAATTGCATGCAAAGTAGGTAAATTGGAAACTTGGTTACTTGTTGTAGTATCATGTGGTAGGTACCCCTCAACCCTTTGACACATTGGCCCCGGAAAACGTTGTTTTACATTTTGCTATGCTATTAGTAGACGGGGTTGGTTGTGTGATTCATGAGAGTTGTGAGTTAATAATTTCAAGACCTACATGATGATCAAGTCTTCAAGACTCCAAGTTTTCAACTTACCTCTGGGTGGATGATGGTTGAACGGCGCCCTGGAGAAACCAGTGGTTAGCCTAGATGATGTTGGAGAAGTGCCAGTATTCATGCGGAAAGGTCCACCCAGGCACAAAGAGAAGGATGGATGCTTCAAGACCCAAGGCTTACCTACACAGCCACAAGCCATTATGGGCTCGGGCTTGGTTGGATATCGTGGTGACCCTACACAGGCGGTGCTACGAGATGTAGAAGAACGGTAGGAAAGGATGGGCACCGACAGAGTCTCGAGGAAACCCTTTAAAAGACCATGTTTTGGTCATCCGTTTCTCAAACACCATGAAGTGCGAGAAGTCCAACGGAGGCGAACAAATCTTGTGGGGAACGTGTGCAAAACTCTGCAGAGTACCCAAACCTAATCGATTAGCCATGTCCACGGTCATGGACAGTTTGAGCCAAAGGAACTGAAACTATCTGGAACTCTCAACACAATTAATTATATTGATGTGGGTTATAAATGTCAACTTGGGTATGAGAATTGGTTGGTGGAACCATCTCATTAATCAACCAACATTGTAGTAATTATGCCCTTGCCTTCTCTTGTTGTAGGAAAATTTTGGCTTTATGCAAAAACTTACTACCCCACCTGCCATATTTGCATATAGACTAGATGATTACTTTACCCCCCCCCCCCCCGCCTCTTGTGACTTTGCCGGCATATTCAATATGCTGACCTATACGGTTGCAACGTATCATGTTGTAGAGTACTTTTCCGACCAGGAGTGAGGATGCGCTCTATGCTCGGTGAGATGCCCTTGGAGTCAGATGGACTCAACTACCTATGGAGCTTCCGCAAGACTTTGGTTTAGTTTATCTCATGAGTTGGCCTTCAGCCACTTTATTGTAATCATTATTGTAATAAAGGACTCGATATGAGATTTTGATTAATTAATGTTGTGTGATTTCCTTAGATATATACATTGATGTACCGTGTGTGTACCAGCATGATTTTGGGATGGTACAGAAACACTGGAGATTCGACCTTTCAGGTCGGGTCGCTATAGAAATGGTATCAGAGCACACGCTGACCGTAGGACGTAACCTCTAGGATTGGAAAAGCCTTAGGATTTATTTCTCTTTTGTCTTTAAAATTCTTATACTCTCGTCTACTCATTTCTGACTTCCCTCCGATTTATTTCAAAATTTATAGATGGCCACCTTCATCCCAGTTTTGATCACGGAGTTTTGCCAGCCTGACGCAACGATGCCTTTTGGCAAAGAGCTGATGAGGATCGTCAGGGACGTGAGGATTGCTTTGCCGAGCATCACCGGGACTCCTATCATGTCTTTTCCACAAGACGGACGCTACAGGATCGAGGTGCACATCCCCGGGAAGACCTTTGGGAATCGGAAGGAACCCATCGACTTCAAGTTTGTGGCACCCAGCTGGATACTTGGGAGAGACATGGCCATTCATCGTGCCCTTGGACGTATTCAGGAGGAATACAGATGTGGAACCATTTCACCAGGACTCGGCGTGGTTTGTCGCAGGGATGCCAATGGAAATATCATAACCACTCCCACTGAAGACACCACCATTTCCTATATCCAGACCTTGGAGACGCACGTCGGGACCTTGGAGCTTCGGGTACATGCCGACACGAAGACGATCAAGAGGCTGATGAACCGTGAGATTGACCTCGAAGCTGACTTACGGGAAGCCGAGTACGAGCATGAGTATGAGGTGAAGGATTTCTTAGAGAGGATCGATAAGCTGAACACTCACATCGCAACTCTGGAGGAACAGATGGACATGGGTGAAAATCTTCATCTCGAAGGAGACATGGCTCCTTTGATCAGCAACGATGATGACTATGAGGAGAGCACCACCAGAGGAGGCTCCTTCACCATGTACTTTTGAGGAAAACTTTAGTTATGCCCCCATGTATCTTCATTTTCGTCGTTAAAGCGTAGGTCGATGTTTAGTTGGATGGAGATTTGTATCTCGATGTTTGGCCTTGAGTTGAATAAATGAATGAGTGTTTGGTGTGATATGTTTCTTGCATTGCATATGGGTAGTGAATTTCCCTTTTAGGTCATTGTTCTATTCTAATTCTCACCCCTCTGAAAAATAGCAAGATGCCTTCGCGATGTGAGCCCGACTTCACTTTCCCTCCAGAGCTCACCCAACTTGTTTAGCAGCAAAACGCCCTGATGCAGCTGTTGATTCAGAATCAGACCAACAACCACCCTCCACCTCAAGGCGACAACCTCACCCGTTTTCTGAGACTGAATCCCCCAAGCTTCTCCAACAGCAGAGCCCATTGTGGTAGATGATTGGCTCCGCAAGATGGAGAGGGAACTCACCACCGCAGGATGCACTGAGGCTGAAAAAGTGCGTTTTTCCGCCCATCAACTAGAGGGACCAGCAGCTTCATGGTGGGAGAACTACACCACCACGTACCCCATTACTGGTGTGACTTGGGAGCAGTTCAAGCAAGCTTTCCGCACCGCACATGTCTCAGCTGGAGCCATGAGTCTGAAGAAGCGTGAGTTTCGCAACCTACGCTAGGGGAACCGTTCCATGGACCAGTACGTGGACGACTTCAGCACGTTGGCTCGTTATGCACCAGGAGATGTGGCCGATGATGCAGCCAAGCAGGAGAAATTCTTAGAAGGACTCAATGATGAGTTGAGCGTGCAGCTGATGGTGGCTACCTTCAGCAACTACCAGGAGCTGGTAGACAAAGCCCTCATCTTGGAGGGGAAGCAGCAGCAAATCGAGAACCGCAAGAGGAAGTATGTACAGGGGAAGTCTAGCTCTGGAGCTCATCAGAAGCCCCGCTACACCCCATACTCAGGAAATACCGGATCCGGGACCGATAAGTATGGAGGAAACACTCATCCCGTGCACAACCATGGAGGCCACAACCATGGAGGAAATGGGAATAATCGTCCCAACAATGGCAGCTTCAAGAATGGTAGTGAAAGTGGGAATGGCAACCAACACCGTCCCGCTCCAGCTCAGAAGGATCTGAACCCTATCACTTGTTTCAAGTGTCAGAAGATAGGGCACTATGCCACTGAATGCCCTCAGAACAAGCAAGGAAATGGAAATGGCAACTCCGCAGCTAAGAAGCCAAATCCGTTTCCTCGTGCTCAGGTGAACCACTTCGATGTGGAAGAAGTCTATGATCAGCCCGAGACTGTGGTTGGTAAGTTTTTATTGCATTCACGTCCAGTTATGGTACTTTTTGATTCTGGTGCAACTCATTCATTCATATCAAGGGTAGTTGTGGAAAAGTATGGTTTACCCACCAGAACCCTTAGTCAACCCATTAAGGTCAATTCCCCAGGAGGTATGATGATGGCAGGGATAGGATGCCACGCACTGAAACTCCACATAGGAAACCATGTTTTTCCTACCGACCTCATCGTCTTAGAATCCCAGGGATTGGATGTAATCCTAGGCATGGATTGGATGACCAAGTATGAAGGAAACCTTGATTTCCCTAGTAAGTCTATTTCACTCACCACTTCGGAGAACAAGAGGATTAAGTATGTATCCCGACGCACACAGATGAGTGCTCGGTTAAATTCCCTCACAGGAGTTGTTCAGGAGGAAGTACCAGTTGTACGAGACTTTCCAGAAGTATTCCCGGAGGAATTACCAGGCATGCCACCAGATAGGGAGAGTGAGTTTCTAATAGAGCTACTACCAGGGACAGCCCCTATTTCCAAGAGACCCTATCGGATGCCTGCAAATGATTTAGTGGAAATCAAGAAGCAGATTAAGGAGCTATTGGACAAGGGATATATTCGCCCAAGTTCATCACCTTGGGGAGCCCCAGTTCTTTTGGTGGAGAAGAAAGACAAAACCTTGAGGTTGGTGGTCAATTATCGAGCATTGAACGAGGTGACTATCAAGAATAAGTACCCTCTGTCGATGATTAATGACCTGTTTGACCAGCTAGTAGGCGCCAAAGTATTCTCCAAGATCGATCTTTGATCAGGGTATCACCAACTGAAGATTCGTGAACAGGATATACCAAAAACAGCTTTCACCAGCAGGTATGGCTTATACGAGTATACAGTCATGTCCTTTGGTTTGACTAATGCTCCTGCCTACTTCATGAATTTGATGAACAAAGTGTTTATGGAATATTTGGACAAGTTTGTCATGGTGTTCATCGATGAAATTTTGATATTCTCCAAGAGCGAGGAAGAACACAAGGAACACTTGCGTTTAGTTCTGGAGAAGCATAGAGAGCATCAGTTGTATGCCAAGTTCAGTAAATGTGAATTTTGGATGACGGAAGTCGGATTCCTTGGACATGTTATTTTCGGAGAAGGAATAGCAGTAGACCCCGCTAAGGTTGAGGCAGTCACTGAGTGGAAGTCACACATCTCAGTTAAGGAGATCCGCAGTTTTCTCGAACTTGCCGGATATTACCGGAGATTCATTGAGAATTTCTCAAAGATTGCCAAGCCCATGACAAAGCTGTTGAAGAAAGAGTCTAAGTATATCTGGACTGAGGAATGTGAGGCCAGTTTCCAGGAGTTGAAGCAGCGTTTGGTCACAGCCCCAGTGTTGATACTGCCAAACATTCGGAAGGACTTCCAGGTTTATTGTGACGCATCCCGTCAAGGACTTGGAGGAGTACTCATGCAGGAGGGAAAAGTTGTAGCATATGCATCCAGACAGCTACGACCCCATGAGTTGAATTATGCCACCCATGATTTGGAACTAGCAGCCGTAGTGCACGCACTCAAGACCTGGAGACATTTCCTTATCGGAGATAGTTGTGATGTGTACACTGATCATAAGAGCGTGAAGTATATCTTCACGTAGAAGGAGTTGAACCTCGGACAGAGGAGATGGTTAGAGTTAATCAAGGACTATGACATGAGATTACATTACCATCCAGGAAAGGCAAATGTTGTGGCAGATGCTTTGATTCGGAAGAGTTATGTGAACACACTCATAGCCGGAGGATTACCCCAGGAGTTAAGCAAAGATCTCAGAGAGCTACGGTTAGAGATAGTTCCGCAAGGATATGTTGCCACACTTGAGATTCAGTCCACCTTGACCGAAAGAATTCGAGAAGCCCAAAAATCAGACAAGGAGATAGCTGAGATAAAGCAGAGAATGAAGGAAGGCAAGGCTAAAGGCTTTCGTGAAGATGAAAAGGGTACTCTATGGTTTGAGAACCGAATCTATGTGCCCCATGACCCAGAGCTCAGGAAGTTGATACTTCAAGAAGCCCACGATTCACCATACTCGATACACCCAGGCAACACCAAGATGTACCTGGATTTGAAGGAAAGTTACTGGTGGACAGGTATGAAGAAAGATATTGCCGAACATGTTGCGGTATGTGATGTTTGTCAGCGAGTAAAGGCGGAACATCAGAAACCAGCAGGGTTACTCCAACCTTTGCCGATACCCGGGTGGAAATGGGATAAGCTTGGTATGGACTTCATCACAGGACTACCTAAGACCCGTTCAGGATATGATTCCATTTGGGTAGTGGTCGATCGTTTGACCAAGGTGGCTCATTTCATTCCAGTGAAAACCACCTATACCAGTGCTAAGCTAGCCAAGATATATATGACCAGGATCGTATGTCTGCATGGAGTTCTGAGGAGTATCGTGTCAGATAGAGGAACACAATTTACCTCAAATTTTTGGCATCAGCTACATGAAACTTTGGGTACAAGACTAGAGTTTAGTACAGGTTTTCATCCGTAGACCGATGGACAGACTGAGAGAGTCAATCAGATTCTGGAGGACATGTTGAGAGTCTGTGCGCTAGACTATGGGTCCAGTTGGGATGACAACTTACCTTACGCAGATTTCTCGTACAACAACAGTTATCAAACCAGTCTGAAGATGGCCCCTTTTGAAGCTTTATACGGAAGGAGGTGCAGAACACCATTGACGTGGGATGGTGTTGGAGACCGAAAACTTTTTGGTCCCGATCTTATCAGAGATTCTGAAGATAAGGTCAAACTGATTCAAGACCGACTCAAGATAGCTCAACCCGACAGAAGAGTTACGCTGATAACAAACGCAAGGAGGTGACTTATGAAGTGGGGGATCGAGCATATCTTCGTGTGTCCCCACTTCGAGGAATCAAGAGGTTTGGTGTTAAAGGAAAGTTAGCACCTAGATTCATAGGCCCCTACAAAATTCTGGAACGTAGAGGCGAAGTTGCATACAAGCTAGAATTGCCGGAAGGACTGTCCGGAGTTCATGATGTTTTCCATGTTTCCCAGCTAAAGAAATGCCATGCTGAGATGGCTGATATTCCTTTGTGAGACACAGTGCCCCTAGAGGCCATACAACTTGACAGTAACCTGACCTACGAGGAGAAGCCCGTCAGAATCCTCGAGACTGCCAACAGAGTCATCCTAGCAGGATCATCAAGTTTTGTAAGGCTCTGTGGAGTCACCACACCGAGGAACAAGCCACCTGGGAACGCGAAGAAGATCTTCGTAGAGACCACCCGCACCTATTTTCTAACCAACCCGAATCTCGAGGGCGAGATTCATCTTAAGGTGGGTAGGTTTGTAACATCCCAAAATTCCATTTTGGAATTTTATGAAATATAGCTATGCATCATAATCACATTGTTTGAATGAATATAATGGTTGAAGTATTTCTGAAAGGCCACTTTCATCTTTCCCTTTTCTTGTTTCACCTATTTGAAAACCTCTGGAAAAGTTCAAAGAAAAGAGGGGAGTAACATGACACTCCACACCAAGGGCATCTTAGTGAAATATTTGAACAATAAAACTAGGGGGCTATTTGAAAAAAAATTATTGCAAAAGGATTTAAAATCAAATAAGCAATTTCTGAAAATAATTTTTTTCAAAGTATTCAATATGACAAAGAAAAAATGTTCATTGAATAGCATTAATTCTCCTGATCATTTTGATATATATATTTCCTATATTTGGAAATGTTTTGAATGCTTTTAAAAGAGTTTTACTGCTCTGGAAATAGAAAGGAAACGTTTTAAATAAAAACGGGTCGGCCCACAGCCTTTAAGTCCCGAAACCGCTCCGAGCAGACCGACCGACGCGCTGACGCCACCCTCTCTCTCTCTGACACCCCGTCCCCACTACCCGATCCCGATGACCCCGCGGTCACCTTCCTCCTCGCGCCAGACAGAGCTCGCCGGAGATCCCTCCTCTCCGGATCTCCCTCCTCTTTCCCTCCCCGACCACCGCACCGGCCCTATAAATAGCCCTGACTCCCCGCACCCCGTTCCACCCGTTTCCCCCTCGTCCGACCCCCTTCCCTCATCGGAATCCCACGCCGGAGCTCCACCCCCATCCGAAGCTCTAGGAGCTCGAGGAGCACGCCTCTGTCGTCCCCAGCCCCAACTGTCGCCACCAACGGACGCCGGAGGTCCGCCGCCGTCGACAGGACCCCTCGGATGCCGTCCCCAACCATCGGAGCGTCGCCCCCGTCGACTCGCCGCCTCG
Source organism: Hordeum marinum (assembly GCA_022496015.1). Lineage (NCBI taxonomy): Eukaryota > Viridiplantae > Streptophyta > Magnoliopsida > Poales > Poaceae > Hordeum > Hordeum marinum. The sequence goes on from CM039675.1 coordinate 341,990,573, forward strand.
GCCTCGCTGGAGAAACTCCATCGCCGGCGACCCTCCCTCTATGAGCCCCTCTCCCCCTCCCTAGATCGTCCGATCTAAATCCAACGCCTAGGATTAGATCATTTTAAACCAGAACCGGTATCCTCTACAGCTCGGACGTCCGCTCGAATCGTCAAATCTCACACACCCCGTAACCAATCAGAGAACGCCACGTCACCCTGTCCGTTCGATCAGTTTTTTTTTCTTTTCTTTTCTGTTTTGGAAAACAGAATGTTTTCTGTTTTTGTTTTAGTTGTAACTTTTAAACTAATTAGTGTTTTTAATTGATTATTTTCGCATTAGTTCCCAAATTTGATGTAGTTTATGTCTGTATGCTTAGATTTTAAATTTGACCTTTAAATTTTGACTCTAATCAAATTTGTTTAAATTACTAAAATCTGTATAACTAGGGTTTAAAAATATATTTTTTAGTGAATCTTTTTGCCACTGTTTGGTATTAGTTAAACCTATCATTCTACATGATTTGAGTATTTTTTGAATAAATTTAGTTTTTTAACAAAAACAGAATCTGTTTAGTTCTTAATGTAGTTTAGTTATCTTAATTTTAATTTAATTTGAACCTGAATTAGTTTAACTTTTGTTAATAGTTTTCATAAGTTTTTGTTGCTTCAAATATTTAGGTAACATTACTTGCTAATATTTAGAATGATTGTTTAGTTTTATACCATGTTGTTATATGAATCTTTATATCTTTTTTCATTAGGTATAGTTTTATAAAACAATTTAGTTTTACTTTCACAAACTAGTTAGATGATTTAGTTAGATTTCTAATAAATAGTTTTAGTAATTCTATTCTGTTAAGTAATATGATGATAATAATATTAGTGTTAATAATATTAATGTTTTGGTTTCTTATTCCAAAGTTATAGGAACATTCTAGTTATTTTCATTTTAGTAGTGTTTCTTTACACAAAAGTTTTAGTGAATTTGATTCTGTTTACTAAAATTGATTTTCTTTACTATTTCTTTTTCTACTAGCTATTGCTTGGTTTTTTGTCTTAAAGTAGTAGTAGTAGAAGTTTTTGACACTAAAAATTTTTGTGAGTCAAAATTTTTATTTTGATTTTTTTCTCTTGATTGATACTATTGAATGGTTTTAGTATTGTTTGTTTAACCTTGCTGAATTCTGTGAATTGTTTTGTATTTATGCTTATGTTGTGCTCTTGTTTGATTTGTTAGATCATCCGGAGTGCGAAGCTTGTTATCTAGAGTCACTCGAGTATGAGGATCGTCGGCAAGGCAAGTTACTTTGAGCATGTATACCTATGTTTTATTGCATTAGTTCTTACATCACCCCAATTGCATGCAAAGTAGGTAAATTGGAAACTTGGTTACTTGTTGTAGTATCATGTGGTAGGTACCCCTCAACCCTTTGACACATTGGCCCCGGAAAACGTTGTTTTACATTTTGCTATGCTATTAGTAGACGGGGTTGGTTGTGTGATTCATGAGAGTTGTGAGTTAATAATTTCAAGACCTACATGATGATCAAGTCTTCAAGACTCCAAGTTTTCAACTTACCTCTGGGTGGATGATGGTTGAACGGCGCCCTGGAGAAACCAGTGGTTAGCCTAGATGATGTTGGAGAAGTGCCAGTATTCATGCGGAAAGGTCCACCCAGGCACAAAGAGAAGGATGGATGCTTCAAGACCCAAGGCTTACCTACACAGCCACAAGCCATTATGGGCTCTGGCTTGGTTGGATATCGTGGTGACCCTAGACAGGCGGTGCTACGAGATGTAGAAGAACGGTAGGAAAGGATGGGCACCGACAGAGTCTTGGGGAAACCCTTTAAATTTTGGTCATCCGTTTCTCAAACACCATGAAGTGCGAGAAGTCCAACAGAGGCGACCAAATCTTGTGGGGAACGTGTGCAAAACTCTACAGAGTACCCCAAACCTAATCGATTAGCCGTGTCCACGGTCATGGACAGTTTGAGCCAAAGGAACTGAAACTATCTGGAACTCTCAACACAATTAGTTATATTGATGTGGGTTATAAATGTCAACTTGGGTATGAGAATTGGTTGGTGGAACCATCTCATTAATCAACCAACATTGTAGTAATTATGCCCTTGCCCTCTCTTGTTGTAGGAAAAAAATGGCTTTATGCAAAAACTTACTACCCCCCTGCTATATTTGCATATAGACTAGATGATTACTTTACCCCCCCTCCCTCTTGTGACTTTGCCGGCATATTCAATGTTGACCTATACGGCTGCAACGTATCATGTTGCAGATTACTTTTCCGACCATGAGTGAGGATACGCTCTACGCTCGGTGAGATGCCCTTGGAGTCAGATGGACTCAAGTACCTATGGAGCTTCCGCAAGACTTTGGTTTAGTTTATCTCATGAGTTGGCCTTCAGCCACTTTATTGTAATCATTATTGTAATAAAGGACTCGATATGAGATTTTCGATTAATTAATGTTGTGTGATTTCCCTTTGATATATACATTGATGTACCGTGTGTGTACCAGCATGATCTTGGGATGGTACAGAAACACCGGAGATTCGACCTTTCAGGTCGGGTCGCTACAAAATATTTCCCACCTTCATTTTCCTTCTCATAGATTTTGTCCAAGCGTGTCTTAAACGACTCAACAGAGAAGGCTACACATGCGGAGTTTAGATCCTTACAAAGATCCTTGTTCTTACAAGACATGTAAAAGTTTGCAACGAAGTGCCTCATACACCAATGGTGGTGAAGCCTCACATGCACTGGAATGTGAATATCCACGACCATCAATATGCCTTGGTGCCAATTAGATATGATGCATACCTCCCTATTCAGAGGAATGACCGTGGTCCTCACAAGTCTCATGAACCATTCCCAGTTGTCTTGGTTCTCCACAGACACCAAAGCAAATGCCACAGGCAACACCTGATCATTAGCATCATGTGCCATTGCTATCATGAGTGTGTCCTCTCATTTTCCTATCAAAAATGTTCCATCTACACACAAAACCGGACGACAATGCTCGAAAGCTGCAATGCATGGGCCAAACGTCCAAAAGGCACGATGAAACACTCCTTCAATATCTCGGATATAGTGGTACATCCCTGGGTTTCTATAGGACATCGCTCCCAACAACCTAGGTAGCATGTTGTACGCCTCTTCCCATCCACCATACAACATTCTGAGAGCTACTTGGTTGGCTTTCCATGTCTTCCCATACTTGACCTTATACTCAAACTTATCGTAAACCCAACTCATCAACAACCTCACTTTAATGATTGGATCCTCGGCTATATGTTTCTGGTATTTATAACCAATGAATTCCAAGGTTAGCTGACGGTGTGTCCTTTGTGCTTTTACGGCCGGCGGTGTGCATTGGTAAGTGGCTTTGCAACTTGTTATCTTCCACCAATCATCTTTAGCGAGTCTTCCATTCACTATCCATTTGCATCTTTCTACCTCACATTTCACGGTGTATCGCTTGTTGTAGTCCGAGTGAACAAATATGAAAGGCTTGTGGTGTTTGACAGCATACTCACACAACCACAACTTGAATTCTAGCATGTGCTCGAACATCAAACCTTTCCTTAGGTAAGACATCGAAATCTCGTCGGGTGTACTACTTGGGAACTGTCTAGCCTCAATTGTCTTGCTCATGCCACCGTCGACTATAGCCTTATCTGCAAGGCTAACATCACAAAACAAAGGAGCTTTGTGCTCCCTACCGGTGATTTTTGTTTACGACCCTGCTTCTTTCTCAGCGAATCCATCCTCGTCCAACTCATTCATCGGGCCTTCATCATGCGAGTCATCCACACAAGCACGCTGATAGATAATGTCAGGATCCACGTCCTTATGCCTTACTTGAGCCTCTGCGTCACTAACAATGTTGTGTTGCCTCTCATACTCTTCCTCGAAGTCATGATCATCATCATTGATCGGTGCACTATGTCCAGACTCATATTTGGGATACTCATTGGCTTCCACTTCAACTTCATGCTCAACATCTTTTTATGAAGGTTTGGTTCAAGTCAACTTCAAAGAGAGCCTTGACCACCTTACTTGCAATCACTTCGAGTGACCTAATTGTCGATGATGCAACAACCTCCTTATATGCAACCCAATGCAAATTGAATCTGATAGGCATTGCCTTCATTCAACACTTGTTTGCCGATCCAACATCATATCTTCCTACTAATTCAACTTGGTCACTTGCATCCACCCACTTTAATATTGTCTGTATTTCTTCCACAACCTCTTCATAACTAGGGCTCTCAATAAATATCAGCACTTCCTCATACTTGTCATCAATATCAACACTCATGAATACATCTTTGTCAACATAATGAATATTCACAATTTTTCCATCTAAAAAATACAAACATAAGTACAAGAAATGCACCACATTGCTAACAAAACCACTAACAACAACTTTGTCCATCCAAATTAAGCATTAACCCTAACCCTAAGTCTTAACATAAGACATAACCCTAACCCTAAATCTTAACATTAGACCCTAACCCTAAATCTTATCACAATGCCACACTTCTGAAACAACAATAATCATGAACATCATATAACAACCACAATGTTCAAAACTAGGGTTACTTCATGAACAAAACAATCCAAATAGACAAATTCAACCAGTAAAATTTTGTGAGATGGAGGAGGTTACCTCAAGGAACGGAAAAGACACCGGGTCCATGGAGAAACCCAATCAATTTCCAATGATTTGAGAGGGGGGTAGTGAGGGAAACAAAGGGAGAAAAGAGAGGCAGCTCGGGATAGGCCAATGGGGGAGAAGAGAGTGGGTGGTGAGTGGTGGATGAGAGCCCCACGGGCACCTAAAATATCTGGATAAGAAACGCCAAGGTAGGTCGGCGTTGCTGGAAACGCAACATGGCTCGGCGTTTCTGGCCTGCCACGTCACAAGGTAACGCGTGCTCCGCCTGGCAGTGGGCCAGGGCAACAACACGACTTAGGTCGGCGTTTCTACGTACGGTGGCAACGCCGTGGCCTCTAGCATTTCCCAAAAGGTCAGACTATGAAATATGTTCCGATCGAGTTCAGTTTGTGGAGACCTTCGCGCTCAAGGTCAAAATAGTGATTTCGGCCTTCGATGTTGAGATGGCTTTGACAAAAACCCGTCCAAGATCGGAAATCGAGGAGCGGTTGTGGTAATATGTCGGGGCAAAAATGGCAAGTTTTTTGGTGTCTCAAATTTTGTGTTTGAAGGACTCATCGACCTAGCCCTGCTTGAAGCTCATGCATGTAACGAGGCCCTGTCCCTAGCAATAGACTTGAATCTCACCTCGGTTTGTGTTGCTACGGACAGTGCATAGGTGGTCGCCAACATTGAAGCAAGAGCATCATGTCGCTACGCCACAATCTTATAGGAGATCAACCACCGCAAAAGTTTCTTCCAGTCACTCTAGTATGTTCATGAGAAACAAAATCATAATGTAGAAGCTCATGCACTAGCAAAAACAATTTCTTCACTTTCTTCCGCGTGCCATGGTTGGCTAGCTAGTTTGCCCGATATCATTTGCGTCCATATGAACCTCAATCTTTAATAAAGGATGGGGTTGCTCAAAAAGGTAGAAAAAAGTGAAAACCCGATAAGTGGGTACGATCACATACCCTTGTGCAAGGTGTGCAATTGGTCATCTCCTCACGCCTTACCCGCGAGATAGCATGATTCATGTCAACTAACATTCTTTTCGTAGAAATCACACAGCCCTCTCGGCGCTATGTTCGGTAAGTGGGCCGGACCGTAGGCCCCTTTCACCGATTTTTGGAATCATCCAACCTGGTTTTTATTTAACATATTTTCTTTCTAGTTAACTGGTTTGCCTTTTCTTTTTCTATCAGTATTTATCGCTTTTGTTATTCTTCTCTTTTTTCTGTTCTTTTTTAAACTTGTGAACTTTTAAAATTTGTGGCTGTTTGTTTGATTTCACTTTTTTTAAAATAATCACGATCATTTTTTAAATTATCATTTTTACCCCAATTCATCCACATTTTCCAACTTCTGCAAACTTCCTTCAAATTCAGTTTTTTAAATTAAATAATAGATTTCAAATTCATAAATATTTTTGACTTACATGAAATTGTTTCAAACCAATAAACATGTCTTAAAATTAATGGTTTTTAAATTGAATTATATTTAATGAAAAAGCCGTCTGTAATAAAAGACCAGACGAAAATAAGAAACATTGGCTAGAAAACCGTTCCTAAAACGAAATCGCCAGCACACAAGAAGATGGGAGGCGCTAAATTGCCCCCCCCCCCTCCCCCTCCCCAGCGCTCGTTTTAGCGCCAATTCGGCACTGATTCGCTGAATAATGAGAGCTCTCCGAAAATACATGTCTTTACTCGTTTCTAGGTCAAGAAGTTATTATGGAGGACGAGACATTAAATCGACCGACAAAAAAAAGTCCACCAACCAACTGTCCCGAGCATTCAAGGCTGCAATTATGCGAGCGTTCTTCCGTTGAAGAAGGCAAGGAGGATTCAATGCGATCGGAGAGTAGCTAGCAAACCTGCACAAGTGGTAAAAAAAAAATTCTTTTCGAAATCGGGCTGCTCTTGCGCGTCCAGATCCAGAATGAATGCTCCCGGCCAGGCTTCCAGGGTAGAGCAGAGCCATGAAAATCCGAGTTGAATACGAAATGAGATGGCTGATATTCTAAATTGCCGCAGTCTGGTCTCAAGGTTTTGCGGTCTGAACTGAATATTACAATATTTTTTAAGCCCAGTTCGCTCTCTGAATTTTGAAATTCGTAACGTGGCATAGCTAAACGCTTCGCAGACATATGAAAAATTCTGAGCAGTAAAATCATGAGGTTTACCTTGTACTTTTTCAATTTCATAATATAGTGCGTTATCGGTTTTCGAGGTTTAACTTTGACTATGAATTTAATCAACAAGACCGATTGCGACAGGAATAAAAATTGTACATCGAAAACTTGATTTGAATACGAATTTAACGATTTAATTTTTACTCTCATCGCAATCGGTTTTGTTAGTTAAATTCATGATCAAAATTAGATTTGAAAAAGCGTAGGCGCATTGCACCGTGGAACGGAGGGAGTATTCACCTATAGTTCGATTCCACCCACGAAAACACTTCAAATGTCATACGTAGATCTCCACTCCTCGCGCGCGTGTACGATGAATCTAAAATACACACGAGATCGAACAGAACAAGAGCAAACCAGCTCATAATCTGGATCCCAGCTCGGAGCAGGGGAGCAAAGAACTCTGCGATCTTCTCACGGGTGGCCTCTGATCCACAGCAGCGTCCGCCTCGCGAACGAAGGCGCCTCGTCCGCCCTCGAGCTCAGCCCGCCGGCGGCCGTGCCGGACTCGACGTCCCAATCAACGATGCTGCCGCTACGGCTCTTGTCCCACGCCGACACGTTGTACTCGGACTCGGTGACGGGGCTCACGACGTCGGCCCGCCGCTTCGGCGCTCCGATGTCGCTCGCCGCACGCTGGAGCGCCGAGGGGAGCCGGAACGACGACGCGCGGCGCGACGACGAGCCTGACGGGGCGGCGCTGCTGTCCTTCCTCCGCAGCCCGCCCCGCATCCATATCTTGGAGATGGAAAAGCTCTCCTTCTTGTCCATCGTGGGCTTCGAGAGCTTGGCCGCCGGCGGCTTCACGGATACACGGAGCAGGGAGTTCTGGTCCATGACGTACTCATAGGTACCCATGGAGTAGCACCGCCTCACATCTTGGTCGGGGTTGGAGCTGCATCCCACACCTCCTTCCGTGGCCTGGTTCCTGAACTTGCCGAGCTTGACGGGGACGACTACCTCGTCCTTTTCCTTGACATCCGAGTGCTTCTGACTTCCACATCCTTCGTCTTGCTCCATGACCAGGCTGAGGTGAGCAGAGGGCGGCCTGTCGACGCGGCCGGAGACGGAGCCCTCCGAACCAGACTCGAGCACAAACATCAGCGAGCTGCAGCCGCCGCCGCACGGCGAGAAGTCGGCCAGGAGGCTGCAGCGGCAGAGCGGGCACGTAGAGTGCGATAGAAGCCACGTGTCGATGCATTCGACGTGGAAGGCGTGGCTGCACTTGGGGAGGAGGCGGAGGCGGTCGTCGTCGGCGAACTCACACAGGCAGACCGCACAGTCGAAGGGGTCCTTCCCTCCAGCGCCCACGACCGCGCCGTAGAGAAATACCGGCAGCGCATCGATGAAAGACTGGTCGACGCCGGCGTCATGGAGATGGAACAACTGCTGGAGCTGCCCGTGGAAGGCGGTCGCGTTCGCGTCGCTGCTCCCGGCGTCGCCAGGGTCACGCGGAGTCGGGCGGAACAACAACCAGACGAGCAAGTGGAGGAGGCCGGAGACAAAGAAGATTACGGCCAAGATCAAGACGATGAGAAGGATCTTAGGGCTGATCCTGCTCTGAAAGCCTGCATCGACGGCCGCCGGAGGCGGCGGCGACAGCAGCGGCAGTAATGGCGGCAGTGGGGGTGGCAGGTAGGGGAGCGCGAGCTGCAGGGGCGACAGGGCTGCGTAGTTCATGGCAGCGTGCATGGTGTGGCGGCTCACAGCTCCCACCGGACCCGATCTAAAGACAAGGTGGAAGAAGAGAATGTGGGGTGCTCGGCTCACCAGTCACCAATGGCGGTGTTGGTGTTGCCAGGGCTCACAAGTCACAACAGTGGCTTCTCGTTGTGTACTCTCTCCTCTACTTCTTGAGACGGCAACATAGGTCAAGGAGGAGCTCGTCCTTGTCTTGTGAAGCTTTTGTTTGAATCTTTGGGAAGGGAGTATGGAGCTGAGAAACAGAGGAGGCACTTAACTGGCTACAGCAAAAACAGGTGTGTAGAGCAGGATGGATCCTTGATGTGGGGAGGAAATGAGTAGGGGGGGACGGCCAAGAACGAAGTGAACACATCCGACCAATCACACAGGCGCACAATATCTTCTGGGTGCGGTGTTAAGAGTCAATAAAAGCTTAGTTTGTCGGGTAAAAAAGAATGATTTTTGCCCTGTTTTATACACAAAGTAGATCGCGGAATAACCGGTCAACGTAAATGCACACCGCTATGTTGTTGAAAAAGTGCATAAAGGATTGAAGATAACGTCACACCACACCACTGAACACCTAATTTTCCCGACACAACCCACACTCCTCGTCTTCTCCAATTGACAAGTCGTCGCTCCGACACACGTGCATGGACGCCGAAGCTCCCCTGTTGAGCTTCACCGCGTTGCTCCCTTGCTCTCCAGCGCGTCCTCCTCCATTGCCGCAGCTGCCTTCTCCCCCGCTCCTTCCTGCCTCATGCAACTCCCCTGTCCTCCTTGCCCGCCTCCTGAATCTCTCCTCTTTCACCTCAAAAATCGTTTCTTCTTCCTCCCATCATGTCTTCGTCTCGTGCCCCGCGATGACAACACGTCCTCCTCGTCGCCCCCGCCCCTCGCCGAAGGAGGTGTGCCCGTCCGCAGAGGAGGAGGAGGGGGATTCCATTCATTGCCAAGGCGTCCTCGGTGGGCTTTCTCTCCCCTAGCAAAGGAGGGATGTCACCATGGGTTTGGTTGTCGAACAGCTGCAGGTACTCCGAGCAGGGCAGGCTCTGAAAGTCCATCGAAATAGCGTTGGTCAGGTTGTTGATGGACATGTCTATTATCCTTATGACACAAAGCTTTCGTAGATCCTGCGGGATGCTACCTTCCAGACGGTTCTCAAAGAGTTGGAGCAGCCGGAGCGTTTGTATCTTGCCGAGCCCATTGGGGATGCCTCCTGTCAGCTTGTTCCATGACGCTCTGCAGGCTCCCGAGATCTTTCGGGATGGTGTCGTCCATCCCGAATTTTTACTGTACGGGCAGGTCATAACAAAGCTCGATTCTTGCATATGTTAGTCTTGTGTTAACACTTAACACTGGATTTTTAGCAAACTTGTGTGGTGTTGAAATTGAAGATTATCAAGGCAAACTTGTGTTGTATAAAACTTGACTAAATCATGCACACAGATAATTGAATGAAACCCATAATGCCAGGTTCGTGATTCAGTTCAGTAATAGTTCAGTGAATTTTGTTGTGATCATTGTTGGGGAGGGACGGGGTTGAAGAACCACCCAACCAAATTTTGTTGTGCTCATTGTTTGACTGCCATGGCAACCAAATCAGTGAAAAGCCAAGATGTTAACATGCTTTGTTACTGAATTACATAAATTTTAGATCGACTTTCTATATTACCTCCCAAGGAAACATACATGGATCTTTCTGTCCTCTGCAATTACCTGAAGCTAGAATCATCGAGGGGATGCTCTAATAGGTCTATGCACCCGACGTCGATCTCCTTTCAACCCTTCACTACAACACCAGTGGGCTATTTTCCATCAATGTAAGTTCTTGCCTGTTGGACCCTTATTCGGTTTCTTGGCCATATCTTGCATTTCCTTTAATTTTAATCACATTTCTTGTTTTTGGCATTAGGACTGCTAATGTGAGGTATGGCCGTGATTTTGTCAAGTTGCCAACAATTGGAAGTAGTGGGTACCGAGCCATGAATTCCGGACCAACTTTTGCTTCCAGGTGTGAAATGGCTGGTGAACAGAACTATCCTGTGGGAGAGAATGATGGTGTGATCATTGTCGTCCACGGACCACGGCGATATGAATCTAATCTCATGTTAATTAATGGACCGATTATTTTCCCTAATTTTTGGTGTTTCCCATGGTGCTTATCTTGAGTAATTTCTTGAAAATTGCGTCTTACTATGTTCAGGGCAAGGACTGGCTACAGGATTGTAGAGCCTGCTCACATGGTATGTTTATTGTTCTTGCAACTTTTGTGGAATTGCTTTTATGATAAGGGAGGCGTAGATTCTAAATTTATTAAACTCTACTTGTTAATAAAGCCATAGATGATGTTCAAGCGAGAGTCCATAATCAAAATTTATTGTCATTTAAAATACTCCTTGTTGTCATTTAGTCTCATATACTGTAAGGTGAGAGCCGAGTACTATTATTTGTTCAGTCGCCATTTTAGTCAGCTCTAGTTGATGTCTAGGAGGAACTGGAGCAAATTCTGCTTGCCAGATGAGTTTTGAGCATGAACCTCCTTAACCAGAAGGCCGAAGTGAACAAACATCCCAGTAATGCCAACAATCTTGTCTGATCTTGATTTGCTCCAAAATTAACAGCGAGCTTAAAGGGTTCAATAGTGATTGAGAGCTAGAGACGGTTTGAATAAATAAAGTAAAAATGATCAATATCTCATATTAGCTAATTTATTTTTGTAGTCATGGACTACTGCAATGGCCATGTAGTCGAACCTATCCAAATTTAACCAAACAATCCAAATTATTCAGATTAATTCAAATAATTCAAATAAATTCCAACAAAGTCAATTGGAATTAATCCAAATAATTCAAATTAATTTAAATAAACCTAAAGAATTCCAATAAATTCCAATAAATTCAAATAAATTCAAATAAATTCCAATAAATTCTAATAAATTCCAACAAGGCATACACAAGGACATGACATAAGGGCCTCTTTCTCCCCCCTTTCACACAAGATTACAAAAGACATACACAAGGAGTACAAGGATTACACAAGACATACACAAGGATTATACAATTCATATTCACTGTTCGTCCTCTTTCCTTTTCCTATTGCATTTCTGCCCTTCCAATTTCTTTTCCCATTGCATTTCTTCTATAATGGCCCTAGTATGAGCAACTAGCTGACTGTCTCAATATACAATCATTTTTTCCGTGCTGTCATTCTAAAGACGTTCCTTCTACAAGTGGGGCAGCTTATATTGATTTCCTCCTTGATTTTTCATAACTTCAAACATAAATACTTGCAACATGATGAAGTTGTTGTACAACTTGTGAGGATCATAATTCTCAAACTCCTCTTCCACACCCTGTCGGGGATATACCCCGCGGTATGACCCGGCCTGACGACTCACGGGAGACCCCATAAAGACATGACATCTTATTAATGACTCGGCAGGCGGGTCGCAGGATGACCAAGCCCAAGACCCGACGGGTGAGTCGGCGCCTGGCGGCTCACAAGAGAAGGCCCGAAGAGAGAAGGATTCCCTTAAAGGAAATAAGACCCGGAGTAGGATTTGTGAGAGGCTAGTCCTAATCCTACTCCTAGTAGGACTCTATTTGTAAGCCTACCCTCTCCACCTATATAAGGAGGGGTAGAGCACCCCTAGAGGGAGAAGGGGATAAGTCCACAAGTTTAGACAATACAAGAGATTAGAGATAGATAGATTAGAGGCTCTCGTGATTAGAGGTAGCAATTAGCACCCTTGTAACCGAGAGATCTTCATCATCATCAATATCAGACAATCAGGACATAGACTTTTAACTCCATCGGAGGGGCTGAACCTGGGTAAACTCCGTGTCTCTCGATTCCGATCAACCCCTTCAAGCCGCCACATAATTGCGTCTTTGCCCCGAACCTAAGTCCGTTCACCCGGACATCTGCCGTGATAAATTCACGACAGTTGACGCTCACCGTGGGGCCAAGCGCACGGTATTTTTGTGTTTTTGAAGGGATCTCTTTTAGGGATCGAGAAATTTATGACCCGCCGGATCCACAAGAGCCGGCACGGAAGAAGCTTCATCAACTCCGAGTTCATTGATCAAGGCAAAAAAAAAGTTTGAGCGGTGACCTGTTATGGTGTCATGTCCGTTTCCAGATTTTTTTGGTCGCAAACAACCGAAGGCAGCAAGTACATGTATGCGTAATCATCTGCTAGTTGCGCAATCCAGGCAAGTCCCAAGGCAATTTTTGACCGGCCACCACTCCAGTACGTAAAGTCCAAAGCAAAAAGGAAAAGGGCTAGTATTACTTGAGTACTACCTGATCAGATTACAAGTCATAAGAGATCAAGTGCTACTATAGTTTGCCAGTTCGGATACAACTCAAGCATTTAGAAGGAAAGGAGACAAAGAATAAAAAAGAGAGGTGGGATCCGAAGTAAAGTCACGGAGCAATTAAATAAAGAAAAAGGGTAAGAGACGGAGGAGGACGCTGACGCGGATTCGCCCAGTCAACCACGACTCGGAAGTGAACGTGCACAGACTCACACTCCGCCGGCGCCTGCCTCCGCGCTGGCAGGCCTTGCCTCGTCGGCCCTGTCTGCCACCGCGGCCTCTGCTCCACTGGCCGCCTGGCTGTGCCCGACCCTGCTCTCCTCGCCGTACCAGCCGCGCCATGGCTGCCTCGCCTCGCCTCCCCGTCGCTCCGCTGCGGCCGGTTCTCACCACTGAGTCGCGCGTCTCCTGATCCGGCTTTGATGGTCTGAGTAAGAAAGGATAAAGAAAGAAAGGGGTAAAAAGTCCGTATTTTATCCAACGAAAAAAAATCAGGTGATATCTTTCTAACTATTATTTTGTATAATTAAATATTATCGAACGGTTTTACTTCGAGCTATGTTATTATGTATGCAGGTCGATTAACTCATGACCAGAGTACGGTCTGGTTCTCGCACGCCTTTATCAGAGGCCGTGTCCGCATATGCGCCATGACGAGCTACCAGACGGACGCATACAACCAGCCGTTCATACGGTCGAGTCTACATCGGCGCATCGGTTTACAATGCCACCGCCGACTTGCCGGCCGCACCGGCTTACAACGCCACGGTCGTTTCTTGCGGCCGCGGCTTACAAATGCCACATACGTCTTTTGCACACTGGCTTACAATGACATGGTTGTCTCTCAACATCCGTGACGGCACCGGCTTACAACGCCGCAGCCGTCTCTCGCGACCACGCCGTCTCTCGTGGCCGCTCCGTCTTTCGCGACCACGCCGTCTTCAAACATCGTCGTTGATTTCCACATCTACATCAACACGCCAGGGGCCGCATGCACCAGTACGAGTCGCCCAACGGATGGTTCTGAATCGCCGCCTTGTGATGCAATCTACAACATATTAGTACAGGGCTCGTCTATATGAGCCTCCCAATGATGCGCGCAAGACGCCACCCACAGTTCGATCTACATCAATATATCGGTGCAGTGCTCATTGATATGAGCCGCCCGACGGACAGGCGCACAAGTCGCCGCCACGACCAACCTCAACTTTCAATGGAGATTCTCAAGCCGCCTCTTCGATTCAACTTAAGACTCGGGGGCTACAGACATGGCGAGACACATTTGGTCGTTTTCAACGAGAACCCCGGGTCTTTGCAAGAGAAAATCCAATCCTGGGGGCTATTACATTACTGACGGAAGATTAAAAGTTGCCCAAGAGGACAAACCGCCGTGATGCACCATTCAAACATAGGTTCCCCGTTTATTGGATCATCGCTTGGAGCTTCTGCCGTTTCTTTATACAAGATGGCAGTTTACAAGATAGCGACTGACAAGAAGAGTTCAAAAATATTCCGGTTGATGTATCAACTGAGATCGGTGAACGGCGGCTTCTTACCTTCGGGTACAACTTCTAACGCCTATTAGCCAGGCGTTATGCCACAAAAATCCGGCTCAGGAAAATGAGTCGCGGCGAGGGCGCCTTCCTACCTTTAGCCGGTACAGCTTCTAATGCCTATCAGCCGGCGCTTTACGTCATAATTGCTGAAAAGGGGGCTTCTTACCGACGAGTACCGCTTCTAACACCCAATCGGCTGGCTTCATGCCAAATCTCCAGCTAAAAACATGCTTAGCCACGGTTGTGAAGGGTTTTTACCGACAGGTATCTAACACCTAACAACCGGCGAACGGCGGCTTCCTACCTCCGGGTACAACTTCTAACGCCTATTAGCCAGGCTTTATGCCACAAAATTCCGGCTCAGGAAAATGAGTCGCGGAGAACGGCGGCTTCTTACCTCCGGGTATAGCTTCTAACGCCTATTAGCCGGCCGTAGAGGCACAAAATTCCGGCTCAGGAAAATGAGTCGCGGCGAGGGCGGCTTCCTACCTTCGGGTATAGCTTCTAACGCCTATCCGCTGGCATTATGCCAAAAAATGTTGACAAGTTAACATTACATCATACATTGCATCTTGCATCATACATGGCATCATACATTGCATCATATATTTCATCATATTCACATGTCATGCCGGCTTATCAAGCCGGGTCAGAGGCAGATTATGAAAGAAGGAGCAATGTTATGAAAGATATAATATCTCCGGGTTGTGCTTTTTCAAGCCACCCTTACAGCAACATGGAACATATTCTGTCTTATTTTTGCAGGTCTTGTTTATTAAAAATGAGCCGCCATTATATTGAAAAGTTGATTATTCTTGAAGAACCGCCCTATCAGATATAGTGACGTGTCATCTAATTGGCTGGTCCTCGGATTTCTTCAATTATGCTCTGTAGTAATCTACAACACTCATGGATTTCTCCAATATATATTTGCTGGGTTGCACCGCAACCATGAGCAGGGATTTCATGTTAGAGACAAAGGAATTATTTCAGGATATTCATTCCGGGTTATATTACAACCACGGTTAAGGATTCATCCAACAAATTGTGGTGAGTCATATTATTCTTACATAGTCCCAAGTCGCCACAGGCAGACGACCCGGCACTTGGGGGCTACACTATTCAAAGCCAGTTTATATCAATTATGCAAGTCCCATGTCGCTGCAAGCACGCACCACGGCACTTGGGGGCTAATGCAATCCGATTTTCAAATCATTACATCGTCAGCAAGACCATGTTATCTCAAGAAGATGAGCCGGCTTTTCTATATTTTTCTAAAGTCCCAGCCCAGTAATTCTTACTGACCCGACACTTGGGGACTACACAGCTCAGATCAATTTTTCAAAGTCCCAAGTCGCTGCAGGCATGCGACCCGACACTTGGGGGTTATAGTGCTCAGCTGTTTAAACAGATTATGAGGTTCAAATTGAAGACCCGGTGCATCACATTTTGATGAGCCGACCCTTGGGGGCTACACCCGCCGAAGCTTTCTGATGAGCCGACCCTTGGGGGATACACCCGCCGAAGTTTTCTGATGAGCCGACCCTTGGGGGCTACACCCGCCGAAGTTTCATAAGGTATAAGATAGTTATAAGCCCCAGGTTGCTACAGGCAGGTCAACCCGGCCCTTGGGGCTACACAGTCCAAAATATTATTGCAAAGCACCAAGTTATCATGGATAATCTCGGAGCTTGGGGGCTACAGGTAATATGGACATATCAAAAACTCTTGAGGAGATTTTCAAGATATTAAGTATGGAGTTCAGTTGTTAGACCCGGCGTCACCAACACTTATGACCCGGTGTTATCAAAAGATCATAACCCGCCAGATTTTATAAGCCGCCCTGCTTCACAACAATGGAAGTCTGGTTTACATCAGATGGGTTTTCATCCCAATATTTTTATCAAGTCAGCTGGATTCTAGTTGTTTGACCCGGCGTCACCAACGATAATGACCTGGCTTCATCAGCAATAATGACTCGGCATCATCAATGATTATGACCCGGAGGAGATGGCCCGCCAAGAGTATTGGAAGCCAATTCAATGACATATGGATGTTCTATTCTTAAAAAATTTCAAAGGACATTGACAAGCAAGAGGATTTTCAAGACGACTCATTCATATGCAGAAAAGACCCGGATTTCCGAGGAGCCACTTCATAAGCCGGCCAAAGGAGCAAGCCGGCCACTTAACATATTTATTATTCTTATTTCAGGAGCTTAGCATGAATAAATTCAAACTAATCTGGGGGCTAATGTCGGGGATATACCCCGTGGTATGACCCGGCCTGGCGACTCACAGGAGACCCCATAAAGACATGACATCTTATTAATGACCCGGGAGGCAGGTCGTAGGATGACCAAGCCCAAGACCCGGCGGGTGAGCCGGCGCCTGGCGGCTCACAAGAGAAAGCCCGAAGAGAGAAGGATTCCCTTAAAGGAAATAAGACCCGGAGTAGGATTCGTGAGAGGCTAGTCCTACTCCTACTCCTAGTAGGACTCTATTTGTAAGCCTACCCTCTCCACGTATATAAGGAGGGGTAGAGCACCCCTAGAGGGAGAAGGGGATAAGTCCACAAGTTTAGACAACACAAGAGATTAGAGATAGATAGATTAGAGGCTCTCGTGATTAGAGGTAGCAATTAGCACCCTTGTAACCGAGAGATCTTCATCATCATCAATATCAGACAAGCAGGACGTAGGCTTTTACCTCCATCGGAGGGGCCGAACCTGGGTAAACTCCGTGTCTCTCGATTCCGATCAACCCCTTCAAGCCGCCACATAGTTGTGTCTTTGCCCCGAACCTAAGTCCGTTCACCCGGACATCTGCCGTGATAAATCCATGACACACCCTGTATCAGGATGTTTGTAGGTGATCTGCAATCGGTTAGAGACTGAAGAGGATTTTGTAAGCATAGGTCGAAACTATTGAATTCGGGGTTGTTGTATCAATATGTCTAGATCTGTTTGTTCCACTGCTTCTCGAGAAGCTCCATCATTGTGAAGGACATGTGAGGCCTTGCATTATCATGTTGGATGAATATTGTTGATCCCTCATCATCGTCACACCATTTATCTAGAATTGCCGGTATAACCTTATTGATAAGGTAATGTCTGGACACAGGTCTGGTTACTTTCATTGGTTCCAGCACTCTCATTACCCTTGCTCTGTCCCAACTCGTTCACACCACCTCAGACTCTTCGATGAATGCCCTAATATCAATTTTGCGTCGAATGCTAGTTGCCCATCATCACTGTATCAAGGTCTATCCACAACCGTCAAAAACATTACCTTCACAATGTTTTTAGTGTTTTCCACGATGCTCTTAGGTTGAGGTTCCCGTGGAAGTACACAGTAGTTGTTCTTCACTCTTGTCGTGTCAAAGCACTTTTCATCTATATGGACCATGTTAGTCATTGGCTTGAATATAGGCTGGGGAGTTGAGATACAATTGTCATCGAGCATTGACACAGAAAAGTTCAATCTCGCAATCTTGTTCTCTCGCTTGATGTAAGGCTTAACAGTGTTTATGATGCGGTTGAGCTCATTCAAGTTGAACCTCTAATGTAGGGTCGAGCGGGCCACATCGAGAGACTGTGCTAGAGAACGAATTATCCTTCTTCTTTTTAGTGGGATTTTTGAGGTCCTCGCAAGATCCATCTATTTTCTCTTTTGGCCAGCTCTTCCTTTCTTCTTGTTTGAGACATCTACTTCTTGGCCCGTGACACTCTGCTTTTTGGCGTCTTCTCAGATTCTTTGAACAGATCATACATGTATGTTCAATAGGGTTAAGACTAGCAGCTTGTCGTCTAGTTGAACAAATCCATCTCTAAGCTCGATTACTAGCAGAGCGACGTAAACACCATGCCTCTCCTTATTTTACAATTATTTCCTTTTTGTTTACTTGCTACATCTTCTTGACCTTATTCATCTCCTTAAAGTATCCAATTCATAACTTCATCCTCTTCCTCTTGATCTTCTTGAGGCATCCAATTCATAGCTTCATCCTCTTCCTATTGAGGTTCATCGTCTTCCTCTTGAGGCATTGATACGTCTCAACCGTATCTATAATTTTTTATGATGGAATGCTATTATATTATCTGTTTTGGATGTTTCATATGCATTATATGCTATTTTATATTATTTTTGGGACTAACCTTTTAATCTAGAGCCAAGTGCCAGTTTCTATTTTTTCCTTGTTATTGAATTTTGCAGATATGGAATATTAAACAGAGTCCAAACAGAATAAAACATTCAGAAGGAATTTTTCTAGAAGGAAACAAGTCATCCAAGCTTGGAGTGCACGTCACGGGAGGTGCCAGGGCGCCACAAGCCTACTAGGCGCGGCCCCCCTAGCTGCGCCTAGCAGGCTTGTCGCCTCCTGGCAGGTCTCCTAACCCTAACTCTTGGCCTATAAATACCCAAATATTCCCACAACATCAAAAAGAGCACGTAAATACTTTTCCTCCGCCGGAAGCCTCCGTTCCCGAGAGATGTAATCTTGGAGCCTTCGATGATGTGTGAGTAGTCCACCACAAACCTACGGGTCCATAGCTAGTAGCTAGATGGCTTATTCTCTCTCTTTGATCTTCAATACCATGTTCTTCATGATCTTCATGGAGATCTATCTGATGTAATCCTCTTTTGTGGTGTGTTTGTCAAGATCCGATGAATTGTGAGTTTATGTTCAGATTATCCGTGAATCTTATTTGAATCACCTCCAAATTCTTATTTGCATGATTTCATATCCTTTCAAGTCTCTTCGAGTTATTTGTTTGGTTTGGCCAACTAGATTGGTAATTCTTGCTATGGGAGAAGTGCTTGGTTTTGGGTTCAATCTTCCGGTGTCCTCACTGAGTGACATAGTAGGGGTAGCGAGGCACGTATTGTATTGTTACCATCAAGGGTAACAAGATGGGGTTTTCATCATATTTCTTGAGTTTATCGCTCTACATCATGTCCACTTTCTTAATGTGTTACTCTGTTCTTCATGAACTTAATACTCTAGATGTAGGCAGGAGTTGGTCGATATGTGGAGTAATAGTAGTAGATGCAGAATCATTTCGGTCTACTTGTCATGGATGTTATGCCTATATGCATGATCATTTCCTTGGATAACTACATGATTATTCGCTTTTCTATCAATTGCTTGACAGTAATTTGTTTACCCACCATGATATTTGCCTTCAAGAGAGAAGCCTCTAGCGAAACCTATGGCCCCCGGGTCTATTTTCCATCATATATTTTCAGATTTATACCTTGCCGCAATTTATTTATCTTTTACTTTCCGCGCTTGTTTACATCTATCTCTATCGGATCTAATCCTTGCAAATAACCGTGAAGGGATTGACAACCCCTTTATAGCGTTGGGTGCAAGAGTTTGATTGTCTGTGTAGGTGCAACCATTGGTGACTTTCTTGTTCCTCCTACTACATTGATACCTTGGTTCTCAACAACCAAGGGAAATACTTATCTACTTTGCTGCATCACCCTTTCCTCTTCAAGGGAAAACCAACGCATGCTCAAGAGGTAGCAGGCATCATGTTCAAATCCATAGCTCCATGCTCTCCCTCTCGAGCTTCTTCCACTTCAAGGATCAATTCAAATTAATACCTTCATCCTCTTCCTCTTGAGGCATCATGTTCAAATCCATAGCTCCATCCTCTCCCTCTTGATCTTCTTCCTCTTCAGGGATCCAATCCTCTCCCTCTTGATCTTCTTCCTCTTCAGGGATCCAATTCAAGTTAATACCTTCATACTCTTCCTCTTGAGGCATCATGGTCAAATCCATACTCCTGCAATCAATGACAAAAGATGAGTACACCATGGTACCATAGCAAGAATATATACACACACAAAACAGTATGCACGTCAAACAAGAAATGGGTGCCATGGTACCATTTCTAGTTTGGTTTCCATGACAACCAAATAAGAAATGCTACCATGGCATCATTTCTACAAATGGCTGCCATGCATGGCAAGATTTATAGAAAGGCTGCCATGGAAGTCAAACACTTAGATCTAACTACAAGCCATTTTCTCTAGTTAGAGTAACTGAATTTTACATTAAATACTGGTAGATCCACCAATATCTACAATTTTATTACTCGAGCCACCATACAAACTAGACAAACCTCATATTCTTTTATTACTAGAGCCGATTTTCCTAACCAAAATTTCAGTTTTACCTAACCCAATTTACCTCATATTTTTTATTACTAGAGCCACCATAGAAACGTGAGATCTTGGTGGCCTGGGCCCGCATTTGTTCTCGGTTTCTTTTCATACTACATTTTTACTATCACAACAGTGCTTTTTTAGAACAACACAACAATGCTTTTTTATTAACACCAAGTTCATCATGTCAACTAACAACAAGTTCATCATCTCAAGACTTGCTCAAATTAATTCAACTAGTTCTACAATTTGCATTTACTGTCTAGCACTACAAATTAAGTTCATCATCTCAACTGAATTTCCTCTTGCTTGCATCAACACATTAAGCACTCCGTGATATTATAACATTGATCAGCAGCAGTACAATTCATGAATTGATTCACACTCACCATCAACAGTAATATTCACTTAACAATAGTAAATCAATTGTCATGATTCAGTTAACAGTAATTCCGTTTCAGGTAACAGTACTATGATGGAGTACCTTCTTAAGACTGCACAGGAGCAACAACATCAATAGCACGATAGTGTCACTTGGATCAGTAGCAGAACAAATTTTGTTCTAATTAGATGATCAGATCGACAACAAAACTCTTGTTTTGATCTTTTCACAAAGCAGCACTAGATCGCGGCGGGAGGAACCACGACGGCACACACGCGAAAGCTCGAGGAAGATGCGTGAGAGCTTAAGGAGGATGCGCGCAACATCGAGGAAGATGCGCGAATGCTCGAGGAGGACGCGCGTGAGTCCGAGGAGGACGTGATGGGAGGTTCCGGCGATGCCCGCCAGTAATCGCAGCGGGAGGGGACCTTGGTGATGCAGGTCTGAGCTCAGGCGGCGCAGGAGGTAATTGACGATGGCAACGGCGGAGCAGGTATTTGGGGATGGCGGTGGAGCACTTCCTGGTGGGTGCAGCTGGGCGGCGCCAGCCCATGGTGATGCGTGGGTGACGACGGAGGAAGAAGACGTGCTAGAGGGACTTGTTTGCGACAATTTTGTAAATACAAGTTTTTTTTGCAAAAGCACCACTGTACTATGCCACCGACATTAATTTGGGACAAAGGGAGTAGATAGAAATGGCTACCCTTAAGCCCACCATATATAGGTGATGAGGGTTAGGGTTTACTAGGAATCTAATATATCTCAAGCTGCTGCCATCTTGAGTTGCACGCCAAGATGGTTTCCTAGTCCTTATCGAGCCTTGTGCGCTCCTTTGTGTTGTCGGACCCCTGCCTGGCTACCTGGGCCTCCAGGCAAGCCTGCTACTAGACTTTGAGTAAGTAGAAAAACACTACCACATTATGCGCTAAGGTAACACAAAACTACCTGTTTTTAATTTCTCAAAAAGCTATCATAATTTGATTGGTTGTTCCAAAAAAACAAATTTCTGTGCGATTATGTCACACCCTGTGTTTTGCCTCATGACTAAGTTAACAGGACTCAAAACTTAGGGCCAATTAATTTTTTTGAGTGCATATGAATGCTTGACTTGTGTCCTATTTGCTTGCTTGTTTGATTGCTTGCTAGTGCTCTATATTCATAAACTCCCTACTACTCTCAAAACTCTTTTCCTTGATCTAACATCTTGTCCAATGATCATACCATGTGTATAGGACCTAAAACTATTTTTATCAAATATTATTTTGGCCAAAAAGTATTTATTCAATTTAGGTTTTCAAACCCCCCTAAAATTGAGGTTTGTACTACAAGTCCTCAATTTGGGTGGATTATTTTGCCCCAACGGATTTATTTGGAACCTACTATATATATAACTCCCCAAAACCACAAAATATTATTTTTAAGATTATTTTATTACTTTATTTAAAGGCTTTTTCTTAAGGCCAAAAATGGTCTTTTATAGGGAAAAAAATTATGCGTTCAAAATATTTGAGAAAATTTAGGAAAACTTAGTGGACATATATTATCCATATATAAGAGTTTCAACACATGGTAATGTTCAAAATATTGGACAAAACCCTTCAAAATCCTATCTGCCTATTTCAAGCATTTGAAATATTTCTATAAGAAATATTCTCTAATAAATCCAATAAAATTCTAGCATGTAACATATGATGTGTGTGATCATCTTGCCAAGTTTCATCTCAATACCAATTGTTTTTATTCACAAAAATATCCCAAAACCCTCTTTGTCCAGATCCAAATTTCAGCAACTCTACATTGCCAACTTCCTCCTATTGATCTCAAACTTTGTGGACATGTGGTAATCCTCCAATAATGCATCCACAGCAAGTGGTGCATCAAGGACAACAAATTAACTTGTCCAAATCCCCTCAAACCCATTTCTGTTGATTTCAAGAATTGGAAATTCTTGCATTATGAAGTTTTCCCATTAGATTCCAAACCTTTTGGGTATGCTCTAATACCCAAATAATGCTACCACACCAAGTGATGCATCAAGTAGAATGGATTTGCATAGCTAGATCTAAGAAAATTCATTTCTGTCCATTTCTAGGGTTTGCCAAAGTTACATTGGCAACTTTCCTCAACAAATCTCAAACTTGGTGGTAAATCTTAATTTTACCTACCATTTGATCCTGTTAAGTCTCATAGTAAGGAGAATCTTTTTACTTGCTCAAACTTGCATCAAACACCTTTTATTGAATTACAAAAGGTACTGTTTTGACCACTTCTACTCTTCTCCCTGATCTCAGAATTTTACCACAACTCCCAGATGGCTTTTTCCTCCAGTAAGCTTTGCATGGCCATATCTCAATTGTCTGGGGGGGGGGGTAAAACCCCAAGATTCCCATCTGGACATCAGTTTCCCTCTCTCTCAGCTTCAATTCTCAACCAAGGAACCCCCAACAACATCCAATGCTTCCTACAATTTGTATACTCCCTCCTATATCCTTTAGACACTGGTGGCCACATCCAAGACACCAATGGCATGCCATGGCATGCCATTTGGCTAGTCTGGAGCGTGCTACAGTGCACCAGAGCACTGTAGTGACGCCCATCCCCGCCTCCCGACCACCTCGGGTCTCCCCAGCACGCCTGCCGAGGAATCTTGACGCCCGCAACACGCCACCCCTTGTCCCCCCCTCTCTCTTCCTTTTGTGGCCTCCTCGCACATGCACCATGGCTGCCCGACTCGGCCAGTAGGCGAGCTCACATGCGCGCTCCTCTGTCCCCCTTGCTCCTTCCCTGGACATGCACCTCGTCCACGAAGCCCATAGACATGCTCCGGCGACCCCCCGAGCCCTCCAGCAGCGGCAATGTCCATGCCGGCACATGAGCTCATGGTGCACCGCGCCCTCGCCTATAAGAGCCCTCCCGAGCTCACCTTAGCCCTCCTCTCGCCCCCTATCCTTCGTGTGAACCTCCGAGGACCACCTGTTTGTCCTCCCGCGCCCTCCTCCTTCCCCATGTCCGAAACCCCTCCACCACGGCCTTGCTCAAATTGGAGCTCCCCGGCCGCTGCCTCCCTCTATAAGCCTCACCAAAGTATCCCCACTGCCTCATGAGACTCCCCCATGCTCCATTTTTCTCTTCCCGAGCTCGTGGAGCCGTGCCCACCGACGCTGACGGCTACTTTCGCCATGACTGATGCGTCCATCAACCTTGGCCTTGCTCGGGGCTTGAGACCTCCCAGGTGGACGCGGGGCACCATCCCATTCACCTCGGTGGCTGAAGCATCGCCGGTGGTGTCCTATGCCACCGGAACGATGCCTGTGAGTGCTCTGCCTCGTCTCCCATGTCTCGCCCTGGCTCGAGCGGGAGGTGGAAGAAGACCTGCCACGCGGGGCCTGCTGGTCAGTGGCTAAAACCCGTCCCCCCTCGTTTAAGTGGAGGCGCCCCGTGCTTACCCGCCTTCCCGAAGTGAACGCGCTCCGCCACAAAGGCGCCTTCAACGTGGCCTTGGAGCACCTGGCCGAGCCACCGGGCTGGCCCATTTGTTAAATTGCGCCCAGAGCACGGTTGCGCCTTTCGGTAAAATCTTTCTCCTTTCCTTTTTCCAGTGAAGCAATATAATTCAAAATAAATTCTAGGTAACTCAAAATCTGATGATTCAAAGTCCCAGTTGTTCCTAAAATCATGCTCTATCCAAAGAAATATCCTAATCATTTTTCCAGATGTCTTTTCTGTTTTGTTCAAATTCAAATTTGAATTTGAACTATGAAATGCCCCACTTGTAAAATCCATAGAGGACTCAAATCAGCTCCAAATGGAGTGATTCAAATTTCCAGAAGCTCTTAATGTCATGCCCTAATTGTCTAGCCATGTTAAACATTTTTACCATGCACCTATTCTGTTGGATCTAATAAATGACCAAGTTCCATTTATTTCATCTTGGGAAAATCATAGGAATTTCATCCCCACTCCAAATCCAGCGAAACCACTTCGTGCATGTTTCTAAAATCATACCC
This sequence comes from Hordeum marinum, assembly GCA_022496015.1. NCBI lineage: Eukaryota > Viridiplantae > Streptophyta > Magnoliopsida > Poales > Poaceae > Hordeum > Hordeum marinum. Next base: position 342,015,557 of record CM039675.1, read on the forward strand.
TATTTGTTGGTACCATCCATTCCTTTTATAAAGAAATATTTTTTGTGGACATCTTATAGGATCATCGTTTCCTTCATTTCCACAATTAGAAATTCCCCCTTGACCCACATCCACCAAAACCTCATTGGTTATTTTTCTCATGACCAAAGGTGTCCAAGAAAAATAACACTCCTATTTATCGAGCAATTTTATTTTTTGCTTGTTGTGTTGCTTATTGCGGCTGTTTCCGGGGATAGCTAACGAAGTAGATGAAGTGCTTGGAGTGGACAAGAAGCGTGTGAAGACCTCAAATACTTTGCTGAGCCATCCAAGCAGCCCTTTGACCATTACTAAGAACCCTTTTTATATGCATGACATATAACACTTATTTCCATGATGCTGATCATGGTTGTGAGGTACCGCTCCCCCCTTCGGTGGGATGCCTCGATAGTTTACCGTTGATAATTGCATCGTTCATGACCCTACCATCCTTATGAGGGTTATGCGGGTGGGAGTAGATAGGATTCTCAATAGGTGCCACGCAAATGGGATGGGAATATGCATGGTGATGGAAAGGAAATAGTTTCAAAGACTTTTCAAAAACACCGTCGGGTGCCACTAATGCCTGAGGGAGATGATGATGAGATAGGTAACCACTTGAGAAAGAAATGGTGTACCGAGGCAAGTGTGTGTGTGGTTTTCCAAAACGGATTGGTGTAAGTTGCGACCGTTATTCCAACCTTACATGTGCGACCACTCTACCCCTATATGGGACGGGGCTTTGTTGATTACTATGGTTGATGCTAGCAGTGAGCCCGCATTACTAGTGGCGGGAGTGAAGTGGTCACTCTCGAGACGGGGTCGTACCGGAATGGGCGATCATGCGCTGTCTTTACAGGCATCGGGCACATCGTTGCGTGCCCTCATGGATGATACGTGTGATGTATATCATGAGGGATGGCACCAACGAGTGGACTCTTTGTTTAGTATCACCATGGGAAAGGCATTGTTCGGGTTCTTACCTCGGGTATGTGATATACCGTGAGTCGTGGATGACACGGAAGTTCCTTGAGTCTTGTGGGTAAAGCGCGCAACCTCTATAGAGTGTAAAACTATTCGAATATTTGCGTCCTCGGTCAAGAACAGTTGGATGACCGCTCTTGTGCTACCTCTAGTGTTTACTAAACTTGGTGTGTGTGCGGTGTGAACGAAACAGAGAAGATACTTGAGACAAGTCTGATGACTAGGTGTGATGATTGGACATGAAATGTTCAACCCCTGCTTATGACGATATATGTAACTTGTTCATATGGATATCTGGTAACTCTTGATGCATGCTTACATAGTTATTTGATCATGTCACTAGACTCAAAATTAGCTTTCCACAAAATTACCTATTAGTGCTATATCATGCATTGTTATTACCTTGCTCCAAACATGGGATGATTGCGAGTACATTCAAAGTACTCATTGGCTTGCCACTCGTTATTTAATTGTCCAGGGATGGAAGAACATGAATACGGTGAAGAGTTCATTGGTGACAAACATGTGAACTAGGACGCTTCCCTGTCAGAATGCATGTAGGTTTAAGGCAGATGTCATGGGTTCATGCTTTCGATAAAGATTTCCGCTACATGTTATGTTAAAGTGTCTAGCCCTTGTGGCCCTATCTATGTAAGACTTGTCCTAGTTGGCCTTTATTTGTGTAAGATGATTTGTAAGGATGTAAGACTCTTGTATTCCAGTTTCTATGTGTTCAGTGAGCATGGATCTCTAGGATGACTATGCACGTGCATTCGGTGACCATGACTTATGAGTCGGGGTCCCCATAGATTAATTTTAATCATGCTTATCATAGATGGGTCCCACTCATAAGTGAACTGTTTGTTTGACTGTTAACTTACAAATGGGGCCCACATGTTAGTGTCACTAAATTGCCAATGATAAAAAAGAGCACATTAAACTAAGGAAGCTGTCATCTCCATCTCACAGGTAGCAAGGTGTCTCGACGCACCATGGATTGGACAGCCCCACCTGGGCAGCGTCGACGCCCAACCTACACCATGGTCAGGACAGGCCCACCTCAACGGCGTTGATACCATGCCCGCACCATTATGGTCAGGGCATCCTGACCACAACGGTGTCGGCAAGGGCAATAGTAGTCACAACGATGGGCAGCAGCGGCGAGCAGTAGCAACCGTGGTGGTGAGGAGCAGCGGCCATCAGCGGCGGCGGCATGGAGCACCAAAATAATTTGATTCTTTGTAATAGTTTTGAGACATGATGATACTAATATGTGAGTTATGTTGGTGAGTAATTTTGCTTAGTAAGAATATTGATGTTAAGGTTTTTGACTCCCTATGCAAGAACGAAAGTCAATAGTTGTGCTACAAAATTACATCCTACTTATGGTGCATTATTCGGTGTTAGTTAAGCGTAATGCTCACTTATGTGATTTTTCGTTTCTTGGTAGGATGCTTCTCAATCTATTTGCTAGCCTTCACTTGTACTAAGTAGAAATACTACTTGTTCATCCAAAGTCCTTAAACCAGTTTTACCACATGAGTCCACCATACCTACCTATATACGGTATCTCCTTGTCGTACCAAGCAAATTTTTATGTGCCATCTCTAAAATTTCAAAATAAATTTTCCTTTTTGTGTGCTCGTACCGCTCATGAAATGGTAGGGGGTGACCGATATTTTTCCATGCTAGATGTGTTATTCTCAAGATGAGGGTTTACTCACTTGTCATTGCACAAGAGTACGGCGATAATAGGGATGCCTAGTCCCAAAATGAAAAAGGAAAAAATACTTTATGTTGTCAAATAATAAATTCCTTGGAAAGTGTTGGTATGAAAGGCAACCGTGGATTCGGCTAGCCATGGAAAGTGAAAGTATGGTGGAAAAGGAGTAAACTTTATTTTCTGTTTGGGAACCACCTATGGTGTATCTAGCATGGAAAGATATTGAAATCTCTCGGCCGTCTTCGTTGATAGGAAAGGCATGCCACTAAAAATATTTTTTCTCTATCAATTTAAACACTTGAGCTCTAGCACCTCTATAAATCCCTACTTCCCTCTACAAAGGGCCTATCTATTTACTTTATGCAATTTTTATTTTCAATTTGAGTCTCCATCTTCTCTTATAAAGCACCAACTAGGAGGCACTATGATCGTACTTGAGCATTAGGTGTAGCTAATATTTGAGTGTGTATTGTGAATGGATCAATGATTGAGCATGATGGGCTAGGGATAATTTGCTTTAGTGTTGATATTTTGAAAGACATGGTTGCTTGTCGATATGCTTGAGTATTAAAGTTTTCATATCAAAACTAGACTATTGCTTTGAACTATTTAAAAGTCCAAATGGCCATGCTACAAAGAAAATAATATATGACGAACATGTTAGGCAGCATTCCAGATCAAAAATTCTTTTTTTATCATTTACCTACTCGAGGACGAGTAGGAATTAACCTTGGGGATGCTGATAAGTCTCCAACGTATCTATACTTTTTACTTGTTCCATGTTGTTATATTATCAATCTTGGATGTTTTACAATAAATTTATAGCAACTTTATATCATTTTTTTGGGACTAACCTATTGACATAGTGCCAAAGTGCCAGTTGTTGTTTTTTGCTTTTTTTACTTTGCAGAAATTCAATACCAAATGGATCCCAAACGCTACCGAAATTTTTGGAGATTTTTTATGGACCAAAAGAGCCAGGATGGGCCAAACAACCACAAGAGAGGGGGCCCAGGGTGGCCACCCTCCACCAGGGCGTGCTAGAGGCCCATAGCACGGCCTGGTGGAGCATTCCCACCTCGGGACTCCCCTCAACTGATTATTCACCTTGTAAATTCCCAAGTATTCAGAAAACCCTAGGGGCATCGATGAAACACAATTCCAGCCGCCGCAAGTTCCAGAACCTCTAGATCCAATCTAACACCATCACAGAGGGGTTCATCATCATCATAGGTGCCTCTCCAATGATGCGTGAGTAGTCCACCATAGACCTACGGGTCTGTAGGTAGTAGCTATATGGCTTCCTCTCTCTCTATGATTCTCAATACAATGGTCTCTTGGATATCTATTTGATGTAATGACTTTTGCGGTGTTTTTTTTGGGATCCGATGAATTTTGAGTTCATGATCAGTTTCTATCCATGAATATGATTTGAGTCTTATTTGATCTCTTATTTGCATGATTACTTATAGCCTCGTATTTCTTCTTCGAATCTTTGGTTTAGTTAGGCCAACTATATCGATTTTTCTTGCCATGGGAAGAGGTGCTTTGTGATGGGTTCGATCTTGCGGTGTTCTTTCCCAGTGAGAGAAGGGGCAGCGAGACACACATGTATCATTGCCATTAAGGATAACAAGATGGGGTATATTCCTACATGAATAGATCTTATCTACATCATGTCATCGTTCTTATTGCATTACTTCATTTCTCAACAAACATAATACACTAGATGCATGCTGGATAGCGGTCGATGTGTTGAGTAATAGAAGTAGATGCAGAATCATTTCGGTCAACTTATCTTGGATGTGATTCCTATATAACAATCATTGCCTGGATATCGTCATGATTATTTGATCTTCTATCAATTGCCCAACAGTAATTTGTTCACCCACCATGTGCTATACTCATGAGATAAGCCACTAGTGAAACCTACGCCCCCCGAGTCTACTTTTCCAACATATTTCTCTCTGATCCATTATTTTGCCTTTTTTCAGATCTATTAACCCAAAAAATCGAAAATACCTTGTTGCAATTTTCTTATACTTATTTTATTTTGTGTTCTTGCGATATCACTTTTCCAAAACTATCATTACCTAATCTATCTTATTACTGTAGAGAGCTTGACAACTTCTCTTTCGCGTCGGGTTGCAAGTATTTGTTATTTGTGTGCAGGTGCTCTTTACGTGGGTGCATGATCTTCCTCTACAGATTGACACCTTAGCTTCATAACTAAGGGAAATACTTACCGTCGCTATGTTGCATCCTGCCTTCCTCTTTGGGGAAATACCGATGCAGTCTCAAGCCACGTCACATCACAAGTTAGGCTTCGGGACATTTGGGCTTCCCTTTTATGAGTCTTGAGTCTAGCTTTGAGGATCTTCGGGTTTGCCAGGTGTGCGACCTCACAGGTAGTGTCTTTGTAAGTTCAGAGAATGAACGATGTAGGTTGAGTGTGTATTTGCCTACGACGCTCTCCACATCACATCGTGACCTCATTGCTTCCGGGTCACGCATCCACCTACCCGTGTTTTATCGTCTTCAAGATGTTATGGCTTGAGATCATAAGAACATAGATTACGTGGCTTCAAAGTTTGGTGCTTGGCGGCTTGCGTCCTGGTTACTGAGGTCATCAACCCATGTCTCGTCTTGTCCCATAATTACATGCAAGAACACTATAGTGTGTCACCCGTTGGTTTTGCATTGACTGATGCGTCATGATTACCATGCATGTATTATCGCATCCATATCTCAAGAAATGGGAAACCATAGGGGAGATGGAGCACATGATATTTGGTTGAGGTCGCCGCTTCTGTTTCTCCGAGGAGTGTAAAGAGGAAGAGAGGAGAGTGTCCTCCTCACTCTGCCTCCTAGCACAAACGAGAGTCAAGAGTCAATCGTTTTAGATATGGTATACTTCCCATACGGTCCATCCTTGCAACTCATGTGAGATCACACTAACATCGCACGCGCTATTCTGTGGCGCACCGTTTATGATGTGCACCGAATCACAAACATTTTACGATTATAAAGCATGTATGATAAGGGGCGATCACACACATTTAGCTCCACTACGACCGTCTGTGATAGGATATAAGAGTGCATACATTTATCATTATAAAACCGTATGCAAAGGTTGAATCTATCCCACACACGGACATTTTGATAAACACTTGTGGTTTACAAAACTTCCCAAAAATGTGTGATTGATACGTCTCAAACGTATATACTTTTCCAAGCACTTTTGCTATGGTTTTGGCCTCCAATTTGCATGATTTGAATGAAACTAACCCGGGATGACACTATTTTCAAAGGAACTACCTTGGTGTTATTTTTGTGCAGAAATAAAAGTTCTCGGAATTGGAGAAAACTTGTTGTGAATTATTTCTGGAATATATAATGAATTGTGGAGCGAAGACCTGCTCGAGGGGTGTGCCAGGGGGCCACAAGCCAACAGGGCGCCCCCTAGTGGCGCGCCCTGATGGCTTGTGGGGCCCTTGTGGCCCCTCCGACCCTAATTCCAATCCTATAAAATCACATCCATAGATAAAAAAATTGAAGAGAAGATTTCATCGCGTTTCACGAGATGGAGCCACCGCCACCTCCTATTCTTCCTCCGAGGGCTGGTCTGGAGCCTGTTTTAGGCTTCGAAGAGGGGAAATTGTTGCCGTCATCGTCACCAACCGTTATCTATCAACACCGCCATGATGCTCACCATATGCAGTGATTAATTCCTTTGTAGGCTTGTTGGACGGTGGTGGGATTGGATGAGATTGATCATGTAATCAAGTTAAGTTTGATAGGGCTTGATCCCTAGTATCCACTATGTTCTTAGATTGATGTTGCTATGACTTTGCTATGCTTAATGCTTGTCACTAGGGCCCAAGTGCCATGATTTGAGACCTGGCCCTATTATGGTTTGATGAATATAAGACTGATTTGGATCCTATCTTGCAAGTTGTATGCACCTATTACGTGTCATGATCTGCATACCCCAAGGTGACAATAATTGGGATTCTTTCCGGTGATTGCCATAGTTTGAGGAGTTCATGTATTCACCATGTGTTAATGCTTTGTTATGGTTCTCTATCAAAAGGAGGCCTTAATATACCTTAGTTTCCAATAGGACTCCGCTGCGATGGGAGGGTAGGGAAAACATGCCATGCAAGTTCTTATCGCGAGCACGTATGACTATATACGGAATACATGCCTACATTACATTGATGAATTGGAGCTAGTTCTGTGTCGCCCTAGTGTGTAACTATTATATGATCAATGTCATCTAAATCATTATCCATCACCCATCCACATGCCAACGTGTTACATCTACTGAATCTTGCTATTACTATTGTTACTGCTACTTTCACACATGTTACGAAACTACTACTTTCACTACTACTGTTACTTTTGCTACCACTATTTACCATGCTACTAAATCTTTGCTATAGAAAGATATACCAATTGCGGTTGAATTGACAAATCAACTGTCAAGGCCAATAAATATCCTTTGGCTCCCCTTGTGGCGAACCAAGAAATTAGGGTGAAATACTCCCCGTGAAGATTGTCTCGATCCCCTACACTTGTGGGTTATCAAGATCTTGTTATTGCGCCATTGCCGGGGAGAATAGCTCTATTTATTGTGTTAACTGAAGGATATCCAATTTCCACTGTAAGATATTAGAAAGGCAATCGAATTAAGATCGTCCCCTCTCACATGAGAGAAGGTAAGGAACTGCCATCTAGCTCTGCTTGAGATTCTCCTAGTGTTTTGGAGCAACTTGCTACACCATAACTTATTGATCATCCTGATATGTCACATGCACTTGATGATGCTACTTATGAAATTAATGATGGAACTACTGCTACATATGTTGAAACTGAACATGTGCCACTGAATGAATTACTTGATGCTCATATCGCTAAGGCTAGAGAACTTGAAATGCTGAAAATGGGGAAGATTTTGAATCACCTATTACCCCTCGCTCACCTAATAGTTATGAATTGCCTCATGTAGCTGAAGGTTATGTTATGGATGGTGAGATAGCTATGGACCTTCTTTCTTGTAACGATAGAGATGACGTGAAGTAACTATTATGCAAACTAAAAGAAAAATCTATGATGGAAAAATGAAACGCAATCCTAAATTTGCTACGTCTCCTATATTTGTCACTGTTAAGGATTATGAGTTCTCTGTAGACCCTGAGTTAATTCCTATAGTAGAGTCTGATCCTTTCCATAGTTATGAAAATGAAACTATTGTCGAACACCTTATAAAACACAATGATATTGTTGCTCTATTTACCAATGATGAAAAGATTCGCTACTATTATATCCTTAAGCTTTTTTCCTTTCTTGCTAAAAGGCAAGGAAAATGAATGGTTCCTTTCACTTTCTCCTGGTTGCATATGTTCTCTCGAGGATATGCTTCACGACTTTTCTAGAAATATTTTCATGCTCATAATAAACAAGTTGCCTTATAGGAAATATTTAACTTTGCTCAAATTGAAGAAGAGAATCCCCCTCAAGCTTGGGGGAGGCTTCTCCGGTTATTATGAGCTTTACCTGATTGTCCTCTTGAGAAGAATGAAATACTTGATATTTTTTATAATGGACTAACCGATGCTTCTAGGGATTTCCTTTTAGGAAACAACTATTGGACAAGCTGACAAATTATTGAATACAATAATGCAAAATGCAGATGATTGGACACTTCTTGAACCACCCCCGGAACGTATTCAAAAGAAGAGAGGTATTATATTCCTTAGTCCTGAAGACATGCAAGAAGCAAAAGAATCTATGAAAGGGAAAGGTATTAAAACTGATGATATCAAGAAATTACTGCATATTGAAGAAATACATGGACTTGACATCCCAACATAGGTAGTAGAGGTAAACTCTCTCCCTTCCTTTAACAAAAGTGATATACCTTATACTAAGACTCTTGAACAATGCTTGGATGAATTTCATAATTATGTTGTTAAGCAAGAACACTTCAATAATTATGTCGAGAGTCAATCGCGATACAATGCTATGATGATAGATCGCTTAAGTGATTTGATGTTTAGAATTGCAAATAATATGAAAGGTTTGGGAAAACATGCTTCTATGGTTCACACCCATTTAGACCAAGTTGCTAAATCGAAAAATGATTTTCTTCCTGAAATGAATAATAATATGAATGATCATGTTGTTAGAGTAGTGACTAGAGGAGGTAGAATGACTCAAGAACGCCTTTATCCTGAAGGTCACCCTAAGAGAATTGAACAAGATTTGCAGAAAATTAATGAAGATACACCTAGTTCTTCTAAGAATAAGAAGAAAAAGAAATATGATAGGTACTTGCATGCTTTTAGTGAACCTATTATAGAAAAACCTGCTCAGAAACATAATGAAGTTTTTTTTCTGATGCTAAGACACAGTCTAGTAGTGAGCATGCACCTAGTGACAATGAAAATCATAATAATAATGTGCTCACGTATATGCCCAAATAGATGATAACAGAGAAAATGATAATGATGTGGAAACTGAACCTGCTGACGATCTTGATAACCCACCTTCTAAAAATAAACATTATTATAAGAGAGACTTTGTTGCTAGGAAACATGAAAGCGAAAGAGAGCCATGGGTTTAAAAACCTAAGATATTCCCTTATAAGCCCACTAAAAGTAAGGATGATCAAGATTAGCGCTTTGCTGAAATGATTATACTCGTCCGTGTGCACACTCGTTTGACTGATATATTGAAAATGCCTCTGTATGCTTGCTAATTATTCTTTTTATGGTGGAGTACCTAAGAAGTTAGGATATCCAGGCATACCCACAATACCTTGCTCTATTAAAAGGAACTATGTCAAAATTGATTTATCTGATTTAGGGACATTTCTCCCTTTATAAAAGACTTGAATTGAGTAAAATCACACCTACTAAGATATCTTTGCAAATGATTGATAAATTCACTGCTTTACCTATTGGAATTTGCGAGGACGTTCCCATTGTGGTTGCAAATGTTACTATCTTAACAGACTTTGTTATTCTTGATATGCTCGAGGACGACAATATATTGATCATCTTTGGTAGACCCTTTCTAAATACTGCAAGGGATGTTATTGATTGCAATAAAAGCAAGGTTACCTTTCATATCAATGACAAGCAACATACCATGCATTTTCCTAAGAAGCAAACTTTGGTTAATAATATTAATGTCATTGATCCTATTCCCACAGTTATCATTGGAGATATTATAATTCCTCTGCCTACTGCCAAGAAGAAGAAATATTAGAATCTCATTGTTGGAGGAAATACATATCCCTATTGAGGTAACCTAGTGCTATACAAAAAATTCTTTGGTTTCATGTTGGTCGGAAACGGTTGTTAATAAGACTTGATCAATCTTATTAATGAATCCTTTTCGAATGACATGTGATTGATGAATTGAGTATCTATAGCTTTATGTATTGATACGTTCATTTTGCATCATGATTTCATACTGTTATTTACAATGTTTTTATGTATAATAATGCTTCATGGAGTATCTCTAATGCCTTTTGTCTCATAATTTGCAAGGTTTGCACAAAGAGGGAGAATACCGGTAGCTGGAAATCTGGACCTAAAAAGCATATCATAGATACCTATTCTGCACATCTTCAAATGAGATAAAATTTAACGGGGATTTTTATGGAATATATAAGAAATAGAACTTAACGGGGATTTTTATGGAATATATAATAAATATTGGAGAAAATGACTACCGGAGGGGGCCACCCTGGTGAGCACAAGACACCAGGGCATGCCAGCCCCCCAGACACGCCCAGGTTAGTTGTGCTCAGCACAACCCACCACCGGAGCCCATCTTCTGGTATAAAAGGTGTTTTTACCTAGAAAAAAAAGTCAGGATAGAACTTTTGGGACGGAACACCGCCGTCTCCAGGCGGAATTTGGGCAGGAGCACTTTTGCCCTGTGGCAGAACAATTTCGCCGGGGAACTTCCCTCCCGGAGGAGGAAATCGAAGACATCGTCATCACCAACAACCCTCTCATATTTGGGAGGCCATTATTCATCAATATATTAAACAACACCATCTCCTCTCAAACCCTATTTCATCCCTTATGTTCAATCTTTGTACCGGGACGTCAGATTGGTACCTGTGGGTGACTAGTAGTGTTGATTACCTTGTGTAGTTGATTACTATATGGTTTATTTGGAGGAAGATTATATGTTCAGATCCATTATGATATTCAATACCCCTCTGATCTTGAGCATGCATATTACTTTTGAGTAGTTACCTTTGTTCTTGAGGTCACGGAAGAATTCATGTTGCAAGTAATCATGGGAATTTGATATGTGTTCGATATTTTGATGATATGTATGTTGTGATTCCCTTAGTGGTGTCATGTGAACGTCGACTACATGACACTTCACCATCCTTGGGCCTAAGGGAATTCATTATGGAGTAGTTATTAGATGATGGGTTGCTGGAGTGACAAAAGCTTAAACCCTAGTTTTTGCGCTACTTCGTAAGGGGTTGATTTGGATCCACATGTTTAATGGTATGGTTATATGTTATCTTAATACTTTTCTCGTAGTTGCGGATGCTTGGGAGAGGGTTAATCATAAGTGGGTGGTTGTTCAAGTAAGAACATCACCCAAGCACCGATCCACCCACATATCAAATTATCAAAGTAGCAAACATGAATCAACTCAACATGATGAAAGTGACTAGATGAAGTTCCCGTGTACCCTCAATGACACTTTGCTTATTATAAGAGATTATTTTGGCCTGTCCTTTGCTGCAAAAGGATTGGGCTACCTTGATGAACCTTATCTACTATTACCATTCCTTGCTCGTTACAAATTATCTTGCTATCAAACTACCTGTTACCTACAATTTCAGTGCTTGCAGAAATTACCTTGCTGAAAATCGCTTGTCATTTCCTTCTGCTCCTGTTGGGTTCGACACTCTTACTTGTCGAAAGGACTACGATTGACCCCCTACACTTGTGGGTCATCAAGAATCTTTTCTAGCACCATTTCTGGGGAGTGAAGCGCTATTGGTAAGTGGAAATCGGTAAGGAAAAACTTATACTACATGGTGAAATTTATTGTCACTTGCTACTATGGAAAAACAATCCTTTGAGGGGTTTGTTCGGGGTATCTTCACCTCGACCGGAACCACAATTAGTTGCCTCTGAACATAATGCACCTATTGATAATATTGGTTATGAAATTCCTTCGGGTATGATAGAACAACTTCTAGCTAATCCTTATGAGGAGACGAAACTGGACATCCCGATATGCACCTAATACATGTGGATGAAATTTGTGGATTGTTTAAGCTTGCAGGTTTATCCGGAGATGAAGTTAAGAAGAAGGTTTTCCCTTTATCTTTAAAGGGAAAAGCATTGACATGGTATAGGCTATGTGATGATATTGGATCATGGATTTGGAATCGATTGAAATTGGAATTCCACCAAAAGTTTTATCCTATGCATCTAGTTCACCGTGATCGGAATTATATATATAATTTTTGGCCCCGTCGCGAAAGCATCATTCTAGCTTTGGGGAGGCTTAAGTCAATGTTACATTCATTCCCCAATCATGATCTCTTGAGAGAAATTATTATTCAAAAAATTTATACTCGGCTTTCTCATAATGATCGATCCATGCTCAATACTTCTTGTATTGGTTCTTTTATGAAGAAGACTATTGAATTCAAGTGGGATCTATTATAAACAATTAAATGCAACTCTGAAGATTGGGAACTCAACGAAGGTAATGAGTCGGGTATTAAGCTTGAGTTTAATTGCGTTAAATCTTTTATGAATACCGATGCTTTTCACAAGTTTAGCACTAAATATGGTGTTGACTGTGAGATAGTAGCCTCTTTTTGTGAATCATTTGCTACCCATGTTGATCTCCCTAAGGATAAGTGGTTTAAATATCATCCCCCTATTAAAGAAGATATCAAAGAACCGATCATAGCAAAAGAAGAAACTATTATTTATAATGTTGATCAAGTTGTGCCTACTACTTATATTGAGAAACCACCTTTCCCTGTTAGGATAAAGGAAGATGCTAAGGTACCAAATGTGGTTCGCAAGAGTAATATTAAAGCACCTAAGACACTTGAATAATTAAAGTAGAACCTAGTTTTGCTATGGTTAAAGATCTCTTGGTAGAAAATATTGATGGGCATGTTATTTACTTGTGTGATGAAGCTGCTAGAATTGCTATACCTGATGAAATAGATAAACATAGACCCGTAGTTGGCATGCCTGTTGGCTTATGTTATTTGGGTGCTAGCGTGAGTGCTATTCCTTTTACCTTATACCAAGAAATTATTAATGACATAACACATTCTGAAATAGAAGATATTGATGTTACTATTAAACTTGGTAATAGACACACCATCACACCACTTGTGATTGTTAGATATGTTGAAGTCTTGTGTGGGAAAATAAAATATCCTACTGATTTTCTAGTTCTTGGTTTCCCACAATATGACTTTTGTCCCATTATCTTTGGTAGACCTTTCTTGGTTCCCCACAAGATAGATTGTCAAAAAGAAACCGTCAGTGTTGAGTTTGGTGATGTGTCTCATGAGTTTAACTTTTCCAAGTTCAGTAGAAAACCTCGTGACGAATAATTATCTAGTAAGGATGAAATAATTGGTCTTTCTTCTATTGTTGTTCCTCCTACTGATCCTCTAGAACAATATGTGCTAGACCATGAATATGATACGCACTTGCGTGAAGAAATGAAATTGATAAAAATATCTTTGAACAACAACCTCTACTAAAACACAATTTGCCTATTGAAACTCTAGGAGGTCCTCCTTCACTTAAGGGTGATCCTATGTTTGAATTAAAACAATTTCCTGACACTTTTAAGTATGCCTATCTTGATGAGAAAACATATATCCTTATTAGTGCTTACTTTTCAGAACATGAAGAAGAAAGATTATTAAAAATTCTGAGGAAGCACCGGGATGCTGTTGCATATACTCTTGATGATCTTAAGGGCATTAGTCCCACTCAATGCCAGCACAAGATTAATATGGAACCTGATGCTAAACCCGTTGTTGATCACCAATGACTATTGAATCCTAAGATGAAAGAAGTGGTAAGGACTGAAATATGAAAGCTTCTGGAAGCAGGTATAATCTATCCCATAGCTGATAGTAGATGGGTAAGTCTCGTTCATTGTGTCCCTAAAAAGGGAGGTATTACTGTTGTTCCTAATGATAAAAATGAACTTATCCCACAAAGAGTTGTCGCTGGCTATAGAATGGTAATTGATTTTAGGAAACTAAATAAAGCTACTAGAATAGATCATTAACCTTTGCCTATCATTGATCAAATGCTAGAAAGATTATCTAAGCACACACACTTTTGTTTCTTGGATGTATATTTTGGTTTCTCTCAAATACCCGTATCACAATCTGATCAAGAGAAAACCACCTTTACTTGCCCTTTTGGAATCTATGCTTATAGACGTATGCCTTTTGGTTTATGCAATGCACCTGCTACCTTTGAAATATGTATGACTCCTATATTCTCTGATTTTTGTGAGAAGATTGTGTAGGTTTTCATGGATGATTTTTCCGTTTATGAAACTTCTTTTGATGATTGCTTAAGCAACCTTGATCGAGTTTTGCAGAGATGTAAACAAACTAATCTTGTCTTGAATTGGGAGAAGTGCCACTTTATGGTTCATGAAGGTATTTTCTTGGGGCATAAAATTTTCAAATGAGGTATTGAGGTGGATCTAGCTAAAGTTGATGCAATTGATAAAATGCCATGTCCTAAAGATATCAAAGGTATTCGAAGTTTCCTTAGTCATGCTGGTTTCTCTAGGAGGTTTATTAAAGACTTCTCCAAAATTTCTAGGCCTCTTACTAATCTTTTACAAAAGGATATTCCCTTTGTTTTCATGATGATTGTGTAGAATCCTTTGAAACGCTTAAGAAAGCCTTAACCACTACACCTATTGTTCAACCACTTGACTGGAACTTGTAGTTTGAAATTATGTGTGATCCTAGTGATTATGCTGTTGGTGCTGTTCTAGGAGAAAGAGTTGATAAGAAATTAAATGTTATCCATTATGCTAGCAAAACTCTAGACAATGCCCAAGGAAATTATGCTACTACTGAAAAAGAATTTTTAGCAATTGTGTTTGCTTGTGACAAATTTAGATCTTACATTGTTGATTCCAAAGTTATTATTCACACCAATCATGCTGCTATTAAATATCTTATGGAAAAGAAAGATTGTAAACCTAGACTCATTAGGTGGGTTATCTTGCTTCAAGAATTTGATTTGCATATTACTGATAGGAAAGGATCTGAGAACCCCGTGGCTAATAACATGCCTAGGCTATAAAATATTCTTGATGACCCACTACCTATTGATGATAGTTTTCCTGATGAACAGTTAGCTACAGTAAATGTTTCTTAAAACACTCCTTGGTATGTTGATTATTCTAACTACATTGTTGCCAAATATATACCACCTAGTTTCACATACCAACAAAAGAAAAATTCTTCTATGATTTAAGACATTACTTTTGGGATGACCCACATCTTTATAAAGAAGGAGTAGATGGTATTATTAGACATTGTGTACCTGAGCATGAACAGGAACAAATCCTACGGAAATGTCATTCTGAAGCTTATGGAGGACATCATACGGGAGATAGAACTGCTCATAAGGTATTACAATTTGATTTTTATTGGCCTACTCTCTTCAAGGATGCCCGTATGTTTGTCTTGTCTTGTGATGAATGTCAAAGAATTTGTAATATCGATAAGCATCAGGAAATGCCTATGAATTATTGAGTTGTTGTTGAGCCACTCGATGTTTGCGGTTTTGATTATATGGGAACTTTTCCTTCCGCTAATTTGTATACTCATATTTTGGTTGCTGTTGATTATGTCACTAACTGGGTAGAAGCTATTCCAGCTAGTAGTGCTGATCATAACACCTATATTAAAATGCTTAAAGAAGTTATCTTCCCGAGATTTGGAGTCCCTAGATACCTAATGATTGATGGTGATTCACATTTTATTCATGGTAGTTTTTGTAAAATGCTTGCTAAATATGATGTTAACAATAGAATTGCATCACCCTGTCAATTTCAATCTAGTGGTCATGTTGAACTTAGCAATAGAGAAATAAAATTGATATTACAAAAAACTATCAATAGGTCCCGAAAAAATTGGTCTAAGAAACTAGATGATGCACTTTGGGCCTATAGAACAGCTTATACAAATCCTACGGGTATGTCTCCATACAAAAATGGTATATGGGAAAGCATGTCATTTGCCTCTAGATTTAGAACACAAAGCATTTTGGGCAATTGAAGAACTCAACTATGACTTCAAACTTGTCGGTGAAAAGAGGTTATTTGATACTATCCCACTAGATGAATGGAGAACCGAAGCTTATGAAAATGCCAAACTATTTAAAGAAAAAAATTAAGCGATGGCATGACAAAAGAATCCAGAAGCGAGAATTCAAAGTTGGAGAATACGTTCTTTTGTAAAACTCTCATTTCAGTTTTTTTTGTAGGAAAACTTCTCTTCAAATGGGAAGGACCATACATTATCGAAGAGGTTTATCGCTCTAGAGCTACTAAGATTAATAATGCCGAAGGTACCAACCCGAAGGTGGTTAATGGACAAAGAATTAAACACTATATCTCATGTAAGCCTATTAAGGTTGAAAGCAATGTTATCCAAACCATGACACTGGAGGAACACACAAGAGAAACCTTCTAGAACACTCCAGAATCATGAAAAAGAAGAGGTACGTGATACGGTAAGTAAACAAACTCCGAAAAAACTGCAAAAATATTTTTTGTCAGTTTTGGAATATTACAAAAATAGGAAAATATGAATTAAATAGGAAAGCAACCGAGGTGAGCACGATACACCAGGGAGCGCCTGCCCTCCCTGGCGCACCCTGGTGGGTTGTGCCCACCTCGGGAGCCTTCCTGACTCCGTTTCCTTCCATTTGCTTGCTTTCCAAGAATAAAATTCTCTATATATATCTCCAATTGTTTTGACCACCGCATCACAGAAATATTCTTTGTTCTTGTTTCATCCTATTTTCTTGTCAGATCTAGATCTCCATGCTCGACCAAGTTCCCCCAAGGACAAGTTCTTCGAGAAGGTTATGAATCCGTACTTGTCGGAGGTGATGAAGCACCCTCAAACCATTGAGATGTGTGAGGGGGTGATCCAGATCCGCAATGTTTAAGGGCCTAAGAAATGGGAAGCATGGAGGCTAGGCTTGAAGTAGTGGAACAAGACATCTTTAAGTGCAAAGGGATGGTGGAGCGTGGACCTAGTGCCAATCACTCCATGATCATGGAATTCACCCGTGACCACATGATGGATGGCTAGTCCATGAAGGACATCGTCTTCACCTTCAACAAGAAAATCAACTTTCTGCAAAGTCAAATTTATGATGTTCAAACTCAAGTTTTTGAATATGAAGCAAGATTTTAAGGTATGAGTTTAGATGCCAGTTGCAGGACTTAGGGGGCTCGTGCATCAAATTTTGATGGTGAGCCCTTGCCTTGGAAGCCGGAGGACAAACTTACCAGTTATTCATCACCACCTCCTTCACCATCATCACCACCAACGTACACGGGTATGGGCACTCCCCTTGGCTTGAGCCAAGCTTGGGGGAGATGCCCTGCTATCATATCACCATCACTTTTTACCTTTGCTTTTTTATTTCGATCCTTAGCCTTTTCAAGATTTAGTTGAATACAAGTTTAGTACAATCTATTTCCGAGTGCTAGTTTCATGATCTATTGTCGGGGGAAACGACACCTATGGGATCGCGTGGATCCCTTTGTGGTTCGGCAAGGGGATGGTCTGCACAAAGAGCAGATCTGACGAGCAGCACGAGTGATTTTTATCTAGGTTCACGCTGCTGAGAAGCATAAAACCCTACTCCTGCTTTGGTGTATTTTGGTTGTTTGAACTCTGGCTACAAGAGCGCTGTGACCAGTACCCAGCTGCTACGCGTGCACCCCAGCTTCGAGGATTCGAATCCCTCACTAGTAACGCCTTGGGCCTCCTTTTATATGACTAAGGGGTCACCAACAGTGGCATACAATACACATACAATGTGAAAGGTGGCTACAGTGTTATCATACCTAACACTGACGACATAGGATAAGGGAATTAAATGCTCCGTTTAGCTGTCCCTAATCTTCTTGGGGACGGACAAAGTAGTCGTTCCATCATCACCGCTTAAGCCCTTCATCGCCAGTGTCTTGGCACGTACTCAAGAGGCTATGGCCTATTCGACAACTGGTTGTTGCGCTGGAGCAGTGACATGCTCGTGATGTCTTGCCGGGTGCAAGTCTTGTCGGGGCCCCATAAGCCATTACGGCAATGTCTTGCCGGGGTCCCAACTTTTGGTCTTCTGCCTTATGAATATCGGCTTGAATGTCTTCTTGATGTCTTTGTTCTTGCATTCAGGTGTCTTACGGCAGGCCTTGCCGCGGGTGTGAATACAACTGCCCGTGCACAAGTATGGGGTACTAAAGGACCCAAACTTTAGTACACCGACTGGAGCCCCTGGGCCTAGGCTACACACGGGTGCGAGGCATTGTTGGGATAGGCCCAAACAGTGCACGGGCATGTGTGGTAGGATTCTGTGGTCGTAATTATCTCAGTTACCATGCCAAGCCGTTTCTGCCATGTGTGCCGCATGCATAGCGAGGAGTTGGCAACGGGTGCCCGTGACTTAAAGTCCTGATCGTGGAAGAAACCATAATGGGTCAGTTACCTGTTCGCCTGTGAACGTGGGTGACGTGATCGGTGGAGATGGGCGACGACTCTTTGAGCGGAGGATAGCCAGCCCCCACGCCTCTCCGTATAAATTGGGGGTAGCGAGGGGTGATGCTCATCCATCCTTCTTCTCGCTTGAGTGCGAACCTCGAGAGTTTACCCTTCTACACCTTCCCGATCTTGAGTTGTGCTCGCCGTTAGCCATGGCTAGGGGGCAAGAGCGGCCACCGTCCTCCGCTCCAATAGCAAGGGGTTACCATCGGGATCATGCCACCGCTTCAGCCCCGGAGGTGGAGGGTGGCTTGAGTGCGCCTGGTGGAAGAGGTACGAGGGGTCACGGTCGACATGGAGCCCATGGTCGGGGGAGGCGGAGAGCCGTTCCACCCATTCCTCCGACACCAGACCCTCTTCTTGAAGAGACCCATGCTGAGGGGACGGCGCTGGAGTTCATCATCAAGTTGTGCGGTCCCCTCCGGGGCCATCTACGTCTCCCTCACCCTTTTGCCAGGGTGGTGGAGGTTTACAAGCCGCCCGCTGTGTGGTTACAGGCACATGGGTGTTGCAACGGCACCGCGCGGGTGGACATTGAGTACCCGGAGCATCGCATCATGCTCTTCAGGCGCGGTTGGAAAACTTTCGCCCGCACCCACAACCTCCTCGATGGGCACGTCCTCCGCTTCAAGGTGGTGGAGGCCGGCCTGCTCTCCGTCAAGATTTATGGGCGTTCGGGCATTTGCCTTAGCTGCTACAAGGAAAGCTCGAGCGGTGCGGAAAGTTCCTCCTCGAGCGATAGCGATGAGGAGGACAATGTTAGTGAAGACAACGACGGTGAGTCCGAGCTCTAGGCCGTCAAGTCGGAATACGACGACCTGGGCTCTAACTAGCTCAAACCTCTCCCCCCTCTCGGCGGGGCGACCTTGTGCGGGGATCCTGACTCGTAAATCGTGATCACTGAATGCACGTATACAGTGATCCCAGAGATCAATGCTCACCAAACACACAAAAGCTGAATAACAAGAGTCTTACATCCACATTCAGCGTCTTACACAAATAAAGACCATGAAGGTCTAGTCTTACAGGTAGGGCCATAAGGGCCAAATACTTAAACATAACAAGCATCACAAATCTTGATCGAAAGCGTGAACCCATGCCGTCTGCCTTAAACCTATAGGCATTCTGACTGGGAAGCGTCCTAATTCGCATGTTCATCACCAACGAATTCTTCACCATACTCCTGCTCTTCCATGCCTGGGCAATTAAATAACTAGTGGCAAGCCAATGAGTACTTTTAATGTACTCGCAAGCAACCCAAGTTGTGGTAAAAGGTGTAACAATGCATGATAAATCAATAAGTAGGTAAGTTTTGCGGAAAGCTGATTTTAAGTGCAATGATACGATCAAGTAACCTTGAGTAAGCATGCATCAACTGTTAACAGGTACTCATGTGAACAAGTCTAAGCTATCATATGTTGGAAATATGCCCTAGAGGCAATAAATAAAGTGTTTATTATTATATTTCCTTGTTCATGATAATCGTTTATTATCCATGCTATAAAAGTATTGATTGAAAACACATTACATGCGTGGGTTAATAGACAACACTCTGTCCCTAGTATGCCTCTAGTGAACTAGCTCCTTGATCAAAGGTGGTCAAGATTTCCTAGCCATTGACATGTGATCTCATTTAATAACGGGATCACATCATTAGGAGAATGATGTGATGGACAAGACCCAAACTACAAACATAGCATATGATCGTGTCAGTTTATTGCTACTGTTTTCTGCATGTCAAGTATATGTTTCTATGACCATGAGATCATGCAACTCACAGACATCGGAGGAGTGTCTTGTGTGTATCAAACGTCGCAACGTAACTGGCTGACTATAAAGGTGCTCTACAGGTATCTCCGAGGGTGTCTGTTGAGTTGGCATGGATCAAGACTGGAATTTGTTACTCCGTGTGACGGAGAGGTATCTCAAGGCCCACTCGGTAATAGAACATCACAATAAGCCTTGCAAGCAATGTGACTAAGTGTTAGTTGCGGGATCTTGTATTAGGAAATGAGTAAAGAGACTTGTCGGTAACGAGGTTGAACTAGGTATGGAGATACCGACGATCGAATCTCGGGCAAGTAACATACCGAAGAACAAAGGGAACATCATACGGGATTAACTGAATCCTTGACATAGAGGTTCGACCGATAAAGATCTTCGTAGAATATGTAGGAACCAATATGGACAGCCAGGTCCCGCTATTGGTTATTGACCATAGAGGTGTCTCGGTCATGTCTACATAGTTCTCGAACCCGCAGGGTCTGCACACTTAAGGTTTGGTGGCGGTTCGGTAGTATAGAGTTATGTATGGTGGTTACCGAAGGTTGTTTGGAATCCCAGATGAGATCCCGGACGTCACGAGGAGCTCCGGAATGGTCCGGAGGTAAAGATTCATATATAGGAAGTCCTGTTTTGGATGCCGGAAAAGTTTTGGGCTCATCGGTAGTGTACCGGGAGTGCCGGTAGTGTACCGGGAGGCCTCCGGGAGGGTTATTTCGACCCAAGAGGCTTCATGGGCTGTGGGAGAGTGAATATCACCCGTTAGTGGGCTGGTGGAAACTCCCACAGAAGGCCCATGTGGCTGGAGAAGAAAACCCAATAGGAAAAGGTGGAAAAAAGGCAAAAAAGGAGCAATCCTAGTCCTACTAGGATTGGAGGAGGAGTCCTCCTCTCCTAGTAGGTTCGGCCAAACCATAGGAGCCTTGGCCCTTGCGCCAAGGCTCTCCTCCTCTCCTCCTATATATACTGGTGGGTTTTAGGGTTTTGCACTAGTTTTTTCAGCCACGTGCTACCCATTCCTCCAGTGCATAGTTTCTCCTCTAGATCGGATTTCTACAGTGCTTAGGCGAAGCCCTGCCAGAATTGCTCCACCACCATCACTAGAGCGCTGGCACGCTGCCGGAGAACTCTTTTACCTCTTCACTCCTTCTTGCTGGATCAAGACGGCGGAGATCATCATCAAGCTGTACGTGTGCTGAACGCGGAGGTGCCGTCCGTTCGGCGCTAGATCGGAAGGATCGTGATCAAGTTCGTGGGACGGATCATGATCAAGTTCGTGGGATGGACCGTGATCAAGTTCGTGGGATGGATCATGATTGGATAGCGGGACGGATCGTGATTGGATCACGGGATGCACGGTGATTTGGGATCGCGAAGGCGTTCGACTACACCAATCGCGTTTCTTAACGCTTCCCGCTTCGCGATCTACAAGGGTATGTAGATCCACTCCCCCTCTCGTAGATGCTCATCACCATGGATAGATCTGCGTGTGCGTAGGAAATTTTTTGTTTCCCATGCAACGTTCCCCAACAGTGGCATCATGAGCTAGGTCTATGTGTAGATGAGATCTCGAGTAGAACACAAAAGGTTTGTGGGCGTTGATGCTTAGATTGCTTCCTCCCTTGGTCGGATTTTGGTTCAGCGGTATTGTGAGATGAAGCGGCCCGGACCAACATTACTCGTACGCTTATGAGAGACCAGTTCCCTCGACCGCAACTTGTTGCATAGATGGCTTGCGGGTGCCAGTTTCTCTCACTTTAGTTGGATCGGATTCAACAAAGGTGGTCCTTGAGAAGGTTGAAAAGCAACTAGTGTATCACCGTTGTGGTTTTTGTGTAGATGAGAATTGTTCTTGCTAGATACCCATAGTAGCCACGTAAAACATGCAACAACAATTAGAGGGTGTCTAACTTGTTTTTGTAGGGTATGTTGTGATGTGATGTGGCCAATTACATAATGTGATATATGTGATGTATGAGATGATCATGTGATGTATAGATTATCACGACTTGCATGTCGATGAGTACGGCAACCGGCAGGAGCCATAGGGTTATCTTTAATTATTGTATGACCTGCGTGACAATCATTAAGCGCTATGTAATGCTTTACCTTATCGCTAAACGGTAGCAATAGTAGTAGAAGCATGTTGGGCGTGACAACCCCGATGGCGACACATTGATGGAGATCAAGATGACGAAGATCATGGTGTCATGCCAGTGACGATGGAGATCATGCCGGTGCTTTCTAGATGGAGATCAAAAGCACAAGTTCATGGCCATATCATGTCACTTATGAATTGCATCTGATGTTAATCCTTTTATGCACCTTGTTTTGCTTAGGACGACGGTAGCATTATAAGGTGACCCCTCACTTAAATTTCAAGATGAATTGTGTTCTCCCCGAGTGTGCACCGTTGCGAAAGTTCGTCGTGTTGAGACACCACGTGATGATCGGGTGTGATAGACTCTACGTTCACATACAACAGGTGCAAGCCAGTGTTGCACGTGTAGAACACTCGAGTTAAACTTGACGAGACTAGCATGTACAGACATGGCCTCGGAACACAAGAGACCGGAAGGTCGAACATGAGTCATATAGTCGATATGATCAACATAAAGATGGTCACCATTGAAGCCACCTCAACTCACGTGATGATCGGACTTGAGTTGGTGGATTTGGATCATGTGACACTCAAATGACCCGAGGGATGTCAATTTGAGTGGGAGCTTTAGTAATTTGATTAACTAAACTCATTATCTTGAACAATAGTCTAAGTAAAATTTGCATATTTATGTTGTAGATCAATGGCTCGCGTAGTAGCACCCCTGAATTTTAATGTGTTCCTAGAGAAAGCTAAGTTGAAAGATGATGGAAGTAACTTTGTTGAATGGGCCCGTAATCTGAGGATTATCCTCACGACTTCCCAGAAATCATATGTCCTTGATGCACTGCTTGGTGACCAACCAGAAGACATGACCTCCGAAGACGTTAATAACGCTTGGGAGGCACATACTGGAGATTACTCAATAGTTTAGTGTGCGATATTGTATGTCTTAGAAGCGGGACTTTAAAGACGTTTTGAACGTCATGGAGCATATGAGATGTTCTAGGAGTTGAAGTTTATCTTTCAGAAGAACGCCCGGATCGAGAGGTATGAAACCTCCGATAAGTTCTATGCTTGCAAGATGGAGGAGAACGGGTCTATCAGTGAACATATACTCAGAATGTCTGGGTATTCAACTCATCTAGCGGAGTTGGGAATTTCCCTTCCACCAGAGGCGATCACTGACAGAGTTCTTCAATCACTGCCACCTAGTTACAAGAGCTTTGTGATGAACTATAACATGCACGGGATGAACAAGTCAGTCGCCGAGCTGTTTGCGATGCTAAAAGTCGCTGAGTGTGAAATCCAAAAAGAACATCAAGTGTTCATGGTCAATAAAACCACTAGTTTCAAGAAAAATGGCAAGGTCAAGGGCAAGGGCAAGAAGGGTAAAACCAAGAAGGATGGCAAAGCAGTTGCTACTCTTGTAAAGAAGCCCAAGCATGGGCCCAAGCCAGAAACTAAGTGATTTCATTGCAAGGGAACTGGTCACTGGAAGCGGAACTTCCCCAAGTACCTGGCTGACAAGAAGGCGGCCAACAACAAACAAGGTATATATGATATACATGTTATTGATGTGTACCTTACTAGCTCTTGTAGTAGTGCCTGGGTATTTTATACCGGTTCGGTTGCTCACATTTGCAACTCAAAGCAGGAACTACTGAATAAACGAAGGCTGGCAAAGGACGAAGTGATGATGCGCATGGGAAATGGCTCCAAGGTTGATGTGATCGCTGTCGGCATGCTCTCTCTTCGATTACCATCGGGATTAGTGATGAACCTGAATAATTGTTATTTAGTGCCTACGTTCAGCATGAACATTATATCTAGATATTGTTTATTGCAAGACGGTTACTCATTTAAATCAGAGAATAAAGGTTGTTCTATTTATATGAGTAATATCTTTTATGGTCATGCACCCAATGTTAGGGGTTTATTCATATTGAATCTTGATAGTGATGACACACATGTTCATAACATTGATGCCAAAAGATGTAGAGTTGATAATGATAGTACCACTTTCTTGTGGCACTGCCGTTTAGGTCATATTGGTGTAAAAAGCATGAGTAAGCTCCATGTTGATGGACTTTTGGAATCACTTGATTTTGAATCACTTGACACATGTGAACCATGCCTCATGGGCAAGATGACTAAAACGCCGTTCTCTAGAACAATGGAACGGGCGAGTGACTTATTGGAAATCATACATACTGATGTGTGCGGTCCAATGAATGTTACAGCGCGTGGTGGATATCGTTATTTTCTCACCTTCACTGATGACTTAAGTAGATATGGGTATATTTACTTAATGAAACACAAGTCTGAAATGTTTGAAAAGTTCAAGCAATTTCAGAGTGAAGTTGAGAATCGTCGTAACAAGAAGATTAAGTTCCTGCGATCTGATCGAGGAGGTGAATATTTGAGTTATGAGTTTGGTAGTCACTTAAGACAGTGTGGAATTGTTTCACAGTTGACACCGCCCGGAACACCATAGCATAATGGTGTGTCCGAACGTCGTAATAGAACCTAATTAGATATGGTGCATTTTATGATGTCTCTTGCTGATTTGCCACTATCGTTTAGGGTTATGCATTAGAGACAGCTGCATTCACTTTAAATAGGGAACCATCAAAATCCGTTGAGACGACGCCATATGAACTATGGTTTGGCAAGAAGGCAAAGTTGTCGTTTCTTAAAGTTTGGGGATGTGATGCTTATGTCAAAAAGCTTCAGCCTAAAAAGCTGGAACCCAAAGCGGAGAAATGCGTCTTCATAGGATACCCAAAAGAGACAGTCGGGTATACCTTGTATCTCAGATCCGAAGGCAAAGTGTTTGTCGCTAAGAACGGAACATTTCTTAACAAAGAGTTTCTCTTGAAAGAATCGAGTGGGAGGAACATAGAGCTTGATGAGGTTATTGAACGTCTACTTCAACCGAAAAGTAGCGCAGCGCAGAAAGATGTTTCTGTGGAATCTACGACGGTAGAAGAGGAAGTTAATGATGATGATCATGAAGCTTCGGATCAAGCTACTATTGAATCTCGTAGGTCGGCAAGGGCGCGTACTACTCCTGAGTGGTACGACAACCCTGTCTTAGAGGTCATGTTGTTGGACAACAATGAACCTACGTGCTATGGAGGAGCAGTGATGGGCCCGGATTCCGAGAAATGGTTAGAGGCCATGAAATCCGAGATGGGATCCATGTATGAAAACAAAGTATGGACTTTGGAAGTATTACCTGTAGGGCGAAAGGCCATTCAGAACAAATGGATCTTTAAGAAGAAGACAGACGCAGATGATAATGTCACCGTCTATAACACTCGACTTGTGGCAAAGGGTTTTTCACAAGTTCAAGGAGTTGACTACGATGAGACTTTCTCATCCGTAGCGATGCTTAAGTCTGTCAGAATCATGTTGGCAATAGCTGCTTATTTCGACTATGAAATTTGGCTAATGGATGTCAAAACGGCGTTCCTCAATGGTTTCCTTGAGGAAGAGTTGTATATGATGCAACCCAAAGGTTTTGTCGATCCAGAGAATGCTGACAAAGTTTGCAAACTCCAGCGATCCATTTAGTGACTGGTGCAAGCATCTCGGAATTGGAATAAGCGCTTTGATGAGGTGATCAAGGCATTTGAGTTTATACAAGTTTATGGAGAAGCTTGTATTTACAAGAAAGTGAGTGGGAGCTCTATAGTGTTTCAGTATTATTTGTGGATGACATATTGCTGATTGGAAACAATATAGAAATGCTGGAAAGCGTTAAGAAATATTTGAACAAGATTTTTTCAATGAAGGACCTAGGAGAAACTGCTTTCATATTAGGCAATAATATCTATAGAGATAGATCGAGACGCTTAATAGCACTTTCACAGAGCACATACCTTGATAAAGTTTTGAAGAAGTTCAAAATGGATCAGTCCAAGAAGGGGTTCTTGCCTGTGTTACAAGGTGTGAAGTTGAGTAAGACTCAATGCCCAATGACTGCAGAAGATAGATAAAAGTTGAGTGTCATCCCCTATGCTTCAGCCATATGCTCTATCATGAATGCAATGCTGTGCACAAGACCCGATGTCAGCCTTGCCATAAGTATGGCCGGAAGGTTTCAAAGTGATCCTGGAATGGAGCACTGGGCAGCGGTCAAGAATATCCTTAAGTACCTGAAAATGACTAAGGAAATGTTTCTCGTTTATGGAGGTGATGAAGAGCTCGTCGTAAAGGGTTACGTCGATGCAAGCTTTGATACTGATCCGGATGACTCTAAGTCGCAAACCGGATACATATTTATTCTCAACGGGGGAGCGGTAAGGTGGTGCAGTTCCAAGCAAAGTGTGGCAGCCGATTCTACGTGCGAAGCAGAGTACATCGCAGCCTCGAAGGCGGCAAAGGAAGGTGTCTGGATGAAGCAATTCATGACAGATCTTGGAGTAGTGCCCAATGCACTGCATCCACTGAATTTGTTCTGTGACAACACTGGTGCCATTGCTCTGGCCAAGGAACCAAGTTTCACAAGAGGACCAGACACATAAAGCGACGCTTCAACTCCATCCGCGATTACATCGAGGAGAAGGACATAAATATTTCCAAAGTGCACACGGATCTGAATGTTGCAGACCCGTTGACTAAACCTATTCCAAGGGCTAAACATGATCAACACCAGAACTACATGGGTGTTCGATTCATTACAATGTAAATCACATAGTGATGTGAGCTAGATTATTGACTCTAGTGCAAGTGGGAGACTGTTGGAAATATGCCCTAGAGGCAATAAATAAAGTGTTTATTATTATATTTCCTTGTTCATGATAATCGTTTATTATCCATGCTATAATTGTATTGATTGGAAACACATTACATGTGTGGGTTAATAGACAACACTCTGTCCCTAGTATGCCTCTAGTGAACTAGCTCCTTGATCAAAGATGGTCAAGATTTCCTAGGCATTGACATGTGATGTCATTTGATAACGGGATCACATCATTAGGAGAATGATGTGATGGACAAGACCCAAACTACAAACATAGCATATGATCGTGTCAGTTTATTGCTACTGTTTTCTACATGTCAAGTATATGTTTCTATGACCATGAGATCATGCAACTCACGGACATCAGAGGAGTGCCTTGTGTGTATCTATAAAGGTGCTCTACAGGTATCTCCGAGGGTGTCTGTTGAGTTGGCATGGATCAAGACTGGAATTTGTTACTCCGTGTGACGGAGAGGTATCTTAGGGCCCACTCGGTAATAGAACATCACAATAAGCCTTGCAAGCAATGTGACTAAGTGTTAGTCGCGGGATCTTGTATTACGGAACAAGTAAACGGACTTGCCGGTAACGAGGTTGAACTAGGTATGGAGATACCAACGATCGAATCTCGGGCAAGTAACATACCGAAGAACAAAGGGAACATCATACGGGATTAACTAAATCCTTGACATAGAGGTTCGACCGATAAAGATCTTCGTAGAATATGTAGGAACCAATATGGACATCCAGGTCCCGCTATTGGTTATTGACTGTAGAGATGTCTTGGTCATGTCTACATAGTTCTCGAACCCGCAGGGTCTGCACACTTAAGGTTTGGTGGCGTTTCGATAGTATAGAGTTATGTATGGTGGTGACCAAAGGTTGTTCGGAGTCCCGGATGAGATCTCGGATGTCATGAGGAGCTCCGGAATGGTCCGGAGGTAAAGATTCATATATAGGAAGTCCTGTTTTGGTCACCGAAAAAGTTTCGGGCTCATCGGTAGTGTACCGGGAGTGCCGATAGTGTACCGGGAGGCCTCCGAGAGGGTTATTTCGACCCAAGAGGCTTCATGAGCTATGGGAGAGTGAATATCAGCCCTTAGTGGGCTGGTAGAAACTCCCACGCAAGGTCCATGTGGCTGGAGAAGAAAACCCAATAGGAAAAGGTGGAAAAAAAGGCAAAAAAAGGAGCAATCCTAGTCCTACTAGGATTGGAGGAGTCCTCCTCTCCTAGTAGGTTCGGCCGAACCATAGGAGCCTTGGCCCTTGCGCCAAGGATCTCCTCCTCTCCTCCTATATATAGTGGGTTTTAGGGTTTTGCACTAGTTTTTTCAGTCACGTGCTACCCGTTCCTCCAGTGCATAGTTTCTCCTCTAGATCGGATTTCTGCAGTGCTTAGGCGAAGCCCTACCGGAATTGCTCCACCACCATCGCCGGAGCACCGTCATGCTGCCAGAGAACTCTTCTACCTGTCTGCTCCTTCTTGCTAGATCAAGATGGCAGAGATCGTCATCAAGCTGTATGTGTGCTGAACGCAGAGGTGTCGTCCGTTCGGCGCTAGATCGGAAGGATCGTGATCAAGTTCGTGGGACGGATCATGATCAAGTTCGTGGGACGGATCATGATCAAGTTCGTGGGATTCGTCGTGATTGGATCGTGGGACGGATTGTGATTGGATCGCGGGACGCACGTCGATTTGGATCGTGAAGACGTTCGACTACACCAACCGCGTTTCTTAACGCTTCCCGCTTAGCGATCTACAAGGGTACATAGATCCACTCTCCCTCTCGTAGATGCTCATCACCATGGATAGATCTGCATGTGCATAGGAAATTTTTTGTTTCCCATGCAACATTCCCCAACATCATCATATAAAGGGGGTTGAACATCTCATGTTCACCATCATGCCAAGTCATCGGACTTAGCTCAAGTATCACCATTGTCAACCTCACCCCCCACACACACCAAGTTTAGTAAACGTTTGGATGTAGAACAAGAGTGGTTATCAAAATGTCCTTGACCGTGGACACAACTCTTCGAATAGTTTTACACTCTACAGAGGTTGCATACTTTACCCACAAGACTCGGGGAACTTCCGTGTCATCCACGACTTGCAGTATATTTCATACCCGAGGTAAGCACCCGAACATTGCCTTTCCCCTAGCAATACTAAACAAAGAGTCCACTCGGTTGTACCATCCCTCATGATATACATCACATGTATCATCCATGAGGGCATGCAACGGTGTGCCCGGTGCCTATGAAGACAACGCATGATCGTCCATTTCGGTACGACCCCGTATCGAGAGTGACCACTTCACTCCTGCCACGAGTAATGCGGGCTCTAGGGTAGTACCCAGCAAGGTAATCAACAAAGCCTCGTCCCATAAGGGGTATCGTGGTCATACATGTAAGATTTGAATAACGGTCGCAACTTACACCAGTCCGTTTTTGAAAACCACACACACTCACTTGCTCTGGTACACCACTTCTTTATCAAGTGGCTACCTAGCTCATCAACATCTCCCTCGGGCATTAGTGGCACCCGACGGGGTTTTCGAAAAGTCTTTGAAATCATAATGTTTCCATCACACTTGCGTAGCACTACTAGTAGCAACCTAACTACTCCCACCCACACAACCCTCATAAGGAGGTAGGGTCATGCACGATGAAAGTATCAACAAGAAAGCATCGGAGGAATCCTACCGAAGGGGAATACCACATCTTCATGATCAATGCCACGAAATAAAGTGCTATATGCCATGCAATAAAAGTTTGCATAGTCATGGTCAAAGGGTTGCTTGCCTGGCTCAACAAGGTCTTCGGGGTCTTCAAAGTCTTCGTGTCCACTCCCTTCGTCAACAATGCAATCTATCATCACGGAATAAATGGGCAAAAATAAGCATCACACAAAAACAGGGCACAAACTCTACTACTAAAATGCTACCCTACTCTGATAAATACTAAAAACTATTCTTAGAATATTTGCATAAGGTTCTGTGGTGAAAAAGGTTTTCAAAATTATTTTTAACAGTGGCTAAAACTGCCAAAATCGGGGTTTTAAATTAAACAGTACATATAATATTCTCTAAATATTACACAAATAGCACTATAAAATTCTAAAGAATATTCTAAGATTTATGGTGGAGAAATTAATGGATTTGGAGAAATAATGGGTTCTCAGGAATTTTTTGGAAATCACAACACAAAAGAAAAAGAGAATGGGCACTGTGCGCTGGGCCCTAAGGAGGCCAGCAGCTGGGCTGGCCCAGCCAGCAGGCCAGCCAGCCAGCCAGGCGCACGCGCCTCGTCGGTTAGAACCTGACAAGCAGGCCCCTAGCGCTAGCGGCACCGAGAGGGAGAGAGAGGCGAGGAGAGGCCGACAGGTGGGGGGGACACCTATCGGGTCCTTCTTCCTCCTCTGCCCTGGGGGGGGGAGGTTCACCGGCGGTGAAACACGGCATGATGAGGGGAGCAGGGAGCGGGAATGGGTTAAGGAGACTGCCGCCGTTCGGGGGGTGCCGGAGATGGTCGACGGGGAGGCGCAGGTCACCGGTGACAAGGTTCTACGATGAAGAAGCTTCGGGAGGAGGTCGTCGGGGCCATCTCGTGCTACAAAATGGACGGGGACGAGGGGGAACACATCAGTGGGGTGAGGGAGGAGCAATAGAAGAAGAAGGAGGGCTGGAGGGGCTTTCCACCTGGAGATCGACGGCGGCATCGCCGCAGCGAGGTTCAGCTCGATCCCGAGCGCAGGGGCTTCGGGACCTAGCTGGGGTGGCATAGGGGCTCGATTGGAACGAGGAGAGGGAGACCAGAGGGAAGAGGAGGCTCGGGGGAATCCTTTCTATAGGGAAGCGGCGGCGCACCAGTGCTCGTGCGCTAGTGAGGATGAGGCCCAGGCCATAGGGCATGTGAGGGAGAGTGGGCGTGTTTCCGGCGTTGCTGGGGCATGCCCCTAACCAGAGGAAGAGGATAAAGCGTGCGAGGCGGGCTAGGGACACACGCAACGACTGGCGGTCGCGGGCGGCTGAAAGCACAACATGCTCCCTTGGTGGTTTTGATAATTCATGACAACATACATTGTCTCTTGGACTAATACCTCTATCTAGTGTATTTCAGATTATAGTCCATGGAGAGTTGGTCTGGAAAAAGGATTATGGAGATTGTGGAATTACCCCAAGATGCAAGGAAATAGGTTGTCCAAGCTTCAATCAAGAGGACTCTACATTTTACATTTGTGAGAAATCACTTTGAGTCTATAGGAAAGCCAATACTATTAAAAGGGGGTAAGGTTTTGTTGGTGAACAAAATGCTCATACGTGCACAAGTGATAGTCACCAAAACCATCCACAAGCTCTCCCACCAAAGTCTATCTATAGCCAAACATTCAAAATCGGTGCAACCAACATTCCTATCCCGGTGCCACCGATTCTAGAACCTAGACAGACTCAGCCAAACCCTAGCCACTTCGATGCAACCAATTCCATACCGGTGCCACCGAGTTTAGGTTGCCAACTTTCTGTTATGCAAATTCAAATTTTCAGTACCACTGAGAATGTTGGGTCGGCGTCACCGAGATTGGAAATCTGACCGCTGGTCACCTTATCGGTGCAACCGAGATTCATATATCGGTCCCTTCGAGATTCAAAAGTTGCCACCTCTTGATCACTTCGGTACCACCAAGATTAACACATCGGTGTCACCAAGTTGGTCATTTTGTGTGTAATGGTTGGATTTTTGGGGATGCCTATATATACCCCTTCACCAACTATTTGTGTGTCCATGCATTCCAAATCAACTATCCTTTAAAGGACCGCACACATGTAGGGGGAGCAAATCTAAGTCATGTGTTTCTCAAAGTCTTCATTACATCCATGCATATCTTTATTTGAAGCTTTGATTGTATATTGTCATCAATTACCAAAAAGGGGGAGATTGAAAGCACAACATGCTCCCTTGGTGGTTTTGATAATTCATGACAACATACATTGTCTCTTGGACTAACACCTCTATCTAGTGTATTTCAGATAATAGTCCATCGAGAGTTGGGCTGGAAAAAGGATTGTGGAGATTGTGGAATAACCCCAAGATGCAAGGAAATAGGTTGGCCTAGCTTCAAGCAAGAGGACTCTAGATTTTACATTTGTGAGAAATCACTTTAGTCTATAGGAAAGCCAATACTATTAAAAGGGGGGTAAGGTTTTGTTCGTGAACAACATGCTCATACATGCACAAGTGATAGTCACCAAAAACATCCACAAGCTCTCCCACCAAAGTCTGTCTATAGCCAAACATTCAAAAATTGGTGCAACAAACATTCCTATCCCGATGCCACCGATTCTAGAACCTAGACACTCAGCCAAACCGTAGCCACTTCGGTGCAACCGATTCCATACCGGTGCCACCGAGTTTAGGTTGCTAACTTTCTGTTATGCAAATTCACATTTTCGGTACCACCTAGAATGTTGGTTCGGCGTCACTGAGATTGTAAATATGATGGTTGGTCACCTTATCGATGCAACCGAGATTCCTATATCTGTCCCTTCGAGATTCAAAAGTTGCCACCTTTTGATCACTTCGGTACCACCAAGATTAACACATCGGTGTCACCGAGTTGTTCATTTTGTGTGTAATGGTTGGACTTTTGGGGATGCCTATATATACCCCTTCACCACCACCTACTCGAAAGAGAAGCACTCAGAACTATTCCATACCTATCCTATCATATTTTCTAAGAGAGAACCACCTACCCTTGTGTTGAGATCAAGATCTTCCACTCCAACCATATGGATCTTGATTTCTAGCCTCCCGAAGTTGCTTTCCACCAATCCCATCCCTTTTACCAAGCCAAATCTTTGAGAGAGTGATTGTGTGTTGACGAGTCTATCATCTTGAAGCACAAGAGCAAGGAGTTATGTTGGCTTCTACCGTAGGTGCATCGCATGCGAATTAAAAAATTCTATGCGCAGAACATCCAAGAACTTGCTACAGAGATGGATCACAGATTGTTACCACTAGACGCGCAGTGCCGTGCAATGGAAGTAGAGTTAGGGTAGCATGTTCATGTGGTCCGTATCCTCCTTGTCCGATCTCCCTCGAACAGTCATTCCGATCTCCCTCGAACAGCTTATCACCGGATCCCACGTACAGGTTCGCTGGAGCTGCGCAAGTGCATCGCCTCTAAGGGTATCCGCGTGTGGAGGAGGAACACCCGTGCAGGGGACTGCTAGGTCCGATCACACGGTCGGCGGCGGTGAGTGGAGGTGGCTAGTTGCAACTCATGTAAAGCCCTAATGACGGCGCCGAAGTGATCAACCGGATGGGTGTACCGCACCTCCACTATATATAGACATCTGGCGCGGGCTCAACTCTTGGGCCTCGCACAAATCCTAAAGCCCACGTGTTCCTTCCCTTAAGTGTGCGACCCTTTAGGTTCTCATCCACTTGGTCTTGAGTCAGATCACATCCGACCCGACCGCTCAGTAGTGGCCTCTAGCAAGACGTGCCGACTCCAAGTGTCCCATGAAGCTGGTTAGGCGAACCTATACTTCACACTTCTGTTCCCTTTGCCACATGATATAGGTTGTCATGCACAAGGCGACATTGTCATCCTTGTTGCAGCCCGACCTCTTTCTCATTCAGGTGAATCCGACCAGCACTTCAGATTATCTCATAATCCTCATCGCATGGCCGTGCTTATCCAGGTCGGATCATCCGAGGGGGCCCAGAGTATATCTCTCCTGGTAGGAGGGGCAAATCCCATCTTTCTTGACCATCTCTCGCAACATGGGTCTGGACAAGCCCGAAACCTACCTTTGTAAATACCTAGTCACGGAGTAGCATTTGGTCGGCCCAAAGCAAGTCTGTCACCATCCCGAGTACATGCGCCAGCTCAGGTCTTAGGACATACAACATATGTTATACTAGAGACTCACAAATGACCTATCGCTGCGTCTCATAGTTGGGTCTGTCCAACTCAGACCTTATCTTGATTCGGATCCGACTATGTCAAATCCGACCAGACCTTTCTAAGTCCATATTATCCAGCTAGCATCCAATGCTACATGGCCAGTGAGACCGTTCCATCCATCGTTTCATATGCTAGTCTAACTGGCTGCGTGTCCACACAACCCTTTCAACTAGGGACCATTTAGGATAGTCATCATACAATGCATAGTATCACAAACAAGTCACATACTTGTTAATACACATCAGTGATAATTTCCAAGGACTATCTTTATTCATAAACACATAGGAAATATCATCATACATGATTGCCTCTAGGGCATATCTCCAACAGTCTCCCACTTGCACTAGAGTCAATCAAATAGATATCAAATGCCCATAGCTCTAACGTGCCCCTCATGCTTGGGGTATGGAAGCATCTTAGTCAACGGATCTGCAACATTTGCATCCGTATGAATCTTGCACAAATTGGTATCACATTTCTATACGAGCTTTCGTATCAAGTGATACTTTCGGTCTATGTGCCTGGTCTTGTGGTGTTGTCTCGGCTCCTTGCCTTGTGCGATAGCACCTAAATTGTCACAATAAAGGTCCAACGGTTTTGACCAGCCCGGGAACACACCAACATCTTCCAGGAACTTCCGAATCCAAACACCTTCCTTTGCGTCTTCGCAAGCCGCAATCTAGTCGGCCTCTGTTGTGGAGTCGGCCACCTTATCTTGCTTGGAACTCGTCCAGCTCACTGCTCCTCCATTCATGACATACACAAATCCAGTTTGCGATTGACAATCATCCCTATCAGTTTGGAAACTAGCATCAGCATAACCCTTTACGTAGAGCTCCTCCTCACCTCCATAAACTAGGAACATCTCTTTAGTCCTTTTCAGGTACTTCAAGATAGTTTTCACCGCTGCCCAGTGACTCTCACCTTGGTCGGCCTCGTATCTTCTTGTTAAGCTTATTGCATAGGTAACATCAGGCTGTGTACATAGCATGGCATACATGATGGATCCAATTGCCGAGGTATATGGAATCCTACTCATCCGGTTTCGCTCATCAGAACTCATAGGACTCCGAGTCTTTCTTAGCCTTATACCATGTGAGACGGGCAAGAACCCTTTCTTGGCCTCACTCATGTTGAACCTCTTCAATGCTTTGTCTATGTACGTGCTCTGGCTTAAGCCGAGCAGCCTCCTTGATCTATCTCTATAGATCTTGATGCCTAAAATGTACACTGCCTCTCCAAGGTCTTTCATCCAAAATTTGCCATTCAATGATTCCTTGACTGAGTTCAACATCGAAACATCATTTCCGATCAGCAGTATGTCATCCATATACAAGATCATAAATACTACCGAGCTCCCACTAGACTTCTTGTATATACAATAGTCCTCTTCGTTCTTGATGACACCAAGGTCAACGATGACTTCATCAAAACGAATGTTCCAACTCCGAGTTGCTTGCCTCAATCCATAAATGGATCTCTTGAGCTTGCATATTTTTGTTGGAAATATGCCCTAGAGGCAATAATAAATTAGTTATTATCATATTTCCTTGTTCATGATAATCGTTTATCCATGCTATAATTGTATTGATCGGAGACTTAAATGCATGTGTGGATACATAGACAAAACCATGTCCCTAGTATGCCTCTAATGGACTAGCTCGTTGATCAAAGGATGGTTAAGGTTTCCTAGCCATGGACATGAGATGTCATTTGATAACGGGATCACATCATTAGGAGAATGATGTGATGGATAAGACCCAAACTACAAACATAGCATATGATCGTGTCAGTTTATTGCTACTGTTTTCTGCATGTCAAGTATATGTTCCTATGACCATGAGATCATGCAACTCACGGATATCGGAGGAGTGCCTTGTGTGTATCAAACGTCGCAACGTAACTGGGTGACTATAAAGGTGCTCTACGGGTATCTCCGATGGTGTCTGTTGAGTTGGCATGGATCGAGACTGGGATTTGTTACTCCGTGTAACGGAGAGGTATCTCGGGGCCCACTCGATAATGCAACATCACAATAAGTCTTGCAAGCAATGTGACTAATTGTTAGTTGCGGGATCTTGTATTACGGAACGAGTAAAGAGACTTGCCAGTAACGAGGTTGAACTAGGTATGGAGATACCGACGATCGAATCTCGGGCAAGTAACATACCGAAGAACAAAGGGAACGATATACGGGATTAACTGAATCCTTGACATAGAGGTTCGACCGATAAAGATCTTCGTAGAATATGTAGGAACCAATGTGGAAGTCCAGGTCCCGCCATTGGTTATTGACCATAGAGGTGTCTCGGTCATGTCTACATAGTTCTCGAACCCGCAGGGTCTGCACACTTAAGGTTCGGTGACGTTTCGGTAGTGTAGAGTTATGTATGGTGGTGACCGAAGTTTGTTCGGAGTCCCGGATGAGATCCCGGACGTCACGAGGAGCTCCGGAATGGTCCGGAGGTAAAGATTCATATATAGGAAGTCCCAGTTTGGTTTCCGGAAAAGTTTCGGGCTCATCGGTAGTGTACCGGGAGTATCGGTATTGTACCGGGAGTGCCGGTAGTGTACCGAGGGACCTCTGGGAGGGGTATTTCGACCCCAAGAGGTCCATGGGCTGTGGGAGAATAATAACCAGCCCTTAGTGGGCTGGGAAAACAGCCACAAAGGCCCATGGCGCAGGAGAGAAAGTCCTAAAGCAAAAAGTGGAAAATCAGCCAATAGGAGGCAATCCTACTCCAACTAGGATTGGAGGTGAAGTAGGATTGCTCCCACCTCCTATTTCGGCCGACCCAAAGGCCTTGGCTGCCTCTCCTCTCCTCTCCTCCTATATATACTAGTGGATTGGGTGGTTTTTGGACAGAATTTCCGGCCACGTGCTACCCGTTCCACCGGTGCATAGTTTCTCCTCTAGATCGGTTTTCTGCAGCGCTTAGGCGAAGCCCTGCCGGAATTGCTCCACCACCATCACCGGAGCGCCGTCACGCTGCCGATAAACTCTCTCTCCTCTCCACCTCCTCTTGCTGGATCAAGATGGTGGAGATCGTCATCAAGCTGCACGTGTGCTGAACGCGGAGGTGCCGTCCGTTCGGCGCTAGATCGGAAGGACCGTGATCGAGATCACGAGACGGGTCGTGATGAGATCGCGGAACGGATCGTGATGAGTTCGTGGGACAGATCGTGATCAAGATCGTGAGACGGATTGTGATGAGATCGCGGGACGGATCGTGATGAGTTCACGGGACGAATCGTGATTGGATCGCGGGACGAATCGTGATTGGATCGCGGGACGGATCGTGATGAGATCGCGGGACGCTCGGCGATTTGGATCGTGAAGATGTTCGACTACACCAACCGCGTTTCTTAACGCTTCCCGCTTAGCGATCTACAAGGGTATGTAGATCCACTCTCCCTCTCGTAGATGCTCATCACCATGGATAGGTTTGCGCGTGCGGAGGAAAATTTTTGTTTCCCATGCGACGTTCCCCAACAGTGGCATCATGAGCTAGGTTGATGGTTCGATGAGATCTCGAGTAGAACACAAAAGGTTTGTGGGCGTTGATGCTTAGATTGCTTCCTCCCTTGGTCGGATTTTGGTTCAGCGGGATTGTGAGATGAAGCGGCCCGGACCAACATTACTCGTACGCTTACGAGAGACCGGTTCCCTCGATGCAACTTGTTGCTTAGATGGCTTGCGGGTGACAGTTTCTCTCACTTTAGTCGGATCGGATCCAACAAAGGCGGTCCTTGAGAAGGTTGAAAAGCAATCTATGTATCACCGTTGTCGTTTATGCGTAGGTGAGAATCGTTCTTGCTAGATACCCGTAGCAGCCACGTAAAACTTGCAACAACAATTAGAGGACGTCTAACTTGTTTTTGCAGGGTATGTTGTGATATGATATGGCCAATTACATGATGTGATATATGAGATGATCATGTCATGTATAGATTATCACGACTTGCATGTCGATGAGTACGGCAACCGGCAGGAGCCATAGGGTTGTCTTTAATTATTGTATGACCTGCGTGTCAATCATTAAGCACTATGTAATGCTTTACTTTATCGCTACGGTAGCAATAGTAGTAGAAGCATGCAGGGCGTGACAACCCCGATGGCGACACGTTGATGGAGATCATGGTGTCATGCCGGTGACGATGGAGATCATGCCGGTGCTTTCTAGATGGAGATCAAAAGCACAAGTTCATGGCCATATCATGTCACTTATGATTTGCATGTGATGTTAATCCTTTTTATGCACCTTGTTTTGCTTAGGACGACGGTAGCATTATAAGGTGATCCCTCACTTAATTTCAAGATAAATTGTGTTCTCCCCGAGTGTGCACCGTTGTGAAAGTTCGTCGTGTTGAGACACCACGTGATGATCGGGTGAGATAGACTCTACGTTCACATACAATGGGTGCAAGCCAGATTTGCACACGCAAAACACTCGGGTTAAACTTGACGAGCCTAGCATGTACAGACATGGCCTCGGAACACAAGAGACCGAAAGGTCGAGCATGAGTCATATAGTGGATATGATCAACATAATGATGTTCACCATTGAAGCCACCTTAACTCACGTGATGATCGGACTTGAGTTGGTGAATTTGGATCATGTATCACTCGAATGACCCGAGGGATGTCAATTTGAGTGGGAGTTCTTAAGTAATATGATTAATTGAACTCATTATCATGAACATAGTCAAAGTATCTTTGCAAATTATGTTGTAGATTACTAGCTCGCGCTGTAGGTCCCTTGAATTTATATATGTTCCTAGAGAAATAGAGTTGAAAGATGTTGGTAGCAATATTGTGGACTGGGTCCGTGATCTGAGGATTGTCCTCATTGCTGCACAGAAGGCTTATGTCCTTAATGTACCGCTCGGTGCGCCACCCCCTCTAGCGTCGTCTATAGATGTTGTGAACATCTGACAGGCACGTTTCGATGACTACTTGATATTTTAGTGCGGCATGCATTACGACTTAGAATTGAGGCTCGGAAACGTTTTGAACGTCACGGAACATATGAGATGTTCTAGGAGCAGAGATTGTGATCTCAGGCTCGTTCCTGTGTTGCGAGATATGAGATCTCCAACAAGATTCTTTGGCTGTAAGATGAAGGAGAATAGCTCAATCGTTGAGCATGTACTCAGATTGTCTGGGTACTACAATCGCTTGAATCAAGTGGGAGTTGATCTTCCAGATAAAATAGTGATTGATATAGTTCTCCAAGTCACTGTCACTAAAGCTACTAGAACTTAGTGATGAACTATAATACACCAGGGATAGAAGTATTGATCCCTGAGTTGTTCGCGATGTTTGACACCGCGAAGGTAGAAATCAAGAAGGAGCGTCAAGTGTTGATGGTTAATCAAACCACTAGTTTCGAAAAGGGCAAGAGCAAGGAGGGAAACTTCATGGATAGCAAGTCAGTTGCTGCTCCAGTGAAGCAACCCAAAGTTGAACTCAAACCCGAGACTAAGTGCTTCTATTATGAGGTGAGAGGTCGCTGAAGCGGAACAACCCTAGATACTTGGTAGATAAGAAGGCTGGCAACATCGACAGAAGTATATTTGATATACGAGTTATTGATGTGTACCTTGCTAGTACTCTTAGTAGCACCTGGGTATTGGATACCGGTTCGGTTGCTAAATGTTAGTAACTCGAAATAAAAGCTACGGAATAAATGGAGAACTAGCTAAGGGTGAGGTGACGATATGTGTTGGAAGTGTTTCCAAGGTTGATGTGATCAACATCGCACGCTCTCTCTACCTTCAGGATTAGTGACGAACCTAAATAAATGTTATTTGGTGTTTTGCGTTGAGCATGAACATGATTAGATCATGTTTATTGCAATACGGTTATTCATTTAAGTTAGAGAATAATGGTTATTCTGTTTACATGAATAATACCTTCAATGGTCATGCACCCAGTGAGAATGGTTTGTTGAAATCTTGATCGTAGTATTACACATGTTCATAACATTGATGTCAAAAGACACAAAGTTAATAATGATAGTACCACATACTTGTGGCACTGCCGCTAAATGTCATATTGGTATAAAGCGCATGTAGAAACTCCATGCTGATGGATATTTGGACTCATTCGATTTCGAATCGGTTGAGACATGCGAACCATGCCTCTTGGGCAAGATGACTAAAGGACCCCGTTGGATGGAGCGGGCAAGTGATTCATTGGAAATGATACATGTTGATGTATGCAATCTAGTGAGTCTTGTAGCGTGTAGTGGATATCGTTATTTTCTTACCTTCACTGATGATTTGAGTAGATATAGTGTGTATTTACTTAATGAAACACAAGTCTGAATCGTTTGAAAGGTTCAAGCAAATTCAGAGTGAAGTTTAAAGATCATCGTGACAAGAAGATAAAAATGACTGCGATATGATCGTGGAGGTGAATATCTGAGTTACGAGTTTGGCATACAACTTAAGACAATGTGAAATTTGTTTCACAACTAACGCTACCTGGAACACCATGGTGTGATGGTGTGTCCGAACATCATAGTCATGCTCTATTGATATAGTGCATACTGTGATGTCTCTTATCGTTTTACTACTATAATTTTTGGGGTTATGCATTAGAGACAACCACATTCACTTTAAATAGGGCATCATCTAAATCCGTTGAGATGACACCGTGTGAATTATGGTTTGATAGAAACCTAAGCTGTCATTTCTTAATATTTGGGGCTGTGACACTTGTGTGGAAAATGTTTTCACCTAATGAGGTCGAACCCAAGGCGGACAAATGCATCTTCATAGAATACCCTAAGATCAGTTGGGTGAACCTTCAATCTCAGATCCTAGTGCAAAGTGTTTGTTGCTTAAACGGATCCTTTCTTGAGGAAATGTTTCTCTCGAAAGAATTTAGTGGGAGGAAGATAGAACTTGATGAGGTTGTTAAACCTTTGTTCAACCAGAGAGTAGCACAGCGCAGAAAGATGTTTCTGTGAAGCCTACGTTAGTTGAAGAGGAAGTTAATGATGATGATCATGAAGCTTCAAGATCAAGTTACTATCGAACTTCGTAGGTCGACAAGGATGTGTACTGCTCCTGAGCGGTACGACAACTCTGTCTTGGAGGTCATGTTGTTGGACAACGATGAACCTACGAGTATGGAGAAGCGATGATGGGCCCGGATTCTGACAAATGGTTAGAGGCCATGAAATCCGATATAGGATCCATGTATGAAAACCAAGTGTAAACTTTGGTAGACTTGCTCGTTGGACGACAGGTCGTTGAGTACAAATGGATCTTTAAAATGAAGACAGACACTGATGGTGAATGTCACTATTTGTAAAGCTCGACTTGTTGCAAAGATGTTTGTGACAAGTTCAAGGAGTTGACTACGATGAGACTTTCTCACTCGTAGTGGTGCTAAAGTCTGTTGGAATTATGTTAGCAGTTGCTATGTTTTCAATTATGAAATCTAGCAGATGGATGTCAAAACATCGTTTCCTTAACGGTTTACTTGAGGAAAGGTTGTATGTGATACAACCAGAAGGTTTTGTCAGGCCTAAGGATGCTAAAAG
This sequence comes from Hordeum marinum, assembly GCA_022496015.1. Classification (NCBI taxonomy): domain Eukaryota; kingdom Viridiplantae; phylum Streptophyta; class Magnoliopsida; order Poales; family Poaceae; genus Hordeum; species Hordeum marinum. Next base: position 342,057,297 of record CM039675.1, read on the forward strand.
GTGTGCAAGCTTCGGTGATCCTTCCATGGACTGAAGCAAGCATCTCGGAGTTGGAATATACGCTTTGATGAGGTGATCAAAGTTTTGATGTTTATACAAAGTTTACGAGAAACTTGTATTTGCAATAAAGTGAGTGGGAGCACTATAGAATTTCTGATAAGTATATGTGGTTGACATATTGTTGATCGGAAATAATGTAGAATTTCTGGAAGGCATAAAAGTTTGTTTGAAAAGTGTTTTTCAAAGGAAGACCTGGATAAAGCTACCTAATTGTTGAGCATCAAAATCTATAGAGATAGATCAAGATGCTTGATGAGACTTTCAATGAGTGCATACCTTCACAAGATTTTGAAAGAGCTCAAAATGGATCAGCCAGAGAAATAGTTCTCGTCTGATTTGTAAGGTGTGAAGTTGAGTGAGACTCAAAGCTCGACAACGGCAGAAGAAAGAGAAAGGACGAACGTCGTCCCCTATGCCTTAGCCATAGGCTCTATATTATGCCATGCTGTGTACCGCACCTGTGTGTGCCTTGCCATGAGTCTGTCAAGGGGTACAAGTGTGGTCCAGGAGTGGATCACTGGACAGCGGTCGGAATTATCCTTAGTAACCAGAGGACTAAGGAAATGTTTCTTGATTATGGAGGTGATAAAGAGTTCGTCGTAAAGAGTTACGTCGATGCAAGCTTTAACACCTATCCGGATGACTAGTAGTAGCAATCTGGATACGTATAGTGGAGCAGCCATTTGGAAATAGTACCAAGTGGAGTGTGGTAGCAGTGTTTACGGTTTGACATAGAGATTTGCAAAGTACACACGGATCTGAATATCGTAGACCCGTTAACTATAAGACCTCTCTCACATGCAAAGCATCATCGAGCCCCAAAACTCATTGGGTGTTAGATTCATAACAATGTGAATCACATGGTGATGTGAACTAGATTATTGACTCTAGTGCAAGTGGGAGACTGTTGGAAATATGCCCTAGAGGCAATAATAAATTAGTTATTATCATATTTCCTTGTTCATGATAATCGTTTATTATCCATGCTATAATTGTATTGATCGGAGACTTAAATGCATGTGTGGATACATAGACAAAACCATGTCCCTAGTATGCCTCTAATGGACTAGCTCGTTGATCAAAGGATGGTTAAGGTTTCCTAGCCATGGACATGAGATGTCATTTGATAACGGGATCACATCATTAGGAGAATGATGTGATGGATAAGACCCAAACTACAAACATAGCATATGATCGTGTCAGTTTATTGCTACTGTTTTCTGCATGTCAAGTATATGTTCCTATGACCATGAGATCATGCAACTCACGGATATCGGAGGAGTGCCTTGTGTGTATCAAACGTCGCAACGTAACTGGGTGACTATAAAGGTGCTCTACGGGTATCTCCGATGGTGTCTGTTGAGTTGGCATGGATCGAGACTGGGATTTGTTACTCCGTGTAACGGAGAGGTATCTCGGGGCCCACTCGGTAATGCAACATCACAATAAGTCTTGCAAGCAATGTGACTAATTGTTAGTTGCGAGATCTTGTATTACGGAACGAGTAAAGAGACTTGCCGGTAACGAGGTTGAACTAGGTATGGAGATACCGACGATCGAATCTCGGGCAAGTAACATACCGAAGAACAAAGGGAACGATATACGGGATTAACTGAATCCTTGACATAGAGGTTCGACCGATAAAGATCTTCGTAGAATATGTAGGAACCAATGTGGAAGTCCAGGTCCCGCCATTGTTTATTGACCGTAGAGGTGTCTCGGTCATGTCTACATAGTTCTCGAACCCGCAGGGTCTGCACACTTAAGGTTCGGTGACGTTTCGGTAGTGTAGAGTTATGTATGGTGGTGACCGAAGTTTGTTCGGAGTCCCGGATGAGATCCCGGACGTCACGAGGAGCTCCGGAATGGTCCGGAGGTAAAGATTCATATATAGGAAGTCCCAGTTTGGTTTCCGGAAAAGTTTCGGGCTCATCGGTAGTGTACCGGGAGTATCGGTATTGTACCGGGAGTGCCGGTAGTGTACCGGGGGACCTCCGGGAGGGGTATTTCGACCCCAAGAGGTCCATGGGCTGTGGGAGAATAATAACCAGCCCTTAGTGGGCTGGGAAAACAGCCACAAAGGCCCATGGCGCAGGAGAGAAAGTCCTAAAGCAAAAAGTGGAAAATCAGCCAATAGGAGGCAATCCTACTCCAACTAGGATTGGAGGTGAAGTAGGATTGCTCCCACCTCCTATTTCGGCCGACCCAAAGGCCTTGGATGCCTCTCCTCTCCTCTCCTCCTATATATACTAGTGGATTGGGTGGTTTTTGTACAGAATTTCCGGCCACGTGCTACCCGTTCCACCGGTGCATAGTTTCTCCTCTAGATCGGTTTTCTGCAGCGCTTAGGCGAAGCCCTGCCGGAATTGCTCCACCACCATCACCGGAGCGCCATCATGCTGCCGGTGAACTCTATCTCCTCTCCACCTCCTCTTGCTGGATCAAGATGGTGGAGATCGTCATCAAGCTGCACGTGTGCTGAACGCGGAGGTGCCGTCCGTTCGGCGCTAGATCGGAAGGACCGTGATCGAGATCACGAGACGGGTCGTGATGAGATCGCGGAACGGATCGTGATGAGTTCGCGGGACATATCGTGATCAAGATCGTGAGACGGATTGTGATGAGATCGCGGGATGGATCGTGATGAGTTCACGGGACGGATCGTGATTGGATCGCGGGACGGATCGTGATGAGATCGCGGGACGCTCGGCGATTTGGATCGCGAAGATGTTCGACTACACCAACCGCGTTTCTTAACGCTTCCCGCTTAGCGATCTACAAGGGTATGTAGATCCACTCTCCCTCTCGTAGATGCTCATCACCATGGATAGGTTTGCGTGTGCGTAGGAAAATTTTGTTTCCCATGCGACGTTCCCCAACAATTTTACCAACATTAGTTGGATCGACAAAACCTTAGGGCTATATGATGTATACATCCTCTTTTAAATTTCCGTGAAGGAAAGCCGTTTTGACATCCATATGCCATATCTCATAATAAAAATATGCAGCTATAGCTAGTATGATCCTCACCAATTTAGCATCGCTAACGACGAGTAGGTCTCGTCGTAGTCAATTCCTTGAACTTGTTCATAACCTTTAGCGACAAACCGAGCTTTGTGGATCTGAACATTTCCATCCACATTGGTTTTATTCTTAAAGACCCATTTGCAACCAATGGCAACTATGCCAGGTGGCGGATCAACCAAATCCCAGACTTGATTCTCATCCATGGACTTTAACTGGGATCTCATGGCCTCTAGACATGCCTCGGAATCTAGGCTCACCATCGCTTCTGCATACGTGGCTGACTCGTCGCTTTCTAGCAACAAAACATCGCGCACTCTGCGCAATCTTTCCGACCTCCGTGGCTCCGGTGCTGACTCCACTACGGGTTCTCTGACCGACTCCGGTGTGATCTCATCACCAACCGAGTTGTCCTCGAGTGGCTCTCGAATTTCTTCGAGTCGCGCCGTTCTCCCACTGGCCTCCGTACTGAGAAACTCCTTCTCTAGGAAAACCCCGTTCCGAGCAACAAACACTTTGTTCTCTTCTCGGTTGTAGAAGCTATATCCCAAGGTTTCCCTCGGATATCCCACGAATATGCATTTATGTGACTTGGGTGTAAGCTTGTCCGACATGAGTCGCTTGACGAATGCTTCACAACCCCAAATCTTTAGAAAAGACAAACTAGGAGTCTTCCCAGTCCACGTCTCATGTGGTGTCTTGTCTATGGATTTAGATGGTACCCTATTAAGTGTGAAAGCTGCAGTTTCTAGAGCGTATCCCCAGAATGACAAGGGTAAATCCGATTTGCTCATCATAGACCGGACAATGTCCAACAAGGTTCGATTTCTCCGTTCTGACACACCATTTCTCTGCGGTGTACCAATAGGTGTGAGCTGAGGTACTATACCTCGGCTTTTTAGATGATTGTCAAACTCCTGGCTCATGTACTCACCTCCACGATCTGATCATAGAAGTTTTATTGTCTTGCCGAGCTGATTTTCAGCCTCGTTTTGAAACTCTTGGAAGTTTTAAAAAGTTTCGGACTTGTGCCTCATCAAATAGATATATCCATATCTACTCAAGTCATCAGTAAAAGTCACGAAGTACTGGTAGACACCTCTGGCCGTTGTGCTCATTGGACCACACATATCACTGTGTATAAGCTCTAACAGCTCGAACGCCCTTTCACAACTCTTAGCAAAAGGAGACTTAGTCATCTTGCCTAGCAAGCATTATTCGCATGTCTCGAACGACCCGAAGTCGGACGAGGTTAGAAGTCCATCATCATGGAGCTTCTCATGCGTTTTAGACTAATGTGTCCCAGCCAGCAATGCCGGAAGTATGTCGGATTTATCTCATTAGGCTTATGCCTCTTGACATTCATGTTATAGACTGGTTCCGTTTCTAGATTTAAAATAAATAACCCATCTACTATGGGTGCATAGCCATGGAACATTCCTTTCAAATAAAATGAACAACTATTGTCCTTTATACTGAATTCATAACCTTGACTCATCAAACATGAGGCCGAAATAATTTTCCGAATAAGTGCGGGAATGTGATAACAATTATTCAATTCCAAAATAAATCCAGAAGGAAGCTTGAGCTGCATCGTGCTAACCTCCAATGCAGCAACTCTTGCTTTGTTGTCGATCCTAATGTCAATCTCCCCTTGTGTCACATGCCTAGTTCTTACCAGCCCCTGCATCGAGTTGCAAATATGAAGAACTGATCTGGTATCGAATACCCAAGAGCTACTATGTATGTCAGCAAGGTAAATGTCTATAACATATGTAACAAGTGTACCTTGTTGGGAGACGTAGTAGTAAATCAAAATTTTCCTACGTTCACCAAGATCTATCTATGGAGAAACCAGCAACGAGAGGGGAGAGATTGCATCTTCATACCTTTGAAGATCGCTAAGCGGAAGCGTTACAAGAACGCGGTTGATGGAGTCGTACTCGCAGCGATTCAGATCGCGGTAGATCCGATCAAGTGCCGAACGGACGGCACCTCCGCGTTCAACACACGTGCAGCCCGGTGACGTCTCCAACACCTTGATCCAGCAAGGAGGAAGGAGAGGTTGGGGAAGGGCTCCAACAGCAGCACGACGGCGTGGTGGTGGTGGAGTAGCAAGGTATTCCGACAGGGCTTCGCCTAAGCGCTGCGGAGGAGGAAGAAGAGAGGTAGGGCTTCGCCGTGAGAGAGAGAGATCAAATCTTATCTCAAAACATCCAAAACCTCAAGTATATATAGGAGGAGGGACGTGGAGGGCTGGCTTGGCCTCTACTCCAAAGAGGAGATGGCCGGCCGAATTAAAGGGAGAGTCCACCTCCCACAAGGGAGGTGGATCTCCTCCTTTTAAATCCTTTTTGCCTTATCTCCTTATCTCCAGCCACATGGGCCTTTAGCAAAAGTATTTCCCAGCCCAATAAGGGCTGACACACTTTATCTAACAGCCCATGAAGTCCTCTGGTCGTCACACCCCTCCCGGGGGTCCTCCGGCACCCTCCCGGCACTCCCGGTACACTACCGATGAGCCCGAAAACTTTCCGGTGACCAAAACTGGACTTCCTATATATCAATCTTTACCTCCGGACCATTCCGGAGCTCCTCGTGACGTCCGGGATATCATCCGGGACTCCGAACAACCTTCGGTAATCACATATACCTTTTCCCTATAACCCTAGCGTCATCGAACCTTAAGTGTGTAGACCCTACGGGTTCGGGAGACACGTAGACATGACCGAGACACCTCTCCGGTCAATAACCAACAGCGGGATCTGGATACCCATGTTGGCTCCCACGTACTCCACGATGATCTCATCGGATGAACCACGATGTCAAGGATTCAATCAATCCCGTATACAATTCCCTTTGTCTATCGGTATGATACTTGCCCGAGATTCGATCGTCGGTATCCCCATACCTTGTTCAATCTCGTTACTGGCAAGTCTCTTTACTCGTTCCGTAATACATCATCCCGTGACTAACTCCTTAGTCACATTGAGCTCATAATGATGATGTCTTACCGAGTGGGCCCAGAGATACCTCTCCGTCACACGGAGTGACAAATCCCAGTCTCGATTCGTGTCAACCCAACAGACACTTTCGGAGATACCCGTAGCGTACCTTTATAGCCACCCAGTTACGTTGTGACGCTTGGCACACCCAAAGTATTCCTACGGTATCCGGGAGTTACACAATCTCATGGTCTAAGGAAATGACACTTGACATTGAAAAGCTTTAGCAAACGAACTACACGATCTTTGTGCTATGCTTAGGATTGGGTCTTGTCCATCACATCATTCTCCTAATGATGTGATCCCGTTATCAACGACATCCAATGTCCATGGCCATGAAACCGTGACCATCTATTGATCAACGAGCTAGTCAACTAGAGGCTCACTAGGGACATGTTGTGGTCTATGTATTCACACATGTATTATGGTTTCCGGTTAACACAATTATAGCATGAACAATAGACAATTATCATGAACAAGGAAATACAATAATAACCATTTTATTATTGCCTCTAGGGCATATTTCCAACAGTCTCCCACTTGCACTAGAGTCAATAATCTAGTTCACATCACCATGTGATTAACACTTACATCACCATGTGATCATATCATCATGTGATTAACACCCAATAAGTTCTGGGGTTTGTTCATGTTCTGCTCGTGAAAGAGGTTTTTAGTCAACGGGTCTGCGACATTCAGATCCGTGTGTACCTTACAAACTTTCCATGTCATATTTGTAGATACTGCTCCCACGCTCCACTTGGAGCTATTCCAAATGGCTGCTCCACTATACGTAGCTGGATTTCTACTAAGAGTCATCCGGATTGGCTTTAAAGCTTGCATCATCGTAACACTTTACGATGAACTCTTTATCACCTCCATAATCGAGAAATATTTCCTTAGTTCTCAAGTTACTAAGGCTAACTTTGACCGCTGTCTAGTGATCCACTCTTGGATTACTCTTGTACCCCTTGACAGACTCATGGCAAGGCACACACAGGTGCGGTACACAGCATGGCATACTATATAGAGCCTATGGCTAAAGCATAGGAGATGACACTCATCTCTTCTTTATCTTCTGCCGTGGTCGGGTATTGAGTCTTACTCAATTTCACACCTTACAATACAGTCAAGAACTCCTTCTTTGACCCATCTATTTTGAACTCCTTCAAAAACTTGTCAAGGTATGTCTTCGTCGAAAAAACTTATCAAGCGAATAGATCTATCCCTATAGATCTTGATGCTCAATAAAATAGTAGCTTTATCTGGGTCTTCCTTTGAAAAAAAAAACTTTTCAAACAACCCTTCATGCTCTTCCAGAAATTCTACATCATTTCCGATCAATAATATGTCAACTACATATTCTTATAAGAAATTCTATAGTGCTCCCACTCACTTTCTTGCAAATACAAGTTTCTCATAAACTTTGTATAAACTTAAACACTTTGATCACCTCATCAAAGCATATATTCCAACTCCGAGATTCTTGCTCCAGTCCATAGAAGGATCGCTGGAGTTTGCATATTATTAGCATCCTTAGGATTGACAAAACCTTCTGGTTGTATCACATACAACTCTTCCTCATAGAAACCATTACGGAATCCTTGTTTTGTCATCCATCTGCCAGATTTCATAATCGAAAAATGCAGCAACTGCTAACAAAATTTTAATAGACTTTTAGCATCGCTACAGATGAGACAATCTCATTGCAGTCAACTCCTTGAACTTGGCGGAAACTTCTTTGCGACAAGTCGAGCTTTATAAACGGTGACATTTCACCATTAGCGTCTATGTTTATCTCAAAGGTCCATTTGTACTCAATGACCCGCCATTCAACAGGCAAGTCTACCAAAGTCCATACTTGGTTTTCATACATGGATCCTTTCTCGGATTTCATGGCTCCTAGCCATTTGTTGGAATCCGGGCCCACCATCGCTTCTCCATAGTTCGTAGGTTCATCGCTGTCCAACAACATGATTTCCAAGACAGGGTTGTCGTACTACTCAGGAGCAGTACGCGTCCTTGTCGACCTACGAGGTTCGATAGTGACTTGATCCGAAGCTTCATGATCATCATCATTAACTTCCTTTTCAACTGAGTAGGCTCTACAGAAACATCTTTCTGCGTTGCGCTATTCTCTGGATGAAACAAAGGTTCAACAACCTTATCAAGTTCTATCTTCCTCCCACTCAATTCTTTCGAGAGAAACTCTTTCTCAAGAAAGGACCCGTTCTTAGCTACAAATACCTTTTGCGCTTGGATCTGAGATAGAAGGTATACCCAATGTCTCATTAGGGTATTCTATGAAGATGCATTTGTCTGCTTTGGGTTCGAGCTCGCTAGGTGAAAAACCCATTTTCACATAAGCGTCGCAGCCCCAAACATTAAGAAATGACAGCTTAGGCTTCTATCAAACCATAATTCTCACGGTGTCATCTCAACAGACTTAGATGGTGCCCTGTTAAAGTGAATGGATTTGTCTTTAATGCATAACCCCATAACGATAGTGGTAAAACGATAAGAGACATCATAGTACTCACTATATCCAATAGAGCACGACTACGACGTTCGAACACACCATCACACTATGGTGTTCCAGGAGGCGTGAGCTGTGAAACAATTTCCACATTGTCTAAAATTGCATACCAAACTCGTAACTTAGATATTCACCTCCATGATCATATCATAGACATTTATCTTCTTGTCACGATGATCTTTAACTTCACTCTGAAACTCCTTGAACCTTTCAAACATTTCAGATTCGTGTTTCATTAAGTAAATATCCCCATATTTACTCAAATCATCAGTGAAGGTAAAGAAAAACAACGATATCCACTGTGTGTTTCAACACTCATTGGACCACATACATCAACATGTATTAATTCCAATAAGCCACTTGCCCGCTCCATCATATTGGATGACGGGGTCTCAGTCATCTTGCCCAAGAGGCATGGCTCGCATGTCTCAACCGATTCGAAATCGAGTGAGTCAAAAAACATCCATCATCATGGAGTTTCTTCATGCGATTTATACCAATATGACATTACGTGGCAGTGCCACAAGCATGTGGTACTATCATTATTAACTTTGTATCTTTTGGTACCAATGTTATGAATATGTGTACTACTACGATCATGATTCGATAAACCATTTCGAGTGGGTGCATGACCATTGAAGGCATTATCCATGTAAACAGAATAACCATTATTCTCTAACTTATATGAATAACCGTATCGCACTAATCATGATCTAATCACGTTTATGCTCAACGCAAACACCAAATAACATTTATTTAGGTTTATCACAAATCCTGAAGGTAGAGAGAGCGTGCGATGGTGATCACATCAATCTTGGAAATACTTCCAACACACATCGTCACCTTTCACCTAGCTAGTCTCCATTTACTCCGTAGCTTTTATTTCGAGTTGCTAACACTTAGCAACCGAACCGGTATCTAATACCCAGGTGCTACTAGGAGTACCAGCAAGGTACACATCACTAACACGTATATCAAATATACTTCCATTGACATTACCAGCCTTCTTATCTACCAATAATCTAGGGTTTTTCCGCTTCAACGAACATTCTCCTCATAACAGAAGCACTTAGTCTCGGGTTCGGGCTCAACCTTGGGTTTCTTCACTAGAGCAACAACTGGCTTGCCATTCCTGAAGTTTTTCCCTTCTTGCCCTTGCCCCTTTTGAAACTAGTGGTTTTCACTTAACCATCAACACTTGATGCTCCTTATTGATTTCTACCTTCGTGGTGTCAAACATCACGAACAACTCAGGGATCATCTTATCCATCCCTGGCATGTTATAGTTCATCACGAAGCTCTAGTAGCTTGGTGGCAGTGACTTGGAGAACTGCATTAATCACTATCTCATCTGGAAGATTAACTCCCACTTGATTCAAGTGATTGTAGCACCCAGACAATCTGAGAACACGCTCACCGATTAAGCTATTCTCCTTTATTTTGCAGGCAAAGAATCTTGTTGGAGGTCTCATACCTCTCAACATAGGCACGAGCTTGAGATCACAATCTCAGCTCCTAGAACATCTCATATGTTCTGTGACGTTCAAAACATTTTGAAGCCTCAATTCTAAGCCGTAATGCATGACGCACTGAACTATCACGTAGTCATCAAAAAGTGCCTGTCATATGTTCACAACATCTACAGACAACGCTTGAGGGAGTGATGCAGTTAGCGGTACATCAAAAACATAAGCTTTCTGTGCAGCAATTAGGACAATCCTCAGATCATGGACCCAGTCCGCATTATTGCTACCATCAACTTTCAACTTACTTTTCTCTAGGATTGTATCAATAAAACTGGGGAGCTACAGCGCGAGCTATCTACGACATAATTTGCAAGGACATTTTTAGACTAAGTTCATGATAATTAAGTTCATTTAATCAAATTATTAATGAACTCCCACTTAGATAGACATCTCTCTAGTCTTCCAAGTGATACATGATCCATGTCAACTAGCCCGTGTCCGATCATCACGTGAGACGGACTAGTCATCCATGGTGAACATCTCTATGTTGATCGTATCTTCTATACGACTCATGTTCGACCTTTCGGTCTTCCGTGTTCCGAGGCCATGTCTGTACATGCTAGGCTCGTCAAGTCAACCTAAGTGTTTCGCATGTGTAAATCTGGCTTACACCCGTTGTATGCGAACGTTAGAACCTATCACACCCGATCATCACGTGGTGCTTCGGAACGACGATCCTTAGCAACGGTGCACAGTTAGGGTGAACACCTTTCTTGAAATTTTATTGAGAGATCATCTTATTTACTACCGTCGTTCTATGCAAATAAGATGTAAACATGATAAACATCACATGCAATCAATATAGTGACATGATATGGCCAATATCATCTTGCTCCTTCGATCTCCATCTTCGGGGCACCATGATCATCACTGTCACCGGCACGACACCATGATCTCCATCATCATGATCTCCATCATTGTGTCTTCATGAAGTTGTCTCGCCAACTATTACTTCTACTACTACAGCTAACGTTTAGCAATAAAGTAAAGTAATTACATGGCGTTTATGATTGACACGCAGGTCATACAATAATATAAGACAACTCCTATGGCTCCTGCCGGTTGTCATAGTCATCGACATGCAAGTCGTGAACCCTATTACAAGAACATGATCAATCTCATACATCACAATGCATCACATCACATCCTTTTGGCCATATCACATCACACGGCATATGCTGCAAAAACAAGTTAGACGTCCTCTAATTTGTAGTTGCAAGTTTTTACGTGGTTGCTATAGGTTTCTAGCAAGAACGTTTCTTACCTACGTCAAAACCACAACGTGATATGCCAATTGCTATTTACCCTTCATAAGGACCCTTTTCATCGAATCCAATCCGACTAAGGTGGGAGAGACAGACACCCGCTAGCCACCTTATGCAACTAGTGCATGTCAGGCGGTGGAACCGGTCTCACGTAAGCGTACGTGTAAGGTTGGTCCGGGCCGCTTCATCCCACAATACCGTCGAATCAAGATAAGACTAGTAACGGCAAGCATATTAACAAAATCGACGCCCACAACTACTTTGTGTTCTACTCGTGCATAGATTCTACGCATAGACCTAGCTCATGATGCCACTGTTGGGAGACGTAGTAGTAAATCAAAATTTTCCTACGTTCACCAAGATCTATCTATGGAGAAACCAGCAACGAGAGGGGAGAGATTGCATCTTCATACCTTTGAAGATCGCTAAGCGGAAGCGTTACAAGAACGCGGTTGATGGAGTCGTACTCGCAGCGATTCAGATCGCGGTAGATCCGATCAAGTGCCGAACGGACGGCACCTCCGCGTTCAACACACGTGCAGCCCGGTGACGTCTCCAACACCTTGATCCAGCAAGGAGGAAGGAGAGGTTGGGGAAGGGCTCCAACAGCAGCACGACGGCATGGTGGTGGTGGAGTAGCAAGGTATTCCGATAGGGCTTCGCCTAAGCGCTGCGGAGGAGGAAGAAGAGAGGTAGGGCTTCGCCGTGAGAGAGAGAGATCAAATCTTATCTCAAAACATCCAAAACCTCAAGTATATAGGAGGAGGGACGTGGAGGGCTGGCTTGGCCTCTACTCCAAAGAGGAGATGGCCGGCCGAATTAAAGGGAGAGTCCACCTCCCACAAGGGAGGTGGATCTCCTCCTTTTAAATCCTTTTTGCCTTATCTCCTTATCTCCAGCCACATGGGCCTTTAGCAAAAGTATTTCCCAGCCCAATAAGGGCTGACACACTTTATCTAACAGCCCATGAAGTCCTCTGGTCGTCACACCCCTCCCGGGGGTCCTCCGGCACCCTCCCGGCACTCCCGGTACACTACCGATGAGCCCGAAAACTTTCCGGTGACCAAAACTGGACTTCCTATATATCAATCTTTACCTCCGGACCATTCCGGAGCTCCTCGTGACGTCCGGGATATCATCCGGGACTCCGAACAACCTTCGGTAATCACGTATACCTTTTCCCTATAACCCTAGCGTCATCGAACCTTAAGTGTGTAGACCCTACGGGTTCGGGAGACACGTAGACATGACCGAGACACCTCTCCGGTCAATAACCAACAGCGGGATCTGGATACCCATGTTGGCTCCCACGTACTCCACGATGATCTCATCGGATGAACCACGATGTCAAGGATTCAATCAATCCCGTATACAATTCCCTTTGTCTATCGGTATGATACTTGCCCGAGATTCGATCGTCGGTATCCCCATACCTTGTTCAATCTCGTTACTGGCAAGTCTCTTTACTCGTTCCGTAATACATCATCCCGTGACTAACTCCTTAGTCACATTGAGCTCATAATGATGATGTCTTACCGAGTGGGCCCAAAGATACCTCTCCGTCACACGGAGTGACAAATCCCAGTCTCGATTCGTGTCAACCCAACAGACACTTTCGGAGATACCCGTAGCGTACCTTTATAGCCACCCAGTTACGTTGTGACGCTTGGCACACCCAAAGTATTCCTACGGTATCCGGGAGTTACACAATCTCATGGTCTAAGGAAATGACACTTGACATTGAAAAGCTTTAGCAAACGAACTACACGATCTTTGTGCTATGCTTAGGATTGGGTCTTGTCCATCACATCATTCTCCTAATGATGTGATCCCGTTATCAACGACATCCAATGTCCATGGCCATGAAACCGTGACCATCTATTGATCAACGAGCTAGTCAACTAGAGGCTCACTAGGGACATGTTGTGGTCTATGTATTCACACATGTATTATGGTTTCCGGTTAACACAATTATAGCATGAACAATAGACAATTATCATGAACAAGGAAATACAATAATAACCATTTTATTATTGCCTCTAGGGCATATTTCCAACATACCTTTGCCTGAAGAAGCATCTCCGGCCTTCTTGCCATGCTCAGCAAGCCACTTGCTACAGTTCCTCTTCCAATGACCATCTTCCTTGTAGTGAAAGAAAATGGTCTTTGAGATCGGTCCGGACTTTTGCTCAGCAATGGAGACAGCCTTCTCCGTGCCCTTTGCCTTACCCTTTTTCTTCGACCAACTCTTCTTGAACTTAGCCGAGTTCTGCATCATCAACACTTGATTCGTGCCTTTCTTAATATCTTGGTCTGCCACCTTGAGCATCCCATGCAATTTAGTGAGCTTCTTATCCATGTCGTGCATATGATAGTTCGAGACGAACGTCCCATAGCTAGGTGGACGAGAACCCAAAATTGCATCCATGGACAGCTTGTCCCCAAGTGGGAAGCCTAACCGATCCAAAGCTTGCACGTACCCGATCATCTTGATCACATGCGGGCTCAGTGGATCACCCTCCTTCAGCTTACAATCCGTCAAGGATTGCCAGACATTGAACCTTTCGGTCCTAGCCTGCACTTGAAACATGCTCTTCAAACTCTCGATCATATCGAAAGACTGAATGTTTTTGAAATGCTGTTGCAAATCGGGCTCCATACAAGCCAGCATGAGGCAGCTGATCTCGTTTGATTCACCAAAGAGTTTCTGGTGGGCATTCTTGGTTGTGGCATTAGCATTCTCGGCAGATTCCTCTGGAAGTGGATCCTCTATAACATGTTCCTTTCTATGGTGCTTGAGAACAATTATCAAATTTCTATACCAGGTGGTAAAGTTTGTTCCATTCAATTTATCCTTTTCCAGAATTGATTTCAATGCAAAGTTCGGTTGAGCAGGTGGTGCCATTGATCTACAACAGAAAATATGCAATCACTAAGCAATGTGTTTATGTAGAGAATTCAAGCCTTAAACAGAACTACTCCCACTGAAGTCGGCATCCCTCCACAAACTCTCAGTGATTTAGGACCCATCTAGCATGAGCGACTAGTGAGCTTTAGCATCACTGCTAGCCAACTTGCCTATTCGGTAAGCAACATCTTGCTAATCGCATCTCTATACGACTCCTGTCGATTGGGTAGGTATCTCATACCCCGGCTCCCAACCTTCTCTGCCACAATGCCCAAATCTGTTTTGATGGCCTTGTCAAGTTAACACACTGTAGTGCATGTCTATGTCCGACACGAACCCTCTAGTTCAAGGACACCTAGTAGCACCTCAATTTTATGAGCCCACCACTAGACGTACTTGACGTGCGAAGGTGCAACATCCAAAATGGCAATGTGCTTGATATTAATGAGGGATCTTCCTACCATACTAACATGCATAGAAACAAGAAGCAATATCAATCACATACAAACATAAATATGTTAAATAGTATGGCTCCTTCATGGGTGTCCTTCCATGGTCGGCTCCCACTCCAATGACCAAGGCGGTACTCCATCTTGTCCATCTCGCTAGGACGCCAAAGCCTTGAACTTGATTCCTGTCCTCCAACTACTACAACTAGTAATGAATTTATAGAGAATCACAAGTCGACACGTAGGTCGTTAAACAATATAATAACAGCACTTTGGCTCCTGCCGGCTGACAATCATGACATGCAGGTTATGTTAAATTGCACACATGCATCACATACACATGAGCCATACTATTCACATCAAACCTGCAAAAACAACTTGTGCATAGAATCGCATTCTACCGGTTTGCATGGTCGTGTATGAAATGCAAGGCGCTACGCACACGACGGTCCTGCTAGCCGGTTAGTGGGCGGGGTTCAAAGGGGCAGCGCCCGACATTTTCAGAAATCACAGATCGCATCTCCACTTCGATCATGCCGAATTTTCTAATCTGACTGATCTCATCGATCATCGCGAACCCAATTCAGATTTATGTTTCACAATTAACCCCGATGGCGGATACCGACAAGTAGGGGTAGGTTGTGTCACGACCTCAACGATTCCAATTGATAGAAAACATAGCCTCAATCTATCCCGATGTGTAGTTGATCTCATCAACCGTGCACATAGTCGATGTCATGAACGACGACGGATCTCATCCGCTGCCTCCACATATCAAATATGCATCCGATCTGAATCCAAAACCTATAGCAGAGGCTCTCATACCACTATTGGGTTCTATCGTAGGTGCATCGCATGCGAATTAGAAAAATTCTACGCGCAGAACATCCAAGAACATGCTATGGAGATGGATCACATATTACCACTAGACGCGCAGTGCCGTGCAACGGAAGTAGAGTTGGGGCAGCACATTCGTGTGATTCGTGTCCTCCTCGTCCGATCTCCCTCGAACAGTCGTTCCAATCTCCCTCGAACGGACGGTCGCCATATCCCACGTACAGGTTCGCCGGAGCGGTGCAAGTGCACCGCCGCTAATGGTATCTGCGCATGCGGCGGACTGCTAGGTCTGATCACACGGTCGGTGGCGGCGAGTGGTGGTGGCTAGTTGGAACTCATGCAAAGCCCTAATGACGAGACTGAAGCGATCAACTGGATGGGTGTGCCACACCTCTACTATATATAGGCATCCGGCGCGGGCTCAACTCTTGGGCCTCGCACGGATCCTAAAGCCCACGTGTTCCTTCCCTTAAGCGCGCGACCCTTTAGGTTCTCGTCCACTTGGTCGTGAGTCAGATCACATCTGACTCAACCGGTCGTGAGCGACCTCTAGCAAGATGTGCCGACTCCAAGTGTCCCATGAAGCTGGTTAGGCGAACCTATACTTCACACTTCTGTTCCCTTTGCCACACGATATAGGTTGTCGTGCACAAGGCGACATTGTCATCCTTGTTGCAGCCCGACCTGTTTCTCATTCTAGTGAATCCGACCAACACTTCGGATTATCTCATAATCCTCATCGCATGGCCGTGCTTATCCAGGTCGGATCACCCGAGGGGGGCCAGAGTATATCTCTCCTGGTAGGAGGGGCAAATCCCATCTTTCTCGACCATCTCTCGCAGCATGGGTCTGGACAAGCCCAAAACCTACCTTTGTAACTACCCAGTCATGGAGTAGCGTTTGGTCGGCCCAAAGCAAGTATATCACCATCCTGAGTATATGCGCCAGCTCAGGTCTTAGGACATAGAACGTATGTTGTACTAGAGACTCACAAATGACCTATTGCTACGTCTCATAGTTGGGTCTGTCCAACTTAGACCTTATCTCGATTCGGATCCCACTATGTCGAATCCGAACAGACCTTTCCGAGTCCATATTATCCGACGAGCATCCAATGCTACATGGTTAGTGAGACCGGACCATCCATCGTGTCATATGCTAGTCTAACTGGCTGCGCGTCCACACAACCCTTTCAACTAGGGACCATTTAGGACAGTCATCATACAATGCATAGTCTCACAAACAAGTCACATACTTGTTAATACACATCGATGATAATGTCCAACGAGTATCTTTATTCATAAACAGATAGGAAATATCATCATACATGATTGCCTCTAGGGCATATCTCCAACAAGTTCATTGTCATTACCGAGCCTATTAACTTTTGGAGGGTGGTGCCTCCTAGATTTTTTAGGTGTCGGTTGGGAGCCTCCTACTTCGTGTTGTGGAATGAACAAAGAAGTTTGTAAGGGCAAGGAGATCGCCTACTTCGTGAAGATCTACCCATAGTGAGGCTAGTCCTTCGTGGATGGAAGCCACATGGAATAGTCAAGGTTGCTATTTCGTGGACCCTTATGGTTGGAGCCCTCCATGGGCTCTCGCGACCGTTACCCTCCGTGGGTTGAAGACTCCATAAACGTGGACGTACGATAGCACCACCTATCGGAACCATGGGAAAAATCTTTGCGTCTCCTATTGTGTTTGATCTTCCTATCTCATCTCTTTACTTCATGTGCAATGTCTTTACTTTCCGCTGCCATATTTGTAGACATGCATGTGTAGGGCTGTTAGACTTGCTAGACTTGCTAAAACTGTTAAAATCTGCCAACCAATTAACTTGGGAAATGGTTAGGTTTTAAATTCATGCTAGTAGTATATTCACCCCCTCTAGACATACTCTTCTAGTGATCCTACAAGTGGTATCAGATCATTGGTCTCCATTGCTTCGGTTTAATCACCGTTGAGGAAGATGGATGTGTCTAGTGTAGAGAGTTTGAGTTGTAGAGTGCCCATTCTTGATGAAGAGTATTATAGTCAATGGAAGAATGTCATGATTGATATATTTGATAAATTCCATTTGATAAAATATATTGAAAACTCCTATGTGCTCCTCGTTGATGAATTTCATCCCACACACGAAGAGGAAATTAACATGCTTGGTAATCTTAGGACTGTCAATCTTATTGTTAGAGGCTTACCAAGATTCGTGCTTTCTCAATTGAAGAACTTTGCATGTGCGTATACCTTGTGGACTGATTTGGAGAAACATTATCCGAAATTTTCATTAGGAAATCTTGATGAAATTCTTCATAAAACCATTGCTTTTCACAAAATGAAGCCCAGTGATCCAAACTTTGATAACTGCCTATTTGAGCTCCGTGATCTTATGCGTGCTAAGGATATGTCACCACTATCAACAATATTATCTTTGAAGCCATTCGCATTCATAAACTTGAACATTCTCATGATCATAATTCTGACGAATCTCTTGTTCTTTATGACGAGGATTTCCCAACTGATGATGACAATGTGGAACATAACTACTTTTGTGAGATGAGTTGTTCGACATCGAGCATGAAAATACCATGAAGATTCTGAGTCTTATGGCAAACTTTAAGGATTACATGTCCAGAGGAAACGAGTGGATTCTCGATAGCAGATGTACCGATCATATGACCGAAGATAGAGAGATGTTCAAAGAGATCACACCAAACGATGGACCGTGAAGTTACGTAACATTTGGAGATAACTGTAAAGGTAAGGTACTTGGTCTTGGTAAGGTGGCCATATCCCATGATAGCTCTATTCAAAATGTTATGCTTCTTGAATCTCTTGGCTACAATCTTCTTTCCGTATCTAGACTTGCCGACTTCGGTTTCAATGCGTTATTCACGAAAGTAGATTGCCAAGTGTTTCGTTAAGATAATCATAAAATGGTCTTTACCGGTTTCCGTAGAGGTGATCTATACATTGTTGATTTCACTAAGAGATCCAAACCTCGTACTTGTTTTATTGCAAAATCTTCTAAAGGGTGGATTTGGCATAGAAGACTAGGACATGTTGGCATGCGTAATTTAGATAAGCTTATCAAAGGTGATCGTATACTTGGTGTTAAAGATGTTATCTTTGACAAAGATAGACTTTGTAGTGCTTGTCAAGCTAGAAAGCAAGTAGGTGGCAGTCATCCCGTTAAGAATATCATGACTACTAGGAGACCACTAGAGTTACTTCACATGGATCTTTTTGGTCGTAATGCTTAAAAGAGTTTCGATGGAAACTCCTATGGTCTAGTTATAGTTGATGATTTTTCCAGATTTACGTGGGTATTCTTTCTTGATGATAAGTCGCAGGTTCAAAAGATCTTCAAGAACTTCGCTCGCAAAGCGCAAAATCAGTTTTAAGTGAAGATCAAGAACGTGCAGAGTGATAACAGATCGGAGTTCAAGAACACCCATGTGGATACCTTTCTTGACGAAGAAGGTGTCTCTCATGAGTTCTCGGCTACGTACACACCTCAACAAAATGGAGTTGTTCAGAGGAAGAACCGGATGCTCATTGAGATGGCAAGAATGATGCTTGACGAATACAAGACGCCAAGACACTTTTGGGCAAAAGCCGTTCAAACAACATGTCATGCCACAAACCAACTTTACTTGCACAAGCTTGTCGGTAAAACGACATACGAGCTACTCACCGATAACAAACCCCAACTCGGATACTTTCGGGTATTTGGCTCAAAGTGCTACATTCTTGATAAGCATCGTCGTACTAAATTTGATCCTAAATCTCATGAAGGATTCCTACTTGGTTACATATCGAACTCTCACACTTACCGTGTCTACAACAACTTCACTCGAAAAGTTGAAGAGACGGTAGATGTGAAGTTTGATGAATCTAATGGTTCGCAAGCCGAACAATTGCCAAATGATGTAGGTGATAAGGACCCTTCGGAAGCTATTCTAGATCTACCCATCGGCATGATTCGTCCCATGGACGTGAAGGAAAGTACTTCATCAACCCAAGTGGAAGCCCCTACTTCTCGTCAAGGTGGACCTCAACACAACATGGAGGCATCCACAAGCAGTACACGACGAGATGGTGAAGAGGAGGAAGTGCATCATGAAGATCCACCACAACCACCTTCACCACCACCTCAAGGGAACGACACCTTCAAAAACAACAAAGATGAAGCAGATGATGATGAATAAGAAGAAGCTCCACCATCCAACAATCGGAAGCTGACCCGAGTTCGAGCTCAAGTGACCAAGAACTATCCCCTAAACCAAATATTTGGTGATATACAAACAGGGAGAATCACTCGCTCTAAAACCCATCTAGCTAATTTTTGTGAGCATTATTCTTTCATATCCAGCATTGAGCCTTTGAAGGAAGAACAAGCTCTAGAAGACGCGGATTGGGTGAAGGCTATGCATGAAGAGCTTCACAACTTCGAGAGAAACAAAGTGTGGACACTCGTGGAGAAGCCTGAGGATGAACAAAACATCATCGGAACCAAATGGGTGTTTCAAAACAAACAAGACGAAGAATGTCAAGTCGTGCGCAACAAGGCTCATCTCGTAGCCCAAGGATGTATGCAAGTCGAAAGTATGGACTACGGTGAGACTTATGCCCCCGTCGCTGGACTTTAAGCTATTCGTATTCTTCTTGCTTATGCTAATCACCATGATACCACGCTTTATCGAATGGATATCAAAAGTGCATTTTTAAATGGTGAAATATAAGAAGAAGTTTGTGTTAAGCAACCACCTGGTTTTGTGAATCCTAAGAAACCTAATCATGTTTACAAGCTTCGTAAATCTCTTTATGGTCTTAAGCAAGCCCCTCGTGCTTGGTATAAATGTTTAACAAAGTTTCTCATTGAAAAAGGCTTTGAAATTGGTAAAATTGATGCAACCTTGTTCATTGATAGAGTTAATGGTGAATTATTCGTGTGCCAAATCTATGTGGATGATATTATCTTTGGTTCCACTAACCCTCAATTTAGTGAAAGATTTGGAAGGTTGATGTCCGAGAAGTATGAGATGTCTATGATGTGTGAGCTGAAATTCTTTCTTGGTTTGCAAATCAAGCAATCAAGAGAAGGAATTTTCATCTCTCAAACTAAGTATACCAAGGACTTGATCAAGAAGTTCAACATGCAGGAGTGCAAAGGTATGAAAACTCCCATGCCCACTAGTGGACACGTTGATCTTACCAGGAAGGATGAATCGGTTCATCAAAAGGTTTATTGATCTATGATTGGTTCATTGCTATATCTATGTGCATCTCGTCCCGATATTATGCTTAGTGTTTGCATGTGTGCTAGATATCAAGCTGCACCTAAAGAGTGTCATCTTTTGGCTGTGAAACGTATTGTGAGATACTTGATACAAACACCAAACTTTGGCATTTGGTATCCCAAGGGATCTTCTTTTAATCTTGTTTGCTATTCCGATTCGGACTATGCTGGTGACAAGGTTGATAGAAAGTCCATGTCGGGTACTTGTCAATTTTTAGGTAGATCTCTTGTGTCTTGGCCCTCCAAGAAACAAAACTCAGTATCTCTATCTACTGCCGAAGCTGAGTATATTGCTGTTGGATCTTGTTGTGCGCAATTAGTATGGATGACACAAAAACGCTTAAGGATTATGGAATATATGTTAAAAATGTTCCATTACTTTGTGACAATGAAAGTGCTATAAAATTGGTCATAATCCTGTGCAACATTCTCAAGCTAGGCATATTCAGGTTCGACATCATTTCATTCGTGATCATGTTGCTAAAGGAGATATTAATCTTAAGCATGTTCGCACTAACAAGAAATTAGCCGATATCTTTACCAAGCCACTTGATGAGAAAACATTTTGTCACTTGAGGAGTGAGTTCAACATCATTGATGCTTCAAACATGAGCTAGACTCACTCGGTTGCAAGCAAGGGCATGAGCTTTCTTGTTATTCCATGTTCCCGTAACTTGTTATCATATGCCATGGAATTCTATGCTCCCTTGTATTGCATCTAACCCTTTGTAGGTACTTGGTAGAACTTCATTCCACAAGATTGCCATCAACAACAATCATAAGCAATCTTGTCATTACCAAATATCCACAACCCCTCTTGATGATGGAAGGAAGAAGACAACAAAAACATATCCTTGACATATACTTGATCTTAGTTGCAAAATCTTAAGTGGTATCATGTCAATAGGATATATCCATTGTTCTTCCTTGCATGACTAACCTTTGTAGGTGACTAGTGTACTAGAGTGAGAAAGATTGCTCCCAATTCAATATGATTTTCATCGACCTCGAGCATCCTCAACAAGTTCACCCATGAGCAACGTCATCAACATCACTCAAAGGTATGTACACGTATCCTTGAAAAGGCTTTACTCTAAGTCATGGGCTAAAGCAACTCAAGTGATATGAAGAAATTAAAATGCTTAATGGAAAAATGGTAACCCCACTTTGAGCTTAACGTAGAGTATGACCTATGATCAAGTATTCTTGCTTGGCTCCTAAGTCAATATACTCTAGTATAGGTGACCCAGTCACCGCCCATCATCTAGTTAAGAATCTTTGTGTGGTTTGCTCTCTATTTGCATGATCTCTCGTAACCACTCAAATCTTATCTAATTGATGTCCTTTGTAAAAATTTCGCATTCCCTTTTTGAAACTATTTCTTTTGTCTCTATGAAAATAGAAACGTGGCCACTCATTTGGAGCCACCAATATAAATAACTC
The DNA here is from genome assembly GCA_022496015.1 of Hordeum marinum. Lineage (NCBI taxonomy): Eukaryota > Viridiplantae > Streptophyta > Magnoliopsida > Poales > Poaceae > Hordeum > Hordeum marinum. The sequence goes on from CM039675.1 coordinate 342,079,652, forward strand.
GGTTCTACCATAATTGCAGATGAGCTGCACTACACAATCTCGGTACCATCGATTTATTTATCCCACAGTCACCGATTTTTCTTCTTTTCTAAATCTGTGTTTCTTAAATGTTTTTTTTCTGCTCTTGTGATATTCCTGTTCCTTCGATGACCCCTTTCTTTATTAAAAAAATAGAGAATAACAAGCTAGTCTTAGGGGGAGAAATTCTTTATTTAAGGATCCCTAGCTCCAAGGAGAAGAAGACTAAAATTTGCAAAAGGGAGAGAAGTTCCATTCAATGATTCTCTTAGTTCTTTTCTATGAACACTACTTTCAATGGCCCTTGTTCCGAGGATCCCTTCCTTGTCAATGATCCCAGTCACTACTCCTAAGTTCAACCTTTTTGGTAATTTATGCCAAAGGGGGAGAATATCAAAGCTTCATGTTAAAGGGTGAGTTACATGCTTATGCAAAGGGGGAGATATGATTTAGGGGGAGAGGAGAATATCAATAGTTCACACTTATATAAACAAGGGGAGAATACCAAAGTAAGGGGGAGAAAATTCCATGTGAACAGTCAACAAGCTCTCAATAATATTCTTGTTCACTTTAGACTTTTTATCACCCTATCCAATCCCAATATCTACATGCTGTGATTCAGGGGGAGAAAAGATATAAAAGATTAATGCTAAAGGAGGAAACATATCAATCTTAAGGACTAACATATTTTATATGTTCTCCATATCTTGGTATCCTCTGAGTTCTATTACTTTTGTTTAGTAGAATGCTCTTGTGTTTCCTAACATTGTTTTCTCAAGTGTGTCTCTACTGCTAGAATGCTCAATAACTCAAGGTAAGTATATGCATCATATCTTTGATCAGTATGATCTCTTGCTTCTTGCACATATTGTTTGCAAGAGTGAAGTCTTGATTGATGATACACCTCATTCATATACATTTGATGAAAATATCCAAGATACACATGATCTTTCATATCCCTTCTACTATTTGTGTATCCATGCATTGCAAATCAACTATCCTTTAAAGGACTGCACACATTTAGGGGCAGCAAATCTAAGTCATGTGTTTCTCAAAGTCTTCATTACATCCATGCATATCTTTACTTGAAGGTTTTATTGTATGTTGTCATCAATTACCAAAAAGGGGGAGACTGAAAGCACAACATGCTCCCTTTGTGGTTTTGATAATTCATGACAACATACATTGTCTCTTGGACTAACACCTCTATCTAGTGTATTTCAGATAATAGTCCATGGAGAGTTGGGCTGGAAAAAGGATTATGGAGATTGTGGAATTACCCCAAGATGCAAGGAAATAGGTTGTCCAAGCTTCAATCAAGAGGACTCTACATTTTACATTTGTGAGAAATTTCTCTGAGTCTATAGGAAAGCCAATACTATTAAAAGGGGGTAAGGTTTTGTTGGTGAACAAAATGCTCATACGTGCACAAGTGATAGTCACCAAAAACATCCACAAGCTCTCCCACCAAAGTCTATCTATAGCCAAACATTCAAAATTGGTGCAACCAACATTCCTATCCCGGTGCCACCGATTCTAGAACCTAGACAAACTCAGCCAAACCCTAGCCACTTTGATGCAACCGATTCCATACCGGTGCCACCGAGTTTAGGTTGCCAACTTTCTATTATGCAAATTCAAATTTTTGGTACCACCGAGAATGTTGGGTCGACGTCACCGAGATTGGAAATCTGACCGTTGGTCACCTTATTAGTGCAACCGAGATTCGTATATCGGTCCCTCCAAGATTCAAAAGTTGCCACCTTTTGATCACTTCGGTACCACCGAGATTAACACGTCGGTGTCACCGAGTTGGTCATTTTGTGTGTAACGGTTGGATTTTTGGGGATGCCTATATATACCCCTTCACCACCACCTACTCGAAAGAGAAGCACTCAGAACTATTCCATATGTATCCTGTCATATTTTCTGAGAGAGAACCACCTACCCTTGTGTTGAGATCAAGATCTTCCACTCCAACCATATGGATCTTGATTTCTAGCCTCCCCAAGTTGCTTTCCACCAATCCCATCTCTTCTACCAAGCCAAATCTGTGAGAGAGTGATTGTGTTTTGAGGAGTCTATCATCTTGAAGCACAAGAGCAAGGAGATCATCGTCATTACCGAGCCTATTACCTTTTGGAGGGTGGTGCCTCCTAGATTGGTTAGGTGTCGCTTGGGAGCCTCCTACTTCATGTTGTGGAGTGAACAAAAAAGTTTGTATGGGCAAGGAGATCGCCTACTTCGTGAAGATCTACCCATAGTGAGGCTAGTCCTTCGTGGACGGAAACCATATGGAATAGTCAAGGTTGCTACTTCGTGGACCCTTATGGGTGGAGCCCTCCGTGGAATCTCGACCATTACCCTCCGTGGGTTGAAGACTCCACAAACATGGACGTATGATAGCACCACCTATTGGAACCACGGAAAAAATCTTTGCTTCTCCTATTGCGTTTGATCTTCCTATCTCATCTCTTTACTTCATGTGCAATGTCTTTACTTTCTGCTGCCATATTTGTAGACATGCATGTGTAGGGCTGTTAGACTTGCTAGACTTACTAAAACTGTTAAAATCTGCAAACCAATTAACTTGGCAAAAGGTTAGGTTTTAAATTCCTGCTAGTAGTCTATTCACCCCCCTCTAGACATACTCTTCTAGTGATCCTACAACGCGCTCGGGCACGCGCGACAGCGGCCATTGGATAGAGAATGAGGAGGTGGATGACACCTTGGAGGGTTGCGAACGTCGAGGGCATCTCAGGGAACAACTTCCCCCATCCCAAAGCTGTCGGGGGACCTCGGGATGCTCCTGCTACAGTGCAGACATGCACTGTAGCGCGCTCCTAAGTATTCCTTTGGCATGCCATGGCATGCTTGCGTGCTCTAGACGCGTCCCTGCATGTCTCATAGCTCCTGGATGATCTGAAGATGCACTAGGAGCTAGGGGGGCTAGGGAGGGTAGAGGTGAGAGGAGGGGGAGGCAAAATGGGTGCTGGCCATGTTGTCCAACAGGTAAAAATGGGTTTTTACCCCACCTAAGCATAGAGGCTTGGCTACAGGAAGTTACTGGAGGTGAATTACATCAGTAAGGGATGTGGTAAAATTTTGGAGTGATACAGAATAGAGGAAGGGGTCGAACAGGGATTTCTATAGCAGAAGCAAGAGTGTTTGATGATGGTTTGGCTAAGAAAATGGAGTTTGCTTGCCCTGATATTTAATAGGATGAAGATATAGGTAAAAATAGATAGGATCACCAAGTTTGAGTGGTTTTGAAGAAAGTTCACAATGTAACTTTGTGAAACCCTAGAAATCAACCGAATCAGATTTATGTAGATCTAGGCATGCATTTCACTTCCCATATTTTCACCACTTGGTGTGGCATCATTATTTGTGGTTTAGAACATGCCCAAAAAGTTTGAGGTCAACAGGGCAAACTTCACACTGTAAAGTTGTTCAAATTTGAATATAGGCAGAGAGGGTTTGGGAATATTTTGATGAAGCAAAACAATTGGGATTTCGATGAAACTTTGCAAGATTATCATATATAACATGAGTGACTTGCTAGAATTTTATTGGAATTTAGTGAGAATATTACTTATAGAAATATTTCAGAAGCTTCATTTAAGCAGAAAGTGTTTTGAGGTGTTTTTCCCATGATTTTGAACATGACCATGTGTTGAAACTCATATATATGGAAAATATATGTCTACCGAGTTTCCCTAAATTTTATTAAATATTTTTAAAGCATTAAAATAATTTTTCCCTGTGAAAAAACCATTTATGTCCTTAAGAAAAAGCCTTTAAATGAAATAGTAAAATAACCTTTAAAATTAATATTTGGTGGTTTTGGGAAGTCATATATATAGTAGGTTTCAAAAAAGCCTTTGGGGACAAAGGATCCACCCAATTTGAGGACTTGCAGTGCAAACCTCAACTCAGGTGTTTTTGAAAACCTAACTTGAATAAATTCCTTTTGGTCAAAATAAATTTTGCTAAAAATAGTTTTGGGCACTATTCACATGGCATGATCATTGGGCAAGAAGTTTGTATCAAGGAAGATGGATATGGAGAGGAGTAGAACCTAAGAGTGCCAAACACAATGAACCAAACAATCAAACAAGCACAATTCAAACAAGCATGCACTCAAAAGTTTTTGTTAGTTCCAAATTTTATTAATCCAAGCATAGAAAAGTGATACAAACACAGGGTGTGACAGACCTACCCCCTTACAAGAATCTCGTCCCTGAGATTCCTAGGCTAAGCACTAAAAAGATATGGGAACTCAGATCTAAGATAAGCTTCATGCTCCTAGATTACTTCTGCTTCAGTGTGGTTGCTCCATTGGACCTTGAAGTACTTGATGGTGCGGCTTCGGGTGCAACGTTTCGCTTCCTCCAGAATACAGACTGGCCTCTCACAATAAGTGAGGTCTAGCTGAAGATCGATTGGGGCGGTTGGGAATTTGGAGACACTTCCGGAGTTGTGACACATGAAAGACGTTGTGCACATCTGATAGCTCGGAAGGTAGCTATAGTTGATAGGCAACTTCTCCTCGCATGTCGGTGATCTTGAAGGGGCCGATGTACCTTGGTACAAGTTTTCCCATGATGTGGAAACGCTTGGTCCCTTTGAGAGGCGTGACTTGGAGGTAAACATGGTCTCTAACACGGAAACTCATGTCCTGATGGTGAGAGTTAGCATAGCTCTTCTGACTAGTCTTGGCGGTCTCAAGACTCTCTCAGACGAGTTGAACTTGCTCTTCTGCTTCATAGAGGATGTCTGGTCCAAAGACTAGTCCTTCTCCGGTTTCTAACTAGTTGAGGGGAGTACAACACTTGCGTCCATACAACACCTCAAATGGTGCCATCTGAAGGCTCGACTGATAGCTTTTGTTGTAGGAGAACTCGGCGAAGGGTAGGCAATCTTCCCACTTGGCTCCATACCCCAATACACAGGCACAAAGCATATCCTCGAGTATCTGATTTACTCGTTGTGTCTGCCCAGTAGTCTGGGGATCAAAAGTAGTGTTGACGGAAAGCTTGGTTCCCAAGGCTTCTTGGAACCTATTCGAGAACATTGTGATGAACTGGTTGCCTCGGTCCGATAAAATCTCCTTAGGAAGTCCGTGGAGGCTTACAATCCGGTTGATGTAGAGGTTGACCAATTGGTTCCCATTGTAGGTCGTCTTGACGGGAATGAAGTGGGCTACCTTGGTCAGGTGATTGACAATGACCCAAATGGAATCATGTCCTTTGCTTGACCTTGGTAATCCGGTGATGAAGTCCATCCTCACTTTGTCCCACTTCCATTTAGGCACTTGGAAAGGCTACAAAAGTCCAGCGGGTCGCTGACGCTCAGCTTTGACTCTCTGGCATATGTCACACTTAGCAACAAAGGTGCATATCTTCCGTTTCATGCCATGCCACCAGAATCTGGCCTTGAGGTCTTGATACATCTTGGTTCCTACATGACGAATGGAGTATGGAGTGTCATGAGCTTCTTGCAAGATCAAGTTCTTGAGCTCCTCTTTGTTGGGTATGCAGATGCGATTCCTGAACCATACAACTCCTTGTTCATCCATTGAGAATCCTAGGGCCTTGCCTACCCTGATCTTCCTCTTGATGCCTTCAATGCTCTCGTGTCCCTTCTGAGCTTCCATAATATCATCCATCAAGGTAGGCTTCGTTTCGAGGTTGGCAAGGAATCCAGGTGCAACTAGTTCCAAGCCGAAGCTTTCAAGCTCTTCATACAGGGTAGGTAGCTTTTCCTTAATCATAGTATTCAAGGAACAAGCCTTTCTGCTTAAGGCATCTGCTACCACGTTAGGCTTTTCGGGGTGGTATTGAATACTAAGGTCATAGTCCTTGATCAACTCGAACCATCTTTGCTGCTTCATGTTCAATTCCCTTTGGGTGAAAATATACTTCAAACTCTTGTGGTCTGTGTATATATCACATCGCTTCCCAGAAGGTAATGTTGCCATGTCTTCAAGGCATGAACTACGTCTGCCAACTCAAGATCATGTGTAGCATAGTTCTCTTCATGAGGACGTAGTTGTCTTGATGGATATGCTACGACTCTGCCTTCTTGCATCAAAACACCTCCAAGCCCGGTTCTCGATGCATCACAATATATCACAAACTCCTTGTGAATATCAGGGGTGGACAAAACTGGGGTTGTGGTCAATCTCTTCTTGAGATCCTGGAAGCTTTCCTCACACTTTGGTGTCCATTTGAACTTCTTGTCCTTCTTCAAAAGCTAAGTTATGGGTCGGGGAATTCTTGAGAATCCTTTGACGAACTTGCGGTAATATCCCGCGAGTGCGAGGAAGCTCCTGACTTCCTTCGGAGTGGTTGGGGATTGCCATTTAGTCGTGGCTTCAATCTTGGCAGGATCCACTGACAATCCTTCTGCAGTCAACACATGACCCGAGAACCCAACTTCATGTAGCCAGAATTCACACTTGCTGAACTTGGCATAAAGATGGTGCTCTCGAAGCTTGTCGAGGACCAATATCAAGTGTTGCTCATGCTCTTCTTCAGACTTGGAGAAGATGAGTATGTCATCAATGAATATGACAACAAACTTGTCCAAGTACTCCATGAAGACTTTGTTCATGAGGTACATGAAGTAGGCAGGGGCATTGATCAATCCAAATGACATGACCGTGTACTCATACATGCCATACCGGGTTATGAACGCTGTCTTCGGAATGTCTTGGGGCTTGATCTTCAACTGGTAGTACCCTGACCTGAGGTCGATCTTGGAAAACACCTTAGCTTTGTTCAATTCATCGAATAGGTCTTCAATCTTGGGGAGTGGGTACTTTTCTTTATTGTGACTTCATTGAGGGATCGGTAATCGACACATAGTCTGATAGTTTTGTCCCTCTTTGACACAAATAAAACAGATGATCCCCAAGGAGAGGCACTAGTGCGAATGAATCCTTTTATCAGCTGCTCTGCCAGTTGCTTCTTCAACTCAGCCAACTCTTCGGATCCCATTCTATAGGGCTTCTTATAGATGGGCCCTGACCTGGGCATTAGGTCAATGATGAACTCAATGTCGCGGTCAGGAGGCATTCCAGGCAACTCATCAGGAAATACATCCCGGTATTCACATACCACTAGCACTTGATCCAACTTAATTCCCAATAGAAAATTAACCTGAGGGGCTTGAGTGGAGGCACAACTGGGGACATACTTGACTTCCACTCCTTGGGTATTGGTTATGGTAACCGTCCTCTTAGCACAGTCCAAGTAGCCTGGGTTCTTGATTAACCAGTCCATGCCTAGGATTACATCCAAGCCTTCTGACTTCAGGATGATAAGGTCTGCTAGGAAGTCTACCCCGTTGATGTTAATCTCCACTCCTTTACAACCTATCCCAGACTTCATAACTGATATCGGGGTTTGAATCAACATACGACTACCCAGGGGTGTAGGCTTCATGCCACTCTCCAGTGCAAACTTTTGGGTGACAAAAGAATGCGAAGCTCCACAATCAAACAGTACAGTTGCTGGGGTTGAGTTGATGAGGAATGTACCCAATATGACGTCCGAGTCTTCCTAGGCTTCCTCAGCGGTGACGTGATTCACATGACCCTTGCCATTGTTGGGATGGTTGCGGGGAGCTGGTTCCTTGGTGGCGCTCCACGACCTTGACCTTGGCTTGGTACATTGGGGCGCAGTGCTTCTAGCTTCTTGTTGGGGCACAGTTTGGAGATGTGTCAAGGCTGACCACATCCAAAACAAGTGACTTGACCAGGGTTGTTGTTGTAGTTCCTGCCGTCGTTGTTGTTATTGGGGTTGTTGTAAATCGTCCTGGGATTGGCATACTGCTGAGGCTGATAGCTCGGACGAGGTGCAGGAGGTCTAGCCTGATGCGGCTGATAGGTTGGCTTGGTTGGGGCTGCCTGCGAGGGGCGAGGTTTTTGGTTGCTGGGACTACCCTTGTTGATCATCTTGCACTTGCGAGTGTCATCTATGGCACGATGCTTGTCTTCTAGCATGAGGTCCTTGTTCACCAGGTCGAAGAAGGTCCGACAGTCGCAGACAATGAGTTGATACTGCAGGGTCTGCTGAAGTCCTTCCATGAAGTGTTCTGTCGGGGAGATAACCCCGGGGTACCCTAAAGCAACCTACTACCCCAAGACTTTCAGAAATGGCCGAAGGGTGAGCCGCCTCCCCCCACGGCCAAGACTAAGCCCGGCCGGCTCCGCGGCGCCGGTTGGGCACTACCGGCTACACGTGGCCGGCTCCACCAAGGGATGTCGGCTCGATGCAGGGATTCTTGGCCCCCTAGCCGGTCGCGCCTTGGATCCCACTGCCTAGGCATGCGCGGCTATAGTGTCCCCCATCCCATCGGGGGTTAGCGCCCGTATGGCCATAGTGGAGGCAATAGTGCCGCTAAGTTTGGCTAACCGTGACCGGGCTTCCAACAGTGCCGACACACCTCCAACCACTCCATGACCTGCCCCGGCGTAGCTACAGTGCAACCGGCTGTACCGCTGACCGCGGTCGGCTGTCGGAAGACGACGCCCCAAAGGACGGCCCGTGCTGAGAAGTGACCGTTGCTGGGGCCTGCTACGCGGGCCTCGCTGGCTCTCGACACGACCTCCCAGCCGGCGGGACCTACCGATGACGAGACCCTACAGCAAGGGGGCCCACGTCCGGCCATAGAGGCTGCCAGCTGGGCCCCACTCGTGGCTTCCCACTCATATTGTAATCCGAGGGGCTGGCCTATAAAACCCTTCGGAGCCCCCCATGCAAAGGGAAAGCAAGAAGGCATATAGATCAGAACCCACGCTCTCATCACATAGCCAAGGAAGGGGAGCCAGCTGCTCCCTCTTCCACCTCTAGACAGCAGCTCTAGGAGCAACCTTGTAACATTTCCTCATCGATCAACTAGATCAGGCAGGACTAGGGGTATTACCTCCCGTGGAGGGCCCTAAACATGGGTACATCATGTGTCGTCACCGCTTGTGCCTAATCCTGCTACCGGAGTCCGTCGGCGTCCTTCGGCCCCAACCACCCGCGATAAGCCTACCCATGGCATTTGTTGAGAAAACGACGATAGTTGGCGCCCACCATGGGGCCATACGCAGCGCCGTCCGGATTCATGCTCCGAGCGGGACCCCTCGCCATTCCCCGCTGCCGCCGCACGTCTAGTAGTTGCTACCATTCTTACAAAGTTTTCTTAACATAAATTTGTGGCCAAAAATTCAAAAATTTGTTCTTAGGAGAATGAACCTTCTAAGGAAAGGTTCTTCAAGCCGGAGCCCCAAGGGAGTTTCTAGGAGGATTCTAGATAGCGACATCAACCTCCCTCGCAATGTGGAGGTTATGCCCTGTGAATGGTCACATATACACATCATGAGTGAAGCTGATTTTCATGATGAGTTCATGCAATTTGTTGCAAATGTCAGGCTAAGCAACTTTCGCGCAGATAAGTGTGACTAGGACTATCTCCTCACTTTTATTTAATTAATACGCCCGGTGCTCCCATGGTGCGCTTTTCTCTATATGCCACGAACTATGAGTTGCCTCAGCATGAATTCTGTGAAATATGCCTACTTTTCTCTTTAAGGGGGAGTGCGTGAACCTAAACCTAAGGAGTTCAAGGATTTTCTTCGTACCTTAACTAAGGGAGAAACCAGGGGCATATCAAACGGCAGAGCCACCAGTCTGCATTTTCCATGGGCGCATTACTTTTCTCTATTTATAGGAAAATGCATAACTCCTATGGAGCAGGGTGGTGGCCTCAGCGCTCCCACCCTCGCCATTTTGCACCACGCACTTTATGGTGATAATTCTTATAACTTAGGAGCTATTCTTGCATGACGCTTACATCTTAGCCGAACTAGAGGTAAGATTCATGGTGGTATTTATGCTACACGCTTGGCCAAGAGCTTTGAGGTGGCCATACACCCTACTGATTATTTGTTGCCCGAGGTGCACCTCGACCACCTATCCATGGAGGAGCACCAATTTCTTGAGAAACCTAAACCACCAATAAACCTTCGTTACAGCCTAATATTTAGCAAGAACACTTGTGATATTATTCCTTTGCCTAAACCTTCTCTATTTAATTATCATGCTAGGAACGGATTCAGAATAATACCAGAGGACATCATTGCTGACTGAAACGAGCTTGTTGTTGTGGATGCCGAGGCCCAGGCATGGGACACTCGGGTACCTCAGCATAAGTACTTTGCCGGACCTGGCGGCTACTACAAGTGGTGATTACCAAGCTAGGCAAAATCCTAAGCTTGGGGGAGTATGTATTTATCACACGCATTACATTCATGTTCTCACACTTCATATAAATTGTTGTTGTTCATCCTCTTTCATTGTATATCCATGTTATCTTTATTTTTCTTGCTTTCTTCTTGTGTGTTTGAAAAACTTTGAAAATCCAAAAAATATTTGTCGCTTCTTTTTGGTTTTTCATTTCCTCATTTCTTTAGTTGTAGAACTAAAAATAAAACCCCAAAAGATTTCCTTTGCTTGTTGGGACCTTTCCCGTGTAAATAGTTTCCCTCATTCTTGTTTTCCCTTAGTTTGTTTCCTTGTTTATGAAAAAGGAGAACTCCAAAAATATTTCAATGTGTTTCTCTGAATTTATTTTCCTTTTTTTGAGCTCTTGAAAGGAGGAGACCATGATGAAAATGTTGAGTGGATCTCATATGCCTTATTGATGATCTAATAGAGAGCCAATTTTACCTTGTCTTCTCCTTTGTCTTAAAACTACCCTGCACATTCTAGCTTAGTCCACGACATTCTTGCACTATTATTATTATCAGATCATTCGATCATGCAAGTGAAAAAGCAATAATGACGATATTTGATGAAGTGATTGTGACAAAAAAGCTGGTATGAACTCTTTTCGATTTCCATTTTTGTAAATATGTTTAGTCAGTTTGATTCTAATTCAGTATATCATGATTAAACATATTTGTGATGACAATTAGAGATTATAGCTTCTCATGTCATGCCTAAATAGCTAGGCGTTAATAATGATTTATCTTGTGTGTCAACATGCCTTGAAATGGTTATAATATGATACGATAGTATGGCATTTCCCTTTGAGAAATTCAAGCGGTTTGGCTTGGCCCATGTGCAAACATGTAGTTGAATCAAAACCAATGCAGTCTGCATGATGTTTAAATTCATAGTGTTCATATCATACTCATGCTACATCCAATGTTAATTATTCAAAGTGCATGTTCATGTCCGTTGTTGCTCCCTAGCTGGTCGCTTCTCAACCTATTGCTAGCCTTCACCTGTACTAAGCGGGAATGCTGCTTGTGCATCCAAAACCCTTAAATGAAGTTATTCCACATGAGTCCACCATACCTACCTATATGCGGTATTAGCCTGCCGTTCCAAGTAAATTTTCATGTGCCATCTCTAAATATTCGAATAGACATATATTTTGTGCACTCGTGTCGCTTATGGAGCGACAAGGCTATCATTATTTTCCATGTTAAGCAAGTTATTCTCAGGATGGTCGTTTATTTGCTGTTATTGCATGAGAGAGGCTGGTAAGAGGGATGCCCAGTCCCACATAATCAAAATAAATTAAACAAACTCCTTGGGACAGTTGTATGTTGGCAGGCATCCATGAATTCAGCCAGCCATAGTTTTATGAATGGATGGTGGACAGGAGTAAACCTTACTATTCTGTTTGGGAACCGCGAATAATGAGTTTAACATGGAAAATGTTGAAAACCTTTATCGTAATGTTGACAAGAGAAGTGCACCACTCAAAAAAATCACTCTTGTTTTAAGCTTCGAGCTCTGGCACCGCTACAAATCAATGCTTCCCTCTGCAAAGGGCCTATCTATTTACTTTTATGCTGGGTCATCATCCTCTTACTAAAGCACCAGACCCGAGAGCACTATCGTCATCCTTATGCATTGAGCCTAGTTAATGTTGGATATGAGCATGACTTTATCTTTTCTACCTTGAATTATAATGTTTAGTCGGTGCTTGGATCTCAGAGGTGCTCTGAATTTATGTTTTGGGGTCACAGAAAGGGCTAGCGAAATACCATGTCACCATATTGTATTATGATTGTTTTGACAAATTGTTGTCATATGAGATATTTTATTACTGCTTTCTAGCTGGTTATGTATTGCCATGAATTAACATAATATCCATTTGTTGTCATGGACGTGTCTATTTATGATTTATGCTGAAAACTTGAGCACTAGCTAAGCATCTGTATAATAACGAGAACAAAAGAGTTTGTAAAAGTTTTCTTTATCACTTTCAGTTTATCAACTGAATTGCTTCAGGACAAGGAATGAGTTAAGCTTGGGGGAATTGATACGTCTCAAACATATCTACTTTTCCAAACACTTTTGCTCTGGTTTTGACCTCTAATTTGCACGATTTGAATGAAACTAACCAGGACCGACGATGTGTTCAGCAGAACTACCTTGCTGTTATTTTTGTGCAGAAATAAAAGTTCTCGGAATTGGAAAAAAAATTTGTGAAATAATTCTCGAATATGAATTATGGAGTGAAGACTTGGGGGAGGGGGTCTGCCAGTGGGCCATAAGCCAATAGGGCGCCCCCACTAGTGGCGTACCCTCATGGCTTCTGGGGCCCTCGTGGCCCCTCCAACCATAATTCAAGTCCTATAAAGTCACATCTGCAGAGAAAAAATCAGTGAGAAGATTTCATCACATTTCACGAGACGGAGCTGCCGCCACCTCCCGTTCTTCCTCCGGAGGGCTGATCTAGAGCCTGTTTTTGGCTCCGGGGAGGGGAAATTGTTGTCATCGTCATGACCAACCCTTCTCCACCAACACCGCGATGATGATCACCACCGGGAGTTAGTAATTCCTTTGTAGTCTTGATATACGATGGTGGGATTGTATGAGATTGATCATGTAACCGAGTTAAGTTTGATAGGGCTTTATCCCTAGTATCCACTATGTTTTGAGATTGATGATGCTATGACTTTGCTATGCTTATTGCTTATCACTAGGGCCCGAATGCCATGATTTCAGATATGAACCTATTATGTTTTCATGAATATAAGAGTGATTTGGATCCTATCTTGCAAGTTGTATGCACCTATTACGTGTCATGATTCACATACCTCAAGGTGAAAATAATTGGGATTCTTTCGAGTGATTGTCGTAGTTTGAGGAGTTCATGTATTCACCATGCGTTAATTCTTTTTTTGTTTCTCTATTAAAAGGATGCCTTAATATACCATAGTTTCCAATAAGACCCCGCTGCCACCGGAGGGTAGGAAAACAGATGGCATGCAAGTTCTTATCGAAAGCACCTATGACTATATACGGAATGCATGCCTACATTACATTGATGAATTGGAGCTAGTTATGTGTCGCCCTAGTGTGTAACTATTATATGATCAATGTCATATAAATCATTATCCATCACCGATCCACGTACCTATGCGTTACATATACAGAATCTTGCTAAGTTACTATTGCTACTGCTACTGTCGCACCTACTACAAAACTACTACTTTCACTACTACTATTACTTTTGCTACCACTATTTGTCGTGCTACTAAATCTTTTCTATAGAATGATATCTCATGTGCGTTTGAATTGACAACTCAACTTTCAAGGCCAATAAATATTGTTTGACTCCCCTTGTGTCAAACCAATAAATTAGGGTGAAATACTACCCATGAAGACTGTCGCGATCCTCTACACTTTTGAGTTATCAGTGATCCATACTTCCCAAATGTGTCATCGAGACTAACAGTGTCAGATGAAGGCCTATCGCATGCGTTCTTCTTCGACCAATGTTTACGATGGGTATGATATCATAAACAATTCAAGATACCAAATTGTGTGTGGTAAGGAGACTATCACAAATACTTGATGATAAGCAACTATGTCGCTGGTGTTGTTAATATCACACATTATTTCTCGTCTGATCGTGTGCGTAGTAGAGATTCATCACACATGTCGCGAGTGGACAAACATGTGTGATTTTGAAGTTGATCGCAACCGTTTTGCTTTCTCAAACTGTGTGCATTGCAATGGCCTGCGGAGCATAATTTAATATCCATGTTCATAATTCACATAATTAAAATTTGAAAGTAGGAAATCTTGTATTTCATATCAAATCATTTTTAAATGTAGGTTGAAGAACAAACGCATAATTCGGTTCACATGTACATATACTCAAGAACTACATAAGCATCAATTCTCAAAACAAGGAAACTACAAATGGCACAAATAAAGAATGATGGAACCACGATTGTATTAAAGACGGTAAAGAGAGAGCCGAAAGACATTCTGGTTGTTGGAGAAGGTGAAGCGGAATGCCCATATTGTGCCCTCCTCCATGCCTAATGCACGAACGACTCTAGGCCAGCCCCTACTGATGGCCTCCCGCCCAACCTTCACTGTCTTCATTATGACTTCTCGATGGTCATTGTAGTCTTGATGATATATTTTGACCTCATTGCATGTCCAGTAATCATGTACTTTGTGAGGTAATCTTGAGTAAACTTCTTTGGGAACCACTGCAAAAGAAAAAGATCCAGGCATTGTTGTGTGATAACTCATTATGTGCAGTACTAATAGAAGGCGACGGAGTTCGTAGTTACCGTCATACAGATCACTGTTGTGTTGGATAGAGCGTAAAGAAATAGTCTAATTGGCATCGTTCATCTCTTTTCCCTAACAGTCGTCATCAGTTTCCTTACTTGATGTTGGTTCTTTAATATTTCATTGCCCCACACGCAAAAGGGTCCACTAGTAGAAAACAGGGTTTTGAAACAGGCCAGAATATTGCATTAGTCCTGGTCGTGTTATGAACCGGGTCTAATGGGTGCATCAGTCCCGGTTGATGAGGCCAGGGCGCCGGCCGGGCCTCGACAGGAACTAGTCCCAGTTCGTATGACCCCTTTAGCCCCGGTTCCAGACACGAACAGGGACTAAAGGGCCTCGCTCCAGGCCCATCCCATTTAGTCCCTGCTTGTGGCTAGAACCGGGTCTAAAGAGATGCATATATATACATGCTGCCCCTGCCCGCTCACTCCTCAGTTTTTTTGGCAGGCCGTCGCGTGCAGGTGTGTGTTGTTCTACTCTTATCACCTATGCACACGAGGTGTTCGATGAACTTCCATAGCCACTCTTAAGCTTTCTCCTCTACAAGCTCGACCTCCAAGCTCCATTTTCCTCAAGATTTGTCTAGGTTTGGCGGTCCATCACGTCTCATCCACTTCCTCGCCGTCATCGATCGCCCGCGCCGATCTCGTCGCCGACACCGCCGTGGTGAGCCTCTTGTTCTTATCTTCTTTTGAAAAGGAAAAAGTTCTTACTTGTATGGTTTACATAGATAATTGTATAAATTTCTTACTTTTATTATTGTTTGTTATTATATAGGCCCATGGTTATGGTATCCACCCATGTCAGCCCTCATCCGATCTATGATTCAGATGTGGTATGTTATCTTTTATAACTATTTGTTTCATTTAGTGTTTACGAAAATTATGCCGACCAATGTGACATAGATGTGTTTATCTAGGAGGTATGTGAACCTGAAATTCCAACTGACCCTCTTGTTGAGAGGTTAAATTTAGTTGAATAAGAAAACAAGGATTTGAAAGAAAAATTGAAAAGAATTGAGGAGGAGAAGGTGAAATTGGAGTTGCATGTTGCCGATGTCGTCGATGACCACAAGATAAATATGAATGCAATGAGCTTGAAGATTAGAAACATAAGAAAATATGGCATTGATAATGAGGCTTGGTATCATTGTACTATTAGATCAATTGGTACGTTAGTTGCGATTATGATTGCATTTGTTCTTGTATTTAAATGTTTTAGATAGTTGTATGTTAGTTTCAATTTATGAGAACTATGTATGAACTTTATGTATTTATGAGAACTATGTATGAACTTTATGTTTTAATTAGATTCTCTAGAGAGCTATATGTTGTTCAATGATAACTATGTATGAACTTTATGTATTTATTTTTTCCTCTATAGCTTTTGATCACTACTGTATTTTGGTTTTAATGTGATGATGAAGTCGGTAAAGGATGAAAAAGTGATAATGTGGCTTAGAATGGTGCATATCGAATGCAGGAAAAGTCTTGAGTTAAAATATGTCTAAAAAATGAAATCCTATTCTAATAGGCGAGTATTCGTCGAAAACCTTGATAGTTCGAAGGAGATTGTCCAGTTTGTACATGAAGTGCATCCAATTTTTCCCGTAACCCTCACAACTTTTTAGCACATGCTATGTGGGTGAAATTATGATACCATGCCAATTTTCAACCATTTGAGAGTTCATTTGCAGTGCTTTTAAATTTCAACGTCATCTTAGCTCGAAATAAATCATGAAATGCATGAAAAATAGCAAATGAAGTCAGAAAAGGGTTGAAAAGTGATGATGTGGCTTTAAATGGTGCACATTCAATGCACAAAAAGTCTTGAGTTAAAATATGTTTTAAAAAATGAAATCCCTTTGTAATAGACGAGTTTTCGTCCAAAACCCTGATACATCGAAGGAGATTGTCCAGTTTGTACACGAAGTGCATTCAGTTGTTCTCGTAACCCTCACAACTTTTTAGCACATGTTATGTCAGTGAAATTATGATACCATGCCAATTTTCAACCTTTTCAGTGCTTTTAACTTTTACACTCATCTTAGCTCAAAATAAATCGTGAAATGCATGAAAAATAACAAATGAAGTCCGAAAAGCGTTGAAAAGTGATGATGTGGCTTTGAATGGTGCATATTGAATGTAGAAAAGTCTTGAGTTAAAATATGTTTAAAAAATGAAATCCCTTTGTTAAAAAAATGAATAATAGCAAAAAGAATGAACTAAAGAGAATGAATTAAATATAATATTCTTCATTAGCAAAAAAATAAAAAAATATTAACTAAAATTATCAAAGTACTTATTTGTTAAAAACTTTAATAGTAAAATGAATTTTCATAAAGTATATTTTGTTACAAGCTTTAATAGAAACTGAAGAGTTGTTATAAAACTCTAATAGCAAAAAGAATCAACTAAAAATAATCAATAAAAATTAAAACTTATGCAACTAAAATTTTATAACTAAAAATAACATATACAAAAAATAACATTAAAATCATAATATATGCAGAAAAATGCCCACCTACTAGGCACGACGACGTGCATGTGACTAGAAACCCAACAAATGGGCCAGGATGCAAGCCCGTAGTGCTAGCAAGCCCAATAGGGCGACACATAGGCATGTACTGCCTGCATTAGAGAGGAGCTCGAGAGGGCAGCGGCAACAGCACTTATAAACCACTCTGAGCCCCTCTCGACTAGTGAGGTGGGACTAAACTTTTGGTACGGGAAGCACAACCCTTTAGTCCTGGTTGGTGGCTCGAGCCGAGACTAATGCCCCCCTTTAGTCCCGACAACACTAGTTACAGAAGCCGACAGAGAAACAAGAAAGAGGAAGCAAGTGAAATGCAGAAGTTGAATGAAAGATTATCGAAACTAGAGGAACTTGAGAGCCAGCGAGCTACCAGCCAACCATTTCAGCGGCACGAAGATCCTTTATTGGAGACTACCCATGATGATACCCCACCATCTTAGCGGAGAAGCAGAGTGGCTTCCATGGAGCTCGTTCATCCTGAAACCACAGCTCCTTGCTACCCCGTGGATGGTATCACTCATAAGGAACATTGTGTGCTAATGGCAAAATGCCATAACCTGATCTTTAAGGCGGCGATCGGCTATGTCTTACCTCCTCGACCTGATACAAATTTTCATTACACTCTGGTTCCAGCTGGCTTTGCTGTTGTCGGGGTGGATGAAGTAATGGACAAATTTGAGGGGCTGGAGCTTAACTACCCTACAGGTGAAGGGGAGCTTCTTCTTCGATATGCCTTAAGGACTACCTGTCTATGGAGAAAGGAACACATCGTGCTTCCATACTGGACACCGCCTCAGCAAACTCAGGCAGAGGAGGCCCTAGCGCCTTTGCTATCATCTCCGGTGCGTTCATCGACTACGCCGCATCAGCCGTCTCTCCTTCCTAAGTCATCTCCGATGCGTCAGCCGACTCCGCCACGTCAGCCGTCTCCGCTGCCTGAGTCGTCTCCGGCGCGTCAGCCGTCTCCAGCATGTCAGCTGACTCCGCCGCCTTAGCGGACTCCGATAGAGGAGGCCCCTGAGAAAAATCCTCCTCGGCCTCAGCTGTCTCCACCGCGTCATAGGACTCCGCCTCCTCCGCCACCTTAGCAACATCAAAAGAGAGCCGCTGGAGCGTACGAAATAGATGAGATTCAGACAGGCCCAAGCCTTAATGTTCCTCCAAGTTACCCTACGAGATGACTGATGAGGAAACCAAGGATATCGTGGCTGAAGAAGTAAGATTGCATCTTGCACCAAAACATCCGCCTACAGAGGAGAAAATAGATCCTGTGAAAGCAAAACGAACTCTGGAGGCCCTTATGTGAGCACCACCGCCTCCGCCACAATCAAACTATGACTGATGTATGGAAAAGTCACATGATCAAGCGAGGCGGTCGGGAAGCTTAGGTAGCAGTGGCGCAAGAAGTGGGAAAACAATTCCCTAGCTCGGCAAACAAGAACTGCAATCATGCCCTCTGCTCAAGGTGGTCACCGATATTGCTAATGATCCAGAGAAAGCGGCCGATGGTCTTGCTATCACTGTTGATGATTACTTACCCGACTCGGTACATTTTGAAATGACTGAGGTAGTACAAAGCTTAAAATACGTGAATGGGAAGCCTCTCATCACACGTGAGGAGCTCGACTGTCTACCAACGATGATGCAAAAATTGCATGACTGGTACTTGAAAGCCTGCAAGGACGGGACCGACAATCTCTTCGTGGGAATTAAATATCAGCACTTATTCAGTGGAGAGCAGGTGTTGTTCGTTGAATTTGAAGAAATATTTCAGTTATTCAATCAAGTTGCCCTCGACAAAACTATCATCAGTTCTTATTGTCTATAAGTATAACTTTTTCTATGATTAAGTCTCTAGCTCAGCTCGTTCATTGCATGTATTAGTTATCCTCACACTATATTATGCAAATTGAAGATCCTCGAATGCAAACAACAACAAATCTATGACATTGGGTTCATTGACCCAAATTTCATAAGTGAACACACGTTAAAAGAATTTCCCGCCGATACAGAGAAAAACTTGCTAAAATGTGTTACTTGGACAACAAACCAAGAAGGAAATACTATTTCCTTATAACTTCAAGTGAGTGTTACTATCTTGTGCACATTTTGTTTCGCTTACTCGAGGTTAAGTGCAATTAACGAGTTATGCCTGCGTAGTTTCCACTTTATTCTGCTAGACATTCAGCTTGAAGAGGGAAAGTAATTGTCTTGGACTCGATACGTAAAAAACCCTAAGTAGTGGACGGACATGCGGCAAATGATTCAGAAGTGAGTTCAATCATTATCGCACCACATAGACAACTTTCATTCATTTTCTTATACCAAGTTATCATTTTCTTTGCCGGGCAGGGTTTGGAAAAAGTTCACCAAAAAGGTTAAGGGCGTCAAATATATACTGGAGCTGCAATTTGTACAGCCCAAAGTAAGTACTACTCTAGTTCCACGCATCTCTCATTGATTCTAGTATCAATACTATTATCATGCTTGGTTATCATTTTTATTGAACTCTATTCTCGTAAAGTGCTTGTTGCAGGCACAAGGGACTAATTTATGTGCATACTACGTTTGCAAGTTCATTCGCCACTTGACCACTGAGCGGGGCCGGGG
This sequence comes from Hordeum marinum, assembly GCA_022496015.1. Lineage (NCBI taxonomy): Eukaryota > Viridiplantae > Streptophyta > Magnoliopsida > Poales > Poaceae > Hordeum > Hordeum marinum. The sequence continues at coordinate 342,099,427 of CM039675.1, forward strand.
CATATCTTCACAAGAATTTGAAGTACGTAAACAATATTCACATTTTTATTGTATTACCATCAATTGTGTTGAGTTTCATTCATATATTGACCCCCTTCTTTAAATTATATCTGGGGGAAGCGGGACGAGCTCCTACCAACTGATCGCATACGAGCAATTCAAGAGGAATTGACGGGATTCTTTGTTTATCATGTCATACCTAAACAAGGAGAATACCATCGGGAGATGATATGTAATGTTGGCAATTAGATATTAAGATCGTAAGAGATGTTATATTGTATATATTATATGTAATAGCGTCGAATAGATTTACGAAAACTTGTTGCATTGTTCGACTAAGCACGAAGAAAGAGAGGTCACTTCTTCTCTATATATAATTAGCATGACGTTGTTGTGTAATGTCGTTCTTTCATTGCTAAATGTAGTATCTAGCATCGAGTTGAATGAAAAGCATAAAATAAAAATGGTAAACACAAAAATAAAAGGGGAAACACAATATGAAAACCCCTAAGCCCCTCCTTTCAAAAAAAACAGGGCCTGGCAGCTGCTGACACGTGGCTGCCTTTTAGTCCCGGTTGGTGTTACCAACCGGGACTAAAGGTCCTCCTGCCAGGTGCCCCACGGCACCCACGTGGATCTCCTTTAGTCCCGGTTCGTAAGCCAACCGGGACTAAAAGAGACGGGCATTATTCCCGATCGTGTTGTCCTGGTTCCAAAACCGGGACTAAAAGCCCTCTGGAACCGCGACTGTTTCCTCGTTTTCTACTAGTGGACCAGGCATGGATCTTTACCAAAGACATATGTACCTACAAGCAACAATCAGATATTAGAAGCTAAAATGCAGTTGTAGAATGGTGTAATAAATTACCACCAGTTCCACAATGTGTTGCGTATAAACATTTTGAGAAGTCAACATTTACTAACTTTGACCAAGTTTGTAGATAAAAACATATACATCTAGAATTGCAATTCCATTTCATTAGATACATCACAAAAATTACTTTCATATTGTATACATTTTATATGGTATATTTAGATACATCAAAAAAATCTATATGCACTACATTATGGAACACATGGAGTATAAGCGGAGGGATGAAAAAACCTTCCGTGGAAAACGTTGGCCACTCCCATTATTGTCCTGTGCAAGTACATGTAAAGTCATGATAAGTATAACAGGCTTAGCATCAACCAAATATACAAGGTTTCTGCTTGAAATAAACAAGGCATATATGCTCACTATAACAACCAAATATAGCCATTGGAAACTAGTCAAATGCTCAATGCAACCAACCTAACAACCAGATACAGAAAAGCAAGGCGTCTACTTGAAATCTAGACAAATGCTCACTTCAATCATCATAACAACTAGATACAAAAAGCAAGGAATCTGCTTGAAAACTAGACAAATGCTCACTTCAACCAACCTGACAACCAAATTCAGATAAACAAGGCATAAATATTTAAACCAGGAGTTAAGGGCATTGGTTAACAACACCAGGAATAATATGTGGTATTGATAAAATTGAACTGCTCAGTTCATACTTGCACATAATGAACATCACATTGTGAATAACTGAAAGAAACAATGCATACATGCTCACTGGAACAACCAACTATAGCCATTGAAAACTAGACAAATACTCAATGCAACCAACCTAACAAGCAGATACAGAAAAGCAAGGCATCTGCTCGAAAACTAGACAAATGCTCAATTAAACACTGCATGATTATCTCATGGAAAAAAGCTACTACAACAATGGGTACGAGACGGCTAGCTAGAAAAAGTATGATTTCCTCACAGGATGTTGCCTCACTTGTCATGGATGGGCTCCTTCCACTTGGGATTTGTGGTGCCCAGGGTGCTCTCCCTGATGTCGCAGATGGGATGTTCCCCTTGTAACAGTCGTAGTGTGTGCCATTATCTTGGTCGATTAGACCTAAGTTTGGAGCTAAGGATGCCAAGACACCGTCATAGAAAGTTTCCTTTAGAAATGAAAAAAGGGGCTCGATGGGGGTAGAAGGATCACAAATTCATGACCGCGAGGCAGAGGAGATCAGCGGTGGGGCCTTTGAAGAGATCGACGGTGGTTGAACTAGAGGCGTTGTCGGTGGACCACTTAACTTGTGACATGGCCCGAGTGAAGTCGGTGATGTTGATGATCTTGATGTCATATCCGGCTCTCTTGAGATATAGGAATACGGGAGCCCGCAGACTTTAAGCCTTCGGCATGGCAACATAGTTAACGTCCTAACCGGCTTCCACGGCGAGGTGTTCCTCTGGGATCGAAGGGTCGGCACGAATGGCGCCCACCTCGCTAGCGTATGGTGGAGAGGCCATGATAGACCTCCTTTTGTTTGTACGCTCCTCGAGCTCCATGGGATATGTGGTCGGGTTGATTAAGTTGCGACTCTCTGGACTACATGATGGTGATCTAGGGGAAGGGACACCATCGGCCTCATCTAAAAGCTATGGGCGATGGTGTATGTGGATCGGTGGGGACCCTAAATTTGTTTTTCTATGAGGCACGGGCAGACCAGATGAAGTTGGTGGTGGAAGGCTGTGAAGGGGCCGAGCTAGGGTTCAAGCGGGGGAGGAAGGGAGGGGGCTGTTGTGTGGACGGGGGTGGGGGTGCTTGTGGATGTGCTGTTGCTATTGAATTTTTATATTAGTAATGGTGTTGGTGGAGATGGTGGTGGATGAGGGATGGCAACGGTTTAAATGCCTCAGCAGCTGAAATTTTACTATAGGGTCGGTGGTGGACGAGGGAGGGCAACAATTGAAATACCGCTTCCAGTTAAATTTTGGTAAGGGAACTGAAGCGGGGCGGGAGCAGCCAAGATCGCACACGGTCCAAACATAATAAAGCATGTATGCTGTAACGAAATTCCGTCCCGCAAAACCATGAATTTTTGAATCTCTCAAGGCAGGTAGTTTTTTCTGAGATTTCTCAAGGCGGGTAGTTTTTTCTGAGATTTCTCAAGGTGGGTTCATCTCACACGGTTAATCCTCAATTTCAGTCGCAGACGTGAAATTCATCCTAAATTTCTACATGCCCACAAACATATGACAAACATTTGGCAAATTTTCACCACAAAATGCCTTATTTTGCAGCGGATTAGTTGACATTAGTTCATACGCTCAGTAATTTACAAATGGTTTGTCAATTTACATGAAGATGAACTACACGAAATATTCACTATGCCAAGGATGCATACAAACGTTGCGCCTCCACCGTCGTCATGACCTTCCTCGGCTTAGAAGGAGTATTTAGAGGAGCTCCTCAAGTTGATGGGCTCCACTGGTTCCACGGCAGCGACCGACGGGGCTACCTCGGCATTTTTTTGACTCGTATACATGTACCTATGAATGAAATAATATAACGACAAATTCACACCGAAAGAGGATAATAATTTTCTTACATATTCCGGATAATAAAAAATGCCACATGCGGCAACTCTCCAAAGACACAGGCGCAAAAGAAGAAGGAAGAGGCTGAAGAAGGAAGACACAAACAACTATTTGGGCCGCCGCTATCTAATTCCGGATGGATTGCTGGGTGTGGAGTTCCTCAATCTCCTTCTTCATCGCCTCCACAACCTCCATCTCATCTCGCCTCTCCTCCGCCATCTTCCGCATTGCGGCCATGGCGCATGATTCTTTTTGGAGAGCATCGATGCACTCCTTCATGTACGCATAAAGTTCCTTGACACGTGCCATGGATTCCTTCATTAGCCCCTCGCGTTTGATGTGGAGCTTCATCAAGTCTTCCAAAATTTCTTCAGCGAGGTCTTTCAGCCTCCCCCCCGAGACACTTTTCTCCTCTAGCAGCTTCTTCCAGGCAGCGGTCTACTCCTCGTGCTTGTCGCGCTCGTTGCCAAGCTTTGCCTTCTCGCCCGTAAGTTCCACAATGAGGTCGGTCGCCTTGTTAGGCGACATGTTTCTCTTCTCCAGCAGCTTCACCAAGGCATTGATCTCCTCCTCCATCTTACCGAGCTCAACACGCATGTCGTCGCTGGCCGAGGAATACAACACTGCCAGCTCGTCCAGTTTGCCTCCGAGGCGAATGCTCTTGTGATTGTTATGAGAGCCCTCGCCTCTCTGCGAAAGATCCTCCGAGCGTCCGTGACGCCGCCGGGCATCTCTACTACGGCAAACACGACATGGTTGGAGCTCTCTAGCGCTTCCCTAGCGCGGCAACGAGACCTCTTGGTTGGCTTTGTGGACTTGGACTTTCTTCCCTAGTTATATCTCAACCCAGAACCCCCCTGCCTTACCGGCCATGGCCGACAGAAGGAACGACTAACAAGAAAGACATGCTTTTTTGGTGACGGGGAGAGGAATGTGCAGTAATTTTCGGGTAGGTGTATTTTTAGCCTACTAGTAAACAACTGCTATGTGGGAACACATTTAGGTTTGGTAAGTTTGAACTGATTTGCAATAAATTTAGCGCATGGTAATTTGGAATGTGACGGGAAACAAACTCAAGATTTATTGATGGTTTTAGTTCCCAAGCACGAAACGCTTTATGGTGTTTAGAAACAGCGTGGGATGCCGTACGTGGACCCGTATTCTTGGATGTGTGTACATGTGTGCCCACTATTACTATAGGGTCGAGGTCAAGGCAGACAACGATGTCGTGGCGGCCAAGATGTGGGGTGGCGACCAAGGCGGCCTCGGCGGCTGCCGGTGGGTTGGCGTCCACGGTGGCCGCCGGCAGCAGCTGCCTTCGGGCAAGTGTAACGAAGCGAAGTGGGTAGCGTCCTTTTGTGCATGGTTGTGCGCGGGAATGGGCTCATCGAGCAGACGCGTGGTCAAAAGTAACACACGTGCGGTGCCTAAGCGTGCACTGGATTCCTCGGGCGGCAATGCACTTGGGCGCTTGAACTTGGTGCAAACGGTTCCTTTGGTCCTAGAACTTGTCGCGTACATTAACCTGGTGCAAAAACTTGGCTCGCACGTGCAAATACGGTGTAAATCAGGTTTATGTACGAAATTAATCTTGACTTCGCATGTCATCGTGGGATGGGACCGATGTTAGTGACTCGAAGGCTGAGAGGAGGGCAGGTGGCCAAGAGTAATGTCGCGCACACTCTTCATCTCCATAAACTGAAGCATCTCGAGCTCATTGGCGTCAGCATCTCGAAGGAGGATTTGGAGGGCCTGCTCGGCGACTGTACAGCTCTCGAGTACCTTCATCTTCAGGTGATGTTTGGGTTCAGTAGCCTCCACATCGCTACGATGAATCTCCGTGCGATTTATGTGCATGGCTGGTGCCTCAACATGCTGTCAATTGAGGTGTTTCATGATATGGTCACTGACGCACCGAAATTAACAGTGTTAGGCTATTCATGTGCTGAATTCTCCGAACTTGTTACAGATGGATCCATACCCATTCAGATACAACAATTTTCTTCTCATTCTTATTATTGTACATCACATTTTATCTAGTTTTTTTATCTATGTTTGGTTGTCATCCAAAAATGATTTCCACAGGCCTCGCATTGTCTCGGCACACAATGAAGATCTTGACACTACAATCTATCGCCCCCAATCTGGATGAAGTTGTTAAGTTCCTTAGATGCTTTCCGTGCACAAAGAAGCTATACATCAAGGTGACGTTCCTTTCCTATTAATTGTTAACCATAACGGAGTTTAATTTGTTGGTACTTTTACCCATGATTATAATGCTAGATGTATTATATATTTTTTTAAGATGTTAATCATGAACGATCGAAGATGGCATGTCAATCTATTAGTGTATGTAATAAATCATGCAAATCAAAGATGCTCATAATGTTTAAAACTGCATCTAAGCATTGATATGTTGTTTTTGTTTGCAGATACAAGTAGGACTGGTTACTTCTTGGACAAGATCATCTGAGATTGTTACGTACATAATCGAGCTAGGGAGCAAGACCGGAGTTCGGAAAAGATATCCGATCACTAATCTTGATCATCCTTTGAGAGATATGGCAATAGAAAAACCACTGCACTTTCAAAAAAAAAAATGGGCTCATCGTCTTGCATCCTTGTGGGATTAGAAGAACAATCGAGCTATGGTGTCAAGTCGGAGCAACATACTTACAGCATCCCCTCGGAGGCCTGCATGAGATTATCACCTAGATGCCTGTTCATTCAAAGGCATGCTGCTTGTCTTGTCTTTTTTCCTTTTTATCTTTGATCCCAGGATCACCTCCACCTTGTGTGTCTCTCTGCTAAATGATCAATATATGCCAACCAGTAGCTGGATCTTTCAGAAATAATTATAGATGGCTTGGTGATGTGGTAGACATGCTGTTCGACAGGGAGGCAGTGGATCCGTCGATGTAGTTGCCACGCGGAGTGGATCTCTTAAAATAGGCTTTTTGGTGTGTCAACGTGTCAACTATCGACGTTAACTTCTTAATTAAGTCAAACAGCCTTAGTACCTTGTGGGGGGGGGGGGGGTTCTTTTAGAACACTGCCTCATAGATATGAGTTTTTCGATTTGGTTTCTTTGTTGAAATTTTATTAAGTTCGTTTCCCTATAAATCCACTCCATATATAAATTTTGTTTTACATGGTACCATCGCGGATGTTTACATAGTCACCCTATGAACGCACTGACGCACACACTATCCTTACGAACACTTTCGAGATACTCAGCTGTCATAACATCTTTACATTTTCAAAGTCATCACAGACGTCTCGTATTTGATGAAAACGTATCCTTTCACTAAACGAACATTGTCAAAAGGCCTGAAATAAGTTCGGAAAAATACAAGTCCAAGTGTGAAGGCTGGAACTTTTTTGGCGGGTCGTTTCACCTCAAGAAGCCCAAACATCTGTTCTATGCCTCTTCGAGGATCGTTGCTCAGATTTTTGGGGGGGGGGGGGGGGGGGGGGGGCGGGGGGACTGATGATCAGATTAGGGGGGTGGGGGGGTGGTGGAGAACCATGATGATCAGATTTGTAGTGGGGGAAATATCACGCCACACATGAGGTCGTATAGCACTTTTTGTTTTCTTTTTTCTTTTGCGGGTAGGGAAAAAAGCCAACATAGTTGTTTTTGATTGAAATAGCTAACCGCTAATTCCGAGCGCTAGTAGCCAACGTATACTAAACGTACCGAATGTCACAACATGCGGCTGTGCTGTCTCACATTCTTATTGAAGGGCAAATTCACGCTCACCTTGTCTTTTGATAGCTTATGTACACATATCCTAGGAAATACGTCGGCTTGTCAATCTAAAACTATTTTCTAGATGCACTTTCAGTTAGAGAGCAAGTACATCGTGACACTGCAGCAAACTTGTACACCTCTTTCCAGCACCCCGCTTCACACGCGCCCCCCCGGTTGGCGCCAATCACCTTCTATAAAAGCCCCCCTTGCCAAATCTCCTCTCTCACTACAAGCATCACAGCTCCTCGGTGACCTTCGCCACCGCATCGTCCGCGCATTGATCGATCGGTTGAGCGAACACCATGGCGCCCGGCCTCCACCATTTCCTGCTCCTCGCAGCGCTCCTCCAGCTGCTTTCCGCCACCTCCGCGGCGACCGCCGGCGACGTGGGGACTGGCAACGAGAAGGTGCACGTGGCGATCTACTACGAGTCGCTGTGCCCCTACTCGATCCGCTTCTTGGCGAACCACCTCTTCAAGGCCTACAGGGACGGCCTACTCGACGCCGCCGACCTCACCCTCGTCCCCTATGGCAACGCCGTGGTCGGTAGCGACGGCACCATCTCCTGTCAGGTGTCCCCGCGCCCTGACTCTCCTTTCCTTCTTCATAGGCCATAGCACAAGGTCCTCATTCTGTTTCGGACTCGCGGATCCAGTGCTCTTCGGTTAATTGCTGATGCTGTTGAGCTGTACCGACTTTTTTATGTTTGGAGATGCAGGGTGCTGATGCCCATACTAACGTTTGGATGTTGGCTTGTTGCAGCATGGCCCCGATGAATGCCTTCTCAACACCGTGGAGGCTTGCGCCATCGACGCCTGGCCGGATGTGGTAATTTATTCACACCCCATCTTAATCTCTGCTCGCAGCTTCACCACCCAAAGTTTGCGACTGCATGTGGTTCTCAGTACAACAGTGCACGTGCACTGTGTGCACGATACAATAACGATAACGATTTTTTTTTAAATGATAGCTGTTTTTATGCAGAAAGTGCACCTCGGTTTCATTTACTGCGTGTCGGACCTGGTGATGAACAACAAGCACCGGGAGTGGGAGACGTGCTTCGAGAAACAGGGGCTTGACCCAAAGCCACTCACGGAGTGCTACAAGGGCGAGCGTGGCCACAATGTCCGTCTCCGTCCCACTTTGCATCCGCGTTTGTTGCATCATCCACATGCATTTATATGTGCTGAATTGCTAAACCAGTGTTGGCATTTTGCATGTTCCATCCAGCTTTCGCTCGAGTATGGGAGACAGACACATGAGCTCGTGCCTCCTCACCAGTTCGTTCCATGGGTGGTGGTCGACGGCAAGCCGCTCCTCAATGTAAGGGACCGTTTTCTTCGTTTTTGCGATGGTACAGTTTCATCTCTGAATTTCACCGTATATGCATAAGCGAGTCCTTGAATCATTCTTGTCTCGGTATCAGGATTACCGGAACTTCGAAGCTTACATGTGCAAGGCGTACAAAGACTATCCCCTCCTCAAAGCGTGTCAAAGCCCGGGCCTCGAGGCAGAAAACGATGTCTACGGCCGACTTTGATCGTTCTCATGATGATGACATCGGCAAAGATTAGGATTGTCCTGCCAGATGGTGATAATAATTGATAAATTATGTTTCCTTTTGGGGACCATACATAGGGCAGTACAATCTCTCTGTTAAGGTTAATAAATTGAGTGGTTCTGCTCCTAAACTTATCTTTTTCTAAAAACAAGAAACAAGACTTGCCATTTTTATCGATTAAGAAGAATGTTTAGACAAAAACCGCGATGTAGCAAAAGACAATTGAAACGGCTACTCTCGCAACATAATAAAACTCAGGTGCTTGGCTCCCGCCAACACCCAAAGATGGGCCTCTTTTTTTATTTTTGCAATGACAATGGTGGTCGGAGCTACAGAGTTGCAAAAAATTCTTGCACTCCGCTCTTTCTAAACTTCCCATGAGAAGAGCATTATCAAGGAGGCAATGGCCTTCCGGTTAGAACCTCCACCATTCACCACATTGTGCCACCAAGCCTTGAGAGAGTCTTCATGTCGTCAAGTCATAGGTGAGGAGTCCTAGATCCCTGGCCAAGTGCGAATCTCGTCCTAAATCCGGATTGTGAACCTACATTAAAATAGGAGGTCAGCTGCAGATTCTTGCGCTTGTTTACCCATAAATTCTCCCACCAAAGTCTGTCCAAAGTCAAACACTCAAAATCGGTGCAACCAAGATTTCCATCCCGATGCCACCGATTCCAAACCCTAGATAGACTCAGCCAAACCCTAGACCTTTGGTACAACCGATACTGCTTTCGGTGCCACCGAGTTGGGCTGCCAACTTTCTGTTACGCAAGTTCATAGTTTCGGTCCCTCCGAGATTGTCGAATCGGCATCACCGAGATTGAGCATTCTGACCATTGGTCACCTTATCGATGCAACCGAGATTCCTATATCGGTCTCACCGAGATTCAAAAGTTGCCACCTTTTGGTCACTTCGGTACCACCGAGATTAACACATCGGTGTCACCGAGTTGGTCATTTTGTGTATAACGGTTGGATTTTTGGGGATGCCTATATATACCCCTTCATCACCACCTACTCGAAATAGAAACACTCAGAACCATTCCATACCTATCCTGTCAGTTTTCTAAGAGAGAACCACCTACCATTGTGTTGAGATCAAGATCTTCCACTCCAACCATATGGATCTTGATTTCTAGCCTCCCCAAGTTGCTTTCCACCAATCCTATCTCATCTACAAAGCCATATCTGTGAGAGAGTGATTGTGTGTTGAGGAGTCTATCATCTTGAAGCACAAGAACAAGGAGTTCGTTGACATTACCGAGCCTATTACCATTTGGATGGTGGTGCCTCCTAGATTGGTTAGGTGTCGCTTGGGAGCCTCTTACTTCGTGTTGTGGAGTGAACCAAGATGTTTGTAAGGGCAAGGAGACCGCCTACTTCGTGAAGATCTACCCATAGTGAGGCTAGTCCTTCGTGGACGGAAGCCGTCATGGTATAGTCAAGGTTGCTTCTTCGTGGAACCCTCAGTGGGTAGAGCCCTCCATGGACTCTCGCGACCGTTACCCTCCGTGGGTTGAAGACTCCATGAACGTGGATGTACGATAGCACCACCTATCAGAACCACGGGAAAAATCATCGTGTCACCAATTGTGTTTGCTTTTCTTATCCTCTCTTTACTTACATGTGCAATGTCTTTATTTTCCGCTGCTATACTCTTAGACATGCATGTGTAGGGTGTACTTGACATGATATGAATGCTAAAATCTGCCAAGAATTAAAACTGGGAAAAAGTAGATTTTATTTGGTCAAGTAGTCTAATCACCCCCCCTCTAGACCTACTTTTGATCCTATAGGATAGCGCTGGTCAGCTATTAGATCGGTGCTGAAGGCCATGGTTTGGCGTCGTCTGAGCTTGTGGCTCGATGATGGTCACCGGCAGCCACTGGGCTGATCCCCCTCGGTCCATCGGGATTGAAGGGGATCGTAGGCATGGGCGCCCCTATGGTGGTGGCGCTAACCCGAGCTCGAGGGTTGATGCCGGGCTTTTCCTGTCACGGCTTTTGCATTGTGAAGTAGGCGGATAGCGATGTCTTGTGGTTTTGATGCTGGGACGGCGGCCCTGGAAGGCGGTCTGCATATGTTGCTCTCCGGCGGGCACCATGGCGGTGGTGGTGTCTTTTTCTTGGCCGTGTAGGCGGCGAGAGGCATAGCCCTAGGTGGCTCGGGTGTGCACTTTGTATCTGCCTTGGGCCACCCTGATCCGGATCTGGGATCTGAGCTCGTCGCGCTTCTCCTGAAGACCTCGTGGTGACTGGCGGGAGCTACCAGGCGAAAGCCTTGTGCTGCTTTGGCGCCAACGATGGTGACGCCCGCGGGTGCCACTATCTTCCTGAAGATGTCGTTGTGGTGCTCCTATCCGTGTCTGGTTCCGGGTGAAAACCTTTGTCCATTGTGGACTCGACAACGGAGACGCTCTGTGCCGCTTTCCCTCCTAAGGGCATTGTTGTGGAGTTTAGGTGTATTAAGGAGTAGTATGGCGTTGTTCTTCGGTCGTCCTGTTTTATCTCGACTGTGTAGGCGCTTGCGTGCTAGTATGTTCCGATTATTCTAGGATCAGCTTTGTAAGAGGGTCACCTCACCACCTTGTATCGTTCGGCTGTGTAGTTTGTTCGGATGTTGCTTTATATATAAAGTGGGGTGAAAGCCTGTTTCGAGAAAAGAATTTGCATTTTTTGTTAATCTCACATCTTCCAAATTGTAGCAAACATAAGACAAAATAAAGATGAGCCCAGCAAACTGAGCCATGTACGTCGAGCTGGAGGTGAGTTTCCAAGTTATTGTGGCATGCATATCTTGGTGAAGGGTTTACATATTCACAAGATTGACCTAGAATGATATGTTTTATTGGGTTTATATGAGGAATCAATAGCCCGATCCTGGAGTACATGCTCTGTTGAAAGGAAAAAACATTCAGCACAAAAATTTGCAGCCCCCTCGACTATGTTGAACGCCAAATTTATCATGTAACTTATGTACGCGCATAGAAATTTGCAGTTACTCCCTTCGGGTTTATTAGGCCTCCTCTTATTTTGGGTTAAACTTTGACTTATAAATCTAACAAATAGAATGTAAACTACATGTCACAAAAATTATATTGTTAGAAAGTTCTTTTATCCAAATCCAACAATATAGTGTTTCATAGCATATATTTTATATTTTAACAGTTTATAGATGGTCAATGTAAGACTCGAAATACGAAAGGGGCTAATAAACTCAGATGGAGATAATAATGAAATGAGTCATTGGTGAATGTGCGGAGCGCACTAACTGCGATATTCAGACAAATGTCGGTATGGCTGGCATGTCAGTAGGCGTCGATGCGCCGGTTAAAAAAGGATACATTGGTTGTGTGGGAGTTAATTGCAAAAAACCACCACATTGACGCGTAGGATTGCAGAAAACACTCTTCTATAGATTCATTGCAGAAAACATAGTATATGTGCCTAATTTTTTGCAGAACCCACTGAACGGCCTGTTTGTGCATTTTAAGTTGTATTATGACATGTGGGGCCAAGTTTTGATGATGTGTCATAACGGACTGGCACTAACGACATCGACGCACTTGCTCGATCAAAACCGATTCCAATCGAGACTCGGTCGCTCTCTGTCCTTAGTCTCTCGCTCTTCACCCTCTCTTTGTTCTTCTCTTCCACCGCCGTTCCGTCCGTCAGACGCTGACCGCTGCTTCGCCTCACCACGGTGTCGTGGAATGATGGCGAGACCAGTGAGGATTCGACTATGAACATCTGCTCCTCCTGCGACGGCATCATCAAGGTCAATTGCTTATAGTCGGAGCTAGGGTTAGGTTTAGGGTTTGTGAATTGGGGATTTTGTGGAAGTGCTTGATTTGAAGCTTGGTTTGCTTCTGTTGGCTCCCACAGCTTCCTGTTACCGTGCACGATCCAAGTTTCAACAAGATTGATGCAGATCTGAATGTGTTGTGCGAACTCGGCAAGCCGGCAGAGTGCTTTGTTGCATTTGAAGGGATGCACGGGGGCATGAGGTTTCTTGGGTGTGCTGAGAAGGTATGCATCTAAAACTATGTAGTGCAAGTTGTTCCTGGGCTATGTTTACCTCTTTCTTTGCATTTCTTTAATATGGGTTAGTGCTTAGTTCTTTTTTTATCATTTTGTTTAGCTGTGCTAAGTGTTTGGTATTAGATAATGGTACTCATTGTTAAATGCCTTGTTTAGTGATGCCATTTTTAATGGCATGTTTACTTGGTCTTGTTTAATGGAGTACTATTGTTTAAAGCTATGTTAACTTAACCTTTTTTCTTGGTCCTAGTAAACTAAAAAGCTAATGACATTGGTCATTGTTTACTTAATTTTGTCAATGGTGATTGTTTAATTATCATGCTGGTCATTGCTTACTATTTCTGTCATTGACCTCTTTTATTAGTTTGTGGATCCCACTCACTTAGCTTATTCCTTTGTTTTTTGTTTGTTTAATAAGAAGACATAAATTGTGGAGTACTTCAGTGGATTGACTTTGAATGTCCAAACTCAACTGAGTGGGCATTGGCCAAATTATGGATATGTATGAGGAGAGTAAGGCAGCTAGGACCATTGACATTCTTGAAAGTTCCTTTTTAATTCACAACCTAACAGAAGAGAAGAACAAACTACAAGAGAAGTATGAAAATTTGTATGGTGATGTTAATGCTCTCTTGGATCAACAACAGAGGGTTGTGGACAGTGGGGAGGAGAACAAATTGGAGGCAGAGCTGTCAAAAAAGGCAAGGACAATACCAATCTGCAGCAGAAGTATGGTGTTCTTAAGAACCTGACAACTCCTCAAGCCAATGTGATTAGGAACTTGAAGAACAGTCATTTGAAGGAGAAGGAAAGGCTAACGAAAGAGAGGCATAAACTACAGTATTAGATTTCATAGCTTCAGAAGTCTGAGGAAAAGATGAAGTTGAAGATTGAGGGGGTGAAGGCCATGGTAGATGAGTAGGATCCTTCTAGTATGATAATCATCTATCATCATGTAGATGATGGTCATCTATCTAGTAAGTTAGTATGAATTCGTGAACCAAGTACCTTAATTGTGTATTTTGTGAACTATGGTGTTGGATCCTGCAGCTGTTGTAATGTAGATGATAATCATCTACCAAGTACCTTAGTTTAAATTTGAGAACCAAGTACTTTATGAATGATGAATGTGAGTCCAATTTGTTGTTTTATGGTGCATGATATTAGGGTCACAATTTGTTGTTTTATGAATGATGAATGATGGTCTTGCTCTCATTTACCCTATGATCGATGTTTCAAAAAAATGACCCTAGGGTCACATTTACCCTCATTTCATCGATGTTTCGACAAAATGACCCTAGGGTCACATTTACCCTCATTTCATCGATGTTTTGACAAAATGACCCGTGTCACATTTTCCCTTATTTCACTGATGTTTCGACAAAATGACCCTAGGGTCACATTTTCCCTCATTTCATCATGTTTCGAAAAAATGACCCTAGGGTCACATTTACCCTCATTTCATTGATGTTTTGACAAACTGACCCTAGAGTCACATTTACCCTCATTTCATCGATGTTTCGACAAAATGACCCTAGGGTCACATTTACCCTCATTTCATCGATGTTTCGACAAAATGACCCTAGTGTCACAGTTTCCCTTATTTCATCAATGTTTCGACAAAATGACCCTAGGGTCACATTTACCCTCATCACATCGATGTTTCGACAAAATGACCCTAGGGTCACATTTACCCTCATCTCATCGATGTTTTTGCAAAATCATCCTAGGGTCACATTTACCCTCATTCATCAATGTTTCGACAAAATGACCCTAGGGTCACATTTACCCTCATTTCATCGATGTTCCAATTAAATGAGAGCAAGACATCAACAATATAAACAATTATGAGAGCAAGACCATCATATGCATCATCATAACAGTGCATTGTATATGATCAGGGATCATCATAAGAGTGCCAAATTAACTTAGCAGTGATTTCACTGCCATAACATCAATACCATAACATGGGTTTCTTGCTAATAACATCAAACCACTACAGTTGTTGCCGAAATAGATAACATCATCAACAAGGTTTGATAGAGGATAGCCACATTAGTTCCCTGGGGCATAAAAGTAATCCTTCGGCCTTAACGGTTTCTTTCTCTGCCTTGGTGGCAAGAAGGGTGCTTCTGCAGCTAGTGTAGCTCTCCTGGTTGATGCTGTTGATGTGTTGCTTGCCCTTCTTGCTGGAGCTCTTGAGGTGCTTGTTGCAGCTCTTGAAGCTCTCCTGGTTGCTGCAGCTGATGTGCTGCTTGCGCTGCTTGTTGGAGCTCTTGAGGTGCCTGCTGCAGTTGTTGAAGCTCTCCTGGTTGCTGCAGCTGATGTGTTGCTTGCCCTGCTTCCTTGTGTAGTTGCCCTCCTGGTTGGTGCAGCAACAAATGAAGTTGTAGCAGTAGATGTGGTACCCTCCTCTGTTCTGTTTGACTGCAATTAAGAAAGTTAGCAAGTTAATACATTCAAGTGTTACAAAGCATATAGAATGGCAGCAAGTATGACATCAATTACTAACCTGATGCTTATTCTTTCTCATTGCTAGGCCTGGCTTAAGGGTATTTTGCCAAGATGTATATCTGTGACCCACAAGATTACAATTGTTGCATGTAATTGAGGTCATCCTAGATGTATCTTTAGGTTCTGATGGCTCAAACTTGATCCTTCTCCTCTTTGTGTGCTGCTTCCCTCGTTTATCCTTCATAACAGGAGGTTCTATGTCTCTAGTTTTGGTTTTGGGCCAGAGATCAGATCCAGGTACTGGAAAAATGATGGGACTATATGCTGTCAGATACATAGGCCTTTTTAAGAAGTCATGCACATAATCTTCAGGCCTTAGTTTGGCTTTGGTAATAGCAGAGACGACATGCTTGCATGGCACTGCAGTTATATCCCATTTTTTGCACCCACTTGTCTTGTGCTGCAAGTTAACTGAATAGGTCCTCTCATGGCTTGTCACTTGATAAATATTTGGCCTAGCCATCAAAGGTTGATAGTTCCTAGAGTCTTTCTTTGCTTCTTCAAGCAACTCAACATATGTTGGGCATATTTCCCACTTGGCAATCTGTGGCTTAGTCCTATTTCCATTAAACCTAACCATCAACTTGGTCCTAATTCCATCTATCATGGTCTTTATTGGTTTACCCCTCACATCTAATATCATCTTGTTAAACACCTCACTAATATTATTGACAAATAAGTCAGTTTTGCAATTCAAGTCCATGGCAAATCTAGCACAAGCATTTCTAGGAATTTTATTTAACCAAGCCCAAGCATCCTTGCACTCAAGTTTAAGAGCATCCATTGCAGCAATATGGTCATGTTCGGTATAGGAGTAACTTGCCTTATCCATGTACTTCTTTATTTCTGACCCCCCTAAAACCAACTGTCTAAATTTTTTGATAGATGTGTCTAAGGGGGAATCTTTGGTTGCAATTGGGGAAAACATGGCTCAGAGCTTTGAGAAGACCCTATGAGTAATAAGCAATAAATATCAACTAGTAATTAGCAATGAATAACACCTACTAGTAAGTAGTAAATATGAGTAAGAACAAATATAGTACCTTCTGCCTATTAGAGATTATGGTGTAATAACCAAATCTCCCTGCTTCTCCACCAATTGATGTCTTTAATTATGTGAGAAACCAGGTCCAACTATTTGTGTCTTCTTTGTCCACAACTCCAAAAGCAATGGGATAGATGTTATTATTCCCATCCCTTCCTATGGCAGCAAGTATTTGTTGGCCAGTAGACAGCTTGATGAAGCATCCATCCACACCTGCCATGGCACAAAACATGTGTTAATAACAAAGCATGCACTACTAAGGTTGTAACATAGTTCAATAGCATAGTAATCACCTATGAATGGTCTGCATCCATTTAGAAATCCTTCCTTGCAAGCATTCAAACAGATGAACAAACCATGGAACCTTGGATTCTTGCTTGGATGCTCTTTTAGGAACTTAGTAGTGACAATGCAACTACTACCTGGATTTGTGTCTAACACAACCTGCAAGTAATCCCTAATCCTTGTGTATTGCCCCCTCTGATCTCCTTGCACCATCTTAATAGCATTGTTCTTAGCCTTGTAGGCCATATTAGTGTTGATCTCAACTCCATACTTTCTCTTAAGATTTTGAATTATTGTACTTATTAATGTGTTCAAGTCTGTTCTTACTGCTTCTAAAACCTGATGTGTAACCCACTTTGTTGTCACCTTGGTGCTCTCTGCTATAGCTGGAACTATGTGTACCAAATTGGTTTTCCTAATGTAGAAAGTCATCTCTTTTCCCACCACTGAAGCTGCAATGAAGAAAGGGCAGTCTTCATGTGTGCACACAACTATAATTCTGTCATTGTAGTTCCTATGAAACTGATAATTTATGTTCTGTGTTATGTGAAATTTGAGAAGTGCCCTTCTAAATTGATACACATCATGAAAACAAAGCTTCTTAACAAACTACATCTCTGGGTTCTTTCTATCCTTAGAATACCATATCCTTGGCCTGGCTTTTTTGCCCTGCTCTTATTGGAAAGCACAAATGGTAGGGGTACAACCCCATCATGTTCCTCCTCCCTCAAATCACCAGGATCCTCATCCTCATGGAAGATGGAACCCAAACATCCTCAAACTCTTGCTCCAAACTAGCATGTGATCTTGTGGTTAGTCCCTTTCTTACCCTCAGTTTCTTCCTATTTGGCTCATGTGGTACCACCTCCTCTTCAACATCCTCATCCTCCTCATGCTCATCTTGCTTTGCATGTTCCTCTTGCACTTCTTCTTCTTCTAGCTCATAAGGTTCTTCAACATCAGTGTCACCTTCAAAGTGTAAAACTGGCTCCTCTCTCTGCCTCCTCAGCTCAACCATCCTATCCATGAAATCATCATCTTCCTCCAACTCATAGTCATCTTCAGTTAGTAGCACATGAAGCTTTGTCTTCACTGCCTGCACCCTCTCAACATTCTTCTGATACTCCTTAAACCTCTCAATTTTCGATCTCCTTTTATGCTCCAGACTTCTTTCCAACTCCTCTTGCTACATATCAACATATGTTGCATTGTTTTGCTCCATATGGATTGGCTCAAGCTCCCCAACTACTGCAGCTCTTTTTGATGCTTTGGATGGTGAATTGTACAACACACCAGCATCATTTACCTCATATACAATGATCTCTCTGACATTGGCTATAGGAACTTGTTGATCAGAAATATAACATGTGTTTAAATCTGTAGGGGTGGGCTCACTACCCCTAACTACTGTCAAGTTTCCTATGTTTGGATCTTTTTTGGCAATGTGGTCCAACATTTCACCAACCTTGTCATCATCACATGTCTCTTCCAAACCAGCTATTCCCAATCCAGCATCCCTCACATAATACATGTAATCTTTGAGTTAACACTAAATTAGAGCATAGCTATGTAAATTAACACTAAACATTGCATATTAATTTGAGTTAATAGTAAAACAAAGCATAGAAATTTGAGTTAACACTAAAATAGTGCATATGAATTTGAACTAATAGTAAAACCAACACTAGTCTGTCTAGTTTATGAATTTGATTATAACACTAACCCTCACCCTAGAATCTAGAGAATACTAGGGGGAGAATAAGAGAGGAGGAATCTTACTCAGAAAAGTTGACTATAGGAGTAGCCTGCACCGCATGAGGGAGAGGGTCGGCGACACGATACTCCAGTGACTGCAACGCTAGTCTGCTCCGCGGGGCCTGGCTAGGGTTATAGCTCCCATAGAACTCCTCGGGTGGCTTTGGATCTTCGCTGCCAAGCAACCCTCCCGTGTCGTCGCAGTCTGTGACATCCACTCCATTGTCAGTGTCCGAGCTCACTATTGCCATGGAAGATACTGAGACAGAGGAGAGCGCCGCTAGGAGAGGGGGAAATGTCGAGACGAGGGGGCATGATCTGGCCTGGCAGCAAGGATTGACGGCGTTAGTGCCAGTCTGTTACGCCACGCCACCAACACTGGCCCCACATGTCATAATCCAGCTTAAAATGCACAAACAGATCGTTCATGGTTTCTACAAAAAATTAGGCTCATATACTGTGTTTTCTGCAATGAATCTATGGAAGAGTGTTTTCTGCAACCCTACGCGTCAATATGGTCGTTTTCTGCAATTAACTTGTTGTGTGGCGGCATTGTTCTTGGAGCAAGCAATCCCATCGCATGATTAGGGGCACCACAAAAGAAGGAGTTGTAGATGAAGGTAGTGCATGTAATGAGAACGTATCTTGTGAAACAAGTGAATTGGTGCATCCAATGCATCGATGGATTATGGGCCACCGGAGTGGATGGGCCAGATGGTTCACACGGTAAGCTACTAGAACATTTTACATCCTGCATAGTCATTCAATTGCACGAATAATCCTTTCCAAATCTCATTGCCTCCTTCCTTTCACCTCTTTTTTTTTGAAAAGGAGGATTTCCCTTAGCTTCTGCATCATGATGATGCATGCAACAATTTTATTAAGTAATGAAGATTTCACAAAAGGGTAATATCCAACAATAGCTCACAACTAGAGCCCGTAAAAATAAAGGTGAAATAAATACCACATCCGACTAAACAAGAACATGCTATGATGACTAAACATCTAGTCTATTAGTTAGGCGCCATCCAAATTGGTTGAAGATATCATGTGCTTCCGTCTCCCATTGGTTGCACCTAGTAACCAAAAGCTCCCTAGCCTCTACAAGTGTGAGTAACGACCAATCCAAGCAGTAGCTCTCTAAATAACCTGCAAAAGGTTCCATATAACCCAAAGCACATATCCATATCTGAATGTGAGTAGTTGTGCTTACATCCACTCCATTAAGCCACGTCCCAAATAACGTGTTCATACTAAGTGGAGGAGTAATGTTGAAGGATATATGTATAGTATGCCAAAGAATTTTGGCAAGTGGACAATCGAGAAAGAGGTGTTTTAATAGTCTCATTGTGATCACGAAAACAACACCTAGAACTACCCATCCATCCGCGTTTAACCAAGTTATCTTTCGTTGGGATCACTCATTTGTGCACAAACCACATAAAGATTTTAATTCTAGGAGGAACCTTAATTTTCCACATGTGTGGGGAGGTTGGTATTGGCCCAGCCTTAATTAGGTCTAAGTGCATTGATTTCACAGAGAAACTACTGCTTGTAGTTAGCTTCCAATGAATAGTGTCTGGTTGGTCAGAAATTTGAACATCCATCAACCTAAGAACCAAATGGAGCCACGCATTCCATCATTCTCCCATCAGAGACCTCCTAAATTGAATGTTAAGAGGGACTAAATTGAATATCATAGCAACATAAGCTTCTTTACATTGCACAGTATTATATAAGATTGGGTATTGTATAGCCAGGGGTGTCTCCCCTAACCACGTGTCTTCCCAGAACATGGTTGTATTACCGTTCCCAATTTTAAACTTCACTCTACGGAAAAAGGTTTCTTTCATTCTCATTAACCCTTTCCAAAATGGTGAGTATGAAGGTTTAATAGTAAACCAGGCCAAAGTATTGGATTGTAGGTACTTATTACGCAAAATTGTACTGTAGCGACCCGACCTGAAAGGTCGAATCTCCGGTGTTTTTGTACCATCCCAAGATCATGCTGGTACACACACGGTACATCAATGTATATATCAAAGGGAAATCACACATCATTAATTAATCAAAATCTCATATCGAGTCCTTTATTACAATAAGGATTACAATAAAGTGGCTGAAGGCCAACTCATGAGATAAAGTAAACCAAAATCTTGCGGAAGCTCCATAGGTAGTTGAGTCCATCTGACTCTAAGGGCATCTCACCGAGCATAGAGCGTATCCTCACTTCTGGTCGGAAAAGTACTCTGCAACATGATACTTTGCAGCCGTATAGGTCAGCATATTGAATATGCCGGCAAAGTCACAAGAGATGGGTAAAGTAATCATCTATTCTATATGCTTATATGGCAAGTGGGGGTAGTAAGTTTTTGCATAAAGCCAAAAAAATTACTACAACAAGGGAGGAAAAAAGCATAAGTGCTACAATGTTGGTTGATTAATGAGATGGTTCCACCAACCAATTCTCATACCCAAGTTGACATTAAAATACCCACATCAATGTAATTTATTGTGTTGAGAGTTCCAGATAGTTTCAGTTCCTTTGGCTCAAACTATCCATGACCGTGGACACGGCTAATCGATTAGGTTTGGGTACTCTGCAGAGTTTTGCACACGTTCCCCACAAGATTTGATCGCCTCTGTTGGATTTCTCGCACTTCATGGTGTTTGAGAAACGGATGACCAAAACATGGTCTTCTAAAGGGTTTCCCCGAGACTCTGTCGGTGCCCATCCTTTCCTACCATTCTTCTACATCTCGTAGCACTGCCTGTCCAGGGTCACCACGATATCCAACCAAGCCAGAGCCCATAATGGCTTGTGGTTGTGCAGGTAAGCCTTGGGTCTTGAAGCATCCATCCATCTCTTTGTGCCTGGGTGGACCTTTCCGCATGAATACTGACACTTCTCCAGCATCATCTAGGCTAACCACTGGTTTCTCCAGGGCGCCATTCAACCTTCATCCATCAAGAGGTATGTTGAAAACTCAGAGTCTTGAAGACTTGATCATCATGTAGGTCTTGAAATTATTAACTCACAACTCTCATGAATCACACAACCAACCCCGTCTACTAATAGCATAGCAAAAATGTAAATCAACGTTTCCTGGGGCCAATGTGTCAAAGGGTTGAGGGGTACCTACCACATGAGACTACAATAAGTAACCAAGTTTCCAATTTACCTACTTTGCATGCAATTGGGAAGATGGAAGAACTAATGCAATAAAACATAGGTATACATGGTCAAAGTGACTTGCCTTGCTGACGATCCTCGTAATCAAGTGACTCTAGATAACAAGCTTCGCACTCCGAATGATCTAACGAATCAAACAAGAGCACACCATAAGCATAAACACAATACAATTCATTCAATAGCAACGTAAACAAATGCTTCAACAAACAAAAGCACAATCAAAAGAAGAATCACTTAAAGTATAAGACTATAAAAATTTTGGTGTCAAAATCTCTACTAGGACATAACAAGTCAAAAATTTGTATGGAACAACTAGGCATTTAGATAACAGAAAAGTAAAATACAAAATTTTATTTGAAAACAGAAAGTATTTCATTATAAAAGTATTGTGCTAAAAGAATTACTACAATTTTTTTTCTAAACAATATAAATGGTGAAAACAAGATGTACCTATTCAAACTAGAGCACAAAACAATTTGAAAAACATATTTCATTAACAAAAAAAATACATCTAATGTTGAATCATCAGAACCTACTGAAATCTAAAAACAAAAGTTAAACTAATTCAGGTTCAAATTGAATAAAAAACAATTTAATTAAAATCTATTAAGAACTAAACAGATTCTGTTTTTGTTAAAAACAGTAACCAAATTCATCCTAAAAATTCTCAAACTATGTAGAATGATAGGTCTAACTAATACAAAACAGTGGCAAAAATATTTACTAAAAAATATATTTTTAAACTCTAGTTGTACAGAATTTGGTAATTTAAACAAATTGGTTTAGATTCAAAATTTGAAGTTCAAATTTGAAATCTAAGCATACAGACATAGACTACATCAAATTTGTGAACTAATGCAAAAAGAATCAAATAAAAACACCAAATATTTTAAAAAATATGATAAAAACAAAAACAGAATACATTCTGTTTTTTAAAACAGAAAAGAAAAAGAAAAACTTCCTATCGATCGGACAGGGTCTACGTGGCATGCCGTGATTGGCCGCGAGGGCGTGCGTGTGAGAGCTAACGAGCGGACGATCGACAACTAACGCGTACCGGTTTGTTTAATAAATGGATCTAATCTCGCGCGTTGACTACGGATCCGACAGCTACGGGTGGAGGTGGAGGCTAACAGAGAGGGGGTCGGGGTCTCCGGCGAGGTCAACGGCGGCCGATGGTCAGAGATGCTCGGGGACGATGGTGCGGTGGTCGGGGGCGGCGTCCGAAGGCTTCAAACGGCGGCGGCGAGTCTTCGGCGTCGATTGGTGGCGTCGGAGGGGGCTGGGGGTGAGTGTGGCGACGGGCACGAGCTCAGGGACGTCCGGTTGGGTGCCGAACTCCGGTGAGGTCTGGGCCAGCGCTCCGGCGAGGGGAAAAGGGGTTTCGGGTGTGGAACGAAGAGAGGAGGGGCGGGGCTTTATATAGGACGGTGCGGTGGTCGGGGAGGGCACAAGGGGCGAGATCCGTGGAGAGGGATCTCCGGCGACGGTGGTCGGGCGTGGGGAAGGGGATGACCGCGCTAACGCCACGGTCGGACGGTGGGTCCCGCGCATCAGTGAGGGTGGGAGCGTGGTTAGCGCGTCGGTGGCCGACCCGGAGTAGTTTCGGGAAATTAAAGACTGTGGGCCGGCCCAGTTCGGTTTAAATACTTTCCTTTTCTATTTCCAGAGCAGTAAAAACTCTTTTAATGCATTCAAAACATTTCCAAACATAAGAAATACATATATCAAAATTATTAGGAGAATTAATTCTATTTAATGAACATTTTTCCTCTGTCATATTGAATATCTTTTTAAAATTTATTTTCAAAAAATGCCTAATTGATTTTAAATCATTTTGAGATAAATGTTCAAATAACCCCCTGGTTTTATTGTTCAAATATTTCACCAAGATGCCCCTGGTGTGAAGTGTCATGTTACTCCCCTCTTTGTTTGAACATTACCAAAGGTTTTCAAATAGGTGAAACAAATACATGGGAAGAATAGAAATGGTCTTTTAGAATTTCAAAAGAAGCACTTCAACAAAGTCAGCACATTCAAACAAAGTGATGATGATGCATAGCTATATTTCATAACATTCCAAAATGAAATTTTGGGATGCTACATGTACACACGTACCTTCTATCTCAACAGACAATCTGTAAAGCCATTTGCTCAACACACATCTATTCTTAATCTCTAAGTTCTCTATCTCCAACCCACTCTGGTGTTTAGGTCTGCACATAATATCCCATCTTGCAAGTCAGTATTTCGTCTTAATCTTGTCTCTTTTCTAGAAAAATCGACATCAATAAAAGTATAATATTTTCCATACCCCTAATGGTACTTCAAAGAATGATAGAAGGAACATCGGCAAACTCGTCAGAACTGGGTATATTAGCACAAGCGGACCTCCATAAGACATAAGCATGCCTTTCCAGCAACTTAGTATTTTTTCAGATCAATTTTCTATACATTTCCATTCTTTATTGGAAAGTTTGTGGTGATGAATGGGATACCCAAGTAACTAAACGGTAGAGACCCCATCTCACAACCGAATAACTATCGGTAAGCATCTTGTTTCTCCTTGTCCCACCCAAAGCGAAAAAATGACTCTTATAAAAATTGATCTTGAGTCCCGATAGTTGTTCAAAAAGGCAAAGTACCAACTTCATATTTCTAGCTTTGGCGAGGTTGTGTTCCATGAAAATGATCGTATCATCCGCCTATTGCAAGATGGACACGCTGCCATCTACAAGATGTGGAACAAGTCCTCCTATAAGGGCGTTCTCTTTAGCCTGCCCTATGAGAATTGTCAACATATCAGCAACAATGTTTCATAAGATGGGGGGCATTGAATCTCCCTATCTTAATCCTTTATGAGTTTGAAAATAATGACCTATGTCATCATTCATCTTAATTCCAACACTACCTTTCTTAATAAAGGAATCCTCCTGGTTCTTCCGGGCTTCATTGAATCCCATTGAGCTGCAAGCCAGGGGTTAGTGTACTTTGCTCCATTGTTTCGCCTCCTCCCTCTCCTGGACCACACAACCTTCTCACATTTCAGTCTTGCACTTACGCCTTTGAAGCATGATCACGCCTAATGTCCTCAGAACTGAAAAGCCTAGAAAAATCGTCATTACACTGCCAAGATCGTCAATGCAACATTGTTCGCTGTGGCTTTGTGGGACGTTGACAAAACCATCGCAAAGGCAAGATGACTGACTCTTTGTAACGATGACAATGCACATATAGAATGGAAGTGAAGTGGATGGGGTATTAGGGAGGGATAAAGATTCTGGCTTGTATTACTTTTGGAAGGAGAGTGTGGTTAAGGACACATAACAGTTGCTAAGGCAAATAAAATAGAAGTGGAATATTTGCCATCATAAGAATGCAAACAATATGCCGGTCATGTCTGACACACGTTTCTAATTAGAATTATTTTTAATTTCAATTTTATTTTATGGCAACGCACTAATATTCAACTAGTTGTGGTAATATTAAAGTTCTGAGAAATCCTCCTTAAAAACTATAATATTATTGCTAGACATAGGCACAAATATGGGTACAGACTCGCTAGGTCGCCATGATCCTGGACCCATGTCATCATGCGGAGCACAAAATTGCTAAACTTATGGACAAATTCTTACGGATGTTGGTTTATGGGACATTGTACCAACTTCTTCCTATTTTTTCTCTAGGTTGTGGCTAGGTCTCACTTGACTGACACTTAACCAGATCTCAGACGAGTGATATAGTATAAGAAGAAAGAAAAATAATGAAAATATTTTTTATACGAATCTTCAGGCAAGATCAAAAGAATATATCATCGACTAAGACATAACAAAGTCTCAGTCTACTTAGGCTTAGCAAAATTGTTTTCTCTATGAAACCCTCTCCGTGAAACAAGACTTTGCTTTTTTAATAGTATGGATTGCTTATCACATGTGTCACGCGGTGGGTACGTAACTAGAAAAGTGAAGCGAGAGATGAAGAGAAAAAATAAGCCCCTCACCCCCCGCGTCTCATCCCTAGCCTGGCGACATCCCGGCTGAACCGTCGCTACACTCCATCGTCGGCAAGACCCATCCCCCCACTCGAAAGCCGCCACCTCGACCGGATCTTCCCTTCCCTCGGTTCAATTTCAGTTGAGCAGCTCTCATGGAGCTCAGAAGATGCAGTGGATTGCACTTACCCAGTGTCACCGCCGGCTCGCCAGATCCGAGGGGCTGTCGTCACCGAGGAGCACACTGAGGTCCCCTCCCGGTCGGTCTCGCTTGGGCGTGTCTTTGGGATGGTTGGGGCTATTGCGGGCCCAGTACCAGCTCGACCAGTGGGTCACTGCAGCGTCGAGCAAACTGCCCTGGCCCCTTTGCTTCCTCATGTGTCACCCTTAGTGTGTGCAGCCGCCTCCGGTGGGCCACTTTCGCGTCCTCCTGCCACCATCCCCACAGGGTTTCATCCCTGCATCTTGCTACCATCGGAGCAGCTTGGATCCACCACTACTGCTTCGTTCTCCTCGGTCCCACGACCCTCCTCAAGTAAGTGGTTGTCCAGGAAGAAGCCTTGGCATCTAGAGGAAAGGACTTCCCGGGTGCTGCGGGTCGTGGAGGATGTCAGTGTTAAATCCGGCATATCTTGTAGTAGGGGTCCTAAGCTAGGCGTCTTGGAGCAAAGGTAACATGAACACATGATTTTACCCGGATTGGGATCTCTCAAGGGGATAATACCCTACGTCCTGCTTTTGACTGTATTCATATGGGGGATAGTACATAATACATGTATCTACTATGAGATTGTAGTAATGAATATGGTATGGAGATTGTCCATTGACTAGCCTGGCCTCGGTTTATATAATGCATTGTAGGCCTAGGGTATAGAGGAGTCCTTGTCTTGTGAGCCAAGTCTTGTGGAATCTCCCTTGTATGTATCACGGGCTCTTCGAACTGGCCCATTATTGAATCGCCCTGGGGGTCCTCGGCCCGACCCATTGGTCGGGAGCTGACAAGGTGAGTATCCCCTAGTCCAGGATACCGTCAGTAGCCCCCTGAATCGGTCTTTAAGTTGGGTATGCTCCTCGGTTCTTCCGAACTATTCTTCATCTTCAGCCGTCGGTCTTGAAAACTAGTCCAACAAATCTTCCCATCTCCGGTCATGAGGATCGCCGAGGTGTATCTGAAGAGTTTACATGTCAGGCATCTGAGGAGTCCCTTTAAGTTATCGACCTTTATCAATGCCTTGTAATTTTTTACGCCACACCTAGGGTTTGAAGTGTTTCCCATGCGGTGGCATCCTCTGGTGTCCGAGATCCAACGCCGAACTACATCTGAGGAGTCCTTTCACAGCTGAGCTCCAACACTATTCCACATTCAAGGTATCCTCTTGCATCTGAGATCCAACGCCAGACTGCATCCAAGGTGTCTTATTGTAGTCAAGCTCTGACAATGGTCGGCATCCGAGGTATCATAGATTACCTTGGTCTCTGAAAATTTGAAGGAGTCAATCCGAGCTTAAATGCCGAAATAGACTTTTATGGAGACAACCCTTCAAATCCAAGCTTTATGCAGGACTGCTACCGAGTTGATGCACCGCCCCATCCATAGGCTGATTTTATGAGGATGTTTAATTCCGATTGGTGAAATTTATTCTTTGATGAGTTGTGTAATCAGTAGCCCTCAAGGTATGTGATGGGCTAAAACCCGAGATGCACCTGAAAGATAAAAGAAAACCACTGATCTCAGTAGCCCCTGAGACTCGGGTCGATTTGCAAAATCGGCCTTAGGATCAAGTTCTTGCTCGACGGCATATGTAAGGGATGGAAACACGGTACATAGTAGTTTCCAAGACTTAGGTTGGGTGCGGCCGACCAACCTGAGGATCGAATCTCCTCGGGAACCATACTGCACTTTGGATTTGTTATATTGATTAGGCAATGCAATATCCCCCGAGCCTTAATTTAGGCACGAGTGGTTGAATTAAGGATCAATATTTGTTTAACACAAACTTTGTTATGTTTGCCAAAATTTATGTGTAATGATTCTATGTGTCCATGTACTTTACATCATTAATGCGCGGATCCGCATTGTACAAGACTTTGTTGACTGACCATCGGCTTCAACTATACCTAGGCATCTCAGGCCTGGCCCGGCCGGCCCGGCCATGCCTGGCCCCAAAATCAAGGGCCTGGGCCCAACGGGCCTACCCGTGGGCCAGGCTTGGGCCTGAGTTGTGAGCCCACCAGCAAGGTCGGGCCAAGCTTGGGCTTGGCATATTAGGATTATAAGGAAGAGGCCCGGCCCATAGCCCCAGGACCGACAGGGCTTTTCAACATATGGGCCAGGCTTGGGCTTCAAAGTAGGCCCGATGACAAGGCCTAGGCTAGGCTTGGGCCTCAGTTTTTTGCCATGGGCTTTTTTAGGCCCGGCCCAAGCCCGGCCCGGCCCGGCCCAAGCCCGGCCCGGCCCGGCCCATAGCTAGATATAGCTTCAACCTCCTCGGCCAGTAGCTGAGGAGTGTTTGTCCTACTTTATAAAGCCGTTATAAGGGCAAATATTTACGACAAACAAGGCAATCCGGCCATGCGATTTTATAAACAAAGGTACGTGGAGAGATATGTTATATTACTATTTAATGTAAGAAACATCTTCTCAGAAAAATAGTTCCTTTATAAGTTCCTTTTCCCAGGCTATTATGTTGACCATGATCGTGAAACCTCAACTCCGATCAATGTGGAAGGAAAATATTGAGGATTTAGTTCGGGGAAAGTTTCTGAACTCTGTGGTCCTTAGTGAACCTAAATTTTCACTTCTGTCGTTGCCGACCAATTATATTCTTAAGATGGCTAGCTTTCGGCTTCACCCAGCATGAGGTACTAACACGGATGACCCAAAAGTAACAATCGCAGAGGTGCTCCCTTTACCCCCCTAGCCGAACAATCGGGAACGTAGGGGATAAGCACAAGAGCCAGACAACCCAGCTTGGCCAAAATCTGAAGTCAAATTGATGCATATTTATGGCTTTATAACGATGATTACGAGAGGCAACACTCATATATTGAATACAAATGCATTTATGCTATATGCTATTTTGACACCTTTGTGACCGTTTATCATTTGAGAGTGGCCCATCTTCGGCTTCTACCCCTTTTTAGATGCTACGCAGGGTGTTTCCGCAGTAACAAGACAACCCTTAGTCGATGTCTCAGTGACCGGAGGCGGTTGAGTTAGCGGAAACGAGGCAATCAGATATCTAGGCTTTATAACTTTCACTTGGTCATGGGAGATTAAAGTTTGGGAGGCCAGTTACAAGCCTCAGTTAGTGTTCAGCGTCAGCCGAGGTCAAATCATAAACACTCCGGCCAATTTTGAAAGGCCCATTGTTTAATACGGTCATCAGATCGCTGACCAGTTTACGCTCATTGTGACAGTCAGTTTTCACCTTTCCCCGCTGAGGTACTTGACCAGTTAAACCGGAAGTACAATCGCAGTGGTTCTCCCTTTGTACTCCTAGCCGAACAAAGTGGAATGTAGGAGGCAAGCACAAGAGCTAGGTAACCCAACTATTGACCGAAGACACAATTCGAAACTGGTGCATATAAAGCAACCCCCCATCGATATTGTCGCAACCCCCCATCGATATTGTCGATGCTTAAAAAAGTGAACTACGAGAGTATGCTCAGAAAAAACAAAACTTTATGCAAAAAACTTTTTGTTTAGATAAAATAAATTTGTGCCAATCCAAAACTGGTCTTAAAATGAATATGTGCTTCGGTCGTGCTTTAACATGATACATCCGATCTCCGGGCTCCAAGCGGGCCAGCCTTTGGCTTTAACCTCCATATCTCGAAGGCGGAGTGTTTCTCCGAGACCTGTTTAGCTAACTAAACTCGAGCAACTTTAGAAAGAAACCAGGCTATCCGGCTATTGACCACACACTAGTGTCGGAAAAAGGAGTAGTAGAAAAAGACTTTGCAACGACCAAGAAGAAAACACATTTATTATAAAACAGCTCATACAAATTAGATAACCCCTAGTTAAATCGGGTAAATAATTTTTTAACAAACAAAGTTTTTAACAAACATTTTTTTTGTTTAACAAAAAATATAATGTTTGGTTGAACCGAACAAAAAAATCAAAGAGAGCTGAGCACGAAAACGACTTAGCTTGTTAATGTGCTCGGTGTAGTCTGGGGTTGTGGCGGGATGGAGACGTAGTCCTCAACCTGGCCGAGGTCCCAACCTCCAAGCCTGAGGTAATCGAGTGAAGAGCTCCGGTTGAGACGTGGCGATGGAACACGATTGGTACAACGAGGCGAAGCCCCCGGTCCAGCCGAGGAGACATAGTAGTTCAGCAGCGTGACGGTGAAGCCCCTGGTTATCATGGGAAAAGGAAGTGTCTTTAACAAACAAACTTTTTTATTTAACATAAATATAATGCTTGGTCGAGCCGAACAAAAATTGAAAATTGAAAAAACTTAAGCATGAAAGCGACTTAGCTGATTAATGTGCTGGGTGTTGATGACGTGGTCCGAGCTTGTGGCGGGTCTTGGTCCTAGACCTTAAGCCGGTCCCGAGGTGCCCGGGCAGAAAGCTCGGCTTGATGAAGTGGCAATGCAACATGGTCGATGTGATAACACGAAGCCCTAGGTCCAGCCGAGGAGACGAAAGTGGTCGGCGGGTGACACCGAAGTCCCTAGAGCAGCTTGATGAAGAGATGAAGAAGTCCCCAGTCTAGCTGGGATGTTGGAGCAGATTGATAGAGAGATGCTCGAGCCTCCATGTCAGCCGACGTGTTAAAGCAGGTCAGCATGGTGGTTATTGGCTTGAAGAAAAGGCGACACGTCGGTGCTAACGCAGGTCAAAATTTGTGACGCGGTCAATGGCAACTTGATCAAGTGACCGCATGGCGATTCCGGTGTGCCAGTCCCGTGCAATCCATGGGGCAACGATGCCGAACTCTTGGTCGGGTTGCCGAACTCTTGGCTGGGTTGCCGAACTCTTGGTTGGGTTGCCGAGGTGATGAATCTGAAGAGGTTGACCTCGGCTTGACGAAGCGACGATCTAGCGCAGGTCGGTAGCCCTGGAGCAATGTTATCTGTCCGGTTTGACATCAGCACGATGGTGAAAATTGCCTTAAAAATACTTAAAATTTTTGGGTAGATGTTTGAGAACAACACAATACCGTACAAAAATATTCCTTCAAAAAGGATGTCCAATATCTCGTTCATGAAGAAAGATGAATTCGGGTCGGATTCATTTTCACGCAGGAAACATATCCGAATATTGACACACTCATCGAGCCATTCCCGGAGTTTGAACGGTCGGAGCGAGCTGAAATTTTGAGCAGTTGTCAATATAGGAATACCGAAGAGGATCAATGGTTATATCTTCCAAAGGATGAATGAGTGGCGCTAGACTCCTCTCCCTAAAGTCGTCCAGATTCACGGCCAGATTTGACATGGCTCCGGTATATTGTAGATCGCCGGAGATTCCTCCACCGGAACGCGATGAAATTCTGCAGGGTTGTTCTAGACTAAATTATGCACATTTCCACCAAAGCAATCATTAAAATGACACTTGAGGATGCGGGGACGACTAACACGAATCCGCTGTCTAGAAAAACGGCATGATCGCGCGAGGGTAATGTTGACGTTGAGCCCTCGAGCACCATGGAGAATTATTCCGTGATCTTGGTTGAGATTGGAGTTGATGTTGATGAAGACATCCATCCGATCTATATGATCCAACGTGGAGCGCAGTCCTCGGCATAGCCGAGGTGACGTGTCAAGCCAGTGACGAAGATGCCGACGTTGACGGTGTAGCTCGGTTCCGACGAGTAGATCGCGATGGAGCCGATCTGAATTCCCATCGCACCGCGGCAACTATCCAGTGGGCTCTCAATGAAAGCACCAATGTCGGTGTCAAATCCGGCATATCTTGTATTAGGGGTCCTAAGCTAGGCCTCTTGGAGGGATGGTAACATGGACACATGATTTTACACAGGTTCGGGCTCTCTCAAGGAGATAATACCCTACATCCTGCTTTTGATTGTATTCATATGGGGGATAGTACATACTACACGTATCTACTACAAGATTGTAGTAATGAATATGATATTGAGATTGTCTATTGACTAGCTTGGCCTCGGTTTATATAATGCACCGTAGACCTAGGGTTTAGAGGAGTCCTTGTCTTGTGTGCCAAGTCTTGTGGAATCTCCCTTGTATACATCATGGGCTCTCCAAACTGGCCCATTAGTGAATCTCCCTAGGGGTCCTCGGCCCGACCCACTGGTCGGGAGATGACGTGGTGAGTACCCCCTAGTCCAGGACACTGTTAGAGGTTGGATTGAGGTGCACGGGTGTCGAGGAAGCATGGATGCTACCAAGGTCAAGGATGTTGTGCCACCTACGCCTTTGGTGGCCACCCAGGTTGATGGAAGGTGCTTCCATTGCCTCAGTCACAAGCTCTTCGCCGCTGCCTATACGGAGCCACTCAAGTGTTGGCGTTGCTACAAGAACTTGCACCTTGCCAGCCAATGCTTTGGTCCATCACAGAAGCCCCCCTCATCGGAACCATCCTTGTGACCTCGGCCTGTCGGTCGGCCACAATTCAAGGCCTCATTCATATGCTCATGCTCTCTTGGCATCGCCCATTGGAGATTGCTTGGCTCATCCCGCAGATGGTTGTGCCCTCCCTCGTGCTCTCGTTGAGCATGATGTTCTTGCTACAATGTTGTTGGCTGTTTCGAGGAAGGATAAACCTATGCTTCATGAGTATATGGCTATGTCGGATTTCA
Organism: Hordeum marinum; assembly: GCA_022496015.1. Lineage (NCBI taxonomy): Eukaryota > Viridiplantae > Streptophyta > Magnoliopsida > Poales > Poaceae > Hordeum > Hordeum marinum. Next base: position 342,131,767 of record CM039675.1, read on the forward strand.
GGCTACATAAAACCCCAAGAAGTTCAAACACAGGGGCGCATGTGAATATCCCCTGCAGCCTCGCCCAACCTAGCTCACTACTCGATGATTTCTACAACAACTCGCTCGATGATGAGGTAGGAGATGCACACGATGATTTACCCAGGTTCGGGCCGTTGCGAAGCGTAATACCCAACTCCTGCTTTGGTGGATTGCCTCACGAGGGGGTTTTGGTGGATGAACTAGTACAAGGGCGAGCTGCCTCACGAGCATGCTCTGGTGGTGTTGCCTCTCTTCGGTTGTCACTCCCTTTTTGTTGTCCCCCTCTATGGTGTGACCTATCCGCTATTTATAGGGCCCTCTTCCCTTAACACAATGGAGGGAAGGGATCCCACAACGGCCAAATTCGAAGGGGGACAGGAGTACATCCTTATCCTGATGAAAGGTGGTCTTCGCTTGCAAAGTACCTGTCGATGATGCAGAGGTGGGCTCGGCGATGACACCCTTCCTGCTGGCCTCGTGGTCGTGGTCTCGTTGCACCGGAATGGAAACTTTTGGGGGACGCTTTGGGAACCCACGTATGTCCTCGCCCCCCCTTTGCACCAAAAGGGAAACTGTCCGCCTGGCGGGCTGGCGCCTGCCTGTCCTGCCTTGCGTCATCCCTGGCCTCCCGAGGCTAGTCGCTGCATAGAGATCTCCGCCGCTCTGGAGGGGGCCTGAGGAGGCCCGTCCTTGCTAGCCTTGATTGCGCTTCCCTCGCGAGCTCAGGTCTTCACGAGGGCCTTGCTTTGAGTGCGGTCTCGCAAGGCCATGCTGGCCTACACCGACCGGTGGAGTGGGCCATGCCCTGGGCCACAGGCCCATAGGTCTGGGTACCCCCGTTCCCAGAACACCAATAGTAGCCCCCGGCCCCAAGGCATGCCCGAGTTGGCTTCTAGGCGAAGCCATTGAAGGTGGCCCGAACCGCCGCGGGGCCCGATGGCCTGTGGGCCAGGCTCGACAAGCGGAAACCTCCGAGTGGTCGGCGCCTCCTCTTCCTCATGTTGACTCAGCTATTGTTAGGTTTGTCAAATTGCTTAGCGCACACAAACACACCGCCTTTGTTCCCCACCGACCTCGCCGTGTGTTTTCCCCTCTTTCGCAGCTCTCTCCTTTTCCACCAAATCCTCGCGCATGCCCCACCCCGTTCTTTCACCATGGCCCCCAAGAAGAGGGAGGTTGAGGGCTTGAGGCACCGAGGACGTTACCGTCACCGGAGCCTACATTGGTTCGGTCCTCGGTAGTGAATTTGGAGGGGTTGTAAAAGGTTCAGCTGGTGGTCGCCGCCAGTTCCAACGAATGGGGGGTAACCAAGATCTGGATGGGCTCGCGACCTCAGAGCGAGATCGAGGCCCCCGCCATCTCCCTTCATATCCATGCCCTCCTCTCTGGCTTGATGCTGCTGTTATTGGGCTTCCTCTCCTCCGTGCTTTCGCATTATTGGATCCACATGCTCCACCTTGACCTCGGCTCCCTTGTCCTACTTTCGGGTTTCGCGTTCCTGTGCGAGGCCTTCATTGGTGTATTCCCCTCCATGGCCTTGCTTCGCCCCTTCTTCTCCCTCGAGTTGACCTCAGGGGAAAAGTGTTCTGGGTGCCTATCCCTGAGAGCAGCTGATGCGTCAGTCGGAGGAGGGGGAGGGGGCTTGATGCCCGACTCGCTATGGACGCCGAAGGATTTCGGCTACAGTGGGTGTACTTTGACGTTGTTGAGGTTCGCCCTCTATTTCAACCTCTGCTGGCCCCCACGGTGTCAAATCCTAGGTGGAGGCATGAAGAGCTTGATGACCTGCGGCTTGTGCTGGTCCTAGCCAGGCTGGCAAGGCTAAAGAAGATGGGTGTGACGATGGCGATGGTGGTGCGGGAGTTCACATGCTAACGAATTGCTCCCGTTCAATGCCACTCCCGCCCAATGTGGGCCTTCACTAGCCCTCACGATTCTATGAGGATCCAGGCCCCGACTCTTTCTCCTCGCGTGCAGCGCGAGATGCTTCGCCGCCTGATCGGCGGCGAACCTGATGAGCTCTCCCGGGGCGGCCTACCCTTGTACAACTACAAGGACCGGGAGGCCCTCGTCATGAAGATTCTGTATTTCGATGAGCGGGGGCTGCTTCCTCCTGCGGGAACGAGTCCCCAGGGTGACCCCCTCATAGGGGTCCGGAGCCTCGGGGGCCCCGGAGCTGAGGCCCCTCCCCCGGTTGAGGTGGGACACCCTTCGCAGCCCGCTCCTCGAGTTCCCGCCATCCCGGGGTCGAGGGTGACACCCCGTCGATGGTGGAGGAAGCTTCCTGTGCTGCTGAGTGTTGGGTGTCGGTCGTCAGCACATCGTCCCTCGGTCCTTATGCTGGCCTTAAGAGAAAGGCACCAAGGGGCAGGCGCTCCTCGGCACCGCGGGAGCCGATAAACAGGAAGTGGATCGACATGGATGAGTAAGTGCCTGTGCCCCTTCACCCTTCATTTTGTGTTCCCCCTCTGAGTTTCTGTTTCACAGGCTTCCCACCGATGAAGGAGGAGCCGAGTCTCTGCCGCTTACTGCTGAGGCCGATGGGCCCCCTATGGCGCCATCTTTCGTCGAGTGCAAGGTTCTGTCTGCCAGAGCACCCGTATCTGAGCCTGCTCGGCCTTCAAGGGGCCTCGAGCGCGAGCCCCTTGCGATCTTCCTCGCCTGTGGCTTCCAGCTCCTGAGGGTAGAGTTGCGCCCTCCGCTGACAGCCTTCCCTGGGGGCATGCCACGCTGCGCCCTTGGGTGTCCTTCGCTTGATGATGTGGGGTCTCATGAGGCGCGTCCTTCTACTGGGGCAGACAAGCGGGAGCCCCCAGCCCTTGAGCTCACGTCCGGACTGGGCGGCTCCCACCTTGTTCCCCCACCTATTCTGGGGAAGGAGGAGATCTTGGATGGGCTCTCGAGCTCACAAGCGATCGGAGCACTGTCCGGTAGGGTCTGTTCAAATCCGGGGCGGAGGTGCTAGGGCGCCTGGGGATGGAATTTACCGACACCGACGCCCGCCTGGAGGCAGAGCGCCAGCGTCTTGCGCAAGAATGGCATCACCTTGAAGTCGCTGTGAATTGCGGCCGCCTACAGCGTGAGCGTGCCCATGCAAACATCGAGGGATCCCTTGCCAAGGAAGTGGAGGACCGTGAGCGCGTCCTCGCTGAGGCTCAGGAGGCCGACGGCCAACGCAAGGCCTCTGTGGAATTCTTTGAGGAGATTCGAGCCTTCAACGCTGCCCTTGAAAAGCATATCCAAGCACGGAGGTCCACACTTGATGGTCCGGCACTCTGGTTGCTCACCGCTGATGTAAGACCCCACGCGCCCGAAGACGCATTGGCGGTGGTGACACTGGAGCAGAGCCTAGAGCAGGAGAGGCTGGAGATGAGGGTGTGCTAGGTGTCGCTTGCTGAGGAATCTCTTGCTACCCACGAGGCGCATGCTCAAAAGGAGATCGATGACAAGGTGGCAGAGGTTCAACACTCCCTTCTCGAGGATTATCACGCCAAGTTGAAGCTTCAGGAGTCCCGTTTCTGCAGGGGAGGCGACCAGCTAAGGGGTGAGGCAGACGACCTCAGGAGGAGCTTGGCAGTGGCGGAACGATGTCAAGAGGCCGCGGTGGATGCCCAGGCGGCTGCCGAGGCCGAGCTGTCCTCCCTCTTCAAGCAGGTGAACGGGGTGACCTCCCTTGTGAAGAGAGCTCCGGACGAGGCAAACCGGGCCCGCGGCCTTCAGCACATGTGCTCCAAGATGTTCTAGCCCCTCAAGAGGAGGGCCCACCGGGCCTTGACTGACATTTGTGACGAGAGCTTCATGAGCCCCCTCGTCCCCGATGACACTGGGTACCTGAGCTTCTTCTCCTGGGTCGTGGAGTGTTTTGAGAGGGGCACGGAGAATATCGGTGATCTTGTGGAGGAGAAGCGCCGTGATTCCCTTGCGCAGGCAGCTTCGCGCGTCTTTAGTCACCTCCTTCGCTTCGACCCGGACTTCGACTTTGCGTCGGTGCTTGGTCCCGTACCTGAAGTGACCCGCGTCGCCCTTGCCGAGCGGGTCAAGGACCATGTGGAGGACTTGATAGCGGAGCTTTTTTCTGATGAGCCTGAGGGCCATGCTGGAGCCGAGGAGGTCGAGGCTGATGGAGGTGGTGATGACAAGAGCAATGGTGACTGCGCCTCCCCTTGAGTAGCCTTCCCGTTTACCTGGCAAGGTTACGCATGCGTCCTAGTGGCAACTTTAATGTATTTTGAACAATACCCTTGAATGTGCTTCCGAATGATGAGGTGTGTTGTGTCGCGTTCCCTCTTGCCCGGGGTTCCCACCAACTCGATTGATATGCTTGCGATAGGCTTCTGTATCGGGGAGGTTTCGTAGTGGCGCTTGGGGGGTCCGGATGTCCCGGGGGTTTCTTTTTCTCATGAGTGAGGCAAGTCAGGAGCCCTTTCGGCACTCTGCGTCTGCAGGTCGTAGTTCTGCACATTTCCCGACCACCATGAGGGGTGTCCGGATCACCAGGACACAATTAGGGGGTGAGGCCTCGACACCCTTGATACCGATCGGATCGCCGGGATGACATCAAGGGGCGAGGGGCTATATGATCGGTAACTCTCTTGAGGCGAACTGCTAAGGAGTCCCCCTTTAATGCTCAAGCAGCTCTACGTCAGCAGGTCCCAGTCCCGCATGTTCCTCGACCACCGTAAGGGGCGTTCGGATCGCCAAGATGCGACTACGAGGTGAGGCCTCAGGACCCTTGATGCCGACCGGATCGCCAGGACGACATCAAGGGGTGAGTGGCTATACGACCAATAAGGCTCCTGAGGCGCACTGCTCAGCATCCTCCTTTGTCGATCAAGCAGCTTGATGACCCACAAGTATAGGGGATCTATCGTAGTCCTTTTGATAAGTTAGAGTGTCAAACCCAATGAGGAGCAGAAGGAAATGACAAGCGGTTCTTAGTAAGGTATTCTATGTAAGCATTGAAATTATCGGTAACAGATAGTTTTGTGATAAGATAATTCGTAGCGTGTAGCAAGTAACAAGTGTAACAAAGGTGCAGCAAGGTGGCCCAATCCTTTTTATAGCAAAGTACAAGCCTGGACAAACTCTTATATAAAGCAAAGCGCTCCCGAGGACACATGGGAATTTCTGTCAAACTAGCTTTCATCATGCTCATATGATTTGCGTTCGTTAGTTTGATAATTTGACATGTGGGTGGACCAGTGCTTGAGTCTTTCCCTTACTTGGACAAACCTCCCACTTATGATTAACCCCTCTCGCAAGCATCCGCAATTACAAAACAAGAATTAAGATAAATCGAACCATAGCATGAAACATGTGGATCCAAATCAGCCCCTTACATAGCAACGCATAAACTAGGGTTTAAGCTTATGTCACTCTAGCAACCCATCATCTACTTATTACTTACCAACGCCTTCCTCTAGTCCCACACAATGGTGAAGTGTCATTTAGTCGACGTTCACATGACACCACTATAGGAAAGACAACATACATCTCATAAAAATATCGAACAAATACCAAATTCACATGATTACTTATAACAAGACTTATCCCATGTCCTCAAGAACAAACATAACTACTCACAAAGCATATTCATGTTCATAATCAAAGGAGTATTAATAATGATCAAGGATTTGAACATATGATCTTCCACCAAGTAAAGCAACTAGCATCAACTACAAGGAGTAATCAACACTACTAGCAACCCATAGGTACTAATCTGAGGTTTTGAGACAAAGATCGGATACAAGAGATGAACTAGGGTTTGGAGAGGAGATCGTCCTGGTGAAGATGTTGATGGAGATTAAACCCCTCTCGATGAGAGGATCGTTGGTGATGACGATGGCTTCGATTTCCCCTCCCGGAGGGAAGTTTCCTAGAACAAAACAGCTCCGTCGGAGCCCTAGATTGGTTATGCCCAAGTTCCGCCTCGAGACGGCGGCGCTTTGCCCGGAAAGCTCTGTTATGATTTTTCCAGGTCAAAAGCCTCCATATAGCAGAAGATGGGCACGAGAGGGCTGCCAGGTGGGCCACAAGCCCTAGGGGCGTGCCCACGGGAGTAGGGCGCCCCCCAGGCTTGTGGCCTCCTGGTGGGTCCCCTCTGGTATTTCTTATCCCCAATATTTTTTATATATTCCAGAACAATTCTCCACAGATTTTCAGGACTTTTGGAGTTGTGTAGAATAGGTTTCTCATATTTGCTCCTTTTCCAGCCCAGAATTCAAGCTGCCGACATTCTCCCTCTTCATGTAAACCTTGTAAAATAAGAGAGAAAAGGCATTAGTATTGTACCATAATGTGTAATAACAGCCTGTAATGCAATAAATATCAATATAAAAGCATGATGCAAGATGGACATATCAACTCCCCCAAGCTTAGACCTCGCTTGTCGTCAAACGAACGCCGAAATCGATAAGTATGCCCACATATTTAGAGATAGAGGTGTCAATAAAATAAAATGCGGACATGAAGGCATCATGATCACCTTTAGAACATCAACATAAATTGACATATAATTTCTTATGCTGAAGAAGCAATTCATTCACAAGGTAAACTATGAATCAAGAAATCTATTGAGAACCAACAAACTATGATCTCGGTCATTGAAGCAATTCCAATTTATCATAATGTAGGAAAGAGTGAATTTAAGAGCTTGTAAAGCAAACCCTCATACTCAGTCATCTTTTAGTATTTCACAATTGCTAACACTCATGAGGTACCTATGAGTTCAAAGCTTCAATCGGACACAGACAAAGATAGGGGCTTATAGTGTTGCCTCCCAACTATTTACCTCAAGGGTAATGTCAACCGTAATAGCTCATGCTCACCCACTTCCGAGTGGATATATGTGTCTAGATCATTCCCCAACACATGACGCTTGCAAAGTGATAAAGGCAAAGTAAGGAAAGTGATGGAGATCACCACGACTCTTGCATATAGGTAAGTACTAGAAAATAAAAGTAACAAATAGGTCCTTCACAGAGGGTAGCAGAGGTTGTCATGCGCTTTTATAGTTGGATGCACAATCCCTTAATGCAAAATAACGTCACTTTATATTGCCCCTTCTGATAGAGAACTTTATTATGCAATCCGTCGCTTTTATTTCTTCCCTATCACAAGTTCATATAAAGCTTATTTTCCTCACACTAATGGATCACACAACTTAGAGAGCAAAAAAATTATTGCTTGCGCCAATGACAACTTACTTGAAGGATCTTACTCAATCCATAGGTGGGTATGGTGGACTCTCATGGCACAACTGGGTTGAGGGTGTTTGGATGCACAAGAAGTATGTCTACTTGGTGCGGAAGTTTTGGCTGATATGAGGTGGAAGCAAGCGACACATGTTGAAGGATCTACTTCTATTCGGAAGTAAGCAAACATAACCCATTATGTTGTCTTCCATGTCCAACATCAACTTCTTAACATATAATATTTTAATGAGTGCTCACAATCATAAAAGATGTCCAAGATAATATATTTATATGTGAACCTCTCTTTCTTTATTACTTCCTTTTAATTGCCACAATGACCAATAGCTATGTTTGTCAACCCACAACAAGATTCAATCGACATACTTCTTATATGTGAAGTTATCACACCCCATAAGATCATCATATATACTCTTTGCTTTTATTCTATACTTCTTTCTATTTCTTTTTCTCAATCAAGATCAAAGCAAACAATCTAAGCCCTCAACTCAAAACTACTCTTTATTTTATAACACTCAGACTTGCTTATATAGGGGGGGGACATAAAAGAAAAACTCAAAACTAGATCACACGAAAACTTCATTCCACTAGATCAAGATATAACCAAAAGGATCGAACTAAGAAAAAGGTAAAAGTAAGGGATGTGATGGCGATACGATACCGGGGCAGCTCCCCCAAGCTTGGCACAAGCCAAGGGGAGTGCCCATACCCATGTGTTTAGTTGTCTTGCTTCGGAGGTGGTGACGTTGGGGTTGCTGGTGAGGTTGGAGGCTTGTCCTCCGTCTTCCAAGGCATGGGCTCACCATTGTAAAAAGATGAACGAGTCTCCGGGATCCTCAAATCTGTAGACAAACTCATTCTCTTAAATCTGTATTCATACTCACGGTTTTGGTTTTGCAGGTCATAGATCTGGGCTTGGAGATGCTCGATTTTCTCGTAAAGCTTGAAGATATGTTCCCCGATGTCCTTGGCGTCTAGCTTGTGCTTTTGGGTAAACACTGTGATCATCATGTGATTAGTGTTTAGTCCTCGTTCCACCATCCCTTGGCACTTGAAGACTTGTTGTTCCATTGCTTCGAGCCTTGTTTCTACGCTTCCAGTCTCATTTGGCCCCTCCACATCATGGATGTGCAGCACCCCCTCACGCAACTCAATGGTTTGAGGGTGTTGCAGCACCTCCGCGAGGTAGGGGTTGATGACCTTTTCAGAGAACTTGTCCTTCGGAGCACTTGGGGACATCATGTTGATCTAAATCTGCTGCAGAAACAGCTCAAAAAGGAAACATGAGGTACTGTCGTGATACGAGAGTCAAAACCTTCAGGAGACTATATAATGAACTTTTACCGACCCGAAGGAGTATACCACAAGAAAATGGAGTCTGGATGGTACACGAGGTAGCCACAAGGGCGCGCCAAGGGGGTAGGGCGCGCCCCATGGCTTGTCGCCTTCTCTTGGACTATTCGGACTACCTTAATTTTCCCTAATTGTATAAATATTCCTAAATGGATAAAATTTGCCATTGAATATGTTTTGGAGTCGGTTTACTTACCATACCACATACCTATTCCTTTTCGGAGTCTGTAACGTTCCGGTATGTCTCCCTAATGTACTCCTCTGGAGTTATGGTATTAATAATATTGGTCTCAACATTTATGGGAGTAAATGAGATATAATGTTTGATTCTTTGCCCATTTACCACCTTTGGGTTTGTGCCTTCGGCGTTGTTGATCTTGATGGCACCAGAACAATATACTTCCTCGATTATGTAAGGCCCTTCCCATTTAGAGAGAAGTTTTCCGGCAAAAAATCTTAAACGAGAATTGTATAGCAAGACATGATCACCTACATTAAATTCACGCCTTTGTATCCTTCTATCATGCCATCTCTTAACCTTTTCTTTAAACAACTTGGCATTCTCATAGGCCTGGGTTCTCCATTCATCAAGTGAGCTAATGTCAAATAACCTCTTCTCACCAGCAAGTTTGAAATCATAATTGAGATCTTTAATTGCCTAATAAGCTTTATGTTCTAGATCAAGAGGTAAGTGACATGCTTTACCATAAACCATTTTATACGGAGACATACCCATAGGGTTCTTGTAAGCAGTTCTATAGGCCCACAATGCATCATAAAGTTTCTTAGACCAATTCTACCTAGATCTATTAGCAGTCTTCTGCAAAATCAATTTAATTTCCCTATTGCTCAATTCTACTTGACCACTAGACGGAGGATGATAAGGAGATGCAATTATATGATTAACATCATACTTAGCAAGCAATTTACGGAAAGCACCATGGATAAAGTGTGAACCACCATCAGTCATTAAATATCTAGGGACTCCAAATCTAGGGAAAATAACTTCTTTAAGCATTTTAATAGAAGTGTTATGATCAGCGCTACTAGTTGGAATAGCTTCTACCCACTTAGTAACATAATCAATAGCAACTAGAATATGAGTATACCCGTTAGATTGTGGAAAAGGTCCCATATAATCAAAACCCCAAACATCAAATGGTTCAATATCAAGAGAGTAATTCATAGGCATTTCATAACGTCTACTAATATTACCAATTCTTTGACATTCATCACAAGACAAGACAAACTTACGAGCATCCTTGAAGAGAGTTGGCCAATAAAAACCAGATTGTAGTACCTTGTGTGCAGTTCTATTTCCGGTGTGGTGTCCTTCGTAGGCCTTGGAGTGACATTTGCGTAGGATCTATTCCTATTCATACTCAGGTACAGAACGTCTAATAATACCATCTACTCCTTCTTTATAACGGTGTGGATCATCCCAAAAGTAGTTTCTTAAATCATAGAAGAACTTTTTCTTTTGTTGGTATGTGAAACTAGGCGATATAAATTTAGCAACAATGTAATTAGCATAGTCAGCATACGATGGAGCGTTATGCAAAGCCTTTATGACAGCTAATTGTTCATTTGGAAAGCTATCATCAATAGGTAGTGGGTCATCAAGAACATTTTCTAACCTAGACAAGTTATCTGCTACGGGGTTATCAACACCCTTTCTATCAATAATATGCAAATCAAATTCTTGTAGCAGAACAACCCATCTAATAAGTCTAGGTTTAGCATCTTTCTTTTCCATAAGGTACTTAATAGTAGGATGATCAGTGTGAACAGTTACTTTGGAATCAACAATATAAGGTCTAAACTTATCACAAGCAAACACGGCTGCTAAAAATTCCTTTTCAGTAGTAGTGAAGTTTCTTTGAGCATTGTCTAGAGTTTTACTAGCATAATGGATAACATTTAATTTCTTATCAACTCTTTGTCCTAGAACAACACCAACAGCATAATCACTAGCATCACACATAATTTCAAAGGGTAGGTTCCAGTCAGGTGGTTGAACAATAGGTGCGGAAATCAAAGCATTCTTTAGGATTTCAAATGCTTCTACACAATCATCATAAAAACGAATGGAACGTCTTTTTGTAAAAGATTAGTGAGAGTCCTAGAAATCTTTTATAAATATTTTATAAACCTCCTATAGAAACCAACATGACCAAGGAAGCTTCTTATACCTCTGATATCCGTAGGACACGACATTTTTTCAATAGCATCAACTTTAGCTTTATCAACTTCAATACCTCTTTCAGAGATTTTGTGCCCCAAGACAATGCCTTCATTAACCATAAAGTGGCACTTCTCCCAATTCAAGACAAGATTAGTTTCTTCGCATCTCTGCAAAACTCGATCAAGCTTGCTCAAGCAATCATCAAAGGAAGTTCCATAAGCATAAAAATCATCCATGAAAACATCAAGAATCTTTTCACAAAAGTCAGAGATATAGCCATCATACATCTTTGAAAGGTAGCAGGTGCAGTGCATAAACCAAAAGGCATACGTCTATAAGTAAAGGTACCAAAAGGGCAAGTAAAAGTGGTTTTTTCTTGATCCTCTTTTGACACAGGTATTTGAGAGAAACCAGAGTAACCATCTAGAAAGCAAAAATGAGTATGTTTGGATAATCTTTCTAGCATTTGATCAATAAAAGGTAGAGGGTAATGATCTTTCTTAGTAGCTTTATTTAATTTCCTAAAATCGATTACCATTCTATAACTTGTAACAATTCTTTGCGGGATCAATTCATTTTTACTATTAGGAACAATGGTGATACCTCCTTTCTTAGGGACACAATGAACGAGACTAACCCATCTACTATCAGCAACAGGATAAATAATAACTGCCTCCAGAAGATTTAGTATTTGTTTTCTTACCACCTCTTTCATCTTAGGATTCAACCGTCGTTGGTAATCAACAACTAGTTTGGCATCAGGCTCAATATTAATTTTATGGTGATATAAAGTGGGACTAATGCCCTTAAGATCATCAAGAGTATATCCAATAGCAGCATGGTGCTTCCTCCGAGTTTTCAATGATCTCTTTTCTTCATGCTCTGAAAAGTTATCACTAATAATAACAGGATATATCTCGTTTTCATCAAGATAAGCATACTTTAAGGTATCGGGTAATTGTTTAAGCTCAAACACAGGATCACCCTTGGGTGGAGGAGGATCCCCAAGTATTTCAATCAGTAGATTGTGTTTCAAAATAGGTTGTTGATCAAAGAAAAATTTATCTATTTCATTCCTCTCATTCATATGCATATCATTTTCATGGTTTAGCAAATATTGTTCTAAAGGATCATTAGGAGGCACACCAATAGAAGCAAGACCAATAATTTCATCTCTACTAGGCAATTCTTTGTCATGGGGTTATCTACAAAATTTAGAGAAATTGAACTCATGAGAAACATCCCCAAAACTCATAGTAATTGTTTCTTTCTCACAATCAATCCTAAGAATATTTACGAAAAGTTTGCCAAATATAATGGGACAAAAATCATCTTGTGGGGAACCAAGAACAAGAAAATCTGTAGGATACTTTATTTTACCACACAACACTTCAACATCTCTAACAATCCCAAGTGGTGCAATAGTGTCTCTATTAGCAAGCTTAATAGTAACATCAATTTCCTCTAGTTGAACCGGTGCAATATCATGCATAATTTATTTGTATAAGGAAAAGGGAATTGCACTCACACTAGCACCCATATCACACAAGCCATGATAACAATGATCTCCTATTTTAACAAAAACAACAGGCACGCCAACAACTGGTCTATGTTTACTCTTAGTATCAGGCCTAGCAATTCTAGCAGCTTCATCACAAAAATGAATAACATGCCCATCAATATTATCAACCAAGAGATTTTAACCATAGTAATACTAGGCTCAACTTTAATTTGTTCAGAGGGTGTAGGTGTTCTACCATAGCTCTTACGAACCATAGTTGAAGCTTTAGCATGTTCCTTTATTCTAACGGGGAAAGGTGGTTTCTCAATATAAGCAACATGAATACCATGATCAACATTATAAGTAATAGTTTCCTCTTCAACTTTAACAGGTTCAACTACTTTAACTTCAATGGGAGGATGATATTTAAACCAATTCTCCTTAGGGAGATCAACATGTGCAGCAAAAGGTTAACAGAAAGAAGCTACTATCTTAGAGTCAAGTCCATATTTAGTGCTAAATGCACAAAAAGCATCGGTATCTATGAAGGATTTAACACAATCAAACTTGAGGTTCATACATGACTCCTTACCTTCGTCGAGTTCCCAATCTTCATAGTTGCGTTTAATTCTTTCCAATAAATCCCATTTGAAGTCAATATCCTTCTTCATATAGGAACCAGCACAAGAAGTATCAAGCATGGGTTGATCATTATGAGAAAGCCAAGCATAAAAATTTTGAATAATAATTTCTCTTAAGAGCTCATGATTGGGGCATGAATATAACATTGACTTAAGCCTCCCCAAAGCTTGAGCAATTCTTTCTCCGTCACGAGGACAAAAATTATAAATATAATTCCGATCACGATGAACTAGATGCATAGGATAAAACTTCTGATGAAATTCCATTTTCAATCAGTTGTAGCTCCATGATCCAATATCATCACATAGTCTATACCATGTCAATGCCTTCTCCTTCAAAGATAAAGGAAAGACCTTCTTCTTGACGTGATCCTCGGGAAGACCTGCAAGCTTAAATAATCCACAAACTTCATCCACATGGATTAGATGCAAATCAGGATGTAGTGTTCCATCTCCTGCATAAGGATTAGCCAGCAGTTTCTCTATCATACCCGAAGGAATTTCATAATAAATATTTTCAGTAGGTTCAGTAGGTTGAGGCACAACTCTTTGTGTTTCCGTTCGAGGTGAGGATACCCCGAACAAGCCCCTCAAAGGATTACTTTCCATAGTAACAAGTGACAGTATATTTCAGCACACTATATAAATTTTTTCCTTACCAGATTCCACTTACCAAAGGCACTTCACTCCCCGTCAATGGCGCCAGAAAAGAGTCTTGATGACCCACAAATATAGGGGCTATCATAGTCCTTTTGATAAGTAAGAGTGTCGAACCCAACAAGGAGCAGAAGGAAATGACAAGTGGTTCTCAGTAAGGTATTCTCTGTAAGCACTGAAGTTATCGGTAACAGATAGTTTTGTGATAAGATAATTCATAGCAGGTAGCAAGTGTGACAAAGGTGCATCAAGGTAGCCCAATCCTTTCTATATCAAAGTACAAGCCTGGACAAACTCTTATATAAAGCAAAGCGCTCCCGAGGACACATGGGAATTTTTGTCAAACTAGTTTTCATCATGCTTGTATGATTCGTGTTTGTTACTTTTGATAATTTGATATGCGGGTGGACCAGTGCTTGGGTTCTCCCCTTACTTGGACAAACCTCCCACTTATGATTAACCCCTCTCGCAAGCATCTGCAACTACGAAAGAAGAACTAAGATAAATTTAACCATAGCATGAAACATGTGGATCCAAATCAGCCCCTTACGAAGAATCACATAAACTAGGGTTTAAGCTTCTATCACTCTAGCAACCCATCATCTACTTATTACTGTCATTCACATGACACCACTAGAGGAAAGACAACATACATCTCATCAAAATATCAAACGAATACCAAATTCACATGATTACTTATAACAAGACTTATCCCATGTCCTCAGGTACAAAAGTAACTACTCACAAAGCATATTCATGTTCATAATAAGAGGAGTATTAATAATGATCAAGGATCTGAACATATGATCTTCCACCAAGTAAACCAACTAGCATCAACTACAAGGAGTAATCAACACTACTAGCAACCCACAGGTACCAATCTCAGGTTTTGAGACAAAGATCGGATACAAGAGATGAACTAGGGTTTGGAGAGGAGATGGTGCTGGTGAAGATGTTGATGGAGATTGAACCCCTCTTGATGATAGGATCGTTGGTGATGATGATGGCTTCGATTTCCCCCTCCTGGAGAGAAGTTTCCCCGGCAGAACAGCTCCGTCGGAGCCCTAGATTGGTTCTGCCAAGTTCCGCCTCGAGACGGCGGTGCTTCACCCCGAAAGCTGTGTTATGATTTTTTCTAGGTCAAAAGCGTCCATATAGCAGAAGATGGGCACCGGAGGGATGCCAGGTGGGCCACAAGCCCTAGGGGCGCTCCTAGGGGGGTAGGGCACGTCCCCTAGGTTTGTGGCCTCCTGGTGGGTCCCCTCTGGTATTTCTTTCGCCCAATATTTTTTTATATTCCAAAACAATTCTCCGTATATTTTCGGGACTTTTGGAGTTGTGCAGAATAGGTTTATCATATTTGCTCCTTTTCCAGCCTAGAATTCCAGCTGTCGGCATTCTCCCTCTTCATGTAAACCTTGTAAAATAAGATAGAAAAGGCATAAGTATTCTACCATAATGTGTAATAACATCCCATAATGCAATAAATATCAATATAAAAGCATGATGCAAAATGGACGTATCACAGCTCCCCCAAAAAATGTGTTCTCTACCACGGGAGGTGCGAGCCTCCAAAGGCTCTTGACATGACGGGTCGGGCAATGGGCGGAGCCCCCGAGCCATTATAAAGGATTACGCGCCTGCCGACCCTCTCGGGAGCGCCACGCGAAGATCCAGGCGCCAAGGCCTTGGTGAGGTGCAGGCACCATGCCCCCATCCCCCGCTCGTGTGGTGCAAGGGGAAGGGGAGCAGGTGAGTGCTTGCCCCGAATAAAACGAGGCGTAAAACCAGGATTGTTATCAAAGAGAACGACACCCCTTCCTCCAGAAGAAAAAAAATGCAAAAACACCAGATTCTATTCCAAAAGGCAGCAAGCTCGAGTACAAAATGCAATTCTCAAAGGAGGCAATTTCGAATGCAAAAAGCAGAAAAAAGGGCCATGTCTGGCCCTTCGAGTAGTCTTCCTCTTTGTCTTCCCCCAGCACGGAGCATAGGGCATCCACGTTGCATCGGCATAGACATTGGAGGGCAGTGTTGTCTGCCAGCACGGAGCATGGGGCTTCCACTTGGGCGTGGGAAGGAACCCCTCTGCGTCCTCAAGAGGCTCCGGCCATATACATCCCACTCATTATTATGTGAGAGTGTCATCGGTTGGTCTTGGGGGCGTACAGGGAGCTCCATGCACCGCGGACATGAAGCCCACTCCCTGCCCTCAATCTTGGCATGGCGAAGTAGGGTCGGCCCCGGGCGGGCCCTCGAGCGTAGGGGGAGTCCCTCGCGCTCTCCATCGGGAAGGCCCGCCCCGGGAGAGGGCCCTGGGCATCCCAGAGCCCGTGGACGGGTGCCATTGTCGTGATGATGGCGCAATCCCCTAAGGTGCGGGTCAGACCCGATGGGGTCCTGCCGTTGTGCATGAGGCAGGCACCCTAGAAAATGCCCCGGCACGCCTCGCTGGGGCACCCAGGGTCCTCAGGCAAGTACCCGAGACCCTGCCCCCAGGCTGGGAGATACGTCTCCAATGTATCTATATTTTTTGCTTGTTCCATGTTGTTATATTATCATTCTTGAATGTTTTACAATCATTTTACTACAACTTTATATTATTTTGGGGACTAACCTAGTAACCTAGAGCCCAGTGCCAATTCCTATTTTTTCCGTGCTTTGGGGTTTTACAGAAAAGGAATATCAAACGGAGCCCAAATGGAATAAAAATCTACGGTAAATTTTTATGGACCATAAGCAGCCCAGGGAGAGTTGGAGTTGGGCCAGGGGAGCCACGAGGCCACCACAAGCCTGGGGGCGCCCCCCCTAGGGCGCGCCCCCTGGCTTGTCGGCACCTCGTGGCCCATCCTGACTTGTTTTCACTACCATAAAATCCTATAAATAGAAAACCTCCGAAAATAAACCTAGATCAGGAGTTCCGCCACCACAAGCCTCTAGATCCACGAAAAATCAATCGGGAGCCTGTTCCGGCACCCTGCCGGAGGGGGAAACCATCACCGGAGGCCATCTTCATCATCCCGGTGGTCTCCATGACAAGGAGGGAGTAGTTCACCCTCGGGGCTGAGGGTATGTACTAGTAGCTTTGTGTTTGATCTCTCTCACTCTCTCGTGTTCTTGAGATGAAACGATATGGATGTACCGCGAGCTTTATTGATATAGATGAATCATATGGAGTTTTGCCCTCTCTATCTTGTTGTGATGAATAGAGTTTTCCCTTTGAAGTTTTCTTATAGGATTTAGTATTTAAGGATTTGAGAACACTTGATGTATGTCCTGCGATGGGATATCCATGGTGACAATAGGATGTTCTATTGATATACTTGATGTATGTTTTGGTGATCAACTTGCGGGTTCCGTGACCTTGGGAATCTATGCAGAGGGATTGGCACACGTTTTGTCTTGACATTCCGGTAGAAAATTTGGGGCACTCTTTGAAGTTCTTTGTGTTGGATTGAACATGATGAATCTGAAATTATGTGATGCATATCATATAATCAAGTCCATGGGTACTTGTGGTGACATTGGAGTATCTAGGTGACATTAGGGTTTTGGTTGATGTGTATCTTAAGGTGTTATTTTAGTACGAACTCTAGGCTGTCCATGACACTTATAGGGATAGCTCATAAGATTGATCAGAAAAGATAACTTTGAGGTGGTTTCGTGCCCTACAATAATTTCTTCGATAGTTCTCCGCTATTTGTGACTTTGGAGTGAACTCTTTGTCGCACGAGAGGTACTTACATATGATTCAGTTATGCCAATATTGTTGAGAGAAATTGCACTAGTGAAAGTATGCACCCTAGGCCGTGTTTCTAAGCATTTATACAATGTTTTGCTTGCTGTTTACTATTTGTTACCTTGCTGTTTTTATATTTTCAGATTACGAAAACCTATATCTACCATCCATATTACACTTGTATCACCATCTCTTCGCCGAACTAGTGCACCTATACAATTTACCATTGTATTGGGTGTGTTGGGGACACAAGAGACTCTTTGTTATTTGGTTGCAGGGTTGTTTGAGAGAGACCATCTTCATGCTACACCTCCCACGGATTGATAAACCTTCGGTCATCCACTTGAGGGAAATTGTCGTTGTCCTACAAAACTCTACGCTTGGAGGCCCAACACGAGTCTACAAGAAGAAGGTTGTGTAGTAGACATCGAGCTCTTTTGTGGCGTCGTTGCCATTCAGGTGAGTGCTTGAAGGTATATCTTTAGGTCTTGCAATCAAATCTTTTAGTTTCTTGTTTTTCACTAGTTTGGTTTTATAAAAGAAAACTACAAAAAATGGAATTGAGGTTGCCTCATATGCTTCATCTTTTTAATGTCTTTTGTGAAAATGATGGAAAGGAAAATTGTGCTCAAGTGTTAGAAGAAGAAGTTATTAAAATGTTTGGCACTAAATCTTTGAGTGATGAGCATAATTTCAATATTGTTAGTATGAATTCTCTGAATATTCATGATGCTAATGATATGCAAAGCCACAAGCTTGGGGATGCTATGTTTGATGAAGATGATATTTTTTGTCCCCCAAGTTTTCATGAGCAAAACTATTATGATGATAGCATGCCTCCAATATATGATGATTATTGTGATGACATGTATGATATAAAGAGTAATGACAACCATGAATCCTATTATCATGATTTGAATATTCAATATGGTCATGTCAATCAAGTGTCTCATGATAGTTATTTGGTTGAGTTTGCTCCCACTACTTTGCATGAGAAGAAATTTTGTTGTGTGGAGAGTAGTAGAATTACTATGCTTGTAGATCATGAAGAGAATGATTTGTGTTCTGGTTATATTGTGAAATTCCTTCATGATGCTACTGAAAATTACTATGAGGGAGGAACATATGCTTGTAGGAATTGCAATAATATCAAGTTTCATCTCTATGTGTTTAAGGTTTTGAAGTTATGCTTGTTTTGCCTTCCTATGCAAGTTGATTGTTGTTCCCATGAATTGTTTGGTAACAAAAACCCTATGAATAGGAAGTGGGTTAGACTTAAATGTGCTTTTTATGTGATTCATGATGCCCTTTTGCATGTCTCAAATATTACTCCTATGTGAGCATCATTGAAATCATCATGCCTAGCTAAATGGCATTAACGAAAAGCGCTGGTTGGGATACAACCCAACACTTTTTACTTATGTTTTGATGTGTTCCAAGTAAAGCCTTTGGGATAGTGTGGATACTTGCTTGTTTGATTCTGTGCAAAAACAGAAAGTTTTGTGTCCAGTATATAAATTATCTTATTTTACTGGAGCGTCAAAAAATTCTGAAATTTTTACACAACATTTATATGCAAATTCCTTGATTTTTCCTAATTTTAACAAATATTTAGAGTCAGGGAGGTATGCTGATCATTCAGATCTTTACAGACGGTTCTGTTTTTGACATATTCTGTTTTGCATGCATAGTTTGCTTGTTTCAAGTGTTTCTATAGCTTATATTAAGTAATATTAATTGTGGGAATTATATAATACAGTATTTATCATGTGTGAACATTTATGAATCTTGTCTTGACAGTACTGAAGTGAACGATCTTTATTTATTACACTATCCTTTCTCACAAAGTTTCGTTAAGTTTTGTGTGATTGAAGTTTTCAAGGTTTGGGTGAGACACCGATATGAGGAAAAAAAGGAGTGACAAGAACCTAATATTGGGGATCCCAAGGCACCCCAAGGTAATATTCAAGTAATACTCAAGCGTATAAGGTTGGGGATGCCCTGGAAGGCATCCCCTCCTTCGTCTTCAACGCTATCGGTATATCTTACTTAGAGTTATATTTTTATTCGTCACATAATATGAGTTTTGCTTGGAGTATCATTTTATTTTGTTGTTATATGTTAGGTGTCATTTATAATCTTGTTTTTCAATAAAATTTCCAT
The DNA here is from genome assembly GCA_022496015.1 of Hordeum marinum. Lineage (NCBI taxonomy): Eukaryota > Viridiplantae > Streptophyta > Magnoliopsida > Poales > Poaceae > Hordeum > Hordeum marinum. The sequence continues at coordinate 342,151,238 of CM039675.1, forward strand.
GAATTGCCTTTAGGATGCTTGAATTGCATGTTTGATGTGTGCTGTGTAAAAACAGAAACTTCTGGTGTAGTGTTTGAATTTTCATATTTTACTGGAACGTGTAAAGTTTCTGAAATTTTTACACAGTGTTGTAATATAAAGTTTATATCATTTCATAAATTTTCATAATTGTTTGATTTAAATAAGTATACTGTTTTCATAAATTGCTACAGACTGTTCTGCTTGGGCAGATTGCTGTCATAGTTTTGTTATCTACTTATCCTATAGTTTCCATAGCCTATATTGGTAGATATAAATTGTGGAAATGATATTATACAGTACCTAATGTTTGAAAATTATTGTGCAACTTGTCTTGGAAGTACATAAAGAGTTGATTTATTATTATGTGTACTAACCTATCTCACGAGTTCTTTTCGAGTTTTGTGTGGATGAAGTTTTTGAGAATAGGTGAAACCGGGATATGAGAGGATTGAACGAGATACAAAAGCTCAAGATTGGGGATGCCCAAGGTATCCCAAGTAAATATTTCAATAAGTCTCAAGCATCTAAGCTTGGGGATGCTATGCATCCCACCTCTCTTCGTCAACTATCGGTTAGCCTATGTCAAGCCTAAATTTTTATTCGCTCACATGATGTGTGCTATTCTTGGAGTGCTATTTTTGTTTTGCTGGATGTTTGAATAAAATACTCAGATCTGAAAATATTTATTGAGGGATAGAGAGTCCTCACATAGCTCCTTAATTGTTTGACTACTCATTGATCTTCAATTATATCTTTTGAGAGTAGCTTTTCATTTCCTCTCATGCTTCACTTAGACCTTTTTGAGGGACGAAATCTTTTATGCTCATGTGCTTCATTTAAAATTGTTTGAGATTGTTAAAATCAATAGCAACATATGAAACTAGTCCCAAAGTAGCAGATATCCAAGGAGGATATAATAAAAACTTTCATGAAGATCATGGGGCAAATTAAACTTAATTCTTTGTAATAGTTTTGAAACATGATGATAGAAATATGTGAGTCGTGTTAGTGAGTAATTATGCTTATTAACAATATTGGTGTTAAGGGTTGTGATTCCCTATGCATGCACAAAAGTAAATAGTTATGCAATGAAGTTACATCCTACTTGTGGTGCATTATTTGGTGTTAGTTATGACTCAATGCTCACTTATGTGATTTTTTGTTCCTTGGTTTGGTTGCTTCTCAATATATTTGCTAGCCTTCATTTGTACTAAGTAGAAATACTACTTGTGCATCCAAAATCCTTAAACCAAGTTTTGCCTTATGAGTCCACCATACCTACCTATATGTAGTATTTCCATGTCGTTCCAAGCAAATTTGTATGTGCCATCTCTGAATTTTAAAATAAATTTTCTCTTTTGTGTGCTCGTACCGCTCATGAAACAGTGGGGAGTATACAATATTTTGCCATGCTAGGTGTGTTATTCTCACGATATGTGCTGATTCACTATCATTCACGAGAAAGTGGTTGGTATTTGGGATGCCTAGTCCCATGCTCAAAACTCAAAACAAAAAGATAATGAAACAAAACTCCCCCAGGATTGTTGTTTGTATGGACGGTACCCGAGGATTCGGCTTGACGTGGAATGTGATTGCTCGGTGGAGGAGGAGTAAAAACTTTACCACTATGTTTGGGAACCGCCTATAATGTATCTAGCATGGAAAGTATTGTGAGCTACTTTGTCGTTTTCGTTGACACGAAAAGCATGCCACTCAAAATATTTTTTCTCTCTCAATTTAAACCTTGAGCTCTGGCACCTTTACAAATCCCTACTTCCCTCTGCGAAGGGCCTATCTATTTACTTTATGCAATTTTTATCTTTGCTTTGAGTCTCCAACTTATCTTATAAGCACCAACTAGGGGGCACTATGATCATACTTGACCATTGGGCATAGCTAATATTCGAGTGTGTTTCATGAATGGATCAATGATTGAGCATGATGGGCTAGGGATAACTTTCTTTAGTGTTGATATTTTGAAAGGCATGGTTGCTTGTTAACATGCTTGAGTATTGAAGTCATTATGTTAAAACTAGACTATTGCTTTGAATCATTTACAAGTCCAAATGTCCATGCTATACAAAGAACAAAAGTATATGATGAACATGTTAGGAAGCATTCCACATCAAAAATTCTGTTTTATCATTTACCTACTCGAGGACGAGCGGGAATTAAGATTGGGGATGTTGATACGTCTCTAACATTTCTATAATTTTTGCTTGTTCCATGTTGTTATGTTATCATTCTTGGATGTTTTACAATCATTCTACTACAACTTTATATTATTTTTGGGACTAACCTATTAACCTACAGCCCAGTGTCAGTTCCTATTTTTTACGTGTTTTGGATTTTACAGAAAAGGAATATCAAACGGATCCCAAATGTAATAAAAATCAATGGTGAATTTTTATGGACCAGAAGAAGCCCAGGGAGAGTTGGAGTTGGGCCAGGGGAGCCACGAGGCCACCACAAGCCTGGGGGACGCCCCCCCTAGGGCGCGCCCCTGGCTTGTCATCACCTCGTGGTCCATCCTGACTTGTTTTCACCTCCATAAAATCCTATAAATAGAGAAACCTCCGAAAATAAACCTAGATCAGGAGTTCCACTGCCGCAAGCCTCTAGAGCCACGAAAAACCAATTGGGAGCCCGTTCCGGCACCCTCCCGGAGGGGGAAACCATCACCGGAGGCCATCTTCATCATCCCGGCAGTCTCCATGATGAGGGAGTAGTTCACCCTCGGGGCTGAGGGTATGTACCAGTAGCTATGTGTTTGATCTCTCTCTCTCTCTCGTGTTCATGATATGACACGATCTTGATGTACCGCGAGCTTTATTGATATAGATGAATCATATGGAGTTTTCCCCTCTCTATCTTGTTGTGATGAATTGAGTTTTCCCTTTGAAGTTTTCTTATCGGATTGGGTCTATAAGGATTTGAGAACACTTGATGTATGTCTTGCGATGGGATATCCGTGGTGACAATGGGATGTTCTATTGATCCACTTGATGTATGTTTTGGTGATCAACTTGCGGGTTCCGTGACCTTGAGAATCTATGCATAGGGGTTGACACATGTTTTGTCTTGACTTTCCGGTAGAAAAATTGGGGCACTCTTTGAAGTTCTTTGTGTTGGATTGAACATGATGAATCGGAAATTATGTGATGCATATCGTATAATCAAGTCCATGGGTACTTGTGGTGACATTGGAGTATCTAGGTGACATTAGGGTTTTGGTTGATGTGTATATTAAGGTGCTATTTTAGTATGAACTCTAGGGCTATCCGTGACACTTATAGGGATAGCTCATAAGATTGATCAGAAAAGATAACTTTGAGGTGGTTTCGTACCCTACAATAATTTCTTCGTTAGTTCTCCGCTATTTGTGACTTTTGGAGTGAACTCTTTGTCGCACGAAAGGTACTTACATATGATTCAACTATGCCAATATTGTTGAGAGAAATTACACTAGTGAAAGTATGGACCCTAGGCCTTGTTTCTAAGCATTTATACAACGTTTTGCTTGCTGTTTACTATTTGTTACCTTGCTGTTTTTATATTTTCAGATTACGAAAACCTATATCTACCATCCATATTACACTTATACCACCATGTCTTTGCCGAACTAGTGCGCCTATACAATTTACCATTGTATTGGGTGTGTTGGGGACACAGGAGACTCTTTGTTATTTGGTTGCAGGGTTGTTTGGGAGAGGCCATCTTCATCCTACACCTACCATGGATTGATAAACCTTAGGTCACCCACTTGAGGGAAAATTGCCGCTATACTACAAAACTCTGTGCTTGGAGGCCCAACACGAGTCTACAAGAAGAAGGTTGTGTAATAGACATCACTAGGCGAGCTGGGCCTACGGACAAGGGCGAGTACATGACCACCCACTGGTGATCGAACGAAACCCGACCCGGAGACATGGGCATGTGTTCCACCCTCCGTCTCCAAGCGGGTGTCGTGTGCCCCGGAGACATGGGCATGTGTCCCACCCTCCGTCTCTAGGTTGGGATCATCTGGCCTGAAGACATGGACGTGTGTTCAGCCCTCCGTCTCCAAGCTGGGGCCAACCGACATGGGGACATGGGCGTGCGTTCCACCGTTCATTCCTAGGCAAGTGACCCCCGGTCCCCAGACCCAGATGCCTGATCAAGGCAGCTCCCTACCAGCGGATGCGCCTCGCGAAGGTGCCAACGCCGGGCATCCTCGTGAGGCCAACCCCGCAAGCCGCCCTCGCGAGGTTGTGCATACCAGCCCTGACGAGAGCCGCTCGCGAGGTCACGTATGTTCCTCCCGTTGCCATGGTAGCAGGCGTTGCTTCCTTCGTGGCCCGGGCGCTCGTCAACATGGTCGGTGTAGAGTTGCTCGAGCCCCCGGGTACCGGCGTAGTCAGGCCTCTGGTCCTCCTCTCCAGTCCCGGTGGGCACACTAAGGGGCGCGAGGCGACGCCTCCCTTGCGCGGCCAACACCCATCACCGGTCTCCGTTGGCGCTTGCTACCAGCCCTCGCATCCCCGGCGACTCGGACGAGATCCCTAGAGTGCGCAGGTCACAGTGGACATCCTGAGCGTGCCCGTGCGACCCAGGTGCCACGCCGGTCGGTTGAGCGAGTCTACAGGCACGAGCCCCGTTGAGATACGCCCGGGTCCCGTCGGTGGCGGTGATGCACCTGGCCCAGTCATTGCGGCGATCGCGCGCGGCATGGTGGCGCCGCAGCTCATGCGCCATGAGGAGCGGGACATATCTGTGCGTCAGGTCATGGCAGACCCGAAAGGGCAACGGGGACGCCGGGAAGGGGCGGGGCGGCGAGGGCGTGCCCTACGGTTTGTGAAGGCGGCAGCCCCGGCGCCCATCGAGTGTCCAGCCGGTGATGATGCCCGTCGACGAGGAAGCAGAACGACGCGGGGTGTCGAGGCCCGCCAGCGCTGCCCGCGCCACGCGAGCAGCCCGTCGCTTGGCACGGGCTTGACGTCCCTTTGCCATGAGTGCGGCGAGTGGAGGTGAGGCGAGGTTTGTGCGTGGGTTCCGACATGCTACCTGGCACGCTAAATGTTAGATTTCGGGCTCCGCAAAACCGCAAGAAGTTTGAACACAGGGGCGTGTGCGAAGATCCCCTACAGCCTCGCCCAACCTAGCTCACTACTCGATGATTTCTACAATGAACTCGCTCGATGATGAGGTAGCAGATGCACACGATTATTTACCCAGGTTCAGGCCGCTGCGAAGCGTAATACCCTACTCCTACTTTGGTGGATTGCCTCATGAGGGGGTTTTGGTGGATGAACTTGTACAAGTGCGAGTTGCCTCGCGAGGGTGCTTTGGTGGTGTTGCCTCTCTTCGGTTGTCTCTTCGTTTTTGTTGTCCCCCTCTATGGTACGACCTATCCTCTATTTATAGGGCCCCGGGTCCTCTTCCCTTAGCACAATGGTGGGAAGGGATCCCACAACAGCCAAATTCAAAGGGGTATAGGAGTACATCCTTATCCTAACGAGAGGTGGTCTTTGCTTGGAAAGTAGTTGTCGATGATGCAGAGGTGAGTTCGGCGATGACACTCTTCCTACTGGCCTCGTGGTCGTGGTCTCGTTGCACTGGAATGGAAACTTTTGGGAAACGCTTTGGGAACACGCGTCTGTCCTCGCCCCCCTTTGCACAAAAAGGGAAATTGTCTGCCTGGCGCGCTGGCGCCCGCCTGTCCTGCCTTGCATCATCCCTGACCTCCCGAGGCCAGTCGCTGCATAGGGATCTCCGCCGCTCTAGAAGGGGCCAGAGGAGGCCCATCCTTGCTAGCCTTGATGGTGCTTCCCTCACGATCAGGTCTTCACGAGGGCCTTGCTTTGAGTGTGGTCTCGCCAGGCCGTGCTGGCCCGCACTAGCCAGTGGAGTGGGCCGCGCCCTGGGCCACAGGCCGGCAGGTCTGGGTACTCTCGTTCCCAGAACGCCGACAGGCGCCATCTCGGGTATCACCCATTGTCATCTGTCTCATGGGCTGCTTTGACTACTATGATGAGGTCTCAAATTGGTGTGACGAGGTGTGGTTGGATCCTATTGTTTTTACGGTGACGGGTGAGGAGTTCGTCGACCCAATGTACTCAGAGGTTATGATCTTGATTCCTTGCCTCGGTGCCTGCTCCTTGACTACTAATGTGCAATTCCTCACACATCCAACTCAAAGCTCGAGTGAACAAATTGCTTTCAACGTGGAGCACATGATGGGCGGTTCAGACGAGCCCGCCATTCTGATTGAGGTGAGCAATGTTGATGCCAAGGTGACTCGGGTTGATCCCTCCCCCCCCCCCAATTATCCTTGGAAGAATTTCTTAGCAAGGTTACTCGTGTGGTCCCATCCCTTGTGCTTGGTACCCCCAAAGCCCTTGCGCAAGGAGAAGGATGATGCCTCTCACCCCGAGCGGCGTAGCGGGCGCTTGGAAAAGAAGAACATGACGTGCAACATCCCAAAGGTCAAACACAAGGAGTATAAGTTGTTCGAGGTTTTTGATGAGTTACGAGAGGCGCGCAAAGTGGAGGGCATTGAGCAAAAGGATGAAAGCCTACCTAGACATGTATAAAAAAACGATTTCACCGCAAGTGATCACGGCATTGAACACTTTGGCAGGCATTGCAGGGAGGTCGAAGATGAGCCTTGTCGGATGTTTCCCATAAGATAATGATAGACCATGATGCTTTCATGCAGCGCGGCTCAATATGAATAAGATATGTTGAGCGCGTAGTGGTTATTTCGATTGCACATGAGCCACGGGTAATCGTTTTGGGCCTTAGTGCCCTTGTGTCAGCCTGTGGCGATGTCCCTTGATGTCACGTCTTTGCCTTCCCTATCCGCAAGCACTAGTGTCTTTTTCTATGTTTTGGGTTTTCACTTGGTTTTTCTTAATTGATCGAGAAATGTTAGTTTTTTTTGTCCGGTTTTTTTATAAACTGCATCAACTATGTTTTTAATGAAATGTTGGAACCCTGTCCTTCTTGAGGCGTCCTAAAAAAACATGTGTCATGTGGTCTCCGCGGAACAGGATGGTGCTGACACCGAACAAAACAAAAAACAACTGGACTCATTTGCAAGCATCAGGCCTTCTCTGAAGCACGCAAACGACTGGACTCGGTATACAGGGTGCAACATGACTTCAGCCCCCTACACAACCCAATTATATCACGTTCCAGACGTGTCACTTTATTATATAGGAGAAGTAAACAAAACAAGAGGTGCAAACAGGATTAACACAACTCACATACATTTTGAAATGAATGCAACCGTACGTAGTACGCCGCGTGCATGAGCATGCGCGGCGTCAGTCAACTGGTGTGACAACGGCGGAGGCCTTGGACGCCTTGGGCCGCACCGGCTGGATCACCAGCCCCCCGCCGCCGGGTCTCTCCTCGACGGTGTAGTGCAAGTAGGTCCCGAACGCCTTGTCCCACGTCACGAAGAAGAGGTCGGAGAAGTTGTACCTGACGCCGCGTGGCAGGTGGTGCACGCCGTGGTACGCGGCGCCGTTCCAGAGCGACTGCAGGCGGCGCGGCAGGAGGCACAGGCCGCAGTGGTTATCGATGCCCTTGATGTTGCACAGCGAGAGGAAGACGGCCGTGGCGCGCGGCGACGACGACATGCCGGAGGCGAGGATGGCGAGCGACGCGCCGGCCGTGTCGGCGATGAGGGCCTCCACCGGGTGCCCGTACTTGGCGCCGAACGCGTAGGGCACGACGAGCCGGTGGTGCCACGAGTGGAGGTGCCGGTACAGGAACCGGCTGCGGTGCGCCAGACGGTGCCACGCGTAGCGGTACACGTCGTACAACACCACGGTCACCGCGATCTGACGCGCCGCCGTCAGGTACGACGACGACGTCGCCGGTGAGTCGCCCGTGGTCTCGAAATTTCGAAGAATTAAGAAGAAATAAATAACAACAAAGGGACCACCTATTCAGCAGGTGCCAGAAACAATTTAACCGGCGGTCGATTTTTTCTGGACCACATGATCGAGTTTCGATGATGGAGTAGTCATCTTCAACCTTCAACCGCCTTTCTCCTCCCTCCAGCTAGGATGTCATTGCTGCATCATCCCCGACTCCGGGTCACTCCCGCCTGGGGGCTTGCCGGCATCCCCATTCCTCGTTGCCCTCGTCACAACGCAGCCATCTTCGCCCCAGGAGTAAATGCAAAAAATTGACGACAAAAATCATGATTTCAAGTAGCAGATGAATAGCAAAACAAGTACAACACAACAACTTGCAGAGGTGACACTAGTAGAAAACGGGTCTTTAGTCCCGATTCGTAAGGGCCTTTAGTCCCGATTTTACAACCGGCACTAAAGGAATTTTTTCAAAAAAGAATTTGATTTTTTTTATTTTGATTTTCAAATCTTTGAATTATTTGACAATTTAATCTCTAATCATCCTTTCTTACTGCTCTAGCGTGGAACAATCATTCCAAATCGTCTAACTTCCCATCGGTCACCCATCCTCTCACTACTCCAGCCCCAGATCCTCTCACTACTCCAGCCCCAGCACGCTTCACTTTCAGGTTCTATCGCCCCTAGTTTCCAAGTCTGCACTTATTGTTTTCTTGACAATAGTAACCTATCAATCCTATTTAACCCTTAGGTCTTGATGTCACATGATTTAATTTTCTAAACTCCAAACAATTATTAAAATAAACAAAATAAGTAATAATAATATTGAATTTCAATGAAAATAAAATAAGTAATAATACGATTTTATTCATTTTTTGCCATTTATTCCTTTAATATGGCATAATTAATACCTTTAAATTTGTAAATCGAAATTTGACAAATAATATATCCATTATTATCAGAAAAATGTGAGGAATCCAAATATGACATCATTTATTTATTTTTAAATAGAAATATTTCTTAAAATTATTATTTTTTGATTTTTCTGGAAAAAATCTTCTTTTTGAAATAACTTTTTTTACTTTTGAAATTTTGAGAATCTGAGAAAAATTCATCAGGTAAACCCGGGTGAAATCGAGTCCCAATTTTTCTCTAGTTTTTTATATATCAAACTTTTTTTGACGTCATATGCAAAAGTTATGGCGGTTTTACATTTTTTCTGTTTTTTTGCAAAAACGGTCAAAATTCATATTTCAAAATTTCTGTACCAACTAGACACTAAAACCTAACTACATCTCAAAGGATTTTTTTTGAAGATTTTGTCATTTTTGTTTATTTTCTACAAAACTAAAAAAGGCGGTCCATGGGGAGTAGAGTTTGAAAATTTCAGAACCCCTTTAGTTCGGGTTGGTTTCCATCCAATCATATCGTCGACTACATCTGCTAGCACCGTCCCAGCTAGAGTCACAACTAAGGTTAACCAAGCCAGAGTTAACCATTTCTAACTTCATTTGCTATTTTTCATGCATTTAATGATTTTGTTGAGCTAAATGACCCTAAAATTGAAAAGCCCTACAAATGAACTCTGAAAAGGTTGAAACTTGGCAAGGTATCATCATTTCACCCACATAGCTTGTGCTAAAAAGTTGAGACGGTTACGGCAAAAATTGGATGCACTTCGTGTACAAACTGGACCATCTCCTTCGAAGTACAAGGTTTCGCACGAAAACTCATCTGTTACAAAGGCATTTCATTTTTTTAACTTATTTCAACTCCAGAATTTTTGTGCATTCAATATGCACCATTTAAAGCCACATCCTCAAAGTTTAACCCTTTCTAACTTCATTTGCTGATTTTCATGCATTTAATGATTTTTTTAACTAAATGACCCTGAAATTGAAAAACACTACAAATGAAATCTGAAAAGATTGAAACTTGGCATGGTATCATCATTTCACCCACATAACTTGTGCTAAAAAGTTGAGAGGGTTATGATAAAAACTGGATGCCTTCGTGTACAAACTGGACCATCTCCTTCAAACTCGACGAACTATTTTTAAACTCAAGTTATTCACAATCTAGGGTTTGAAGAAAATTTGAACAAATTCATATTTAAACCATTCGAATTTGAAAACTAATGGCACAAACAGAAACTAGACAAAATATTGAATCTAATGCAAAAAAGAATCACTCAAAAACATCAAATATCCTAAAAGATATAAGCAATTTAAAACAGAAACTTTCAGAACCCCTTTAGTCTGGGTTGGTGTCTCCAACCGGGACTAAAGGTTGGGACTAAAGGTCTATCTTTAGTCCCGGTTGGAGACACCAACCAGGACTAAAGCCTTAACCCCTTTAGTCCTTGTTCGTGGCACGAACCGGGACTAATGATGCCCGTCCCGAACTGGGACTAATGGTCTCATTAGTGTCGGTTCAAAACCTGATCGGGACTAATGCTACGGACAAAAGGTCTGTTTTCTACTAGTGTGATATAGGTTTGTTAGACTATTTTGTGACGCTTGTCAATACATTCAATGTATTGACCCCTTGTGGCTACAACCTATTATGTTGCAGTATTTACGCACGATGAGTAAGTGATGTGGAATAGGGTTACAATGTTTATACTCAACTTTTGCGTGTGGCGTTGATGGACTCGACAAAGGTTATTTATTGTTTTTCTATGTATCTTATTGTAAGTTAGTCTTGACCTATGCAGGTGTGTAATATAGTGAAGTTTGGATCTGTGATATAATACTTACAATTTTGTTTTCCTTGGTATTTCATCGTGTACTATATGCGCTATCAATTCATCTAGGGACTAGCACAGAAAGCACAAAGATATCATTATCTCGTTTGGATCGCTACAAATTGTATCAAAGCATATGTCATGATCAAACCTGATAGGATTCAAGTTTCCGTGTTTACCGTGCTAATCCCTAGATCACTTACTAGCACACATAGTACAAGATAAAATACTAAGACAAACCAAATGTCATAAGTATTACATCATAGATCCAAACTTTAATATAATACATTCATGCATAGCTCAAGGCTAACTTACAAATAAAATACAACTAAGAAACAATAAGATATTCATGGAGTCCATCAGTGCCACTATCAAAGTTTAGTATAAGCATTGTAACCCTACATCGCATCACTTAATCGTCATATAAAATCTTGCAACATGATAAGTTGCACCGGTGATACATATATTGGCAAGTCACACAGGAATGGTAATAATGGACATACTTCTACATGCCGCTAACTCAAATGAATGGTTTGTGGCAATTTTGCAGAAAAGTTAGATTGACCTCATAAATACATAATACTCAAACTTTAATTATCTTGCTACAACTAATACATAACATATAGTGCTCTAGATAGCTCTAATGTTCTTCTCCTAGCTCTAGCCTTCTATTGAGTTCATAGAGGGAGTTGATCCAACTGAGACTGAGTCCCTCCTTCACTATGGCATTGGTCCTCCCCTTATATAGGTCTGGGGGCATCATAATGGCCCATGAGACAGTAATTGATTATGAATCTGACTAGACCAGCACAAACAACAACAAAAACAAGAGCATCAAAGGGACCCCAGACAGTGAAACTCCTAGTACGCAGTCAAGGAAGGATAGTGAAAATGCAGTGGCTTTGTGTTTTCAAATTACCAGTGGTGCCATCGACGCTCGTGTTAAACCCATACCGGCTATGTACAATCCTATCATTCAGATGTTAACAACACATATACCTATTGATTTGCATTGCGAATCTGGTGAGGAAAAAACACAAACAAAGATAAGCAAAAGGCATCGTAGATATCCATGGCAAATAAGTGACCAGTTCGTAGACATCTGTGCTACCGTATAAAGTGGAGTTGATGGTGGTGATGATTTCAGTCCCATACACCATTTCAATCTCCCTTGTCCATTTAGAACCTACCAGACCCCTTCGGTTTGGAAGAGTTCGATTCCCATGCTATCATAATCTTCGCCATCCACCTAAAACCAATCAGACTCTTCCATTTTGAAAAACATTATGAACAAAACAGTAAAAAAAGTGGTCGGTGATCCATAATCACACACCTGCCTTTACACTCGGTTCAATCAAAGAAGCAAGCGACCAACTCATTCATGTTTCTGAATACGAAAGTACTTTGTAAGTACATTATCATTGCTCACATGGCTATCTAGTTACTATGGCGTGGTGTTTTGTACTTGCTTTATTTAATTTTACAGTGTTGCAAGTGAATTGGTTGTTGTATGCTAGTAATTCAGTAAAACTTTAATTTTTTGTAATTCCGTAGCAACACACAAGTGTTATGCTAGTGTGAAACGGAAAATGCATATGACGAGTGATGTAGGAAGCTGCGAAATACAATGATCGGTAGCGATGATGATCTACTATGGGAAATATAGAGACCAATAGAACATTAAGGGTGTCTAAGAGCAATTCCAACAGCCCCCTTAGAAAAAATTTCATGCAAAACTTACGAGATGACCATAAAATTTAGGGGAAGTTGTCACAGAACAACTTTTGTCAGTTCCCATAAACTTCTTCCCCTGACTTAATTTTATTTTAATTGAAAAAATAAGATAATTGATGGCAAGGGCCGACACGAGGAGGTGCGGTGTCCGCCACCGCCGGCACAGGCACGAGGTGGCATGGCAGCAGGCCAAGGAGCAGTGGTGTGGGCATTGTGACGATGTTTAGGGAAGCTAGGGCAAAAGAAGCCTCTCCAATAGTTCCCTTAAAGTTGTCATAACTTTACGGCTAGATGGTCTTCCCATAAACCTACGGGAAGAAAAGACCGGTTTTACATGATCGTGTAAGCCTCTCCAACAGTTCTCGTAAAGTTAGCATAACTTTACAGAAGATAAACTTGCGGAAAGAAAAGGACAATTTCACAGGATCCTGTAAAGTTGTGGCCACTTACGGGTTGAAGAGGCATTTGTTGCCCCCAATTTCCTATAAACGACAAGTATTTTAGAGATACAAGAGCCATTGAAGATGCTATAAGTCGACATGGACTCTCTCGTGGGTTGCAGTACTTCTTGTTATAGTGATGAAGCTTGGTTTTATCCACTGAAATTCAACTATTTATTGCTATCTTTAAGTACCTACTATGGTGCGGCAAATTATAATCTCATTTGAGCTGCACTGTGTTCACAGATGTCCTGGTCATCGTCGGCCTCTCCCTTCTAGCACCCCCTGCCCCCCCACATGCCTTTGTGCTCTCCTCCTCTTCATTGCATGCGCTCCCTCGCTCGGGCTTCACGCCTTCCGACAATCATTTCTAGGCACTCCACGACGACGACTCTAGATTCGAGGATAAGGATTCAGGTGCCCTATGTTGGAAATATGCCCTAGAGGCAATAATAAAGTGGTTATTATTATATTTATTTGTTCACGATAATCGTTTATTATCCATGCTAGAATTGTATTGATCGAAATCTCAAATACATGTGTGGATATATAGACAAACACTGTGTCCCTAGTGAGCCTCTACTATAATAGCTCAATGAAACATGGTCAAGGTTTCCTGACCATGGACATGAGTTGTCATTTGATAACGGGATCACATCATTAGGAGAATGATGTGATGGACAAGACCCAACCATAAGCATAACATTTGATCGTGTTAGTTTATTGCTACTACTTTATCCATGTCAAGTATCTGATCCTACGACCATGAGATCACGCAACTCCTTGACACTGGAGGAATGCATTGTGTGTATCAAACATCACAACATAACTGAGTGGCTATAAAAGTTCTCTGCAGGTATATCCGAGGGTGTCTGTTGGGTTGGCGTCGATCGAGACTGGGATTTTTCACTCCGTATGACGGAGAGGTATCTCTGGGCCCACTCGGTAATACGTCATCACAAGAAGCTTGCAAGCAATGTGACTAAGGAGTTAGTCATGGGATCTTGTATTACGGAATGACTAAAGAGACTTGTCGGTAACGAGATTGAACTAGGTATAGAGATACCGACGATAGATTCTCATGCAAGTAACATACCGATGGACAAGGGGAACTGTATACGGGAGTGTCTGAATCCTTGACATCATGGTTTGACCGATAAAGATCTGCGTGGAACATGTAGGAACCAATATGGTAATCTAGGTATTGCTATTGGTTATTGGCCGGAGAGTGTCTCGGTCATGTCTGCATCATTCTCGAACCCGCGGGGCCCGCACACTTAACGTTCGATGATCATTTGTTATTGTTGGGTTATATATGTTGGTAACCGAAAGTTGTTCGAAGTCCAGGATGAGATCCCGGATGTGACGAGGAGTTCTGGAATGGTCTGTAGGTAAAGAATGATATATAGAAAGTTCCGTTTTGGTCACCGCAAGGAATTCGGGCATCACATGTATTGTATCGGGAGTGCCGAAGGGTTTCAGGGGTCCAACGGAAGGGGTCCACCCACCTCGAGGGGGGGCACATGGGATGGCAAAGGTGTGCATCATCCCCTAGTGGTCTAGGCGCCCCTCCCACCTAGGCCCATGCGGCCAAGGGGTTGGTGGGGGCAAACCCTAAGGGAGTCGACCACCCTAACTTGGGGGGTCAAGCCACCCTTTGACCGATGCCCCTCCTCTTGGGCGCAGCCCTAGGGATGACCGCCTCCTCCCCTCCCCCTATATATATGAGATCATAGGGAGGGCAGACGCACCACAAGCCATGATGCATCCCTCCTCTCCCTCTTATAGTTCTTCTTCCTTCTGCCAGGGTAGCGCTTGGCGAAGCCCTACTAGGACAACTCCATCACCACCGCCACCATGTCGTTGTGCTTCCGGAAAACTCATCTACTACTCCACCATCTAATACGTCTCCAACATCTATAATGTTTGATGATGGCATGCTATTATATTATCTATTTTGGATGTTTTATATGCATTAATATGCTATTTTATATTATTTTTGGGACTAACCTATTAATCTAGAGCCTAGTGCCAATTTCTGTTTTTTCCTTGTTTTTGAGTTTTGCAGATATGGAATATTAAACAGAGTCCAAACGAAATAAAATCTTCAGAAAGAATTTTTTTAGAAGGAAACAAATCAACCAGGCTTGGAGTGCATGCCAGGGCACCTACGAGGGAGTCACAGCCTGGTAGGCATGGGCCCCCCTGGCTGCGCCTAGCAGGCTTGCTGTCTCCTGGCAGGTCTCCTAGCCCTATTCTTCATCCTATAAATACCCAAATATTCCCCCAACATTAGAACGAGCCACGCAAATACTTTTCCGCCGCCAGAAGCCTCCGTTCCTGAGAGATCCAATCTTGGAGCCTTTTCTGGTAATCTGTCGGAGGGGGTTTCAATCACAGAGGGCATCTACATCAACTCCATTGCCCCTCCGATGATGCGTGAGTAGGCCACCACAGACCTATAGGTCCATAGCTAGTAGCTAGATGGCTTCTTCTCTCTCTTTGATCTTCAATACCATGTTCTTCACGATCTTCATGGGGATCTATCCGATGTAATACTCTTTTGTGGTGTGTTTGTCAAGATCCGATGAGTTGTGAGTTTATGTTTAGATTATCCATGAATCTTATTTGAATCTTCTCTGAATACTTATATGCATGATTTCATATCCTTGCAAGTCTCCTCGAGTTATTGGTTTGGTTTAGCCATGGTAATTCTTGCAATGCGAGAAGTGTTTGGTTTTGGGTTCAATCTTGCGGTGTCCTCACCTAGTGACATAGTAGGGGTAGCGAGGCACGTATTGTATTGTTGCCATCAAGGGTAACAAGATGGGGTTTTCATAATATTTCTTGAGTTTATCCTTCTACATCATGTCATCTTTCTTAATGCATTACTCTGTTCTTCATGAACTTAATACTCTAGATGGAGGCAGGAGTCGGTCGATGTCTAGAGTAATAGTAGTAGATGCAGAATCGTTTCGGTCTACTTGACATGGATGTGATGCCTATATGCATGATCATTTCCTTGAATAACTACATGATTATTCGCTTTTCTATCAATTTCTTGACAGTAATTTGTTTAACCACCATAATATTTTCCTTCAAGAGAGAAGCCTCTAGTGAAACCTATGGCCCCCGGGTCTACTTTCCAAGAATACCAAAAATAATTTGTTGTAATTTATTTATCTTTTACTTTCCATTTTCATTTAAATCTATCTCTATCGAATCTAATCCTTGCAAATAATTGTGAAGGGACTGACAACCCCATTATAGCGTTGGGTGCAAGAGTTTGATTGTTTGTGTAGGTGCATCCATTGGTGACTTGCTTGTTCCTCCTACTGGATTGATACCTTGGTTCTCAACAACTGAGGGAAATACTTATCTACTTTGCTGCATCACCCTTTCCTCTTCAAGGGAAAACCAACGCAAGCTCAAGAGGTAGCACCCTCGCTCACTGTATCGAGGAGGCGAAGACATCATTGAGGTGTACGTGTGTTGAACGTGGAGGTGTCGTCCGTTCGGTGCTAGATCGGGACAGATCGTGATTTGATTACAGGACAGATCGTGATTGGATCGCAAAGACGTTCGATTACATCAACCGTGTTTATTAACCCTTCTTGCTTAGCTATCTACAAGGGTATGTAGATTCACTCCCCCTCTCGTAGTTGTTTATATCCATAGATAGATCTTGGGTGTTCGTAGGAATTTTTTTGTTTCCCATGCAACGTTCCCCAATAGTGGTATCAGGGCCAGGTTTATGCGTAGATAACATGCACGAGTAGAACACAAAATAGTTTGTGGGCGCTGATTTTAAGATTGCTTACCTCCTTAGTCTTATCTTGATTTGCCGGTATTGTGGGATGAAGCGGCTCGGACCAACCTTACTCGTCCACGTACGAGAGACCGGTTCCATCGACTGACATGCAGCTTGTTGCATAAACATGGCTGGCGGGTGTCTGTCTCTCCAACTTTATTTGAATTGGATTCGACCGAGGCGGTCCTTGTAGAAGGTTAAAGGGCACCTTGATTATCACTGTTGTGGCTTTGCGTAGGTAAGAAAGGTTCTTACTAGTTGCCCGTAGCAGCCACGTAAAACTTGCAAAAACAAAATAGAGGATGTATAACTTGTTTTTACAGGCCATGTTGTGATGTGATATGGAAAACACATGATGTGATATATGTGATGTATGAGATGATTTTGTTTTGTATAGATTATCACGACTTGCATGTCGATGATTACGGCAACCGGCAAGAGCCATAGGGTTGTCTTTAATTCATTTTTGCCTTTTTTGCTTTACTTTATCGCTATGAGTTAGCAATAAGTGTAGAAGTAAGAGTTGGTGCGACTACCACATGACCACACGATGATGGAGATCATGGTGTCATGCCGGTGACGATAGAGATCATGGTGGTGCTTTGGAGATGGGGATCAAAAGCATAAGACGATGATGGCCATATCATGTCACTTATATGATTTGCATGTGATGTTTATCCTTTTATGCATCTTATTTTGCTTAGGATGACGGTAGAATTATAAGGTGATCCCTCACTAAAATTTCAACATAAAAATAGTGTTCTCCCCAAGTGTGCACCGTTGCGAAGGATCGTCGTTTCGAAGCACCACGTGATGATCGGGTGTGATAGACTCTACGTTCGCATACAACGGGTGTATGCCAATTTTGCACATCCAGAACACTTGGGTTAAACTTGATGAGCCTAGCATGTACAAACATGGCCTTGGAACACATGAGACCGAAAGGTCGAACATGCGTCACATAGTAGATATGATCAACATGGAGATGTTCACCATTGAAACCACTTCATCTCATGTGATGATTGGACTTGGGTTGGTGGATTTGGACCATGTCACACTTAGACAACCTGAGGGATGTTGATTTGAGTGGGAGTTCTTAAGTAATATGACTAATTGAACTCATTATCATGAACATTTTCTAAGTTGTCTTTGCAGAGCTTTGTTGTGGATCAATGGCTCGCGCAATAGCTCTCCTAAATTTTAATGTGTTCCTAAAGAAAGCTAAGTTGAAAGATGATGGAAATAACTATGCGGATTGGGTCCATAATCTGAGGATTATCCTCACGGCTTTGCAAAAGGCTTATGTCGTTGATGCTCTGCTTGGTGCGCCGCCCCCTCTAGTGTCATCTGTAGAAGTTGTGAACGTCTGGCAGATGCATGTTGATGACTACTCGATAGTTCAGTGCGCCAAGTTGTATGGCTTAGAATCGGGACTTCAAAAGTGTTTTGAACTCCATGGAGCATATGAGATGTTCCAGGAGTTGGAGTTAGTATTTCAAGAAAATGCCCGGATCGAGGGGTATGAGACTTTAGATAAGTTCCTCACCTGCAAGATGGAAGGAAATAGTTCTGTCAGTGAGCACCTACTCAGAATGTCTGGGTACTACAACTGTTTGACTAATTTGGGAATTCATCTTCCGCACGAGACGGTCACTGACAGGATTCTCCAGTCACTACCACCTAGCTACAAAGGCTTCGTTATGAACTATAATATGCAAGGGCTGAACAAGTTGGTCTCTAAGCTATTCCCGATGCTGAAAGTCATAGAAGTAGAAATCAAAAAGGAGCATCAAGTGTTGATGGTGAATAAAACCACTAGTTTCAAGAAAGTCAATTTAAAGAAGGGAAACTTCAAGGAGGGTGGCAAGCCAATTGCCGCTCCCATGAATAAACCCAGGGCTGGACCCAAACCTGAAACTGAGTGCTTCTATTGCAAGGGGACTGGCCATTGGAAGCAGAATTTCCCAAAATACCTGGCTTATAAGAAGGTTCGCAACATCAACAAAGATATATTTGATATACATGTTATTGATGTGTACCTTGCTAGCTCTCGTAGTAGTGCCTGGGTATTCAATACCGGTTCGATTGCTCATATTTGTAACTCGAAACAAGAACTACAGAATAAACTGTGGCTAGTGAGAGATGAAGTGACGATGCGCGTCGGAAATGGTTCCAAGGTTGATGTGATTGCCGTCGGCACACTCGCTCTTCAATTACCATCAGGATTAGTTTTAAACCTAAATAATTGTTATTTGGTGCCTACGTTGAGCATGAACATTATATCTGGATCTTGTTTATTGTGAGACAATTACTCATTTAAATCAGAGAATAATGGTCGTTCTATTTATATGAGATGGTCATGCACACAATGTGAATGGTTTATTTTTGTTGAATCTTGATAGTAGTGATACACAAATTTATAAAATTGATGCCAAAAGATGTGAATTTAATAATGATAGTACCCCTTTCTTGTGGCACTGTCCTTAGGTCATATTGGTGTAAAACGCATGAGGAAGCTCCATCAGAAGAAGAACGAGAAGAAGGAAAAGAAGGAGAAGAAGAAGAAGAAGAAGAAGAAGAAGAAGAAAACGACACCCCGACACGATGCCCCGACACCTCGGCACGACACCCTGACACCCCAGCGACTCCCCTCCGGTGAGCCCCCTGCACGACACCCCGGGCATGACACCCCAGCACGACACCCCTAGCGACGCCCCTCCGGCGAGCCCCCTACACGACACCCCGGCGACATCCCGGCACAACACCACGACATGACACCCCGGCACGACACCAGGCACCTTCACCTGTGTGTGGTGACGGGAAGATGTCACCCATTTCAATCCCCCACACATATGTTAATACGCCGCCCCCAACGCCACTCCCCCTCGACCCCCGACACCTCTTGGGCCTCTTGTTAACCGAAAAGCTGCTCTTCGGCTTTCTAGAGGCCGACGGAGTCATAGTTTTGTAAATTATGAGTTAGGTCATATATTTTCCAATTTTGTTATAAAAAATATCATATTTATGTTGATCGGGTGGATTAAAATGTGCAATTGTTTTGTCGCTACGAGGGTCTGGTGTTCGATGACCTCCCCGTGCGTTTGGCGAGCTTCGCCCATGCATTCGTGGGTGAGCACAAATGGCATCTCCTCCCCCCCCCCTCATTTGCTCTGTTTCGGTCTTTGTGCCGATGAAACTTGCTATCTATAAGTAGATTAAATCATCAGTATGCGTGACCAGTATGCGTCTCCCATTCAAACGGGTTATAGTTATAAATATGCATGCATTTGCATATTTATAACCGTGATTCTTTCGAATTTTCGAATGTTATCCATGGACATCGTGAGTACGTGTAGATTGGGTTTGTTTTCCCATATGCTATGCTCCGGATCCGATGCACAATTTCGTCAATGACTCCCTGTTGTTCTCCGGGTCCACATCCTCTCTGTTTATTGCCGAGACATGTATCAGGTGAACAGCGGGGAGGTGCTGCCAAAAAATTTCGTTGGATCCAGAGCAGAGCATGGGAAAATGAACCCAACCTACACATACTCGGGTGGGATTAGGATCTGTCTTTACCTATTAGCATGTAGGTTGCATGGACATAATAAAACTGACAAACTTGATTAACTAATGGATATATATATATGCTGAATTATATATATATATATATATCTTGTGTGTCTAGTAACTAGGCAAGATGTGCGTGGATGTACACCGGTCACACTAGTTAGAAATACATGACCAATGAATGGTTAGTTATACACACTTAGATATATTTCCTCCATTGCATTGTGTGTGCGACCATCGATGATTACAATGCTAATGAGGAGTGGTGTTGCAGGCTGCTCTTCAGAAAGAGAGAGAGAGAGAGAGAGAGAGAGAGAGAGAGAGAGAACCCAGGCGATTCTGGAGGATAGGGACCGGCAGGCGGCGGAGAAGGAGAGGGAGTTGGAGGAGAGGATGACTAGGTTGTTGGAGGAGGAGAGGGCACGGAATGATGCAGCTCACCGGGCCATGTACGAGCTCCTGATGGTAAGTTTCTTCTGCATGTTAGCCAAATCATGCACGTAATGTTCGTTTCATTACTAACTAATATGACTGACTCGTTAAAACCAAATGTGTAGTCTGTGTACGAGAAGACCGGTCAGACCCCTCCACCGATGCCAGTCATTGCTCCGGTGACCACGGTGAGTTTCATTTGAATGGTCATTAGTTACTAGTCTTAACATTTGAGTGTCATCATGCTAACGAGACATTGCAAATGATCTTTGGTGCAGCGTAACTCCAGACAAGCATCGCGTGAACCTTCTCCGGGTGTAACCGGCACGAGCAACACCAGTGCTTCACCTCCGTGATGACGGTAAGTTTTCTCTAGTGTTTTCTTAACAAATGCATAATGACCTATACATACCTTATTTAGTTAATTTATAACATAATTAGCTTACTTAGGTCAAAAATGACATAATAACCTTGGTTAGCTCATAAATGACATACTTAGCTCCAAAATAACCTATTTTACCTAAGTTAGCTCTAAAATGACCTATGCTTAGCTTTGTTTTCTCCAAAATGACATAATAAGCTTACTTAGCTCGAAAATGCCCTATTTTATCTAAGTTAGCTCTAAAATGACCTATACTTAGCTTTGTTTCCTCCACAATGACATAATAATCTTAGTTAACTCAAAAGTGGCATAATTACCTAGGTTAGCTCAATAATGACTTGTACTTAGCTTACTTATGTCAAAAATGGCATAATTAGCTTACTTAGGTCAAAATGGCATAATAACCTTGGTAACCTCATAAATGTCATATACTTAGCTTATTTTCTTCCAAAATGACACAACAAGCTTAGTTAGGCCAAAAATGGCATGATTACCTAGGTTAGCTCTAAAATGACACAAATAAGCAATAAGAAGAAGAAAACAAGAGGAGAAAAAAAGAGAAGAAAAACTCAAATACATGTGTGGGTACATAGAAAACATTGTGTCCCTAGTATGCCTCTAGTTAACTAGTTCGTTGGTCAAAGATGGTTAAGGTTTCCTAGCCATGGACATGAGATGTCATTTGATAATGGGATCACATCATTAGGAGAATGATGTGATGGACAAGACCCAAACTATAAATGTAGCATATGACCGTGTCACTTTATTGCTAAAGTTTTCTGCATGTCAAGTATCTATTCCTATGACCATGAGATCATGCAACTCACTGACACCGGAGGAGTACCTTGTGTGTATCAAATGTCGCAACGTAGCTGGGTGACTATAAAGGTGCTCTACAAGTATCTCCGAGAGTGTCTATTGGGTTGGCATGGATCAAGATTGGGATTTGTTGCTCCGTGTGATGGAGAGGTATCTCGGGGCCCACTCGGTAATACAACATCACGATAAGCATTGCAAGCAATGTAACTAAGTGTTAGCCACACGATCTTGTATTACGGAATGAGTAAAGAGACTTGCCGGTAACAAGATTGAACTAGGTATAGAGATACCGACGATCTAATCTCGGGCAAGTAACATACCTAAGAACAAAGGGAACATCATACAAGATTAACTGAATCCTT
This sequence comes from Hordeum marinum, assembly GCA_022496015.1. Classification (NCBI taxonomy): domain Eukaryota; kingdom Viridiplantae; phylum Streptophyta; class Magnoliopsida; order Poales; family Poaceae; genus Hordeum; species Hordeum marinum. The sequence goes on from CM039675.1 coordinate 342,173,420, forward strand.
GACATAGAGATTTGACCGATAAAGATCTTTGTAGAATATGTAGGAGTCAATATGGGCATCCAGGTCCCACTATTAGTTATTGACCGTAGAGGTGTCTCGGTCATGTCTGCATAGTTCTCGAACCCGCAAGGTCTACACACTTAATGTTTGGTGATGATATAAGTATAGTTGAGTTGTTATGTTGGTGACCGAAAGTTGTTCGGAGTCCCGGCTGAGATCCCGGACATGACGAGGAGCTCTGGAATAGTCTGGAGGTAAACATATATGGGATAATAGTGTTTGGTCTCCGGAAGGGTTCCAGAATTCACCGGAAAGAGTTTCGGATGTTTCTCGAAATGTTTCGGGGTACAAGAACACTTTATTCGGGCCAAGGGGTAAAGCCCACAAGGCTTTAGGAAGGTGCAAAAGGAGTTTTGCAGAGGCCAGGGGCCAGACGCCAGGGACCCTGGCGTCTGGGGCCACACGCCGAGGACCTTGGCGTCTGGTCTTGGAGTCCGAGAAGGACTCTTGCCTGCGTGCCAAACCTTCTCCAAGTTTCGACCCAGGGCTCAACATATAGCTAAAGGGGCGGGGCTAGCACCCGGAACACATCAAGTTTTCCCAAGCCGTGTGCCGGCAACCCCGTCCCTCTAGTTTATCCTTCGTCATAGTTTCTGTTGTGCTTGGTGAAGCCTTGCGGAGATTGTTCTTCACCACCACTGTCACCACGTCGTTGTGCTGTCGGAACTCGTCTACTACTTCACCATCGCTCGCTGGATCGAGAAGGTGAAGGTGTCATCAAGTTGCACGTGTGTTGAACGCGGAGGTGTCATCCGTTCGGCGCTAGATCGGAAGGAGCGTGATGGGATCGCGAGACGGCTCGTGATGAGATCGCGGGACGGCTCGTGATTGGATCACGAAGATGTTCGACTACATCAACCGTGTTTCTTAATGCTTCCGCTTAGCGATCTAGAAGGGTATGTAGATCCACTCTCCCTCTCGTAGATGCTCATCACCATGGATAGATTTTGCGTGTGCGTAGGAATTTTTTTGTTTCCCATGCAACGTTCCCCAACAGTGGCACTAGGAGCTAGGTCTATGTGTAGATCAGATCACGAGTACAACACAAAGGAGTTTGTGGGCGTTGATGCTTAGATTGCTTCCTCCCTTTGTCGTGTTTTGATTTAGAGGTATTGTGGGATGAAGCGGACCGGACCAAGCTTACTCATACCCTTACGAGAGACCGGTTCCATCGACTAACGTGTAACTTCTTTGCACAAATATGGCTGGCGGGTGTTTGTCTCTCCTACACTGGTTGGATCGGATTCGAAAAAGGCGGTCCTTGAGAAGGTGGAATAGCAATTGTGTATCACTGTTGTGGTTTATGCGTAGGCGACAATTGTTCTTGCTAGATACCGTAGCAGCCACATAAAACTTGCAACAACAATTAGAGGACGTCTAACTTATTTTTGTAGGGTATGTTGTGATGTGATATGGCCAATTACATGATGCGATATATGTGATGTATGAGATGATCATATTTTGTATAGAATATCATGACTTGCATGTCGATGAGTACGGCAACCGGCAGGAGCCATAGGGTTGTCTTTAATTATTTTTGCCGTTTTTGCTTTACTTTATAGCTATGAGTTAGTAATAGTCGTGGAAGCAATAGCCGGCGCGGCAACACCGATGGCGACACGTTGATGGAGATCAAGATGATGGAGATCATGGTGTCATGCCGGTGACAATGGAGATCATGCCGGTACTTTGAAGATGAAGATCAAAAGCACAAGTTCATGGCCATATCATGTCACTTATGATTTGCATGTGATGTTAATCCTTTTATGCATCTTATTTTGCTTAGGACGGCGGTAGCATTATAAGGTGATCCCTCACTAAATTTTCAAGATAAAATTGTGTTATCCCCGAGTGTGCACCATTGCGAAAGTTTGCCGTGTCAAGACACCACGTGATGATCGGGTGTGATAGACTCTACGTTCACATATAACGGGTGCAAGCCAATGTTGCACATGTAGGACACTCGGGTTAAACTTGACGAGCCTAGCATGTACAGACATGGCCTAGGAACACAAGAGATCAAAAGGTCGAACATGAATCACATAGTATATATGATCAACATGAAAATATTCACAATTGAAACCACCTCAATTCACGTGATGATCGGACTTGAGTTGGTGGATTTGGATCATGTGACACTCGAATGACTAGAGGGATGTCAATTTGAGTGGGAGTTTTTAAGTAATATGATTAACTAAACTCATTATCATGAACATAGTCAAAATGTCTTTGCAAATTATGTTGTATATTACTAGCTCACGCTGTAGCTCCCTTGAATTTTTATATGTTCCTAGAGAAATAGAGTTGACAGATGATGGTAGCAATAATGCGGATTGGGTCCATGATATGAGGATTATCCTCATTGCTTCACAGAAGGCTTATGTCCTTAATGCACCACTCCGTGCGCCACTCCCTCAAACGACGACTGTGGATGTTGTGAACATCTGACAGTCACGTTCTGATGATTGCTTGATAGTTTAGTGCGTCTTGCATTACGACTTAGAATTCAGGCTCCAAATATGTTTTGAACGTCACGGAGCATATGTGATGTTACAAGAGCTGAAATTGGATTTCAGGCTCGTGCCCGTGTTGAGAGGTATAGGACCTCCCACAAGATTATTTTCCTACAAGATGAAGGAGAATAGCTCAATCGGTGAGCACGTGCGCAGATTGTCTAGGCACGCCAATCGCTTGAATCGAGTGGGAGTTGATCTTCCAGATAAGATAGTGATTGATATAGTTCTCTAAGTCACTATCACCAAGCTGCTATAGCTTCGTAATGAACTATAAACCTTCCAAGGATGGAAATAATGATCCTTGAGCTATTCATGATGTTTAACATCGTGGAGGTAGAAATCAAGGAGGAGCATCAAGTGTTGATGGTTAAGTAAAACCACTAGTTTCAAGAAGGGCAAGGGCAAGAAGGGAAAAACTTTAGGAATGGCAAGCCAGTTGCTGCTCTAGTGAAGAAACCCAAGGCTGAACCCAAACCTGAGACTAAGTGCTTCTATTATGAGGAGAACGGACGCTGAAGCGGAAGAACCCTAGATACTTGGTAGATAAGAAGGATGGCAACATCAGCAGAAGTATATTTGATATACGTGTTATTGATGTGTACCTTGCTATTACTCCTAGTAGCACCTAGGTATTAGATACCGGTTCGGTTGCTAAATGTTAGTAACTCGAAATAAAAGGTACGGAATAAACAAAGGCTAGCTAAGGGTGAGGTGACGATGTATGTTGGAAGTGTTTCCAAGGTTGATGTGATCACCATCGCACGCTCTCTCTACCTTCAGGATTAGTGATAAACCTAAATAAATGTTATTTGGTGTTTGTATTGAGCATGAACATGATTAGATCATTTTTATTGCAATACGGTTATTCATTTAAGTTAGAGAATAATGTTTATTCTGTTTACATGAATAATACCTTCAATGGGCATGCACCCAATGGGAATGGTTTAATGAATCTTGATCGTAGTAATACACATGTTCATAACATTGATGCCAAAAGATATAAAGTTAATAATGATAGTACCACATACTTGTTGCACTGCCGTTAAATGTCATATTGGTGTAAAGCGCATGAAGAAACTCTATGCTGATGGATCTTTGGACTCATTCAATTTTAAATCGGTTAAGACATGAGAACCATGCCTCTTGGGCAAGATGATTAAGACCCCATTTTCAAAATGATGGAGCGGGTAAGTAACTTATTGGAAATGATACATGTTGATGTATGCGATCCAGTGAGTGTTGTAGCGTGTGGTGGATATCATTATTTTCTTAGCTTCACTGATAGTTTGAGTAGATATGTGTATATTTACTTAATGAAACACAAGTCTGAAATGTTTGAAAGGTTCAAGCAAATTCAGAGTGAAGTTGGAGATCATCATGACAAGAACATAAAGAGTCTACGATATGATCGTGGAGGTGATTATCTGAGTTACGAGTTCGGTATGCAACTTAAGACAATGTGGAAGTTGTTTCACAACTCACGCCGCCTGGAACACCATAATGTGATGGTGTGTCTGAACGTCGTAGTCGTGCTCTATTGGATATGGTGCGAACTATGATGTCTCTTATCGATTTGCCACTATCGTTTTGGGGTTATGCATTAGAGACAACTACATTCGCTTTATAAGGGGCACCATCTAAGTCCGTTGAGATGACACCGTATGAATTTTGGTTTGGCAAAAACCTAAGCTGTCATTTCTTAATGTTTGGGGCTGTGATGCTTATATGAAACAAGGGTTTTCACCTAATGAGCTCGAACCCAAAGCGGACAAATGCATCTTCATAGAATACCCTAACGTAACAGTTGGTAAACCTTCTATCTCAGATCCAAGCACAATGTGTTTGTTGCTAAAAATGGGTTCTTTCCCGACAAAGAGTTTCTCTCGAAAGAATTGAGTGGGAGGAAGATAGAACTTAATGAGGTTATTTGAACCTTTGTTTGAACCAGAGGGTAGCGCAGCGCAGAAAGATGTTTCTGTGGAACCTACGTCAGCTGAAGAGGAAGTTAATGATGATGATGATCATGAAGCTTCGGATCAAGTTGCTATCGAACCTCGTAGGTCAACAAGGGCATGTATTGCTCCTGAGTGGTATGGTAACCCTATCTTAGAGGTTATGTTGTTGGACAAAGATGAGCCTACGAGCTATGGAGAAGCGATGGCCCGAATTCCGACAAATGGCTAGGAGCCATGAAATCTGAGAAAGGATCCATGTATGAAAACCAAGTATGGACTTTGGTAGACTTGTCCGTTGAACGGTAGGTCGTTGAGTACAAATGGACCTTTAAGAAGAAGACAGATGTTGATGGTAAACGTCGCCATTTATAAAGCTCGACTTGTCGCAAAGAAGTCTCTGACAAGTTCAAGGAGTTGACTATGATGAGACTTTCTCACCCGTAGTGATGCTAAAGTCTGTTGGGATTATGTTAGCAGTGGCTGCATTTTTCAATTTTGAAATCTAGCAGATGGATGTCAAAACATTATTTCCTTAATGGTTTACTTGAGGAAAGGTTGCCTGTGATACAACCAGAAGGGTTTTGTCAGTCCTAAGGATGCTAAAAGGTGTGCAAGCTCCAGCAATCCTTCTATGGGCTAGAGGATGCATCTCGGAGTTGGAATATACGCTTTGATGAGGTGATCAAAGTTTTTGGGTTTATACAAAGTTTACGAGAAACTTGTATTTGCAAGAAAGTGAGTGGGAGCACTATAGAATAGCTAATAAGTATATGTGGTTGACATATTATTGATCGGAAATGATGTAGAATTTCTGGAAAGCACAAACGGTTGTTTGAAAAGAGTTTTTCAAAGGAAAACCTGGATAAAGCTACCTAATTATGGGGCATCAAGATCTATAGAGATAGATCAAGATGCTTGATGAGACTTTAAATGAGTACATACCTAGACAAGATTTTGAAAGAGTTCAAAATGGATCAGTCAAAGAAGGAGTTCTTGCCTGATTTGTAAGGTGTGAAGTTGAGTGAGACTCAAAGCTCGACCCCGGCAGAAGAAAGAGAAAGGACGAAGTTCGTCCCCTATGCTTTATCCATAGGCTCTATATAGTATGCCATGCTATGTACCGCACCTGTGTGTGCCTTGCCATGAGTCTGTCAAGGGGTACAAGAGTGATCTAGGAGTGGATCACTAGACAACGATCAAAATTATCCTTAGTAACTAGAGGACTAAGGAAATATTTCTCGATTATGGAGGTGATAAAGAGTTCGTCGTAAAGGGTTACGTCGATGCAAGCTTTAACACCAATCCGGATGACTCTTAGTAGCAATCTAGATACGTATAGTGGAGTAGTCATTTCGAATAGCTCCAAGTGGAGCGTCGTAGCAGTGTCTACAGTACGACATATAGATTTTCAAAGAACACACGGATCTGAATGTTGCAGACCATTGACTAAAGACCTCTCTCACATGCAAAGCATGATCGAACCTCACAACTCATTGGGCGATAGATTCATAACAATGTAATTCACATGGTGATGTGAGCTAGATTATTGACTCTAGTGCAAGTCGGAGACTGTTGGAAATATGCCCTAGAGGCAATAATAAATTGGTTATTATTATATTTCCTTGTTCGTGATAATCCTTTATTATCCATGCTATAATTGTATTGATTGGAAACTCAAATACATGTGTGGGTACATAGACAACACTGTGTCCCTAGTATGCCTCTAGTTAACTACTTCGTTGATCAAAGATGGTTAAGGTTTCCTAGCCATGGACATGAGATGTCATTTGATAACGGGACCACATCATTAGGAGAATGATGTGCTAGACAAGAACCAAACTATAAATGTAGCATATGATCGTGTCAGTTTATTGCTACAGTTTTCTGCGTGTCAAGTATTTGTTCCTATGACCATCAGATCATGCAACTCAGTGACACCAGAGGAGTACCTTGTGTGTATCAAACGCTGCAACATAATTAGATGACTATAAAGGTGCTCCACAGGTATCTCCTAGGGTGTCTGTTGGGTTGGCATGGATCAAGACTGGGATTTGTTACTCCATGTGACGGAGAGGTATCTCAGGGCCCACTCGGTAATACAACATCACAATAAGCCTTGCAAGCAATGTGACTAAGTGTTAGCCACGGGATCTTGTATTACGAAACAAGAAAAGAGACTTGTCGGTAACGAGATTGAACTAGGTATAGAGATACCGACGATCGAATCTCGGGCAAGTAATATATCAAAGAACAAAGGGAACAACATACGGGATTAACTGAATCCTTGACATAGAGGTTCGATCGATAAAGATATTCATAGAATATGTAGGAGCCAATATGGACATCCAGGTCCCGCTATTGGTTATTGACCGTAGAGGTGTCTCTGTCATGTCTGCATAGTTCTCGAACCCGCAGGGTCTACACACTTAACGTTTGGTGACGATATAAGTATAGTTGAGTTGTTATGTTGGTCACCGAAAGTTGTTCGGAGTCCCGGATGAGATCCCGGACATGACGAGGAGCTCTGGAATAGTTCGAAGGTAAAGATTGATATATGGGATAATATTGCTTGGTATTCTAAAGGGTTCCAAAATTCATCGGAAAGAGTTCGGATGTTTCCCGAAACGTTCGGTGTACAAGAACACTTTATTTGGGTCAAGGGGTAAAGCCCATAAGGCTTTAGGAAGGTGCAAAAGGAGTTTTACGGGGGCCAGGGGCCAGACACCAGGGACCCTGGCGTTTGGGGCCAAACACCGAGGACCTTGGTGTCTGGTCCTGGAGTCCAAGAAGGACTCTTACCTGCATGCCAAACCGACCTTGAGGAGTATTTTTCTCCAAGTTTCGACCCCAGGGCTCAACATATAAATGAAGGGGCGGGGCTAGCAACCGGAACACATCAAGGTTCCCAAGCCGTGTGCAGGCAACCCCATCCCTCTAGTTTATCCTCTGTCATAGTTTTCGTTGTGCTTGGCAAAGCCCTGCGGAGATTGTTCTTCACCACCACCGTCACCATGCCGTTGTGCTGCCGGAACTCATCTACTACTTCACCATCGCTTGCTGGATCGAGGAGGTGAAGGCTTCATCAAGTTGCACGTGTGTTGAACATGAAGGTGTCGTCCGTTCGGCACTAGATCGTAAGGAGCATGATGGGATCGTGGGACGGCTCGTGATGAGATCGTGGGACGGCTCGTGATTGGATCACAAAGATGTTCGACTACATCAACCATGTTTCTTAACGCTTCTGCTTAGCAATCTACAAGGGTATGTACATCCACTCTCCCTCTCGTAGATGCTCATCACCATGGATAGATCTTGCGTGTGCGTAGGAAAAATTTTGTTTCCCATGCAACATTCCCCAACAATATATATCATATATTTGCCTGTGAAAAATGCTTGGATATAGCAAAGAACAAAATAAAGGGCAATACAGGTACTTTGTCGTCTGCCACCGACGACAAAGGTGACATGTGGCAGCAACCTGTGCAACCTGGGAGCACTAGGTCTGATCCATTTGGTCACTTTGTCATAGGCTGGCAGACGGCAAAGTATGCCAGTAGCCACCTAAGGCCAGATGACCCATTTGGCCACTTTGTCATCTCTAGCAGATGGCAAAGGATATTGTTTCTTTGCCGTCTGCAGGCAGATGACAAAGGCTGTCGTTAGCCACCTAACAGGGCTAACCTCAACGCTATGCCGTCCACTCACTTTGTCGTCTACAAGGCCTATATGGCAGAAGGCAACATTGTTTGTCGTCTGCTTTACTTATGTAGATGGCAAATTAGCCCTTTACCGTGTTTTTCTGTGCTGGAAGTGGGGTCATCTACTGGCAAACGGCAAAGGAGTTTACCATTGGTGAACCTATCCTTTGTCGTCTTTCATGGCAAACGACAAAGTACCTGATTCTTGTAGTGCCTGTTGTTGGGCCGGTGAGGGCCCGCTCTTGCTGGATAACTTTCTACCCTTCCCCTGTTCCTGGTGAGGAGGTGGCTCGATTTTTAGTGGGTCGGGATAGCCATGTTTGTGCTTCGGTCCCTCTTAGGCATGTTGGTGTAGTAGTGCAGGGATATATTTGGATCCGAAGGGGCGGGGGCGACCTTGCCTGATACATCTCAAATGTATCTGCTTTTCCAAACACTTTTGCTCTTGTTTTGAACTCTAATTTGCATGATTCGAATGAAACTAACCCATACTGACGATGTTTTCAGCGGAACTACCATGGTGTTATTTTTGTGCAGAAATAAAAGTTCTCGGATTGAGCTGAAAATTGACGAAGAATTATTTTGTAATATATAAAAAAATACTGGTGAAGGAACCAATAGCAGAAGACCCTCCAGGTGGTCATAAGCCATCCCCCCCAGGATGGGCCATGGTGGCTGGTGGGCCAACTGACAGGCCACTGATGCCCATTCTCTAATATAATATGTCTTCTGCCCTAGAAATAAATAAGAAATAAAGAATAATAACATCTTACGAGACGGAGATGCCGCCACCTCTTGTTCTTCCTTGAGAGAGCTGATCTGGAGTCTGTTTGGGGCTCCGAAGAGTGGAATTCGTCGCCACCAACATCACCAACCCTTCTCCATCAACAATTCCATGATGTTCACCACCGGGAGTGAGTAATTCCTTCGTAGGCTTGCTAAAAGGTGATGGGACTGGATGAAATTTGTCATGTAGTCGAGTCAATTTGTTAGGGCTTGGTCCCTAATATCCACCATGTCCTGAGATTGATGTTGCTATGACTTTGCTATGCTTATTGCTTGTCACTAGGGCCCGAGTGCCATGATTTCAGATCTGGCCTATTATATTTCTGTGAATATGAGAGTGTTTCGGAACCTATCTTGCAAGTTATATACAACTATTATGTGCTATGATTCGTAGACCCCAGAGTGACAGAAATTGGGATCATGTCCGGTGATGGTCGTAGTTTGAGGAGTTCAAGTATTCACCATGTGTTAATGCCTTGTTTCGGTTCTCTATTAGAAGGAGGCCTTAATATCCCTTAGTTTCCCTTTGGACCCCGCTGCCATGAGAGGGTAGGAAAAAAGATGGCATGCAAGTTCTTATTATAAGCATGTATGACTATACACGGAATACATGCCTACATTATATTGATGAATTGGAGCTAGCTCTATATCTCTCTAGGTTGTGACTGTTACAGGATGAATGCCATCTGAATCAAATATCCATCACTGATCGAATACATATGTTTTTCACATATTGATCATCCCTAAGTTGCTTTCTCTACTTCTACTGTTACGATCAATACAATCTGCTACTTTTCGTTGTTTCCATTACTACTTATACTGTGATACTAAATAGTTTGATGCAGAAAAGATACCTCCACGCTTGGTTGAATTGACAACTCAACTAGTAAGGCTCATAAATATTCTTTGGCTCCCCTTGTGTCGAATCAACAAACTTGGGTGAAATACTACCCTTGAAGATTGTCATGATCCCTTATACTTGTGGGTTATCAAGACCTTTTTATGGCATCATTGCCGAGGAGCATCACTTTATTTATTGAGTTCACTTGGGATATATATTTATCACTATGAAGAATCTGAAATACACTAAGACCAAGATCATACTCTCTAGGACAAGGGCAAGTAAGGAATTGCCATCTAGCTCTTCACTTGATTCATCTTTTGTTTTGAGTAAGCTTGCGACACCACCACCTGCTATTCAAGTTGATATGTCGCAAGTAATTGATGATGCTACCTCTGTTTTAAATGAAATTCATGATGGTGCTAGTACTTTGCTTGATGAAACTATGCCACTGGGTTAATTTCTTAATAAACAAATTGCTAAGTCTAGAGAACTTGAGAATGTTGAAATTTATGAAAATTATGATTCACCTATTGTGTCTACATCTCCGGCTAGAAATGACTTACGTACGTGATGGCTATGTTGTGAATGGGGAAATAGCTAGAGACTTTCTTGCTTGCAATGATAGACATGATCTTAAGAAATTACTAAGTAAACACAAACAAAAATCTATGAGGAATAAAATTAAATATGATCCTAAGTTTGCTACCTCTCATATATGTGTTACCGATAAGGACTATGAATTATCTATTGATCCTGAGTTAATTACTTTGGTAGAATATGATCATTTTCATGGTTAAAATCTGAAACTATTGTGGCACACCTTACCAAATTAAATGATGTTCCCACCCTATTTGCTAATGGGGGAAAATTACCACAACTATATCCTTAAGCTTTTTCCCTTCTCACTAAAAGGTGATGGTAAGAAGTGGTTTCATACTCTTGCTCCTGGTTGTGTGCGTAGTTCCCAGGATATGATATATTACTTCTCAAGAAAATATTTTCTTGCTCCATAAGAAACAAGTTGCTTTATTATAAGAATTATTTCATTTTGTACAAATTGACGCAGTGAATATCCCTCAACCTTGGTGGAGGCTTCTCCAATTACTTAAAGCTCTGCCTGATCATCCTCTTAAGAAAAATGAAACACTTGATATCTTTTCTAATGGACTCGTCAATGCTTCTAGGGACTACCTAGATAGTTGTGCTGGTTGTGTTTTCACGGAACAAACTATTGGTCAAGCTGAAGAACTATTGAATAATATTTTCAAGAATGCTAATGATTTAACAATTCCTGAACCTCCTCCTGAACCAATTACGAAGAAAAGAGGTATTATAATCCTCAGTCCAGAATATATACAAGAAGCCAAGGAATCTATGGAAGAAAAGGGTATTAAAATTGAAGATTTGAAACAATACTGCCTATTGAAGAGATGCATGAACTTTTTTCCCTACACAAATAGTAGAGGAAAATTATCTTCGTAGATTCGATGAGGGTGATATATCTTACTATAAAACTACTAGTTAATGCATGGATGAATTTGATAACTGCATTGTTAAGAAAGAACATTTCAATATCTATGCTAAGGATCAATTAAAACAAAATGCCAAGATGACTGATCGCTTGAGTGACTTGATGTTTAGAATTGCAAATGATGTTAGAGGTTTGGGTAAGCATTCATCCATGGTTCACACTCAGTTAGAACAAGTTCTTAAGTCACAAAATAATTTTCTTAACAAAATGAATAATAAATTGAAGGATCATGTTGTTAGAGTTATGACTAGATGGGGTAGAATGACACAAGAACCCCTATATCCTGAAGGACATCCTTAAAGGATTGAGCAGGATTCTCAGAACATTAATAATGACTAGCACATATGCCCGTGTGTTGCAATGTGAGAAAAATAGTATGCATTTATAGTTAGTGAGAATTATATTTGCTTGCAAAACCTTGTGTGCACATCGAAAAGCAACATTTAGGTTCTCGGTTTCGCCGCGTGTGAAGTAATAAATCTTCTATTGTTCTGTTCATTGATTAAGGGTATTTGAGATTTTTGTTACATCATCGCATACGAGAGAATAGCCATGAATTATTTAATCTACTTTTCCATTCAATCAAGGGATTTAAAGGTATAATGTTACCTAATATTACTGAAAACATGAACCACTTTTTGAATCTCGAAGAACTTTATGAAAAAATTCTATAGTTTTGGAGAACCACGAACAAAATTTGAAAAGGGGAAATCTTCTCAAATTCACAAACACTTTGTGAAAACTTTAACTATTTTTATAAAATGATGATCTTATTTGAACTTTTGAACAATTTTTTAAAACAAGAACATGTGTTGAAAAGTCAAAACAATTTTCGAAATGTATATCTTTTAACGAACATTATTTTGAATTGTGAACTATTCTCTAAAACAAGAATATTTTTGAATTTGGAGAATTTTTAAAATGATTTTTTTTAAATCTTGAACAATTTCTAGAAACACTAACATTTTGTGAAAAAAGGGAAAGTTTGTTTTCAAGTTTCGAATATTTTTTAAATAGCAACAAAATTTGAAATTCTGGTTTTTTTCTTATTTTGTTTTTGTTCTAAACATTTTTTGAAACTTTTGATTTTATGAAATAAATTTAAAAATAAAATTAAACTTGGAAGGAAAAAAGAGAGAAACATAAAGGAAAATAAAATTGAACTAAAACATGGAAACGGAAAAACGGACCAGCCCATTTTTGGGCGCCCTATGCGAGGCACGAATTATTTGTGGCCACGTATAAAAAATAGGCTTTTTCTAGCTATGTGGCTAGAAAGATAAGTGGGCTGGCTTCACTGGGCCAGAACACGCGGCCCACGTATGAAATTTTGGACAAATCATTTTTCATTTTCTAGTTGACGAACACACAAAAATTTTGTACCACCTTTGGTGGGAAAAAATATTTTCAACGCTGAACGGGTGAAGAAAATCAAAGAAATGCACCTACATTTATTAGTTCATCTAAATAGAAAAAGAAAAAGAAAAACGATAGCACTTTGCAAGATTCTAGTGAACCTATGGTAGAGAAACATTTTGAGAATCACAATGATGTTTCTATTTCTAATGCTGAGACACAATCTCGTAATGAACATACACCTAGAGATAATGAAAATGAAGATGTTCATGTTCATGTTTTTGCTCTTCCAGATAATGAGAAAGAAATTGATAATGAGGTGGAAATAGAACCTGTAGCTGATCCTGATAACCCACCACCTAAGACTAAACGTTATGATCAGAGGGATTTCATTGCTAGAAAATATGGTAAAGAAAGAGAGCCATGGATTCAAAAACCCATACCATTCCCTCGTAAGCCCTCTAAAAATAAGGACAAGGAAAAGTTTGAGCACTTTGTTAAAATGCTTTGGCCGGTCTTTTTGCGAACACTTTTGACTGATATTTTAAAGATGGATCCTTATGCAAAATATATGAAAGATGTTGTCACTAATAAATTAAAGGTACTTGAAGCTGAGATTTCCACCATGTTTTCTAATTACGCTTTTGAGGGTGGAATGCCTAAGAAAGTTGGAGATCCAGGGATACCTACTATACCTTGCTCCATTAAACGAAGTTACATTAAAACTCATTTATGTCATTTAGAAGCCGATGTTAGTGTTATGTCTTTCTCTTTATATAAAAGACTCGATTTGAATAAGCTCACACCTACTGAAATATCTTTGCAAATTGCTGATAAATCAACTGCTATACCTATTGGGATTTGTGAGGACGTACACGTTGTTGTTGCAAATGTTACAATCTTAACGGATTTTGTTATTCCTGAGATGCCTAAGGATGACAACATGTCAATTATCCTTGGTAGACCCTTTTTGAATACTGCAGGGGTTGTTATTGATTGCAACAAAAGCAAGGTTACTTTTCATGTCAATGGTAATCAGCACACAATATATTTTCTGAAGGCATAGAGTGTGGTAAACAATATCAATTATATTGAGAAAATTGCAAGAATCACTATTGGGGAGTTCAAAATTCCTCTCCCTACTATCAAGAAAAGATATGATATTCTTATTATTGGGGAAATGCGTATCACCGCTCAGGTAACCTAGTATCACATAGAAAAAATTGGTTCCATGTCAATCAAAAACGATTTGTTAATAAGGCTTGATCAATCTAACTAAAGAAATGTTTTTGACAATCATCTGGTCGATAAATTTAGTAAACACAACCTACTATACCCATAGTTTTATTCTCTGTTTTTCAAGTTTAATAATAAAAATTACCACAAATTTTTGATTTTCGGACATTTCCATGCAATAAAAATGACCATGAAAATTTAGTATGATTTTAAATAAGAATTTTTGGCTTGAACACACCCCGAGGGGGTGCATGATACATCTCCAACGTATCTATAATTTTTTATTGTTCCATGTTGTTATATTATCAATCTTGATTTTTTTACAATCATTTTATAACAACTTTATATCATTTTTTGGGACTAAACTATTGACATAGTGCCAAGTGCGAGTTGTTATTTTTTTTGCTTGTTTTTTACTTTGCGAAATTTCAGTACCTAACGAAGCCCAAACACCGTGAAACTTTTTCAAGATTTTTTCGGGCCGGAAGACATCCAGTGGGCCAAAGAAGTGCCAGAGAGGAGGGCCGAGGTGAGCACAAGACACCAAGGTATGCCAGAGACCCTAGGCGTGCCCTGGTGTGTTGTTCCCACCTCAGGACGCCTCTCCACTGCCTATCAGCTCTATAAATACCCAAATATTTAGAAAACCCTAGGAGAGTCGACGAAACACAATTCCAGCCGCCGCAAGTTCCAGAACCACGAGATCCAATCTAACACCATCACGGAGGGGTGGATCGTCTTCATGGGTGCCTCTCCAATGATGCGTGAGTAGTCCACCATACACCTACGGGTCCTTAGGCAATAGCTAGATGGCTTCCCCTCTCTCTTTTGATTCTCACTGCAATGGTTTCTTGGAGATCTATTTGATGTAATGACTTTTTGCGGTGTGTTCGTTGGGATTCGATGAATTTTGAGTTCATGATCAGTTTCTATCCATGAATATTATTTGAGTCTTCTTTGATCTCTTATTTGCGTGATTACTTATAGCCTCGTATTTCTTATTCAACTATTTGGTTTAGTTAGGCCAACTAGATCGATTTTTCTTGCAATGGGAAGAGGTGCTTTGTGATGGGTTTGATCTTGCGGTGTCCTTTCCCAGTGACAGAAGGGGTAGCAAGGCACGCATGTATCGTTTCCATTAAGGATAACAAAATGGGGCCTATTCCTACATGAATAGATCTTGTCTATATCATGTCACTGTTCTTATTGCATTACTCCGTTTGTCCATGAACTTAATACACTAGATGCATGTGTTGGAAATATGCCCTAGAGGCAATAATAAATTAGTTATTATCATATTTCCTTGTTCATGATAATCGTTTATTATCCATGCTATAATTGTATTGATTGGAGACTTAGATGCATGTGTGGATACATAGACAAAACCATGTCCCTAGTATGCCTCTAATAGACTAGCTCGTTGATCAAAGATGGTTAAGGTTTCCTATCCATTGACATGAGATGTCATTTGATAACGGGATCACATCATTAGGAGAATGATGGGATGGACAAGACCCAAACTACAAACATAGCATATGATCGTGTCAATTTAATACTACTGTTTTCTGCATGTCAAGTATCTGTTCCTATGACCATGAGATCATGCAACTCACTGACACCGGAGGAGTGCCTTGTGTGTATCAAACGTCGCAACGTAACTAGGTGACTATAAAGGTACTCTACAGGTATCTCCGAGGGTGTCTGTTGGGTTGGCATGGATCAAGACTGGGACTTGTTACTCCGTGTGACGGAGAGGTATCTTAGGGCCCACTCGGTAATACAACATCACAACAAGCCTTGCAAGCAATGTGACTAAGTGTTAGTCACGGGATCTTGTATTACGGAACGAGTAAAGAGACTTGCCAGTAACGAGGTTGAACTAGGTATGGAGATACCGATGATCGAATCTCGGGCAAGTAACATACGAAGAACAAAGGGAACATCATACGGGATTAACTGAATCCTTGACATAGAGGTTCGACCGATAAAGATCTTCGTAGAATATGTAGGAACAAATATGGGCATCCAGGTCCCTCTATTGGTTATTGACTGTAGAGGTGTCTCGGTCATGTCTACATAGTTCTCGAACCCGCAGGGTCTGCACACTTAAGGTTCGGTGACGTTTCGGTAGTATAGAGTTATGTATGGTGGTGGCCAAAGGTTGTTCGGAGTCCCGGATGAGATACAGACGTCACGAGGAGATCTGGAATGGTCCAGAGGTAAAGATTGATATATAGGAAGTCCCATTTTGGTCGCCGGAAAAGTTTCGGGCTAATCGGTAATGTACCGGGAGTGCCGGTAGTGTATCGGGAGACCACCGGGAGGGGTATTTCGACCCAAGAGGCTTCATGGGATGTGGGAGAGTAAATACCAGCCTTTTGTGGGCTGGTGGAAGTCCCACACAAGGCCCATGCGGTTGGGAGAAAAAGCCCAAAGGAAAAAAGGTGGAAAAAGGTCAAGAAAGGAGTAATCCTAGTCCTACTAGGATTGGAGCAGGAGTCCTCCTCTCTTCCCCACTTTGGCTGACCCAAGGGCTGGCTTTTTGGCAGCCCAGCCTCCTCCTCCTCTCCTCCTATATATACTAGAGGATTTTAGGGTTTTGTAAAAGAATTTTCAGCCACGTGCTACCCGTTCCTCTAGTGCATAGTTTTTCCTCTAGATCGGTTTTCTGCAGTGCTTAGGCGAAGCCCTGCCGGAATAGCTCCACCACCATCGCCGCAGCATCGTCACGCTGCTGGAGAACTCTTCTACCTCTCCGCTCCCTCTTTCTGGATCAAGAAGGCAGAGATCGTCATCAAGCTGTACGTGTGCTGAACGCGGAGGTGCCGTCCATTCGGCGCTAGATCGGAAGGACCATGATCAAGATTGCGACACGGATCGTGATGAGTTCGCGGGACGGATCATGATGAGATCGCGGGACGGATCATGATGAGTTCGCGGGACGGATCATGATTGGATCGCGGGACGGATCATGATGAGATTGCGGGACGCTCGGTGATTTGGATCGCGAAGACGTTTGACTACACCAACCGCGTTTCTTAACGCTTCCCGCTTAGCGATCTACAAGGGTACGTAGATCCACTCTCCCTCTCGTAGATGCTCATCACCATGGATAGATCTGCGTGTGCGTAGGAAATTTTTTGTTTCCCATGCGACGTTGCCCAACAGCATGCTAGATAGTCGTCGATGTGTGAAGTAGTAGTAGTAGATGCAGAGTCGTTTCGGTCTACTTATCTTGGACGTGATGCCTATATAATGATCATTGGCTTGGATATCGTCATGATTATTTGATCTTCTATCAATTTCCCAACAGTAATTTGTTCACCCACCATGTGATATACTCATGAGAGAAGCCACTAGTGAAACATACGGCCCCGGGGTCTACGTTTCCAACATATTGCTTTGCAATCTATCTTTTTGTCGTGTTTGTTTTCAGATCCATTAATCCAAAAACCCAAAAATACCTTACTGCACTTTTGTTTATCTCTTTTATTTTGTGTTCTTCTGAGATCAATTTGACCAACCTATTACTATCTAATTTATCTTTTTATCATAAGAGCTTGACAACCTCTCTTACGCGTCGGGTTGCAAGTATTTGTTCTTTGTGTGCAGGCGCCGTTTACATAGTTGCTTGATCTTCCTCCACGGATTGATATCTTGGTTTCTTAACTGAGGTAAATACTTATCGTAGTTGTGCTGCATCATCCCTTCCTCTTTGGGGAAATACCGAAGCAGTATCAAGCCACGTCACATGAATTTCTGGGCTGCTGCCGGGGCGGAAGCGAACTCTTCAACATGCCAATCTCTAGTGCTGGTGATACATCATCAACATCTATCAGGTTCCTAATCACAAATCTCATCTCCTTGTAATTTACATTATTTTCCATTCGCCTCTCGTTTTCATCTCCCCCACTTCACAAAAATTTGTCATTTTATTCGCCCTCTTTTTCGTTTGCCTTTTTCTCGTCAGATCTCTCATTTGCTATCTTTGCGTGTATTCTCGTTTGCATTCTATTTTCTTGCATCTTCGCTTGCTAAAAATATATTGATATGTATCCTCATCCACTTTCTAATCTTTTCAAAAGACCAAATTATGATGACTCAATTGCTAGTGAGTTGAGTGCACTTGATTATCTTTATGAAGTTTTGTTTGAAAATCATGAATCTGGAAATTTTGATGAAGTGTTGGAAAAAGAAATTTGTAAGTTGATTCATGATAGTTCCTTGAATGAGAAGCATGATTTCCATGTTGTTAGTATGAATTCTCTTAATATCCATGATGCTAATGATATGCAAAACCACAAGCTTGGGGAAGCTATGCTTGATGAAGATGATATTTTTTGTTCCACAAGTTTTGGTGATGACATGTATGCTATAATTGGTAATGATAACCATGAAACTTGTCATCATTATTTTAATATTAAATTTGGTTATGACAATCAATTGTCACATGGTAGTAATTTTGTTGAGTTTGCTCCCACTACCATGAATGAAAAGGAGTTTGCTTATGTGAAGAGTGATAAATTATCTATGCTTGTAGATCATGAAAAGAATGCTTTATGTGATACATATATTGTGAGATTACTTCATGATGATACTGAAAGTTATTGTGAGGGAGGAACATATGCTTGTAGGCATTGCAATAATATTAAGTTTCCTCCCTATGTGTTCAAAGTTTCGAAGTTATGCTTGCTTTGTCATCCTATGCTAGTTGATTCTTAATCCCATAGATTGTTTGATTATAAAATACTTAGTATGTTATACTTAAATGTGTTTGTCACATTTATTATGATGCTTTTTTTGTGCTTTAACTCTTATCTTTTATGTGAGCATCATTATTATCCTAAGCCTATCTTGATGGATATAAAGAAAGAACTTGTTGGGAGGCAACCCAATGAAAAAAAAAATATTTTCATTTCTGTTTTTGAGTGTTTACACAATTATGCCTCTGTTATGATTGTGTTTTTATGTTTTATTTAGTGTTTGTTCCAAGTAGAACCTTTAGGATGATTCATAAGATTAGTAGAAACAATGTTGAATCTGAAACAGAAACTTTGACTCCAGTGTGCGAATTTTCATTTTTTTACTGGAGCATGATAATGAGCTACAATTTTAACACAATATTTCTATACAAATTCTTTAATTTTTCCTACTTTTTAACAATTTTTAGAGTTACAGAAGTATGGGTAGAGTACAGATTACTATAGACTGTTCTGTTTGAGACAGGTTCTGTTTTTGTTGCATTGTGTGCTTGTTTTGATGAATCTATGGCTCGTATTGGAGGGTATAAGTCATGGTAAAGTTGGAATACAGTAGATATAATGAAATAATGAAATATGAATGGGTTTTTAACAGTACTTAGAGTGGTAATTTTCTTTGTTATACTAACGGATCTCACGAAGATTTTGTTAAGTTTTGTGTGATTGAAGTTTTCAACTTTTGGGTGAGATCACGATGGATGAAGGAACAAGGAGTAATAAGATACTAAGCTTGGGGATTCACATGGCACCCCAAGATAATATCCAAAGAGTAACAAGCAACTAATCTTGGGGATGCCCCGAGTGGCATCCCCTCTTTCTTCTAACAACCATCAGTATTTTACTTGGAGCTATATTTTTATTCATCACATATCATGAGTTTTCCTTGGAGCGTCTGGTATTATATGATTCTTGCTTTATTTCCTTTTTATCCTTGATGGACACACCTATTTGAGAGAGCCAAAATTATTCTATGATTTGTTAGAATTGCTCTATATGCTTCACTTAAATCTATTGAGCTATGGAATTGCTCTTTATGCTTCACTTATATCTTTTTTGAGCACGACATGCTTTTACATGTTTGAAGAAATTCTCTCATGCGTCACTTAGATTAATTTGAGAGTTGGTAAATTTTTAAGAAATCCTCTCATGCTTCACTTATACTATTTTGAGAGATGAAATTTTTACGCTCATGATGTTCACTTAAATCTATGTGAGCTTGTCAAAAGCAATGGCAATATATGAAACTACTCCCAAAGTGATAGATATTAAAGAGGGATATAATAAAAACTTTCATGAAGATCATTGGACAAATTAAACTTGATTCTTTGTAATATTTTTGAGACATGATGATAGTAATATGTGAGTTATGTTGGTGAGTAATTATGCTTAGTAAGAATATTGATGTTAAGGTTTGTGATTCCCTATGCAAGCACGAAAGTCAATAGTTCTACAATGAAATTGCATCCTACTTATGGTGCATTATTCGGTGTTAGTTATGCTTAATGCTCGCTTATGTGAATTTTCATTTCTTGGTTGGTTGCTTCTCAATCTATTTGCAAGCCTTCACTTGTACTAATTAGAATACTACTTGTGAATCCAAAATCTTTAAACCCAGTTTTGCCATATGAGTCCACCATACCTACCTATATGCGGTATTTCCATGTCATACCAAGCAAATTTATATGTGTCATCTCTAATTCTCAAAATGAATTATTCTTTTTGTGTGCTCATACATCTCATGAAGCGGAAGGGGGTGACCGATATTTTTCCATGCTAGATATATTCTCAAGATGAGTGTTCATTCACTTGTCATTGCACGAGATTATGGCAGTAATAGGGATGCCCAATCCCGAAATGGAAAAAAAGAAATTTACTTTATGTTGTCAAATAATAAATTCCTCGGAAAGTGTTGGTATGGACGGCAACCGTGGATTCGGCTAGCCATGGATTGTGAAAGAATGGTGGAAAAGGAATAAACATTATTTTCTATTTGGGAACCGCTTATGATATATCTAGCATGGAAAGGTATTGAAAGCTCTCAGTCATTTTCGTTGACAGGAAAGGTATGCCACCCAAAATATTTTTCTCTATCAATTTAAACCTTGAGCTCTGGCACCTCTACAAATCCCTACTTCCCTCTAAGAAGGGCCTATCTATTTAGTTTATGCAATTTTTATTTTTACTTGAGTCACCATCTTCTCTTATAAAGCACTAACTAGCGGCCACTATGATCGTACTTGAGCATTAGGTGTATCTAATATTTGAGTGTGTTTCATGAATGGATCAATGATTGAGCATGATGGTCTAGGGATAGCTTTATTTAGTGTTGGTATTTTGAAAGACATGGTTGCTTGTTGATATGCTTGAGTATTAAAGTCTCTGTATCAAAACTAGACTATTGTTTTGAACCATCTAAAAGTCCAAATGTCCATGCTACAAAAGAAAAGGATATGCGATGAACATCTTAGGCGGCATTCCACATCAAAAATTCTGTTTTTATCATTTACCTACTCGAGGACGAGTAGGAATTAAGATTGAGGATATTGATACGTCTCCAACGTATCTATAATTTTTTATTGTTCCATGTTGTTATAATATCGATATTGGATGTTTTACAATCATCTTATAGCAATTTTATATCATTTTTGGGACTAACCTATTGACATAGTGCCAAGTGCCACTTGCTATTTTTTGCTTGGTTTTTACTTCGCAAAATCTTGGTAACAAATGAATCCCAAACACCGTGAAACTTTTTGGAGATTTTTTTGGGCCATAAGACATCCAGTGGGCCAAAGAAGTGCTAGAGAGGAGGCTCGAGGTGAGCACAAGACACCAGGGTGCGCTAGAGGCCCCAGGCGTGCCCTGGTGGGTTGTGTCCACCTCGGGACGCCTCTTTGCTGCCTATCAACTCTATAAATACCCAAATATTTAGAAACACCTACGAGACTGGACGGAACACAATTCTAGCCACCACAAGTTCCAGAATCATGAGATCCAATCTAACACCATCACGGAGGGGTGCATCGTCTTCATGGGTGCCTATCCCATGATGCGTGAGTAGTCCACCATAGACATACGGGTCCGTAGGCAGTAGCTAGATGGCTTCCTCTCTCTCTCTTTTGATTCTCAATACAATGGTCTCTTGGAGATCTATTTGATGTAATAACTTTTTGCGGTGTGTTTGTTGGGATCGGATGAATTTTGAGTTCAAGATCGGTTTCTATCCATTAATATTATTTGAGTCTTCTTTGATCTATTATTTGCATGATTAATTATAGTCTCGTATTTCTTCTTTGAATCTTTGGTTTAGTTAGGACAACTAGATCAATTTTTCTTTCCATGGGAAGAGGTGCTTTGTGATGGGTTCAATCTTGCGGTGTCCTTTCCCAGTAACAGAAGGGGCAGCAAGGCACGCATGTATCGTTGCCATTAAGGATAAAAAGATGGGGTCTATTCCTACATGAATAGATCTTGTCTACATCATGTCATCATACTTATTGCATTATTTTGTTTTTCCATGAACTTAATACACTAGATGCATGTTGGATAGCGGTTGATGTGTGGAGTAATAGTAGTAGATGCAGAATTGTATCGGTCTACTTATCTTGGACGTGATACCTATATAATGGTCATTGCCTTGGATATCGTCATGATTATTTGGTATTCTATCAATTGCTCAATGTTAATTTGTTCACCCAGCGTGTGCTATACTCATGACAGAAGCCACTAGTGAAACCTACGGCCCTCGGGTCTACTTTTCCAACATGTTGCTTTCCGATCTATATTTTTGTCGTGTTTGTTTTTAGATCTATTAATCCAAAAATACCTTGCTGCACTTTTTGTTTACTTCTTTTATTTTGTGTTCTTGTGAGATCTATTTGGCCAACCTATTACAATCTAATCTATCTTTTTATCGTTGAGAGCTTGACAACGTCTCTTACGCGTCGGGTTGCAAGTATTTGTTTTTTTGTGCAGGCGTCGTTTACATAGTTGCTTGATCTTCCTCCACGGATTGTTACCTTGGTTTCTTAACTTAGGGAAATACTTACCGTAGTTATGTAGCATCATCCTTTCCTATTTGGGGAAATATCGAGGCATTCTCAAGCCACGTCAGTGCACCATCTAGCCACAAGCCATGGTGACGCGCCTACCCCCTGGGTGTGCCATGGTGTCTTGTGGGCCTCATAGGGACTCACTCACTTAGTGCACATGCCCGCCGCCTCCTTCCACCTCCAGACAAAATCACCATTGCCTCCTAGCCAATGTTCTTGCTCATTTCGAGTCATTTTCGTTCTCCTTGCTCGGAACTCCTTTTTCGAAACTGTTTTGAGGAATTACTCCTTGGTATCTGATGCTCCAACTCTCCAATTTGTTTTTGTTCTAGTGATTTATATTTTGCAATATTTGCTACTGTTGGTGACCATGCAGATGAGCTTGCATGTTGAATTTTTATGGTTGAAAGTAGTTTTGATGCATGATATGGCCTTTAGACACTTGTGGGAGTAGTTGCTATCAATTTTGTTGAGTTCTGTTCACTTTTATGTTGTGGGACTAAAAATTTCAAAATTAATTCAGAGAACATAAATATGTTGAGAAATATGTTTCATGGTGGTTCTTCAAGCAAGAGCTCCCCAAGGTCGGCAATTTGTGAATCGGACCTTGAACCACGAATGGATGCACTCGTTAAACCGTGTGAATGGTCGTCTGATCACTTCATGAATCAAACGGGAATCAAGCAAGAGTTTAATATGTTCGTGCAGAACGAGGCTGTACAGTAAAAGGCAGTGGTGGAGGAGGCCAGACCCAAGATGTCCGAGGAGAGGACCGTGCGGGGCAAGGACCAAGCCCGGTGGTTGAGGTGGAGGAGGACCTGACGAGTCTAATCATGGAGCGTGATGCCCTTCAGGAGAAGGTTGCCGAGCTCAATGGTCTCGACATGGCTTGTAAGGAGGCCCAAAACTAGGAGAGGGCAAACCGCAAGGAGCTTAACCAAGTTAAGCAGATTGCCACTTGTAAGCCATATTTAATGCATTGTGCCTTTGGCATTGATAGGTTAGCCCAACTGACTCAACTATGGTGCCTATCAAAAGCTTTCATGGACCTGCCGAGGAGTGCGGCCGATGCTGGACGATTCTATGGCCCCCGTGAGGAGGACGCTCAGAAGCTATTCTAGGCCCAATTCCAGGTGCCATCACATCCACCACTCCCCGACGACCAAATGAAGCAGCTGATGGAGCTATACTCCATGGTCAGGCCAACAATGGAGGATATGTGTATCAAGTTGTGGCCAATAGAGTCCCTACCGAGAAGCCTCTTCGGCTTGCTTAGCCAGCTGCAAGAAGCCGGTCCTTGGATTGACCTATGGAAAAACTCCACCTGCCTCGAAGGCACCCCTCTAGCGTATGCTTGTGTGAGTATGTGGTACTTAGACATCAAGACGCCAGAGGTGGTTGCAGGTGCTCCCAAGGGCAAGAACTGAGTCCTCGAGAGGTACTTTTCGAATGTCATGGAGGGTGCTTGGACGATAGTGGATTTTTGTAGTAAGGATGCCGAAGTAATAATATGTAAAAAGGACGAGTGTTACTTTTCGAAACCAATATCCTTCCATCTTTATTTATGCTAATTTTGACTCCTCTACGATCATTTTTAATACTGAAAGTGGCCAGTCGTTGGCTTCTCCCCCTTGCATAAACCACGTAGGGTGTCTTAGTAATAACACGATCCTTAGCTGACATCTCGGTACCCAGCGGTGGTCGTGTTTATTATAGACAAGGCAATCAGACTATTTGGCTTTATAACTTTCACTTACTCGTAGGAGCTTAACTTTGGGGGGGCAATTGACTAGCCCCGGATATAGGAAATGTTCGGACAGTTTGAGGTCGAACCATTGACACTTTGGCTCTTTTATGAGAACCCTTACTTTAACGCGGGCAAAATCTCCATCCATTATGGTTGACACGGTCTTTGGATCACTGACCAGTTTACGCTTATCATGACAGTCAGTTTCCGGCTTTCTCCGCTTAGGAATTTAACCGCTCTAGTAGGAAGTACAATTGCAGTAGTTCTCCCTTTACACTCTTTGCCGAATGAAGCGGGACGTAAGAGGTAAGCACAGGAGCCAGGCAACCCAACTATTGACCAAAGATATGATTCAAAACCGATGCATATAATGCAATATGTGAGACATCGAGCGCTTTTATATGAGCACTGGAATTTTAGACGAGGTTTTAAATCCAATCCCTTGGTCAAGAACCGATGTATCGTGAAAGTTGTCTTCGGGTCATATGGCAAAGAAGAAAAATACACAAACGAGGTATGGTGACCGCAAAAGATAATCCCTTTATTTATATGGCTGAACCGTTCAAGCCGAGCTGTGAGACAAAGATACATTTAAATATGAACGAGTTTTATGCAAGGCTTCGGTAGTCAGGTTCTAACGTCCTTGGTTGGGCCGTGTCGCACGTATGTGCCTCCTTGCTATTGACTAACCGCCCTTGTCGAGTGGAAAGTATTTGTATGTTGCGTGCTACGCTGTTGCTGGTCGAGAAATTGACTTCTGCCTAGCAATGGGTCCTTCAAAGAGGTAGCGCCTAGTAGTCGTGGGGGGAAAGCTTGACGCCAACGTAGGTGTGTGTCCCTACGGGCCTTTAATAGTATCGTAGGAGCACGCCTGAAGAAGCTAAATCATCAGATCGTTTAAGCCAAATGATGTACCCGTATTTTATTTGCTATGTGGCCTCCCATGGAATCTTGAGAGCAAAGTTATGTACTCTAGGTACATAGTCTTCGTCTAGACAAGGGGGACAAAGGAGCGTGCACTCCTATTTAGGGTGGCAACGTTAGAAGCGAGGAAGCTGAGAAGCACTTCGAGTGCATTTGGAAGTAAACTCCGCATTCAGCTCGACGAGGGATTTGGATGCCTCCTCAAATGCGAAAGCAGTGGTCTGCTCCTCTGTTCGGAGGGAGCGTTCAGTGTTACCATTTATTGTGATAACAACCTTTTGGCCCGACATCTTGAGCTTTAGCTGCGCATAGTGTGGGACTTAATTAAATTTGGCAAAGGCGGATCATCCGAGAAGTGTGTGGTAACCATTGTGGAATAGGACGATATCGAATATTAGATCCTCATCGCGGAAGTTTTCGGGAGAGACGAAGACTAACTCCAGGGTAATAGTCCCCGAGCAATGTGCCTCTATGTAGGGTATTACACCCTTGAACGTGGTGTTACTGGGTTTGATCCTTGACGAATTAACGTCCATCTTTCTGACCATATCGATGTAGGTCAGGTTTAGGCTACTGCCCCCTTCCATGAGGACCCTAGCGAGGTGGAATACATCGACTATCGTATCGAGGACCAGAGCCGCCGACCCTCCATGACAGATACTAGTCTGGTGGTCCCGTTTGTCAAAGGTAATTGGGTGAGCCGACCATGGGTTATACTTCGACGCCACAGGCTCTAAGGCATAGACATCCAGAAGTGCTCTCTTCTTCTCATTCTTGGGGATGTGAGTGACATATATTATACTCACATCCTTCACTTCTGGAGCGAATTTCTTTTTCCCTCCATTACGGGGTCGGGGTTGTTCATCCTCATCTTCACTGCGAGGTTGTCCCTTGCTAGGGCTTTCAGCCGAGGCTTTTCCGGCTTGCTTGATAACCCAACAGTTCTGATTAGTATGGTTGGCAGGTTTATCCACGGTGCCATGGATTTGATAGGGCATGTCGAGGGTTATGTCCAAGGCAGATGGGCCATCCTTCTTCCCTTTAAAGGGCTTCTTGTTCCGGCTGCTGCACTGGTTTTTGAATCCAACATTGACTGTAGTTTCCTCATCATTGTTGTTGTTGCTATTTTTATGGCGGCGCTTGTTCTTCTGTTGCATCATGGCTTTCAACTCAGGTCACGGACTTCGAAGGTGCCGGGGTCATCGTCATTAGTATTACTGTTAGCCAGCCAGCTGTCTTCTTTAGCGTAGAACCGAGTCATGAGAGAGGTAAGCATGACCATAGTCTTGGGCTTGTCATGTCCGAGCTGTCGAGCTAGCCACTCATCTTAGATACCATTCCGAAAATTCGCAATTGCTTCTGGCTCCAGACAGTCGATTATTTGGTTCTTCTTAGTCAAGAACTGATTCCAGGACTTCCGAGACTACTCATCGGATTGTTGCTTGATAAGACTCGGGTCATCGGTGTCCGTAGGTCGCACATAGGTGACTTGGAAGTTGATTAGCCACAAGTATAGGAGGTCAATCGTAGTCCTTTCGATAAGTAAGAGTTTCAAACCCAACGAGGAGCAGAATGAAATGATAAGCAATTTTCAGCAAGGTATTCTCTACAAGTGTTGTGAGTAACAGTAGTAGATATGTAGCAAGACAATTCGTAACAAGTAACAAGTGATAGTAACAAAGGTGAATCAAGGTATCCCAATCCTTTTTGTAGCAAAGGATAGGCCTGAAAGTACTCTTTTATTAAGCAAGTGCTCCCGAGGACACATGGAAATTTCTGTCTAGTCATGTTCATCATGTTGAGTTGATTCGTGTTTGCTACTTTGATAATTTGATATGTGGGTGTACTGGTGCTAAGGTGTTGTTATTTCTTGAACTAACAACCTACTTATGATTAACCCCTCTCGCAAGCATCCGCGACTACAAAAGAAGAATTAAGATAAATCTAACCATAGCATGAAACATGTGGATCCAAATCAGCCCCTTATGAAGCAAGCAAAAACTGGGGTTTAAGATTCTATCACTCTCGCAACCCATCATCTACTTGTTACTCCAAAATGACTTCCCTTAGGCCCATATCCTGGTGAAGTGTCATGTAGTTGATGTTCACATGACACCACTAAGAGAAGTAACAACATACATATCATCAAAATATCGAATGCATGCCAACTTCACAAGATTACTTATAACATGACTTCTCCCATGTCCTCGGGGACAATAGTAACTAATCACACATCATCAACATGTTCAAGATCAGAGGTGTAACAAAGATGATTAAGGATCTGAACATAATCTCTTCCACCAAGTAATCCAACAAGCATTAACTACGAGATATAATCAACGCAACTAGTAACCCACAGATACCAATATGAGGTTTTGGGAGCAAGATTGAATACAAGAGATGAACTAGGGTTGGAGATGAGATGGTGCTGGTGAAGATGTTGATGAAGATTGGTCCTCCCATGAAAGAGGAAGCGTTGGTGATAACGATGGCTTCGATCTCCCCCTCTCGGAGAGGGATTTCCCTGGCAGAATCTGATTGTCGGAGTGCAAAAGGGCCTCTGCCCAGGTTTCTGCCTCGAGACGGCGGCGCTTCGTCCTGAAAGGTTACTTATGATTTTTTTCTAGGGTAAAACACACCATATAGGAGAAGAGGGGCGTCGGAGAGCTAACTGGGGGCCCACAAGCCATCATGGCGTGCACCTAGGGGGCACGCCCTGTTGGCTTGTGCCCTGTTGGCAACCCCCCTCCGGTATATTTTAGCTCCAGAAATTCCTAAATATTCCAAAAATATTCTCCATGAAGTTTCAGGTCATTCTGAGTCTGGTGATTTTTCTACCTTTTTCTCGGTTTTCTAGTCCAAAATTCGAGTTTCCGGATATTTCCCTCCTTGTGGTACCTTGCATAATCAGAGAGAAAGGACTAATGATTGTGTATTAATGTGGAATGATGGACAAAAATAAAGTAAATAGTAGTAAGAATTCATGATGCAAAATGGACGTATCAAAAGTTGGCTCGGAATGCATCTTCGAGCTTTTCCCAGCTTCCAATGGAGTCCTCAAACAAGATCTTAAGCCAATGCCTTGCATGCCCCTTGAGATTCAAAGGTAGGTATTTAATGGCATGGAGGTCATCTCCTCTAGCCATGTGAATATGATGAAGGAAATCTTCAGTCCATATTGATGGGTGTGTGGTCCCATCACAATGTTCAATATTGATTGGCTTAAACCCTACTGGGAATTGGTGTTGCATGACCTCGTTGGTGAAGCACATCGGATGTGCAGCTCCTGTAACCTGGCGATAGACTGTCGGCCATATGGTTCTAGCCAAACATAGTGGTCTTCTTGAGCCCTGGTGTTTCTATCCAACCATTCATGGTATCCTGTCTATCCAGCAGGTTCCTGGTCTCTAGATCTATAGATGGACTGAGTTTAAGTGTCTAACCTTTCTCGGATATCAAACATCCGCACAACGTGAATAGCTCTCCTGCCCTCGTGGCGAGTGTTAGAAGGGAGTTCCCAGGGCCGACCTAACGGCCTATCCTTCCCCCCTAGGAGGACGGTCAGGTTGATCATGATGATTGTAATTGCATGGTAGGTCATCTTCTACTCCGTCATCAAATTATGAAAGTAGGCAACTCCGCGGATAATATTTAGGTTTACTCTTGAGTCTATCCTCGAGGTTTTGTTCGGATGATGGGATCTGGACCCACTTGTCATTGAGTGTGTCTTGGTCGGCTTTTAGCTAAGCTTGCCCTAGTTTAACATTGTGGGCGGTTTCCATCAGACATGATAGGCCTCAAGAGCTTCAAAGTTCTCAGGGACGATAAAGTCCTCGGATCCAAGACTTATGTCTTCAGTTTCCGGTATGTAGTTATTGTCATCGGGGTCATCGGAGACCGCGTCTTCTCCAGTGTCATCAATGTGACCAAATGCGACCTCTTTAGCATTTCTTGGCCCTCAACACCTGGAGGCGCGTTATTATCTTTGGGCTTGCCATTATTAGCTTCCCCATTATTCATATTGCCTCTGTTGGACCTTCTCCGGAGTCACTCGCTTCGTCTGCGTTTGGAGGGATTTTCATCATCTCCTCCTGTGTCGTCTCGGGGGGGAGGGGGTATCCACCATGTACACATAGTAGGTGGAGGTTTCTACCCACCTGTCGGTCTTGCATTGCGTGGCGCCCGGTCTATCCCGGGTGTCTTCCTCCATGTAAGTGTCTTCTGATGTGTAGTCAAGAACGTCAATAAATACTCGATCTTAGCGACTAGGTGGCTGGTGGGTGGGACGTAAATTTCTCGGGTATCGGCTTTACACCTGATTTGATCATATACCTAAGTCTTACCATTCGAGATCCCAAGGCTCTAGATTCGATCTAATATCTCATTTAAAATTGGGAGTTTAGTTGGGTCCCTTGCCTCGCTATAAGCAGGGTTGATCTGGAGTACGTTTGCTGGAGTCGCGGGAGCAATGCCGTGGTCAGTCTTCGTATGGGCTGAGTTGACGTTGGGGGTAATTGGATTCGAGCTCGAGGCTGGGTCCAAAGTAGGGTCGGATCTATGTTTGGTATCCGAAGCAATTATCAGGTCCATGATAGGAGATGAATTGGGCGCAAGATCCACGTCCAGAGATGGTTCCGAAGTGGGATCGGACCCAAGGCCGTGATATAAGATTAGGAGGGATGGTTTCATGCTCAAGGTTGGATCCTTCGAGGCGTCAGTTGTGGGATCAAGATCAGAGATTGGTTCCAGAGTCAAGGTCGTGGTATCCGATGAATTCTTCAACCAATACGGGTCCCATCCAGAGAAGGCAAGATCTCCACGGGCATCGGCTGTTTATTCTAAGCTACCTAACATGACCACCTGGTCAGGGGTGAAGCTCTCGACCCGGCCGGGGCGGACGGTGGAGCCAGCATGAAGGACCATGCTTTTGAACGCAAAAGGTTGGTCGGGGTCGAAGATGTCGCTGCAGCTGAGTTGATCTGAATTGATTTGCGTCGATCACACAGCGGGACATGTATGGGCCACCAATGTTAGTGCTAAAACCGGCTGATCCCAGGCTGTGGATCTAGTCAATGGTAACAAGGGACTTAGGGAGGTGATATTTACCCAGTTTTGGGCCCTCTAGAAGAGGTTAAACCCTATGTCCTGCTTTCATTGTATTGATGATGGGGTATCGAGTACAGGATGATGATCTATTTCGAGATCATTTGTGTGAGTTCTAACCCTAAGGCGAATAAGTTGTCCCCTACAAACTAAACCTCTGGGCTTATATAAATACCCAAGTGGACTAGGTTACATTCTAGGTCGGTTGTAGACATGCCAAGTACAAGGTTGTTCCTGCAGTGCACGCAAGTCTTCGGTAATCTCCCCCTTCCTTGTGAAATGGTCTTGATACTTTGGTCGTCCTTCGTGTGGTGGCTTAACACGCCCTAGTTCATCCCATACAAGATAAATACCTCAGGCTGGTACCCCCTAGTCCAGGACACCCTCACCAGGTATTCCACATGTCTCTTGCCCAGTTCGCTTGGTTCTTACTGACCTCTCCGATGGCCACTTAGTTCAGGTGCTCTCTGATGTTGGGGTTGCTTTTTATTTGAATGTTGGGAGCCCTTCTCTCTTTTGTCTTTGGTTCGTTCTCATGAGGTCGTGCAGGCAGCTTTAGGTAAAGCTAAGGAGTCGGCCGTAGGGAAGCTGCCTTCGTCCTTTGAGATTTTGGGTGGTTCGGTGGTTGCTGGTAGTGGACAGGCTTCCATGGCTACCGCTAAATGGGTGCAATCTAAGCATGCCAAATCATGTGTTGCCCCGTGCAGGTGTAGCCTATGTATCAAAAAATTGTCATTTAAATGAAGTCTTTGTTCTGGAACATTAGGTGTTTCGGCGCTAGGGGGTTGTGACCAGATTCGTGACTTGGTTCGAGATGCTAGTGTTGACTTGGTTTGTCTTATTGAAACTTTTAGAGTGTCTTTCTCTAACAATGAGCTTTATTTTATAGTTCTATTGTTGGTGTTGATTGTTTTATTTGGAGGTGTTTGCCAACTTCTGGCCACTCTGGTGGTATTTTGATTGGGGCTATGCTGGATTCATTTGGTTTAGTTGTGTTTGAGCATGGTATTTTCTAGGACAACATGGTGGTGCTGTACAAGAATCCTAATGTCTTGTGGAAGGTGTTGGTAGTATAATGGTTGGCTGATCACTCGCTCTCTACCTTATTCTTGGACGAGCTCACTGCCAAGATTGACTCATGTAACCTCTCTCTCCTTATTGGTGGCTATTTTAACCTGCTTAGATCTTCTGTCGACAAGAATAATTGCAATTTTCTTGGCCCTTGGCTGATGTTTTTAATGATTCTATTAGTGAGTGTGCTTTTCATGAGGTGCCTAGGACTGGTGCTCATTTCACGTGGTTGAATCATCAATCTAATCATGTTCATTTGGCGTTGGACCGGGTTTTCATCACCTCGGGTGGGATTCTTTGTTCCCACGTGCCTCTCTAGTTGCCCTTCCCCATGTCGGGTCAGATCACTCTCCCCTCCTGTTGGATCTGGGTGTTATCACCTTTTGCACTTCTAGTAGATTTCAATTCGATGTGTCTTGGCTATTGGTGGATGGCTTCTGTGATTTACTCTCAGAAAAAAATCAGCCGCTTTTGGCCTCTAGGGTACGTTCGTTTGGGCCCATGGATGATTGGCACTTTTGTGGGTACCAGCTTAGGAAATTATAATGGGTTGGGGACGTAATAGAGCTATGGAGGCTTGTAGACAAAAAAAACTGACTTGTTGGGTCGGGTTAATGCGTTGGATACCAACGCATATGCCTCTGGGTTGTCCGTGGCTAGTTAGCAGTAGCGTTATCATGTGGAAGAGCTTCTTATGTAGCCGCACCAGAAAGCGGAGGTTTGCTGGCATCAAAGAGGCACAATTAACTAGATTGTTAAAGGGGATTCTCTCATTGCTTACTTCTTTGCCATTGCAATGGTAGATGTCGTCGCTACTATATTAACAGTTTAGTGATCGATGGTGCTAGGGTCTCGGATCCTCCCATCATCCTTGATCATGTTCATCAATTCTTCCCTAATCTTTTGTCTACTATACCATCTTCTGGCTTTGTTATTTCTCCCTCTATTCTGTCCCAACGTTGGAGGGTGTCAGACAAAGAGAACTATCTGTGCTCATGATTCATTTGTCTATCAATGAAATTGAAGTGGTTATTAATTCTGCTAATTTGAATTCGGCTTCTCGTCTGGGTGGTTTCTCGATTCCCTTTTCTAAGAAGTTTGTGGCCAGTGATGCAGAACTTAGTTTGTTATATTGTTCGGGGCTTTTGTCTTGGGACTGTGGACATTGTCAGACTTAACTATGTGATTTTATCCCTCATAACTAAAGTTAAAGGAGATGACTCTATTTATCAATTTTGCACTATTGATCTCATCAATAACTTTGCAAAAAAATTGGCGAAGGGATTTGCGGCTCGTCTTTCCCATATGGCCCATCAGGTTCTTAGCCCTATCCAGTCTGCTTTTGTTAAAGGTTGGTTTATCCTTGACAGTATTTTGTGTTTACATGATATTGTGCACGATCTTAGGGCTAAAGGCTCCAGAGCCATTATCCTTAAGCTTTCTTTAGAGAAAGCTTATGATTCTGTTAGTTGGGAGTTTCTTCGCCATGATCTCCTGACCAAGGGGTTTGATGCTGCATATGTGCATAGGTTGATGCATCTTGTATCAGGTGGTCACACTGCGGTGTCGATTAACGGTCATATTAGTAAGTACTTCACCAATGGTAGTGGTCTACGGCAAGGTGATCCCATCTCTCCTTTGCTCTTCAATTTTGTAGCGGATGCTCTTTCCTACATCCTGTCTCGGATGGCTAGCACTAGCCACATTACCCCTGTTGTGTCTCACTTTTTACTAGAGGGCATTACGCATCTCCAATATGCGGATGATACGATTATCATGTTGAACTTAATGATGCCTTCCTTGCTCATCTCAAGTTTATTCTTCTGAGCTTTGAGACCTTGTCAGGGCTTAAAATCAACTTCTCGAGAAGTGAGGTCATTGTGACTGGTGTCTCAGAGGGGGAGGCAGTGAGAGGGTCTCATCTCCTCAACTGTAGTTTAGGCTCGTTTTTGTTCAAATACCTAGGGTTACCCATATCTTCGCAATGTCTATGTGCCAAGGAGTTTGCTCCTTTGGTCACTAAAGTGGGTAATCGAGTTATGTCGTGGCATGGTAGGTACAATACTAACGCAGGGAAGGTCTGCCTTATCAATGCTTGTCGTGGCATGGTTTTGACAAGCACAGAGGTGCTTTTTATTGAAATGTTGTGGATAATAAGCACAAGTATAGATTGATTAATTGGAAAATCATGTGCAGGCCTGAAAACCTTGGGGTTTGTGCATCCTGAACACCTCTATCAGGAATAAATTTCTTATTATTAAATGCTGGTGGAGGATTATGACGTCGAGTCATGATACTTCCCTCTTAGTAGCCCTATGTTTACGTCGGGCAACCATGGATCGTAGTTTTGGAAAGATCTAGTCAAATTGCGGGATGTTTTCTGGGATCATGTCGTTCCACACACTTTCGGTTAGATTGGTGGTGTGGTGATTTTACCTTGACGGCTTTGTTCCCGTACCGTTGTAATCATGATCTCTCTCTCTCTCTATATATATATATATACACACACACACATATATATATCCCTCTCCCACCCTCCCTCCTCTCCCTCTCCCCCTCCCCCCTCTCTCTCCCTCTCCCTCTCCCTCTCCCTCTCCCACCCTCCCTCCTCTCCCTCTCCCCCTCCCTCCTCTCTCCCACTCTCCCTCGCTCCTCTCTCACCCTCTCCCTCCCTCCCTCCCTCCCTCTCCCTCTCCCTCTCCCTCTCTCTCCCTCCCTCTTGGGCGACTAGCACCGCCTTGCTACTTCGTTCCCTTCGCTCTGGGAGGTGGAGGACTGTGTTGTCTGGCCTCACTCGGCTTCTGCGAGGTTTTCGGTTATATCTTCATATTCTAGACTATTTTTCGGGCACTCCTACTTCCAAGTTCAATGCGGTCTGGAAGGTCAGGGTACCACCCAAGATCAAAATCTTCTTATGGCAGGCCATTAGAGGGCGGCTCCCTGCGGGCACCAGATTCGCCAAAGAAATGGACATGGCTCCGATCAGTGTGCACTTTGTTCTGATTTGGAAGATTCCAATCATGTTTTCTTTGATTGTGTTCTGACCAAGCTGGCCTGGTGTTGTGTTCGGTCTTGGTTAGACGTGGCATGAGCCCCCAATTCTTTCACGGAGCTTCGCTCGTTCTCTTTGGGACTCCAAGGTCAGACCAAGCGTTTGTTTTGGGTGGCCTTCACTGCCTTCTATTGGGTGCTTTGGTCTACTAGGAACAAGTTCACTATTGAAAATGTCTTTCCTAACAAGCTTGTTGATTTGTTATTTAAAATGTCTACTTGCAGCGGTGCAAATTATTGACTAAAGATGTGGTCAAGATGCGTTGGAGGGGTTGATTGCTAAAGTTCGAGTGATTGCTACTTCCCTGTCTACTCCAGCACATGATGTCCGGTTTTAATCTCTCCATCTTTCGCAGTTGTAGGGATAGGTTGTTGGCCTGAGCGTCTATTTGAGCGTGGCATGTGTGCCGTAAACTGAGCGCCTATTTTGCTATTATATTCATGGCCCGTGTGCCGTAAACTCATTTGGCCCGCGTGTCGCGGTTTTGCTGTTATATTCATGGCCCGTGTGCCGTAAACACATTTGACCTGCATCCCGCGGTTGTTGGCCTTGTTACTGTTATTTGGTCATGTTGTCTGTTGTGTCGGCTTGTCGAAAAAGCACACTTGGTCTTATCCCACACGCACACACAAAAAAAAGGACTTCTGGTACAAGAATGTGCTCCCTCCCCCGCTCAACCCCGCCACTCTCAACCCCACCATTGATCATAAGTTCATAACATCACCCCATGATGTACAGTGGCACGAAGCAACACCAGGACATATACTAGTACGTACTGTTCAATTTGGACAAAATGCAACTGAAAAAAGGACAAAATGCCATCACCCTCAGTGTAGAGAGTGTACTACTTGGAACCAAAGTTAACTACTCCACTGAGGGTGAGTAAACAAAACAGGTCTGTAGAAGACCTTGCACAAACGGTTCTTACAGGCAACTGTAAATCATCACATCACATGGGAGCTTGGCAGCCTGCATATCTCCAGATGCCCAAAAGCACAAAAGCTACAACTGCGTCATCAGGAAAAATGGTCCAGGCTTCTTAATCCCGGTCGCTGGACGATCCAATTGCTTGCCACCTCATGCAGATCACTGTTTTTCGTGGACAAACAAGTTGAGGCTTGACACTTCAATTTTCTCCCAACACTGGTTTTGCGATTACCATCATTCTCACGCCAATGATTCGCCTTTCTTGTACACTCAACCTTCAACCCAGGATTTGATAGATCTGCAATATCAAAACATCCGGCTAACTCCTATGATTGTTCTTCACATCTCAGATGAACATCTCAGTCCCACGATGTCACGGATAAAGCAACCCAGAGATCATTAGATGTACCAGATATATACATCCTATGTGTCTCAATCTGTTCATCTGTAGATAAGGGAGTTGGGCTCGAATAGTGACCGTTGCTTAGTTTCTCCAGAACTGAGAATACAATCTCTCTTTGTGTTGGTTCATGGCCGTTCAAAAGATTTCCCATGCTCAAAACTTTCCTCCATGACTGATTAGCAGTAGGGGGGCGAAACAGGCTTGATACAGCCTCTCTCTCAACCATCCCCACCTTTTCCTTAGTAGTGAACTCCTAACATACGAGATTCAGAGGAAATCAGAAATATAACCATGGAAATTTATAGAAAAAGCAATGGCCAGGTATTGCAAATAACCCATTAACAAATTTCATATGGTTAGGGCAATCGCAGCCAGGCCCCAGCACACTGCATCAATATATATGAGCATTTTAGTCCTCCAGCTTTCTTTCTTGATATTGTAACAGGTGAAAGCTGTGGCTAACAAGGCATTTGGTGTGAAGGATATATACAGTATAAACTAGCAAACCCATAAGGCCTTGTTTGGTTTGAGCCTGACCCCCATGTATCAGCTGGGTTCTCGTTCTGATCCATGTGTATCACCCAGGCGTGGAATGGTTCCCAGGCGATGCCCAAAAACTTGTTTGGTTCAGCCCATGAGTGGAATATCCACGGGTCAACCCACTGTGTTCCACTATAAACCACGGGGTAAAAAGGAATCGCCCTTCACATGTGGAACGAATCCACGCCCAGCAACGGGATTAACAAGAGGGATTGGTGACAGGATGGGCTCAACCAATTCCACGTATGGATCAGTTTCACTATTGGATTAATTCCCTAGTAACCAAACAAGGCCTAAGGGTTCCAATTTGATCAGGCATATGAACCAGGCTGAAGAGGTGAAGCTCCTGATCTCCTACTCCTTCCCTCAAATCTATGAATACTGATTTTGTCATTTGAGAGTCATTATGCAATGATAGCAAATGTCAAGAAGAATAGCACTTGCCTTTTCATAACAAATACTTTCCAAGCTGGTTCCCATTTTTGGAAGATAGTAATTGAAGTAGTCGGTAA
This sequence comes from Hordeum marinum, assembly GCA_022496015.1. NCBI lineage: Eukaryota > Viridiplantae > Streptophyta > Magnoliopsida > Poales > Poaceae > Hordeum > Hordeum marinum. The sequence goes on from CM039675.1 coordinate 342,210,493, forward strand.
AAATTGATTGAGCCAATCTTGGAGCATCTGCAAGTTTTCGGTGGACCGAAGCAGCAAAAATCAGCAATTTCTCTATATGCTCGAAAACTTGACAAAGTCGCTTCAAATCTCCAGCCAAATCACTTGTGTCAGATTTCCCTGTTAAAACAACCACATAAGTATTCAAGCTGGCAAGAAGTCCCATTATCCTTTAGACCCACTGATAACCGAAGGTTGGCTAGCTTCCAACTAATCAGTTCGATATTTTATCTGCTAGGGAACTGATAATCCTAGGCAGTTTTTAACCCCAATGGTGCCTTCATTTATTTTTAGTAATAATGTCCCGTCTTTATTTGGACTGGTAATTTAGTTATCCAAATAAAATGACACGGGAGTAGAAAAGCTCAATAGATTCAAGTCCGAACGAGGCCCTACTAATGTCAGGGCACCCAAATAAAAACAAAATGTAAGTCTACAGTTTATGCACAGTTGTAAAACAAGTATGTACCTTGAAGAGATTTTAATGTCGACGCCATTGTAGCATATAGTTGATCCATTTTAGTTTTCATTAATTTAAAGCCACCATATGTGGTCTTGTTTAGAATGTCAGCTGATGATTTGAAAGCAGTGCAGACCATTTGCTCAAGGAGCTGCTGTGGCCTCAAAGTTTCAAGGTAATGAACCACCTGCATATCACAAATATGCAAAGCTCCGTCAGAAACTTATTGCTAATTATCTGCAGTTACTTGTAATCACATGGAGCATTATTCCAGTTTAATTTCAAGTAATCCAAAACCAGTAAATCTCAAGATTCAATCCGGCATCTGAACATATGCAAACTAATTTCATGATTTTTTATTGTTATCTTCAGCATAGACTTTGAAACACAACTACAAGTAATTGTGTTGGTCCCTTTATAACTGAACACCCACTTTCTGCCACGAACCCCCCTGCTCTAACCTATTTATTAGGTCCTGCAGTTGTATATGATGAAGTAATCACTGTTGATACGAACTTAGGATAAGAAAGAGCAACCCACCTTTTCTCCTTCTCGAATAGAATCAAGCAGAGACTTCTGTTCAGAGACAGGCAAAGCTGGGGCATCATTCCAAATTTTGCGCCACATATTCCCATGTTCTGACATACGCTGAGAAAGTCTTCCTTTGGGTGGCCAGGCTGGATTACCATCACCTTTGTCCTCACTCACCCAGTCACCAGGTGAATGCCACCGAATAAAATCTTCAAAAGCAGCATCTGGGTTTGCGGCTTTAAAAGCAGACATATCTAAGCATGCAGTAGAGCTTAATTAGTAACAGGTGAAGAAATTCTGCAAGAGGAATCGCACTTCTTCCAAAAACAGTAATCATTTACAGCATAGGAAGTAAGATAATATTCTTCAAGATAGAAATAATAATTAGCTATGCCTACATGTACCATTTGAGGAAAGCGGGCATTTTAGATAAACCTTACCGGACGATAATATATCCTTTTCCAGTTGACCAGATAAACCCTGCAATAGAATAGGAATGGTATGATACATCACACTCATTTTGAGGTAACTAATAAGTACTCCCTCCATCCCATAATATAAGACGTTATTACATCCAAAATACTCACATATTGGATGTAATAACGTCTTATATTATGGGACGGAGGGAGTACAATATAGGTGACAATATACCGGGAAAAAATAGATAGAAATTCAACAAGAGTTGACTAGTAGTGCAGACAATAAAGGTAGTCTAAGTTCAAGAACTTACAACAGCATTGCCAAAAGCTTCAGCTGCATGGAGCCTTTCTTCATGCATGTCTTCTGTCATCAAAGGTGCATCCTAAGAAACTAGTGGAAAAATAAGGGGGGCGTACGCGAATCTTGATGTTAAATCTGAAGAAGAGTGATGCTAAGCAGAACCTGAGTATATGGAGCATGCATTTCCTGAAATGTATTTATCAGCATCATTGAAGGGACAACGCCTGCTGATCCTTTACGTATTTTATCAGGTGCCTATTCATAAATAGAAATGTTAGCATCAAATCATTTTTAACTTTAAATATATACCAAGGGCATGGATGCATATTACCATGCTATTTGAAGTCCTTTCTTTATGTGCATCATCAGTATCCTTCTCACGATTCAACAATTTCTTCCGCTCAATGCATATCGCAAGCTTGCAGGGAGGCAAAATCATGTGAATATGCTGATCTCACCGGAAACAGATTATTATTTACAAACAGAAAAAGGACTAGGTGTAGCACAGACTCCAGTGTTGCAGACTTACAGAACACAAGAGAACCATGAAATACAAATACAGCACACTTCAACAAACAATACGGTTAGCTTTGTAATTGATATGAATATAACCTTGTTTATGGAGTGCATGGATTTGTGCAATTGAAATTTTGGGAGAAATAAACCAACATTACTCGGTGGTTTGTTGACAGTCTGTCAGAAGGGAAAGTGGTGGCTAAAAGGAAGGTGTATTAGTTCACTGTTCACAAACAGCAGTTTGCAAAGCAAGTGAAGAAACTATGGTACTCCCTAGAGTTTATATCTTACTAATCAGAGTAACCAGACAAATAAATAATCCACGTATAACATAAACTCTAACACAATTTCACATAATACCAGTGGACACTGGACAACATAAGAGTGTAACATTTGCTCGCAGACAAAACCTGCTAATTCCCGATGAGAACACTTCAAGGAAACTAGCACAAGTACCATTTGTAGTTTTTGATGGATTACACAAGCAGAGAGGTCAATGCTAGAAGTGGTTTTCATCCTAGGTAGTCGTTCTGACTCCTCCCAGCACCAACGAATTTCGCGCACAAAATCAATCCATAAGACTGCTATTGCTGCCATAACAAAGTCAATAATTAGTATAGTTCATGAAATTAAAACAAGGGCTTTATTGAAAATATTAAGCACAGAACACGAACCACGTATATTGCAGTTGCCAAACCACAATGCATGTAAACAGAACTGAGCAAAGAGAGAATCTGAAGGTGCTCCTTTCAAAGCGCGACCATACTTGTTTTCTGCTTCCACATAATTTGAGTTTCCAACCTCTGATAAACACCAAAATGTAAGTTAACCGTTTTTTTGTCTAAATGAATTAGAAGAAAAGGCTGCAGGCATGACACAAAAAATCATTATGGCATTTTGGCTACTCAAGTTTGAGTTTATAGATCTGGCAAAGTGCAGCATTTTGGATCCTTAAATCAAGATTATATACGACAGGAGATTCTCCTAAGTATGCTCATTTATATATTGGTTCATTAAATTAAGGAATCTGTAGACTGGAAAGGAGGGTGTATAAATACCATCATTGAAAAGATCTTTCATAACACGATCAATGACAGATGGTGGAGGCACAGCAACAGAAGATTTTGATTTGTCTTGGCCTGAATTATCTGCTTCCTAACATGACAAATTTAAAATCAGAAAAAAAATGCTACAAAAAGGAATTAGCATCACTTCAAAGGAATTCTGACATGCATGAAGTTCTTAACCTGCAACAAAATCTTCCAAAAATTGTGCCTCTCCTGACGATTCAAATGCATTTACTAGAAGATGTAGCTGGGATGCAAACCCAACAAACTTCCCAATAGAATCATCAACCCTAAAAATGAATGAAAATAAATAAAAGGAATACGTCATGAGGTGGAACGATCCATGAAATATGAACAACCTTATGATACTTATATCAAGATGATTTTACAAAAAATGCTTACATGTATGGAGACACCACCGGTTGAAGAAGCCAACTATCAGCATCAAACGACGAAGCATTTTCCACCTCAGCCATCTCAAAGCTCTCTTCAAACATTTTCTCTCCCCAAATGGTTGTCAACTCAAAACCTAATATGCATTGCCAGCATGTGTTATTTATACATATCTTCTAGTAAACCAAAACGTGAGATATACTAAAGTAAAATACAGTTGACAGAATACTTTGCACACATATCACTCAACTGCTAGCAGGAAAGAAAAAAATGTGGATATGTATGCTATTACTTCCTGTTCCGTGTTTGCTTATGATGGTTGATATGATCCTTATAAATACATCCATGGTAAGCTTTGTAGTTCCCGTTATATATTCTTGAAAGTAGTTATTGTTAACAACATTGCGGGTAAAAGATCTAAGGCTGCAGTTACCTTTAACAGGATCCTCGGCAGAGTACCACTCTGCCCAAGGGCAATCATCATCCCATTGTTTTTTGGGTTGGCTTGCAACTTCACTTTCTGGTATTGACTCGGTAGCTTCAGAATCCAAAGTCTCCTCGTGATCATAATCATGTTCAGGAGTTCTGTAGGTAAGCTTCATCGAGAAGTTTACCTTCACCTTTGCTGGAAAATCTGTTGAGGATAGGACCTTCAAACAGAACAATGAAGGTTAGGCATGCAACAAGCAATCCAGGACAATTTTGTGACATTGAAGATTCATAGACAAACATATTTACTACACAACAGCAACTGTAGTATTTTTAAAATCCAAATCCTATATACCTAATTAGTTGATCCTGACTAACTCAATTATCTTAACATGCAATTATGCCAGCTCACCATGCCACCATGCATGCTCCACTTAATTTAATTTTCTCAACATGCAACTATGGCAACTCACCATTGAATGGGACAACTATATAATAAATAATCAAATATAGTAAATTATATGCACTTTTTGTTTCAATTCTCATATTGCTAATTCAAACACTAAAGTTTCATACTGCCAACTCATGTAGAAATAAGTGCATCCAATTCCTGCAGCAACTCACGGGGTATCATATCTAATGTTAAGAGTAGGTAGTGGTTAGCTGGTGTTGTTCGTTTCCTTTACGTATCTCAACAGTTGTCAATTGCATGCAACATTGTTTTAGAAAGGCTGTATACTTCTGATGTGTGGAGTGAAGCAAGATTTCCAGATTTCAAAAGCTTTAGCACATTATGTGATCATGTCTGTGCAAAGTTGCAACAAAAACTCAGGCTGCGTTCGGTTCACAGGTTTGGTGCAGGATTTTCGTAGGAACACCGACCCTATGGTCGTCTTTCCAAAGCAACCGTTCGGAACACAGGAAAGGTGAACAGTTTCTCAGAGGAAAACTGGCCTGGTAGTGCTGATTCCATACGATTTGAAACATCCACCCGCTGCTCATTTTTTGGGCGGAAGCCCGAGGTAGGCGCTCGCTGCCATGTGTTAGACAGGGCTGCTGCTGTGTTTGCCGGAATAAAAAAAATGACCTACGTGGTACGTGCGTCGTGAGGTGAGGAACAAGAGTAGTCATTGTGCGGCTGAATAAACAAATAGCATCTCATCCTGCCAAGCATGCTACTCTGTAAAAAACAAATCTGTACATTTCGCTAGTCCATCCGAACACCTTCTTCTGAGAGTTTCCTAAGGTTCTCTATTCCATAGGTTTACACCTACATCCTTTCCTGTTCCTCTGTTTCATTCATTCCTACGTTTTCTGTCCCTTCATTCTGAACGGAGCCTCAATGTAAAATTCATATGAAAATGTTGTGGCAAAAGTCAAAAACAGCGGGAAGCATGTGGTGTAACTTGCTTCCAAGCTATTACTCAACTCAGTAATGATAAACTTAGTTAAGGAACAGACTAATTCCGGCTGCGATCAAGTAAGGTCTTATGAAAGAATAATAGTAAAAAACTGAAGAGAAGACTCACAAACTTTGACAGAAATAGCTCATGTAAACCCTCCAGATGCATAAGTCGTATTGGGACCTGGCTACCAATTCGATCAGCTTCAAATCTTCGAGTAAACACAGTTCCCATGTTTTGAATTCCTATATATGCTTTTCGTGAAGGGTCGTGAACAGGTACAAATGCTGGCCAATTGCTACAATTGAAATTTATGTCAGTAAAAGAAATGGCAGCGGCTATGCTAGTAACTAACAATGGCCTGGCAACACCCTCCACAACTGCAAAGACAGCATGTGTCAAATGCAATGTGAGTAACTTGATATACCTTCTTATAGATTAAGTTTACTTGTTTTTGCAAGGTAAACTCACTAATCGGAAAGATATAATATGCGAGCACCAAAAAGATAGTTGACAGCAAAAGAATAAAACTGAAGCAATTGCTTTGTGAACACAAAGAATAAACCATCACTGCTTATATTCATGTGCTAACCTACTAAACAGTATACACTGCTTTCTCTCCTGGCCATAAATCGAATAACTATTTTTCTAACACATGATAAACCGAATAAAATATTCACTGCTAGCTTTCATAAATTAGTTAGAAGTCACTAACCTGCCACAATTAGACAATGCAATTGCTACAGAACTCAAAAGCTTAGTTGATTCAGGATCATCAAGAATGACACCGCTGGCACTCAAGGGGGCAATTATCTGACAGCAATAAAAAAAAGTATAATTAGTTTATTTAATATTTATGTAAACTAAACTATATGCATTAACTGGCCTCCACAATGCGGAAGAGTTTGACAGCTTGTTGCAACAATTTGAAAATGCGAGTGCTACTGCTGATGAACTTAAAATAGAATTATAGTTTCCAGATTTCTATGAGGAACTCGATGCAATTCTTTACTCGGGAAAGTATCACGTCTGAACCAGGAAACCCACAAAATTATTTGATATAATACAAATAAGTACAATGTGAACAGCAATTAATTAATATATCAACAAAGTATCATGGTGTGTGGTCAGTATCCATGTATCTGTATCGTATGCAACAAGAGAGTCAAACTGTACCAGAAACTCATCTACTCCAAAGGATAGTTGTGTACTATGTGTATCATCATCCCAGTACGAATATTTGCCTACAGAAAGGTATATGTAACTGAGTACAAAAATATTCAACAAAAATGTTGTTTTAGAGAATAATAACAGCATAACCTGTTGAGTAGAGTAAGCACGTAATTCTCTCACCTTTTGCAGATTTCCTAAAATGATACTCCATACAGTAGACTCTTTTCCCATGCTTTAATTCACGCTTGACCATGTACAAGTTTTCAAAGGAAGGCACGGTCTCTGCACCTTTTTGCTACAGGAATGCATATAGTTAACAAATCAAAGATACATGATAAATCACAAGGAGCATCAAATAAGGTCCAGGAAGGAGCAATACCATCAAGATCTTTGGGCCATCTGCTAGCCATTGCCGACAAATTGCCTCTATCTCAGATATAAACCTAGATGATTAAGAAACTCATAAGTGCAATCGTACTTAATTGGGCCTTTTGAGGTAACTGTAAATGGGCTAACTAATAATGGGAAGCACTGAGTACCTCTCCCAAGATGAAGCAATGGTGAAATCATCAAATCGCCCAAGCTGCACAAATGCACAAAGTATGATAAATCAGGAGACAATTGACCACTCAGACATATATTCAACCGAAGCAGAATGCTGACTTCTAAGATCTAGTGAACTACATATAGAAGGCCTAAAATTAAAACATCACATTGAGAAAACAAGATCCTACAACCAGATACATGCTCCCAAATGAGCGTGACTAACAGTACCAAGCAAAGCACAAAAGATACAGTTATGCATTAGTTACTAGTTAGCACATTGGCATGCACAATATGTCAATGATCCCAGAAAACTGCATAGTCCTGCAGGAGTACACTCCCACGGGTGACAAATCGGCCCACAATTGGTTGTGGTCTCAGTGTGACGGGTGAATACATCCAATCACCAAACTCTTTACAGCCTTTTAGCAACCACATCACATTAGCGTATGAAACATCCAATTATCTAACCCTTGGTCTGACGGACCAAGCATTATGAACATACAAGTCACGAGCCTAATAAGTAACAACCGATTCAGTCACATTACCGTGACCTCGTTGTCACGCAACCACAGCACAACCAGCACCTCTGGCACACAAAATTGAACCCCCAGCTGGAAAGCGCGGCGGCGGATAGTAATCACGGCCGAGAGAGAGGGAAGCAGCAGCCATCAGAAGCGTGCGTACCTCCTCCTCGGCCTCCTCCTCCTCCTCCTCGGCCTCTCCGATCCGGCGGTGCTTTGCGTGCTTGGAGGAGGTGGAGGCCATGGCGGCGTCGGCGATCCCCTCCCTCGGCAGGGCGGAGGAGGTGGGCGGCGGGGTGGGCTCGCGAGGAAGTTTCCCTGTCTGCCTCGTTGGATCGGTGGGGGGAAGACGAAGGGAAGGAGGAGGAGGGAGGTAGGGTGATGTGCCCATGCCGCGTCGGCCGAAGAATTCGCGAACTTGGTAGTGGTGCGCTGGCCGCACGACAGCTATGGGGCTATGGGCACCCAGGGAGAGTCCGTGTCCACGGTGCACCAAGACTGTGTCTAGCTAGATTTCTTTTTCTTTTTCTTTTTTTGGGTGGAACTTTTTTTCATTTTTTTAGACAAAGTATTTTTTGTGGAACTTTTCTTTTTTGAGAAAATTTTGGTGGAACTATCAGTGGACCGGGTATTGGGCCTTAGTTGAGGACTTGGGGGGCCATGAGCTTGAGGTGAATGAAGTCCATATCGGTCCACTGGACCAGGAATAAGGGACGGACAAGAAAGCTAAGCGAGGGCTGCTTGCCTTTGGCACAGTAGATAGGACAACTCTAACTGATTCCTTAAAAATAGTGAAGAATCTGACAGAGTTAAAAAATTACTCTATTTGCCGGACCTAATCAATCCTTCATATAAAATGAAGTGAATTTTTTTTTTCATTTGCATTTCATTTTCGGTCATCGAAATGCATTTCTTTGCTTCTTTATTTCATTCAATGATATTTTGATACATTGGAGTATGTAATTAGCAATTCTTCACTACGAGAATAAAACAAAGGAAACAAAAGGCACAATTAGACACTTTAAAAGATACTAGCAAAATATGCACGTGTGTTGCAACGGGAGACAATAATATTATGCCGTAGTTAAATAAGTACAACTCAATACTCTGACGAATGAGCATTCTCTGTTTTTCTATTTTAACACGGCGGCCCATCATGTTGCCACTTAGTATCTTTTTTCCCACCCCTATTAATGATGGCCGCAGTGTTCATGTGATCAAATTTTATCAATTGATATTCACTTTTTTTTGCAATGCATGGATAATTTTTTACTCGGTGAATATTTTTCGTGTCGATGAACTTTTCTTGAAGTTGGGGAACAAATTTTGCAATTCGTGTTTTTTCTGAGTTTTGTGACATTTTTAAAAAAAGTCATAGATATTTTCTTTGAATTAACAAATATGTTTTGAATACATGATCATTTCCAAATCATGAACGTTTTATATTTCCTGAATATATTTTTTGACATCGTGAATTCTTTTATATTATGCTCACAGTTTTTTAAAATCATCAAAATAAATAAATCCGTGAACATTTTAATATTTCTTGAACCTATTTTTGGAATTAATGAATATGTTTTGAATACATGATCATTTTCCAAATCATGAACGTTTTATATTTCCTGAACATATCTTTTGACATCATGAATTCTTTTGTAATATCGTCACAGTTTTTTAAAATCATCAACATTTTTTAAATCCGCGAACATTTTATGATTTCTTGAACCTATTTTTTAGTTCAAACATTTTTTGTTTTCATGTACTTTTTTAAAAAACTCGAATCTTATAAAATTTAAATTGTGGAAAATCCCGAATTGATTTTTGTTTGAGAGTTAGAAAATTGCGAATTAATTTGACGAAGGAAAAACTAAATTGAAATAATAAAACATGGGCACATGGGCCGGCCCATGAAAGAATGTTGCTGCTATTAAAAGAGAGAAAAGGGGATGAGGTGGAGGAACAAGGGATCGAACCTGGCTCTCCTCCGCGGAAGATTGTCACTCTAGCCACTAAGCCTCATACATGCTCATGCTTCTTTAGGGTCCGACCTTATAAAAACCAACCCGATGGTGATTTTGACAGGAAAAAAATTGAATCGTTTTTTCTACTATTGGATGACATAGTGGGTAATTTAGGACAACATTGGGGGCAATTTTAATGACAGGCGGGCAGAAGCAATAGCCCCTTTAATAGTAGGTAGAGATATCCAAGTTCCATAAGTGTCACACTAGTTGGATTGGTTTTTTCTCTATGTCTTCATTGTTGATTCTCTATTGGCTTCTCGAGCTTGCACACTTCTTTCTTCTTCGATTCCGATAAACTCAATGTTGCTTCGCATTTAGTCTTATCTCTGGCCTCTATTCTAGCAACGAGTGCATGAGCATATATCAAAGTTTGTGCTATCAATATATCGATGTAATCTTTTTTCCAATACAAAAACTTGCATCCATCCTACACACAAATTTGAGCAAATAATGAGCCACCGAAATTGCGTTGAACTGGGTGAACAACCGAATCAAAACAAGCACATACCCCATCTTTTTTTGCACTTGGAGAACACCCATCTGGGATGTTCTAGTGTGGTGGAAACTCGATGCACCACCTGCCGCGGGCAGTCGTCGCAGTTTATGACCGTCAATGGGGAGTCGACGAGCCTTTAGGCCAGCACCGAGCCTGGGCTACGGGCGGGCATGTATTTAGCGATGAATCGCCGACAGGGGAGATCCGAGCGGCTAGAGGCCGAGTCAATACCTGCATGCAGCGCGAAGGCCTTGCCGGGGCTATGCGGTCTGGTACCCCACCAATCCATGGCAAAAGCGCAGTCGCTGGCGGCCGGATGCGTCAAATCCGGCGGCGACAGCAGCCTCAGATCTACTAGTTGTGCGTCGGTGACGGGCGAGAGAGGCACAAATCTGGGTGGTCAGGACCGCGGCGGAGCGTCCGTGGTGGCAGATGGTGGCCGGTAGGGGTGGGAAGGATGGCATCGGCGGAGATGCGGCACGGGATTGGGGCGGGAGAGACAACGGAGTGGAGGAGATTTGTTCCCCTCCAAGCCCGAGCGATGGGGTAAAATAGGGATGGGATGCGCGGCTGAGGATAATTAATTGTCCGCTATTGTCTATTGGGGATCGGTTAGGTGTCGGTTAGAGGAGTAAAACCGAATTTTTAATCGTCTAATTAGTTATAGGGGGTCGGTTAGAGTTACCCATAAATAGACCAGCTAATTTTTTGAATTCTCCAGGCCGAGGTGCATCATGTTTGGTTTCAACCCAATGATCCATTTTGTATACCACTTCATGTGGCTTTGATCAATATAAAATTTAGCTATCACCCATGAAAAATACTTACTGTCATCACATCTGAAGGTCGCATCAGATTGTCAAGGAATAGTGAATGATATCTGTAGAGACACTCGAGGCACATATGCAAGCATTATAAAGGAAATTAGAACTAGTGTTGATAAGTGCTCCTTCATCTTTAAGGGACGTGTTACGAATTTCGAGGCACATGGTCTTGCTAAGCATGCTTTTGGTCTAGATCTTGAACGCCATGTGTGGCTCCTAAACCCCCAATCTAAATTGTATCCCTATGAAATTTCATGAATGAATAAAGTGTGTTTAGACTAAAAGAATTTGAAAAACATATAAAACTGCAAAAAATGTTTTAAATTCTTATGAAATATTTACCTTTAAATTGTTCCACTAAATGTTATGTTTTGTAGAGTTTGCGAGGCATGTATGGTTGTTACATCCTCATGATATTGTAACAATTTTGACAAACATCATTGATCGATAAAGCAACATAGTTGCCTCAAAAACAATTAAACCTTTTCCCCCAATAGCCCACTTATAATTCCAGCCTAGTTTGATGCATATATGCAAGATTCTAGCTTGTATCACGGTGCTTACAGTGTTTGATTACATTAGTACAATTTTGTGTATTTATATTCTTCCTTTGGTGTTATATGGACCATGTATGTGTGCATCACTCGCATTGTGCTTATTTTGTATCTGAACATGGCATACCTTTTTGTTAGTTTTTTGATATGAACATGACATTTTACTCATGTTCTTATTTTGCTATTATTCAGGTAAGTTATATGTACTTATATAATTGTGATATTTGTAGTATACTCATTCTATATTACGTGGCACATGGTATATGTCATGTGTTCAGTTAGTGTGTCGAACTTGAGGGATTTCATTATTCAAGTAATGGACAAGAGACATCGTCCCACGATAAATTGGTACCATTGGTCCAAGATGTGTCTAGCATTTCATAAGATTTCAAATTCAAATTTGCTCACCACATCAAGTTATGTAAAAGGGTAAATTGTGCTATGAATAGTAGAGCATGCTCTCTTTAATCACTCTAATTCCCACGAAAGATTATCCTATTACTGCTAGTGATTTCAGGCCTATCACTCTGATAAAATGCACAATTAACATTATCAGTATTGTCCAATAGATTGTAAAAATCATTCTGAAGCTAGTGCACGCCAACCAATATGATTTTATTGAATCAATGGCAACTCAAGATTGCCTGGAGTGGACATATGGATATATACATATATGTCATCCATTGAGAAAATATATTGTGTTATTGAAGTTAAAATCTGAGAGAGCTTTTGACATGTTGGATCACAGGGCAATTAAACAAATCTTCCTTGCTAGAGGTTTTGGTCCTAGATGGATGCCATGAATTGATTTGATTTACTCTTCTAGATTTTCATGTGTCTTATTAATGGTATAGCAAGCAAGCAATTGTTATTTAAATGGGGGAGTTATACAAGGTGACCCTTTGTCACCTTTGTTTTTTTGTTCTTGATGTTGATCTTCTACAATGCATTCTCAATAAGTCACCCTTGGTATTTGGGGAGGCAAACCTTATCCCGGCCAATAAGTGTTGCTCCTCTATCTTCCATGCCAAATTTTGTCCAAAAACAATGTCTGAGGTATTTGTTCAGATGTTTTAGAATACTAGTAGGGAGCAACACCATACTCATCTAGAAGATTGACAAGCTTGAAAACATTGGCTTTATCACAACTAGCTTTTCACCATAGGAGAGTAAAGCAGAACAACCAGTCAGTCTATTGCTAACTCTTTGCAGAATAGGTTCAAAGTCCTTCAACATTGGCTTGGTAAGGCACATAGGAAGGCCTGGGTATGTGAAGGCATACTGCCAAGGGCACATCCTAGATCACTGGCCAATTATCGCATTCTGATACCGAGAGTATTGATTAGGACTATGATGGATTTATCATGACACACAATGAGTCCAGTGCAGGCAGAAAAATGCAGAAGCAGATTATTAATCTACTGAAGTTGTGAAGGGAAAGTTGGCATTATAAGCATTGTATTGTCTGCATACTGGATTACTAGGAAGTCAAAGTTGGCATTAGTAAGTAGAGGAGCTTCGGTTAAGTTTGTGTGCATAGCTGGGTGCTTGTTTTGGCTACTCACAAATGTCTTTTGATGAAGCATCTACATAAATTTTTCAACAAAGATGATCTCCATCGGGTAAAGCTTGTTCGGGACACTCGTTACATCTACAATTTAGTGTGTAACATACAAGTAGGATCTTTTTAGTAAACAAGCATAATAAAATTGATTACAAAATATAAGAAGATAATCAAATGTTATCTTGGGAAAGGATACATTGTTATGACATGGCAAGACAATTGGGGAGAAAACATTCTTTGACTTAATTTATTTGAGTTGTTCTCTTTTGCTATTAAGCCAAATGTCACTGTCAAAGATTTTGTTGGAAGAGAGTGATGCAATCACTCATTTTTCATACTCCCTTGTATACACTTGCATATCATCAACTTCTAGAGACCTTTCTGATTGTACAACAACATAAATCTAATCGACACTCTGACAAGTGGACCAACCCATCTATTCATCTACTCAGATGTACAACATTACGAGACAGGGTACTGTAACTCACGTCATTTTTAAAAACCTCTCGAAGAGTGATGCTATCCTCAACCATAAATTCCTATTTTGGTGGTTGTTATATGACATAGTAAACTCAAGGACTTTGTTGCAGAGAAAGAACTTTCATCTGCCATCATACAATTGTGAACTGTGTAATTTGCACACTCCAGAGAATTCTTTACATCTTTTTGGAGACTGACCTTTTGCTCTGGCATGTTGGGACACTATTTTCTTCTCCTAAAGCAGAAGCATTTCTTTGCTTGATAATATCATCTTAACAGTGCACACTCTGCCTGGTTATGTTTGCCCCAGATATCATCATAATGGGTTGTTGGAATATCTGGATTAAGTGAAACTCCAAAATCTTCAAGAATGGTTTGCCCAGAGTCAATACTTGGAGACATTCTATTAAGGAGGATCTGCTTCACATATCTCACAAAATCAACAGGAAATATGTTACAGAGTTCAAAACTTAGATAGAGCTTGATCTCGGCTAATGTTTTACAATTAGATGGATTTCCCGAGAACTTTAATTGGATGAGCCCTAGGCTGTTTTTTTACCTTGTACATATTTTAATATAAAGCATGTTTAATTTCTGTTTGTTGGAGTTTGGATGAATAATTAGGCCAAATTTTACTATTTGTAGTGTACTTTTACATAATTTTGAACATGCGCATTGAATTTATGTTATCATACACTGGGAAAAGGGTCCGTGTGTTGCAACGAAAAAAAATACCACACGCTCTTAATTTACAAAAAATGGTTTATAATATGAGAATTAGTAGTTATGACCCAAACAAAGATGGTCTTAGCCTACAAAAGCACGATTCAAGATTTTACAACTCTTCTATTTCAACACGGCTTGCATGTACATTTAATACGTACAAAGAAATGGGCAAGTGAACTTCAATTTCATCTCCAATCCTGATTTTGCTGAGGTGTTCATCCCCAATTAGGATCAATACCGGTATGAAAGAAAGACGGATAATGCATTATTTATTAAGATTGCACCCTAGACTGTATTTTTTTTAATGTTTAACAGGTAAAATAACATCATATTCAAATTATACATATTTTTTTAATCAAATTTCATATATAACATGTGAAATTTAGAGTTACGATTTAGAAGATATGAGTATTTTAAAAACATTTAATATGTACTGCGTCGACACCCCGCTCGACATCAGCGGCCTCTGCACCCTCTCCATCGGGCTACGTCTTGACGACGCGTCGGCATAGGACGAGTAACCCAGTGTGGTGCTCGTCTGCTGTGACCCGCCCCCATGCGCGGGCGGAACCGCTGCAGGCGACGCGCTTGCTTCCACATCGTCTCGGAGGTATTGACCACCAGCTCCTCCACGTCTTCCGGCCGCGTTAGGGCGGACATGCTGGCTGATACGTCCATTTTGCATCATGCTTTTAAATTGATATTTATTGCATTATGGGCTGTTATTACACGTTATGGTACAATATTATGCATTTTCTCTCTTATTTTACAAGGTTTACATGAAGAGGGAGAATGCCGGCAGCTGGAATTCTGAACTAGGAAAGAAGCAAATCTGAAATACCTATTCTACACAACTCCAGAAGTCCTGAAAAATTACGGAGAATTATTTTGGAATATATAAAAAATACTGGGCGAAACAGATACCAGAGGGGGCCCACTAGGAGGTGACAAGTCTGCCAGGCGCGGCCACCCCCCTGGCCGCGCCTCGCATGCTTGTGGCCCACCTGGCTGGCCCCCGACGCCCATCTTCTCCTATATGTTGGTTTTTTACCTAGAAAAAAAATCAAGAGAGAGCTTTCAGAACGAAGCGCTGCCGCCTCGAGGCGGAATTTGGGCAGAACCAATCTAGAGCTCCGACAGGGCTATTCTACCGGGGAAACTTCCCTCCCGGAGGGGGAAATCGAAGCCATCGTCATCATCAACGATCCTCTCATCGAGAGGAGTTCAATCTCCATCAACATCTTCACTAGCACCATCTCCTCTCCAAACCCGAGTTCATATCTTGTATCCGATCTTTGTCTCAAACCCTCAGATTGGTACCTGTGGGTTGCTAGTAGTGTTGATTAGTCCTTGTAGTTGATGCTAGTTGGTTTACTTGGTGGAAGATCATATGTTCAGACCTTTATGATAATTAATACTCCTCTGATTATGAACATGAACATGTTTTGTGAGTAGTTACGTTTGTTCCTGAGGACATGGGATAAGTCTTGTTATAAGTAATCATGTGAATTTGGTATTCGTCCAATATTTTGATGATATGTATGTTGTCTCTCCTCTAGTGGTGTTATGTGAACGTCGACTACATAACACTTCACCATTATTTGGGTCTAGGGGGAGGCATTGGGAAGTAATAATTAGATGATGGGTTGCTAGAGTGACAGAAGCTTAAACCCTAGTTTATGTGTTGCTTTGTAAGGGGCTGATTTGGATCCATATGTTTCATGCTATGATTAGGTTTACCTTAATTCTTCTTTCGTAGTTGCGGATGCTTGTGATAGGGGTTAATCATAAGTGGGTGGTTTGTCCAAGTAAGGGCAGAACCCAAGCACCGGTCCACCCACATATCAAATTATCAAAGTAACGAACGCGAATCAAATGAGCATGATGAAAACTAGCTTGACAGAAATTCCCATGTGTCCTCGGGAGTGCTTTGCTTTATATACGAGTTTGTCTAGGCCTGTCCTTTGCTACAAAAAGGATTGGGCTACCTTGCTGCACCTTTGATACACTTGTTACTTGTTACTCGTTACAAATTATCTTATCACAAAACTATCTGTTACCGATAATTTCAGTGCTTGCAGAGAATACCTTACTGGAAACCGCTTGCCATTTCCTTCTGCTCCTCGTTGGGTTCGACACTCTTACTTATCAAAAGGACTACGGTAGATCCCCTATATTTGTGGGTCATCAAGACTCTTTTCTAGCGCCGTTGCCCGGGAGTGAAGCGCCTTTGGTAAGTGGAATCTGATAAGGAAAATTTTATATAGTGTGCTGAAATTTACTGTCACTTGTTACTATGGAAAGTAATCCTTTGAGGGGCTTGTTCGGGGTATCTTCACCTCGACCGGAAACACAAAGAGTTGTCCCTCAACCTACTGAACCTACTGAAAATAATTATTTTGAAATTTCTTCGGGTATGACAGAGAAACTGCTGGCTAATCCTTATGCAGGGGATGGAACACTACATCCTAATTTACATCTAATCTATGTGGATGAAGTTTATGGATTATTTAAGCTTATAGGTCTGCCCGAGGATCACGTTAAGAAGAAGGTATTTCCTTTATCTTTGAAGGAGAAGTCATTGACATGGTATAGGCTATGTGATGATATTGGATCATGGAGCTACAACCGATTGAAAATGGAATTTCATCCGAAGTTCTACCCAATGCATCTAGTTCATCATGATTGGAATTCTATTTATAAAGTTTGGCCTCGTGAAGGAGAAAGAATCACTCAAGCTTGGGGGAGGCTTAATTCAATGTTATATTCATGACCCAATCATGAGCTCTCGAGAGAAATTATTATTCAGAATTTTTATGCTTGACTTTCTCGTAATGATCAATCCATGCTCGATACTTCTTGTGCTGGTTCCTATATGAAGACAGATATTGATTTCAAATGGGATTTATTGGAAAAAATTAAACGCAGCTCTGAAGATTGGGAACTCGATGAAGGTATGGAGTCAGGTATGAACCTTAAGTTTGATTGTATTAAATCCTTCGTAGACACCGATGCTTTTCGTGAATTTAGCACTAAATATGGACTTGACTCTGAGATAGTAGCTTCTTTTTGTGAATCTTTTGCTGCTCATGTTGATCTCCCTAAGAAGAAGTAGTTTAAATATTATCCTCCCATTGAAGTGAAAGTAGTTCAACCTGTTAAAGCTGAAGAGAAAACTATTTCTTATAATGATGATCCTGTTATTCCCACTGCTTATACTAAAAGACCACCTTTCCCTGTTAGAATAAAGGAACGTGCTAAAGCTTCAACTGTGGTTCATAAGAGCTGTGCTAGAACACCTACACTCTCTGAGAAAATTAAAGTTGAACCTAGTATTGCTATGGTTAAGGATCTCTTGGTTGATAATATTGATGGACATGTTATTCAATTTTGTGATTAAGCCGCTAGAATTGCTAAACCTGATGCTAAAGATAAACATAGACCCATTGTTGGCACGCCTGTCATTTCTGTTAAAATAGGAGATCATTGTTACCATGGCTTGTGTGATATGGGTGCTAGTGCAAGTGTAATTCCCTTTTCCTTATATAAAGAGATTATGAATGATATTGCACCAGCTGGGTTAGAGGAAATTGATGTTACAATTAAGCTTCCTAATAGAGACACTATATCACCAGTTGGGATAATTAGAGATGTTGAAGTCTTGTGTGGGAAAATAAAATATCCTACTGATTTTCTTGTTCTTGGCTCCCCACAAGATGATTTTTGTCCCATTATATTTGGTAGACCCTTCTTGAATACCATTAATGCCAGGATAGATTGTGAGAAGGAAATAGTTACCGTAAGTTTTGGGGATACGTCTCATGAGTTTAATTTCTCTAAATTTCATAGACAACCCCATGATAAAGAATTGCCTAGTAAGGATGAAATTATTGGTCTTGCTTCTATTGTTGTTCCTCCTAGTGGTCCTTTAGAGCAATATTTGCTAGACCATGAAAATGACATGCATATGAATGAAAGGATTGAAATGGATAATATTTTCTTTGATCAGCATCCTATTCTGAAACACAACTTGCCTGTTGAAATACTTGGATATCCTCCTCCACCCAAGGGTGATCCCGTGTTTGAGCTTAAACAATTACCAGATACTCTAAAATATGCTTATCTTGATGAAAAGAAGATATATATCCAGTTATTATTAGTGCTAACCTTTCAGAGCATGAAGAACAGAGATTATTGAAAACTCCGAGGAAGCACTGTGCTGCTATTGGATATACTCTTGATGATCTTAAGGGCATTAGTCCCACTCTATGTCAGCAAAAAATTAAAATGGAGCTTGATGCTAAACCAGTCGTTGATCACCAACGACGGTTGAATCCTAAAATGAAGGTAGTGGTAAGAAATAAAATATTAAAGCTTCTGGAGGCAGGTATCATTTACTCTATTGCTGATAGTAGATGGGTTAGTCCCGTTAATTGTGTTCCTAAGAAAGGATGTATTACCGTAGTTCCGAATGATAAAAATGAATTGATCCCACAGGGAATTGTCAGGATATAGAATGGTAATTTATTTTAGGAAATTGAATAAAGCTACTAGGAAAGATCATTACCCTCTGCCTTATATTGATCAAATGCTAGAAAGATTATCCAAACACACACATTTTTTGCTTTCTAGATGGTTATTCTGGTTTCTCTCAAATACCTGTGTTAAAATAGGACCAAGAGAAGACCACCTTTACCTGCCCTTTTGGTACCTTTGCTTATAGATGTATGCCTTTTGGTTTATGCAATGCACATGCTACCTTTCAAAGATGCATGACTGCTATATTCTCTGATTTTTGTGAAAGGATTTTTGAGGTTTTCATGGATGATTTTTTCCGTTTACGGAACTTCTTTTCATGATTGTTTGAGCAACCTTGATCGAGTTTGCAGAGATGTGAAGAAAGTAATCTTGTCTTGAATTGGGAGAAGTGCCACTTTGTGGTGAATGAAGGTATTGTCTTGGGAGATAAAATTTCCAAAAGAGGTATTGAAGTTGACAAAGCTAAAGTTGATGCTATTGAAAAAATGCCATGTCCTACGGATATCAGAGGTATAAGAACTTTCCTTGGTCATGCTGGTTTTTATAGGAGATTTATTAAAGACTTCTCTAAGATTTCTAGGCCGCTCACTAATCTCTTGCAAAAGGATGTTCCATTCGTTTTTGATGATGATTGTGTAGAAGCTTTTGAAATTCTTAAGAATGCCTTGATTTCTGCACCTATTGAACCTGATTGGAAGCTACCCTTTGAAATTATGTGTGATGCTAGTTGAGGGAGTCCCGGTTTAGGGGGTCCTCGGATAGCCGACATTTTGCTTATGGTCCGGACTATATGGGCCATTTGCTAAATACTAATGATTTGAAGGCCTAGTTCACATGATGGAATCTTTGAGGAGCACGGCTTGCGCTCCAAATTTGATGTAGTAAATAGGCATGTTTATCTCTTCGGCATGTAACCAACCATGCGTAAACCGTAGGCCTCCTTGGCATCTATATAAGGTGGAGGTTTTAGGGTATAGATATAGGATAACTCATCTAGGGTTAGACATACGATCTCAAGGTAGATCAACTCTGTATTCCCATACACCATCAATACAATCAAGCAGGACGTTGGGTATTACCTCCATTGGAGGGCCTGGACCTGGGTAACTCGTGTCCCCTACGTCTCCTGTTAGCGTCGATCCTAGTCTCACAGTTCGGGACCCCCTACCCGAGATCTGCCGGTTTTGACACCGACATTGGTGCTTTCATTGAGAGTTCCTCTGTGAGCGAGATGGGATTGATGCCTCGCCTTTTCATCAACAAAGAGGTCCGCAACATGGACGTGTTCATCCCTGGGTAGATCTTTGCCTTTGGCAGCGTTGTGCTGCATGCTGATTCCACTGGCCATCTAGGCTGTGTGGAGAACTTTGCCCTGGTCAGGAAACTAGATTCGGAAACCTAGAGTTTTCTGTCGACTCTCGAGGCGACTTGTCACTAATCGGGCTCACGGCTTCGCTCGTAACCCCCGAGGACTCTAAGGCCTTAACCTCGAGCCCCTTTGTTGGACATGCCAATGGGGTCACCCATGGCGGCAGTCCGATCTCCAATCCCGGCCTAGCCATCAAGCCATATGACCGGACATGTGTTCCTACCGAACACTCCCCATGGGTGGGCTTCATGGGAGATAACCCCACGAGTTCTGAATAGCTGGATCCGATCGGGCCCTCAGCGGTCGACGAGGCCTTGGAGCAATTCTCGTCAATGGAAATCACCGATGATCCAGTCTTGATCTATGTCCGGCCCAGTTATAGTGCGGGCAGGGATGGATTTTTTGACCCACCCACCACCCACTTGATAGCCATCGTCGAAGACTTAACCAACGTGCTAGACTATGCCTCCGAGGAGGCAGAATACATGGATGAAGAGGACCGTGCTCCTACCACCGTTAACACCGGGAGTTGGACCGCCACTTATACATACGATGTTTACATGGTGGATACTCCTGCCACCAACGGCAACAATACGCCTCACAGCAACGATGACAAATCAGGGGACGCGCCATCAAGGCGCCAGAAATCGCATAAGAGGTCCAAAAGCAAAAAGGGAAGAAGAACCATTATCAGCAGCAAGGATGGTAACGCCCCTGCCGATCATGACCATCCCGATGTTCTCGAGCACCCGTTCGAGGGTCCGGACGAACTTGCGGACGAAAATGACCCTGATACCGTCAATGACCCCTAAGGCGACGATTACATTTCCCCCGTCGAGGAGGAAGACTTACCAGAAGCCGATGACTCGTACATCCCTGATAACCTTGAGGATCAGGAAGAAATCAGGCAGCGGCTTGATACGTCTCCAATGTATCTATAATTTTGAGGTGGTTTCGTACCCTACAATAATTTCTTCATTTGTTCTCCGCTATTTGTGACTTTGGAGTGAACTCTTTGTCGCACGAGAGGTACTTACATATGATTCAACTATGTCAATATTGTTGACAGAAATTGCACTAGTGAAAGTATGGACCCTAGGCCTTGTTTCCAAGCATTTATACAACATTTTGCTCCCTGTTTACTATTTGTTACCATGCTGTTTTTATATTTTCAGATTACAAAAAACTATATCTACCATCCATATTGCACTTGTATCACCATCTCTTCGCCGAACTAGTGCACCTATACAATTTGCCATTGTATTGGGTGTGTTGGGGACACAAGAGATCTCTTGTGTATATTGCAGGGTTGTTTGAGAGACACCATCTTCATCCTACACCTCCCATGGATTGATAAACCATAGGTAATCCACTTGAGGGAAAATTGCTATTGTCCTACAAAGCTCTGCGCTTGGAGGGCCAACACGAGTCTATAAGAAGAAGGTTGTGTAGTAGACATCAAGCTCTTTTCTGGTGCCGTTGCCGGGGAGGTGAGTGCTTGAAGGTATATCTTTAGATCTTGTAATTAAAACTTTTAGTTTCTTGTTTTTCACTAGTTTACTCTATAAAAGAAAACTACAAAAAAATGGAATTGAGGTTGCCTCATATGCTTCATCTTTTTAATGTCTTTCATGAAAATGATGGAAAGGAAAATTGTGCTCAAGTGTTAGAAGAAGAAGTTATTAAAATGTTTGGCACTAAATCTCTGAGTGATGAGCATGATTGCAATGTTGTTAGTATGAATTCGTTGAATATCCATAGTACTAATGATGAGTGCACTAGTCATGTTAAAAATATTTCTTATAAGCATGTCAATTTTTGTGGAGTGCATAGAGTTTGTCAAGACATGCCTAAAAGGGAAGATAGGTTTTGTAAGAGGCATAAGTATTTAGAAACTAAATGGTTGCAAGAGAGGCTATATGTTTATGCTGAAAGACTTCATATTTCTCGCCGTCCTTGTGAACTTTGCAATGAATGTGGTCATTATAATTTCCAATGTAAATTATTTCATGATCAAATTGTGTCCAAAAATTATGATAACCTCATTACCCTTGAGCATCATAATGAACTTAGTCTATTTTTGGGGTATGAAGAAATGAAACGTGAAACCAAGGATGTTCCATCATGGGCTCTCATGAAAATGATTGATTTTGATCTAAATGAATTCTATATGTATTGCGTGGTAAATTGCGTTGAGAATCCTTATATTGCCAATTACTTAAAGACAAGGAAACAAATAGAAGATGAAGAGAATACTAATGAAGGGGAATAGGTTTTCCAATATCCTCCTATTATTTCTTATGATAAATCAGGTAACGAGGAGAAGCTTTTTATTCAACCAACCTCTTCAAAAAGAAGTTTGGAGGAATTAAATAAATCCACACATAATGTGGTGAATAAGAATAAAAGAAGGAAAAGTAAAGGTAAAGAGGTATCTCTCCCAAATAATGTTGCTCCCATTATTGATAGACCTCATGAGAATGAATCAAAAATAGTTGTGGGAGATGATACACTTGAGGATGATTTTGTTATGCCTATTGCTTGTTGTGATAATTATGATTGGGAAGATAATGATACTTCTTATAATCTTGAAAATATTTATGGCACAAACTTGGAGGATGATGGTAATAATTGCTATACTATTGGTGCTATTCATACCATTAATGATGAGAGTGATTATGTTTATGATATACAAAGCCACAAGCTTGGGGATGCTATGTTTGATGAAAATGACATGTTTGAGATTTTTTTTGCTGCAATTAATGTTTGTCCCAAGCTTGGGGATGCTATGCTTAATGAAGATGATCTTTTTATTCCCCCAACTTTGAATGATCAAATTTGTTATAATGATTGCATGCCTCCTACTTATGATGATTATTGTGATGATACTTATGCAATGAAAAAGAGTGATGAATATTACTCTTTTAGTGTGGAACCAATTTGTAGTATTCAAGTCCTTTATGATACTCCCACTATTAGTCATGAGAAGAAATTTCCTTATGTGGAGAGTAGTAAAATTTCTATGTTTGTAGATCATGAAAAGAATGCTTTATGTGCTGGTTATATTGTGGAATTACTTCATGATGCGACTGAAAATTATTATGAGGGAGGAACATATGCTTATAGGAATTGCAATAATATCAAGTTTCCTCCCTATGTGTTCAAATTCTTGAAGTTATGCTTGTTTTGCCTTCCTATGCTAGATGATTCTTGTTCCCATAAATTGTTTGCTCACAAAATCCCTATGCATAGGAAGTGGGTTAGGCTTAAATGTGCTAGTCATATGCTTCATGATGCTCTCTTTGTGTTTCAATTCTTATCCTTTTGTGAGCATCATTGAAATCATCATGCCTAGCTAAAAGGCATTAAAGAAAAACGCTTGTTGGGAGACAACCCAACACTTTTACCTTCTGTTTTGATGTGTTCACATGATTGATCTACTGTATTAATCATGTTTTGTGTCTTTTATTTCAATAAAGTGCCAAGTAAATCCTTTGGGATAGTGTGGATACTTGCTTGTTTGATTCTGTGCAAAAACAGAAAGTTTTGCGTCCAGTATAAGAATTATATGATTTTAATGGAGCGTAAAAAAATCTGAAATTTTTAAAAAA
This sequence comes from Hordeum marinum, assembly GCA_022496015.1. Taxonomy (NCBI): domain Eukaryota; kingdom Viridiplantae; phylum Streptophyta; class Magnoliopsida; order Poales; family Poaceae; genus Hordeum; species Hordeum marinum. Next base: position 342,234,457 of record CM039675.1, read on the forward strand.
ACTTTATATGCAAATTCCTTGAGTTGTCCTAAATGTTCTGAATTTTTAGAGTCGGGGAAGTTTGGTGATCATTCAGATCTTTACAGACTGTTCTGTGTTTGACAGATTCAGTTTTGCATTCATAGTTTGCTTGTTTCAAGTGTTCCTATAGCTTATATTGAGTAATATAAATTGTGGGAATGATGTAATACAGTAGGTATCATGTGGGAACAATTATGAATCTTGTCTTTACAGTACCTAAGTGAATGATCTATTTTTACGACACTAACCCATCTCACGAAGTTCCTTTAAGTTTTGTGTGATTGAAGTTTTCAAGTTTTGGGTGAGACACCGATATGAGGAGAATAAGGAGTGACAAGAACCTAAGCTTGGGTATGCACAAGGCACCCCCAAGAATATTAAAGTAATAATCAAGCGTCTAAGCTTGGGGATGCCCCATAAGGCATCCCCTCTTTCGTCTTCAACACTATCGGTATATCTTACTTGGAGCTATATTTTTATTCATCACATAATATGCGTTTTGCTTGGAGCGTCATTATATTTTCTTGTTCTCTGTTAGGTGTTATTTATAATCTTGTTTTTCAATAAAAAAAATCCAAGAATAGCATTAGGATGTTTGCATTGCATGTTTTGATATGTGTTGTGTAAAAACAGAAACTTCTGCTGTAGTATTTGAATTTTCAAATTTTATTGGAACGTGGAAAATTTCTGAAAATTTTACACAGTGTTTTAATATAAATTTTATAGAATTTAATAAATTTTTATAATTTTGTGAGTTTCATACGTACACTGTTTTCATAAATTGCTACATACTGTTCCGTTTGGGCAGATTGCTATCATAGTTTTGTTATCTACTTATCCTATAGTTTCCATAGCCTATATTGGTAGATATAAATTGTGGAAACGATAGTATACAGTACCCAATGTTTGAAAATCATTATGCAACTTGTCTTGGCAGTACATAAAGATTTGATTTATTATTATGTGTACTAACCTATCTCACGAGTTCTTTTTGAGTATTGTGTGGATGAAGTTTTTGAGAATAGGTGAAACCGTGGTATGAGAGGATTGAATGAGATACGAAAGCTCAAGCTTGGGGATGCCCAAGGAACCCAAGTGAATATTTCAAGAAGTCTCAAGCATCTAAGCTTGGGGATGCTACGCATCCCACCTCTCTTCATCAACAATTATCGGTTAGCCTATGTTGAGCCTAAATTTTTATTCGTTCACATGATGCGTGCTATTCTTGGAGTGCTATTTTTATTTTGTTTGCTGTTTGAATAAAGTACTAAGATCTGAAAATATTTATTGAGGGATAGAGAGTCTTCACATATCTACTTAATTGTTTGACTACTCATTAATCTTCACTTATATCTTTTGAGAGTAGCTTGTCATTTGCTCATGTACTTCACTTAAATTTGTTTGAGCTTGCTAAAAGGCAATAGAAATATATGAAACTAGTCCCAAAGTGATAGATATCCAAGGAGGATATAGTAAAAACTTCCATGAAGAACATTGGACAAATTAAATTTGATTCCTTGTAATAGTTTTAAAACATGATGATAGTAATATGTGAGTCATGTTAGTGAGTAATTATGCTTAGTAAGAATATTTGTGTTAAGGTTTGTGATTCCCTATGCATGCACGGAAGTCAACAGTTATGCAATGAAGTTACATCCTACTTGTGGTGCATTATTCGGTGTTAGTTATGACTCAATGCTCACTTATGTGATTTTTTGTTCCTCGGTTTGGTTGCTTCCCAATCTATTTGCTAGCCTTCATATGTACTAAGTAGAAATACTACTTGTGCATCCAAAATCCTTAAACAAAGTTTTGTCTTATGAGTCCACCATACCTACCTATATGTGGTATTTCCAAGACGTTCCAAGCAAATTTGTATGTGCCATCTCTAAATCTTCAAAATAAATTTTCTCTTCTGTGTGCCCGTACCGCTCATGAAACGGTGAGGAGTATCCAATATTTTCGCATGCTAGGTGGGTTATTCTCATGATATGTGTTGATTCACTATCATTCACGAGAAAGTGGCTAGTAATAGGGATTCCTAGTCCCGAAATCAAAGAAAAAAATGCAAATAATTAAACAAAACTCCCCCAGGAATGTTGTTTGTATGGACGGTACCCGTGGATTCAGCTCACCGTGGAGTGTGATTGATTTGTGGAGGGGGAGTAAAAACTTTACTATTCTATTTGGGAACCGCCTATAATGTATCTAGCATGGAAAGTATTGTGAGCTACTTCGTCGTTTTCGTTGATAGGAAAAGCATGCCACTCAAAATATTTTCTCTCTCAATATAAACCTTGAGCTCTGGCACCTCTACAAATCCCTGCTTCCCTCTGCGAAGGACCTATCTATTTACTTTATGCAATTTTTATTTTTGCATTGAATCTCCATCTTCTCTTATAAGCACAAACTAGGGGGCACTATGATCATACTTGAGCATTGGGAATAGCTAATATTTGAGTGTGTTTCATGAATGGATCAATGATTGAGCATGATGGGCTAGGGATAACTTTCTTTAGTGTTGATATTTTGAAAGACATGGTTGCTTGTTGGCATGCTTGAGTATTAAAGTCATTATGTTAAAACTAGACTATTGCTTTGAATCATTTACAAGTCCAAATGCCCATGCTATACAAGAAGAAAATAATATGATGAACATGTTTAGGCAGCATTTTTCCACATCAAAAATTCTGTTTTTATCATTTACCTACTCGAGGACGAGCAGGAATTAAGCTTGGGGATGCTGATACGTCTCCAACGTATCTATAATTTTTGCTTGTTCCATGCTGTTATATTATCATTCTTGGTGTTTTACAATCATTTTATTACAATTTTATATTATTTTTGGGACTAACCTATTAACCTAGAGCCAAGTGCCAGTTCTTTTTTTTTCCGTGTTTTTGGGGTTTATAGAAAAGGAATATCAAATGGAGTCCAAAGGGAATAAACATTTACGGTGATTTTTTATGGACTAGAAGACACCCACAGAGCTTGGAGATGAAGCCAAAAGATTCCCGAGGAGGCCACAAGCCTGAGGAACGCGGCCACCCCCTAGGCACGCCCACCAGGCTTATGGGCCCCTCGGGAGCCCACCGACCTCCCTCTCAGCTCTATAAATCCTCAAATATTCCAAAAAACCCAACGCAAAACTTAAATCGGGAGTTCCACCGCCACAAGCCTCCAGAGCAACGAAAAACCAATTAGGAGCCCATTCTGGCACCCTGCCGGAGGGGGAAACCATCACCGGAGGCCATCTTCATCATCCCGACGCTCTCCATGATGAGGAGGGAGTAGTTCACCCTCGAGGCTGAGGGTATGTACCAGTAGCTATGTGTTTGATCTCTCTCTCTCTCGTGTGCTTGAGATGGCACGATCTTGATGTACCACGAGCTTTGTTGATATAGATTTAATCATATGGAGTTTTCCCCTCTCTATCTTGTTGTGATGAATTGAGTTTTCCCTTTGAAGTTTTCTTATCGGATTGAGTCTTTAAGTATTTGAGAACACTTGATGTATGTCTTGCGATGGGATATTCGTGGTGACAATGGGATGTTCTATTGATCCACTTGATGTATGTTTTGGTGATCAACTTGCGGGTTCCGTGACCTTGGGAATCTACGCATAGGGGTTGGCACACATTTTTGTCTTTACTTCCGATAGAAACTTTGGGGCACTCCTTGAAGTTCTTTGTGTTGGATTGAACATGATGAATCTGAAATTATGTGATGCATATTGTATAATCAAGCCCATGGGCACTTGTGGTGACATTGGAGTATCTAGGTGACATTAGGTTTTTTATGTGTATCTTAAGGTCTTATTTTAGTACGAACTCTAGGGCTGTGAGTGACACTTATAGGGATAGCTCATGAGATTGATCAAAAAAGATAACTTTGAGGTGGTTTCATACCCTACAATAATTTCTTCATTAGTTCTCCGCTATTTGTGACTTTGGAGTGAACTCTTTGTCGCACGAGAGGTACTTACATATGATTCAACTATGTCAATATTGTTGAGAGAAATTGCACTAGTGAAAGTATGGGCCCTAGGCCTTGTTTCCAAGCATTTATACAACGTTTTGCTCGCTATTTACTATTTGTTACCTTGCTGTTTTCATATTTTCAGATCACAAAAAACTATATCTACCATCCGTATTGCACTTGTATCACCATCTCTTCACCGAACTAGTGCACCTATACAATTTGCCATTGTATTGGGTGTGTTGGGGACACAAGAGATTTCTTGTATTTGATTGCAGGGTTGTTTGAGAGAGATCATCTTTATCCCACACCTCCCACGGATTGATAAACCTTAGGTCATCCACTTGAGGGAAAATTGTTACTGTCCTACAAAGCTCTGCACTTGGAGGACCAACACGAGTCTACAAGAAGAAGGTTGTGTAGTAGACATCACGGCTCATAGAAACGCCTCATAGCCTGAAGGCCAAAGAGCGGCAACTCAAAGCCGAACAAGCTGGCCTCACTGATCGATGGACGAAAGTCCTCTCAGCCGAAGAAGTATATGGCACTGGTATGTCAAACCAACCCAAAAGCTACCATCGGAGGAGGCTGCTGCCACAATTCGAAGATGAACTCACTGACACTCCACCTCCACATCATACAACATATGACGAGCCGGACTGCCCCCTCATGGGTGTGACAGTGCGGCTAAAGACACCGGTTACATACCGGCGATGCCCCGGAGACAGGGTAAGGAGCCATTCGAGGCCAATGACTGGTTTGACTTGCGCGACGACTTAAATAATAAAGCAGGCCGTACAAGATCCATCTACAGATCCCGAGATTACTCACTGGATAGACGGGGAGAATATAGACCATGGTTCGACCAAAATCATAGAGGCCGGGAACGCAACCGGTCCCATACAAACGCCGAGTATAGGCAAGACATAGCTTGAGTCAGAGGTGCCGCTCACCCACTGTGCTTCACAGATGAAGTAATGCGGCATCAGTTCCCCGAAGGGTTTAAAGTCGTAAATATAGAACACTATGATGGGACCACTGACCCAACTGTATGGATAGAGGACTTCCTCCTCCATATCCATTGGCACAAGGAGATGATCTCCACGCCATCAAATACTTACCTCTTAAGCTTAAGGGGCCAGCTCGACATTGGTTAAACAACCTTCCGAAAACTCCATAGGATGCTGGGAAGACTTGGAAGACGCATTTTGCTCTAACTTCCAGGGGACCTATGTCCACCCGCTGGACTCTTTCGACCTTAGTAACGTCGTCCAGAAGCCCGACGAGTGTGCCTGGCAGTTCTGGAATCGGTTCTTAACCAAGAAGAACCAAATTGTCGACTATCCGGACGCCGAGGCCAATGCCTCCTTCCGGCACAATATTCGGGGCGAATGGCTAGCCCGCCAGCTAGGACAGGATAAACCTCGGACTATGTCCGGCCTTACCTCCCTCATGACCTGCTTCTGTGCGAGCGAGGATAATTGGCTCGCAAGACGCAGCCACAACTTTGAAGATCCAGTGGCACCTGAAGCCAAGGATGGCAATTCAAAGCCGAAGTGCAATGAGAACAAACACTGGCACAATAGCAACGATGCCGATGACACGGCGGTTAATGCCGGATTCCGCAACTCCTGACCCGGGAAGCAGAAGAAGCCCCCTAAAGGTAATCGTGATGGACCCACTCAGCTCGAGAAGATCATGGACATGACTTGCCAAATTCATGGAACTTCGAAAAAGATAGCCAATCACACACACGACAACCGTTGGGTGTTCAAACAGGCCAGCAAGATACAACCCGAAGACCAGGTGTAACGCCCCGGACACACCGGCCGATAGTCGTTACTCCTGGTGAGATCTAGACTGGCCTCACACATCAATATTAGTCTTTCCTACGCACTTTGTCCTCACTCATGCGCACCCGGGACTTTGAATGGGTTCTCGGAAAAGAAGGAATTCCTTATTGATATGAGTAGTCTATCATCCCTAATAAGCCAGGCTATCACATACACCACCACTCAGAGGAACCGATGTCCTCGTCGGGTCACAGGAATGTTCCCTATTGGCACAAACGTCTGTGCTTCCAGTCCGATACATGTGTCATTCCATGTGCCACGACGGGTCACCAACTTCGTGAACAACATGACCGCGCACATGTCGGCAAACATCCATGTAACCGCGAGGGTCGGCTCTAATACCAACTTGTAACGCCCCTGACACACCTGCCGTTAGTCGTTACTCCTGGCGAGATCTAGATTGGCCTCACACATCAATATTAGTCTTTCCTGCGCACTTTGTCCTCACTCATGCGCACCCGGGACCAACTTCCCGGTCGGTCACCCATCCTAGAACTACTCCAAGCCAAGCTTCTTAACCTGGGAGTTCTGTTCGAATGGGCTCCCGAAAAAGAAGGAATTCCTTATTGATATGAGTAGTCTATCATCCCTAATAAGCTAGGCTATCACACCAGGGCAAGAGCTCGCGCAGCGAGGACGAACGAGAGCCTCGGGGTCCAATAGGTGGCGGTCAGAAGAAATTCCCTCCTGAAGTCAAGATGGTGAATATGATATATGCCACCCACATACCTAAGAAGGAGAGGAAGTGGGCCCTTTGGGAGGTCTACGCCGTGGAGCCCGTAGCTCCAAAGTATAACCCATGGTTAGCATACCCGATCACCTTCGACCGCCGCGACCATCCGACCAGTATCAGTCATGGGGGCTTGGCTGCCCTCATCCTAGATCCCATTATAGATGGGTATCACCTCACTAAAGTCCTAATGGACGGAGGAAGTAGCCTCAATCTGATTTACTCAGACACGGTGAAAAAGATGGGTATAGATCCGTTAAGGATCAAGCCCAAAAGCACTACCTTCAAGGGAGTGATCCGAGGTGTTGAGGCCCGATGTACGGGCTCTGTAACCCTGGAGGTTGTGTTCGGCTCGCCCGATAACTTCTGCACTGAGGACTTGATCTTCGACATTGTGCCCTTCCACAACAGCTATCACGTGCTGCTCGGCCGAATGGTGTTTGCTCGGTTCAATGCAATCCCGCATTATACATACCTCAAGCTCGAGATGCCGGGCCCCAAGGGGGTCATTACTATCAACGGCAATCAAGAGCGGTCCCTTAGAACAGAGGAACATGCACTAGCACTCGCGGCCGAATTCACCTACAAAGACGACCGACAAGCTCCGACGTTGGCCGTAAAGGTACAAAAGGATGGGAAGCGAGTTCAGATTCAGACCAAAAACTCCGACCCCCCTTCCTCTCCTCAATAGGGACTCGCCCCCACCGCACAACCTCAGGACCAACAAAGTATGTGCCGAGGAGGCACAACTTCGCACTCAAGATTCCGTGGATAGCAAGGGGGAACTTACAATGGGCGTTCGGTTGCCCCGAACTGTTACCATCAACACGTCTTCGGGCGAGATGCAGGTGCTCCTAAAAGAGCCTGCCCACGGCGTAAAGCTGACCTTTTAGACTGCGGCATCTCAAGATTTTGTTCGCAAGATCCGCCCGCACTAAACACCCATCAAGGTGCATTTAGAAGCAGGAGTCAAATAGCAACATGGCATATCGAAGACGTCCGGTCACTAATTGAAGACCCCTGGTACAACAACTCCTGTAGGACTTTATTTCTTATTACATACCTGTAAACAGTTGCTTCGGCAATCCGAGTTATAAGAGTTGTTGAGGAAATGCTAAATTGCATGGCGCACGTGCGCCTCATTTGTCATGTTGTTGGAACATACACCTTTTTTTCTTCTTCCCTCCCTCTTCGTGTGAAACCTTTTTGGTATCGCTCGAGGTCACCGGCTCATAGACCGGGGGATCGATTTCAAACACAAATTGCCTTACCATTGTGTGCTTGACGTCTTGGCATTCGCTTTATATGCATCAGATCCGAACTATGTCTCTGGTCATTAAGTTGGGTTGCCCGGCTCCTGTGCTTTCCCCTTTATGTTCCACTCGTTTGGCTAAAAGGGAAAAGGGAGCACCCCTGCGATTGTGCCTTCGGATAGTCCGGTCAAGCACCTCAGGGGAGAAAGTCGAAAACGGACTGTCATAGTATGCGCAATCCGATCTGTGAACCCCAAGTTAGAAGTATTACACTTCAACCCTCGTAAGCGGTTATTCCATGTTATACGAGGAATTTGCCCATTGTGCAAATGCTATGATTTCGGCTTCGGCCTCGGCTCGTCTGAACATCATAAAAACTCCGATGGCTAATCGTACGCTTCCCGTAGTCCTTTTCGCGCCCCGTCGGTTAAGTGAAAGAAATAAAGCACAATAGTTCGATTGCCCGGTCTGCCGCACTAAACCGCCTTCAGGTTCCTATAATTTGGCAAAGGGTCACAGTGCATTGGCATTGACACCCCACGTAGTATCTACGTGGGGGCTGAAGCCGACGACTCGCATCTTTCAATATTAAACAACCATACAGGAGTTATAAAGGAATGCAAAACCATATAAGAGCGGATGCTAATTTCATTACAGGTTATAACAAGTCTTCGAACATATTACAAGCTCATTCAAATATTTTTTTCGCCCGAACACTGCGACGCAATCACCCGCGCACTCTCCATCACTCCATTGAAGTACAGCTCGGGGCGTCGGTGCTCCTTTCTGGGTGGCGGCGGGTCGGTGGTGACCTTCATCGAATTAAGCCTCGGCCAGTGCACTTTGGCCTTAGCAAGGGCCATCCGGACTCCTTCGATGCAGGAGGAGTGCTTGATGGCATCAAGACGAGGCGTAGCATCAATCAGCCATTGCGCTAGGCCGAAGTAGCTGCGTGGGAGTGGCTCGCTGGGCCATAAGCGGATTTAGAGGTCCTTGATGGCCGGATCCGCCATCTGATGCATCTCCATCAGTTTCTTCAGCTGCTCCACCAGAAGAGGAGGACGCTTGGGGGCTTCAAACTGTGCCTAGAACATACGAGCTTTGTCTTCCTCCCCCCACGAGGCAAGCAGCTGATTAGCGTCCGCCACGCTATTTTGGAGATCGGTGGCCACGCCTGAGAATCGCCACACCCAGGTCAGAAATTTGAATTTTCCATCTCCGAACATGCACTTTAGGGAGTATGGCTTACCATCGGCTATCTCCTTGGCCTGGAGAACCTGTTCCTCGAAGAACCGTCTGTCCACCCGCTCCTTTTGGAGATCGGACTTCATGGTGGACAGTTCGGCCGAGATCACCGTATTCTTTTGCTCCAAGGACTCGCAATTATTGCTGGCGTCCTTGAACTCATCCTGTATCTCCGCCACACGAGCCTGGTGTTTATCACTGGTGGCTCGTAGGGCGGAAAGTGCGGTGGCCGCTTCTTTGGCCGCCGCCTTTTCCACGACCGCTTCATCTTTGGCATGTTGAAGCTCGGCCTTGAGTTTTTCGATCTCTTTCGACGAAGATGCATCATGATGCGACTTTATTATGAATCTGCATTGATAGTATTTGGGAGAAAGCATCCAAATTTAGTTCGAACTTATCCTGCGCCTCGTCGAACCTCTTGTTGAGGGCTTCCACCTCATCCTCGGAGCACTTGAGCTTCTGATGTAGCTCGTCCAGCTCGGCACCATTTTTGGCAGTCGCTGATGACGAAGCCTACATTACACAATGCATACATCACATTGGCACTCACTTCCCGAAATTGAAGTTATGACCCCTAGGTAAGCTTGTCCATCTCACCTAGGGCTCAGGGGCTGCCATGTCCATAATACGAATAAATAAAAATACTCCGGGTGACTTACTTGAAAGCCCGCAAGGAGACCTTGGAAGGCCTCCTTCAGTCCGTTGTCAATGGACTGGACGCTTTGTAGTACCGCACCCATAAGGGTGCGGTGATCCTCGGGGATGGAGGCGCTTGATAGGGCGTCCTCCATGGCCGACCACCGGTTGGTCGGCGGTGCCGAGGATGATCGGATTTCTTGATCACCCACTAGGGATTGGACCGGTGCCTCCGGAGGCACAATGCACTCTAGGGATGTCTTTGGAGGGTACTGATGGCCCGTACGGCCGGCTTCCTCGGGGTCCGGATGGGGGATCGTCCCCTGGTCTTCGGTGGCCGAAGCGTTAGCCTCGGCCACGGTAATGTCTCCCTCGCCCCCTGTGTCCGCTTCCATTGGAGTAGGCTGGGACGACACCTCCACGGCATCCTTCGTAGCGCCTGGAGTGGTGGGGTGCGAGGCATCCCCACTCTCCGCTAGTTCGGCGGGCGGGGTCTCCCCATCTGATACCACCTCAATGGGAATGACGCGCGGGGGGCTGTAGGACCAATAGCCTACGTGTCACCAATCTCTGAATTTACTCGTTATAAGAAAGAGGGTCTTCGGATCCTAAGATGGAGGGGGCTTGACCCTAAGGCTCCTTCGGGGAACCTCCTCGGCATCTTCGGATGCGGAGCTCGAGTCCAAGCTATCGTCGGACAGGATCATCTGCACTTGTCGCGCCCTCTTCGGGGCAGGAGAAGCTGCCTGCCTCGGGGCGTCCGAAGATGCCGCTCTCTTCTTGGCGCGGGGGAGATCGCCTCCCCCCTCGCTCTTGACCTCCTCCTCCCCTTCTTCCTCCTCTTTGGCCTCCTCCTGATTCGAGGAGGCGAGCGTGTTTTCGGAAGCAGCATCAGGCTGATCCTTGATGTGAAGGCCAGCCTGACCTGGTTTCTTCTTCTTCTCCTTCTTCGTGGGAGCCTCGTAGGGCTTCTCCACGAGCATCTTGGCTAACAGCCGGGTCCTCTCATCTTCAGGGCGAGGAGCCAGACTGCTGATGTTGATGGCTTTCCTCATCCATCTCTACATAAACATATCAGACACAGAGGTATGGACCTTCTATGTATAGAGCCAATCAGGCTAGGATGAGTCATACCTCGGAGTTCGGTTTGGTGGCGTGTAGGCCCTTGTCCTCCTCCTCGGCTGGCCAGCTCTTCATTGATTTGAAGAACGCCTTCCATATCTTCTCCCGTGTAGTGCGGAAGAGTTTCTGGACTGTGGGCTCGGCGTCGAGTTTCTGAGCCCACAAGGGAGTGTCCCGACGCTCGCAGGGGAGGATGCATCTTCGAAACATTACCTGGACCACATCGGCCAGCTTGGTGTCGTTCTCGACCAAGGAGCAGATCCACTTTTGTATATCGGCCACCTCCTTGCTCGACCCCCAGACGAGACCCTTTTCGATACATGAAGCTAGTCTGGTCGGAGGACCGCATCTGAATGCGGCAACAGGGTGCAGACCTTGTTCCCGTGGTTCGATGATGTAGAACCACTCTTTCTGCCACCCCTTGATGGTGTCGATGAGGGTGCCCGCAGGCCACTCGACGCGCGCGATTTTTCCGATGATGGCACCACCACAGTCAGCATGCTTGCTGCCGACGCACTTCGGAATGCCTTGTAGAAGAGGATGAAAGCAGAGAGGTGCATGATGGAGTTCGGCAGGAGATAATGGAAATCGAGGCCATAGAAGAACATTAAACCCCTGACGAAGGGGTGGAGCGGAAATCTCAACCCTTGATGAAGTGGGGGATGAACACCACCCGCTCACCTTGCTTGGGGGTGGGGATTACTTGTCCCTCCTCTGCCGCGCGATGAGGGATGTCAATGGGAAGATAACCAACCTTCTTGAGGTCGATTATGTCTTGGTTATTGACCGTGAAAACTTCCCACTGGCCATTGGATCCCGCCATTGTTGAGGTCAGAAGAGGGGATGGAGAAACCTAGATCTATGCTCTGGAGGTGCAGGTGAATAGGAGGCGGAGAAGTCAAATGGAGAACATGAGGGTCCTTTGGGGTTTTCTTTCCCCTTTTATGAGGTTTGTCGATTTGGGCTCCCCTTGCCGCGCCGTGAATCCCTCCACTTCCCGAGACACGTGAGCCATTGCGGGCGCGTGATTAAGTATATCCCATATAAAACGGGACACGATCAACATGTTGATAGATCATGTGGATGGAACGGTCTCGAATCGCGCATCGAGTGCCTGTAACTGGCCTATCGGTCGTGGTGGGCTGTGACCTTTCGTCAGAGAGGTCGTCAGGAAACATTACCATTTTCCCCCAGACGTTTGGCCTTCAAAGCCAACTTATCTCACAGGATTCGGACGTGCCATTATGCGAAAAACTGCTTATCATCGGAGGCCGAACTATGGTTTGGCAGAAAGGAACTCACCTCGCAAGCCGAAGACTCTATTCGTGAAGCAATTGGAGCTAAAGACCCTTGGCGTTGGAGGCAAGTTTGGGGGCTACTGATGGAGTCCCGTATTAGGGGGTCCTTGGATAGCCGACCTGTTGCTTATGGGCCGGACTATATGGGCTATTTGCCGAATACTGATGATTTGAAGGCCCAGTTCACAGGATGGAATCTTCGAGGAGCACGGCTTGAGCTCCAAGTTTGATGTAGTAAATAGGCATGTTTATCTCTTTGGCATGTAACCGACCATGTGAAACCCTAGGCCTCATCGACATCTATATAAGCCAGAGGTTTTAGGGTATAGATATAGGATAACTCATCTAGGGTTAGATATACGATTTCAAGGTAGATCAACTCTGTATTTCCATACACAATCAATACAATCAAGAAGGACATAGGGTATTACCTCCATTGGAGGGCCCGAACCTGGGTAAAACTCGTGTCCCCTTCGTCTCCTGTTACCGTCGATCCTAGTCTCACAGTTCGGGACCCCCTACCCGAGATCCGCCGGTTTTGACACCGACACTAGTGATTATGCCGTTGTTGCTATTCTAGGACAAAGAGTTGATAAGAAATTAAATGTTATTCATTATGATAGCAAAACTCTAGACAGTGCTCAAAGAAACTATGCTACCATTGGAAAAGAATTTTTAGCAGTTGTGTTCGCTTGTGATAAGTTTAGACCCTATATTGTTGATTCTAAAGTAACTATTCACACGGATCATGCTGCTATTAAATATCTTATGGAAAATAAAGATGCTAAACCTAGACTTATCAGGTGGGTTCTTCTGCTACAAGAGTTTGATTTGCATATTGTTGATAGAAAGGGTGCTTTTAACCCCGTAGCAGATAACTTGTCTAGGTTAGAGAATGTTCTTGATGACCCACTACCTATTGATGATAGCTTTCCTGATGAACGATTATCTATCATAAATGCTTCTTGTAATGCTCCTTGGTATGGTGATTATGCTAATTACATTGTCGCTAAATTTATACCGCCTAGTTTCACGTACCAACAAAAGAAAAAGTTCTTCTATGATTTAAGCATTACTTCTCGGATGACCTACACCTTTATAAAGAAGGAGTAGATGGTGTTATTAGACGTTGTGTACCTGAGCATGAACAAGAATAGATCCTACGGAAGTGTCATTCCGAGGCCTACAAAGGACACCATGCTGGAGATAGAACTGCATATAAGGTATTACAATCTGGTTTTTATTGGCCTACTCTCTTCAAGTATGCTCGTAAGTTTGTCTTTTCATGTGATTAATGTCAAAGAATTGGCAATATTAGTAGACATCAGGAAATGCCTATGAATTGCTCTCGTGTTATCGAACCATTTGATGTTTGGGGTTTTGATTATATGGGGCATTTTCCAACGTCCAACGGGTATACTCATATTTTAGTTGTTGTTGATTATGTTACTAAGTGGGTAGAAGCTATTCCAACTAGTAGTGCTGATCATAACACCTCTATTAAGATGCTTAAAGAAGTTATTTTCCCTAGATTTGGAGTCCCAAGCTATTTAATGACCGATGGTGGTTCACATTTTATTCATGGTGCTTTCCGTAAATTGCTTGCTAAGTATGATGTTAACCATCGAACTGCATCCCCTTATCATCCTTAGTCTAGTGGTCAAGTAGAATTAAGCAATAGATAAATTAAATTGATCTTGCAAAAGACGGTTAATAGATCTAAGAAGAATTGTTCTAAGAAACTTGACGATGCATTATGGGCTTATAGAACTGCTTACAAGAATCCTATGGGTATATCTCCGTATAAAATGGTTTATGGTAAAGCATGTCACTTACCTCTAGAGCTACATCACAAAGCTTATTAGGCAATCAAAGAGCTCAACTATGATTTCAAACTTGCTAGTGAGAATAGGTTATTTGACATTATCTCACTTGATGAATGGAGAACCCAGGCCTATGAGAATGCCAAGTTGTTTAAAGAAAAAGTTAAGAGATGGCATGATAAAAGGATACAAAAGCGTGAATTTAATGTAGGTTACCATGTCTTGCTATACAATTCTCGTTTAAGATTTTTTGTAGGAAAGCTTCTCTCCAAATGGGAAAGGCCTTATATCATCAAGGAAGTATATCATTCCGATGCCATCAAGATCAACAACACCGAAGGTACAATTCCGAAGGTGCTAAACAAGCAAAGAATCAAACATTATATTTCAGGTACTCCCATTAATATTGAGACCAATGTTATCAATACCATAACTCCAGAAGAGCATATTAGGGAGACCTACCGGAACGTTACAGACTCCGAAAAGGAATAGGTATGTGGTACGGTATGTAAACCGACTCCAAAACTTTCCTAGTAGCTATTTTTCTCCATTTTGGAATATTTAAAAAATTAGGAAAATCAAAAGTAGTCTGAAAGACACACGAGGAGGTGACAAGCCTGCTACGCGCGGCCACCCCCCTGGTCGTGCCTAGGGGGCTTGCCACCACCCCATGCACCCTCCGGACTCCGTTTTCTTGTGGTACACTCCTTTGGGTCGGCAAAAAGTCATTATATAATCTCCCTAAGGTTTGGACTTTCGTATCACGACAATACCTTCTATTTTCGTTTTGAGCTATTTCTGCAGCAGATTTAGAGCAAGATGTCATCCCAAGAGTCTGATGGGAAGAGCTATATATCACATTATCTTGCCAATCCCAAGCTCTGTGGGGACCTAGATCCTTATGGATTAATCTTGGAGGAGGAACAAGAAGACAAGTATGGGGAGGAAAGCTCAGATGAAGAGGAGACTCCTCAGCCTCAACCGGGAGATATGCATGTGGAGTTCAGGAAATCAAGCCTCCCAAACACAAGAAGAAAACCCAAAGTTCTATTTATCCCTTCTCCTTTTCTATAGGAGAGCAAGGAAGAATTATGTCAAAGGATATTGAAGCTAGAGCAGGAAATAGATGACCTAAGGGAACAAAATTTTATGCTTAAGAGGAAATTGGACAAGCTTCCAATCTCATCAACAACTCCACCACCATCACCTCCGAAAAGGACATATAAGCGCATGTGTATGGGCACTCCCCTTGGCTTGTGCCAAGCTTGGGGGAGGTGCTTCGGTATCGTATCACCATCACACCCTTTTTCCTTTTCTTGTTTTTCTTAGTTCGGTCCTTTTTGATTTTGTCTTGATCTAGTAGAATAAAGTTTTAGTATGATCTAGCTTTTAGTTTTTTCTTTTTGCTCCCCTTATGTAAGCAAGTCTGAGAGTTATATAATAAAAAGTAGTTTTGATGTGAGGGCTTTGCTAGCTTACTATGCTCTTGAGAGTAATAAATAAATAATAATAGAATAAAAGCAAAGAGTATGCATAAGGATCTTATGGGGAGTGATGACTTCACATATAAAAAGTATGTCGATTGAAATTTGTTGGGAGTTAACAAACATATTAATTGGTCATTGGTGCAATTAGAAAGTAAAGTGATAAAGAAAGAGAGATTCACATATAAATACATTATCTTGGACATCTTTTATGATTGTGACCACTCATTAAAATATTACATGCCAAGAATTTGATGTTGGACAAGGAAGACAACATAATGGGTTATGTTTGCTTTCCTCCGGATAGAAGTTATATGATTTTAGATCCTTCAACATGTAGTGCTTGCTTCCACCTCATATTAAAACTTTCTCACCAAGTAGAGATACTACTTGTGCATCCAAACACCTCAACCCAGTTTTGCCATGAGAGTCCACCATACCTACCTATGGATTGAATAAGATCCTTCAAGTAAGTTGTCATCGGTGCAAAAGGCAATAAAAATTGCTCCTAAATATGTGTGATCTTTTATTGTAAGGGAAATAAACATTGTACGAACTTGTGATAGTAAAGAAATAAAAGCGATAGACTGCATAATAAAGGTTGCTATCACAAAGGGCAATATAACACGGTGTTCCTCTACACTAAGGGTCTGTGCATCGAAAAACAAAAAGCGCATCACAACCTCTGCTTCCCTTTGCGAAGGGCCTATCTGTTACTTCTACTTTTTAAGTACTTACCTTTATGCAAGAGTCATGGTGATCCTCACCACTTCCTATATTTCGCCTCTCTCTTGGCAAGCATTATGTGTTGGGGAATGATCTAGATGCATATATCCACTCGGATGTGGGTGATCATGAGTTATTATTGTTGACATCACCCTTGAGGCGAATAGTTGGGAGGCAAAACTATAAGCCCCTATCTTTCTCTGTGTCTGATTGATGCTTTGATCTCGTGGGTACCGCGTGAGTGTTAGAAATTGCGAAAGACTAGAAGATGATTGAGTATGTGGATTTGCTTTACAAGCTCTTATATTGACTCTTTCCAATGTTATGATAAATTGCCAATTGCTCCAATGACTAAGATCATAGTTTGTTGGTTGTCAATAGAGTCATTGGTTCATACTTTATCTTGTGAATGAATTGTTACTCTAGCATAAGAGATCTTACACAATAAGTATTGTTGTTCTAAAGATGTTCATGATGCCTTCATGTCCGTATTTTATTTTATCGACACCTCTATCTCTAAACATGTGGACATATTTATCGATCTCGGCTTTCGCTTGAGGGCAAGCAAGGTCTAAGCTTGGGGGAGTTGATACGTCCATTTTGCATCATGCTTTTATATTGATATTTATTGCATTATGGGATATTATTACACCTTATGGTACAATCCTTATTCTTTTCTCTCTCTTATTTTACAAGGTTTACATGAAGAGGGAGAATGTCGGCAGCTGGAATTCTGGACTAGGAAAGAAGCAAATCTGAGATACCTATTCTACACAACTCCAAAAGTCCTGAAAATTTACGGAGAATTATTTTGGAATATATAAAAAATACTGGGCGAAACAGATACCATAGGGGGGCCACCAGGAGGTGACAAGCCTACCAGGCGCGGCCACCCTCCTGGCTACGCCTGGCAGGCTTGTGGCCCACCTGGCTGGCCCCTGACGCCCATATTCTCCTATATGTTGGGTTTTGACCTGGAAAAAAATCAAGAGAGAGATTTCAGGATGAAGCGCCGCCGTCTTGAGGCGGAACTTGGGCAAAACCAATCTAGAGCTCCAACAGGGTTGTTCTGCCGGGGAAACTTCCCTCCCAGAGGGGAAAATCAAAGCCATCGTCATCACCAACGATCCTATCATCGAGAGGGGGTCAATCTCAATCAACATCTTCACCAGCACCATCTCCTCTCCAAACCCTAGTTCATCTCTTGTATCTGATCTTTGTCTCAAACCTCAGATTGGTACATGTGGGTTGCTTGTAGTGTCGATTACTCCTTGTAGTTGATGCTAGTTGGTTTACTTGGTGGATGATCATACGTTCAGATCCTATATGATAATTAATACTCCTCTGATTATGAACATGAACATGTTTTGTGAGTAGTTATGTTTGTTCCTAAGGACATGGGATAAGTCTTGTTATAAGTAATCGTGTGAATTTGGTATTCGTTCGATATTTTAATGAGATGTATGTTGTCTCTCCTCTAGTGGTGTTATGTGAACGTCGACTACATAACAAAACTATCTGTTACCGATAATTTCAGTGCTTGTAGAGAATACCTTACTGGAAGCCGCTTGTCATTTCCTTCTGCTCCTCGTTGGATTCGGCACTCTTACTTATCGAAAGGACTACGATAGATATCCTATACTTCTGGGTCATCATTGGCGTCCGTCGTTGCCGCCGGTGCTGGCGTCTCCGACCCCATCGGGTCCGCCCTTCATGGCCTGGGCACCCCCATCACGCCGATGACTGCTACCTCTTGAGCATGCGTTGGTTTTCCCTTGAAGAGGAAAGGGTGATGCAGCAAAGTAGATAAGTATTTCCCTCAATTTTTGAGAACCAAGGTATCAATCTAGTAGGAGGAACAAACAAGTCACCAATGGTTGCACCTACACAAACAATCAAACTCTTGCACCCAACGCTATAAAGGGGTTGTCAATCCCTTCACGATTATTTGCAAGGATTAGATCTGAAAGAGATAGATGTAAACAAGTGTGGAAATTAAAAGATAAATAAATTGCAGCAAGGTATAGATCTGAAAATATATGATGGAAAATAGACCCAGGGGCCATAGGTTTCACTAGAGGCTTCTCTCTTGAAGGCAAATATCATGGTAGGTAAACAAATTACTATCAAGAAATTGATAGAAAAGAGAATAATCAAGTAGTTATCCAAGGAAATGGTCATGCATATAGGCATCACGTCCATGACAAGTAGACCAAAATGATTCTGCATCTACTACTATTACTCCACACATCGACCGACTCCTGCCTGCATCTAGAGTATTAAGTTCATGAAGAACAGAGTAACGCATTAAGAAATATGACATGATGTAGAGGGATAAACTCAAGAAATATGATGAAAACCCCATCTTGTTACCTTTGATGGAAACAACAATACGTGCCTCGCTACCCCTACTATGTCACTGGGTGAGGACACCGCAAGATTGAACCCAAAACCAAGCACTTCTCTCATTGCAAGAATTACCAATCTAGTTTTCCAAACCAAACCAATAACTCGAAGAGACTTGAAAGGATATGACATCATGCAAATAATAATTCAAAGGAGATTCAAATAATATTGATGGATAATCTGAACATAAACTCACAATTCATCGGATCTTGAAAAACACACCACAAAAGAGGATTACATCGGATAGATCTCCATGAAGATCATGAAGAACATGGTATTGAAGATCAAAGAGAGAGAACAAGACATCTAGCTACTAGCTATGAACTCGTAAGTCTATGGTGGACTACTCATGCATCATCGGAGGGGCAATGGAGTTGATGTACATGCTCTCCGTGATCGAAATCCCCTTCGACAGATTACCGGAAAAGGCTCTAAGATTGGACCTCTCCGGAACGGAGGCTTCCGGCGGTGAAAAAGTATTTGTGTTGCTCTCTTTGATGTTGGGGGAATATTTGGGTATTTATAGGCCAGAGAATAGGGTAAGGAGACCTTCTAGGGAGCGACTCATACATCTCCAACGTATCTATAATTGTTGCTTGTTTCATGCTGCTATATTATCATTCTGGGATGTTTTACAATCATTTTACAACAACTTTATATTATTTTTGGGACTAACCTATTAACCTAGAGCCCAGTGCCAGTTTCTGTTTTTCCTTGTTTTTGAGTTTTACAGAAAAGGAATATAAAACGGAGTCCAAACGGAATAAAACCTTCAATATGATTTTTCTAGATCAGAAGGAACCTACGCAACTTGGAGATGAAGTCAGAAGACTCTTGATGAGGCCACAAGTCCTAGAGGCACGGCCACGCCCCCTGTCTGCGGCCACTAGGCTTGTGGGCCCCTCTAGAGTCCATCGATCTCCCTCTAAGCTCTATAAATCGTCAAATATTCCAGAAACCCCAACGCAGAACCTAGATCGGGAGTTCCGCCACCGTAAACCTCCAGATCCACGAAAAACAAATTAGGAGCCCATTCTAGCACCATGTCGGAGGGGGAAACCATCACCGGAGGCCATCTTCATCATCCCGACGCTCTCCATGACAATGAGGGAGTATTTCACCCTCGGGGCTGAGGGTATGTACCAATAGTTATGTGTTTGATCTCTCTCTCATGTTCTTGAGATGGCACGATCTTGATGTACCGCGAGCTTTATTTATATAGATGAATCATATGGAGTTTTCCCCTCTCTATCTTGTTGTGATGAATTGAGTTTTCCCTTTGAAGTTTTCTTATCGGATTGAGTCTTTAAGGATTTGAGAACACTTGATGTATGTCTTGCGATGGGATATCCGTGGTGACAATGGGATGTTCTATTGATCCACATGATATATCATTTGGTGATCAACTTGCGGGTTTCGTGACCTTGGGAATATATCCATAGGGGTTGGCACACGTTTTTGTCTTGACTTTCCGGTAGAAACTTCGGGGCACTCTTTGAAGTTCTTTGTGTTGGATGGAACATGATGAATCTGAAATTATGTGATGCATATCGTATAATCAAGCCCATGGGTACTTGTGGTGGCATTGGAGTATCTAAGTGACATTAGGGTTTTGGTTGATGTGTATCTTAAGGTGTTATTTTAGTACGAACTCTAGGGCTGTCCATGACACTTATAGGGATAGCTCATAAGATTAATCAGAAAAGATAACTTTGAGGTGGTTTCGTACCCTACAATAATTTCTTCATTAGTTCTCCGCTATTTGTGACTTGGGAGTGAACTCTTTGTCGCACGAGAGGTACTTACATATGATTCAACTATGCCAATATTGTTGAGAGAAATTGCACTAGTGGAAGTATGGACCCTAGGCCTTATTTCCAAGCATTTATACAATGTTTTGCTCGCTGTTTACTATTTTTTACCTTGCTGTTTTTATATTTTCAGATTACAAAAACCTATATCTACCATCCATATTGCACTTGTATCACCATCTCTTCGCCGAACTAGTGCACCTATACAATTTACCATTGTATTGGGTGTGTTGGGGACACAAGAGACTCTTTGATATTTGGTTGCAAGGTTGTTTGAGATAGACCATATTCATCCTATACATCCCACGGATTGATAAACCTTAGGTCATCCACTTGAGAGAAAATTGCCGCTGTCCTACATAACTTTGCGCTTGGTGGCCCAACACGAGTCTACAAGAAGAAGGTTGTGTAGTAGACATCAATCTCTTTTATGGCGCCGTTGTCGGGGAGGTGAGTGCTTGAAGGTATATCTTTAGATGTTGCAATCAAATCTTTTAGTTTCTTGTTTTTCACTAGTTTGGTTTTATAAAATAAAACTACGAAAAAATGGAATTGAGGTTGCCTCATATGCTTCATCTTTTTAATGTCTTTCGTGAAAATGATGGAAAGGAAAATTCTGCTCAAGTGTTAGAAGAAGAAGTTATTAAAATGTTGGGCACTAAATCTTTGAGTAATGAGCATGATTGCAATGTTGTTAGTATGAATTCTTTGAATATCCATAGTACTAATGATGATTGCACTAGTCATGATAAAAAATATTTCTTATAAGCATGTCAATTTTTGTGGAGTGCATAGAGTTTGTCAAGACATGCCTAAAAGGGAATATATATTTTGTAAGAGGCATAAGTATTTAGAAACTAAATGGTTGCAAGAGAGGCTATATGATTGTGCTGAAAGACTTCATATTTCTTGTCGTCCTTGTGAACTTTGCAATGAACATGGTCATTATACTTTCGAATGTGAATTATTTCATGATCGAATTGTGTCCAAAAATTGTGCTAACCTCATTACCCTTGAGCATCATAACGAACTTAGTCTATTTTTGGGGTATGAAGAAATGAAACATGAAATTAAGGTTGTTCCAGCATGGGCTCATGAAAATATTTGATTTTGATATAAATGAAATCTATACGTATTGCATGGTAAATTGCATTGAGAATCCTTATATTGCCAATTACTTAAAGACAAGGAACCAACTATAAGATGAAGAGAATACTAATGAAGGGGAAGGGGTTTCCCAATATCCTCCTATTTGTTCTTATGATGAATGAGGTAACAAGGAGGAGTTTTTTATTCACCAACCTCTTCAAAAAGAAGTTTGGAGGAATTAAATAAAGCCAGACATAATGTGGTGAAGAGGAAGAAAAGAAGGAAAAGTAAAGGTAAAGAGGTATATCTCCCAAATAATCTTGCTCCCATTATTGATAGGCCTCATGAGAATGAATCAAAAATAGTTGTGGAAGATGATACACTTGAGGATGATTTTTATGTCTATTGCTTGTTGTGATAATTATGATTGGGAAGATAATGATACTTCTTATAATCTTGAAAATACTTATGGCACCAACTTGGAGGATGATGATAATAATTGCTATACTATTGGTGCTATTCATACCATTAATGATGAGAGTGATTATGTTTATGATATACAAAGCCACACGCTTGGGGATGATATGTTTGATGAAAATGAAATGTTTGAGAATTTATTTGCTGCAATTAATGTTTGTCCCAAGCTTGGGGATGATATGCTTAATGAAGATGATCCTTTTATTCCCCCTACTTCGAAAGATCAAATTTGTTATAATGATTGCATGCCTCCTACTTATGATGATTATTGTGATGACACGTATGCTATAAATAGTAATGGTAACCACAAAACCTGTCATCATGATTTTAATATTCAAAGTGGTTATGTCAATCAAGTATGTCATGATAGTTATTTTGTTGAGTTTGCTCCCACTATTTTGAATGAGAAGAAAATTGCTTATGTGGAGAGTGACAAATTTTCTATGCTTGTGCATCATAAAAATAATTATTTATGTGCTAGTTATATTTTGGAATTTATTCATGATGCTACTGAAAATTATTATGAGGGAGGAACATATGCTTGTAGGAATTGCAATAATATCAAGTTTCCTCTCTATGTGTTCAAAGTTTTGAAGTTATGCTTGTTTTGCCTTCCTATGCTAGATGATTCTTGTTCCCATAAATTGTTTTCTCACAAAATCCCTATGCATAGGAAGTGGGTTATACTTAAATGTGCTTGTCATGAGATTCATGATGCTCTTTTGCATGTTTCAATTACTATTCTTGTATGAGCATCATCGAAATCATCATGCCTAGCTAAAAGGCATTAAAGAAAAGCGCTTGTTGGGAGACAACCCAACACTTTTAATTTCTGTTTTTGTGTTTTCACATGGTTAATCTACTGTTTTAATCATGTCTTGTGCCTTTTATTTCAATAAAGTGCCAAGTAAATCCTTTGGTATAGTGTGGACACTTGCTTGTTTGATCTGTTGAAAAATAGAAAGTTTTGCGTCCAGTATATGAATTATCTGATTTTACTGGAGCATCAAAAAATTCTGAAATTTTTACAAAAACTTTATACGCAAATTCTTTGAGTTGTCCTAATGTTTCAGAATTTTTAGAGTGAGGTAATTTTGGTGATCATTCAGATCTTTACAGACTTTTCTGTTTTTGACAGATTCTGTTTTGCATGTATAGTTTGCTTCTTTCAAGTGTTCCTATAGATTCTATCGAGTAATATAAACTGTGGGAATGATGTAATACAGTAGGTATCATGTGGTAACAATTATGAATCTTGTCTTGATAGTACCAAAGTGAATGATCTTTCTTTATTATACTAACCCATCTCAGGAAGTTCCGTTAAGTTTTGTGTGATTGAAGTTTTCAAGTTTTGGGTGAGATACCGATATGAGGAGAATAAGGAGTGACAAGAACCTAAGTTGGGGATTACCAAGGCACCCCAAGGTAATATTAAAGGAAGACTCAAGCGTCTAAGCTTGGGGATGCCCCGGAAGGCATCCCCTCTTTCGTCTTCAATACTATCGGTATATCTTACTTGGAGCTATATTTTTATTCGTTACATAATATGTGTTTTGCTTGGAGCGAAATTTTATTTTGTTGTTCTCCGTTAGGTGTTATTTATAATCTTGCTTTTCAATAAAAAGTTCCAATAATTGCCCTTAGGATGCTTGCATTGCATGTTTTGATGATTGCTGTGTAAAAACAGAAACTTTGGTTGTAGTGTTCGAATTTTCATATTTTACTTTAATGTGGAAAGTTTCTGCAATTTTTACACAGCATGGTCATATAAATTTTATAGCAAGCCCTAAATTTTCATAATTTTTTGAGTTACATGAGTACACGTTTTTCATAAATTTCTACTGATTGTTCTGTTTGTGCAAATTGCTGTCATATTTTTGTTATCTACTTATCCTATAGTTTCCGTAGCCTATATTGGTAGATATAAATTGTGGAAATGATAGTATATAGTACCTATTGTATGAAAATTATTATGCAACTTGTCTTGGCAGTACATAAAGAGTTGATTTATTATTTTGTGTACTAACCTATCTCACGAGTTCTTTTTGAGTTTTGTGTGGAAGAAGTTTTTGAGAATAGGTGAAACCGTGGTATGAGAGGATTGAACGAGATACAAAAGCTCAAGCTTGGGGATGCCCAAGGCACCCCACGTAAATATTCCAATAACTCTCAAGAATCTAAGCATGGGAATGCCACACATCCCACCTCTCTTCATCAACAATTATCGGTTAGCCTATGTTGAGCCTAAATTTTTATTCGTTCACATGATGCGTGCTATTCTTGGAGTGCTATTTTTCTTTTGCTTGCTGTTTGAATAAAGTACTTAAGATCTGAAAATATTTATTGAGGGAGAGAGATTCCTCACATAGCTACTTAATTGTTTGACTACTCATTAATCTTCTCTTATATCTTTTGAGAGTAGCTTGTCAATTGCTCATGTGCTTCACTTAAATTTGTGTGAGCTTGTCGAAAAAACAATGGCAATACATGAAACTAGTCCCAAAGTGATAAATAACCAAGGAGGATATAATAAAAACTTTCATGAAGATCATGGGACAAAATGAAACTTGATTCTTTGTAATAGTTTTGAAACATGATGATAGTAATATGTGAGTCATGTTAGTGAGTAATTATGCTTAGTAAGAATATTGGTGTTAAGGTTTGTCATTCCCTATGCATGCTTGAAAGTGAATAGTTATGCAATGAAGTTACATCCTACTTGTGGTGCATTATTCAGTGTTAGTTATGACTCAATTCTCACTTATGTGATTTTTCGTTGCTCGGTTTGGTTGCTTCCCAATCTATTTGCTAGCCTTCATTTATACTAAGTAGAAATACTACTTGTGCATCCAAAATCCTTAAGCCAAGTTTTGTCTTATGAGTCCACCATACCTACCTATATGCGGTATTTCCATGCCGTTCCAAGCAAATTTGTATTTGCCATCTCTAAATCTTCAAAATAAGCTTTCTCTTTTGTGTGCCCATACCGCTCATGAAACGGTGGGGAGTATCCAATATTTTTCCATGCTAGGTGTGTTATTCTCACGATATGTGTTGATTCACTATCATTCATGAGAAAGTGGGCGGTAATAGGGATTTCCAGTCCCGAAATCAAAGAAAGAAAGAAAATGCAAATAATTAAACAAAACTCCCCCAGGAATGTTGTTGGTATGGACGGTACCCGTGGATTCGGCTCGCCGTGGAGTGTGATTGATTGGTGGAGGGGGGTTAAAACTTTACTATTCTATTTGGGAACCATCTATAATGTATCTAGCATGGAAAGTATTGTGAGCTACTTCATCATTTTCGTTGACAGGAAAAGCATGCCACTCAAAATATTTTTCTCTCTCAATATAAACCTTGAGCTCTGGCACCTCTACAAATCCCTACTTCTCTCTGCGAAGGGCCTATCTATTTTCTTTATGCATTTTTTATTTTTGCTTTGAGTCTCCATCTTCTCTTATAAGCACCAACTAGGGGGCACTATGATCGTACTTGAGCATTGGGCATAGCTAATATTTGAGTGTGTTTCATGAATGGATCAATGATTGAGCATGATGGGCTAGGGATACCTTTCTTTAGTGTTGATATTTTGAAAGACATGGTTGCTTGTTGACATGCGTGAGTATTGAAGTCATTATGTTAAAACTACACTATTGCTTTGAATCATTTACAACAAATGTCCACGTTATACAAGAAGAAAAGAATATGATGAACATGTTAGGCAGCATTCCACATCAAAAATTCTGTATTTATCATTTACCTACTCGAGGACAAGCAGGAATTAAGCTTGGGGATGCTGATACATCTCCAACGTATCTATAATTTTGTTTGTTTCATGCTGCTATATTATCATTCTTGGATGTTTTACAATCATTTTACCACAACTCTATATTATTTTTGGGACTATCCTATTAACCTAGAGCCTAGCGCAAGTTTCTGTTTTTCCTTGTTTTTGAGTTTTACATAAAAGGAATATCAAACGGAGTCCAAACGGAATAAAACCTTCGATATGATTTTTTTTCTAGATCAGAAGGAACCTACGCAACTTGGAGATGAAGTCAGAAGACTCCTGAGGAGGCCACAAGCCCTAGGGGCGCGGCCACCCCCCTAGCCGTAGCCACCAAGCTTGTGGGCCCCTCGGGAGTCCACCGACCTCCCTCTCA
This sequence comes from Hordeum marinum, assembly GCA_022496015.1. Taxonomy (NCBI): domain Eukaryota; kingdom Viridiplantae; phylum Streptophyta; class Magnoliopsida; order Poales; family Poaceae; genus Hordeum; species Hordeum marinum. The sequence continues at coordinate 342,260,574 of CM039675.1, forward strand.
GCTCTATAAATCATCAAATATTCCAGAAACCCCAACATAGAACCTAGATCGGGAGTTCCGCTGCCGCAAACCTCCAGAGCCGTGAAAAACCAATCAGGAGCCTGTTCCGGCACCCTGTCGGAGGGGGAAACCATCACTGGAGGCCATCTTTGTCATCCTGACGCTCTCCATGACGAGGAGGGAGTAGTTCACCCTCGGGGCTAAGGGTATGTACCAATAGCTATGTTTTTTATCTCTCTCTCTCTCTCATGTTCTTGAGATGGCACGATCTTGATGTACCGCGAGCTTTATTGATATAGATGAATCATATGGAGTTTTCCCCTCTCTATCTTGTTGTGATGAATTGCGTTTTCCCTTTGAAGTTTTCTTATCAGATTGAGTCTTTAAGGATTTGAGAACACTTGATGTATGTCTTGTGATGGGATATTCGTGGTAACAATGGTATGTTCTATTGATCCACTTGATGTATGTTTTGGTGATCAACTTGTGGGTTCCGTGACCTTGGGAATCTACGCATAGGGGTTGGCACACGTTTTTGTCTTGACTTTCCGGTAGAAACTTTGGGGTACTCTTTGAAGTTATTTGTGTTGGATTGAACATGATGATTTTGAAATTATGTGATGCATATCGTATAATCAAGCCCATGGGTACTTGTGGTGACATTGGAGTATCTAGGTGACATTAGGGTTTTGGTTGATGTGTATCTTAAGGTGTTATTTTAGTACGAACTCTAGGGCTGTCCGTGACACTTATAGGTGGTTTCGTAAGATTAATCAGAAAAGATAACTTTGAGGTGGTTTCATACCCTACAATAATTTCTTCATTAGTTCTCCGCTATTTGTGACTTTGGAGTGAACTCTTTGTCGCACGAGATGTACTTACATATGATTCAACTATGCAAATATTGTTGAGAGAAATTGCACTAGTGAAAGTATGGAACCTAGGCCTTGTTTCCAAGCATTTATACAATGTTTTGCTCTCTATTTACTATTTATTACCTTGCTGTTTTTATATTTTAAGATTACAAAAACCTATATCCACCATCCATATTGCACTTGTATCACCATCTCTTCGCCGAACTAGTGCACCTATACAATTTACCATTGTATTGGGTGTGTTGGGGACACAAGAGACTCTTTGTTATTTGGTTGCAGGGTTGTTTGGGAGAGACCATCTTCATCCTACACATCCCACGGATTGATAAACCTTAGGTCATCCACTTGAGGGAAAATTGCCGCTGTCCTACAAAACTCTGCGCTTGGAGGCCCAACACAAGTCTACAAGAAGAAGGTTGTGTAGTAGACATCAGCGACAAGCCTGCTAGGCGCGGCCAGGGGGGCACGCGCCTAGCAGGCTTGTAGCGCCCTGGCACCTCCCCTGACATGCACTCCAAGCTTGATCGACTTGTTTCCTTCTAGAAAAATTCCTTCTGAAGGTTTTATTCCGTTTGGACTCCGTTTAATATCCCATATCTGCAAAACTCAAAAACAAGGAAAAAAATTGAAATTGGCACTTGGCTCTAGATTAATAGGTTACTCCCAAAAAATATATAAAATAGCATATAAATGCATATAAAACATCCAAAACAGATAATATAATAGCATGCCATCATCAAAAATTAAAGATACGTTGGAGACGTATCAGCATCCCCAAGCTCCTGCTCGTCCTCGAGTAAGTAAATGATAAGAAACAGAATTTTTGATGTGGAGTGCTACCTAACATATTTATCCATGTAATATTCTTTATTGTGGCTTGAATATTCAGATACGTAAGACTCAAAACAAAATCTTAATGTTGATATAGAAACAATAGCATTTCAAGCATACTAGCAAAGCAATTATATTTGTTCAAAATATAATGACAAAAGAAAGTTATCCCTATAATATCATATGGTCTGGCTATGCTCCATCTTCCCCACAAAAGAAAGTATTTATATCATGCACAACCCCGATGAAAAGTCAAGCAATTGTTTTCACACCTTTATTTTCTCAAAAAAAATTCAACTCTCACGCAATACATGAGCATGAGCCATGGATATAACACTATATGTGGAATAGAATGTGGTGGAGGTTGTCAAGGAAAGGGAGAAGATAGTCTCACATCAACTAGGCGTATCAACAGGCTATGGAGATGCCCATCAATAGATATCAATGTGAGTGAGTCGGGATTGCCATGCAAAGGATGCACTAGAGCTATAAGTGTATGAAAGCTCAAAAGGAAACTAAGTGGGCGTGCATCATGAAGAAAAATTCCGCTAGCTATATGAAAGTGAAAAATAGGAGACTTTCTATCATGAAGACCATGGTGCTACTTTGAAGCACAAGTGTGGGAAAAGGTAGTAGCAATGGACCTTCTCTCTTTTCTCTCTTTTTTTGTGTGGGTATCTAAGGCCTATTTTTTGGGGCTTCGCTGGCCTCTTTTATTTTTTCCATAAAGTCTGGAATCTCATCCCCACTTGTGAGGGAATCATAGCTTCCATCATCCTTTCCTCACATGGTACATGCTCTATTAAGGATAATCATCAGACTTTTATTTACTTACAATTCAAAAGAAAATTACAACTCGATACCTAAGACAAAATATGACTCTATATGCAATATGGAAGTGATGGTGCAAGTCATAAAAGGAAACGATGGAAGTTGCATGGCAATATATCTCGGAATGGCTATGGAAATGCCATAATAGGTAGGTATGGTGGCTGTTTTGAGGGAAGATATATGGTTGCTATTTGGATGAAGGTATATAGTGGATGTTTTGAGGAACGTGTTTGTTGCACCGATGAAAGCTGCGCGGTACTAGAGAGGCTAGCAAAAGTGGAAGGGTGAGAGTGCGTATAATCCATGGACTCAACATTAGTCATAAAGAACTCACATACTTATTGCAAAAGTCTATTAGTCATTGAAGCAAAGCATTAAACGCATGCTCCTAGGGGGGAGGTTGGTCGGAGTTAACCATTGCGCGCCCCCGACCCTCACACAAAGGTTGACAATCTATAAACAAGTCATGCTACGACTTCCTTACATAACGGTTCACCATACGTGCATCCTACGGGAGTCAAAAACCTTTACAGAAATATTTTTACCAAATCACAATTTACTTCCTAACATGTCTCTAAACATTACCATCTTTATATCTCAAAACTTTATGCAAGGAATCAAACTTCCCATAAATACTCAATGCACTTAATATGGAAGTTTTTATTATATCCCTTCTGGATGCCTATCATATTAGGACTAAATTAATAACCTAGACCAATTATAATTCTGTATTAGAAACTCTTCGAATAATATAAGTGAGGTAAGAGATTTCAAGTATTTCTATAAAACGCAACACTACCGTGCTCTAAAAGATATGAGTGAAGCACATAGAGCAAAATTGCCCAACTCAAAAGATATAAGTGAAGCGCATAGAGTATTCTAATAAACTCATGATTCAGCGTGTCTCTCTCAAAAGATGTTTGCAGCAAGTATGATTGTGGCAAACTAACAAGCAAAGAATCATATCAAACAAGACGCTCCAAGCAAAACACACATCATGTGGTGAATAAAAATATAGCCTCAAGTAAATTTACCGATGGATTGAAGACGAAAGAGGGGATGCCTTCCGGGGCATACCCAAGCTTAGGATCTTTTGCATCCTTGAATATGGCTTGTGGTGCCTTGGTAATCCCCAATCTTAGGCTCTTTCCACTCCTTATTCCATAGTCCATCAAATCTTTACCCAAAACTTGAAAACTTCACAACACAAAACTTAACAAAAAAACTCGTGAGATCCGTTAGTATAAGAAAATAAATCACCACTTTAGGTACTATTTTGAAATCATTCCTTATTTATATTGGTGTTATACCTACTTTAATCTAACTTCTCCATGTCTCATACCACATGATACAACCCATAGATTCATCAAAATAGGCAAACAACTCAAAGAAAACAGAATCTGTCAAAAAAAAAGAATAGTCTGTAGAATTCTGAAAACTTCGTATACTTATGTAACTCAAAAAATTCTGAAACATTATTAAAACCTAGTAAATTTATATAAAAATCTTTTGTCAAAATTTCAGATCAATTCGACTCTCTGGAAAAATTAGAAAAATCCTGGACTGAGCATAAAAGTTTCTGTTTTTCAGCAAGATCAAATCAACAACTACCATAGATCACCACAAAGGTTTTACTTGGCTCAAACACTAATAAAAACACAAAAACACAATTAATACAAAAGTAATAATGTGTGAAACACTCAAAAACAGAAGCAAAAACATAACACAAAAATAAAATTGGGTTGCCTCCCAACAAGCGCTATTCTTTAACGCCCCTAGCTAGGCAAAACACAATAGATCTAGGTATTGTCATCTTTGGTATGCAATCCAAAAGTAGCTCTCATAATAGATTCATAAGGCAATCTTATTTTCTTTCTAGTAAAGTGTTCCATGTCTTTCCTTAATGGAAATTGGAATCTAATATTTCCTTCTTTCATGTCAATAATTGCACCAATCGTTCTAAGGAAAGGTCTACCAAGAATAATAGGACATGTAGGATTGTAATCTATATCAAGAACAATGAATTCTACAGGCACATAATTCCTATCTGCAACAATAATAACATCATTAATCCTTCCCATAGGTTTCTTAATAGTGGAATTCGCAAGATGCAAATTTAGAGAGCAATCATCAAGATCATGGTAACCTAGCACATCACATAAAGTTTTCAGAATTGTGGAAATACTAGCACCCACTCATCATGAAGCTTTCTAGGAATAGAAACTTCTGTCTCGTGTTTTTCTTCAAAAGATTTCATCATAGCATCAACTATATGTTTAGTAAAAGCCTTATTTTGACTATAAGCATGAGGAGAATTCATCATGGATTGCAACAAGGAAATACAATCAATCAAAGAGAAACTATCATAATGAAAGTCCTTGAAATCCAAAAGAGTGTGTGCATTTCTATTTAAAGTTTTGACCTCATCAATCCCACTTTTATCAATCTTAGCATTAAGATCTATAGACTCCAAATCATTAGGATGCCTTTTAACTAAAGTTGACTTATATCTAGTCCCATCATTATCAAGATTTACATTGGAAAACAAAGATTCAGTAGGAGTCAAACCAATCACTTTAAGATCTTCATCATTATTATCGTGAGAAAATACTTTTTCAAGCCATTCACGCTTAGCACATATTCTAGCGGTTCTTTCCTTACTTTCATCAATCGAAATTATCATAGCTTTTAAAGACTAATTAATATCATGATTGGGTGGAGTAGATATAACTTTCAAAGAATCAATCTCAAGAGAAATTCTATCAATGTTCCTAGCCAAATCATCAATCTTAAGCACTTTTTCTTCAATAGAAGCATTAAAAACTTTTTGCGAACCAATAAAATCTTTAACAATATTCTCAAGATCAGAGGGTATATTATTATAATTGCGATAAGAATTGTTGTAGGAATTACCATAATTATTGGAGGAATTACTAGGAAACGGCCTAGGGTTGAAATTACCTCTATACGCATTGTTACCAAAATTGTTCCTACCAACAAAATTCACATCCATAGATTCATTATTATTTCCAATCAAAGAAGACAAAGGCATATCATTAGGATCAATAGGAGCACTCTTACTGGCAAACAACTTCATCAATTCATCCATCTTTTCACTCAAAGTATTTATTTCTTCAATAGCATGCACCTCTTTACTAGTAGGAGATCTTTCGGTATGCCATTGAGAGTAGTTTGTGAAAGCACAACATGCTCCCTTGGTGGTTTTGATAATTCATGACAACATACATTGTCTCTTGGACTAACACTTCTATCTAGTGTATTTCAGATAATAGTGCATGGAGAGTTGAGTTGCCAAAAGGATTGAGGAGATTGTGGAATTACCCCAAGATGCAAGGAAATAGGTTGGCCAAGCTTCAAGCAAGAGGACTCTACATTTTACATTTGTAAGAAATCACTTTGAGTCCATAGGAAAGCCAATACTATTAAAAGGGGGTAAAGTTTTGATGGTGAAATATATGGTCAAATATGCACAAGTGATAGTCACCAAAACATCCACAAACTCTCCCAACAAAGTTTGTCCTAAGCTAAATATGCAAAATCGGTGCAGCAAACATTCCTATCTCGGTGCCACCGATTCTAAACCCTAGACAGACTCAGCCAAACCCTAACACTTCGATGCAGCCGACACTGCACTCGGTGCCACTGAGTTGGGTTGCCAAGATTCTGTTCCGCAAGTTCTCATTTTCGGTCCGACCGAGAATGGTGAATCGGCGTCACCGAGTTTTGTAAATCTGACCGTTGGTCACCTTGTCGGTGCAACCAAGAATTGTATATGGGTCCCTCCGAGATTCAAAAGTTGCCACTTTTTGGTCAGTTTGGTACCACCAAAATTTACACATCGGTGTCACCGAGTCTGACTTATTGTGTGTAACGGTTGGATTTTTGGGGATGCCTATATATACCCCTTCACCACCACCCACTCAAAAGAGAAGCACTCATAACTATTCCATACCTATCCTACTCAGTTTTCTGAGAGAGAACCACCTACCCTTGTGTTGAGGTCAAGATCTTCCACTCCAACCATTGTTGAGAGGAAGAACCGGACGCTCATTGAGATGGCAAGAACAATGGTTGACGAATACAAGACGCCAAGACACTTTTGGGCAGAAGTCGTTGAAACAACATGTCATGCCACAAACCGATTTTACTTGCACAAGCTTCTCGGTAAAACGGCATACGAGCTACTCACCGGTAAGAAAACCCAAGTCAGATACTATTGGGGATATAATCCCTCGGTATGACCCGCCTAAAGGGGTCCGGGTTATACCTGATGGCTCATGAGCCGACCCAAGAATGAGCCATGAGACTTACGGCCCGGGAAGATAGGCGGCTCATGGTGTGGGCCGCCAGGTGACAGAGAAGACCCGGGTGCGTAAGCCGCCCGGAGGTTACTTGGCAGGGAAGATAGAGGAAGACTCGGGTAGACAATGAGAGTCGGTTACAACTTGTATGACCCGGAGTCTTTCCTCCTATATAAAGGTAGACCCGGGGCGACTTAGATATCAGGTTATCGAGAACTGGGTCAAGCTTTAGCTCCCTTGTAATCGATACAACAAGCAATACAAACACAAGCAGGACGTAGGCTATTACCTCGCCTTGAGGGGCCGAACCTGGGTAAACTTGTGTCCTTCGTCCCAGCCAACCCCTTTGAGTCCATCACATTAGCGATGACCTCGAATCCAAGTCCGTTCACCCAGACATCTGCCGTGATAAATCCACGACAGTTGGCGCCCACCATGGGGCTAATGCTTGGTGGTGTTAAGTTCTCAAAGGGCTCTCTCCCAGGGCTCGAAGGATACGTGGTCAGAAGGATCAGCAAGAGTTGTCGTGGCCGGCTCTACATCGACGATGCCAACTGGGGACTTGATGTTGAGTCCATGGAGTATGGATTCCGGGTTCCATTCAGCGGGATCCACGTGTTCATCAGAAAGGTTGATGGATCTACACCCGGGCCGGACGTCTGCACCGACATCATCGACCCAGCTCGGCGTCTGCAACCTGCGCGTAACATGCATCCTGCCCATGCTAATCCGGGTCAGAAGCATGTCTTCGTAGGCTTCACTCAAGGTATGGATCTGGAAGCTTCCGGATCACAGGAAACTCTCGTCTATTCTGAGGACGAATCTTCAAGTGGAGAAATGGAGTCGGTGTACCAGCTCCGCAACGGTGGCCTTGGCGGCTACGGCGGCATCTGCCCTGAGTCAGATCGCTCTGAGTTGGACGATCTTGGGCTTCCGGTTCATGCTGCCGTGTTCATGGCGGGATCAGCCCCAGGCACGAGTAGTACAGCCGCGGGAGCCACCACCTCGGGTGATAACCCACCGCTATCGGCTCAAGTTCTTGTGGAGGTTATGGACGAGCTCGCGGATTTAATGGCCACTAAGGTCACACCAGATAACCAAGCAGCTCGGAATTTAGAGATCGCAAGGATCAAGGGCCGGATGACAGAGGAACGGCAAAGGATGGCTGAGCTAAATATCCAGATGGAAGAAGAGGCAGAACATATCAAGGCAGATGCTTTCCATCTAGGGCTGGAGCAAATATCAGTAGCAGCGGTACATCAGAGGAGGCATCAATCCCGTCTACTAGAGCGCTATGAAGCAAGGAACCTCTTCAATACTCCTGGCGCGGGGCGAGTAACAGACGCGCCCGAAAGCCGCCCGACGGAGCGGCCAACGACTCATCCGGCCCGGCATAGCCAAGCTTCACCTAGGGGCTTTCCAATGCCGGCGGGTCATTATTCTAACCCGGCCGAGAATATGGTGGCAGCGGCCGCCTGGCTTGAGACAATTCCTATCCCGGATGAAGCACCCTTTGCGGAGGATGTGCGGAACGCCATCGGGTACCTGCAGACGACCGTGGCCCAGCAGGAGAAATATACTCACAGCCAGGGCCGTATTCATTCAACCCCTCTCCCTAGCCGCATCTTTAGCTGGCGCTACGAGTCACCTGCAGGTTCCAGCAGCAACCGGCACGGAGAGATTCTGACGGGTCACCGGCCGGGTAGAGACATGCCAGCATTTGTAAACCATGCGGGAAGCTCGCAAGAGGCGCCAGCTAGGCCGGCTTACCAGGAGCCCGTGCCTTCCGTTTCGGTAGGGGCAGGAGTAAACTCCAGGACGGTAGGGCTGTCGTGTTTGTCACCGGCTCTGCGGGGCGAACGGTTGCCGAAAGACTTCAAAGGGCCCCGCAAGGTCCCAAATTATACTGCTGATTTACCCTCGGAGGCCTGGGTGGAAAGTTATGAACTGGCCATGGAGATGATGGATGTTAGTGGGGCGGTTTGTGCCAAGTATTTCGTCATGATGCTTGAAGGCCCGGCTCGCACGTGGCTCAAGGGGTTACCACCTAATACCATCAATTCATGGGCGGAGCTCAGGGCCCGGTTCATTAAAAACTTTCAAGGGACGTGCAAGCAGCCTATGAACATTATGGATCTTGATCATTGTGTCCAACAGGAGAACGAGTCGGCCCATCATTGGGTACGGCGGGTCTCGACAATCATCCACTCATCGGAGCAGATCACGGCGGCCCAAGCGGTGCTGATCTTGGAGAAGAAATGCCACTTTGTTCCTCTGAAGCAGAAACTTGGGCGGCTCAAACGTACGTGTCAGGACATGGGAGAGCTCATGACGGCTCTCACGAAATATGCCGACTCTGACAACATGAAGGATCCGGGTTCTAATGATGAGAAGGCTGGCCAAGGTAATAAGAGCAATCAAGGCAAGGGTGCAGCAAACAATGGTAGCCAGAGCAAGCGTAAGAATCCAGAGGCCGGGTCAGAGCTGGTGGCTAATACAAACACCTAGCAGAATTACCCCAAAGGCAATAGGAGGTTCAGATCGCCCTTTGGCAAGGATAACTCTTCCTCGAACATGGAGGAGTTACTTAAGCGACCTTGTCCAAATCATAGTCTGCCTGATAAGCCAGCAAACAACACATGGGAGAATTGCAATTTCATGCAGAAGTACAAGCGGTATTTCACACAACCTAACAATCAAGATGGTGGCCCGCCAAGCGGCTCAGGACATGGCGGGTTAGGAGCTGGGTTTGGTTCCGGTGGCTCAGGATCCAGTCATCCGGGTCAGGATAATCAGGGGGGACACCAGTCGCATTCTGGTAACAATAATCAACAACAACAACAACAGCATAATCAGTCTGGTTATCAGATTAATCCGAAGCAGCTCAGCTCCGGGCAGTACCACATTTTCACGACCAGTCTCAATAAACGGGACCAGAAGTTGCGTAAGCGGGCAGTTAATGCGGTTGCACCGGCTCTTCCGCAGTACTTAAAGTGGTCTGAATATGACATAACATGGATCCGAGAAGATCACCCGCCGCGGGTCGATGACCCGGGGCAGCTGGCTTTGGTTGTGGCCCCCTAGGTGGGCGGATATATGGTGAACAAGGTGCTTATGGATGGCGGCAGCAGCATAAACATCCTTTATTATGACACTTTCTGGCAGATGAAGTTGCTTGACAAGGATTTAAAACCTTCATCCACCGTCTTTCATGGTGTGGTGCCGGGTAAGTCGGCGTATCCGGTGGGCAGGATTTCATTGGAAGTGGCTTTTGGCGATGAGTACAATTACAGGGTGGAATCCTTGTGGTTCGAGGTGGTCAAGATCAAGAGTCCTTATCATGCGTTATTTGGACAGCCGGCTTATGCTAAGTTCATGGCTAGGCCCTGCTATGTTTACTTGCAGCTCAAGATGCCCGGCTTAAACAGTACCATTACCGTTCACGGTGACCGAAATACGGCTATTGAATGTGAAGAAGGAGATGCGGCTTACGCAGAGTCCAATTGCGCCCAGGAGGAACTTAAGTTCTATAAGGAGAATGTTGATCCGGAGGATATGACCCTGCTGCAAAAGCCCACCACGAAGGTTGAGCCTCCCCTCAAGTTTTCAGCGGATGATACCAAGACAGTAGATTTCACTCCGGGCGACTCATCTAAGCAGTTCATCATTGGAGCTCACATGGATCCCAAATAGGAAAGCGCGCTCATCGAAGTCATCCGTGAGAATCGGGACATCTTCGCCTGGAAACCTTCTGACATGCCGGGTGCACCGAGAGAGTTCGCTGAGCACAACCTTAATGTGGATCCAAAGTTTAAGCTGATTAAACAGTTTTTGCGGCGGTTCAATGAGGAGAGGCACAAGGCTATTGGGGAAGAAGTTGCCCGGCTTTTGGCAGAGGGTTTTATCGTTGAAGTTTTTCACCCGGAGTGGTTGGCTAACCCGGTGCTGGTGCTCAAAAAGACAAAGCTTGTCCGGCCGATCCATTTTCCCTCCCTCATATTGATCAGATCATTGCTGCTACGACGGGGTGTGAAAGTTTGTGCTTCCTGGATGCTTACTCAGGTTATCATCAGAACACTTTGTCCCTAGTATGCCTCTAGTGAACTAGCTCGTTGATCAAAGATGGTCAAGGTTTACTAGCCATTGACATGTGATGTCATTTGATAACGGGATCACATCATTAGGAGAATGATGGGATGGACGAGACCCAAACTATAAATGTAGCATATGTTCGTGTCAGTTTATTGCTACAGTTTTCTGCATGTCAAGTATATGTTCCTACGGCCATGAGATCATGCAACTCACGGACACCGGAGGAATGCCCCCAGATAAAATCAAGGCTATTACCTCTCTGGGAGAGCCGGCTTGCATTAATGATGTTCAGCGCTTGGCAGGGCGGATTGCTATGTTGAGCCGGTTCATAAGCCGTCTTGGAGAGAAGGCTATTCCTTTATATCAAATGATGAAGAAGACAAACAAATTTGTCTAGAGCAAAGCGGCGGGTGAAGCACTTAAGGCGCTTAAAAAACAGCTCACTAAGCCGCCAGTGCTGGCCGCTCCGGCTGAGAAAGAACCGTTACTCCTTTATGTGGCGGCTAATAACCGGGCAGTGAGTGCTACAATTGTGGTCGAGCGCAAGGAGGCCGGGAAGGAGTATCCAGTGCAAAAACCGGTTTATTATATCAGTGAGGTCCTGACAGAGTCTAAGCAAAGGTATCCGCATTGGCAGAAGCTAGTATATGGGGTCTTCATGGCCAACCGCAAGTTAAAACACTACTTCTTAGGGCACCAGATAACTATGGTCAGTTCTGCTCCGCTAGGGGATATTATCTAGAATAGAGAAGCCATGGGAAGGATTGCTAAGTGGGCATTGGAGCTGGGACCTCTTAATTTAAAATATGTGCCTCGCATGGCTATCAAGTCCCAAGCCCTTGTGGATTTCATAAATGATTGGATGGAGTGTCAGGCTCCTGAGGAAAAGCCGGATGACACATACTGGACTATACACTTTGATGGATCCAAGCAGTTAGAGGGATCAGGGGCAGGAGTTGTTCTGACATCCCCCAAGGGTGATAAGTTTTGTTATGTGCTCCGGCTGATGTTCCCCTGCACTAACAATGCATCTAAGTATGAAGCTTTGCTTCATGGTCTTAGGTTAGCCAAGGAGATGAATTTGAGCCGAGTCAGGTGTTTGGGCGACTCAGATCTGGTGGCTCAGCAAGTTTCTGGCACTTGGGATTCCAAAGACCCGCGGATGGCGGCTTATCGTCAGGCGGTTGATATTATTGTGGGTCACTTCAAAGGATATCAGGTAGATCACATTGATCATCGCAGGAATGAGGCGACTAATGCCTTATCACAATTAGGTTCTCAACGAAAGCTGGTGCCACCCAATGTCTTTCTGGACGTCTTACACCATCCGATTGTCAAGATACCTTCAGAAGAAGATTTGGCTGTTCCTGACCCGGAGGCAGAATTGGTGGCGGCTCTGCATGCTATCCCAGATTGGACTATTCCCTATTTGGCCTATTTGACCCGGGGCGAGTTACCTGAGGATGAAGACCTAGCCAGAAAGATCACCCGACGTTCTAAGTCCATGACAATAGTTAATGGTGAGTTGCATAAATGCAGCGTGATGGGAGTTTTCCAACGTTGTGTTTCACCAGAGGAGGGTCGGCAGAACTTGAATGAAATCCATGCTGGCGATTGCGGACACCACGCCGGCTCGAAGTCTTTGGTGGCCAAGGCTTTCCGGCACGGGTTTTTCTGGTTGATGGCTCATAAAGATGTAGAGGACCTAGTTCGTAAGTGTGACGGCTATCAGAAGTTTGGCCGGCGTGCTCATATTCCGGCTCAGGAGTTAAGGATGATACCAATTACTTGGCCATTTGCGGTCTGGGGGCTTGACATGGTGGGACCTTTCAAGAGATCCAAGGATAAGAAAACACACCTCCTGGTGGCGGTGGACAAGTTTACCAAGTGGGTAGAGGCAGAGCCGGTCAGCAAATGTGACGCGGCTACGGCGGTTTGATTTATTAAAAAGTTGATCTACCATTTTGGTTACCCACACAGCATCATCACTGATAATGATGCAAATCTATCCAAGGGGGCTATGACAAAATTCTGTGACGAAGAGCATATCCGGCTTGAGTTTCAGCAGTGGCGCATCCACAATCCAACGGTCAGGCGGAGCGTGCCAATCAGGAAATTCTAAGAGGGATTAAACTATGGCTTATGGTTCCTTTGCGGTGAACGCCCGGGTGTTGGGTAAAAGAATTACCCGCCGTCTTATGGAGCATCAGGACCACCCGTAATAGATCCACGGGTTTCACGCCTTTCTTTATGGTGTACGGGGCCGAGGCAGTTTTGCCTAGTGACATCCGGCATGACTCGCTAAGAGTGGCGGCTTACGGTGAGGCGGACAATGAGACGGCACGTCAAGATGCATTGGATGCTCTAGAAGAGGCGCAAGAGCTAGTACCGGCCTGATCGGCGATTTATCAACAAGACCTGCGTCGCTATCACAGCCGCAGGGTCAAGACCCGGACGTTCCAGGAAGGCGACTTAGTGCTCCGGCTGATTCAGGACCAGACAAATATGCATAAGCTCTCTCCTCCATGGGGAGGACCTTTTGTAGTCAGCAGAAATCTCAACAACGGGTCATATTACCTCATCGATATCCGAGATGACTCAGATACGGCGGGTCAGGAGACCCGCCGGCCGTGGAACATCGCGCATCTCCAGCCTTATTTCACTTAAGGGTGTAGAGACCCTTCATTGTACACTATCATTGTACATGTCATAGTTATATAAATAAATAAAGAAGTACATTGTAAAAGTGAAGTCCCTGCTGTTTTACACATCCTCATATGAGAGAAGGTTAAACAATGTTCCGGTTGATGTATCAACTCAGATTGGCGAACGGTGGCTTTTTACCTTCGGGTATAGCTTATAATGCCTATTAGCCAGGCGCTATGCCAGAAAAGCCCGGCTCAGGAACATGAGTCGTGGCGCCAGGCGATTATGCCACAAAAGCCCGGCTCAGGAAAATGAGTCGTGGTGCCAGGCGCTATGCCACAAAATCCCGGCTCAGGAAAAGGAGTCCCGGCACCAAGCGGTATGCCACAAAAAAAACAGGCTCAGGAAAATGAGTCATGGCGAGGGCGGCTTCTTATCTTTGGGTACAGCTTCTAACGCCTATCCGCCGGCGTTTTACGCCGTACTACTGAAGGGGGCTTCTTACCGACGGGTATCGCTTCTAACACCCTATCGGTCGGCTTTATGCCAAGTTTCCGGCTAACACGTTTAGCCACGGTTGTGAGGTTTTTTTTACCGACGGGTAGCTAACACCTAATAACCCGCGAACGGCGGCTTCTTACCTTCGGGTATAGCTTATAATGCCTATTAGCTGGCTTCATGCCACATAAAACCGGCTAAGAAAAATTAGCCGCGGCAAATGGCGGCTTCTTACCTTCGGGTATAGCTTATAATGCCTATTAGCCGGCCTTATGGCACAAAAATCCGGCTAAGGAAAATTAGCCGCGATGAGGGCGACTTCTTACCTTCGGGTACAGCTTCTAACGCTTATCCACCGGCGTTTACGCCGTATTATTACCTTCAGGTACAGCTCATAATGCTTGTTAACTGGCTTTATGCTACAAAACTCCGATTAACATGATTAGCCGTGGACGGAAATTATTAAGTCCTTTCAGTCGACTCTTGACCCAAGAAGAGGAGACAACGGGGCATTTCTTCGGAGCTGGCGAGTTTGGCAAGCCGGACATAAGATCAATAGAACCAACGCTCCGGGTCTGACGACGCTCGGCCTGTTGTTGCTTTTTCAAAAGAAAGTCGGGAGCCAGATAAGCAAGAGTATGAGAAAGAGGAACTTTTCCAATAACCCGCCGTGGCTTCCAAGGGACAAAATATTCTGAGCCGGAAGAAGTATAGATTACCTTAGGGGCGTTGGCGTGGCTTGTTTCAACAATACCCTGTGAGTAAAACAAGTGTAAGTAAAATAAGATAATAAAACAGTAGAAAGCAGCCAAGGTTTACCTCTGAGTCAGACGATTGCGGCGAGTCAAACCATCCTTCTTGTGGGGCGGTCTGCTTGGACTTCTTAGCCGGAGCTTTCTTCTTGAGCTTCTTCAAGGGAGGAACATATTCTTTCTTCCAGAAATCAAAGTTGGCCTAGAAAGGTAAACCGGTTAAACGGTAATGAGTCAGAAAGGTATGAGTGGGAAGGAGGAAAAGGGTTGAAGAGTCGCCTTACATCTGGAGCCGGATTTTTGGCGTTAAAAGGCGCCAGGCCAATGGCACTGCATGATCCGGATGCTTCATGGACAAGGCTTCGGATGACGGTGGTGATGTCATCCTCTGTTAGTGTTGATTGGCTGAATCATAATGAACTATCATACTTGCCTTCGTATTCACACATGAGTCGGCTTCTATGACTTAAGGGCATAATCCGCCAGGAAATCCAGCAGCGGATCAAATCCAGTCCGGTTAAACCATTGGCCATGAGGGCCTTGGTCTTGGCGTGAGCCGGCTTGTATCTTGCACGTTCTGAAGCTGATAGCCGGCCAGGAAGCTCTAAACTTGTCTTGAGCCAGGAGGGACGATAACTCGGCAGTGGACACTCATTCTCAGGAGAGGTATCCTTGCAGTAGAACCAAGTCTTTTCCAGTCCTTTGGATGACTCGACATCTGCATGGCCGGAAAAGTAATATCCCTACGCCATTGGATGGAGATCCCGCCAAGCTCTAGACTCGGACCGGCTTTCATCTCAGTTTGCTAGTTGGCATAGAAGAATTCTTGAAATAACCCCACAGACGGCTTGGCTTGCAGATAGACTTTAGAGAGCACTTGAAAATTGCATATATTTGAGATGGAGTTGGGGGCCAAGTCCTAGGGATGAAGCTTGTAGAAGTGAAGGACGTCACAAAAGAACTTCAAGCCGGGAGGCACGAATCCTCGCTCGATATGGTCAAAGAAGATCACTACTTCGCCTTCTAGAGGAGTGGGCCGCGTTTCATCACCCCGGGCCTGCTAATTAAGAACCTCCTTGGAAGGAAGGGTACCCGCGTGAACAAATTCCAGTAAGAATTCCTCCATGATGCAAGACCCGACCCAGTTGCATGAGTTGGAGGCGTGAGACATGCTGGCGGCTCAAAGACTGTGCAAATTAAAAGTACGATGAGTCAAGAGCAAACAAATATCTGCAACGGCTTACAATTTTAAGGGCTCTACAAATAATATGCCATGGTCCGACTGATGAGAGCCGGAGAGGCCTGGCGGGTCAACAAAGAAAGGAGAAGGAGGAGCGAAAATCGGCTAAGTCCCAGGAAATAGATTTTGCAAAGTTCAGCTAAAATGACGGATCTACAAAAATAGGGTAAATGCCTTTTATTTTCAGAACTAAGGACGAACAGGCGAAGCGGACGAAATCCAAAATGGCAAGCAGAGCAAGGAATCAATCTATGTGTTCTTGTTTACCGCCTCTTACCTAGCGGCGCCGTGAAGACGAGCGATGGCCCGGAGTTCGTATGCTAAAGTGCGGCCGACAGCAATGTAGTTCGAGCTCTAAAACGACGGCAGCGGCAAAGTTCTATAGAAACCCTACCGGAGACGGCTATGGATCTGCGGGAAGAAGACTTACCGGCAACGGCGTGACGAGCGCAAGATGAACTCTAGTCCGCAACAGGTTGATGCAGCGGCCGGTCGACGGCGAGACGAGGACGGCGCCGGAGCAGGAGCGGAAGCGTCGGAGAGAAAGAATATGGAAGCGCGAGCGGGGGAAAGTAAATGCCACCCGCAGTGGTCCTATTTAAAAGGAAAATGGGCAGGCATGAAAATCCAGGCGACAGAAATCATTCGACCGAGGCGGACGCCTCGATTTTCGGGCTGACCATTTAATAAAAGATTTGTTGGTACGCCATCGGATTTTTTGCAGGGCCCATGTGACGTCATGGCGGGTCATCACCGGGTGATTCGCCAAGGAGCAGAAGAAAAGGATGAAGTGAGCAATCTCAAATCAACCTGGGGCCTAATGTTGGGGATATAATCCCGTGGTATGACCCGCCTAAAGGGATCCGGGTTATACCTGACGGCTCGTGAGCCAGCCCAAGAATGAGCTGTGAGACTTACGGCCCAGGAAGATAGGCGGCTCATGGCGTGGGCCACCAGGTGACAGAGAAGACCCGGGTGCGTAAGCCGCCCGGAGGTAACTTGGCAGGGAAGATAGAGGAAGACTCGAATAGACAATGAGAGTCGGTTACAACTTGTATGACCCGGAGTCTTTACCTCCTATATAAAGGTAGACCTGGGGCGACTTAGAGATCAGGTTATCGAGAACTGGGTCAAGCTTTAGCTCCCTTGTAATCAATACAACAAGCAATACAAACACAAGCAGGACGTAGGCTATTACCTCGCCTTGAGGGGCCGAACCTGGGTAAACTTGTGTCCTTCGTCCCAGCCAACCCCTTTGAGTCCATCATGTTAGCGATGGCCTCGAATCCAAGTCCGTTCACCCGGACATCTGCCGTGATAAATCCACAACAGATACTTTCAGGTATTTGGCTCAAAGTGCTACATTCTTGATAAGCATCGTCGTACTAAATTTGCTCCTAAATCTCATGAAGGATTCCTACTTGGTTACGGATCAAACTCTCACACTTACCGTGTCTACAACAACTTCACTCGAAAAGTTGAAGAGACGGTAGATGTGAAGTTTGATTAATCTAATGGTTCGCAAGTCGAACAATTGCCAACTGATGTAGGTGATAAGTATCGTTCGGAAGCCATACTGGATCTACCCATTGGCAAGATTCTTCCCATCGAGGTGAAGGAAAGTACTTCATCAACTCAAGTGGAAACCGCTACCTCACGTCAAGGTGAACCTCAACACGACATGGAGGCATCCACAAGCGGTACACGACGAGATGATGAAGAAGAGGAAGTGCATCATGAAGATCCACCACAACCACCTTCACCACCACCTCAAGGGAATGACACCTTCAACAAAAACGAAGATGAACGAGATGATGAAGAAGAAGAAAAAGCTCCACCATCCAACAATCAGAAGCTGACCTGAGTTCGAGCTCAAGTGACCAAGAACCATCCCCTAAACCAAATCTTTGGTGATATACAAACAGGGAGAATCACTCGCTCTAAAACCCGTCTAGCTAACTTTTGTGAGCATTATTCTTTCATCTCTAGCATTGAGCCCTTAAAGGTAGAACAAGCTCTAGAAGACGCGGATTGGATGAACGCAATGCATGAAGAGCTACACAACTTCGAGAGGAATGAAGTGTGGACACTCGTGGAGAAGCCCGAAGATGAGCACAACATCATCGGAACCAAATGGGTGTCTCGGAACAAACAAAACGAAGATGGTCAAGTCGTACGTAACAAGGCTCGTCTCGTAGCCCAAGGATATACACAAGTCGAAGGTATGGACTATGTTGAGACTTATGCCCCCGTTGCTAGACTTGAAGCTATCCGTATTCTTCTTGCTTATGCTAATCACCATGATATCACGCTTTATCAAATGGACATCAAAAGTGCATTTTTAAATGGTGAAATAGAGGAAGAAGTTTATGTTAAGCAACCACCTGGTTTTGTAAATCCTAAGAAACCTAATCATGTTTACAAGCTTCGCAAAGCTCTTTATGGTCTTAAGCAAGCCCCTCGTGCTTGGTATAAATGCTTAACGAAGTTTCTCATCAAAAAAGGGTTTGAAATTGGTAAGATTTATGCAACCTTGTTCACTAAGAGAGTTAATGTAGAATTATTTGTATGCCAAATCTATGTGGATGATATTATCTTTGGTTCCACTAACCCTAAATTTAGTGAAAGATTTGGAAGGTTGATGTCCGAGAAGTATGAGATGTCTATGATGTGTGAGCTGAAATTCTTCTTGGGTTGCAAATCAAGCAATCAAGAGAAGGAACTTTCATCTCTCAAACTAAGTATACCAAGGACTTGATCAAGAAGTTCAACATGCAGGATTGCAAAGGTATGAAAACTCCTATGCCCACTAGTGGACATGTTGACCTTACGAGGGAGGATGAACCGGTTGATCAAAAGGTTTATCGATCTATGATTGGTTCATTGTTATATCTATGTGCATCTCGTCCCGATATTATGCTTAGTGTTTGCATGTGTGCTAGGTATCAAGCTGCACCTAAAGAGTGTCATCTTTTGGCTGTGAAACGTATTGTGAGATACTTGGTACAAACACCAAACTTTGGCATTTGGTATCCCAAGGGATCTTCTTTTATTCTCGTTGGTTATTCCATTTCGGACTATGCCAGTGACAAGGTTGATAGAAAATCCACCTCGGGTACTTGTCAATTTTTAGGTAGATCTCTTGTGTCTTGGTCCTCCAAGAAACAAAACTCGGTATCTCTATCTACTGCCGAAGCTGAGTATATTGCTGTTGGATCTTGTTGTGCGCAATTACTATGGATGACACAAACGCTTAAGGATTATGGTATTCATGTTTTCCATTACTTTGCGACAATGAAAGTGCTATTAAAATTGGGCATAATCCTGTGCAACATTCTCGAACCAAGCATATTCAAGTTCGACATCATTTCATTCGTGATCATGTTGCCAAAGGAGATATCAATCTTAAGCATGTTCGTACTAACAAACAATTGGTCGATATCTTCACCAAGCCACTTGATGAGAAATATTTTTTTCATTTGAGGAGTGAGTTGAACATCATTGATGCTTCAAACTTGAGCTAGACTCACTCCGCTGCAAGCAAGGGCATGAGCTTTATTATTATCTCCATGTTCTCGTAACTCGTTATCATATGTCATGGAATACTATGCTCCCTTGTATTGCATCTAACGTTTTGTAGGTACTTGGAAGAACTTCATTCCACAAGATTGCCATCAACTCCAATCATAAGCAATCTTGTCATTACCAAGTATCCACAACCCCACTTGATGATGGAAGGCAGAAGACAACAAAAACATATCCTTGACATATACTTGATCTTAGTTGCAAAATCTTAAGTAGTATCATGTCAATTGGATATATCCATTGCTCTTCCTTGCATGACTAACCTTTGTAGGTGACTAGTGTACTAGAACGAGAATGATTGCTCCAAATTAAAGATGATCTTCATCAACCTCGAGCATCCTCAACAAGTTCACCTACGAGCAACGTCATCAACATCACTCAAAGGTATGTACTCATATCCTTTAAAAGGCTTTACTCCAAGTCATGGGCTAAAGCAACTCAAGAGATGTGAAGACATCAAAATGCTTAATCGAAAAATGGTAACCCCATTTCAAGCTTAAATGATGAGTATGACCTATGGTCAAGCATTCTTGCTTGGCTCCTAAGTCAATATACTCTAATATAGGTCACCTAGTCACCGGCCATCATTTAGTTAAGAATCTTGCGTGGTTTGCTCTCTATTTGCATGATTTCTCGTAACCACTCAAATCTTATCTATTTGATGTCCTTTGTAAATCATTCGCATTTTTCTTTTTGAAACTATTTCGTTTGTCTCTCCGAAACAGAAACTTGGTTTATCTTTTGGAGTCACCGATATAGATAACTCGATTCTACCAAATTCGCAGATAAGCTGCACTACACAATCTCGGTATCATCGATTTATCTATCCCGGAGTCACCGATTTTCTTTGCTTTCAAAATCTATGTTTCTTTGATATTGTTTAGTTTTTTTGTTCTTGTGATATTCTTGTTCTTTCGATGACCCCTTCTAATATATATATATATATATGTGTGTGTGTGTGTGTGTGTGTGTATTTTTAGGGGGAAAAGAACAAACAACACTTCAGGGGAGAATTTCTTTATTCAAGGATCCCTAGCTCTAAGGAGTGGAAAACTAAAATTTTCCAAAGGGAGATAAGTTACATTCAATGATTCCCTTAATTCTTTTAATGGACCCTACTTTCAATGACCCTTGATCTCCAGGATCCCTTCCTTGTCAATGATCCCTGTCACTACTCCCAAGTTTAACCTTTTTGGTACTTTATGCCAAAGGGAGAGAATATCAAAGCTTTATGCTAAAGGGAGAGTTACATGCTTATGCAAGGGGGAGATATGATTTAGGGGGAGAGGAATATATCAAAAGTTCACACTTATATAATCAAGGAGAGGAACAACAATGTAGGGGGAGAAAACTATTTTTGGAGAAGAGTCTTAAGTGAACATAGGATTACTTTTCTCACCCTATCCGATCCCAATATCTAGATGCTGAGATTCAGGGGGAGAGGATGTACTGCCATTTCATATCAAAGGGGAGAAAAGATATAATAGATTAATGCTAAAGGTGGAGACATATCAATCGTAATGATTATCATATTATAAATGTTCTCCACATCTTGGTATCCTTTGAGTTCTATTGCTTTTGATTGGTAGAATACTCTTGTGTTTCCTAACATTGTTTTCTCAAGTGTGTCTCTACTACTAGAATGCTCAATAACTCAAGGTAAGTATATGCATCATATCTTTGATCAACATGATCTCTTGCTTCTTGCACATATTGCTTGCAAGAGTGAAATCTTGATCAAGGATATACATTTCATTCACATATATTGATGCATATAGCCAAGATACACATGACCCTTATATCCCTTTCATCCATATGTGTGTCCATGCATTCCAAAGCAACTATCCTTTAAAGGATTGCACACATTTAGGGGGAGCAAATCTAGGTCATGTGTTTCTCAAAGTCTTCATTACATCCATGCATATCTTTAATTGAAGCTTTGATTGTATGTTGTCATCAATTACCAAAAAGGGGGAGATTTAAAGCACAACATGCTCCCTTGGTGCTTTTGATAATTCATGACAACATACATTGCCTCTTGGACTAACACTTCTATCTAGTGTAATTCAGATAATAGTCCATGGAGAGTTGAGTTGGCAAAAGGATTGAGGAGATTGTGGAATTACCCCAAGATGCAAGGAAATAGGTTGGCCAAGCTTCAAGCAAGAGGACTCCACATTTTACATTTGTGAGAAATCACTTTGAGTCCATAGGAAAGCCAATACTATTAAAAGGGGGTAAAGTTTTGATGGTGAACAATATGCTCAAACGTGCACAAGTGACAGTCACCAAAACATCCACAAACTATCCCACCAAAGTCTGTCCTAATCCAAATATGCAAAATCGGTGCAACCAACATTCCTATCCCGATGCCACCGATTATAAACCCCAGACAGACTCAGCCAAACCCTAACACTTCGGTGCAGCCGACACTGCACTCGGTGCCACCGAGTTGGGTTGCCAAGATTCTGTTACGCAAGTTCTCATTTTCGGTCCAACCGAGAATGGAGAATTGGCGTCACCCAGTTTGGTAAATCTTACCGTTGTTCACCTTGTCGGTGCAACCAAGAATTGTATATTGGTCCCTCCGAGATTCAAAAGTTGCCACTTTTGGTCACTTCGGTACCACCGAGATTTACACATCAGTGTCACGGAGTCTGACTTATTGTGTGTAACAGTTGGATTTTTGGGGATGCCTATATACACCCCTTCACCACCACCCACTTGAAAGAGAAGCACTCAGAACTATTCCATACCTATCGTACTCAGTTTTCTAAGAGAGAACCACCTACCCTTGTGTTGAGGTCAAGATCTTCCACTCCAACCATATGGATCTTGATTTCTAGCCTCCCCGAGTTGCTTTCCACCAATCCCATCTCTTCTACCAAGCCAAATCTATGAGAGAGTGTGTGTTGAGGAGTCTATCATCTTGAAGCACAAGAGCAAGGAGTTCGTCGTCATTATCGAGCATATTACCTTTTGCACGGTGGTGCCTCCTAGATTGGTTAGGTGTCGATTGGGAGCCTACTACTTCATGTTGTGGAGTGAACCAAGAAGTTTGTAAGGGCAAGGAGATTGCCTACTTCGTGAAGATCTACCCATAGTGAGGCTAGTCCTTCGTGGACGGAAGCCGCATGGAATAGTCAAGGTTGCTTCTTCATGGAACCCTCCGTGGGTAGAGCCCTTCGTGGACTCTTGCGACCGTTAACCTCCGTGGGTTGAAGACTCCATGAACGTGGACGTATGATAGCACCACCTATCGGAACCACCGGAAAAATCCTTGCGTCTCCTATTGCGCTTGATCTTCCTACCCCATCTCTTCACTCTCATGTGCAATGTCTTTACTTTCCGCTGCCATACTTGTAGACATGCATGTGTAGGGCTGTTAGACTTGCTAGACTTGCTAAAATAGTTAAAATCTGCCAACCAATTAACTTGGGAAAATACTAGGTTTTAAATCACTGCTAGTAGTCTATTCACGCCCCTCTAGACACCCCTCTCTCGATCCTACAGTTTGTCATGATATTATCTAGGATTTTAGTAGCTTCTCCTAACTTGATTTCCATAAAAGTACCACCCGCGACGGAATTTAAAAGATTTCTAGATACAAAATTCAATCCTGCATAGAAAATTTGTATAATCATCCATAAACTCAGACCATGTGCGGGACAATTGTTAATCATTAATTTCATCCTCTCACAAGATTGTGCAACATGCTCATGATCAAGTTGCTTAAAATTCATTATATCGTTCCTAAGAAAGATGATCTTAGCGGACGGAAAGTACTTGGAAATAAAAGCATCTTTACACTTATTCCATGAATCAATACTATTTTTAGGCAAAGATGAAAACCAAGTTTTAGCACAATCTCATAGCGAGGACGGAAATAGCTTCAATTTAACAATATCATTATCCACATCTTTTTTCTTTTGCATGTCACACAACTCAATGAAAGTATTTAGATGGGATGCAACATCTTCACTAGGAAGGCCAGAAAATTGTTCTTTCATAACAAGATTTAGCAAGGTAGAATTGATTTCATACGATTCCGCACTAGTGGCGGGATCAATAGGAGTACTAATAAAATCATTATTATTAGTATTGGAAAAGTCACACAACTTAGTATTCTCAGACATCTTGACAAAGCAAGCAATCAAACACACAAGCAAACGAAAGGCAAACAAAAGTGTTGGAAATATGCCCTAGAGGGAATAATAAATTGGTTATTGTCATATTTCCTTGTTCGTGATAACCGTTTATTATCCATGCTATAATTGTACTGATTGGAAACACATTGCATGTGTGGATGAATAGACAACACTTTGTCCCTAGTATGCCTCTAGTGAACTAGCTCGTTGATCAAAGATGGTCAAGGTTTCCTAGCCATTGACATGTGATGTCATTTGATAACGGGATCACATCATTAGGAGAATGATGGGATGGACGAGACCCAAACTATAAACGTAGCATATGTTCGTGTCAGTTTATTGCTATAGTTTTCTGCATGTCAAGTATATGTTCCTACGGCCATGAGATCATACAACTCACGGACACCAGAGGAATGCCTTGTGTGTATCAAACGTCACAACGTAACTGGGTGACTATAAAGGTGCTCTACAGGTATCTCCGAGGGTGTCTGTTGGGTCGGCATGGATCAAGACTGGGATTTGTTACTCCGTGTGACGAAGAGGTATCTCAGGGCCCACTCGATAATACAACATCACAACAAGCCTTGCAAGCAATGTGACTAAGTGTTAATCATAGGATCTTGTATTATGGAAACGAGTAAAGAGACTTGCCGGTAACAAGGTTGAACTAGGTATGGAGATACCGATGATCGAATCTCGGGCAAGTAACATACCGAAGAACAAAGGGAACATCATATGGGATTAACTGAATCCTTGACATAGAGGTTCGACCGATAAAGATCTTCATAGAATATGTAGGAACCAATATGGGCATCTAGGTCCTGCTATTGGTTATTTACCGTAGAGGTGTCTCGGTCATGTCTACATAGTTCTCGAACCCGCAGGGTCTGCACACTTAAGGTTCGGTGACGTTTCAGTAGTATAGAGTTATGTATGGTGGTGACCGAAGGTTGTTTGGAGTGCCATATGAGATCCCGGACATCACGAGGAGCTCCGGAATGGTCCGGAGGTAAAGATTGATATATAGGAAGTCCTGTTTGGGTCACCGGAAAAGTTTCGGGCTCATCGGTAGTGTACCGGGAGTGTCAGTAGTGTACCGAGGGACCATCAGGAGGGGTATTTCGACCCAAGAGGCTACATGGGCTGTGGGAGAAGGAATACCAGCCCTTAGTGGGCTGTCTGAAGTCCCATAGAAGGCCCATGCGGCTGGGAAGAAATTCCAAAGTGGAAAAGGTGGAAAAAGGCAAAAAGGTGGAAATGAGGAAGGAGTCCTAATCCTACTAGGAGTGGAGGAGGAGGAGTCCTCCTCTCCACTTCTGCCGAACCAAAGAGGGGTTGGCCCTTGTGCAAAGCCTCCTCCTCCTATCCTCCTATATATACTAGAGGTTTTGAGGGCAGCCCAAACCCTAATTTCCACGTGATGCCCTCTTCTTCCTCTAGATCGTTTTCTCCTCTAGATCGGTTTTGAGCGGCGCTTAGGCGAAGCCCTGCTGGAATTCCTCCACCACCATCGCCGCAACCCTGTCGCACTGCCGGAGAACTCATCTACCTCTCCACTCCCTCTTGCTGGATCAAGAAGGTGGAGATCGTCATCAAGTTGTACGTGTGCTGAATGCGGAGGTGCCGTCCGTTCGGCGCTAGATCGGAAGGACCGTGATCAAGATCGCGAGACGGATCGTGATGAGATCACGGGGCGGATCGTGATGAGTTTGCGGGACAGATCATGATTGGATCACGGGACGTATCGTGATGAGATTGTAGGACGCTTGGCGATTTGGATCGCGAAGACGTTCGACTATACCAACCGCGTTTCTTAACGCTTCCTGCTAGCGATCTACAAGGGTATGTAGATCCACTCTCCCTCTCATAGATGCTCATCACCATGGATAGATCTTGCGTGTGCGTAGGAATTTTTTTGTTTCCCATGCAACGTTCCCCAACAGTGGTATCAGAGCTAGGTCTATGTGTAGATGAGATCTCGAGTAGAACACAAAGGATTTCGTGGGCGTTAATGCTTAGATTGCTTCCTCCCTTGGTCGTGTTTTGGTTCAGTGGTATTGTGGGATGAAGCGGCCCGGACCAACCTTACTCGTACGCTTACGATAGACCGGTTCCATCGACTGACGTGTAACTTCGTTGCACAAAGATGGCTGGTGGGTGTCTGTTTCTCCTACTTTAGTTGGATCGGATTCGACAAAGGAAGTCCTTGAGAAGGTTAAAAAGCAACTTATGTATCACTGTTGTGGTTTTGCGTAGGTGAGAATTGTTCTTGCTAGATACCCGTAGCAGCCACGTAAAACTTGCAACAACAATTAGGGGACGTCTAACTTGTTTTTGCAGGGTATGTTGTGATGTGATATGGCCAATTACATGATGAGATATATGTGATGTATGAGATGATCATGTGTTGTATAGAATATCATGACTTCCATGTCGATGAGTACGGCAACCGGCAGGAGCCATAGGGTTGTCTTTAATTATTGCATGACCTGCGTGTCAATCATTAAGCACTATGTAATGCTTTACTTTATCACTAAACGGTCGCAATAGTAATAGAAGCATGGTGGGCACGACAACCCTGATGGCAACATGTTGATGGAGAATATGATGGAGATCATGGTGTCATGCCGGTGACGATGGAGATCATGCCGGTGCTTTCAAGATGGAGATCAAAAGCACAAGTTCATGGCCATATCATGTCACTTATGATTAGCATGTGATGTTAATCCTTTCATGCACCTTGTTTTGCTTAGGACGACAGTAGCATTGTAAGGTGATCCCTCACTTAAATTTCAAGATAAACTGTGTTCTCCCCAAGTGTGCACCATTGCGAAAGTTCATCGTGTCGAGACACCACGTGATGATCGGGCGTGATAGACTCTATGTTCACATACAACGGGTGGAAGCCAGTGTTGCACATGCAGAACACTCAGGTTTAACTTGACGAGCCTAGCATGTACAGAC
Source organism: Hordeum marinum (assembly GCA_022496015.1). NCBI lineage: Eukaryota > Viridiplantae > Streptophyta > Magnoliopsida > Poales > Poaceae > Hordeum > Hordeum marinum. The sequence continues at coordinate 342,287,358 of CM039675.1, forward strand.
ATGGCCTTGGAACACAAGAGACCGAAAGTTCGAACATGAGTCATATAGAAGATATGATCAACATGATGATGTTCACCATTGAAACCACCTCAACTCACGTGATGATCGGACTTGAGTTGGTGAATTTGGATCATGTATCACTCGAATGACCGGAGGGATGTCAATTTGAGTGGGAGTTCCTAAGTAATATGATTAATTGAACTCATTATCATGAACATAGTCAGTAGTGTCTTTGAAAATTATGTTGTAGATTACTAGCTCACGCTGTAGCTCCCTTGAATTTTTATATGTTTCTAGAGAAATAGAGTTGAAAGATGATGGTAGCAATATTGCAGACTCGGACAGTGATCTGAGGATTGTCCTCATTGCTGCACAGAAGGCGTATGCCCTTAAGGCACCGCTCGGTGCGCCACCCCCTCTAGCATCGTCTGTAGATGTTGTGAACCTCTAACAGGCACGTTTCGATGACTACTTGATAGTTTAGTGCGTCATGCATTACGGCTTAGAATTGAGGCTCCGAAACATTTTGAACGTCACGGAACATATGAGATGTTCTAAGAGCTGAAATTGGGATCTCAGGCTCATGCCCGTGTTGTGAGAAATGAGATCTCCAACAACATTCTTTGCCTGCAAGATGAAGGAGAATAGCTCAATCATTGAGCATGTGCTCAGATTGTCTGGGTGCTACAATCGCTTGAATCGAGTGGGAGTTGATCTTCCAGATAAGATAGTGATTGATATAGTTCTCCAAGTCACTGTCACTAAGCTACTAGAACTTGGTGATGAACTATAAAATGCCAGGGATAGAAATAATGATCCCTGAGCTGTTCGCGATGTTTGACACCGCGAAGGTAGAAATCAAGAAGGAGCATCAAGTGTTGATGGTTAGTAAAACCACTAGTTTCGAGAAGGGAAAGGGCAAGGAGGGAAACTTCATGGATGGCAAGTCAGTTGCTGCTCTAGTGAAGCAACCCAAAGTTGAACCCAACCCCGAGACTGGCAACGTCGACACAAGTATATTTGATATACGTGTTATTGATGTGTACCTTGCTAGTACTCCTAATAGCACCTGGGTATTGGATACCGGTTCAATTGCTAAATGTTAGTGACTCTAAGTAAAAGCTACGGAATAAACGGAGACTAGCTAAGGGTGAGGTGACGATGTGTGTTGGAAATGTTTCCAAGGTTGATGTGATCAACATCGCACGCTCCCTCTACCTTCGGGATTAGTGATGAACCTAAATAAATGTTATTTGGTGTTTGTGTTGAGCATGAACGTGATTAGATCGTGTTTATTATAATACGGTTATTCATTTAAGTCAGAGAATAATGGTTATTCTGTTTACATGAATAATACCTTCAATGGTCATGCACCCAGTGAGAATGGTTTGTTGAATCTTGATCGTAGTAATACACATGTTCATAACATTGATGCCAAAATATACAAAGTTAATAATGATAGTACGACATACTTGTGGCACTGCCGCTAAATGTCATATTGGTATAAAACGCATGAAGAAACTCCATGTTGATGGTTCTTTGGACTCATTCGATTTCGAATCGGTTGATACATGCGAACCATGCCTCTTGGGCAAGATGACTAAGGACCCCATTTTCTGGTTTGATGGAGCGGGCAATTGACTTATTGTAAATGATACATGTTGATGTATTCAATCCAACGAGTTTTGTAGCATGCGGTGGATATCGTTATTTTCTTACCTTCACTGATGATTTGAGTAGATATAGTGTATATTTACTTAATGAAACACAAGTCTGAAGCGTTTGAAAAGTTCAAGCAGAATCGGAGTGAAGTTTGAGATCATCGTGACGAGAAGATAAAATGTCTACGATGTGATCGTGGAGGTGAATATCTGAGTTACGAGTTTGGTATACAACTTAAGACAATGTGAAAGTTGTTTCACAACTCACGCCACCTGGAACAACATAGTATGATGGTGTGTCCGTACGTCGCAGTCATGCTCTATTGGATATGGTACGAATTATGATGTCTCTTATCGTTTTGCCACTATCATTTTGGGGTTATGCATTAAAGACAACCACATTCACTTTAAATAGGTCACCATCTAAATCCGTTGAGATGACACCATATGGTTTGGCAAAAACCTAAGCTGTCATTTCTTAGTGTTTGGGAATGCGACACTTATGTCTAATAAGCTCGAACCCAAAGCGGAAAAATGCGTCTTCATAGAGTACCCTAAGAACAGTTGGGTATACCTTCTATCTCAGATCCGAGCACAAAGTGTTTGTTGCTAAAATGGGTCCTTTCTTGAGAAGGAGTTTCTCTCGAAAGAATTGAGTGAGAGGAAGATAGAACTTGGTGAGGTTGTTGAACCTTTAGTTTTCAACCAGAGAGTAGCGCAGCGCAGAAAGATGTTTGTGTGGAGCCTACATTAGTTGAAAAGAAGTTAATGATGATGATCATGAAACTTCGGATCAAGTTGCTATTGAACCTCATAGGTCGAAAAGGACACGCACTACTCCTGAGTGGTACGGCAACCCTGTCTTAGAGGTCATGTTGTTGGACAATGATAAACCTACGAACAATGGAGAAGCGATGATGGGCACAGATTCTGACAAATGGTTAGAGGCCATGAAATCCGAGATAGGATCCATGTATGAAAACCAAGTATAGACTTTGGTAGACTTGCTTGTTGGACAACAGGTCGTTGAGTACAAATGGATCTTTAAAATGACGACAGACGCTGATGTCACCATTTGTAAAGCTCGACTTGTTGCAAAGAAGTTTACGACAAGTTCAAGGAGTTGACTGCGATGAGACTTTCTCACTTGTAGCGATGCTAAAGTCTGTTGGAATTATGTTAGCAGTTGCTGCATTTTTCAATTATGATATCTGGCAGATGGATGTCAAAACATCGTTTCCTTAATGGTTTACTTGAGGAAAGGTTGTATGTGATACAACCAGAAGGTTTTGTCAGTCCTAAGGATGCTAAAAGATGTGCAAGCTTTAGTGATCCTTCTATGGACTGAAGAAGCATCTTGGAGTTGGAATATACACTTTGATTAGGTGATCAAAGTTTTTGAGTCTATACAAAGTTTATGAGAAACTTGTATTTACAATAAAGTGAGTGGGAGCACTATAGAGTTTTTGATAAGCATATGTGGTTCACATATTGTTGACCGGAAATGATATAGAATTTTTGGAAAGCATAAAGGGTTGTTTGAAAAGAGTTTTTCAAAGGAAGACCTGGATAAAACTACCTAATTGTTGAGCATCAAGATCTATAGAAATAGATCAAGATGCTTGATGAGACTTTCAATGAGTACATACCTTGACAAGATTTTGAAAGAGTTCAAAATGGATCAGTCAGAGAAAGAGTTCTCGCCTGATTTGTAAGGTGTGAAGTTGAGTGAGACTCAAAGCTCGACAACGGCAGAAGAAAGAGAAAGGACGAACATCGTCCCATATGCCTTAGCCATAGGCTCTATATAGTATGCCATGCTGTGTACCACATCTATGTGTGCCTTGCCATTAGTCGGTCAAGGGGTACAAGAGTGATCCAGGAGTGGATCACTCGACAGCGGTCCAGATTATCCTTAGTAACTACAAGACTAAGGAAATGTTTCTCAATTATGAAGGTGATAAAGAGTTTGTCGTAAAGAGTTACGTCGATGCAAGCTTTAACACCAATCCGGGTGATTCTTAGTAGCAATCCGGATACGTATAATGGAGCAGCCATTTGGAATAGCTCAAAGTGGAGTGTGGTAGCAGTGTCTGCAGTATGACATAGAGATTTAAAAAGTAGACACGGATCTGAATATCGCGGACTAAAAGACCTCTCTCACATGCAAAGCATGATCGAGCCCCAAAACTCATTGGGTGTTAGATTCATAACAATGCGAATCACATGATGATGTGAACTAGATTATTGACTCTAGTCCAAGTAGGAGACTGTTGGAAATATGCCCTTGAGGCAATAATAAATTGGTTATTATCATATTTCCTTGTTCATGATAATCGTTTATTATCCATGCTATAATTGTATTGATTGGAAACACATTGCATGTGTGGATGAATAGACAACACTTTGTCCCTAGTATGCCTCTAGTGAACTAGCTCGTTGATCAAAGATGGTCAAGGTTTCCTAGCCATTGATATGTGACGTCATTTGATAACGGGATCATATCATTAGGAGAAAAATGGGATGGACAAGACCCAAACTATAAACGTAGCATATGATCGTGTCAGTTTATTGCTACAGTTTTCTGCATGTCAAGTATATGTTCCTACGACCATGAGATCATGCAACTCACGGAAACCGGAGGAATTCCTTGTGTGTATCAAACGTCACAACATAACTGGGTGACTATAAAGGTGCTCTATAGGTATCTCCGAGGGTGTCTGTTGGGTCGGCATGGATCAAGACTGGGATTTGTTACTCCGTGTGACGGAGAGGTATCTCATGGCCCACTCGGTAATACAAGATCACAACAAGCCTTGCAAGCAATGTGACTAAGTGTTAATCACGGGATCTTGTATTACAGACACGAGTAAAGAGACTTGCCGGTAACGAGGTTGAACTAGGTATGGAGATACCAACGAGCGAATCTCGGGCAAGTAACATACCGAAGAACAAAGGGAACATCATACAGGATTAACTGAATCCTTGACATAGAGGTTCGACCAATAAAGATCTTCGTAGAATATGTAGGAACCAATATGGGCATCCAGGTCCCGCTATATGTTATTAACTATAGAGGTGTCTCGGTCATGTCTACATAGTTCTTGAACCTGCAGGGTCTGCACACTTAAGGTTCGGTGACGTTTCAGTAGTATAGAGTTATGTATGGTGGTGACCGAAGGTTGTTTGGAGTCCCAGATGAGATCCTGGACGTCACGAGGAGCTCCGAAATGGTCCAGAGGTAAAGATTGATATATAGGAAGTCCTGTTTTGGTCACCGAAAAAGTTTCGGGCTCATCGGTAGTGTACCGAGAGTGCCGGTAGTGTACCGGGGGACCATTGGGAGGGGTATTTCGACCAAAGAGGCTACATGGGCTGTGGGAGAAGGAATACCAGCCCTTAGTGGGCTGGCCGAAGTCCCATAGAAGGCCCATGCGGCTGGGAAGAAATTCCAAAGTGGAAAAGGTGGAAAAAAGGCAAAAAGGTGGAAATAAGGAAGGAGTCCTAATCCTACTAGGAGTGGAGGAGGAGGACTCCTCCTCTCCACTTCGGCCGAACCAAAGAGGGGTTGTCACTTGCGCCAAGCCTCCTCCTCCTATCCTCCTATATATACTAGAGGTTTTGAGGGCAGCCCAAACCCTAATTGCCACGTCCTGCCCTCTTCTTCCTCTAGATCGTTTTCTCATCTAGATCGGTTTTCAGCGGTGCTTAGGCGAAGCCCTGCTGGAATTCCTCCACCACCATCGCCGCAACACCATCGCGTTGCCGGAGAACTCTTCTACCTCTGCTCTCCCTCTTGCTGGATCAAGAAGGAGGAGATCATCATCAAGCTGTACGTGTGCTGAACGCGGAGGTGTCGTCCGTTCGGCGCTAGATCGGAAGGACCGTGATCAAGATCGCGAGACGGATCGTAATGAGATCACGGGACGGATCATGATGAGTTCGCGAGACAGATCGTGATTGGATCGCGGGAATGATCCTAATGAGACCTCGGGATGCTCGGTGATTTGGATCGCGAAGACGTTTGACTACACCAACCGCATTTCTTCCCGCTTCCCGCTTAGCAATCTACAAGGGTATGTAGATCCACTCTCCCTCTCGTAGATGCTCATCACCATGGATAGATCTTGCGTGTGCGTAGGAATTTTTTTGTTTCCCATGCAACGTTCCCCAACAGAAAGAAGGGTGAACAAAAAGGCAAATCTTTTTGGTATTTTCTAAAAATCATTTTAGAAGTGGGGGAGAGGAAAACGAGAGGAAAATGGCAAATAATGTAAATGAAAGAGATGAGTTTGTCATGGGTACTTGGTAGGCTTGATGTGTATCCTACCTGGCAACAGCGCCAGAAATCCTTCTTGCTACCTCTTGAGCATGTGTTGGTTTTCTCTTGAAGAGGAAAGGGTGATGCAGTGAAGTAGATAAGTATTTCCATAAGTTGTTGAGAACCAAGGTATCAATCTAGTAGGAGGAACAAGAAAGTCACCAATGGTTGCACCCACACAAACGATCAAACTCTTGCACCCAATGCTATAAAGGGGTTGTCAATCCCTTCACGATTAATTGCAAGGATTAGATCTGAAAGAGATAGATGTAAATGAGTGCGGGAAGTAAAAGATAAATAAATCACAGCAAGGTATAGATCTGAAAATATATGATGGAAAATAGACCCAGGGGCCATAGGTTTCACTAGAGGCTTCTCTCTTGAAGGCAAATATCATGGTGGGTAAAGAAATTAGTGTCAAGACATTGATAGAAAAGCAAATAATCATGTAGTTATCCAAGGCAATGATCATGCATATAGGCATCACGTCCGTGACAAGTAGACCGAAATGATTCCGCATCTACTACTATTACTCCACACATCAACTGACTCCTGCCTGGATCTAGAGTATTAAGTTCATGAAGAACAGAGTAACACATTAAGAAAGATGACATGAAGTAGAGGGATAAACTCAAGCAATATGATGAAAACCCCATCTTTTTACCCTTGATGGCAACAATACAATACGTGCCTCGCTACCCTACTATGTCACTGGGTGAGGACACCGCAAGATTGAACCCAAAACCAAGCACTTCTCCCATTGCAAGAATTACCAATCTAGTTGGCCAAAACAAACCAATAACTCGAAGAGACTTGCAAGGATATGAAATCATGCAAATAATAATTCAGAGGAGATTCAAATAAGATTCATGGATAATCTAAACATAAACTCACAATTCATCGGATCTTGACAAACACACCACAAAAGAGGGTTACATCGGATAGATCTCCATGAAGATCATGAAGAACATGGTATTGAAGATCAAAGAAAGAGAAGAGCCATCTAGCTACTAGCTATGGACCCGTAGGTCTGTGGTGGACTACTCACGCATCATCGGAGGGGCAATGGAGTTGATGTAGATGCCCTCCATGATCGAAACCCCCTCCGGCAGATTATCGAAAAAGGCTATAAGATTGGATCTCTTGGGAACGGAGGCTTCCGGCAGCGAAAAAGTATTTGCGTCGGTCATGAATTTGGATTCTCCCCCACCGTTTTCTAGCCAATTTTTGCTTTGTTTTGACCTAATTTCAAAAATCCCCACAAAAATAGCCATACCAAATTTTCTTGGATTCGTTGGATTTGAGAACATTTTGTTGTTTGTGATCCTTGGATTCAGCAGTGAACAAGTGAATCTAGGTTTTCCCCATCATCCCCATCATTTCCTCTTCAAAATCGCCCGAATTTTACTTTCCCATGATATCGAAGCTGCAGTTTTGCCTCGAGCAGTACAACCGCCCGGGCCACCGGTACAACCGGTAATCCACAGGAGCGGTACAACTGCCCAAGCGACCGGTACAACCGCTAATTCCCAGGTTTCCCAGGAGCGGTACAACCGGCTACCACAAGCGGTACAACCGCAAACTCCTAGTTTTCCAGTTTTGTTCATTTGCTCTTTAGCCCAATTTCTTCCGCAACCCATTTGCATTTGAGATTTTGAGTCGCGAGCCTGCCACTTCCTAAGGTGTTTCGGCTAATTAGGGGTGGTTCTTCATCGACATCGCTGCTCATCATCGCCCTACAACATCGCCAACCAACTCTTCATTGACAACTCACCGCAAGCAAGGACGGTAACCGTGACGACACTCTTGACTCATATCCTTGCCATCCCATTGTTTCCTATAACCTATTTGTGTTACTTGCCTATCGAGACTAGCCATTGAGTATTGTCGGGCCATGCTACTTGTGCACATTAGTGATACATACTCCAAATAGCTACCATTGCATGCATATAAATCTTAGTATCATCTTTTGTGTTGCAAAGTACCCGCATACATAATTGCTATCTTGGTGTGCACGTCCCGCATAGTGACAATCCAAATATCATTGCAAAAGTAAAGACAAGTGAAGCTTTTAAGCAAGGTTAAAAGAACAATAGCATCGCAACATTTGCATATCGTATCATACATAGCAAGTCGGGAATAGGAAGACAACACATTTTTGTCTCTTATAGGTTGTGCACAAGTTCATATCACACCCGTTAGAGCAATCATGCTACCATCTCTCTAGAGTTGTGCAACAAGAGCGTTTTTCGTGGATTCCACATTTTGAGCTCACTTTTGGTTGCACAACCCCACTCTTCTATTTCGTGTGTGTGTTTTCGAGTTCACCCATTGCTTGATTCACATTGTTTACTTGCTTACTTGCAGATCTCTCTCAACTTTATTGCCTCATATTCTCGAATTTCTTAAAATTTTGTGCCACCATCCTAACCAAGCTACTCCAAAAGCATTACCTTGTAGGTGTGAGAAGGGCAAACTCGATACCAATTCTACTATTTCCATGATTTCAGATTGAGTGATTGATCTTCATTTCAAGTGTTGGAACGGTATTTGGTATTGTGTTTCCCATTCTTCCACTTATATCTACTTGAGTATCATGGATAGGAACACCATGACAAACCCGACATTCGAGGAGCATGACTATGATGCGAACACCTACGTCACCAAACTACAATTCTTCGCCGCACAAAAGGGAATGCGCCAAGCACATGACATCCTCACGGACCGCATCGAGCACCTTGCCACCAACATACGTGAATCCGAGGAGCAGACGCAGGACTTCATGGCAATACAAATGGATGAGATCCGCGCTTTGGTGGTGAAGCGCGCATCTTCTACATCTACCTCAACTCACCGGCGCACCGCTAGTCGATACTCCTCCGACGAAAGTCCTCCTCGAGCTCGACCACACTAACGTGACACGCGTTGCCTCTCTCAAGATTCAAGGAACCCCTTTCACGACGAGCCTCAAGGTCGACATAGCAAGCATGAACATCGTCACCAACAAGAGCAAGACAACTACGAGCAAGATCGCCTACATCACCGTCGTGAACAAGACCGGCGCCGTGAGGAACAAGCACGAGAGGCACAACGGGCACTTCATGACACAAACTATACCATGCAAGATCGCAACCGTCTAGCTCGTGGGGAACAAGACACTCTACGTCGAGAATGCCAAGAAGAAGAAGTGTAAACGCCCAAGATGTGATCCTATCCTTATTTTGGCACGAGGGCCTCGACAGGGATAGAAGCGCATCTCGTCGTTTCACAAGAATGCATATCATTACAAGTACATGTACAAACGGGATGACTATATGGAATTGGCTTACACTCGCCACAAGCTACTTCAATATCACATCAATACAACAACATAGTCAAACATCATACAGAAGAGTAGGGTCCGACTACGGACGAAATCAAACGATAAAATGACATCCATCCTTGCTATCCCAGACTACCGCCTGGAACCCATCCTAGATCGATGATGAAGAAGAAGGACTCCAAATAAAACAAGCATCACTCTCACATCAAATCATCGGATTACCTGTACCTGCAACTATTGTTGTAGTAATTTGTGAGCCACAGGGACTCAGCAATCTCATTTCCATGGGTATCAAGACTATTAAAGCTTAATGGGTGAGGTATGGTTAAGTGGTGAGGCTGTCGGGAAACATTGCATGGGAAACAAAAAATTTCCTATGCACACACAAGATCTATCCATGGTGATGAGCATCTATGAGAGGGAGAGTGGATCTACATACCCTTTTAGATCACTAAGCGGGAAGCGTTAAGAAACGCGTTTGATGTAGTCGAACGTCTTCGCGATCCAAATCGCCAAGCATCTCGCGATCCCATCACGATCCATCTCGCGATCCAATCACAATCCGTCCCACGGTCTCATCATGATCCGTCCTACGATCCAATCATGAGTCGTCTCACGATCTTGATCATGGTCCTTCTGATCTAGCGCCGAACGGATGACACCTCCGCATTTACCACACGTATAGCTCGATGACGATCTCCGCCTTCTTAATCCAGCAAGAGGGAGTGGAGAGGTAAATGAGTTCTTCGGCAGTGTGATGGCGTGGCGGCGATGGTGGTGGAACAATTCCAGCAGGGCTTCGCCTAAGCACCACTGGAACGATCTAGAGGAGAAACTATGATCTAGAGGAGAGGGTAGCACGTGGCTGATTTCTATGTCTCAAAACACTCAAAACCTCTAGTATATATAGGAGGAGGGAGGGAGGAGTCTTCGTGCACAAGGGGCCAGCCCTTGGCCTTGGCGCAAGGAGGAGAGGAGGAGTCCTCCTCCAATCCTAGTAGGATTAGGACTCCTCCTTCCCAGTTGGACACTCTTTCCACCTTGTGTTTCTTTCCTTCTCAATCCACTCCAACCGCATGGGCCCTTAGAGGAGGCTTCGACCAGCCCACCAGGGGCTGGTTTACCACCTCCCACAAACCATGTAGCCTCTTGGGTCGAGACACCTCACCCAATGGTCCCCCAGTACCCTCCCGGCACTCCCGGTACACTACTGATGAGCCCAAAACTTTTCCGGTGACCAAAACAGTACTTCCTGTATATCAATCTTTTCCGGTGACCAAAACAGGACGTCCCGTGGCTAACACTTAGTCACATTGCTTGCAAGGCTTATTGTGATGTTGTATTACCGAGTGGGCCCTGAGATACCTCTCCGTCACACGGAGTAACAAATCCCAGTCTTGATCCATGCCAACACAACACACACCCTCGGAGACACATGTAGAGCACCTTTATAGTCACCCAGTTACATTGCGACATTTGATACACACAAGGTACTCCTCTAGTGTCAGTGAGTTGCATGATTTCATGGTCATAGGAACAAATACTTGACATGCAGAAAACTGTAGCAATAAACTGACATGATCATATGCTACGTTTATAGTTTGGGTCTTGTCCTTCACATCATTCTCCTAATGATGTGATCCCGTTATCAAATGACATCTCATGTCCATGGCTAGGAAACCTTAACCATCTTTGATCAAAGAGCTAGTCCATCAGAGGCATACTAGGGACATGGTGTTGTCTATGTATCCACCCATGTATCTGAGTTTCCGATCAATACAATTCTAGCATGGATAATGAATGATTATCATGAACAAGGAAATATGATAATAACTAATTTATTATTGCCTCTAGGGCATATTTCCAACAGAGGCTGCAGTAAGCAACTAAGCATTTATTTAAGTGGCTAACTTATGAATACAGAAAGTAAAGTATGGTGGTCCACACATAACGGACGTGAGATAGTAATGATCACTAAGTGATCCTGAACACCTACTTATGTCAAACATGACCCCACCGTGTTCTCTCTCGGATAAGGACTCACGAGAAGAGACAGTCACAGTTACACACACAGTTGGTGTATTTTATTTGAGTTTACTTCAAGTTTGCGGGAGTGCTCCAACTCATCCATCACAAATGAACCACACGCCGCATTGGAATTCCTCAACCGCGGAATCACCCGTAATATTTGCAGAACCCCGTTGGAAAATCTCAACATCGAGATAGCCCAAAGTGTTATCAAAATCCCATGCGCAAGACATCCGAGAAAGGTGAAAACAAATCCAGCAAGGCCGCCCGGCGTACCGACAAAACCCGATAAGAGCTGCGTATCTCGTTCTCAGGGTACGACCGAATGGGCAAGACGTCGGGTTGGCTGAGACCCTGGGTGACCAGGGGGCACCAGACATCGCCCAGTTTGGACCAACACTCACAAGGAGCATTGGCCCAGTTTGTTGATTAATTATCCATGGGGTCCGAAAAGTCCCTATGCAAGTTTTATTAGGTTGGCAAATGGTAAAACCAATGTTGGGCCTTGCCAGATAGTTTTATCCCAAAACAAAAATCAAGGGGGTCCCCATAACAACCCCGAGCATGTTAGGAGTGCTCAATTATGTAACATAACACTGGTACACAAGTAACTAGGGCCAGCAAAAGTGGAACAAATCACCGAGCAAAAGGCCAAACCTTCCACCCTTTTCCAAGTATATATGTGCATTAAATTAAATAGTAATAATATTGTGATATCAAAATGTCCATGTTGTCACATGTAAGCAATTGCACCTGCAGCTAGAAATGCTATAAGAAGGGCTGAGCAAGCGGTAACATAGCCAAACAAAGGTTTGTTGGGAAGGTGGACGGTTAGAGGCTTTTCATGGCAATGTTGGGAGGCTTGACAAACAAGAGTTAGGTAGCGAGACATAACGATAAAACCGGGACAACTAGCATAGCAATGATAGTAGTGGTATCCAGGAAAATGTGTCATCTTGCCTGAGATCTCGCTTGGAAGAAGAATGAATCCATGAAGAAGACAAGCCATGAAGTAGACGAATGAATCCTCACACTCCGAACGCTTTCAAAACTCTATCGAGAAGAAGCAATCCGAAAAAAACAATCAAAACACGATACACCACAACATATGCATGACATGAAGCGCAAACAAATATGATGCATGTCTGGTTTAAATATGCAAGGCATGGCAAATCACATCAAACAACTACTACACATTAAAGTGAAGCTCAATATGCAACGAGTTGCATATTGACGAAACTCCAAGATCAATTATTTAGTTCACTCTCGTTTAGGTACATGACAATGTTAAATATTGTTAAACATGGCAAGAGGTGAAGCATAAGTAAACTACCTACCTAGGCATCTTAAATGAGGTCAGAAACAACTTATAGCATTTCCGAAATGACCCCATATGCATATTATGATTTTTGTCCAGATATGTCCTACGCATGCTATATAGTTATTAAACAGCAATATAAAGTGTGCCATGTTATTCTACACATTTTTCTAGTCAAGTTACATATGTGGATCGTTAAAATCGGAGCTACGGTTAATTAGTTATGAAATAAATCATTTTAGCATCGCATTTACGCAAATTAGACAAACAGCAAGCAAACATTTTTATCATGGTTGAAAGATGAATATTGTGAACCAAGCTTCATAGCACTCCGATTAATGGACAAGCAAGGGAAGCAAGGATCTTAATCAAACTAGATGTGAGTTGAAAAAAACACCACAATGCCTCCGGAACAAAGAATAGAAGTTGGATCTTTGGATAGAAGAGAACGGAGAAGAACATGACAACTTCTACCACCATTGAATTTGAAAAGCTTGGTTGAACGGAGTTGATGGAGAATCAACAACGAAAAGAATAGCTTGTTATGGGCTTATGGAAAACATCTCAAAATTATGCGGTGACAACCTGCCACAACAGAAACAATTGATTGCTTGAGGGCAACAAGATATGCAAAACTTATTTCACCAAGAGTTGGAGGAGACACTTGAATCATTTATGACACCATGATAGCAACAATCCTTAGGAAATTCTTTATTTGAAATCCCACCCAACATAACTCCGAGAAAAGAAGATGGGTTTACTTATCTTATTCTTGAAAATTTTCCTTCGAGGCTCCTCATAATCAAGAATTTAATAACACCATCTCAAAATACAATGTAGAAGGAATTGAACTTATAAATCCAAGAGAAATAGCACTTGAGCACCTCCAACAAGAATCTTGAAGAACAATTCGAGAAGAATTACATCCTTAACAAACCACCATGAAGAAGCATTGGGATGAACTCCAGAATGGAAGGATGATAGAAAAGAATTGAAGGTTACAAAAGAAAAAGATTGAGGCCTTGCTATGATTTAGATGAAACTTCGCCAAGAGATATTTGAGAATAACTTGGAAGTCCGGAAATAAGAGATGAGAGCACTTGAAAACGAGAACTTGATATCATGAACAACTCCAGAAGAACAAGTGAAATCACTTTGATGAAACAAGAATAAGAATTATATTATACTTATCCTTCATCAAGTCCAATTGATGACAAACAACAGATTTCGCACACCACTTATTCTTCTTGCAAAGAATTGAAGAGAGAGAGAGAGAGAGATCACAAACTTGAAGAAGTCTTGAACGAGAACACTGATAAGAATTGCAAATGAATGAAGATACCATGAATGAATGGAGTTACATGACAAGAGAATGAACGGATCACGATCCACCTACATAAATCTAGAACGAAGCACCGAAATACTTGAGATACGAATGAAGGGACAACAATTGAGGAGAATTCAAGAACGAAAGCTGAAAGCTGAGAACGAAGAAATCTTATGAAATGAAGACCTTTGGAGGATCAAGAAATGAAAAGAACTCTGAAATGCACCGGATAGAGATGAAAAGAATTAATCATGATCGAAAACAATTTGCGAGGATAGCAACAAGCTAAAACCATGAATTTTCAAAAGAGTGTATGAGGAAAACACTTCTTTGGTCTTCAACGTAGATAATGATGACGAGAAATAACACCATGAATTACTGAGATACTCCGGAATAATGAATAAAGAATGGTTGAGCAATTTATGAAATGATTTAGAAACGATCTTGGAGAAGGAATATGACTGATGAAAATCATTCTTGCGTCATATTTGAAAAGAACTTGAGAACATCTCCGGAAAGATTAGAAGAGCCAGGTAAGATCCTCGGGAAAACCTGTGGGTTATGGGCCCACTGAAAGGGAACCACCATTGAAACAATTGCTTAGAAAGAGAGATTTCACCGGTACAAATGAAAAACTCGATGAGGTGAGAACCTCGAAATAATTGAAAACATTTTGAACAGAAACACAAATCTTCTGAGATATCTTTGGCATTCCGAATAGAATAGAGAGATATGAAAACCAAGAGAGGCTTGAATAAGAATTTCCTACATAGAAAAGCATTGAACAAATGAAAAGGATATGACGAAGCTCGAAATCTTGAATTGAATCCACCGGAGAAGAAAACAAGAACGAGGAATGATGAACTTGAAGCACTTGAGAATCTTCATAACGAATCACCAAAAAAACTGAAGGAATAGATAGCGGAAGCATTAATGAAAAAGAAAGGCACTTGGGTGAGAATTTAATCATTGAGAAAAATGGCAGGAGGGTTGGAAAAACAAAGACAACTTAAGACAGATGAAAAAAACTCCTGAAAGAAATATGAGGATTGATCTTGCAAATATTGAAGAGGATAGAATTATCTTTAAGAGAAGCACACTGGATGAAAATAATTGATATGACAACTTGATTGGGAAAAAGAATTATCATTCTCGCAGAAATATGAGAACACTTCTTACGAAAGATATGAAATCACCACTTGATATTGAAGCACAATGAATTACCATATTCCAACAAAACAAAGGATGAGGCTTACAAAACAAGCCAGAACAAATTCATGACAGAGATTTCGCTCGATATTTTCGTGGTAAGGTTCGCACGGGCTCGATCGCACATTGGATTGCCATATTGAAATGACTCTCGAATAGGCTCCCTAGGCGTAGTGAACTACAAGGCTTGATGAAGCATATCTGATGACATATATCAAGACTGTCCTCTGTAAGAACGGTCATGAACAAATGAATCCACTAGATGTCGAACCCCAACCTCACATCATGCATTTGTTCAAGGATGATCCTAGTTAACTACTTGAATTCCCACCTAAGAACTTTCGAAATCTTTGGTTATGCAATCGGGTTATGGGGATACAGGGAGGCAAAATATCTCACACAACTAACAAGCCCTACACTCCAACTGTATCCATCCGTCAACACATAACCAAAGGCTTCGAAACTCCATCTATCTTGGACCCTCGAAAACACAACGATACCAAACATGGCAGTACCCCAGACGCCTCCCCGGTACTGGGTGACTCCGAACTTATCTCGCCACGAGAAGTATTGAAGCAATTTCGAACACCCTCCGTCCTGAGATACTAAGGGAACTGAACGATAACGATGTGTCAAGAATCCCCTGGAGCTCCCAAAATATCTGCACGATCCTAAATTCTTTTTGAGTGAGAAGAGGGTAGAATCAAAATTCCTAAGTCGTAATTCCTCACTAGAGTATAGAAGAGGAGTAAAAGAAACCTACTATCCGATATAACTAGACTCAAAATAGTTTTTTAGTAGACTCGACTCCGCCAAGTTCGATCAATCAAGGGGGCTCCTAGGTCGGTACAGGCTCTGATACCAACTTGTAAACGCCCAAGATGCGATCCTATCCTTATTTTGGCACAAGGGCCTCGACAAGGATAGAAACGCATCTCATCATTTCGCAAGAATGGATATCATTACAAGTACATGTACGAAAGAGATGAGTATATGGAATTGGCTTACACTCGCCACAAGCTACATAAATATAACATCAATACAACAGCATAGTCAAACATCATACAGAAGATCAAGGTCCGACTACGGACGAAATCAAACGATAAAATGACATCCATCCTCGCTATCCAAGGCTGCCGCCTGGAACCCATCCTATATCGATGATGAAGAAGGACTCCAAATCAAACAAGCATCGTTCTCACGTTAAATTATCGCATTACCTGTACCTGCAACTGTTGTTGTAGTAATCTGTGAGCCACAGGGACTCAGCAATCTCATTTCCAAGGGTATCAATTATATTAAAGCTTAATGGGTGAGGTATGGTTAAGTGGTGAGGCCGCAACAAGCAACTAAGCATTTATTTGAGTGGACAACTTACGAATACCGAAAATAAAGTATGGTGGTCTACGCATAAAGGACGTGAGCTAGTAATGATCACTAAGTGATCCTGAACACCTACTTATGTCAAACATAACCCCACCATGTTCTCTTTCGGATAAGGACTCACGAGAAGAGACAGTCATGGTTACACACATAGTTGGTGTATTTTATTTGAGTTTACTTCAAGTTTACTATGACCGGGTGTTAAACAAAGTTTCCAAGTTGCCACATAACCGCGGGCACGGCTTTACGAAAGATTTAACATTGCACGGGTGCTCCAACTCATCCATCATAAATTAACCATACACCGCGTTGGAATTCCTCAACCGCGGAATCACACGTAGTATTTGCGGAATCCCGATGGAAAATCTCAACTTCGAGATAGCCCAAAGTGTCGTCAAAATCCCACGCGCAAGACGTTCGAGAAATGTAAAAACAAATCCAGCAAGGTCGCCCGACGTACCGACAAAACCCGATAAGAGCCGCGTATCTCGTTCTCAGGGTACGACTGGATGGGCAAGACGTCGGGTTGGCTGAGACCCCGGGTGACCAAGGGGCGCCGCACATCGCCCAGTTTGGACCAACACTCATGAGGAGCACTGACCCGGTTTGTTGATTAATTATCCACGGGGTCCGAAAAGTCTCTATGCAAGTTTTATTAGGTTGGCAAATGGTAAACCAATGTTGGGCCTTGCCAGATAGTTTTATCCCAAAACGAAAATCAAGGGGTCCCCATAACAACCCCGAGCATGTTATGAGTGCTCAATTATGGAACATAACACTGGTACACAAGTAACTAAGGGCGACAATAGTAAAACAAAACAACGAGCAAAAGTCCAAGACTTTCACCCTATACCAAGTATATGTGTGCATTAAATTAAATAGCAATAATTTTGTGATATCAAAATGTCCATGTTGTCACATGGAAGCAATTACACCTGCAGCTAGAAACTCCATAAGAAGGGCTGAGCAAGTGGTAACATAGCCAAACAAAGGTTTGCTGGGAAAGTGGAGGATTATAGTCTTTTCATGGCAACGTTGGGAGGCTTGACAAACAAGTGTTAGGTAACGAGACATAACGATAAAAGCGCGAAAACTAGCATAGCAATGATAGTAGTGGTATCCAGGAAAATGTGTCATCTTGCCTAAGACCCCGCTTGGAAGAAGAACGAATCCATGAAGAAGATGAGTTGTGAAGTAGACGAACGAATCCTCACACTCCGAATGCTTTCGAAACTCTATCGAGAAGAAGCAATCCGAAACAAACAATCAATACACGATATACCACAACACATGCATGACATGATGCACAAACAAATATGATGCATGTCCGGTTTAAATATGCAAGGCATGGCAAATCACATCAAACAACTACTACACATTAAAGTGAAGCTCAATATGCAACGAGTTGCATATTGACGAAACTCCACGATCGATTATTTATTTCACTCTCGTTTAGGTACACAACAATGTTAAATATTGTTAGACATGGCAAGAGGTGAAGCATAAGTAAACTACCTACCTAGGCATCTTAAATGAGGTCGGAAAAAACTTATAGCATTTCTGAAATGACCCCATATGCATATTATGATTTTGGTCCAGATCTGTCCTAAGCATGTTTTATAGTTGTTAAACAGCAATATAAAGTGTGCAATGTTATTCTACACATTTTTCTAGTCAAGTTACATATGTGGATCATTAAAATCAGAGCTACGGTTAATTAGTTATGAAATAAATCATTTTAGCATGGCATTTACGCAAATTAGACAAACAACAAATAAACATTTTTATCATGGTTCAAAAGTAGGATCTTTTGAATCTACACGAAAATTCTGAACATCTTTCATATAGTAAGTTTTTACATGCGATGCACGGTTGGTGAGTTATTAAATGCATGAAGAGCAAAAAAAAAATTGTAAATCTGTTTTCGTGGAATAATTGAGAAATTCACCAGCTAGTGGAAAAAAATTAATCGGGCTGAATTCCACTGTTGGGCCTAATGGACATGAGTGCATGATAATATATTATGCACACGTGCATAGGATAGGGCATAGGGGTGCTGGGCTGGGATCCTCGCCATGGGCTCGGTCCGGTCGGTGCTGTAGAAGGCTGGGCCTTGGGGAGCGGTGCAGCAGCCCACACGGGCGAGGCAGAGCTGGGACAGTGGCTGGGCTGAGCGAGGGCCGAGGCGGCGCTTGCTGGGCCCACCCGAGCGAGCGAGCGAGCGGGGCTAGCGATCGGGCATCATCCTCCCGTGGCGAGGATGAGGCGGCGGAGGAGATCCCACGGGCTTCGGGCGGCACGAACCTAGCGAGGAGACGACACGAACGCCAGATCTGGTCGCCGGCGTGGTGTATCCGACCGTCCGGTAGGCGATGGGCGTGAGGGTTTCTCCGAAGGCGAGCTCGTCCTGCAATGTCGGGGCAGCCATGGCAGACGCTTGGTGCGACGGCGGGGCGAATCCGAGCGTCGATGGAGCTCATGGCCGCCGCGGAGGGAGACGGCGGCGCCGTGGCTCCGGCTCGGCGAGCAGGGCTGGTCGGGCAAGGGCGGCGGGGCTGACGCGAGGCTGCGGGCAGCAGGCGGAGGTACGGGAGCTCGACTCCTTGCGCAGGGAGGCGGCAGCGCGAGCTCGGGCCCGGATGGGCTTCCAGATGGGCTCGGCAGGCCCACGGCGGCTGGGAGGAGGAGGGATGGCCAAGTGGCGGCTAGGGCATTGGTGGGGTGTAGAAAACGAGGAGGGACGACTAGGGTTGCCCGAAATGAAGGGACAGGGGTCTATTTACAGCTAATGGGGTTAGGGTTAGGAATTTTGCATCGATTTCGACTGTCGAGTCTCGATCGGGCGGTTCAGAAGCGAAGGTGGGTTAGTGGGCTGTGTAGAGGGGCTTTGTGGGGATGAGAGGGAATGTCTGCGGCCCGTGACAAGGAGTGTTAAAACACGAAAAACGTCCGACAAATAAACCGATGATGGCGCTGTTACAGCTGATCGTCGGGGTATCAAACGACCTCTGATTGGAACGAAATTTGACAGGAGTTCCACCTACAATATTATATAACCGCACGTCAACTTTCGACCCAATTCGAGAATATTTTTCATGCACTTTAAAACCAATTTTTTTATCGATGCTGCGGGCGCATGCATGTGTGCTTGGTCTCGAAATGGTTAGCGACACGAATGGAGAGAAACGACAACTACGAATGGATGCAAGTTTTCGAAAATGAGTGACGATGCTATGCAGATGATGGGAATGATGCAATGATGAATGCGACAACCAAACAAATCACACGACGAGAATGGAAATAAAAGGGGAATCTTCTGGAACGTCGGTCTCGGGATGTTACAAGAAGCTCGGCAAGAGGAACACCAAGAACGCCAACAACGGGTGTGACAACGACGTCCCCAACATACAAGGCAAGAGAAGTAACACATTGATGAGCTCGCCCCAAGGCAAGAGCAAGTCCAACCTGACAACAATGCACCTCTGAGTCAAGACGCACGCCCTCACACAAATCCCGTTGAGCACATGGATGACCACGCTCCAAGGCATGACCAACGTCAACAAGACAAGTATGCTCCTCCAAGACAAGGACATCACAATAACACCAACAATGAAGAAAACCGCTTTGGCAAGCTCAAGTTCACCATGCCTAAGTTCTCCGGAAGCAACGATCTCGAAGATTACCTCTCTTGGGAACTCAAGGTCGACAAAATATTCCGGTTGCAAAACTATGAAGAAGACAAGAAGATTGCCATGGCATCCCTCGAGTTCCAAGATTACGTGTTCATTTGGTGGGAACAAGTGATCGTGTGACAAAGAGAAAGAGGTGACCTTCCAATCACAACTTCGGAACAAATGAAAGAACTCATGCGAGCGCGATTCGTCCCAACACACTATAATCGCGACCTCTTAAAGAAACTCCAACTACTCCAGCAAGGCACACGTTAAGATGGCCATGATGAGAGCACACGTGAAGGAGGACAATGATCAAACTATGGCATGTTTCTTGAATGGTCTAAATTACCAAGTCAAGAAAATTGCGGATTTACAACCTTACTCCAACTTGCTCGAGCTAGTGCATCAAGCCTCCAAGGCTGAACATCAAGTTCAAGAAGACTACAAGTACTCCAAGACCTCCTACAAGACCTACGGTGCAACTACTCAAGCTACTCCAACTATGACCTCTTCTACAAGAACCTCCACGACAAAAGATGACAAGTCAAGCTACAAGGATAAGTTGTCTTCATCCTCATGCAATGCACCCATGGTATGTCCATTTTGCGTCATGATTTTATATTGATATTTATTGCATTATGGGCTTTTATTACACATTTTGGTACAATACGTATGCCTTTTCTCTCTTATTTTACAAGGTCTACATGAAGAGGGAGAATGCCGACAGCTGGAATTTTGGACTGGAAAAGGAGAAAATCTGAGATACCTATTCTACACAACTCCAAAAGTCCTGAAAATCTACTGAGAATTATTTTGGAATATATAAAAAATATCGGGCGAAAGAAATACATCAGGGGCCCCACTAGTGAGCCACAAGCCTGCTAGGCGCGGCCACCCCCCTGGTCGCGCCCTTAGGGCTTGTGGCCCACCTGGCAGCCCTCCGATGCCCATCTTCTGATATATTGAGGGTTTTGTCCTACAAAAAATCATATCATAGCTTTCGGGACGAAGCTCCGCCGTCTCGAGGCGGAACTTGGGCAGAACCAATCTAGAGCTCCGGCAGGGCGATCCTGCCGGTGAAACTTCCCTCCGGGAGGGGGAAATCGAAGACATCGTCATCACCAACAATCCTCTCATCGAGAGGGGGTCAATCTCCATCAACATCTTCATCAGAACCGTATCCTCTCCAAACCCTAGTTCATCTCTTGTATCTGATCTTTGTCTCAAAACCTTAGATTGGTACCTGTCGGTTGCTAGTAGTGTTGATTACTCCTTGTAGTTGATGCTAGTTGGTTTACTTGGTGGAAGATATATGTTCAGATCCTTGATCGTCACTTATATTCCTATGATTATGAACATGAATATGCTTTGTGAGTAGTTACGTTTGTTCCTGAGGACATGGGATAGGTCTTGTTATAAGTAATCATGTGAATTTGGTATTCGTTTGATATTTTGATGAGATGTGTGTTGTCTCTCGTCTAGTGGTGTTATGTCAACGTCGACTACATAACACTTCACCATTGTTTGGGCCTAGAGGAAGGCATTGGGAAGTAATAAGTAGATGATGGGTTGCTAGAGTGACAGAAGCTTAAACCCTAGTTTATGCGTTGCTTCGTAAGGGGCTGATTTGGATCCACATGTTTCATGCTATGTTTAGATTTATCTTAATTCTTCTTTCATAGTTGTGGATGCTTGAGGGGGGTAATCATAAGTGGGAGTCTTGTCCAAGTAAGGACAATACCCAAGCACCAGTCCACCCACATATCAAATTATCAAAGTAGGGAACGCGAATCAAATGGGAATGATGAAAACTAGCTTGACATAAATTCCCATGTGTCCTCGGGAGCGCTTTGCTTTATACAAGAATTTGTCGAGGCTTGTCCTTTCCTATAAAAAGGATTCGGCCAACTTGATGCACCTTTGTTACAATTGTTACTTGCTATCCATTACGAATTATCTTATCACAAAACTATCTGTTACCGATAATTTCAGTGCTTGCAGAGAATACCTTACCGAGAACCGCTTGTCATTTCCTTCTGATCCTCATTAGGTTCTACACTCTTACTTATCGAAAGGACTACGATAGATCCCCTATACTTGTGGGTCATCAACCCACAAGCAAGACAAGAGCATCATCCTCTACATCAACACCGGATGACATCAAAATAAGCCCCATCAAGTGTTTCACGTGCCAAGGCCAAGGCCAGAAGATTCATGAGTGCCCCACAAGACGAACCATGATACTCCAAGAGGACGGCTCCTATGAATCCATGAGTGACGATGAGATGGAAGCCTCAGAACAAGTGGCCATACACCGACAAGTGAATGAAGACAAAGACTCTCAAGTCTTTTGTGACAACGATCTGAGCCCCGCTCTCGTTGTCTCAAAGGTGTTGACTCTTCAACAACAACAAGACAAGGACCAATGATGCCACATCTTCCACACCAAGGCCGGTATCCAAGGGAGATCCGTCAAGGTCATCATCGATGGAGGAAGTTTCCATAATTTGGCAAGTGAAGAACTTTGCTCCAAGTTACACTTGACCAAGAAAAAGCATCCTCGCCCTTACAAGGTCCAATGTCTAAGCGACTCCGGCACTATACAAGTCGACCACACCGTCAAAGTTTCCGTCAAGATCGGTGCTTATGAAAACACCTTGGAGTGTGATGTGGTGCCCATGACCATTTGCCACCTCCTCCTTGGGAGACCTTGGCAATTCGACCGTTGTGCCATACACAATGGGCGCACAAATCAATATAGCTTCAAGATGAAGGGCACCGAATATGTGCTTTGCCCTATGTCTCCTAGTCAAGTGATCGCCGACAAGCAAGATTCGTCCCATCGTGGAGAGAAAAGTGAGAGAGTGATCCACCTCAAAGCGAGTGAGCGCCACAAGCCAAACTTGAGTGACTCCACGATGAGGGACATGCGTGACCTAGTTCTATTTGCCACCAAAAGAGAGTTGAGGGATGTGAGTGAGAGCCCATCGACCGTACTTCACTATGTGATAGTGTGCAAGGATGATGTTACCCGGCCTAACCCTTCACAAGATCTTCCTCTTGTGTTATCTCAATTATTGCAGGAATTCAAAGATGTGTTCCCCAATGAGCTACCTCCGGGAACCGCCAAAACGAGGGATCGAACACCGCATCGACCTCATCCCCGACGCGCCGCTTCCCAACAAGGCTCCCTACCATGTCAACCCCGACGAAACAAAGGAGATACAAAGGCAAGTACAAAAACTCCTAGATAAAGGGCATGCTCGCGAGAGTTTGATTCCTTGTGCGATACACGTGATCCTAGTGCCTTAACATGATGGTAGTATGTGCATGTGTTCTGATTGCTGCCCTATAAATGCTATGACCATTCGCTACCGTCACCCTATACCACGCTTAGATGACATGCTAGATGAACTTAGTGGTGCCACTATATTTTCCAAGATAGACTTGAAGAGTGGTTACTACCAAATTCGCATACAAGAGGGTGACGAATGGAAAACCGCTTTCAAAACCAAATTTGGTCTCTATGAATGGCTAGTGATGCCCATGGGCTTATCCGAAGCACCGGGTACATTCATGCGCATGATGCATCATGTGTTGCGCCCCCACATTCAGTATTGTGTTGTGGTCTACTTTGATGACATCCTTATTTTTAGCAAATCTCTAGAGCAACATGCCACACATGTTAGAAACATTTTGCAAACTCTTCGCAACGAAAAACTTTATGCTAACATGGGAAAATGCATTTTTGGTGTGGACAAAGTTATTTTCCTAGGATTTGTGGTTTCCTCAAAGGGTGTCCATGTTGATGAGTCTAATATTGAGGCAATTAAAAATTGGCCTACACCCACCAATTTGCAACAAGTGCATAGCTTCTTGGGTCTAGCGGGTTTTTACCACCGCTTTGTGAAAGATTTTAGCACTATTGCTACCCCTCTACACGCTTTGAGCAAGAAAATGCACCATTTGTTTGGGGACCTTCCCAAGACACCGCTTTCCATGAACTTAAGAATTTCCTTACTCATGCACATTTGCTTGCCTTGTCTAATTTTGACAAAACATGTGAAGTGCATTGTGACTCTAGTGGTAATGGCATCGGAGGTGTGCTTATGCAAGAAAAGCACCCAATTGCGTACTTTAGTGAGAAACTTTCCGACACTCAACTCAATTACCCTATCTATGACAAGGAATTGTATGCTTTGGTGAGAGTCATACAAGCTTGGGAACATTATTTGCGTCCGCATGAATTTGTCATTCATACAGATCATGAAACTCTAAAGTACCTCAAGGGTCAAACTAAGTTAAACAAACATCATGCTAAATGGAGTGAATTTATTGAGTCTTTTCCTTATGTTATCAAATACATTAAGGGTAAAGAAAATGTGGTGGCAGATGCTCTTTCTCGCAAATGCATGCTCATTACTCAACTTGAATTGAATGTTGTTGGCTTTGAGCATATAAAAGACTTGTATGCGCATGATGATTCGTTTGCTACACGTTATGCCAATTGCAAAGTGAAAACTTGTTGGGATAACTACTACATGAAAGATGGATATCTTATGCATGCTAACAAACTTTGCATTCCCAAGTCTTCTCTTCGTTTGTTTCTTTTGCAAGAGGCTCATGGTGGAGGACTAATGGGTCACTTTGGACGCGACAAGACATATGCCACCCTCTCTAACAAGTTCTATTGGCCAAAGATGCTTCGTGATGTTGCCCGCTTCACCAACCAATGCTCTACATGCCACAAAGCTAAGTCAAAAGCTCAATCCCATGGTCTTTACATGCCTCTTCCTATTCCGTTCCAACCTTGGGAGGATATTAGTATGGACTTTGTGCTTGGTTTGCCATGAACAAAAGGTGGCCATGATTCCATCTTTGTTGTTACGGATCGTTTTTCCAAAATGGCTCATTTACTTCCTTTTCACAAGATCGATGATGCTTCACATATCGCCAATCTCTTTTGTAGGGAAATCTTATGCCTACAGGGAGTGCCAAAGACCATTGTCTCAGATCGCGACGTCAAATTCTTGAGCTACTTTTGGAAGACCCTTTGCACCAAGATTGGCATCAAGTTACTCTTCTCTTAGGCCTACCATCCGCAAACCGATGGCTAAACGAAGGTGACGAATCGGACACTTGGAACTCTCCTATGCATGTTGATCAAGAAGAACATCAAGGAATGGTAAGATTGCCTCGCCATCGTCGAGTGCGCCTACAACCGCAAAGACACATCACCACCAACAAGTCTCCCTTCGAAGTGGTCTACGGCTTAAACCCACTGTCCCCATTGGACATTCTTCAGCTTCAACTACAAGAACGCGTCAACATGGATGCAAGTGAAAGGGAGAACTACATCAAGAAGATGCATCAAGATACAAGGAACATCATCGAGCGCCAAGTGGAACGCACCACCGCCAAGCGCAACACCAACAAACATCCCATGGTCTTCGAACCCGGCGACCTCGTGTGGCTACATCTAAGGAAGGAACGCTTTCCTAACGAGCACAAGTCCAACATGCTACCTCGCGCCGACGGCCCATTCAAGGTGTTGGAGCGCTACAACAACAATGCTTACAAGATTGACATTCAGCACGACAAGTACAATGTGAGCGACACCTTCAACGTCGTAGACCTCTCCCCTTTCCATGCTGATGAAGATCTTGATCCGAGGTCGGATCCCTCGCAAGGGGGGGGGGAGATGACATGGAGCATCCCACGAGCACCACCATGGACCCATCACCAACACCTCAAGATCCAAGTGGACCATTGACAAGAGACCGTGCACGTGCCATTACAAATGAGGTGACCTCACTCCTTTATGACTCTCCCTTTGATATTTTCGAAACATGGATGCTACCTCAAGCAGAGACACTTTGTGTACTTAGGTATCAAGAAGGAGGAAGGGAGCAAGAGGAACACCAAGAGCAAGGAGAAGATCAAGTGTCTGCCCAGGAATTAGCGGTACAACCAGGGCACCACCGGCCAAGCACCACCGCCTGGTACAACCGGCCCGCCACCGCCAACAACCGCGACAACAGGGGCCCTGAATCTATTTTGTTGTGGTTCAAGGCCGGTGCTTCACCGGTTGTACCGGTCAATGCCTAGTTTCTAGTACAACCGGTCACTATCTCGGTACAACCGGCCTGCGTGCGCGCAGGAACGGGCCCAAAGCCCATGTATCTCCCTCTCCCTTACCCTTTCGTGATTAGCAGTATATAAACTCCTTACCCTCCTCGTTTTTAGGGTTAGCTATTGTTTGCTCTTAGATAGTTGAGCATAGATCCTTCCACTACCTCTCCCATGGAGATGCCTTTATAGGAGAAGATCCCTAGTGGATGTCACGGCCCCTTACGAGGGAAGATCCTCTGGGATATCAAAGCCCCTCATTCCGGAGCGGGAGATCGCGTACTGCTACTTGTATCGTTGTTTGACTTGGGGATCTTGTTACTCGTGTGCTATCATGATTCTAGTGGATTTGTAATCATGTTTGCCCTTAGTGTTTTCCTATCGTTCGTCCCCGTGTTCTTCGTGTTCTTCGTGAATCCCCCTCCAAATCATGAAAGATCAACACACACGGGCTTGCCCCGTATCACAAGGCCATCTACCACTTCCTTGTCAAGCAGCTTACCGGCTCCTTCAAGGGCTGCGAGTTCCATCACGTCCCCCGGGCGGACAACGAGGGAGCGGATGACTTGGAAAAAATCGGCTCCACCCGCCAGGCCATCCCGGTTGGCGTCTCCCTCGAGCAGATGCGCAAGCCGTTGATCAAACCCTCCACCGAGTCAGAGTCCATCTTCGTGCCTGCGGATCCTACCGGCTCCTCGACGGGCTCGGGGGCTCCACCGGCTCCCCTGGCTCTACCGGCCCCAGCCGCTGTTGGTCTGACGGTTGTCAGCTCCGACCCCGCAGCCATCATGATGGATGCCGACCAGCCGGACCCGAGGACTAACAAGTTTGGCCTGGGGGCTCTGGGGACGGACCCGGGGGCTCCGGCTGCCTAGCATTGCTATCCCGATCCGGAGCCGGCCTCGGTCTCGGCTCCGTCATGCGCCCAGACAATCTTGGCTTTCCTGTTGTGCGGCAAACTCCACCCCCCACCCCCGATGAAGACAAAGCCCGGCAGATCCAGCGCCATGCTCCCGCCTACAACATCATCAACCATGAGCTGGTCCACCGCAGCACAACCGGCGTGTACCAACATTGCGTCGAGTCCGAGAAGGGCCAAGAGATCCTTCGAGATATCCACCAGGGCGAGTGCGGGCATCACGCCGCCTCGAGGACAATGGTGGCCAAGGCGTTCCGCCACGACTTTTACTGGCCGATCACCCTAGAATAAGCGACGCAGCTCGTCGATGGGTGTGAGGGGTGCCAGCGTTTCCGCACGCAAAGCCACCTGCCGGCTACGGCGCTCAAGACCATCCCACTGTCGTGGCCCTTTGTCGTGTGGGGGATCGATATGGTGGGACCATTAGAGACTGCTTGAGGAGGCATGACGCATCTGCTAGTAGCCGTCGACAAGTTCACCAAGTGGATAGAGGCCAGACCCATCCAGAAGTTGGACGGCCCCACCGCTGACCGATTCATCTTAGACATCACAGTCCGCTACGGTGTCCTGCATAGCATCATCACCAACAGTGGCACCAATTTCTCCAAGGGTGCGCTAGCGCATCTCTGCCCCAAGCAAGGCATCTGGCTTGACCTGGCCTCCGTCGCCCACCATAGTCAAACGGCAAGGACAAAAGAGCAAACGGCTTGATCCTGGCCGACATCAAGCCCCGGCTCGTGGCACCGCTCGTCCGGTCAGCCGGCTGGTGGATCGAAGAACTACCGGCCGTCTTGTGGAGCCTCAAAACCATGCCCAACCGATCAAACAGCTTCATGCCTTTCTTCCTCGTGTACGGTTCCGAGGTTGTCATCCCCACAGACATCAAGTTTGACTCGCCTTGCATCACCCTGTACACGGAGATGGGTGCAAAGGAGGCAAGGGAAGACGGTGTCGACCTCCTCGAGGAGGCCTGCGAGCTGGCGCTGAGCCGAATGGCTAACTACCAGCAGAAGCTCCGGCACTGCCATAGCAAGCGGATTCGGCCCCTCTCCTTTCACGAGGGGAGCCTGGTGCTTAGGCGAATCCAGTGAACCACCAGCCAGCACAAGTTTTCCTCCCCATGGGAGGGCCCGTTCATCACCAACAAGGCGCTACACAACAACACGTACTATCTAATAGACGTCTAGAAGCAGTAGAAGAGCAAGAGAGACACCTTCGGCGAGGAGACGAAGTGCCAGTGGAATGCGGCGCTCCTCCGTCCGTCTTATTGCTAAGGAGGACTAGTGTATGTATGAACCTTCCCTTTTGGGATTATGAATGCAATGGGTGCCCCAAGCCAGCTCTTGGGGCACGCCTCTTTCATTTCCTTCCAAAGCAGTTTGCCCCACACACTGACTCCCGGACCCGGTCCCGCGGTCCCGGGGGCTCGCCGGCTAGCCTTGGCATTGTTCCCCGAAGCTGATCAAGTAATTTGAACTAAAGAAAAAAAACCTCCCACCCTCCCAGCCACAGACCGGATCCCGACTATCCAGCTGATGGGTTCTCGGGACGGAAAACTTAGCATAGATGAAAAAACGATCATAAGGAGGTCGCCGGCTAGGGCTAGCAGGAACACTTTTCATGGCCTATGCCACTAACATTAGCCGAAACATCCTCGCGGCTCCCAAACTCACGACCGACTCCCCCAAGGTGGATGCCCGTCCCAGCTACAGACCCGCTCCCGGCTGTTCGGCTGGCGGGGCCAACGGCGAATGGGACAAGGCTTTGGGCAGACGAAGCCAAAGGGACAAAAAGCAAAGGCCGATCCGACACGCGCAAAAAACTTTGGCAACCAAAAAGCATAAACTTATATACAAACGCGTGAACGGCCCACGGCCACAAGTTCATTACATTTACAACCCCAGTGAGTGGGATTGTAGTCTAACAAAATACAGGAAAGCAAAAGAATCCTAAATAGCGGCGGCGCCGTCTTCTCCCCCGGCATTCTCTGCAGCGGCTGAGGTAGATGCCCCGTTCTTGGCCACGTCACGCTCCACGTCGGCCCCCGTGTCCAAGTCCTGAGCTGGCTCAGAGTCAATGTAGTCGTCGGTGCTGGACCCGACGTCTCTGTCGCCCGTCTCGGCGGCACTACCCTCCGGGTCATCAAGGGCAAGCGTGAACGGGTCCTCCGGGATCACCTCGCCGTCTGCCATGCGCTTCAGGACATACTCGTCCCACGCGGCAAAGGGCGCGAGATCACTAGCCCGCATGGCCAGCGCGTCGGCAACCGTCTCCAGCTCCGCATCGGTGCCGGCATGCTGGGCCGTAAGCAGCCCCAAGTCCAACTCGGGGTACCATGACCTTGCGATACAAAGCGCCATGGCCGCTCCGACGTGCGTGGCGGAGGCCCTCTAGGCATTCACCCGCGCGGACCCGAATTCCAACCACCTCGACAGTCGGCTCATGGAGTTCGGCTCCACCGCGTCCGGCCAAAGGGTGCGAACCAATGTCGTGTTGGTCACCTAGAGGATATTCATGGTGCGGACCACCTCGGTCAGGTGCACCTTGGTGGAGATCCCCACCTCATCCAGGGTCCAGGCTGTGAGGTGCCCGATGGGGACTCCCTGTGCCCGCTGGTCCTCGCGGTGGGCCTCCACGGCCGCCTCCGTGACATCCTGCATGCCTGGGAAAAGCCCTAAGGGAGAAGGGGATGCAGGATAAACAACGAAGGAGACCAAGAACCCTAAAGTAACGCACATAGAAAAGCAAGACAACAAGACTTACTGGCTAGAAGCCAGTCCACCTCATGCCCCTGCTCCTACAATGAGGCCTTCCTGGCCGACCACTCCTGGAGCCGGCGCTCGTGCTCAGCTTGGGCCGTCTACGCCTCCTCGGCCGCCTTCGCTAGCGAGCCATCCTTGGCCTACAACTACTGGCGAAGACCCGTCTCCTGCTCCTCCAACTCCCGGCGAAGAGCCGCCTCCCGCTCCTCCAACTCTCGGCGGTGGGCCACATTGGCGGTGGGCCTGTCACACTCCGCGGTCAGGAGGTCCCGTCGTTCGCCAAGCTGCACCAACTGGTGATGGAGGCTCATCGTCTCAGCATGGGTAGCTGCCCGGGACGAGTACGCCTCTATCAGAAAGCAAACAAAGAAAGGGATTCAGCTCGCCTCCGGAGTAGCCGACCTAAATCCCGGGGGCTACACCCAATGGGTGCGCTCGCGTGCCCCCACTGGAAATTCGCAAGAACCTTACCTTGCAGGTCCGCAAACATGAAGGACAACCAGCCCTCGGCTCCATGGTATGACCTTAGTAGCGTGTTGTACGCGGCCACCCGACGGGCATGTACATCCTGCAAAGAACACAGAAACAAACACGCCATTAGACTCGACCCGCCTACATCCCAACCGGCCTGAGTCTCGGGGGCTACACCCAGTGGGTGCGCTGGCACACTCCCAGTGGAGAAAACCAAAGCAACAGAAAAGGTTGTCAGCCCTTACCGCGACTGATTGCTCGAGGTGCAGCAGCCGGTTAATGGCGGCGTTGGCCTCCTGCATCGTCTGGCCGCGGCAGGCGGCAAATTCAGCGACGACTGTAGCCAACGCAACCCCAAGGGCGCTCGGTGCGTCGCTAATGGCCGTGCCACTGGCCGCGGCCCAGGTCTCCTGCGGTCGACCCCTGTCGGAGGTCCCGGGCGCACCCTTCGTCGCGGTCACTTAGGGACCTACCCTTCCTGGCACCATGGTTCCGGTGCCCCGGCTGACAAACCCGGGGTGCCCCTCCCTCGAGCATCGTAGCTTCGATCTCCGACGGTCCGCCTCCTCGGCTTGCCTCCGGTGCCGGGACCTCCGGGCCCAGAACGACAACCTCTAGGGGCTCCTCCGCTCACGGCGGCGCGTCATCCGCCCCCGATGGGGCCGCGTTGCAGCCCAACTCCGCCCCTTCGGCGGAGTCAGCCGCACTCGCGGTCGCGCGCGCTTCCTCCTTGGCCCGTGCGTCCGCCTCCGCCCGCCGAGCGGGGTCATGCTTGTCCTTGGCGCTCCTCTCCCGACCAAGGAGAAAAGTCTCCCACGACTGGTCGGCCACCTCCACGCTGTCCCTTCCGGACAACTGCTTCCACGCTGCCTCCTCCCACGGGCAGCGCTCCTCTTCGCGTCACTCTTGCTTGGCCACCTCGAGGTCCCGCCATGCCTCGCGCTCCCTCTCCTCAGCGGCGGTCTGCGGTGCTGTACCTGCCGTCTTGACGGTCATGGCGCTACCGAGGACGCGTGGCTCCCTAGATGAACAAGATGAGAAAAGGAGTCCGACCGAAAAGTGATAACCCACAAGTATGAGGGATCGCAACAGTTTTTGAGGGTAGAGTATTCAACACAAATTTATTGATTCAACACAAGGGGAGCCAAAGAATATTCTCGAGTATTAGCAGCTGAGTTGTCGATTCAACCACACCTGAAAGACTTAATATCTACAGCAAAGGGTTCAGTAGCGAAGTAATATGGTAATAACGGTAACGATGGCAAGGTGATAGTAGCAATTTGTAGTGTTTGTAACAGTAGCAATAAAAAAGTAACTGAGCGAAGATCAATATATGGAAAGCTCGTAGGCAATAGATCAATGATGGATAATTATGTCGGATGACATTCATCATGCAACAGTTATAACATAGGGTGACACAGAACTAGCTCCAATTCATCAATGTAATGTAGGCATGTATTCCATATATAGTCATACGTGCTTATGGAAAAGAACTTGCATGACATCTTTTGTCCTACCCTCTCGTGGCAGCGGGGTCCTATTGGAAACTAAGGGATATTAAGGCCTCCTTTTAATAGAGAACCAGACCAAAGCATTAGCACTTAGTGAATACATGAACTCCTCAAACTACGGTAATCACTGGAAAGAATCCCAGTTATTGTCATCCTGGGGGATGCGGATCATAACTCGTAATAGGTGTCTACAACTTGCAAGATAGGATCAAGAACACACATATATTCATGAAAACATAATAGGTTCAGATCTGAAATCATGACACTCGGGCCCTAGTGACAAGCATTAAGCATAGCAAAGTCATAGCAACATCAATCTCAGAACATAGTGGATACTAGGGATCAAACCCTAACAAAACTAACTTGATTACATGATAAATCTCATCGAACCCATCACCGTCCAGCAAGCCTACGATGAGATTACTCACGAACGGTGGAGAGCATCATGGAATTGGTGATGAAGGATGGTTGGTGATGATGAAGGCATCGATTTCCCCTCTCCGGAGCCCAAAACGGACTCCAGATCTGGTCTCCCGAGGAAGAACAGGAGGTGGCGGCGGCTCCGTATCGTGAAACGTGATGAACTCTTCTCTCTGATTTTTTTCTCGACAAATAGGGTTATATGAAGCCAGAGAGGAGGTCGGAGGAGCCACGAGGGCCCCACAAGCCTGCTAGGAGCGACCAGGGGGGTGGCCGTGCCTAGCAGGGTTGTGGCCTGCAGGTGGCCCCCCTCTGGTTACTTCTTGCACCAGTATTTTTTATTAATTCCAAAAATATTCTTCATAAATTTTCAGGACGATTTGAGAACTTTTATTTCTGCACAAAAATAACACCAAGGCAATTCTGCTGAAAACAGCGTCAGTCCGAGTTAGTTCCATTCAAATCATGCAAATTAGAGTCCCAAACAAGGGCAAAAGAGTTTGGAAAAGTAGATACGTTGGATACGTATCAACTCCCCCAAGCTTAAACCTTTGCTTGTCCTCAAGCAATTCAGTTGATAAACTGAAAGTGATAAAGAAAAACTTTTACATACTCTGTTTGATCTTGCTGTTGTAAATATGTCTAACTTATGTTCAGATTTTCAGCAAAGATTATAAACTAACCACATTCGCAATAACACTTAGGTCTCACATTTACTCATAGCAATGACATAACCAACTAGCGAGCAATAATAACAAGTGTCGGTTGAAAACAATTTTATCAAAACAATCATGATACAATATGACATAATGGTATCTCGCTAGCCCTTTCTGAGACCGCAAAACATAAATGGAGAGCACCTCTGAAGAACAGGGACTGACTAAACATTGTAATTCATGGTGATAGAGATCCAGTCATGCTCATACTCAATATCAGTTAATAGCAAGGCATACAAATGACAATGGTGCTCTCTAACTGGTGCGTTTTATAAGAGGATGATGACTCAACAATAAAGTAAATGGAAAGACCCTTCGCAGAGGGAAGCATTGATTTGTAGAGGTGCCAGAGCTCAAGCTTTTAGAACAGAGATAGGTAATGATTTTGGAGCGGTATGCTTTCGTTGCTCACATAACGACCAAGAGGTTTTCAATATCTTCCTTGCTAGATACATTATAGGCGGTTCCCAAACAGAATGGTAAAGTTTTTACTCCCCCTCCACCAATCAGTCACACTCCACGGCAGGACGAATTCACGGGTACCGTCCATACAAACACAGTTCAGGGGAGTTTTGTTTAATTATATTTTGTCTTTTGTTTCGAGCATGGGACTGGGCATCCCGATTACCAGCCACTTTCTCGTGAATGATAGTGAATCAACACATATCGTGAGAATAACCCACCTAGCATGGAAGATACTGATAGCCCCCAGTCGCCACATGAGCGATTTGGGCATACAAAACAGAAAGTTTATTTGAAGGTTTAAAGTTTAGCACATGCAAATTTACTTGGAACGGCACATAAATACCGCATATAGTCAGATATGGTGGACTCATATGGAACAACTTTGGGTTTATTGAGATGAATGCACAAGCAGTATTCCCGCTTAGTACAAGTGAAGGCTAGCAAAAGACTGGGGAGCGACCAACTAGAGAGCAACACAGTCATCAACATGCTTTGAGATTAACCAACATTGAATGCAAGCATGAGTAGGATATAATTCACTATGAACATAAATATCGTGGAGGCTATGTTGATTTGTTTCAACTACATGCGTGAACATGTGCCAAGTCAAGCCACTTGAATCATCCATAGGAGGATACCATTCTATCATACTATATCACAACCATTTTAATGCGCATGTTGACACTCAAGACGAACCATTATCCACTCTTAGCTAATTAAGCATGGCATGAATAACTATAATCTCTAATTATCATTGCAAGCATGTTCAACCCATAATGTACTAAATTCGGAACAATGAGCTAATCATATTTACAAAAGCAAGATAGGTTGAGTTCATACCAGCTTTTCTCCATCTCAATCTTTTCATCAAATACCATCAGTATTGCCTTTAACTTGCACGACCGAACAATGTGAATAATAATAAGAGTGCACATGCATTGGACTAAGCTAGAATCTGCAAACAATAAACGGAGAAGACAAGGCAATATGGGCTCTTTGTAAGATAAACAATAGTGCATATGATAGCCACTCAACACGTCATCATGGTCTTCTCCTTATGACCCAAAGAAAAGAAAGGAAAATTATTTACACGGGAAAGCTCCCAACAAGCAAAAATAAGAACGAGAAATCTTTTTGGGTTTTCTCTTTAATGCTACAAATAAGCAACTAGGAAATAAAACTAGAACTATTTTTTTATATTTTCCTCAAAGTTAATTAAACGCACAAGAATAAAGCAAAAAGAAGAAAATAAACTACCATGAATAGTACAATGAAAAAGTATGAACACCGACAACTGAGATAAGTGTGTGAACATGAATGTAATGTCGGTGACAAATACGTACTCCCCCAAGCTTAGGCTTTTGGCCTAAGTTGGTCTAGGGCCATGGCTGGCCTGGATAATATCTGAAGTCAAAGTTGGGGTTGTACTGGGCTGCGGCGGCTACCACCTGAACCACTGCAGCATGAAGGCGAGCGGTTTCTGCATTTCTCTCGTACTCGTTTGCCTCCTCTCTGGTTATAAAATATCTCTGCTTTTCCTGAAAATTAAAGAAGGCGGGAGCAGGAAGGCTAACATGGACAACACGTTGCCTCCACACGAAAGAATCATTGAGTTGATAATATTGCTTGCAGCGATCTAAAATGAAATCCTCAAGGCCAGCATTCCTTATGTACGCATAAAAATCTTCCTTGAATCCGGTGTTGTCCATGAATTGATCTGACGACCATTCACAAGGCAGTACTCGAGCTTCCCTAGGTAGTTCAAAATCGGGCTCACGTAGCGCGAGTCTCGGGGCTTTCTTGCTCGAGGAACCACCTTGGTACATTCTCCTCGACATCTTTTCATTCTCTGTAAAATTTCTGAAATTTTTAGTGAGTGAAAATAAAGGAGAACAAAACTCAACAAAACTCATAGCAACTACTCCCTCAAGTGCCTAGAGACTATATCATGCATCAAAACTACTTGGGACCATACAAATTTGACATGCAAGTTCAAACACACAGTCACCACAATAGCAAATTTTTGCAATATATAAGGCACTAGAACAAAAACTAATTGTACCATTGGAGGAGTCACATATCGATGAGCAATCCCCTAAAACAGTTTTGCAAATGGAGCTTTGAGCAAGGAGCTCGAAAATGGCAGCAAGATGAGCTAGAACATGGGTTTGAGCAATTGTGGGATTTTTTCTGGAGGAAGATGAAGTGAATGGGTGCTGGAATAAGTGGAGGGGGCACGTGGGACCCACAAGCCACAAGGGCGTGCCCAGGGGGGTGGCCGCACCCTGCAGGATCGTGGCCCATTGGTGCAAGCCCTGATGCATTCTCAGTGCCCAAAATTCTTAAATATTCCAGAAAAAACCATACTAATTTTTTAGGGAATTCTGGGAACTTTTATTTCCGGGTCTTTTTTCTATTGCACGAAAAACTCAGAAAACAGAAAAAATAGCATTTGTACTTAATTTCATCTAGGTAACAGAAAGTAAAAGTTAGGTGGAGGAAGTTGTGCTTTCTAAATTCGTCCATCTCATGCTTATTAAAAGGAATCCATCAATAAGGTTGATCAAGTCTTATTAACAAACTTCTTTCGAATAACATGAAACCAAAGAATTTTTGAATAATACTAAGTTACCTCAATGGAGATATGCATTTCCCCAACAATAAGTATATCATATTTCTTCTTAACGGTAGGAAGAGGGAACTCAAAGTCTCCAATAATAATTCTTCGAATTTTTTCAATAGAGTTGATACTATGAACTCGAGGTCGTTTCTTCGGAAAGTGTACCGTATGCTCATTACCATTAATATGAAAAGTGGCATTGCCCTTGTTGCAATCAATAACAGCCCCTGCGGTATTCAAAAAGGGTCTACCAAGGATTATCGACATACTGTCGTCCTCGGGAATATCAAGAATAACAAAGTCCATCAAGATGGTAGCATTTGCAACTACGACAGGTACATCCTGACAAATACCGATAGGTAGAGTAGTTGATATATCAGCATTTGCAAAGAGATTTCAGTAGGTGTCAACTTATTCAAATCAAGTCTACGGTATAAAGAGAAAGGCATAACACTAACACCAGCTCCAAGATCACATAAAGCAGTTTTAACATAATTCCTTTAATAGAGCATGGTATAGTAGGTACTCCGGGATCTCCTAGTTTCTTAGGTATTCCACCTTTAAAAGTATAATTAGCAAGCATGGTGGAAATCTCATCTTCCGGTATCTTTCTTTTATTTGTCACAATATCTTTCATATACTTAGCATAAGGAGACATATTCAAAATATCAGTCAAGCGCATACCTAAAAAGACAGGTCTAAGCATTTCAGCAAAGCGCTCAAAGTCCTCATCATCCTTTTTCTTGGATGGTTTAGGAGGAAAGGGCATGGGGTTTTGAACCCAAGGTTCTATTTATCTACCATGTTTCCTAGCAATGAAGTCTCTTTTATCGTTTCTTTTATTCTTAGGTTGTGGGTTATCAAGATCATCAGCAGGTTCAATCTCCACATCATTATCATTACTAGGTTGAGCATCAGCATGAACATCATTATTAATGTTATCACTAGGCTTATGTTCATCACCATATTGTGTCTCAACATCACAAATAGAAATATCATTTGGATCCTCAGACGTATCTATAACAGGTTCCCTAGCAGCATGCAAAGTACTATCATCATTCTTTTTCCTACTCTTATTGGAAGGAATAGGTGCATCAGTATTAACTCTCTGAGAATCTTGCTCAATTCTCCTAGGATGGCCCTCAGGATACAAAGGTTCCCGAGTCATTCTACCACCTCTAGTCACAACTTTAACAGAATGATCATTGTCTTTACTATTCATCTCATTAAGCAAATCATTTTGAGCCTCAAGTACTTGTTCTACTTGAGTGGTTACCATGGAATCATGTTTACTAATAAGCTTAAGATCATTGACAGTTCTACTCAAATAATCACCCAAGCGATCAAGCATATAAGCATTATGTTTCAATTGTCTACTAACATAGGCATTGAAATTTTCTTGCTTCATAATAAAATTATCAAATTCATCCAAGCATTGGCTAGCAGACTTATTATAAGGGATATCTCCTTCATCGAATCTACTGAGAGAATTTACCTCGACTACCTGTGTCGGGTTATCAAGACCATGTATTTCTTCAATAGGTGGTAGATTCTTAACATCTTCAGCTTTAATACCTTTTTCTTTCATAGGTTTCTTTGCCTCTTGCATATCTTCAGGACTGAGGAATAGAATACCTCTTTTCATCGGAGTTGGATTTGGAGGTGGTTCAAGAATAGTCCAATCATTATCATTGCTCAATATATTATTCAATAGTAATTCAGCTTGTTTAATAGTTCGTTCCCTGAAAACACAACCAACACAACTATCTAGGTAGTCTCTAGAAGCATCGGTTAGTCCATTATAAAAGATATCAATTATTTCATTTTTCTTGAGAGGATGATCAGGCAAAAAATTAAGTAATTAGAGAAGCCTCCCCCAAGCTTGTGCGAGACTCTCTTCTTCAATTTGCACAAAGTTAAATATTTCCTACAAGGCAGCTTGTTTCTTATGGGCAGGAAAATATTTTACAGAGAAGGAATAAATCATATCCTAGGGACTATGCACACAACTAGGAGCAAGAGAATTAAACCATATCTTAGCATCACCCTTCAATGAGAAAGGAAACAAGTTAAGAATATAGTAATAGCGAATTTTTTCCTCATGAGTAAATAGGGTGGCTATATCATTCAATTTGGTAAGATTTGCCACAACAGTTTCAGATTCATAACCAAGGAAAGGATCAGATTCAACCAAAGTAATTAACTCAGGATCGACAGGGAATTCATAATCCTTATTAGTAACAAAGATACGTGAAGTACTTAGGATCATATTGCATTCTAGCATTCAGAGATTTTTCCTTCCACTTGCGAAGCAATTTATTAAGATCATCTTTGTCCTGACAAGCAAGAAAGTCCCTAGCTACCTCTCCTTCCATGACATAACCCTCAGGTATATCAGGCAATTCATATCTAGGAGAGCTAGGTCTAGCAGTGAATCATAGTGTTCAGTTTCAATAATTTCATCAGATTCAGAAATATTATCAGTTTCAACATTGGCTCTAGCAATTTTTTCATCAAGAAATTCACCTAGTGGCACAGTACCATCAAGAAAAGTATTATCATAGGCATCATGCATAGCAGAAGTAGCATCATCAATTACTTGCGACATATCAGAATTACTAGCAGGTGGTGGTGTCACAAACTTACTCATAATAGAGGGTGGATCAAGTGCAAAGGTAAATGGCAGTTCCTTACCTCCCCTCCTAGTAGAGGGATAGATCTTGGTTTTTGGATCTTTCAGATTCTTCATAGTGATCAAAAAATATATATCCCAAGTGACTCAGATAATAAAGGTATGCTCCCCAGCAACGGCGCTAGAAAAAGGTCTTGATAACCCACAAGTATAGGGGATCACAATAGTTTTCGAGGGTAGAGTATTCAACCCAAATTTATTGATTCGACACAAGGGGAGCCAAAGAATATTCTCGAGTATTAGCAGCTGAGTTGT
The DNA here is from genome assembly GCA_022496015.1 of Hordeum marinum. Lineage (NCBI taxonomy): Eukaryota > Viridiplantae > Streptophyta > Magnoliopsida > Poales > Poaceae > Hordeum > Hordeum marinum. The sequence goes on from CM039675.1 coordinate 342,326,561, forward strand.
CAACTCAACCACACCTGAAAGACTTAATATCTGCAGCAAAGTGTTTAGTAGCAAAGTAATATGGTAATAACGATAACGGTGGCAAGCTGATAGTAGCAATTTGTAGTGTTTGTAACAGTAGCAACGGAAAAGTAACTGAGCAAAGATCAATATATGGAAAGCTCGTAGGCAATGGATCAATGATGGATAATTATGTTAGATGGCATTCATCATGCAACAGTTATAACATAGGGTGACACAGAACTAGCTCCAATTCATCAATGTAATGTAGGCATGTATTCCATATATAGTCATACGTGCTTATGGAAAAGAACTTGCATGACATCTTTTGTCCTACCCTCCCGTGGCAGCGGGGTCCTATTTGAAACTAAGGGATATTAAGGCCTCCTTTTAATAGAGAACCGGACCAAAGCATTAGCACTTAGTGAATACATGAACTCATCAAACTACGGTAATCACCGGAAAGAATCCCACTTATTGTCACCCTGGGGGATGCTGATCATAACTCGTAATAGGTGTCTACAACTTGCAAGATAGGATCAAGAACACACATATATTCATGAAAACATAATAGGTTCAGATCTGAAATCATGGCACTCGGGCCCTAGTGACAAGCATTAAGCATAGCAAAGTCATAGCAACATCAATCTCAGAACATAGTGGATACTAGGGATCAAACCCTAAGAAAACTAACTCGATTACATGATAAATATCATCCAACCCATCACTGTCCAGCAAGCCTATGATGAGATTACTCACGAACGGTGGAGAGCATCATGGAATTGGTGATGAAGGATGGTTGGTGATGATGAAGGCGTCGATTTCCCCTCTCCGAAGCCCAAAACGGACTCCGGATCTAGTCTCCCGAGGAAGAAAAGGAGGTGACAGTGGCTCCGTATTGTGAAACGCGATGAACTCTTCTCTCTAATTTTTTTCTTGACAAATAGGGTTATATGTAGCTGGAGAGGAGGTCGGAGGAGCCACAAGGGCCCCACAAGCCTGCTAGGCGCAGCCAGGGGGTTGGCCGTGCCTAGCAGGCTTGTGGCCTGCAGGTGCCCCCCCCTTTGGTTACTTCCTGCGCCAGTATTTTTTATTAATTCCAAAAATATTTTCCGTAAATTTTTAGGACTATCCAAGAACTTTTATTTCTGCACAAAAATAAGACCAAGGCAGTTCTGCTAAAAACAACGTCAGTCCGGGTTAGTTCCATTCAAATCATGCAAATTAGAGTCCAAAACAAGGGCAAAAGAGTTTGGAAAAGTAGATACGTCGGAGACGTATCAAAAAGCAAATGGGTACTTAGAAAAAAACAATTTACCCGATGGTAACGGGGACCGCAAGCCTGACAGGACCCGTCCGGACGACCCGCAGCTTCTTCCCACCGCCTCCACGGCTGCCACCCGGTTGTCTGCTGGCCACTCGTTTGGGAGCCAACCTGGAGCTGGACGGCTGCTTCCCCCTGTCACCGGCGGCCGTGTCGCCCCGACTAGGCTCACGATCAGCGGAGCAAACGCGCCTCCTCGGGGCCTTGGTGTCGTCTCCTGAAGCTTCGGGGTCCTCTGGGGACACTGCATTACACATCTCCTCCATTTCAGCGTTGTCGTCGGTCCAGTCCCGCAAAGGTGATTGGGGAAACAACTCGCCCGCCGACTCGGTTGCCTCCGTATCCTTCCCACTGGCTCCGGACGCTCCGGCTTGCTCCGACTGGTCCGGCTCCACATCTTCAGCGTCCTTGATCTCCTCGGGGTCCGACTTCGCCATGTCGGCAGCCGACTCCCCGTAATTCTGCAGCTGAGGGAAGACCTGCACGCCAGAGAAGCCCTTCGTCGTCAAGCTTAGGAGAAAAGTCGGCCTCAAAAGGAAAAAAAGGATGGTGGACGGTCCCGGTTGTACAGGGCCTTCCCCCATCGCCATTCGCCCTAATCCATTTTGGCGACCGAGATGGAATTCACCCTCCTCGCCACCTGCACCGCTTTCAGCTCCTTGGTGGAGAGCCGGCAAGGATCGCGCCGCCCTCCCATCTGACAAATGAGGTGTGGCCGGTGCTGCAGCAATTGCACCCCGCGTGCCACCATCGTGGCTAGAAAGTCCACGGCCATGAGCCCCTCTGTCCTGGACATCACCACTAGACGGTGGTAGAGCCAATCCGCCATCTCGGGTGCCTCAGGCAGAGGCGTCGTCCAGTTTTGCATTGCGGCCGGCGGCTGGTCGACGAAGTGGGGGAGGTTGATGTAGTCCTCCTACGGTTTCACGTTCTTCATGTAGAAGAACCCCTTCTACTAGCTCTTCACCGAGTCCTATAGAGGGGGGCGCTACAAGAACCCGGCTCCGGGGCGATAGTGGACCAGAGCCGCATCGCAGGCGGTCATGACCTTCTGGCCGGTTGCCTGGACCTTCACCATCTGGCGCTTGAGGTCGAAGAGTCGGCACCAGAGGTTGAGGCGTGGCTCCACTCCCAGGAAGCCCTCGCAAAGGGTGACGAACGCCGCCAACTGCAGGATGGCGTTGGCGCTCAGGTGGTGTGGTTGCAGCCCGAAACGCGACGAACGCCCCCTTGCTCGCCATTTACCTTAAGGGTACCTTGGTAGCAGCGGCGAGGCGCGTGGGATCGGTCGCGTTGCGACTCCCGATGGCGGCGGACGGCGGTGCGGCGAGCGCTGTCTCTGCTCCTTCTCTCTCTCGTTGCGGGGAGGGGAGGGGTGACAAAGACGAAGCACGGGGGCCGAGGGAACGAATGCCCCGTTCTGCTTCTCTCCCCCCATTTAAACCTCGCGCGGGGGTAGTGGGGAGCGGATCCGTCACGCACGATCCCCAGTACTTTTGCCATGCGTGGGAAGGGCGTTAATGCGTTTCAGGAACGCCAACCGATGGCTCGGGCCGCAGAACATCCATGCGCGCGGGCCGAGGCCACGGTCGAAGCGGGCCCCGCCCCACAGCCTGGTCTTGTCCTTCGTGTGGCCTGTCAAGTTGCGGCCCGCTGCGCTCCCCATGTGGCGCGTTTCCTCTACCCATCGAGGCAATCGAGGCGTCCTGCGAGGCGTCGGTCGGCTGCGGAGCCGGCCGCCGAGCTCCCGCGCCTTCCTGCTCCGGGACCACACTCGGTGTTAAAACACAAGCCTCAAGCCGGCGAGGTCCGTAGTAGCCCACCGGCATGCCTCTCCTACTTCGGGGGCTAGTGACGGTGGGATAACCCCGAGGTAGCCTCGGCTGGGATTTTACTCCAACTTTTCAAAACGACTGCAGGACGAGTCACCTCCCCCTACAGTCCGGCTCCATGTGGCCGGTTGTGCGGGCCGGCCGGCTAGTGACGGATACGCCTGGCTCTCTAGCCGGCGGTCCCGCAGGTACCGCAGTGAGAGCACGCGTGGCTACATCGGCCCCCGTCGCATCGGGGGTCAGCGCTCGCATGGCCACAGTGGAGGCAACAGTGCCTCTGACCCTGGCTGACCACGACCGGGCAAATGAGACTGTGCCGGCACGCCCTCAACCACTCCATAACCTGCCCTGGCATGGCTACAGCGCGGCCGGCCGTACCGCTGACCGCGGCCGGGTGTCGCAAGACGACGTCCCGAAGGACGACCCATATCGTGACGTGACGGGCACGGGGGCCTACCAGGTAGGCCCCCTTCGGCTCCCGACGGGACTCCGTAGCCTGCGGGCCCTACCAACGACAAGACCCTTCAGCCGGGGGCCCCATGGCCGGCTAGAGAGACCGCTAGCTGGGGCCCTCCTGCGCCTTCTACTCATATTGTAATTCGTGGGGTTGGCCTGTAAAACCCCCCGGAGCTCCTCTATGCACGGCAGGCGATCAATCCACAAACACACACACCTTCACAGAGAGAGGCAAGGCAAGCAAGCTAGCTCCTTCTTCCCCCTCTACCCATACAGATCAAGGAGCACCATTGTAGCCCCACTCGGTTCATCAATCAGACTAGCAGGACTAGAGGTGTTACCTCCCACGGATGGCCCCGAACCTGGGTACATCATGTGTCCCGCACCATTTGTCCCCGATCCCGCTTCCGGAGTCCACCGGCGTCCATCGGCCCTAACCACTCTCGATAAGCCACCCCATGGCATCTATCGTGAGAAAACGACGACAATACCACAATGCAATAATTATTCAAAGATAAATATTTCAATGCCAAAATAATTCAAATATAACTCTTACAATTCAAACATAAGAAATAAAAGAAAGATTTCAAATTTAAAATTCAATTTACTCGGACACATGCTCTAATTGTCCACATGAAAGGCCCACAAATGCTCCCCTGGATCATTGCCAGGATTTATATAATTTCCTCAATTGTTGAATTTGATGATGCGTATGGAAAAGCTGCCTAAATAACATTGCGTTCTGTTGTGGAAGCTGAACATTATCACCCATTTGTTCAAAATGTAGAACTTGACGAGTTGCCTCACTCTCATCCTTTATAATCATGTTATCTATGATTACATAAGTTTTCATGACCTTCCATGATGTCTTTGGATCTCATTGTTTAGCATGTCTACGAACAATTGCAAAACTGGCTTGGAGCACTCCAAATGTCCTTTCCACATCCATTTTAGCAACTTTTTGTCATGTAACAAAGTGAGGATTTTTTGTTACCTGGTGGCCTGAAGATGGTCTTGACAAAGGCTGTCCACGGAGGACATATACTATCAAAAAGATAGTATCTGGTGAAGTCACGACCTCGAACGCGCCACTAATTTCACCCGGTCTTTTACGATGCAATAACTTTCAAGATCAATCAATGAAAATACTTCCAATTATGCGAGCAGTACGCATAACCTAAAGTGAGGGTAACGATGACCAACGAAGAATCCCTCGACACACGAGAAACCTCCCGCTGAAGTAGCCGTAACCAGCATGCAACCCGTCAGTGATGATGGACCTCAAGCCAAATACAATTTTCACGTAGAAAATTCACATAAAATAAATAACGACAACCCGAATATGGACTAATAATCCATACATGATATTGTCTAAACTCCACAAAAATTAACCTCAAAAATAAATCTGCATACAATGGCCGTAGCCAGTCCTATTTATAGATGTCCCATATCGAACCGAGCCAACATGCAAGCTAACTTTGATTTGGACTTTATCTCTCTACTTTAAACTAAACAAAGCCTACGTAATTAACAAACCGGCAAGTTTGATCAATAAGAACGTTGGACTCCAAAGAAAAAACGCGTAACTAGTACTAGTTAGTAGATAAAAGAAATACTACTTGACTTTGGCGTTGCTTTCCAACGAAGAAACCGCGTAATTGTAGGAACTAGAATTGGAATTCTTTCCAACGAAGAACCAACTACACGGGGGTGTTCTAAAATTGGGCTTTATAGCTTCTTTCTCTGGTTCAGCTGTTGATGACAACTTCAGGAGAACCAAACCAATATAAAACACATGCTCATTGACTGTATGCGCTTGCACGTCTTGTATCTCCGCCCTATTCGTCTTCTTCAGGATACATAATTGTGCTACTTGTTGCATTGAATTCCAATGCTCCAAGTTTCTATACTTTTGTGTAGAATATGAAATATTCCGAAATACTTTTGTACGTGAAACAGTAGCTTTGAAACCAGTGGTCACATCAGTATCCCATGTACTACGCATGCCGATTGACGACATTGTTGCACACAGGAGCTTCGCTCGACATAGTTGCACATAGGAGCTGCGCTTGCAAATATTGAAGATCGATGTAGCATGCTGATGTCATTGTGAGCCCCTAGCATGTCAAAGAAAGAGTATTAAATCCAGATCCTTTGAGATGCAACTGCTTTTTGAATAATGGTGGGCTTTTTACAATGGACCTGGTATTGTCCTTATTGAGCTTACATGTGGTTCCTTCGTTTTCAGTGTATGCAATCCATGGATTCGAGCATATACTTGGGAACCCTCTTGCCCCTCCAAGCCCCACAATCATTGTTGTGTCTTTGCTATTTGGTTCTCTCAAGTATTCTGCTCCAAACACCTTGACCATTGTAGTAGCAAATGTGGCCATGTTTTTTAGGCATGCACTCTTAGACATCTGGAGGTACCCATTGTGCTTGTATGCGGCTGTGTCATGCACAAGCATTCTCAGAGACCAAAGAACCCAAATGCGGAAAATGGCATCCTTTTTCAGTTTGAAGTAATCACCATATAGGCCCCTACACCTTTCATGATGTGCAAGAACAACTGTCGCTTCATTTGGTATCGATGTCGAAAATAGCGGACGAACATCGCATCAAGGGCGAAGTAGTCCTCATAGATATCAACATGTCTCTATGTCCGATGTTGATTCGACCCTAAAAGTCCCGACATTGGACCGTTGAATTTGAGAACATTCTCGTGTGCACGCTCCGTTTCAACATCATCTTGGTCATCATATGATGAAGATAAACCCATGAACCCGGCGTAGAAGTACTCCTCGTCTGAATCTGTCACATTTGCTTTAAAGTAAACAATGAACACATCGGAAAAGACACTATGGCATTTGATAAAATAGTTACATGTGCAGTCCCCGCCATTGACGACATCGACATGGGCGGGTGGTTCCTAGGCGGCGAGCAGATATGAGGGGTGTGGCGGTGTTAACCGAGAGGCGCCTGGGTGGAGCGACGGAGGTCAAACAAGCCTTCTACGATGTCCGTGGGTTGCAACGATAATGACGAGCTCCGGGAGCGGAGATAAGAACATAATTGGTTTGGTGCCAAAAAATGTATTGCGATATTTGGCATTGTGCCAATTATTGGCAACTAATTGGTTGGTTATCAAGTTGTCTCACCTATCTCACATAAAATTGCCTGATAATTCTTGGTATTGCCAATATTTGACAGTGTCAACATCCGCCTAGCCAAATATTAGCAGCAAACCAATCATGCTCAGCGAGCAGAGGAGGAGAGTTTTTTTTTCAACCGTGCCCACAACCCTTTCCAAAAGTCACTTAACAGAAGTACACCAGTGTCATGTCTTTAGAACCATCCAACCATGCAAAAGATTGAATGAAAAGGTAATAGCAGACTGAAAGGGGAGAGCAAGCTAGAGCATCGACAGGAAACCCACTATCATGCGTCTAAAATGAAGCACCCACTACGGGGCGAAAACATGCCGACACTAACCATCTAGTGTCTAAGAGGAAGTACTAAGAGATAAGACCATCACAAGACACAAGACTAATCAACAACCCAAAAGGAACCATAAAAGCTCAGCGGGCATCAAACCCCCAGTGAGGAACCAATTGAAGAAGACAAGTCGACCAATCATCACCCAAACTGAGCTCCAGCGCCATGGTCCAGCACAATTTTACCCCAAGTCCGATTAGCCACGCCACCCGAACCATCATCTACATGCCCGCCTGGAGCTTTGCCTTGTCATTTTCCTTCAATATCCCTAACCAATACATCATGAAAGAGGAAGCAGTTAAAACAACCTATAAGGGTGTGTGGACAACATGCTTCTTGAAGGTAACTTTGTTGCGAGTGCACCAAATTCTCCAACATATAGCAGCCAGTATCATTATATAAAACTTCCTCCCTCCAAAGATATATCTGTATAACCAAGCCCAGGATTTCCATAAAGACTGGGGGCAGCATGATGCACCTAAAGATAACCCAAAGTCCCCCCAAATAGAACGAGCAAAAGTGCATCTGAAAAACAAATGCCCAGCAGTTTCCACATTCTGATAGAAAGAACAAGAGGGATTCCCAGGATAATTTCTTCTCCACAAATTATCCCTAGTCAGTACAGCATTTTGAATTTTTTTCAAAGGAAGATTTTAATCTTTAAGGGATTTTTTGCTTTCCAAACTCATTTGTAGTCAGGACCCGCAAGATATTTTTCCAACCATTCATACACATACTTAGTTGAAAAAGTCTTGTTAGGTGTAGACCTCCACACCGCATTATCAGGAGAGGAGAGCTGGATAGATACAAGTTCCTACCATCATTCACAAATACCCTCCCACTACGAGGTCAACCCGCCAAACAAAGAGCGCCTAAAACTTATCACATAACCTTTTTTAACAAAGGATGCAAGACTGGAGTCTTTTTCATTGCATATAAAAAAGAGTAGGAAAACTATCTTTAAGAGGCACATTTGTTAGCCAAGGATCATGCCAAAGCCTAGTAAGCTCCCTGTTATTGGTTTTAATCTCCCTACCAGACATATAAACATCCTTGACTTTCATAATAGCTTTCCAGCAGGGTGAATCTTTAAAACGAGTCTGCACATCAGCAACAGTTTTCCGTGCCAAATATCGAGCATGAATAATTTGTTGCCAAAGGCCATCCCCAGTCTCAAGTTTCCACCATCATTTCACTAATAGGATGGCATACCGTTTATGAAGATTTTTTAATGCCTAGGACCTCAATTTTCTTAGAACGACATGCCCTGGCCCATTTGATCATATGATATATATGCACGTTTTTCCCTTTCCTGCAAAAGAACCATCCACGATGAGCATGCATTTTTTTCAATAAAGGTCTTGTTTAAGAGGAACTTAGACATGAAATACGATGGAATACCATCCAAGCGGGAGTACAAAAGGATAGCTCTAGCACGACAGGAAGCAGAATAACTCATCCAAGCCACTAAGCCTCTAAAAAACTTAGCATCAAGGAAATCCCAATCAATCATTTTAAGTGCCGCCGAAGTCATCGGAACCCCCAATTATCTCATGGGGAGTTTGCGAACTTGACAGACAAACATCTCAGCATACTACATGTGATCAACGTTCTTATCCCCCTCCAATAGTGAAAACTTCACTTTTATAAAAGTTTATTTTCAAACCCGATATTAACTCGAACAAATACAAGAGGAGCTTAACGTTTAGTGCCTTCTCCCTATCATGGGAAAAACACAGGACCGTATCGTTCGCATACTGAAGGATACCTACACCCCCATCAATGAGATCTGGGGCCAACCCTTGGAATAAATTGTTTTGCTGGGCAGCTAAGACCATCTTCGTAAGACACTCAACAACTAGGTTAAACAGGAAAGTTGAAAAAGGATCATCCTGGCGAACCCCTTTGGCACTTTGTATATAAGGGCCAAGCTCATCATTAATTTTGACATTGATCGTGCCATTATAGAGAATCTGGGACACCCGGCTACACCATTTATTGTTAACCCGCACTCAACATGACAATCAAGCAGGTAGTCCCAATTGACTCTGTCATATGCTTTCTCAAAATCGAGCTTAAGGATGACCCCAACATGCTTCTTACCATGAGTGTAATGCATAATTCCATGTAAAGATAGGACACCATCCATGATGTTCATACCCTTAATAAACATATTTTGCTGGATAGTAACCGGTTTGGGGGCATAGACTGTAACAACCCGGGACCGACGCTCTAGAAGATTTCCCTTTTATTTCCATTCTCGTCTGTGTTTCGTCTGGTTGTCGCATTCATCATCGCATCATTCGCATCATCGGTATAGCATCGTCTCTTGTTTTCAAAAACTTGCATCCGTTCATAGTCGCCGGTTCTCTGCGTTCTTGCCGTTGCCCGTTTCGAGACCAACCACACACGCACGCGTCCGCGACATCGTTAAAAACCCGTTTTATTAGCGCGCGAAAAATATTCTTGGATTGGGTTGAAACCTGGCGTGTAGTCTTATTATAGTGTAGGTAGGCCGCCTGCCAAATTTCGTCGCATTTCGAGGTCGTTTGATACCCATCGGTCAGTCGTAGCAGTGTGGTCATTAGTTATTCGTCGAACGTTTTTTTGGTGTTTTAAAACCTCGTGTCACGGGCCACCAACCTTCCCTCTCATCTCCCCTAGCCCTTCTACACGGCCCACCTAGCCCATCCTAGCCTACCTCGCGATCGGAGGGTCCGAAAACGGGCTAAAACCCCCTAATCTAGACCGCCTTCCCTATTTAATCCCCATCCCTGCCTAATCTGGAAAACCCTAGCCTCCCTCGAATTCCGCACGTAGCCAAACCCTTAGTCGTCGCCTGTCTCCCACCTCCTGGCGCCAGGCCCGCCAGGCCCGCGCAGGGGCCCTGGGAAGCCCATCTGGGCCCGAGGGGAGCCCCTGTCGCCCGAGGAGAGGAGCTCCTCCCGAGCGCCTCCCATGGTACCCGAGCCCGCAGCCTCGCGCCCCAGCCGCCCCTGCTGGCCGCCAGCGACCGCCGGACCTCCTTTCCTCTTCTTACTCTCTCTCCTTCCCTCCTCCATCTCTCTCACCCCCGGCCTTCCTCTTTTCTCGCAGGACCCCACCGCCATGGATCTGGAGCTCGCGCCGCCGTCGCTTCGTGCCCATAGTCGCCGGAGATGGACGCATCTGGCACCCCCGACCTTGGATCCACCAGTTCTCGGCCGGATCCTGCCGCTAGACGCCTCGTCCCCGCCTCCTTGCACCGGCACCATGGCCCCATGCTCCTGGAGTGCACGGGAGGACGACGACTGCACTTGGCCTCGCTCGCCCGCTCGCAGCGCCGCGTGGGCCGCCTCCCGCGTCGCCCACCAAGGCCCAGCCAGCGCCTCCTCCAGGCCCAGCCGCCCTTAGGCCGGCCCAAGAGCCCTGGGTGAGCTGCCCCTATTCCCTGCCCGTGCGCTCTATTGTTATCCCGCGCCGTGTCATGTTCGGGCCCGATTGCAGATTCGGCCCTTTTTTTTTCCTGCTGCGACTTTTGCTAATTAACGAGAGAATTACAGATTTGCAGAAAAGTCCCTAATGATCATGCATTTAATAACTCCACTTCCGTGCATCGGATTAAAACAAATTATATATGAAACTTGACTAGAATTTCGTGTAGATTCATAATTTCCAACTTTCACATGTTTAAAATACTTAAACTTGCTGTTTGCATTGATTTGCGTGAATGACATGTTAAAATGACTTATTTCATAACTACTAAACCGTATCTCTGATGAAAATATTTTATATATCTAACTTGGCTAGAAAAATGTGTAGAATCACATGGTGGCATTTATTTTACTGTTTAAAAACACTAAAATATGGTTAGTACGGATCTATACCAAATTCATAATATGCATATGGGGTTGTTTCGGAAATGATATATATTGCTCCCGGTCTCATTTAAAATGCCTAGATGAGATAGTTGTTCATGCTTCACCTCTTGTCATGTCTAAAAACATTTAATATTGATGAGTACCTAAACGAGAGTGAACTAAATAATTCGAACACGGAGTTTCGTCAATATGCAACTCGTTGCATATTGAGCTTCACTTAATGTGTAAGAGTTGTTTGTTGTTCTTGCCATGCCATGCCTTGCATATTAAATCGGACATGCATCATATTTGTTTGTGCATCGTGTCATGCATATGTTATGGTGTATCTTGTGTTGATTGTTGTTTTCGGATTGCTTCTTCTCGATAGAGTTCTGAAAGCGTTCGGAGTGTGAGGATTCGTTCGACTACGTTGGCATGTCTTCTTCATGGACCCGTTCTTCTTCCGAGCGGGATCTCAGGCAAGATGACACATTTCCCTGGATACCACTACTATCATTGACATGCTAGTTGTCTCGTTTTTTTATCATTATGTCATGCTACCTACCACTTGTTTGTCAAGCCTCCCAACATTGCCATGAAAAACCTCTAACCCTCCACCTTCCCAGCAAACCTTTGTTTGGCTATGTTACCGCTTGCTCAGCCCTTCTTATAGTGTTTCTAGCTGCAGGTGCAATTGCTTCCATGTGACAACATGGACATTCTTTTGTTATCACAATATTATTGCTATTTAATTTAATGCACTTATACACTTGGTAAAGGGTGGAAGGATTGGCCTTTTGCTCAGTGTTTTGTTCCACTCTTGCCGCCCTAGTTACTTGTGAACCGGTGTTATGTTTCATAATTGAGCGCTCCTAACATGCTCGGGGTTGTTATGGGGACCCCCTTGATTTTTGTTTTAGGATAAAACTTGTTTGGCCAGGCCCAACATTGGTACTATTTGCTTAATAACAACTAAATTTTGCATAGGGCATGATCACCCCATGGATTAATCAACAACCGGGGCCAGTGCTGCTCATGAGTGTTGGTCCAAACTAGAGCACCGTGCGGAGCCAACCCGAGGCAACTCGGGAGATGTCTATCAGGCCATCGTATGCTTCGCTTATCTGTCGTGTCCTGAGAACGAGATACACGGCTCCTATCGGTTCGTCGACACGTCGAGCGGCCTTGCTGGATTTGTTTTACCTTTCTCGAACGTCTTGAGTGAGGAATTCCGATTATTCATCGGGCTATCTCGAGGTGTCGGATTTCCTTTGGAATTGCCTAGGATGATCACGAGATCCGTGGTCGAGGTTATTCTCGCGGTGTGTGGTTAATTTGTGATGGATGAGTTGGAGCACCCATGTAGGGTTAAATATTTTGGAAAGCTGTGCCCGCAGTTATGTGGCAAACTTGGATATTTTGTTTAACACTCGGTCATAGCAAACTTGAAGTAAACTAAAATAAAATACACCAACTGTGTGCGTAACCGTGAATGTCTCTTCTTGTGAGTCCTTATCCGAGAGAGAATACAGTGGGGTTATGTTTGACGTAAGTAGGTGATCAGGATCAGTTAGTGATCATTACTAGTTCACGTCCGTAATGCGTAGACCACCATACTTTACTTTCTGTAACCGTGGATGTCATTTTGTCGTTTGTTTTCGTCCGTAGTCGGACCCTACTCTTTTGTATGATGTTTGAAGATGTTGTTGTATTGATGTGACTCTGACATAGCTTGTGGCGAGTGTAAGCCAATTCCATATACTCATCTCTTCTGTACATGTACTTGTAATGATATCCATTCTTGCAACACGATGAGATGCACTTCTATCCCTGTCGAGGCCCTCGTGCCGAAATAAGGATATGATCGCATCTTGGGCGTGACATAGACACTCACCCTCCTATTCGCAACCTTGGTGATCAACTTATAAGGACAACACAAGAAACAAATAGGTCCGTACTGCTGAATTCTATTGGCCTCAGGAGTTTCACGGAGAAGGGTAATGATCCCATAGTTTCACATCTGGACATCTAGACTTCCTTCATAAAACCATTCAAATAAACGGAATAAACCGACACTAACCACTTCCCAACAATGCTGATAAAATTCAGGAGGTATATTTTCTGTGCCAGGGGTCAATTTGGCTCCTTAGTGAACAACACATCCTTGATTTCCTATAAGGAGAAAGGTCTAGTTAAGTCCTCATTATCACTAGAGGTTAAGGTTTTCGAACTAGACCACAAAGAAGCATATATATTGCAAAAATTACCAGGAGTAGGTCCAAATAGGTCTTTATAGACGTTGGCAACATGGGATAGGAGGTTTCCGTCACTTCAATAATCACATCTGCACACTCCACAGAGTGCATAATATTCTTCCTAAACCTCCCGTTCACCACTTTATGGAAGAAATCAATATTATTATCACCTTTCAACAACCACCTTTCATGGGACTTTTGGTGCCAATAAAGCTCCTCCTCTTCGTACATTTCGTTAAGCTCCACCAGGATATCAAGTTTTCTAGTGTGGGTTTCTCCTCAAGGATCACTACTCTCCTCAAATAACTCTAGCTCTTGGAATTCTAAACTAAGGATATTTCTTTTGATTTTGTTATTCCCGAAGATATTGGACCCCCACCCTTTAATTTTTTAATTCTCTTCAACTTGATATTGAGAACATCAATAGGATCCTCCCTATAGACAGATTTGGACCAAACATCATCTGCTAGAGGAAGGAATTCAGGGTTGCGCAACCATGCAACATCAAACCTAAAACATCTCCTACCTTGAGCTCTCTAGGGGGCACCCCCATCAAGCAATAGGGGATTGTGACCAGCGAGTTCTCTCACCAACTTGTGAATAGAACCTAATGTGTATAGGTCTCCCAATCCGAGGACATGAAAACTCTATCTAATTTATCCAGAGTAGTATGTTCTTGTTTATTAGAGCAAGTAAAACAACCTCCAAACATAAAGATTTCTCTCAACCCAAGCAAATGAATAATAGAAATAAAGACATGAGAGAAGTGAGAGATAGGGGATTGCTTATTTTACTCACCACCGTGCCTTAGAATATTAAAGTCCCCCCTCATGGATACTGAGTATCAATATTATTACAAAAAGAGGACAATTTAGCCACGAAGTTAGGTTTCCTATCATCATGAGCAGCACTATAAACTACAAGCAAAGCCCGCTTGCAGTTTTTATTTTTGTCGAACAAGTTAATTTGTAGAACATATTTACCACAAATGGTACTAGTGCCATCAAATTTATCTAGCCTCAACCCACATAAGATTGCACCAGATTTGCCGACCGAAGCGACCCATACCCAATGAAAATTGGACAAAGGGTCAAGTTTCCTCAAAAAGGAAGAATAAAATTTCTCCTTCATAGTATCTTGAAGGCCCACAAAGCCCACATTGCTGGTATTTATGATGCCCGTGAGGCAGGAAGCCATACCTTTCTTCCCTACCCCCTACAATTCCAAAAAATACCTATCATTTATAACGCACGGGTTTATCCCTCGCGCTTGTTGGTCTACCACAATCCTGGGTAGGACCACGACAATTTCCTTTTTTTCTTTTTTTTTTGCTTCCTAGCCAAAGGTCTAGAGGAAGATATAGGGGATGATACGACTACATTTTCTTCCTAGCTTTTTTATTTCTTCTTACCCATAGATTGGACAGTTATAAAAATCCCATAATCATCACCATCATGATCACACCAAGCTAAGGAGAGGGGAGTATTGTTGTGCAAACAACCATTAACAAAATGGTTAACTGGATCAGAGTTTTTTTCTTTAAGGATTTGTCTAGCTTTCTCTAACTCCCATAACACATTAGTAATATCAAAATTATCATCAAGAATCTCAACACCCATCAAAGAAGCATGCAACATAATGGCAGAATTAAACAACACAAAGAACTGATTGCATGTAGGGGGGTCATGTTAACCTTCTAGGTTGCATTTTTTCATCCTTCCAGCAGCCATCTCATCCACCCTAGCAAGCTTCTGATATTGATTGTGTGTAGTTCTCGTTGTTGTCTCAACAGAATTTTCCTCGCACATATGAGATCTATTGAGAGACTCAATAGTGTAAGCATTGTTAGTCACACCATCAACCACATATCCCTCCTTGAGTTCCACAACTTGGGGCAGGGGAGGACACACAACATAGTCTCATAAAGGAGACACAATACCCACACAAATGTTATCAAAGTTACCCAAGAAAGCAGGCGAATGAGGAATAGAAGTAACAACCCACGCACCTGGTTTTTCTGTTTCCATGATGGCAGGAGAAGCGCACGAGGATGTGATTACTTCTATTCCCTGGTTGTAACCGTCAGATCAAGCATCAACCCGCAGCGAGCTCTGATTAGATAAATCAATGGTTGCATGTTCTTTGGCCATATAATGCATTAACAATTCTGTATGATCCCCACCATCAATATCTTCCTCTTCATCATTTTCAGACACAATAGGTAATCTAGAACTAATTGTATAGTTCTAAGATGAGTTACCTGCAGCAGAATTGCTAGTCCCTCCCTATTTGGTGGATGTCTCGGGGGAAAGTCAAATTTGTCTTTCTTATTGACAGAAGAGGGAAGTACTACTATCCAGATGAACATAAGAACTATTTTTCTCAGGTGCTCCAACCACAACTCTTTCCACTTCATAGAAGAAATCATAAAAATTTCTTTCCAGCATGCCTTCAGCAGCTGGTGGTATCTTGTCTACTTTCCTACATCCCAACAGAATACGGGCATACTCGGGTTCATGCATTGTAGCAAGATCCACTTCCAAGGTAACCCCAACTAAACCACCAGCATATGAGATATATTCCACACATATTTTCTTTAAGGGGGCATTACACACACGCACCTAAGCTTTTTGTAACTCGGTCTTGGCGCCCACAGAAGACGACCACAGACAAATTCCAACAACCAAAGAACCATCAAGGATAGGAAAACTTTTACCATAGTAACATGCTCTCTCAACTTCACGAGCATCAGGAAACCTCATCACAAATTGAGTAGGAATGGTTTGGTTAGCAGTACAACACCATTTCTTAGGCTTTGGAGAGAGAAAAAATATTGAACTCGGACTCAATATCTTTGACAGAGATCGACCCCTCCAAAATAGTAATCACTAGAGTACTAGATTTCTCACTAGCTTGCTTATTGTACCCACAATCAGGAATGAAGAAGAAACCCTGACCAGAAGGCTGAAAACCACACATCAACGAAATGCATTCCCGGGGATGAGGAGTCTAACATAACCGAGCCATGTGCCCTAATTTACCACACTTCTCACATCTAATGGTAGGGCAACGGGGAGCAAAATGACCTGATAGATTGCAGCCGTGGCAGCATTCGCCCGCGTCCTTGCTGCCATGAGCTTGTGAAGGAGCAGGAGGAGGAACCCCTCCCTTTGCCACCGCCTTGGGGGATGGATCTGTCCACGACTCCCTCTCCCCACCGCCTTTCCCCCTCACCGTCGCTTCCTAGTGGTCCATGGTGGCTAAACTGGATTTGGCGCCGCCTAGACGGGGAGGGGTGGATTTGTGTGTTGCCACACCAGATTTCGCCTATGGCTCGGTGGCGCCTGCACCCGACCTCCGCCGGAGTTATCGCGTCCTGCGCCCTCGTGTCACCCCCCAAACTTGTCACCTCCTAGATCTTCCATCGACAAAGCAGCTGAATGAGCCGAATCCCCAACGACTTGGGCAAAGGATCTGGAGTCGCCGCCAACCTTACCTACCCACCACGGGAATGAATTGGAGTGAGGTGGACGAGAAACCCTAGGTGTGGCCTAGAGATGACCAAATAGGGGAGCAAGATGTGAATCACCACTCGAGAGATAGAATGGAGTGCGGTAGGTGGGGATTTCGCTCTCGATGCCATATATTGCACACGCTCGGTCTCTGCTCTGGCCCCCATGGCGGTCAGATGACCATGGCCCCAACCTCCCATCCCTCGCACCCACGCTAGGTGGAGAGCATCAGACGACTGCATGCGCCCATGGGCCATTCGCATGCATGAAGGTCCCAGGGGCAGCGGAGTCCGTGCATGACGGGGGGAATCGACGCTCAACCCGTGCTAGGTGACATGGAAATCCGATGACCGCACGCCGTTGAACACGAGCTCTTTGAGCAGCACCAGTCGGAGCACCTCCCGATGGAGGAGCAGGGCGCCGGGGCGGAACGTGACTGTACTCCGCGTGTGTAGGTCTGGGGTGAACGAGGCCTCCCACCTCGAATAGCCCGTGTCCCGCGTGTTGCCCGTTATCAGAGGAGAGGTGAATTGTGAGAAAACACAAATTCATGTAGGATTTTATGTTAGTTCAGACTATCGAAGGTTGTAACAGACGTCTGGACTTTACTAGAATTTCTTCCGATTTAGGGCCGAGTTTGAGGATTACACACGTTTGAACTACTTTGACCTAAAATGAACGCCTCATTTTCATTGGAGACCTAAAAATGTTAAGTCGTTTGGTCCAGACCGAATAAATATTTGTGCATTGAAGATCAAAAGAGGCTTTCGCCCCGCTTTAGAGCAACTCCAACTGGGCAACCCAGATGGACGTGCACTTTGTTTGCGTTTTATCTATTTGGGTCGCGTCGGCGGACACCCATGTCTGCTTTTCGAAATGGGTCAGCGTTTGAGCCCAACACGGCCACGACCCATTCTTTTGGTGGACTGGAAAAATACATTTTGAAAATAAAAAACTTTTAATTAAACATTCATGCTAGCCACAGAGGTCGGCTGTAGTTCACAAGGTTGCCATGCAATAACTAAAACATTAAACTAAAATGAAAACGAGGAGGCGCGCTGCCCTAGGCGTCCTCGTCTTCGACATTGGGCCGGTGAGGTCGACGAGCGTCGGCCCTTGGGCCATCCCAGGGGAACGTCGTATCCCAGGCGATGGCGACATTGTGCGTAGGTGTCGGTGGCTGCACCGCCGCTGCCTGGGCTTCGGCACGACGCTCCTCCTCCTCTACCAAGGCCTCGTGCTCCAACAACTCTAGCTGCCGTCCATCACGATGCTCCGCCGCCAGGTGCTGCTACCGCCACTGGTCCATGTAGTTCTGCTCCCGCTCCGGTGTCGCCATCACCCAGACGGGTGGCGCGCCCACCCACTCGTGCACCACCCCGTCCCAGACGGGTGGCGCGTTCACCCACCCGCCTTCGCCTCCTGGTCCTCGTCGTAAACGACTAGGCCGGCGGGGTGCCAGCCCGCACGTCGCGGATGCCATGCCGCCAGACCAGACAGGTAGCATGCTCACCCACTCATGCTCAAGCACAAACTAGACCTCCCAATCTGGAGAGTCTGCAGCGTAGGCCGGGTTGAGCCGCTGCTCAGGCATGAGCTTTTGCCACTGGCGCCTCACCTCCTCCGCATACGCCCGCGCCGACCGCGGCACCGCCGGCTCTGGGATCCTCTCCGGATCCAAGTGCCAGTCATGTGGCAGGGCACGTCGAGGTAGGGGAGAGGGATGTGGTGCTCCCAGTGCCACCTCGCCTGGTGTACTAGGACGCTAATCCGCTGTAGAGGCGAACTGGAAAACGACGACGGGGGGTAGCACGCGCCAAGGGACGGCTGGGGCCTTGCCCTTGTTCTTGCCGGAGCTCGAGCCGGGCCCTAAGAAGATGCCCATCGTGGCTACTGGCTAGGGTTTATCGCCGGCAGGGGAGCACAGGTGGCTAGATGGGGACGGCTTCTCGAAGAGGCTGAGGATCTCCCCGGTCGGATTAAAAAAGAACACCACGCGGTCGCTAACGCGTGGTCCCATGTTGAGCGGTCGAAATTAATAAAAAGGCGGACAATGATTGACCGACCACCACATGGGGACGGGGCGGACGTCGAGAGGACGCGCACGGCGTCCGCTTCGTGTCCGCGCCAACGCATTTTCGCCTCAAACTTGGGCCTGAAATAGATCGGCGCGGACACGTTTTGGAAATGGGTCGACACGTTAGGCCTTCATTTTTGTCCTCGATGTCCCAAACAAACGATACCGTACAAAATGAATCGTCCGGTTGGAGTTGCTCTTATATACTCCCTCCGTATAAAACAGTGGACATCCATGCATTGGAGATGGCTTACACCGTTACACATTCCGCTCCCGCGGCGCCGCGCGCGTGGAATCCGATCGCCCTCGATGTCGTGCGTACTCAGAGCATCTCCAGCCGTTGCCCCCTCAGGGACCCGAAATAGCGCCGCCTGGGGGCGAGCCGGCGCTAAAATCGGCCTGGGGGAGCTCAGCTTCCCAATCGCGCTCCCGGGGTTCGGCCCAGCGTCTGCAAATTTTGAACATTCCATATCCCGCGGGCCCAAACTAGGACGCGGGTTCGGCGTCATCATGCCACAGTTCCGCGTCATCATGCCATCGGCTGGCGATCGATCGCCACAGGTTCGACGAAACATGCCAATAGTTCGGCGTACAAAAAGAAGCTAGCGAACTCCTCAAGCGGCCTGCTCCCCGCCGTCTGTCGGAGCTATCGGCGTAGCAGTTGGCGTGGGCGAGGTCGGCGTAGCGGGCACTTCCAACCTCGGAGACGCGAGCGGAGGGCTCGACGGCGGTGTGGGCGGTGCGGGTGGCTGCGTCGGCATGCGGTTGAGGATGAGGTCGCGCTCCGCCAGGTACCACGCCTTGACCAGCGGGTCCATGTCCGCCGTGACGCCTCCCATGAGGAACGCCAAGTCGGTATTGCGCTTCTTCGCGACGACGTTGGTCCTGAGGAGGTCGAGCTTTGCGTCCTGCTTCGTCAACAGCACCGACCACCTCGCCTCCGTCTTCTCCTCTCTCAGGGCAAAGTGGGTCTTTGCATCGGCGATGCACTACTCGATCGACGCCTGCAGGCGCTTGGCCGCCGGGGCGTCGTTCCTGGCTTGCTTCGCCTTCTTGTTCCCGTCTGGTCACCCTTCTGCCAGCCCGAGAACATGCGTGTCTGGGCTGAACGAGCCGTCCTTGTTGGCGAGCTGATGCCGAACCTCGTCCCATTTCTCGCACGACTCGATCCGCATGAACACATGGAGGAACTTGAAGTCGAAGCCGGCGTCCCGGCGAAACAATTCGAACATCCGCACCATCTGCGCCCAAAAAACAACAGTTCGGCGGCGGTGGAGCCGGTGTTGATTATGTCCATGTCGCCAGTGTCCTCCTCGTGCGCACCAAAACCGGGGCACGAGGCGGCCGCGGTGGAGCCGGTGTTGATTATGTCCTCCATCTCGGCCTCGGCGTTGCCGTACTGCGGCGCAGGCGCGAAAGGAAGAGGGCCTCGCCGAACGGTCGCGAACGAGCCGGAGTACGTCGGCGTGGGCACGTAGCCGTACGGGGCGTTGGGGTGGCCGGCGGAGAAGGCGGAGGGCGTGCGTGAAAAGGTAATGTTGGGGTTGAACCCGCTAAGGGCGTCGCCGTCGACGTACTCCGGCGAGGGCGCGTACCCTCACCCCGGCGAAGGGAAGGTCGGCGAAGGAAAGTGCGGGTCGCCCGGGGCGATTTGATGGCCGGCGCCGTGGGGGAACGGGCCCGTGGGCTGTCTCCCCGGGAAGATCGGGCGGCGACACGACACCTCCTGCTCAACCGCCGCCGCCGCCGCCGCCGCGTCCCGGGCTTTCTTCATGAGGAGCCTGTTGCGGCAATCGGCGGTCACCGCTTCCCTTCGCTCGATGTCGGCCTTCCACTCGGCATTCGTCATCCCCGCCGCCATCGGCACACGGGGCTTGCGGGGCTTGGCGACGGCGGGGCCGATGGCTTGGCGAGGGGCGGCGTACTTCTTTGGCGGCATGGCGGCGAAGAAAGGGAAAATTGAAGGAAATGGAGAGAAGAACCGGCGGACGAAACGGCGGAGGTAGAGGGAAAGGAGGAGGAAGTGGCGGGAAGTAGCAGCCGGTGTCGCCGACACCTCGGTCCCACTCGCCTTTTCGCTTCAGCCGGCGCACCCAAGAGACCCCCAACGCTCTGGATTCGGTCTGGATTCGCCGACCCAAAAAAGACTTTAACCGACGAAAACGACGTCTTGGGGCCGTTACTGAGGATTATTTCGCTCGCGGAAGATAAAAAAGGGGCATAAGGTCCTTTACGCCCCGGCTGAAGATGCTCTCATGCTCATGCCTCGAGTTGTGCGAGAATCGATGATGGGGCACAGCTCCGCAGCGCCCGACAGTCTCACACATAGCACGCGATCTTGGCCAACCACCGCGTCGGCATACGCATGTGCCTCTCCTACTCCGGGACGTACGGACGACCCCGCGGCTCCGCTTTGATTGGGTGCCTCCTCTCTCCTGTGCGCACCGCTGCGAGGCCCGAGGAAAAGAAAAGGGCAAACCGTATCTAGCCTAGCCGGTAGTAAACGTGAGACTGAACGGATCAAGTCGCCCATGATTAGTAGGCCGTTGAGGGTGTTGAGTGCTCACCAAGCCGCAGAAATGCCAGAGCGCTCCTCGGGAGCCGGGACCATCGCCCACTATCTCGGCCGCTGCAGCCGGATCGGACGGACTGCTGCTCGCCGAGCGGACGGCGCGCGCCGCCAACCTCGTGCTGACCGGTGTGCTCGGCCGGCCGGCCTCACATGCGCCCCTTCTCCTACGCGCCACATGCATCGCCGTCCTCGCGCGAGCAAGCGCCGTCGGCGGGCAACGTGTCTCCGGTGCCCCTCCCCTGGTCCCCTGCCAAAAAGAAACACGACGAGAAGTCGTCGAGAGTATGGTTCGTTGCGGCGAGTCGTGATTCGAGCATGTATCAAGCGAAAAATGACCCTGATATGGAGCAAGTATTATTATCATCCATTTTTCAGATGGAATTGGTAGGGAGGTGTCTCGACATGTGACTACAGATCCGCGGGGATTGGTATACTTCTCAGTTCTCACTGCTAAATTATTGTTTGGTGGTAGCACAAAGAGGATCGCCAGTTTTAGTATCGACCCGACAGGTTTGTTTGGTGCATTTGTGTCCGACATAGGCATACGGTCAAAGCATGCCGTTCGATGAGAGAGTTAATTTTTCTCTCCGAAAAAGAGATTGAAACCCGGTCTCTACATTCAAGGATGCATACAATCATCATGATTAAATTATGCATAGCCTCACAAAACAAATATGTAGATTAATTCGATCTTTCTTGTTACACCTACAAGCTTGTTGATGTGTCTTGATCTCACGTAAACTCGCAGTTACACACACCTGCCCGGCCATCCGTTTGCATCATAATTTTGCACTTGTGTTCACTTAAAAATAAATGAAAAAAAGACATGTAATGTTTATACGCTATGAATATGTGCAAATATGTTTTAATATATATGTATGTGACATACAAATATGTCGTACATACTGTTGTATTTTTCCTATTCTTGATTATGGGTGGACCTTATATGCTTACCTCTTTTTGTGCTTCCTCTTCCTCTTCTTCCTCTATATGTTCTTCCTTGTGTCCATCTACACCGTTCTTTCATATTCTTCATTTCTGCTTGAATCTGATCCTTTCTATTGCGTATGCGTTTGAATAATTTGTTTCATTTGTGCTTGACCTAATGTTCGTTTTGTTTCCGCTACCAATATAAGATCTTTTCGAGCGGAGTTTGATGGGTTGAAGTTACAGTTCAACAGGTGATTTCCTTGTTTACCCTTTCTCTTGTCCTACCTTTCTTGGTTATTCGACATTTGTTGTCTTATCTTTATACATGTTATCTTATCCATGCAGATTAGCGGACTTTAGATCCTCTGATGAAACCGCTTCTTTATCATTTGTTCTACCTCATGTATGTGAAAACGATTTGGATGTTACCGTACTTCATTCGTCACACGGTCTCTGCATTGATAAGGGAGGAACATGCTTTTCTTTCCGAAGGAACTTATTTCACATATCCTCGGTTTCCTTGTGATGAATCACCGACCATGCAATTGTCTAATTCTTCCGACCACACAGATCAATATGCTAGAGGTTTCTGAAATCTCTTTCTTTCATACTAATTGTTTATTTGCTCATTCTCAATTTACGCCATCTGAAGCTTGTTACTTAAGTTTCATTCGTTGTTGCGTAATGCAACTTTCGTACTCCTATGCATTCTGGCGTGACTACTAATTGTGATACCGATTCTGGGCCAAACGAAATGCCTTCGATCTCTACTATGAAATCGTATGCGCCTTTAGTTTCCTCTGATATACATCTCTCACTCACTCACGAGTACAATAGATTGTCTGAACATTTCTGTCGGTGCACATTTCTTTTGGACTCATCTCTGCAGATGTTCATCAGCCTATTCCTTTCATTGTTAATTTCTTTTATTTCTTTCTCACCTGTTTTCCCTTACTTTTGTAGATGGCAACGAAGTCTCAATTATACTGACATCTCTTCAGAGCACATAGATGATCAACATGATGTCGCATTGTTTACCCATGTTGATCGACTTTAGTCTATCAACACATCATCGTCACCTGAAGCTTCTGATACTGCTGAGTACAATCAATTGTCAGAATAGTTTAAACAGTAATACTTTCCTGCTAATCTAGTCATACATGTTTTTCTTACCAACTCAACTTCTACAACGTTTTTTACTACATGTCTTACCTTTTGTCGTGTATATAATACCAAAATATTATGGGGATAGGAATGTAGAGGCAATCATATCTATTGAACCGTGCAGGTGGGAGTAGGCGCAAGGAATTATACAGGTTCCGGGCATGCTTGGTGGACGTAGGGTATGTTTGGTTCATGTCATGGGACACATTTTCCTGGCCTTGGACATACCTGGGATGTGCCTGGACATTGTTTGGTTGCCTACCTAGATTCATGGACACATCCCTGGCCTGAAGCTCGTGGCAGCTTGATTAGCATGGCCAGCTCCGAGGCAAATTGCTTAGCCTGGTCCAGGCTCATGGCAGCGGACGCCTGGATTCCAGGCAGAGGTGATTTTCGGCTTATTAGCACATGCATGTTGTACTTTCTGTCAAATCAGCCATTCAATCTATTATTTTATTTTCTAAGCGTTTGTCCCCAGCCAGGTCCTCATCCAAACGTCTTGTGCACACACCAGCCTAACCAAGCAAAAATCTTATTTTTCTCAGGCCAACACCAGGCATGAACCCCAGGACATGAACCAAACAGGTCCGTAATACCCTACTCTTATGGTGCTCTTATCTCTTAGTGTAAAGTACAATGTGAGGGTGTTCAACCCTCAGCCCGGGGCTCCCCTCCCGGCTTGTATAGAGTATAGAGTACGTTAGGAGGGGTACATAATGGGCTGGGATTAATGTTGTTTATGGCCTCAAGTGTGGCTGACTCCTTCATGTCATTTAACATGTTTTACTCTCACATAGATTTCACACCACATACGCCACCAACCGTATCTTTCGCATGCCTTATCACATACAATTAATTAAGGGTTTTCTCGTGGGCCCATGTCTACTACGCAACTTTATTTTGTAGACTATGTTGGGTCTTCAAGCGCAGAGTTTTGTAGGACAGTAGCAATTTTTCCTCAAGTGGATGACCTAAGGTTTATCAATTCGTGAGAGATGTAAGATGAAGATGGTCTCTTTCAAACAACCCTGCAATCAAATTCAAAAATCTCTTGTCTCCCCAACACACTCAATATAATGGTAAATTATAATTACACTAGTTCGGCGAAGAGATGGTGATACAAGTGCAATATGAATGGTAGATATAGATTTTTGTAATATGAAAATATAAAAACAACAAGGTATCAGGTGGAAACAACGAGCAAAACGTTGTATAAATGCTTGGAAATAAGGCCTAGGATCCATACTTTCACTAGTGCAATTCCCAACAATGCTAACATAGTTGAATCATATGATCATCCCTCAACGTGCAACAGAGAATCACTTTAAAGTTCCTATCTAGCGGATAACAATAATATGAAATTGGGGTAGGTAGTAGAACCACCTAAAATTTATTCTTTCCGATCAATCTATTGGGTTATTCCTATAAGTCTCACAAACAGTCCTAGAGTTCATAGTAAAATAGCACCAATGATACATATCAATCAACCCTAATGTCACCTAGATACTCCAATGTCACCTTAAGTTTCCGTGGGTAAATTATATGACATCCATCAAACAATTTTAGATCTATCATATTCAATCCAACACAAAGAACTTCAAGGAGCACCCCAAGATTTCTATCAGAGAAAGTAGTATGAAAACGTGCAATCAACCCCTATGCATAGATCCCCTAGGTCACCGGAATCTGCAAGTTGATGCCTCGACATATATCAAGTGAATCAATAGAATACCCCAATGTCACTACGAGTATCCCACGCAATACGTACATCAAGTGTTCTTAAACCATAATATTCAATCCAACATAACGATATCTCAAAGGGAAAGATTCAATTCATCACAACAAGGTAGCAAGGGAATAACATCATATGGTCCGACTATATTAACAAAGCCCGTGCTACATCAAGATCATGTCATCTCAAGAACATGAGATAGAGAGATCAAATACATAGCTACTGATACATACCCTCAGCCCCGAGGGTGAACCTACTCCCTCCTCGTCATTGGCTCCACTAGGATTATGAAGATGGCCACCAGTGATGGTTTTTCCTCTCCGACAGGGTGCTGGAACACCTCCAGATTGTTTTTCATCAATACAGAGAGTTGTGGCGGCGGAACGAAGAGTCTCTATTTATTTCTGGGATTTATAGGATTTTTCAACGTTGGAATCACGCGCAACTTAGCCACGTGGGCCTCACAAGCCATCGGGGCGCGGCCTAGGGGGCGCCCTGTTGGCTTGTGGCCCATAGGTGGCTCCCCTCTGGTGGTTCTTCGCTTCAATATGGATTATTTCCTCTAGAAAAATTATAAAAAAGTTTCAGGCGATTCCGATAACTTTCATTTTCTATACAAAAACAACACCACGGTAATTCTGCTGAAAAGAGCGTCAGTCCCGGTTAGTTCTAAATAAATCATATAAAGTGCATCAAAACCATGTAAAAGTATTATAAACATAGGCAATCATGGCATGAATACTTCATAAATTATATCATGGACGCAACCATATGTGGGTTTACCCGTTACTCCCCTATCAATTGCCATGAGTCAGAATTTAGGATTTTGCTATCACCTAAAATTACCTCAACATCCTAACCCCTACAATGATGATAGTTACTCTACGACCATTCATGGTGATAATGTGAGCGGGGCCTCCTCTCAACACTAAAGAAGAATACTAACTCGAACATGTAAGAATAAGATAATGGATCGCTTGAAAGGAATAATTCAAATCATAAAAGAGTTCATTTGTATCCCCAAGAAAATATACAACTACTCACACAAGTTAATGGTACACGTAGAGGAGATGGTCAATTTACAAGCTGGCCTTGAACCAACGAAGGCAGAAGGCATGGGGGCGACTGATACATCTCCAATGTATCTATAATTTTTTATTGTTTCATGCTTTTATATTACCAATCTTATATGATTTATATGCCATTTTATATTGATTTTATGGACTAACCTATTAACTTAGTGCCCAATGTTGGTTTTGGTTTTTCCCTATTTATATGTTTTGCCAAAAAACATACCAAACAAAGTCCAAACACCATGAAACTTTATGGTGAATTTGTATGGACCAGAAGAGACCCTAGAAGCTTCGATGTGGTACCAGACAACATTCAATGGAGGCACAAGCTCACGTGGCGCATCCCCAGGGGGCACGTCGGGTGAGCTTGTGGCCCCCTTGTGCCTCGAGCTGACGTAATTCCGGCGATATATATTCTGTAAAATCCAGAAACCACCACAACGAGACCCATAACAATTTTATCACCGTCGCGGGCCTTTGTTCCTCCGTGATACCATATAGAACCCTTGTCGGGAGTTCTATCAAAGGGGGAATCCATCAAGCAGGCCATCCTCATCAACCTTGCTGCCTCCATGATGATGTGTGAGAAGTTCTCCACGGGACCTATGGGTCCATAGTAGTATCTAGATCTCTCTCTCTCCAATCTTCAGTATAATGATAGACCTATTCGATGTAATTCTTGATGTGCGTTGGTTGGGATCCGATGAATTGTGGGTTTATGATCAGATTATTTATTGAAAGTAATTATATCTTTTCAAATCTACTATGTGTACTTTGATAGCTATGTATCCTTTCTGATCTATCTATTTTCTTTGGCCAATTAAACAAGTAGATCTTCAGAGGAGGTTGTGCAAAGTAGTGGGTCAAATCTTGCGGTGTCCTTACTCTGCACCAGGAAGAGTTGCAAGGCACATATTGTATTGTTGTTAGTAAGGATAAAACAACGGGATCTGGACATATTAATTGATCTTATCATGTCCGGCGGAGTTGAAATATGTGAACTCAAGGTGTGGTTGTCGCTGAGAAAGAGTAGGACATGGGACAAAGACCAGACCACTTGGGACTCAAGGCCGCCACTAGTTTCCATGCAACACTCCTCGTTGGAGCTCGTGGCATGTCCGTCAATGGACGCGGACACGCGGTCGACAATAAACATGGACGGGGCGACACTTTCACCGTGCCATTGCCACCAATGAAGCATTGTTGGTGCACGAAGGATACGCGGTTGCCATCATTCTCGCCAACGATCGCCAGTGTCGCCTCTGTCTCTGGCTGCACCTCAACCGCATTGTGAGTGCTTTCGATTTGTCGAAAATGGATGTCCAAACCAGACCGCAAACTGATGGGGTACCATCTTGGATGGTAAAATACGTTTAGACAGCCTGATTGGGATGGATGCGAGGGTTTGAGGGTCAGCTTTGAAAATGCCCATTTGGTCTTCATGCGGTGTTTCTGGTGCTCTAGTTCACTATGGCTATAGTTTTCCATCAGCAGCAAGTTAGGACAACTCTAACGCACGAAAGCATTTTGTTCGACCCAATCCGTTTGGGTTGAAATAGACAAAATTCACAGCCAAACGCGCGAGAACAATCACAAATTCTGTCCGGCTCGTGTCAGGCTCGACCCAAATCTGGCCCACTGGACGAATGCGTGTGTCGTGCCATTGTCCACCCTGGGTCGTATGTCGGTCGTGCAACAAATTCCTATCGACCCCATTTAATTTGCATGCCCAGCATGACCCGCAAGTTAGGAGCTGCCTCTACCCCGTCTGTTCTGATGTGCAAGTCGTGGACCGACCAGTCCACTTCTTTACACCTCCACTCCCATCCATCCACTGCATCCTCGAACCCAGCCACGATGGTCAAACCCTAGTTCCTGACCGCTCCAACCACTCACGCCGCCCGCCATGGGAATGTGGAAGTGGTTCCCTAGCAAGAAGGGGAAGAACAACCACAAAGCGAGGTCATCCTAGCATTGCCGAGGAGCGTCGCCCGCCTTCTCCATCTTCCCACCAGCGACCTTGTCGTGCATGCGGTCGTATGATAACCCACAAGTGTTGGGGATCAATTGTATCCTTTCTCGATAAGTAAGAGTGTCGAACCCAACGAGGAGCTAAAGGTAGAACAAATATTCCCTCAAGTTCTATCAACCACCGATACAACTCTACACACGCTTAACATTCGCTTTACCTAGAACAAGTATGAAACTAGAAGTACTTTGTAGGTGTGATAGGATAGGTTTGCAAGATAATAAAGAGCACGCAAATAAAATCTAGGTGCTGCTAAGATAAAGTAACAATTAAGTTAGTTTAACGACTATGGAAAAGAGGTGGTAGGAGTTGCGGAATTGTCCCTAGGCAATCGATAACTAGACCGGTAATCATCATTGCAATTTTATATGAGGGAGAGGCATAAGCTAACATACTTTCTCTACTTGGATCATATGCACTTATGATTGGAACTCTAGCAAGCATCCGAAACTACTAAAGATCATTAAGGTAAAACCCAAGCATAGCATTATAAGGTATCAAGTCCTCTTTACTCCCATATGCAGCAGCCCACCTACTCGGGTTTATGCTTCTGTCACTCAAGCAACCCACCATAGGTGAATCATGAACACATTGCAACACCCTACAACGAGGATCCCTCATGCTTGCGCGACATGGAGACCACCATAGGACAGAACCAATAATAAAACATGCAACTCAAACCAATCATGATCATCAATCAACCCATAGGACAACAAAAATCTACTCAGACATCATAGGATGGCAACACATCATTGGATAATAATATGAAGCATAAAGCACCATGTTAAAGTAGATGGTACAACGGGTTGCGGGAGAGTGGACCGCTGTAGATAGATGGGGGAAGGTGATGTAGGTGTTGGTGAAGATGACGAAGTTGTTGGAGTAGACCGTCATCACGATGATGGCCCCGGCGGCGTTCCGGTGCCACCGGGAGAGAGGCGGAGAGAGCCCCCCTCCTTCTTATTCTTCCTTGGCCTTCCCCCTAGATGGGAGGAGGGTTTTCCCTCTGGTCCATGGCCTCCATGGCGGTGGAGGTTCGAGAGCCCCTCCGAGATTGGATCTCTCTCTCTCTCTGTTTCCTTCTGTTTTTGCGTTCCTAGATTCTGGCCTTTCATCGTTTCTTAAATATCCGGAGATCCGTAACTCCGATCGGACTGAAATTTTGAGGAGATTTTTATTATAAAAATATCTTACTTGCGGCAGAAGGAGAGCTCCAACCTACTTAAGGGATGGCCACAAGGGCCCAGGGTGCCTCCATGGGGTAGGCCGCGCCCCCTGGCTTGTGGTTACCTCGGGCCTCGTCTCGTGTTGATTCTTTTCCCAAAAATCACATATATTCCAAAAAAATCTCTGTAAGTTTTTACCGCGTTTGGACTTCATTTGGTATGGATATTCTGTGAAACAAAAAACGTGCAACAAACAGGAACTGGCACTGGGCACTGGAACAATATGTTAGTCCCAAAAATAGTATAAAAAGTTGCCAAAAGTATATGAAAGTTGTAGAATATTGGCATGAAACAATCAAAAATTATAGTTACGACGGAGACGTATCAACATCCCCAAGCTTAATTCATGCTCGTCCTCTAGTAGGTAAATGATAAAAAAGATAATTTTGATGTGGAATGCTATCTAGCATAATTTTGATCGTATAGTCTAATCATGGCATGAATATTAAGACACAAGTGATTCAAAGCAATAGTCTATCATTTGATATTAAGACAATAATACTTCAAGCATACTAATAAAGCAATCATGTCTTCTCAAAATATCATGGCTAAAAGAAAGTTATCCCTACAAACTCATATAGTCTGGCTAAGCTCCATCTTCCCCACACAAAGTATTTATATCATGCACAACCCTGATGACAAGTCAAGCAATTGTGTCACACCTTTTATGTTCTCAAACCTTTTCAACTCTCATGCAATACATGAGTGTGAGCCATGGATATGGCACTATAGGTGGAATAGAATATGGTGGAGATTATGAGGAAAAGGAGAAGCTAGTCTCACATCAACTAGGCGTATCAATGGGCTATGGAGATGCCCATTAATAGATATCAATGTGAGTGAGTAGGGATTGCCATGCAATGAATGCACTAGAACTATAAAGTGTATGAAAGATCAAAAAGAAACTAAGTGGGTCTGCATCCAACTCGCTTGCTCAAGAAGACCTAGGGCAATTTGACGAAGCCCATCATTGGAATATACAAGCCAAGTTATATAATGAAAAATTCCCACTAGTATATGAAAGTGACAAAATAGGAGACTCTCTATCATGAAGATCATGGTGCTACTTTGAAGCACAAGTGTGGAAAAAGGATAGTAGCATTGTCCCTTCTCTCTTTTATCTCTCTCTTTTTATATTTTTTAATATATAGATTCTTTATTTTTTTGGTGGGCACCTTTGGACTCTTTTTTTATTTGGGCTTCATTGGCCTCTTTTATTATTTTTAAAGTCTGGAGTCTCATCCCAACTTGTGAGGGAATCATAGCTTCCATCATCCTTTCCTCACATGGGACAATGCTCTAATAATGATGATCATCACACTTTTATTTACTTACAACTCAAGAATTACAACTCGATACTTAGAAGAAATTATGACTCTATATGAATGCCTCCGGCGGTGTACCGGGATGTGCAACGATCTAGCATAGCAAATGACATAAAAAACGGACAAGCCATGAAAACATCATGCTAGCTATCTTACGATCATGCAAAGCAATATGACAATGATGGTGTGTGTCATAATAAATGGAATGGTGGAAGTTGCATGGCAATATATTTTGGAATGGCTATGGAAATGCCATGATAGGTAGGTATGATGTCTATTTTGAGGAAGGGTATATGGTGGGTTTAATGCACCGATGAAAGTTGCGCGGTACTAGAGAGGCTAGCAAAGGTGGAAGGGTGAGAGTGCGTATAATCCATGGACTCACATTAGTCATAAAGAACTCACATACTTATTGCAAAAGTCTATTAGTTATCAAAGCAAAGTATTAGATGCATGATCCTAGGGGATAGGTTGGTAGGAGTTAACCATCGTGCACTCCCGACCCTCACACAAAGGATGACAATCAATACACAAATCATGCTCCGACTTCGTTACATAACGGTTCACCATACGTGCATGCTACGGGAATCGCAAACCTTTAACACAAATATTTCTACCAATCCACAATTAGTCACTAGCATGACTCTAATATCATCATCTTTATATTGCAAAACTATTGCAAGAAATCAAACACATCATATTCAGTGATGTACAAGTTTTATGTAGGATTTTATGACTAACCATGTGAATGACCAACTCTTGTTAACTCTCTAAATAGATATAAGTGAAGCATGAGAGTTTAATTATTTCTACAAAATACATGCCCATGCTCTAACAAATATAAGTGAAGCAAAATAGCATTCTACAAATGGCGGTTTTCTATGTGTAGAGAAATAGGCAATCCAAACTTCAAATGATATAAGTGAAGCACATGAAGCATTCTATAAAGCCATACTCAAAAGATATAAGTGAGGTGCAAAGAGCCTTCTATAAATCAACCAAGGACTTTCTCATACCAGCATGGTGCATTATTAAAAGAAAAATAAAAAGCACACGACGCTCCAAGATTTATGCATATCATGTGACGAATAAAAATATAGCTCCAAGTAAAATTACAGATGGTTGTTAGAAGAAAGAGGGGATGCCTTCCGGGGCATCCCCAAGCTTAGTTTCTTGGGAGTCCTTTAATATTACCTAGGGGTGCCTTGGGCATCCCCAAGCTTAGTCTCTTTCCACTCCTTATTCCTTCATCCATCGTGATCTCACCCAAAACTTGAAAACTTCAATCACACAAACTTAACAAAACCCTCGCGAGATACGTTAGTATAATAAAAAAATCACCACTTTAAGTACTGTTGCCAACCAATTCGTTTTTTGCATTTTAGCTACTGTAATATAAATTTTCCATGGCTTATACCACTGATACAATCAATAGTTTCATCAAAACGAGCAAAACAATGCATCAAGTACAGAATCTGTCAAAAACAAGACAATCTGTAGTAATCTAAACATTCACCATACTTCTATAACTCTAAAAATTCTGAATAGTTAGGAAAAAATAAAATTAGTGCATAGTAGTACTGCATAAAGGTTTCAGAAACTTTTGGCATTCCAGTAAAAAATGTAAATTCACGCACTACAACCAAAGTAGTTGTTTTTGCACTGTACACACCAAACAAGCAATCTAATCATCCTAAAGGCAAATCTTGGCATATTATTTTTATAATACAATGTATTTGTACAAGTTAATAATTATTTTTGTTGAAAATTTTATGTAATCAAGATTCAAAAAGTTTCCATGGGCATGAACAAAATTCAAGGCTAGCCCCCACTTCAACGTTGCTCGTGTTTTTCACTTTCACTTTTCTTTTTGAAAAAGTTTTAAGTTACCCACTTTTTTTGTTTTTAAACTATATAAAAGCACACAACAGAATATAATGACTCTCTAAAACTTTCGGCTTGTCTCCCTGGCAGCACTTTCTTTAAAGCCATTAAGCTAGGCATAAAGTGCTCAAGTAATTGATCCACCCGGATCCCAAGGTATATCAAAGCCAATTTTAATAAACAATGATTTGTAATTTAGTAGTGAGCACAAAGTAACATATATCACGCAACAATGAAGTCTAACTCTCTTCCTATGCATCGGCATGTCATAAAAGAACAATTGATGCACATAAAGTAAAGGCCAATGCATAGCATACGTAGTTTCTTGCAATTTTATTGTATCGGAAACATACAGAGGTGAATATGTAGTTCCTCTATCATAATAATTGCAAGTAGGATCAGAAAGCACATGCATATTATATTTATTAAAATCATCATGTGCAATAGGAAAACGCAACCCATCAATATAATCCTTAATAAGTGAAAACTTCTCCGATACAGTGTAGTTTGGAGAATTCAAAAAGATAATAGGACTATCATGTGTGGGTGCAATAGCAACAATTTCATGCTTAACATAAGGAACTATAGCAAGTTCATCTTCATAAGCATAATTCATATTGGCATCATGGCCACAAGAATAGCAAGCATCAAGTTCATCAAAAGGGATATTTCAAAAGACTCCAAGGGATCATAGCAATCATCATAGCATTCATCCTTCGGTATGTGCGAAGGGTGATTAAACAATGTATGAGTTGAAGAGTTACTCTCGTTAGAAGGTGGGAACGGGTAGCTAATCCGCTCTTCCTCCTTCTGTTCTTCGTTCTCCTCCTCACCTTTTTCATCTAATGAGCTTACAATTTCAGCAACTTCCTCTTCCATAGATTCCTGCAAAATATTAGTCTCTTCCAAGGCAGCGGTCATTATTTCAATAAACTCTTTAACATAAGCATTAGAAGCATAGTTTTCATAGCAATATTTAAGTATGGCAAAAATTTCAGATTTGTAAAGAGTAGCATCATACTTTTCAATGAAAGAAGCAATTTCATAGGCACCCTTAAAAGCAACAAATTCTTCAATTTGTTCAACATCATTATAGCAATAGGCCTCCTTGGCATAAGAGGATAATATTTCATTATCATTAAACACACATTGATATGGAAGGTGTTTTTTAGCTTCTTTAGAACAACAAGTAAAATCATGCAATTCACACAAGTTCCAAGCATAACAACACAAAGTATTAATTTGATGCCACAAGAGTTTCTCTTTTTGAGATACTCGGTGTCACATATAATGAGCATGTTCATTTAATGACTTCCCCTCAACTAAGATAGCTGGGTTTTCAACATGAGCACAAGTGGATTGAAGATGATCCAAGTAATATTCTTCGGTGGTACAGAACACTAGTGGTTCCTCAACTTTTGGAGCAGCAAGTACAACTATTTTTTGGTATTTTACGTTTCCTACCCATATATAAAGATAGAAAACAAGTTAATAACAGAAAAAAATTACTTACTGATAAAGCAAACAAGCACACACGAGAATATTCACCCCACGCAATTGCTCCCCGGCAACGGCGCGAGAAAAAGGTCTTGATAACCCACAAGTGTAGGGGATCAATTGTAGCCTTTCTCGATAAGTAAGAGTGTCAAGCCCAACGAGGAGCTAAAGGTAGAACAAATATTCCCTCAAGTTCTATCGACCACCGATACAACTCTACGCACACTTAATGTTCGCTTTACCTAGAACAAGTATGAAACTAGAAGTACTTTGTAGGTGTGATAGGATAGGTTTGCAAGATAATAAAGTGCATGTAAATAAAATCTTGGGGCTGCTAATATAAAGTAGCAATTAAGTTAGTTTAACGAGTGTGTAAAAGTGGTGGTAGGAGTTGCGGAATTGTCCCTACGCAATCGATAACTATACCAGTAATCATTATTGCAATTTTATACGAGGGAGAGGCATAAGCTAAAATACTTTCTCTACTTGGATCATATGCACATATGATTGGAATTCTAGGAAGTATCCGCAACTACTAAAGGTCATTAAGGTAACCCAACCATAGAATTATAAGGTATCAAATCCTCTTTAATCCCATATGCAACAACCCACCAACTCGGGTTTATGCTTCTATCATTCAAGGAACCCACCATAGGCGAATCATTAACACATTGCAACACCCTACAGCGTGGATCCCTCACGCTTGCGTGACACGGAGAGCACCATAGGACAACACCAATAATAAAACAAGCAACTCAAACCAATCATGATCATCAATCAACCCATAGGACAACAAAAATCTACTCAGACATCATAGGATGGCAACACATCATTGGATAATAATATGAAGCATAAAGCATCATGTTCAAGTAGAGGGTACAACGGGTTGCGGGAGAGTGGACCGCTGTAGATAGATGGGGGAAGGTGATGGAGGTGTTAGTGAAGATGACTAAGTTGTTGGAGTAGATCGCCGTCACGATGATGGCCTCGGCAGCATTCCGGTGCCACCAGGAGAGAGGGGGAGAGATCCCCCTCCTCCTTCTTCTTCCTTGGCCTCCCCTAGATGGGAGGAGGGTTTCCCCTCTGGTCCATGGCCTCCATGGTGGTGGAGGGGCGAGAGTGATACGTCCATTTTGCATCATGCTTTTATATTGATATTTATTGCATTATGGGCTATTATTACACGTTATGGTACAATACTTATGCCTTTTCTCTCTTATCTTGCAAAGATTACATGAAGAGGGAGAATGCTCACAGCTGGAATTCTAGACTGGAAAAGGAGCAAATCTGAGATACCTATTTTGCACAGCTCCAAAAGTCCTTAAAATTTATGGAGAATATTTTTGGATTTAATAAAAAATACTAGCGCAAGAATCAACCAGAGGGGTCACCTAGCAGGCTTGTGGGGCCCCTATGGCCCCTCCGACGCCCATCTTCTCCTATATGAAGCGTTTTGACCTAGAACAAATCAGAAGGGAGCTTTCGGGACGAAGTGTCGCCGTCTCGAGGCAGAACTTCGATAGAACCAATCTAGAGCTCCTGCACGGCTGTTCTGCCAGAGAAACTTCCCCCCGGAGGGGGAAATCGAAGCCATCGTCATCACCAAAGATCCTCTGATCGAGAGGGGGTCAATCTCTATCAACATCTTCACCAGCACCATCTCCTCTCCAAACCCTAGTTCATCTCTTGTATCCGATATTTGTCTCAACACCTCAGATTGGTACATGTTGGTTGCTAGTAGTGTTGATTACTCCTTGTAGTTGATGCTAATTGGTTTACTTGGTGGAAGATCATATGTTCAGATCTTTTATGATAATTAATACTCCTCTGATCTTGAACATGAACATGTTTCATGAGTGGTGTTAAGTTTGTTCCTGAGGACATGGGATAAGTCTTGTTATGAGTAATCATGTGAATTTGGTATTCGTTCAATATTTTGATGAGATGTATGTTGTCTATACTCTCGTGGTGTTATCTGAACGTCGACTACATAACACTTCACCATTATTTGGGCCTAGGGGAAGGCATTGGGAAGTAAGAAGTAGATGATGGGTTGCTAGAGTGATAGAAGCTTAAACCCTAGTTTATGTGTTGCTTTGTAAGGGGCTGATTTGGATCCGTATGTTTCATGCTATCGTTAGGTTTGCCTTAATTCTTCTTTCATAGTTGCGGATGCTTGAGATAGGGGTTAATCATAAGTGGGAGGTTTGTCCAAGTATGGGCAGCACCCAAGCACCGGTACACCCACATATCAAATTATCAAAGTAACGAACGCGAATCAAATGAGCATGATGAAAACTAGCTTGACAGAAATTCCCATGTGTCCTCGGGAGCGCTTTGCTTTATATAAGAGTTTGTCCAGGCCTATCCTTTGCTACAAACATGATTGGGCTACCTTGCTGCACCTTTTCTACACATGTTACTCCTTACGAATTATCTTATCACAAAACTATTTGTTACTGATAATTTCAGTACTTGCAGAGAATACCTTACTGGGAACCGCTTGTCATTTCCTTCTGCTCCTCGTTGGGTTTGACACTCCTACTTATCGAAAGGACTACAATAGATCCCCTATACTTGTGGGTCATCAAGACTCTTTTCTGGCGCCGTTGCCGGGGAGTGAAGCGCCTTTGGTAAGTGAAATCTGGTAAGGAAAAATTTATATAGTGTGCTGAAATTTACTGTCACTTGTCACTATGGAAAGTAATCCTTTGAGGGGCTTGTTTGGGGTATATTCACCTCGACCGTAAACACACAGAGTTGTCCCTCAACCTACTGAACCTACTAAAAATATTTATTTTGAAATTCCTTCGGGTATGATAGAGAAACTGTTGGCTAATCCTTATGCAGGAGATGGAACACTACATCCTGATTTGCATCTAATCTATGTGGATGAAGTTTGTGAATTATTTAAGCTTGTAGGTCTACCGGAGGATCACGTCAAGAAGAAGGTTTTTCCTTTATATTTGAAGTAGAAGGCATTGACATGGTATAGGCTATGTGATGATATTGGATCATGGATCTACAACTGATTGAAGATGGAATTTCATCAGAAGTTCTATCATATGCATCTAGTTCATCGTGATCGGAATTATATTTCTAATCTTGGCCTCGTGAAGGAGAAATAATCGCTCAAGCTTGGGGGAGGCTTAAGTCAATGTTATATTCATGCCCCAATCATGAGCTCTCGAGAGAAATTATTATTCAGAATTTTTATGCTTGACTTTCTCATAATGATCAATCCATGCTTGATACTTCTTGTGTTGGTTCCTATATGAAGAAGGATATTGACTTCAAATGGGATTTATTGGAAAGAATTAAACATAACTCTGAAGATTGGGAACTCGACGAAGGTAAGGAGTCAGGTATGAACCTCAAGTTTGATTGTGTTAAATCCTTCATAGACACCAATGTTTTTCGTAAATTTAGCACTAAATATGGACTTGAATGTGAGATAGTAGCTTCTTTTTGTGAATCTTTCGTTGCTCGTGTTGATATCCCCAAGGAGAAGTGGTTTAAATATCATCCTCCCATTAAAGTCAAAGTAGTTGAACCTATTAAAGTTGAAGAGAAAACTATTACTTATAATATTGATCTTTTTATTCCCACTCCTTATATTGAGAAACCACCTTTCCCTGTTAGAATAAAGTATCATGCTAAATCTTCATCTGTGGTTCGTAAGAGCTGTGCTAGAACACCTACACCCCCTGAGAAAATTAAAGTTGAACCTAGTATTGCTATGGTTAAGGATCTCTTGGTTGATAATATTGATGGGCATGTTATTCAATTTTGTGATGAAGCTGCTAAAATTGCTAAACCTCATGCTGAAGATAAACATAGACCCATTGTTGGCACGCCTGTTGTTTCTGTTAAAATAGGAGATCATTGTTATCATGGCTTATGTAATATGGGTGCTAGTGTGAGTGCAATTCCCTTTTCCTTATATAAAGAGATTATGAATGATATTGCACCAGCTGAGTTAGAGGAAATTGATGTCACAATTAAGCTTGCTAATAGAGACACTATATCACCAGTTGGGATTATTAGAGATGTTGAAGTCTTGTGTGGGAAAATAAAATATCCTATTGATTTTTTTGTTCTTGGTTCCCCAAAAGATGATTTTTGTCCCATTATATTTCGTCGACCCTTCTTGAATACCGTTAATGCCAGGATAGATTGTGGGAAGGAAACGGTTACCGTAAGTTTTAGGGATACATCTCATAAGTTTAATTTCTCTAAATTTTGTAGGCAACCCCATGATAAAGAATTGCCTAGTAAGGATGAAAATATTGGTCTTGCCTCAATTGGTGTGCCTCCTACTGATC
This sequence comes from Hordeum marinum, assembly GCA_022496015.1. Taxonomy (NCBI): domain Eukaryota; kingdom Viridiplantae; phylum Streptophyta; class Magnoliopsida; order Poales; family Poaceae; genus Hordeum; species Hordeum marinum. The sequence continues at coordinate 342,365,108 of CM039675.1, forward strand.
CTTTAGAGAAATATTTGGTAGACCATGAAAATGACATGCATAAGAATGAAAGGAAAGAAATAGATAGGATTTCCTTTGATCAGCATCCTATCCTCAAACACAACTTTCCTGTTGAAATACTTGGGGATCCTCCTCCACCCAAGGGTGATCCCGTGTTTGAGCTTAAACAATTACCAGATACTTTGAAATATTCTTATCTTGATGAAAAGAAGATATATCCTGTTATTATTAGTGCTAACCTTTGAGAGCATGAAGAACAAAGATTATTGAAAACTCTGAAGAAGCACCGTGCTTCTATGGGATATACTCTTGATGATCTTAAGGGCATTAGTCCCACTCTATGTTAGCATAAAATTAAAATGGATCCTGTTGCTAAACCAGTTGTTAATCACCAATGATGGTTGAATCGCAAAATGAAGGAAGTGGGAAGAAATGAAATATTAAAACTTCTGGAGGCAGGTATCATTTACCCTATTGCTGATAGTAGATGGGTTAGTCCTGCTCATTGTGTCCCTAAGAAAGGAGGTATTATAGTAGTTCCTAATGATAAAAAATGAATTGATGCCGCAAAGAATTGTTACAGGTTATAGAATGGTAATTGATTTTAGGAAATTGAATAAAGCTACTAGAAAAGATCATTACCCTCTACCTTTCATTGATCAAATCCTTGAAAGATTATACAAACACACACATTTCTTCTTTCTAGATGGTTATTCTAGTTTCTCTCAAATACCTGTGTCAAAAGAGGACCAATAGAAGTCCAGCTTTACCTGCCCTTTTGGTACCTTTGCTTATAGACGTATGCCTTTTGGTTTATGCAATGCACCTGCTACCTTTCAAACATGCATGACTACTATATTCTCTGATTTTTGTGAAAGGGTTGTTGAGGTTTTCATGGATTCTACCGTATAGACGTATGCCTTTTACTGTGTCAAAATACGGAACTTCTTTGGATGATTGTTTGAGCAACCTTGATCGAGTTTTGCAGAGATGCGAAGAAACTAATCTTGTCTTGAATTGGGAGAAGTGCCACTTTATGGTGAATGAAGGCATTGTTTTGGGACATAAAATTTCCGAAAGAGGTATTGAAGTTGACAATGCTAAAGTGGATGCTATTGAAAAAATCCTGTGTCCTACGGATACCAGATGTGTAAGAAGTTTCCTTGGTCATGTTGGTTTCTATAGGAGATTTATTAAATATTTCTCTAAGATTTCTAGGCCTCTCACTAATATTTTGCAAAAGATGTTCCATTCATTTTTTATGATGATTGTGTAGAAGCTTTTGAAATTCTCAAGAATACTTTGATTTCTGTACCTGTTGTTCAACCACCTGATTGGAACTTACCCTTTGTAATTATGTGTGACGCTAGTGATTATTCCGTTGGTGTTGTTCTAGTACAAAGAGATGATAAGAAATTAAATGTTATTCATTATGCTAGCAAAACTCTAGAAAGTTCTCAAAGAAACTATGCTGCCATTGAAAAGGAATTTTTAGCAATGGTGTTCGCTTGTGATAAGTTTAGACCCTATTTTGTTGATTCTAGAGTAACTATTCACACTGATCATGCTGCTATTAGATATCTCATGGAAAAAGATGCTAAACCTGGACTTATCAGGTGGGGTCTTCTGCTACAAGAATTTGATTTGCATATTGTTGATAGAAATGGTGCTAATAACCCCGTAGCAGATAACTTGTCTAGGTTAGAGAATGTTCTTGATGACCCACTACCTATTGATGATAACTTTCCTAATGAACAATTAGCTGTCATAAATGCTTCTCATAGTGCTCCTTGGTATGCTCATTATGCTAATTACATTGTCACTAAATTTATACTGCCTAGTTTCACATACGAACAAAAGAAAAGGGTTTTCTATGATTTAACACATTACTTCTCGGATGACCCACACTATCGTGGTTTTAGCACGGCAAATGTCCGAAGACTTAGGTTCGAGGCCATCACTAAGGCGGTGGACTCAAAGGGGTTGATCGGGACGAAAGACACGTGTTTACCCAGGTTTGGCCCCTCGAGAAGAGGTAAAAGCCTACGTCCTACTTTGTGTGTATTGATTGGTGTATCGATTACAAGGGAGCGTATTCGCTTGACCTAGCTCTCGATTGATTGGTTTCTGTCTAAGCCGTCCCTGGGTCTTGCCTTTATACAAGAGGTCAAAGCCCCAGGTTACACGAGTCTCAAACCGACTCTTACACCGTGTCTGGCCCTATCTCTAAGCCGCCTTGCCTCCTTCGACAAGCCGTCTCCAGGCGGCTCACCCGCCCGGGTCTTACACCATCTTCTGTCTTTGGGCCTCCGTCTCAGCCCATCTGGCAAGCCGCCATGCGGCCTAGCCTTCCTCTTCTGGCTCACTTGATAGCAAGCCGCTAGGTATGACCCGACCCCTCCTAGGCAGGTCTTACCATGGGGTTATATCCCCAACATTAGTCCCCAGATTGATTTGAGCCTATCCATGTCAATCTTCCATTTCATTCGGCAGCGAGTCTCACCTCCGTGTCACCTGAAATAAGAAAATTTATAACCCACCATGACGTCACCTATGGATATGCCAAAAAGATTCCATGACGTCCGCAACGGTCTATCTCATTAAATGTCTGGCCCAAAAATCAAGGCGTCCCCTTCGGTCAATCATCATTTCGCCTCCTCGATTCCTGCGCGCACTGTTGGCCATCCTATCTCTTAAATAGGGACATGAGGGGGCTCTTTTCTTCCTTCTCTGCCACCACTAGCCTTCTTCCTCCTCCCGACGCTTTTGCTTCCAAATCTCCACCGCGCTGACCGGATCTTGTCGTCGTCACCAACCCTAGCCGCTGCATCACCCTGACTTGGACTAGAGCTTCGCTAGACTCTCCGCATCCGCAAGGTATTGTTTTCACGCTTGCTTAATCTGCATCTCTTTCTCATAGGATCCCTCCTAGTTCATCGGGTTTCTCGAGTGTTCATTGTTGTTCATCGCACTGCCCTTCGTAATGTAGATCCATAAATAATCCTTTGAATCATATATCGTTGTTAATCCGCTGCAACTATTCATTCGAGGCAAACATTTACTCATTGTAGATCTGCATCTTATTATTCCCTGCGTGATAGCTGCCTGCTCTTGCGCAACATCTTTCCTAGGTCTGCAATTATCTTTTATTTTCCCTCACCTGTAGATCTTATAACCACGGTTGTATCACGCGAAAACTGTTTTTAATACTTAGTAATTTTTCTGGCATCATCTTGTCAACTTAACCCGCCGTCGCTTTGCCGGCTCTCTCATAAAACAGGTTGGTGGCTTAGCTTTTCTCCATCATGTTGACCGTAGCTGTTTTGATTATTTGGCTTTCCCAACTCTCCATACCTTGCACTTTCTCACAGTTTGACTCACCACCATGTCACGAGCACCCTCATCCTATGATTGGGTCGGCTATGGATTGACCGAGCAACTTCTGCGTGACTTCGTAGAGACGGGCTCATTGCCGGCTCGGGACATTATTCACTGGCGGGTTCCTGGGCTAGAGATCAAACCCACCCTAAGGAGGGGCAAGTTGTCGCATTCACTGATCACCTTCTCCGTGGTTTCAGCCCGCCCGGATCAAAATTCTTCCGAGACGTTCTTCACCTTTACAACCTTCACCCTCGGGACATAGCCCCAAACTCCATCACCAATATGTGCCAGTTCCAAGTCCTATGTGAAGTGTATCTGCAAGAAGAGCCATCTGTTGACCTCTTCCGTGACTTCTTCTACGTCAACCGCCAGACTGAAGTGGCGGCCGGACCAAGCTTAGAGCTTGGTGGCTTCTCCATCCAGAGGCAAAGAGATCCGCCTAACCCAACTGCTCTCTTGCCAAGCCACCCCAAGGATTGGAATAAAACTTGGTTTTACTATAAGGACACTTCTCCAGAAGAAGAGAATCCGCTACCAGGTTACCCTCCCACCCGGCTCTGCACTTCCACCGAGTTGCCGAATCGGATGTCCACCGCAGTGCGAGCGAAGTATGCTCTGGCCTTTGCGAATATTAAGGCCCTTCTAGCAAATGGTTTAACTGGTGTTGATCTGACCCGCTGCTGGGTTTCACGGAAAGTCTTGCCACTGAGCTGGCGTGACCGGCTTATGTGTGAATTTACCGGCGAAAGGGGTGACCCTCTCTGCTTCAATGCCACTCCCTTGAAGGAATATTAACTTTGCCGTCAAAGCACTTCTTGGCAAGCCCCAAACAGCTTGCAACAAAGTTGGGTTAAAGCCATTCTACGTTAAGAACCCCGCTCCAGCGGTAAGAAATCTTATCAAACTACTTACTCTTGTCTGATCTTTTACTTTGCCCTTTTAACCCTTTTGGCGGCTTACACACATGTCGGTTCTACCTTCTTGAAGAAAAAGTATACTCCTCCTATGAAAAAGAAGTCTCAGGCGGGTAAAACCCGCACCCACAAGAAGATAACTTTGGCTCCAGAACTGCTTGAGATGGATGATTCAGAGGTAACCCTTAATTCCCTTAACCGTCTTTTTGTGCAACTTACCGATGATGATTATATGCAACAAGAAGTAGAGAGAAGTCAAGCCGATGCTACTGAGGTAACTTACACTTCTTCCGACTCAGAAATCTTACCACGGGAGAGATCACGGCAAGTCATCCGGAAAGTTCCGTTTTCTCATCCCCTTGCTTACTTGGACCCCAAATTTCTTTTGAAAAAGCAACAACATGACTCTAGACATTAGACCCGGAGCACCGGCTCAGAAGACCTTCTGGCTGGCTTACCAAATTCTCCGGCTCCACGGAAACGACCTGCCGAGGTGCTCTTTTAACCAAGTCTAACACCCGCCTTATACTCCTGCATCATTACCTTATTCTTGTGCTTTATTGTCTTAATTTGATAGGAGTCACCCCCTTCGTCTGGCGACTCAACCGCATCCAAGCTTCCTCCTATGATGATCAACCCAGAGTATGCCTTTTACTTTCCAGTGTGTATATTGTCAGCATTGTCTTGGTGTCGCATAACGATTCTTTCTACTTCCAGGGCTCAGGCAAAACAAAGGAAAATAGGAGGGTGTACCGTCCCTCCTACAGTCCAAAAGCCGGGGAGCTCTAAGATGGACTGTCCTTCCACTCACGCTGAACCTTCTGATATTAATAAGGATGCACCTGAGCGCACTCCTCCACCTTCTGAGCCAGAGGATCACCACATAGCAACTCCTCAGAGTCCAGCAGCTGACCCTAAACTGCACAGTCCTTCAATAGCTGTCTAAGACTCATCTCATCCCGAAGTTACCGTCACTTGGACGGGTTACCAATCTCCTGCTCCTCATGTGTTGACAAAACACGCCAGCAAGATTGACACCTTTTCTCGAGAGAAGCTTGATTTCTAATTCCCCGTGTTAGAGAAAATGTTTGTGGATGACCTGCATGTTGGTTACTTGAATCGCCTTTCTACTATCCGCAACATGGAATCCAAGATTATTGGCTTAATGAAGAAAAAAATATGAGGTACCCTTCTTCTCTTGCTTTTCCCTTATACCCTTATGTAGACCCCAAGATCCGGTTTAATATTGCACATAGTAGACTGGGTCTTCCAAATTGTATAATACTACAAACACTTAGCATGTATCCCCCAAGTAATGGGTTAATATGTGTGTAAGCTGGTACTTACTTGAAAATTAGATCCGGGTGTAACCCCCAAGTCCGGGTCATTATGAGAATGATGAACCGGAATTTCCATGTTGAGAAGCTCGCCGGGTGTAACCCCCAATGAGGGAGTCCTGGATTAGGGGGTCCTCGGAAAGCCGACCAGTTGTTTATGGGCCGGATTATATGGGCTACTTGCCGAACACTGGATGATTTGAAGGCCTAGTTTCCAGGATGGAAGCTTCGAGGAGCATGGCTTGCACTCCACGTTTGATGTAGTAAATAGGCATGTTTATCTCTTCGGCGTGTAACCGACCATGTGTAAACCCTAGGTGTTGGGGATATAACCCCGCGGTATGACCCGCCTTAAGGGCTCCGGGTTATGCTTGATGGTTCATACACTGGCCCAAGGTGAGACGATGGTCCTAAAGCCCAGGAAGCTTGGCGGCTCATAAGGTGGGCTGGACAGTGTCCCAGAAGACCCGGGTGTGTAAGCCACTCGGGAACAACTTGGACAAGAAGATAGAGGAAGACTCGGATAAACAATGAGAGTCGGTTACCAATTGTATGACCCATAGTCTAGACCTCCTATATAAAGGCAGACCCGGGGTGGCTTAGAGATCAGGTTGTCGAATAGTAGGTCAAGATTCAGCTCCCTTGTAATTGATACATCAAACAATATAAACATAAGCAGGACGTAGGCTATTACCTCGAGTTGAGGGGCTGAACCTAGGTAAGTCCGTGTCTCTCGTCCCCATCAACCCCTTTGAGTCCATCACGTTAGCAATGGCCTCGAACCGAAGTCCGTTTATCCAGACATCTGCCGTGACAAAACCACGATAGTTGGTGCCCACCATGGGGCTTGCGCTCGTTGGTGTTGAGTTCTCAAAGGGCTCTCTCCCGGGGCTCGAGGGATACGTGGTGGTAGAATGAGCAAGAGTCACCGCGGCCGGCTCTACATCGACGACACCGGCTGGGGGCTTGATGTTGGCTCTGTGGAGTATGGCTTCCGGGTTCCATTCAGAGGGATCCACGTGTTCATCGGAAAGGTTGATGGAGCAACACCCGAGCCAGACGTTTGCACCAACCTCGTCGAGCCAGCTCGGCGTCTGCAACCTGCTCGTAGTGTGCAACCCGCCCGCATTAGCCTGGGCCGTAAGCACGTCTTCGTGAGCTTTACTCAAGGTACGGATCTGGAAGCTTCCGGATCACAGGAAACTCTCAGTTACTCAGAGGACGAATCTTCAAGCGAGAAACAGAGTCGGTCTACAAGCTTCACAACGGCGGGCTCGGGGGCTATGATGAGCTCTGCCCTGAGTCGGATCACTCTGAGGCGGACGATCTTGGGCCGCCGGTTCATGCTGCCGTGTACATGGCGGGGTCAGTCCCATGCATGAATAGTATGCCCGCAGGGGCCGCCACCTCAGGTGATAACCCGCCGCCGCCGGCTCAAGTTCTTTTGGAGCTGATGGACGAGCTCGCGGCCCTAATGGCTACTGACGTTACACCGGACAATCAAGCAGCTAGGAACTTGGAGATTGCAAGGATCAAGGACCGGATGGCGGAAGAGCAGCAGAGGATGGCTGAGTCAAAAGCCCAGATGGAGTAAGAGGCAGAACGCATCACGATAGACACTTTCCGTCTTGGGCGGGAGCAACAATCGGCAGCCGTGGTTCATCGGATGAGGCATCAATCCCGTCTGCTGGAACGTTATGAGGCAAGAAACCTCTTCAACATGCCAGGGACAGGGCAAACAACGGATGCACCTGGAAGCCGCCCGGCGGCTCGGCCAGTGACTCAACCGACCCGGCGAAATCAGGCCTCGCCTATGGCCTTTTCAACACCGGCGGGTCATTATTCTAACCCAGCCGAGAATATGGTGGCAGTAGCCACCCGGCTCGAAACAATTCCTATTCCGAATGAAGCGCCCTTTGCGGAGGATGTGCGAAACGCCATTGGATACTTGCATACGGCGATGGCCCAGCAGGAAAAGTACACCTACAGCCGGAGCCGTGTTCATTCAACCCCTCCCCCTAGCCGAAGTTTTAGCCGGTGCTACGAGTTGCTAGCGGGTTCCAGCAGCAACCGGCACCAAGAGATTCCAACGGGTCATCAGCCGGTTGTGGATACACAAGCATTCGGAAATCGTGCAAGAGGCCAGCAAAAGGTGACAGCTTTAGCCGAGGCGGCGGCTCGCCAGGAGCCCGCGTCGTCCGTGTCAGTAGGAGTTGGAGGAACCACCAGAGTGGGGGGGTGCCGTGTTTATCACCGGCTCTGCGGAGTGAGCGGCTGCCAAAGGATTTCAAAGGGCCCCGCGAAGTTCCAAACTACACCGATGATTTACCCCCAGAGGCTGGAAAGTTATGAACTAGCCATGGAGATGCTAGATGTCAGTGAGGCGGTTTGTGCCAAATACTTCATCATGATGCTTGAAGGCCCGGCCCGCACATGGTTAAAGGGATTTCCACCCAATACCATCAACTCATGGGCAGAACTGAGAGCCAAATTCATTAAAAACTTTCAAGGAACGTGTAAACAGCCCATGACCATCGTGGATCTTCGTCACTGTGTTCAACAGGAGAATGAGTCAGCTCATCATTGGGTACGGCGGGTCTCGACTATCATCCACTCTTCGGAGCAGATCATGGCGGCTCAGGCAGTACTGATCCTAGAGAAGAACTGCCACTTTGTCCCGCTAAAGCAGAAGCTTGGTCGGCTCAGGCGCACATGTCAAGATTTGGGAGAGCTCATGATGGCTCTCACGAAATACGCCGACTCTGACAACACGAAGGATCCGGGCTCCGATGAGGAGAAGGCCGGCCAAGGCAAGAAGGGTAATCAGATGTAGCGACCCGACCTGAAAGGTCGAATCTCCGGTGTTTCCGTACCATCCCAAGATCATGCTGGTACACACACGGTACATCAATGTATATATCAAAGGGAAATCACACAACATTATATTAATCGAAATCTCATATCGGGTCCTTTATTACAATAATAATTACAATAAAGTGGCTGAAAGCCAACTCATGAGAATATCTAAATCTTGCGGAAGCGCCGAAGGTAGATGAGTCCATCTGACTCCAAGGGCATCTCACTGAGCATAGAACGTGTCCTCACTCCTGGTCGGAAAAGTAATCTGCAACATGATACGTTGCAGCCATGTAGGTCAGCATATGGAATATGCCGGCAAAGTCACAAGAGAGGGGTGAAAAGATAATCATCTAATCTACATGCTTATATGGCAGGTGGGGTGGTAAGTTTTTGCGTAAAGCCAATTTTTTTTCCTACATCAAGAGAGGGATAAGCAAAAAAATATATTACTAAGTTGGTTGATTAATGAGATGGTTCCACCAACCAATTCTCATACCCAAATTGTTAATACCCACATCATCATATTACTTGTGTTGAGAATTCCGAATGTTTCAGTTCCTTTGGCTCAAGTCGTCCATGACCGTGGACACGGCTAATCGATTAGGTTTGAGTACTCTGCAGAGTTTTGCACACGTTCCCCACAAGATTTGGTCGCCTCCGTTTAATTTCTCGCACTTCAGGGTGTTTGAGAAACGGATGACCAAAACATGGTCTTCCAAAGGGTTTCCCTGCGACTCTGACGGTGCCCATCCTTTCCTACCGTTCTTCTACATCTCGTAGCACCGCCTGTCCAGGGTCACCACGATATCCAACCAAGCCAAAGCCCATAATGACTTGTGGCTGTGCAGGTAAGCCTTGGGTCTTGAAGCACCCATCCATCTCTTTGTGCCTGGGTGGATCTTTTCGCGTGAATACTGGCCATCTCCAGCATCACCTAGGCAAATCCACTGGTTTCTCCAGGGTGCCGTTCAACCATCATCCACCCAGAGGTATGTTGAAAACTCGGAGTCTTGAAATCTTGATCATTATGTAGGTCTTGAAATTATTAACTCTCTCAACTCTCATGTATCACACAACCAACCCCGTCTACTAATAGCATAGCAAAAAGTAAAACAACGTTTCCCGGGGCCAATGTGTCAAAGAGTTTGAGGGGGTACCTACCACATGATACTACTACAATGTAACCAAGTTTCCAACTAACCTATCTTGCATGCAATTGGGGAAGATGGTAGAACTAATGCATATAAAACATGGGTAAACATGATCAAAGTGACTTGCCTGATTGATGATCTTCGTACGTGAGTGACTCTAAGTAACAAGCTTCGCACTCCGTATAATCTAACGAAACAAACAAACACTCAATAAGCATACAACAAAATATTGTAATTCACAACCATCAACCAAGAACTAGTAAACAATCAAGACAAAACAATGCACAAATCACAAGCAAGAAAACACACAAAGTTTTGTTTTCAAAAGGTGATGGATGAAACACTACTGACATAATGTAACTATTGGTATTAACCAAAACAATAGTTGACAGCAAGAAAACAATAAAAAAATATTTTATTAATAAACAGAATAAAACCACATTAAGTTTGTTGGGAAAACTTTTAGTAAAGTTTTTGAAAGTTTTGATAAACACTATGTGAAACAACTATAGTTTTACTAACAAAAGAGCAAAACAAAACTTATTACTTATTGACAAAACATGTTCTTAACAGAAAATAATTTACAAATAAACTTGTCTTAGAAAACAAAATTAAATTATATAAAACTTTGTTGAAAGAAAACTATTACTAACTAGTTGTTTTAATCAAATTAAACCTATTTGAAAGGAAGTTGTGATTCCTGTATTAACCACGAGATAACTAAACAATTTTATATTTTTTATTAACAACAAGTAAAACACTAAATGTTTAAACAACAGAACCTACTAAACAAATTAAAACTAAATCTAAGTTAAACTAACTAAAACTAAGTAAATAAAACTATACTATAATACTAGGCAGATTCTGTTTATAGCTAGAACACTAATCAAAATCATCCTAAAAATTCGCAAACTAAACATGGAGGTAGTCCTAACTAATACCAAACAGTAGCAAAAAGATTCATATCAAAATCTATTTTCAAACTCTAGTTATTCAGATTTGAATATTTGAGCAAATTTGATTCAATTCAAATTTTATAGTTCAAATTTGAAATTTAAAAGTACAGTGTGAAACTACATGAAAAATGTGAGCTATTGCAAAAAGAATAAACTCAAAACATTTAATATATTAAAAGTTATAAGCAAAACAAAATTTGGATTCACTCTGTTAACTAAAACAAAAACTGAAAAGAAAACTGAAAACTATCGGACGGCCAGGGGCTACGTGGCAGCCTGTGAGTGGCTAAGGGGGGTGTCCGAGCGGGGTTACGGGCGGTCGACCGAACTAATGGGGATACCGGTTGGGTTTTAAACTATTCTAATCCTATGCGTTGGTTATAGATCCGACGGTCCAGGGAGCTTACAGAGGAAAGGGTCGCCGGCGAGGGGATCTCCGGCGGGTTCCGAGGTGGCGAGGTCGTCGGCGAGGGGCTCCGGAGGTCGAGGGAAGCTGCGGAGTGGTCCGGGCGGTGGCGCTTGACGTCCGGCGTCGATTGGTGGCAACCGTGGGGCGAGGGGGAGAGTGGAGCGACGGGCACGGGCGATGGGAGCTCCGGTGGTCGAAGCAACTCCGGCGAGGAATTTGGCAGCGCCTCGGCGAGGGAGAGAGGGGCTTGGGGGGGGGAAATGGATGCGGAGAGTGGCCGGCTTATATAGGGGCGCTGGGGAGTGCGGGGGAAGAGAGGGGAGAGAGATCCGGGGGGAAAGAAACGGTCGGCGAGGTCCGGCGCGTACGGGGGAGGAAGGTGATGACCGAGCGAGCTAACGGTCGGTCGGGGGTGGGGCCCGGTGGCAGCGAGAGGGAGGGCGAGGTTTCCGCGTCGGTCGGCCGGCGCGTATTGAATTCGCGAAATAAAGCCTGTGGGCCGGCCCGTTTAAATTCTAAAACCGTTACCGTTTTCTGTTTAATGTTTTTCCAGAGCGTTTCAAAAACCTTTAAAGTATTCAAATCGTCTCTAAATATAGGAGTATTATATATCAAAATTAACAGAATAACAAATTCTATTTAATGAACATTTTTATTCTGTCATTTGAACACTTTGAAAAAAATAATATTTTTAGAAATTGCCTATTTGTTTTTAAATCCTTTTTGCAAATATTTTCAAAACAACTCCTGGTTACTTTTGTTCAAATAGATCACCAAAATGACTCTGGTGTGGAGTGTCATGTTACTCCCCTCTTATTTTGAACATTTTCCCAAGATTTCAAATAGGTGAAAGCAACTTAGGGAAAGTAGAAAGGGCTTTCAGAATTTTAGAAAGAACATTTCAACAATACAGGTATTCAAGCAATGATGATGATGGATGCATAGCTATATTTCATAACATTCCAAAATGAAATTTTGGGATGTTACAAACCTACCCACCTTAAGATGAATCTCGCCCTCGAGATTCGGGTTGGCTAGAAAATAGGTGCGGGTGGTCTCTACGAAGATCTTCTTCGCGTTCCCAGGTGGCTTCTTCCTCAGTGTGGTGACTCCACAGAACCTTACAGAACTTGATGATCTTGCTGCGGGTAACTCTGTTGTTAGTCTCAAGGATTCTGACAGGCTTCTCCTCGTAGGTCAGATCATTGTCAAGTTGTATGGCCTCTAGGGGCACGGTGTCTCACAAAGGGATATCAGCCATCTCAGCATGACATTTCTTCAACTGGGAAACATGGAAAACATCATGAACTCCGGATAATCCTTCCAGCAATTCCAGCTTGTATGCAACTTCGCCTCTTCGTTCAAGAATTTTATAGGGGCCTATGAATCTGGGTGCTAATTTTCCTTTAACACCAAACCTCTTGATTCCTCGAAGCGGGGACACACGAAGATATACTCGGTCTCCCACTTCATACGTTACTTCTTTACGTTTGCTGTCAGCATAACTCTTCTGTCGAGATTGAGCTATCTTGAGTCTGTCGCGAATCAGCTTGACTTTCTCTTCAGAATCTCGGATAAGGTCGGGACCAAAAAGTTGTCGGTCTCCAACACCATCCCACGTCAGTGGTGTTCTGCACCTCCTTCCATATAAAGCTTCGAAAGGGGCCATCTTCAGACTAGTCTGATAACTATTGTTGTATGAGAATTCTACATAAGGTAAGTTGTCATCCCAACTAGATCCATAATCTAGCGCACAAGCTCTCAACATGTCTTCCAGAATCTGGTTGACTCTCTCAGTCTGTCCATCTGTCTGCGGATGGAAAGCTGTACTGAACTCTAGCCTTGTACCCAAAGTTTCATGTAACTGATGCCAAAACTTTGAGGTAAATTGTGTTCCTCTATCTGACACGATACTCCTCGGAACTCCATGCAGACATACGATCCTGGTCATATATATCTTGGCTAGCTTAGCACTGGTATAGGTGGTCTTCACTGGAATGAAATGAGCTACCTTGGTCAAGCGATCTACCACTACCCAGATGGAATCATAACCTGAATGGGTCCTGGGTAATCCTGTGATGAAGTCCATACCAAGCTTTTCCCATTTCCACTCGGGTATCGGCAAAGGTTGGAGTAACCCTGCTGGTTTCTGATGTTCCGACTTTACTCGCTGACAAACATCACATATTGCAACGTGTTCCGCAATATCCTTCTTCATACCTGTCCACAAATAACTTTCCTTTAAATCCAGATACATCTTGGTATTGCCTGGGTGTATCGAGTAAGGGGAATCGTGGGCTTCCTGAAGTATCAACTTCCTGAGCTCTGGGTCATTGGGCACATAGATTCGGTTCTCAAACCACAAAGTTCCGTGTTCATCCTCACGAAAACCTTTAGCTTTACCATCTTCCATTCTCTGCTTTATCTCAGCTATCTCCTTGTCCGATTTCTGGGCTTCACGAATTCTTTCGGTCAAGGTGGACTGAGTTTCCAGTGTAGCAGCATATCCTCTTGGAACTATCTCTAGCTTGAGCTCTCTGAGATCATCGGCTAACTCTTGGGGTAATCCTCCCGCTGTGAGTGTGTTTACATAAGTTTTCCGACTCAAGGCATCGGCTACAACATTGGCCTTACCTGGATGGTAATGTAATCTCATGTCATAGTCCTTGATTAACTCTAACCATCTCCTCTGTCTGAGGTTCAACTCCTTCTGAGTGAAAATATATTTCAGGCTCTTATGGTCGGTGTAAACATCACAACTATTTCCGATAAGAAAATTTCTCCAGGTCTTGAGTGCATGCACTACGGCTGCTAGTTCCAAATCATGGGTGGCATAATTCAACTCATGAGGTCGTAGTTGTCTAGATGCATAAGCTACAACCTTTCCATCTTGCATGAGTACTCCTCCAAGTCCTTGACGTGAAGCATCACAATAAACCTGGAATTCCTTCCGAATATTGGGAAAAATCAACACTGGGGCTGTGACCAAATGTTTCTTCAACTCCTGGAAACTGGCTTCACATTCCTCAGTCCAAACATACTTGGATTCTTTCTTCAACAACTCTGTCATGGGCTTGGCTATCTTTGAGAAATTCTCAATGAATCTCCGGTAATATCCGGCAAGTCCGAGGAAACTGCGGATCTCCTTAACTGAGGTGGGTGACTTCCACTTGGTGACGGCTTCAACCTTAGCGGGGTCTACGGCTATTCCTTCTCCGGAAATAACATGTCCAAGGAATCCGACTTCCGTCAGCCAAAATTCACATTTGCTGAACTTGGCATATAACTGATGCTCTCTTAGCTTTTCCAGAACTAAACGCAGATGTTCCTTGTGTTCTTCCTTGTTCTTGGAGAATATCAAAATATCATCGATCAACACCACGACAAACTTGTCCAAATATTCCATAAACACCTTGTTCATCAAATTCATGAAGTAGGCAGGAGCATTAGTCAAACCAAAGGACATGACAGTATACTCATACAAGCCATACCTTGTGGTGAAAGCTGTTTTGGGTATATCCTGTTCACGAATCTTCAGTTGGTGATACCCTGATCGAAGATCGATCTTAGAGAATACTTTGGCGCCCACTAGCTGATCAAACAAGTCATTAATCATCGGCAGAGGGTACTTGTTCTTGATAGTCACCTCGTTCAAGGCACGATAATCGACTACCATTCTCAAGGTTTTATCCTTCTTCTCCACCAAAAGAACTGGGGCTCCCCAAGGTGATGAACTTGGGCGAATATATCCCTTGTCCAATAGCTCCTTAATCTGCTTCTTGATTTCCAACAGATCATTTGCGGGCATCCGATAGGGTCTCTTGGAAATTGGTGTTGTCCCTGGTTGTAGCTCTATTAGGAACTCAATCTCCCTATCTGGTGGCATGCCTGGTAATTCTTCCGGGAATACATCCGGAAAGTCTTTTACCATAGGTACTTCCTCCTGAACAACTCCTGTGAGGGAATTTAATCGAGCACTCATCTGGGTGCGTCGGGATACATACTTAATCCTCTTGTTTTCCGGGGTCATGAGTGAAACAGACTTGCTGGGACAATCAAGATTTCCTTCATACTTGGTCATCCAATCCATGCCTAGGATTACATCCAATCCCTGGGATTCTAAGACGATGAGGTCGGTGGGAAAAACATGGTTTCCTATATTGAGTTTCAAGGCATGGCATCCTATTCCTGCCATCATCATACCTCCTGGGGAATTGACCTTAATGGGCTGACTAAGGGTTTTGGTGGGCAAACCATACTTATCCACAACTACCCTTGATATGAATGAATGAGTTGCACCGGAATCAAAAAGTACTGTAACTAGACGTGAATGCAATAAAAACTTACCAACCACAGTCTCGGGTTGATCATAGACTTCTTCCACGTCGAGGTGGTTCACCTGGGCACGAGGAAAAGGGTTTGGCTTCTTGGCTACGGAGTTGCCGTTTCCATTTCCCTGCTTGCTTTGGGGACACTCAGTAGCATAGTGCCCTGTCTTCTGGCACTTGAAACAGGTGATGTGGCTCAGATCCTTATGAGTAGGAACGTGACGGTGCTGGTTGTTGTTCCCATTCCCATTGTCAGTCTTGAAATTGCAATGGTTGGGACGGGCATTCCCATTTCCTCCATGGTTGTGGCCTCCATGGTTGTGCACGACATGAGTGTGCCTTCCAAACTTACCGGTCCCTGATCCGGTATTCCCTGAGTACGAGGAGTAGCGGGGCTTCTAATGAGCTCCAGAGTTAAACTTCCCCTGAGTGTACTTCCTCTTGCGGTTCTCAATTTGCTGCTGCTTACCTTCCAAAATGAGTGCCTTATCCACCAGCTCTTGGTAGTTGTTGAAAGTAGCCACTACCAGCTGTATGCTCAACTCGTCATTGAGTCCTTCCAAAAACTTTTCTTGCTTGGCCCCATCATCGGCCACGTCTCCTGGTGCATAACGAGCCAATGTGCTGAAGTCGTCCACGTACTGGGCCACAGAGCAATTTCCCTGGCGCAAGTTGCGAAACTCGCGCTTCTTCAGACTCATGGCTCCAGCTGAGACATGTGCGGTGCGGAAAGCTTGCTGGAACTGCTCCCAAGTTACATCAGCAATAGGATATGTGGTGGTGTAGTTCTCCCACCATGAAGCTGCTGGTCCATCTAGTTGATGTGCGGCAAAACGCACCTTCTCAGCGTCAGTACATCCAACGGTGACGAGTTCTCTCTCCATCTTCCGAAGCCAGTCATCTGCCACAATGGGATCAGT
This sequence comes from Hordeum marinum, assembly GCA_022496015.1. Taxonomy (NCBI): domain Eukaryota; kingdom Viridiplantae; phylum Streptophyta; class Magnoliopsida; order Poales; family Poaceae; genus Hordeum; species Hordeum marinum. The sequence continues at coordinate 342,381,363 of CM039675.1, forward strand.
GCTGCTGGAGAAAGTTGGAGGATTCAACCTCAGAAAACGGGTGAGATTGTCAGTCTGGGGTGGATGTTGGTGGTTGTTGTTGTTCTGGTTGTTGGTCTGATTCTGGATCAATAGCTGCATCAGTGCATTCTGCTGCTGAAGGAGTTGCGTGAGTTCCGGCGGGAAGGTGAAGTTGGACTCACGTCGTGGAGGCATCTTGTTGTTTTTAGAGGGGTGAGAATTAGAATAGAACAAGGGCCTAAAAGGAGAAATTCACTACCCATATGCAATGCAACAAACATATCACACCAAACACTCATTCATTTATTCAATCAATGTCAAACATCGGGAATACAAGTGTCAATCAAACTACACATCGACCTACGCTCTTAACGTTGAAAATAAAAGATACATGGAGGGCATAACTAAAGTTTTCCTCAGAAGTACATGGTGACTGAGTCTCCTCCAGTGGTGCTCTCCTCATAGTCATCATCGTCGCTGATGAAAGGAGCCAAGTCTCCCTCAGGATGAAGATTTTCACCCATGTCCATCTGTTCCTCCAGAGTGGCGATGCGAGTGTTCAGCTTGTCGATCCTCTCTAAGAAATCCTTCACCTCATACTCATGCTCGTACTCGGCTTCCCGTAAGTTAGCTTCGTGGTCAATCTCGCGGTTCATCAGATTCTTGATTGTCTTCATATCAGCACGAACTCGAAGCTCCAGAGTCCTGATGTGCGTCTCCAGGGTCTGGATATATGACATGGTGGAGTCTCCAGTGGGGTTGGTGATGATGTTGCCATGGGCATCTCTGCGGCAAACCATGCTGAGTCCTGGTGAAATGGTTCCACCTCTATATTCCTCCTGAATACGTCCAAGGGCACGATGAATGGCCATGTCTCTTCCAAGTATCCAGCTGGGTGCCATAAACTTGAAGTCGATGGGTTCCTTCCGATTCCCAAAGGTCTTCCCTGGGATGTGCACCTCTATCCTGTAGCGTCCATCTTGTGGAAATGACATGATAGGAGTCCCGATGATGCTCAGCAAAGCAATCCTCACGTCCTTGACGATCCTCATCAGCTCCTTACCAAAAGGCATCGTTGCGTCAGGCTGGCAAAACTCCGTGATCAACACTGGGATGAAGGTGGCTATCTATAAATTTTGAAATAACCGGAGAGAAATCAGAAATGAGTAGATGAGAGTATAAGAATTTTAAAGACAAAGAGATACAATCCTAAGGCTTTCCAATCCTAGAGGTTACGTCCTACGATCAGCGTGTGCTCTGATACCATTTCTGTAGCAACCCGACCTGAAAGGTCGAATCTCCGGTGTTTCCGTACCATCCCAAGATCATGCTGGTACACACACGGTACATCAATGTATATATCAAAGGGAAATCACACAGCATTATATTAATCGAAATCTCATATCGAGTCCTTTATTACAATAAAAATTACAATAAAGTGGCTGAAAGCCAGCTCATGAGAATATCTAAATCTTGCGGAAGCGTCGAAGGTAGATGAGTCCATCTGACTCCAAGGGCATCTCACTGAGCATAGAACGTGTCCTCACTCCTGGTCGGAAAAGTAATCTGCAGCATGATACGTTGCAGCCGTGTAGGTCAGCATATGGAATATGCCGGCAAAGTCACAAGAGACGGGTGAAAAGATAATCATCTAATCTACATGCTTATATGGCAGGTGGGGTGGTAAGTTTTTGTGTAAAGCCAAATTTTTTTCCTACATCAAGAGAGGGATAAGCAAAAAAAAATATTACTAAGTTGGTTGGTTAATGAGATGGTTCCACCAACCAATTCTCATACCCAAATTGTTAATACCCACATCATCATATTACTTGTGTTGAGAATTCCGAATGTTTCAGTTCCTTTGGCTCAAGTCGTCCATGACCGTGGACACGGCTAATCGATTAGGTTTGAGTACTCTGCAGAGTTTTGCACACGTTCCCCACAAGATTTGGTCGTCTCCGTTTAATTTCTCGCACTTCAGGGTGTTTGAGAAACGGATGACCAAAACATGGTCTTCCAAAGGGTTTCCCTGCGACTCTGACGGTGCCCATCCTTTCCTACCGTTCTTCTACATCTCGTAGCACCGCCTGTCCAGGGTCACCACGATATCCAACCAAGCCAAAGCCCATAATGACTTGTGGCTGTGCAGGTAAGCCTTGGGTCTTGAAGCACCCATCCATCTCTTTGTGCCTGGGTGGATCTTTCCGCGTGAATACTGGCCATCTCCAACATCACCTAGGCAAATCCACTGGTTTCTCCAGGGTGCCGTTCAACCATCATCCACCCAGAGGTATGTTGAAAACTCGGAGTCTTGAAATCTTGATTATTATGTAGGTCTTGAAGTTATTAACTCTCTCAACTCTCATGTATCACACAACCAACCCCGTCTACTAATAGCATAGCAAAAAGTAAAACAACGTTTCCCAGGGCCAATGTGTCAAAGAGTTTGAGGGGGTACCTACCACATGATACTACTACAATGTAACCAAGTTTCCAACTAACCTATCTTGCATGCAATTGGGGAAGATGGTAGAACTAATGCATATAAAACATGGGTAAACATGATCAAAGTGACTTGCCTGATTGATGATCTTCGTACGTGAGTGACTCTAAGTAACAAGCTTCGCACTCCGTATAATCTAACGAAACAAACAAACACTCAATAAGCATACAACAAAATATTGTAATTCACAACCATCAACCAAGAACTAGTAAACAATCAAGACAAAACAATGCACAAATCACAAGCAAGAAAACACACAAAGTTTTGTTTTCAAAAGGTGATGGATGAAACACTACTGACATAATGTAACTATTGGTATTAACCAAAACAATAGTTGACAGCAAGAAAACAATAAAAAAATATTTTATTAATAAACAGAATAAAACCACATTAAGTTTGTTGGGAAAACTTTTAGTAAAGTTTTTGAAAGTTTTGATAAACACTATGTGAAACAACTATAGTTTTACTAACAAAAGAGCAAAACAAAACTTATTACTTATTGACAAAACATGTTCTTAACGGAAAATAATTTACAAATAAACTTGTCTTAGAAAACAAAATTAAATTATATAAAACTTTGTTGAAAGAAAACTATTACTAACTAGTTGTTTTAATCAAATTAAACCTATTTGAAAGGAAGTTGTGATTCCTATATTAACCAAGAGATAACTAAACAATTTTATATTTTTTTTTACAACAAGTAAAACACTAAATGTTTAAACAACAGAACCTACTAAACAAATTAAAACTAAATCTAAGTTAAACTAACTAAAACTAAGTAAATAAAACTATACTATAATACTAGGCAGATTCTGTTTATAGCTAGAACACTAATCAAAATCATCCTAAAAATTCTCAAACTAAACATGGAGGTAGTCCTAACTAATACCAAACAGTAGCAAAAAGATTCATATCAAAATCTATTTTCAAACTCTAGTTATTCAGATTTGAATATTTGAGCACATTTGATTCAATTCAAATTTTATAGTTCAAATTTAAAATTTCAAAGTACAGTGTGAAACTAAATGAAAAATGTGAGCTATTGCAAAAAGAATAAACTCAAAACATTTAATAGATTAAAAGTTATAAGCAAAACAAAATTTGGATTCACTCTGTTAACTAAAACAAAAACTGAAAAGAAAACTGAAAACTATCGGACGGCCAGGGGCTACGTGGCAGCCTGTGAGTGGCTAAGGGGGGTGTCCGAGCGGGGTTACGGGCGGTCGACCGAACTAATGGGGATACCGGTTCGGGTTTTAAACTATTCTAATCCTATGCGTTGGTTATAGATCCGACGGTCCAGGGAGCTTACAGAGGAAAGGGTCGCCGGCGAGGGGATCTCCGGTGGGTTCCGAGGTGGCGAGGTCGTCGGTGAGGGGCTCTAGAGGTCGAGGGAAGCTGCGGAGTGGTCCGGGCGGCGGCGCTTGACGTCCGACGTCGATTGGTGGCAACCGTGGGGCGAGGGGGAGAGTGGAGCGACGGGCACGGGCGATGGGAGCTCCGGTGGTCGAAGCAACTCCGGCGAGGAATTTGGCAGCGCCTCGGCGAGGGAGAGAGGGGCTTGGGGGGGGAATGGATGCGGAGAGTGGCTGGCTTATATAGGGGCGCTGGGGAGTGTGGGGGAAGAGAGGGGAGAGAGATCCGGGGGGAAAGAAACGGTCGGCGAGGTCCGGCGCGTGCGGGGGAGGAAGGTGATGACCGAGCGAGCTAACGGTCGGTCGGGGGTGGGGCCCGGTGGCAGCGAGAGGGAGGGCGAGGTTTCCGCCTCGGTCGGCCGGCACGTATTGAATTCGCGAAATAAAGCCTGTGGGCCGGCCCGTTTAAATTCTAAAACCGTTACCGTTTTCTGTTTAATGTTTTTTCCAGAGCGTTTCAAAAACCTTTAAAGCATTCAAATCGTCTCTAAATATAGGAGTATTATATATCAAAATTAACAGAATAACAAATTCTATTTAATGAACATTTTTATTCTGTCATTTCGACACTTTGAAAAAAAAATATTTTTAGAAATTGCCTATTTGTTTTTAAATCCTTTTTGCAAATATTTTCAAAACAACTCCTGGTTACTTTTGTTCAAATAGATCACGAAAATGACCCTGGTGTGGAGTGTCATGTTACTCCCCTCTTATTTTGAACATTTTACCAAGATTTCAAATAGGTGAAAGCAACTTAGGGAAAGTAGAAAGGGCTTTCAGAATTTTAGAAAGAACATTTCAACAATACAGGTATTCAAGCAATGATGATGATGGATGCATAGCTATATTTCATAAAATTCCAAAATGAAATTTTGGGATGTTACATCAGAGCAAGGGTACGACAAACAATGGTAGCCAGAGCAAACGCAAGAATCCAGAGGCCGGGTCAGAAATGGTGTCCAATGCAAGTACCAATCAGAATCAACCCAGGGGCAACAGGAGGTTTAGGCCACCTTTTAATAAGGACATGCCTGCCTTTAATTTGGAGGAGGCGTTGAAGGGTCCTTGTCCGGATCACGGCGAGCCCGATAAGCCGGCGAACCACACATGGGGAGAGTGCCGTTTCATGTAGAAACTTAAGAATCACTTTACACACCCCAACAATCAGGATGGTGGCCTGCCGGGCAGCTCTGGACATGGCGGGTCAGGGGCCGGTTTTGGGTCCGGTGGCTCAGGGTCTGGTCACCCAGGTCAAGGTAATCAAGGAGGACACTAGCAACATTCTGGTAACAACAATCAGCAACAGCGTAATCAGTCTGGCTATCAGAGTAACCCGAAGCAGCTCAGCTCCGGTCAGTATCATGTTTTCACAACCAGCCTCATCAAAAGGGATCAGAAGTTGCGCAAGCGGGCGGTCAATGCAGTTGCACCAGCCCTGCCACAGTATTTACGATGGTCTGAGTAGGATATAACATGGAGTCGGGAGGATCACCCGCCGCATGTCGATGACCCCGGGCGGCTGGCTTTGGTTGTGGCCCCCCAAGTGGGAGGGTATATGGTGAATAAAGTGTTAATGGATGGAGGCAGCAGTATTAATATCCTCTACTACGATACTTTTTGGAGGATGAAATTGCTAGACAAGGATTTAAAACCCTCGTCCACCATTTTTCATGGTGTGGTGCCAGGCAAGTCGGCATATCCGGTGGGCAGGATTTCTTTGGAAGTGGCCTTTGGCACCGAGTATAACTACAGGGTAGAGTCCTTGTGGTTTGAGGTGGTAAAAATCAAGAGTCCTTACCATGCACTGTTTGGACGTCCAGCTTATGCAAAGTTCATGGCTAGGCCTTACTATGTATACCTGCAGCTCAAGATGCCCGGCTTAAAAGGTACTATTACTGTTCATGGTGACCGAAAGACGGCCATCGAGTGTGAGGAAGGAGATGCGGCTTACGCAGAGTCCATTTGCGCTCAGGAGGAGCTTAAATTTTACAAGGAGAATGTTGACCCGGAGGATATGACCCCGCTGAAAAAGCCCACCACGGAGGTTGAGCCACCCCTTAAGTTTTCAGCGGATGATACTAAGGCGGCAGATTTCACTCCGGGCGACTCATCCAAACAATTCATCATTGGAGCTCACATGGATCCCAAATAGGAAAGCGCGCTCATCGAATTCATCCGTGAGAATCGGGACATCTTTGCATGGAAACCTTCTGACATGTCGGGTGTACCGAGAGAGTTCGCTGAGCACAACCTTAATGTGGATCCAAAGTTTAAGCCAATTAAGCAGTTTTTACGGCGGTTTAATGAGGAGAGACGCAAGGCCATTGGGGAAGAAGTTGCCCGGCTCTTGGCGGCGGGTTTCATTGTTGAGGTTTTTCACCCGGAGTGGTTGGCTAACCCGGTGCTGGTGCTCAAGAAGAATGGCACGTGGTGTATGTGTGTGGACTACACGGACCTTAACAAGGCTTGCTCGGCTGATCCGTTTGCCCTCCCTCGTATTGATGAAATCATTGATGCTACGGCGGGTTGTGAAAGCTTGTGTTTCTTGGACGCTTACTCAGGTTATCATCAGATCAAGATGGCGGTTAAAGACCAAGAGAAGACAACTTTTATTACACCTTTCGGGGCTTTTTGTTATGTATCTATGCCTTTCGGGCTCAAGAGTGCCCAGGTGACATATCAGCGATGTGTGCAGAACTGCCTTCACAGTCAGATTGGCCGCAACGTCCATGCTTACATAGATGACATCGTGATCAAATCCAGGAAGAAGGAGACTCTTTTGGGCGACTTAAAGGAAGCCTTTGATAATCTCTAGGTCTATAAGATGATGCTTAACCGACTAAATGTGTCTTTGGAGTTCCAGCTGGCAAACTCCTGGGATTTCTGGTTTCTGAACGTGGCATTGAGGCTAACCCAGATAAAATCAAGGCTATCACTTCTCTGGCAGAGCCGGCCTGTATTAACAATGTCCAGCGCTTGGCGGGGCGGATCGCCGCGTTGAGCCGTTTCATAAGCCGCCTTCGAGAGAAGGCTATTCCTTTATATCAGATGATGAAGAAGACGGATAAATTTGTCTGGAGCAAGGCGGCGGCTGAAGCACTTGAGATGCTCAAGAAACAGTTGACTGAGCCGCCGGTGCTGGCTGCACCGGTTGAGGAAGAACCATTACTTTTATACGTGGCAGCTAATAATCGGGTAGTAAGCGTTGCGATTGTGGTTGCGCAAGGAATCTGGAAAGGAGTATCCGGTTCAAAGGCCGGTTTATTATATCAGTGAGGTCCTGACGGAGTCCAAGCAAAGGTATTCGCATTGGCAGAAGCTGGTATACGGGGTTTTCATGGCCAGCCACAAATTAAAGCACTATTTTTTAGGGCACCAAATAACCGTGGTTAGTTCTGCTCCATTGGGGGACATAATCCAGAACAGAGAAGCCACTGGAAGGATTGCTAAGTGGGCATTGGAGTTGGGATCTCCTAATCTAAAATATGTGCCTCGTACGGCCATCAAGTCCCAAGCTCTTGTGGATTTTATAAATGATTGGACAGAATGTCAAGCCCCTGAGGAAAAGCCGGATGACACATACTGGACTATACACTTTGATGGGTCCAAGCAGCTAGAAGGGTCAGGCGCAGGAGTTGTTTTGACGTCTCCTAAAGGTGATAAGTTTTGTTATGTGCTCCGGTTGATGTTCCCATGCACTAACAATGCGGCTGAGTATGAGGCTCTGCTTCACGGGCTTAGATTAGCCAAGGAGATGAATTTAAGCCGGGTAAGGTGTTTGGGCGACTCAGATTTGGTGGCTCAGCAGGTTTCGGGCACTTGGGACTCCAAAGACCCACAAATGGCGGCTTATCGATAGACGGTTGATATTATTGCCGGCCACTTCAAGGGGTATCAGGTGGATCACATTGATCGTCGCAAGAACGAGGCGGCAGATGCGTTGTCACGGCTAGGATCCCAACGAAAGCCGGTGCTGCCCAATGTATTCCTGGACGTCTTACATCATCCGACTGTTAAGTTACCTTCGGAAGAGGATTTGGCTATTCCTGACCCGGAGGGGGAGTTAGTGGTGGCTTTGCACGCTATCCCAGGTTGGACTGTCCCCTACCTGGCCTATCTGACCCGGGGCGAGTTACCTGGTGATGAACACCTGGCCAGACAGATCACCCGGTGCTCCAAATCAATGACGATAGTTAATGGTGAGTTGCACAAGTGCAGCGTGACTGGCGTTTTTCAACGCTGTGTCTCACCTGAGAAGGGTCATCAAATCTTAAATGAAATTCATGCCGGAGATTGTGGACATCATGCCGGCTCGAGGTCGCTGGTAGCCAAGGCCTTCCGGCACGGGTTCTTCTGGTTGACGGCTCACAAGGATGCAGAAGACTTGGTTCGCAAATGTGACAGCTGTCAAAAGTTCGGTCGGCGTGCTCATGTTCCGGCTCAAGAGTTAAGGATGATACCAATTACATGGACATTTGCAGTCTGGGGGCTAGACATGGTAGGACCTTTCAAAAGATCCAAAGATAAGAAAACGCACCTCTTGGTGGCGGTTGATAAATTTACCAAATGGGTGGAGGCAGAGCCGGTTAGCAAGTGTGACGCGGCTACGGCGGTTCAATTTGTTAAGAAGCTGATCTACCGTTTTGGTTACCCTCACAGCATTATCACCGACAATGGCACAAATCTATCTAAGGGGGCTATGAAAGAGTTTTGTGACAAGGAGCACATCCGGCTGGATGTTTCAGCAGTTGTGCATCCACAGTCTAATGGTCAGGCGGAGCATGCTAATCAAGAGATTTTAAGGGGCATCAAGCCACGGCTTATGGTTCCTTTACAACAAACGCCCGGGTGTTGGGTAGAAGAATTGCCTTCCGTCCTATGGAGTGTCAGGACTACCCCCAACAGATCTACAGGCTATACACCTTTCTTTATGGTGTACGGTGCCGAGGCAGTATTGCTGAGTGACATCCGACATGATTTGCCACGTGTAGCGGCTTATGTTGAGACGGATAATGAGACGGAACGTCAAGATGCGTTGGATGCTTTGGAAGAAGCACGGGAGCTAGCGGCGACCCGATCGGCGATCTATCAGCAAGACCTGCGCCGCTACCATAGCTGCAGAATCAAGACCCGGACGTTCCAGGAAGGCGACTTAGTGCTCCGGCTGATTCAAGACTAGACAAGCATGCATAAGTTATCTCCTCCTTGGGAAGGACCTTTTGTGGTCAGTAGAAATCTCAACAATGGATCATACTATCTCGTATATCAGGGATGACTCAGAGACGGTGGGTCAGGAAACCCGCCGGCCATGGAACATAGCACATCTACGGCCGTATTACACATGAGGGCGTTGAGACTCGCCATTGTACACTATCATTGTACATACCATATATAAATAAGATAACATCCCCGTAAGACGGGACCTCTTTTGTTACACGCATCATTGTTCATACAAGAAGAGTTCATAAAAATTCTAGTTGGTAGATCAACTGCGGCGGAGGGCGGCTTCTTACCTTTGGGTATCGCTTCTAATGCTTATCGGCGTGGCTCTATGCCAAAATCTCCGGCTAACATGATTAGCCGTGGCGGAGGACGGCTTCTTACCTTCGGGTATCGCTTCTAATGCTTTATCGGCTGGCGTTTACGCCATATTGCTGAAGGGGGCTTCTTACCGACGGGTATCGCTTCTAACACCATATCGGCCGGCTTCATGCCAAATCTCCAGCTAACATGATTAGCCGCGGTTGTAGGAAGTTTTTTACTGACGGGTATCTAACCCTAACAACCGGCGGAGGGTGGCTTCTTACCTCCGGGTATAGCTTCTAATGCCTTATCGGCCAGGCTTTATGCCATCTCCGGCTAACTAGATTAGCCATGGTTGTCAAGGGGGGTTCCCACCTCCGGGTGTAGCTTATCTAACCTTAAACAACCGGTGGAGGGCGGCTTCTTACCTTCGAGTATAGCTTCTAATGCCTTATCGGCCAGGCTTTATGCCATCTTCGGCTAACCAGATTAGCCATGGTTGTCAAGGGGGCTTCCCACCTCCGGGTGTAGCTTATCTAACCTTAAACAACCGACGGAGGGCGGCTTCTTACCTCCGGGTATAGCTTCTAATGCCTTATTGGCCCGGCTTTATGCCATCTCCGGCTAACCAGATTAGACATGGTTGTCAAGGGGGCTTCCCACCTCCGGGTGTAGCTTATCTAACCTTAAACAACTGGCGGAGGGCGGCTTCTTACCTCCGGGTATAGCTTCTAATGCCTTATCGGCCAGGCTTTATGCCATCCCCGGCTAACCAGATTAGCCATGATTACCAAGGGGGCTTACCACCTCTGGGTGTAGCTTACCTAATCTTGGCCACCGATGTCTTCTATGTTGACAAAGCAGCATAAGGGCTCAAAGCAGCATACAAAGGCAATGACAGTTGAAGAGCCGGATCATTTTATACAGCATAATAGAACAAGATTCAGCAGAAGCAAAAGTGACATCTAGTCTATTACATACACTCCCTAAGGAGCCCACAATTTCGGACAAGTCTTTTCAACGCCACACGGCGAGTCATGGAGAGTCGGCTGTTACAAGTTTTTCAAAGTTGATTAGCTAGCTGCCGGGTCATCCTGCTCTGGCTCTTCGGTGACCCCAATCTGGAGATTGTCCAAGTCCCAGTTGCAGTTCGTTAGAGCCGCAAAAGAGCCTTCTTCAAAGTAAGGAGATGGGTCAAGGTCAGGAGCGAAGAGGTCCTTACTGCGGGCAGGCGTTAAGTCCTTGCACTCGAAAAGCGGACCGCGGATTCTCTTCTGGTTAGGGCCATAAGCCACCTGGTAGGTTGTCAGATCAGCTTCCTCTGCTAAGACGGTTGCTAGCACTTTGGAATCCTTCACGGACCGGCTGTAGTCAGCATCGGTGAACTCAGAGTCGTCGTCTTTTTTGGAAGGGAATCCATCCATCATCTCGGCTGACGTCAGCTCCGGAGAGAAAGCCAAGGCCCGGCTAATGTCCGCAATCGCCCCTTGGCAGGCGGCTGATTTCTTTAACTCCGCAATCTGCTTGGGCATGGTGGAAAAGAGCTCCAAAATGCCCTTGAGAGTCGCAAGAATCTTGTCTTTGTATTGCACGGCTTGAATAGTGCACACGGCGCCGCAGTACAACTGCTCCGTCAGGGTATAGATAGCCTTCAACGACAATGGACTGTCAGAAGCCAGTTGTTGGCTCCTAGGGCCTGCATAAGTCAGAAATTTCATGGTGAGTCACCGGTACAAGTATTATATGAACATTGAAGCACAAGTTATTAGAAACTTACCAAAGAGGGTGGCTGTCATTCTGGTAATATGACGCTTCAAGGCTTGGAGTTCGTCTGATACAGCTATCAGTCGTTGATCGGCATCATCCGCCTGCTAGGTCAAGGAGGCTTTCTTAGAATCAGCTGACTCTTTAAAGGCGGCAAAGTCGGGCTTGATTGTAGCCAGCTCCTCAGAAAGGAGCCGACACTTCTTGTCTGTGGCACTTCGAGCCATTTGTTGAGCTGCCATAGTAGTCTTCAGATCCGTCAACTGTGACCCGGCTTCAGCTAAAGTTTCCTGTGGTATGTCAAAGCATAATATCAGTAGGCAAGTCTCCAAACAGATCGCAAACAATATGTATGACACTTGGGGGCTAATGTCTATTTTCACACATTTTGGCACTAAAAGACCCGGCTCAACTTTGGACTAGAATTAAGCCGGCCCTTGGGGGCTATGGATTTGGATTTTCTACAAGGAAGATCATGAAAGACCCGGCTCAACTTTAGGTTAGATTGAGCCGACCCTTGGGGGCTAAGGAAGGTTATAACAGGAAAGGAGTACCTCATATTTTTTCTTCATCAGACTAACCAGTCAAAGCTCCAGATCCTGGCTGGTGGAAAGCCGGTTCACATAACCGGCGTGAAGCTCTTCGGCTATCATCTTCTCAAAAGCAGAAGATTCAAACTCCAACTTCTTCGAGGCTTCAGCCGGCTCTTTATGCTTGGTCAGCACGTGAGCCTGGTGATACTGGAAGCCAGAGCCGGTGATCATGACGTCCGGGGTGGCAGCGTTCTTGGTCATCTGGGCAGGACTTGGTGGCTTCAAAGGATCCCTTGGAGGGCTCTCTGGGATGATATCTTCAATAGCCGGCCCAGTAGATGCGGCTGGCGGATCCACATCCGGTCGTGGCTCGTTCGGTTGTTCATGCTCCGACTCTTGGGCTGCAAGGTTAGGGGAGGACTTGTTCGTCTTTCGACGCTTCGCTTGGGCCCTAGAGAGCACGAGCGTCAGAACCCAAGGATTACAGCCGCCAAAGGGAATAGAAATGCATGGTTAAAGAAAATATTTACAGCGGATTAATCTTAGGAGGCGGCAGGGCGGTTACCGTAGAGTCGCCAAAGGAAGGTGACCTCTAAGAGATAGTTGAGACAAGATAAGACAGTATTGAAATGACAAGGTAAACCAGTCAAACAAGAGATACATACCTTTGCAGGGCGCTTTTTTGGAGCCGGGGAGTTCGGTAAACCGGACACGAGGTCTGTAGAGTCGGCGCTCCGGGTCTGATGACGATCAGCCTGTTGTTGCTTTTTAAAAAGAAACTGAGGGTCCAGATAAGCAAGAGGATGAGAGAGAGGAACTTTTCCAATAACCCGCCACGACATCCGGGGGACAAAATATTCTGAGCTGGAAGAAACGTAGATTACCTCAGGGGCGTTTGCGCGGCTGGTCTCCACATCATCCTGAGAGTAAAACAGGTGTTAGTGAGATGAGAAGACAAGGTCTCAAAAAACAGCTAAAATTTTACCTCTGAGTCAGATGATTGTGGCGGGTCAAACCATCCCTCTTGCGGGGTGTCCTTCTTGGGCTTCTTGGCCGGGGCTTTCTTCTTGGTCTTCTTCAAGGGAGGGATGTACTCCTTCCACAAGTCAGAGTCGGCCTGAAAGAATAAGCCGGTTAAGGGCAATAGATCAGCAAGGTACAAGTAAGGTCCAAGAGACGGATGGAAAGAAATTGCCTTACATCTCGGGACGGATTAAGGGCACTAAAGGGGATCAACCCGATAGCACTGCAGGCTCCGGATGTCTCATGAACGAGACTCCTGATAGCAGTGGTGATGTCGTCCTCTGTCAAGGTTGACCGACTGAAGCAGAGTGAGCTATCATATTCGCCCTTATACTCACACATAAGGCGGCTTCTGGGGCTTAACGGCATGATCCACCAAGAGATCTAGCAGCGGATCAGGTCCAATCCGGTTAATCCGTTGTCCATGAGGGCCCTAATCTTGGCATGAGCCGGCTCGTATCTTGCGTGCTTTGAAACTGACAACCGGACGGGAAGCTCTGAAGTTGTCTTGAGCCGGGAAGGACGGTAACCCAGCAGTGGACGTTCGCCCTCTGGAGAAGCATCTTTGCAATAGAACCATGTTTTATTCCAGTCCTTTGGGTGACTCAGCAGCTGCATAGCCGGAAAGGTAATGTCTCGGTGCCTCAGGATAGAAGTTCCGCCCAGGTCGAGACTCGGACCAGCCTTCACTTCAGTTTAACAGTTGGCATAGAAGAACTCCCAGAATAGGCCTACCGATGGCTGGGCTTGCAGATAGACTTCACACAATACTTGAAAGTTGCAGATGTTTGAGATGGAATTGGGGGCGAGGTCTTGAGGATGGAGTTTGTAAAAATGAAGGACACCGCGGAAGAATTTTGAGCCGGGAGGCACAAACCCCGCTCAATATGGTCCGAGAAAACGACCACCTCTCCTTCTTGGGGAACGGGCTTCAGTTCATCACCCGGGACCCGCCAGTGGATGGCATCTTTGGAAGGGAGAGTGCCAGCGTGAACAAAGACCATCAAAAACTCTTCCATGACGCACGACCCGACCCAGTTACAGGAGTTCGAGGCACGAGACATTCTGCCGGTTCAAAGATTGTGAAAAATAAAAAATGGCGGGTCAAGAGGAGACTAAAATCTATGAAGACTTATGAGCTTAAAGGTTCTCCGTATAAGATGCTATACTCCGGCTGATGAGAGCCAGCGCAGAGGGGGGAAATTTGGCTAAGTCCTGGAAAACAGATTTCACAAACTACTGCTATATTTATGGATCTACAAAAGCAGGAAAAGGTTCTTATTTTTAGACCTAGTGAAGAACAGGCGAAGCGGAGGAAAACTGAAACGGCAAGAAGGAGCCGCGAGGGGCCCGTGCATTGTGCATGGCCTTCCCGTGCGTGGCGGCGCGGCAAGGATGAGCATCAAGGGTACGGTCGACGTCGGAGGACCCCGAGCAACGGCGTCGGAAGAACCCGCGTGAAGGCGACGGGCTTCCTACAAACTCTACCGATGCGGTAATGGATCTAATGAGCAGCACTGGCTTACCGGCCATGGCGTAGTGAAGCGCGGGTGAAACTCTGGTTTGCACAGGTTGATGCAGCGGCCTGGCGTTGACGAAGCGGAGGCGGCGCCAGAACTGGAAGTGATGGAAGCGGTTGCGTCAGAGCAGGAAGATGAGGAAGCGAGCGGGAGAAGTAATAGACCGCCTGGGGCGGTCCTATTTAAAAGGAGAAGAAAGAATGAGCGCGAAAATCCAGGCGACGGAAACATTTCGGCCAAGGCGGACGCCTCGATTTTCGGGATGGTCACTTAATGCGAAGATTTGGTGAGTACGTTAGCGAATCTTTTCTACAGGGTTAACGTGATGTCATGGTGGGTCATTTCGAGCGACTCGACAAAAGAGCAAGACAAGAGGATGAAGTGAGATAGCTCAAATCAACCTGGGGCCTAATGTTAGGGATATAACCCCGTGGTATGACCCGCCTTAAGGGCTTCGGGTTATGCTTGACGGTTCATACACTGGCCCAAGGTGAGCCGGTGGTCCTAAAGCCAAGGAAGCTTGGCGGCTCATAAGGTGGGCTGGACAGTGGCCTAGAAGACCCGGGTGTGTAAGCCGCCCGGGAACAACTTGGACAAGAAGATAGAGGAAGACTCGGATAAACAGTGAGAGTCGGTTACCAATTGTATGACCCGTGGTCTAGACCTCCTATATAAAGGCAGACCCGGGGCGACTTAGAGATCAGGTTGTCGAATACTAGGTCAAGGTTCAGCTCCCTTGTAATCGATACATCAAACAATATAAACATAAGCAGGACGTAGGCTATTACCTCGAGTTGAGGGGCGAACCTGGGTAAATCTGTGTCTCTCGTCCCCATCAACCCCTTTGAGTCCATCACGTTAGCAATGGCCTCGAACCGAAGTCCGTTTATCCGGACATCTGTCGTGACAAAACCACGACACTGGGCCTCCTCGACATCTATATAAGTCGGAGGGTTTTAGGGCATAGGTATAGAACAACTCATCTAGGGTTAGACATACGGTCTTGAGGTAGATCAACTCTATAACCCCTTACACCATAAATACAATCAAGAAGGACGTAGTGTGTTACCTCCATTCGAGGGCCCGAACCTGGGTAAACTTGTGTCCCCTTCGTCTCGTGTTACCGTTGATCCTAGTCTCACAGTTCGGGACCCCCTACCCGAGATCCGCCGGTTTTGACACCAACATTGGTGCTTTCATTGAGAGTTCCTCTGTGAGCAAGATGGAATCGACGCCTCGCCTTGCCATCAATGAAGAGGTCAGCAACATGAATGTTTTCGTCCCCAGGCAGATCTTCGCCTTCGACAGCATTGTGCTGCATGCTGATTCCGTCGGCCATCTAGGCCGCGTGGAGAACTTTGCCTCGGATCAAGAGGTAAGATTCGGAAACTTAGAGTTTTCCGTCGACTCTCGGGGCGACTTGTCACTAATCAGGCTCACGGCTTCGCCCGTAGCCCACGAGGACTCTGGCGCTTTAACTTCGAGCCCCTTCTTCGGATAGGCCGATGGGGTCACCCATGGCGATAGTCTGATCTTTCATCCCGGTCTAGCTATCAAGCCATACGACCGGACATATGTTCCTTCCGAACACTCCCCATGGGTGGACTTCATGGGGGTGAATGCCACAACTTCCGAACAGCTGGATCCGATCGGGCCCTCAGCGGTCGACGAGGCCTTGGAGCAATTCTCATCGATGAGGATTACCGACGATCTAGCCCCGATCTATGCCCGGCCCGGTTACAGTTCGGGCAGGGACGGATTTTTTGACCCACCCACCATCCACTTGATAGCCACCGTCGAAGACTTAACCGACGTGATAGACTATGCCTCCGAGGAGGCAGAATACATGGATGAACAGGACCGTGCTCCCACCCCCGTTAACACCGGGAGTTGGGCCGTCACTTCTACATATGACGTCTACATGGTGGATACTCCCGCCACCAACGGCGACAATACGCCTCACAACAACGGCGACACATCGGGCGATGCGCCATCAAGGCACCGAAAATCGCATAAACGGTCCAAAAGCAAAAAAGGGAAGAGGAGCTATTATCAGCAATGGGGACGGTAATGCCCCCGCGATCATAACAATCCCGATTTGCCCGAGCACCCGTTTGGGGGTCCGGAAGAGCCGGAGGACCAAAACAACCCCGATACCGTCAATGACCCCGAAGGCGACGATTACCTTCCCCCCATTGAGGAGGGAGATATAGCGGAGGCCGATGACTTGTACATCCCTGATAACCTTGAGGATCAGGAAGAAATCAAGCAGCGGCTCATAGCAATGGCTCGCGGCCTAAAGGCCAAAGAGCGGCAACTCAAAGCCGAACATGCCGACCTCACTGATCGATGGACGAAAGTCCTCTCGACCGAGGAAGCATACGACACTGGTCTGTCAAACCAGCCCAAAAGCTACCCTCAGAGAAGGATGGTGCCACAATTAGACGATGAGCTCACTGACACTCCATCTCCGCATCATACCCCATATGACAAACCAGACCACCCTCCTCGTGGGCATGACAGAGCGGCTAATGACACTGGTTATGTACCGGCGATGCCTCAAAGATGGGGTAAGGAGCCATCCGAACCCAATGACATGTTCGACATGTGCGTTGACCTAGATCACAGAGCAGGCCATACAAGATCCATCTACGGATCCAGAGATTACTCAACCAATAGACGGGGAGAGTATAGACCATGGTTTGACCACAACCACAGAGTCTGGGAACGCAACCGGCCCCATACAGACGCCGAATACAGGTGGGACATAGCTCGGGTCAAAGGCGCCGCTCACCCACTATGCTTAATAGATGAGGTAATGTGGCATCAGTTCCCCGAAGGGTTTAAACCCGTGAATATAAAACAGCATGACGGGACCACTGACCCTACTGTATGGATCAAGGACTTCCTCCTTCATATCCACATGGCACGAGGAGATGATCTCCATGCCATCAAATACCTACCTCTTAAGCTTAAGGGGCCAGCTCGGCACTGGCTAAATAGCCTCCTCGAAAACTCCATAGGATGCTGGGAAGACCTGGAGGACGCGTTCTGCTATAACTTCCAAGGGACCTATGTTCGCCCACTAGACTCTTTCATCTCAGCAACGTTGTTCAGAAGCCCGGAGAATCCACCCGGCAGTTCTGGAATCGGTTCTTGACTTAGAAGAACCACATTGCCGACTGTCCGGATGCTGAGGCCATAGCCTCCTTCCGGCACAATATTTGGGACGAATGGCTGGCCCGCCAGCTAGGCCAAGACTAACCTCGAACTATGTCTGCCCTTACCTCCCTCATGACCCACTTTTGCGCGGGAGATGATAACTGGTTGGCTAAACGCAGCCACAATTCTGAAGATCATGTGGCATCGGAAGCCGAGGATGGCAACTCCAAGCCAAAGCGCAATAAGAATAAACACCGGCACAATGGTAATCATGTCGATGACACGACGGTTAATGCCAGATTCCGCAATTCCCGACCTAGGCAGCGGAAGAAGCCCCCTAAGGCAATCGTGACGGACCCACTCAGCTGGAAAAGATTATGGAAAGGCCTTGCCAGATCCATGGGACTCTGGAAAAGCCTGCCAATCACACACACCGCAATTGATGGGTGTTTAAGCAGGCCGGCAAGATACCGCCCGAGGACCAAGGCAAGAGATCTCGTAGCGAGGATGAGGATGAACCTCGGGGTCCAATTGGTGTCAGACAAAAGAAATTCCCTCCCGAAGTCAAAACGATGAATATGATATACGCCACCCACATACCTAAGAAGGAGAGGAAACATGCCCTTTGGGAGGTCTCTGCTGTGGAGCCCGTAGCTCCAAAGTATAACCCATGGTCAGCATACTCAATCACCTTTGACCGGCATGACCACCCGACTAGTATCCATCATGGGGGCTCGGCCGCCCTCGTCCTAGATCCCATCATACATGGGTATCACCTCACCAAAGTCCTAATTGATGGAGGAAGTAGCCTCAATCTGATTTACTCACACACGGTGAAAAAGATGGGTATAGATCCGTCAAGGATCAAACCCAATAGCACTACCTTCAAGGGAGTGATCCCAGGCATTGAGGCCCGATGTACGAGTTCTATAACCCTAGAGGTTGTGTTCGGCTTGCCCGATAACTTCCGTAGTGAAGACTTGATCTTCGACATTGTGCCCTTCCGTAGCGGCTATCACACACTGCTTGGCCAGACGGCGTTCGCTCGTTTCAACGCAGTCCCACATTACGCATACCTCAAGCTCAAGATGTCGGGCCCCAAGGGGGTCATCACTGTTAATGGCAATACAGAGCGTTCCCTTGCAACTGAGGAACACGCACTGGCACTGGCGGACGAATTCAGCTACAAAGATGATCGACAAGGTTCAGCAGTTGCCGTCAAGGCACGAAAGGCTGGGAAGTGAGTTCGGATTCAGACTAAAAACTCGGATCCTTCCTCTTCCCCTCTATAGAGATTCGCCCCCCACCGCACAATTTTAGGACTAGCAAAGTACGTGCCGAGGAGGCACAACTTCGTGCTTAAGATTCCATGGGAAACGGTGGGGAAATAAGCTGGGTGTTCGGCTACCCCGACCTACTACCACCAATACGTCTTCGGACAACATGCAGGTGCTCCTAAAAGATCCTGCCTACGGCGTGAAGCTCACCTGTAATGTTGCGGCCTCTTAAGATTTTGGTTAGCAAAATCCGCCCGCACTACCACCCATCAAGGTGCATCCAAAAGCAGGAGTCAACTAGCAAGGGGGCATATCAAGGATGTCAGGTCACCAATTGAAGACCCCTGGTACAACAACTCCTGTAGGACTTTATTTCCTATTTTCTTCCACATACCTATAAATAGTTTCTTCGGCAATCCGAGTTATAAGAGTTGTTGAGGAAATGCAAAATTGCGTGGTGCAAGTACGCCTCATTTGTCCTCTTTTTTGGCGCATAATTTTTTCTTCTCTCCCTCTTCTCGTGAACCTGTACGGTATGACTCGAGGTAAACCGGCTAATAGACCGGGGGCTCGATTTCAAACACAAATCACCTTAACTATCGTGTGTTTGGCGTCTTGGCATTCGCTTTATATGCATCGGTTCTGAATTGTGTCTTTGGTCATTAACTTGGATTGCCCAGCTCCTGTGCTTGCCCCTTTATGTTCCGCTCGTTCGGATAAAAGGGCAAAGGGAGTACCCCTGCGATTGTGCTTTCGAATAGTCTGATCAAACACCTCAGGGGATAAAGCCGAAAACGGACTATCATAGTATGCGTGATCCGATCTGTGAACCCCAAGCTATAAGTATTATACTTCAACCCTCGTAAGCGGTTATTTCATGTTATACGAGGAACCTGCCCTCTGTGCAAACATTATGATGTTGGCTTCGGCCTTAGTTTGTCCGAACATCGCAAATACTCCGGTGCCTAATCGTACACTTCCCGTAGTCCTTTTTGCGCCCCTTCGGTTAAGTGAAAGAAATAAAGCACTATAGTCTCATTGCCTAGTCTGCCGCACTACAACGCCTTCGGGTTCCGATAATACGGCTAAGGGACACAGTGCATTGGCATAGATTCCCCATGTAGTATCTACGTGGGGGCTGAAGCCAACGACTCGCATCTTTCAGTATTAAACAACCACATAGGAGTTATAAAGGAATGCAAAACCATATAAGAGAATATACTAATATCATTAAAAGTTATCACAAGTCTTCGGACACGTTACAAGCTCATTCGAATAATTTTTCACCCGAACACTATGACGCTATCACCCGAGCACTCTCCATCACTCCATCGAAGTATAGCTCAGGGCGTCGGTGCTCCTTCTCGGGTGGCGACGGGTCGGTGGCGACCTTCATCGGATTTAGCCCCGAACAGTGCACTTTGGCCTTGGCAAGGGCCATCCGGACTCCTTCGATGCAGGAGGAGCGCTTGACGGTGTCGAGGCGGGGCATGGCAGCGATTAGTCTCTGCACCAGGCCGAAGTAGCTGCTTGGGAGCGGCTCTCCAGGCCATAAGCAGATGCAGAGGTCCTTCATGACCGGCTCCGCCATCTGGTGCAGCTCCATCAGCTGTTTCAGCTACTCCGCCAGAAGAGGAGGACGCTCGCGGGCTCCGAACTGTGCCGAGAACGTCCGAGCTTCGTCTTCCTCTCCCCGCGAGGCGAGAACTTGATTGGCGTCTGCCACGCTCTTATGGAGATTGGTGGATGCACCTAAGGATCGCCACACCCGGGTTAGCAATTCGAATCTGCTATCTCCGAATACGCACTTTAGGGAGTACGGCTTACCATCGGCTATCTCCTTGGCTTGGCAAACTTGTTCCTCGAAGAACCGTCTATCCACCTGCTCCTTCTGGAGATCGGATTTCATGGTGGACAGCTTGGCCGAGATCGCCTTATTCTTTTGCTCCAAGGCCTCGCACTTGGTGCTAGCATCCTTGAGCTCATCCTGTATCTCCGCCACATGAGCCTGGTGTTGATCACTGGTGGCTCGTAGGGCGGAGAGTGTGGTGGCCGCTTCTTTGGCCGCCGCCTTCTCCACGGCCGCTTCATCTTTGGCACGTTGAAGCTCGGCCTTGAGCTTTTTGATCTCTTTCGGCGAAGCTACAACACGATAAAACCTTATTTAAAAGGAATCTGCATGGACAGTATTCGGGGAAAAGTATTTAGATTTTCAGACTTACCCTATGCCTCGTCGAACCTTTTGTTGAGGGCACCTCATCCTTGGAGCGCTTGAGCTTCCAATGTAGCTCGTCCAGCTCAGCGCCATTTTTGGTCGCCGTGGATGACGAAGCCTACATTACACACGCAATGCATACATCACATCGGCACTCACTTCCCAAACTATAAATATGACCCCTAGGCGAGTTTGTTCACCTCATCTAGGGCTCAAGGGAGGCCATGTATACAATACGACTAAATAAAAATCTTAGCAAAAATATCGGTCGATTTACTTGAAAGCCCGCAAGGAGACCTTTGAAGGCCTCCTTCAGTCTGTTGTTAATGGACTGGACACTTCATAGTACCGCGCCCATAAGGGTGTGGTGATCCTTAGGGATGGAGGCACTTGTTAGAGCCTCCTCCATGGCTGACCACCTGTTGGTCGGCGGCGCCGGGGATGATCGGATTTCCGATCACCCAGCGGGAATTGGACCGGTGCCTCCGGAGGCATAGTGCGCTTCGGAGATGTCCTCGAAGGGGACTGATTGTTCGTCCGTCCGGCCTCCTTGGTTTCTGGGCGGGGCATTGTCCCCTGGTCTTCGGTGGCCGAAGCGTTAGCCTCGTCCACGGTGCTTTCTCCCTCGCCCCCCGTGTCCGCCTCCATTAGAGTAGGCTGGGATGACACCTCCATGACTTCCTTCATGGTGCCTGGAGTGGTGGGGTGCGAGGCATCCCTGCTCTCTGCTAGTTCGGCAGGGGGGTCTCCCAATCGATACCGCCTTAGTGTGGATAACGCGCGGGGGGCTGTAGGACCAATAACTTGCGTGTTAGCATACTCTGAATCTACTTGTGATAGGTAGGAGGGTCTTCGGATCCTAACCTGGATGGGGGGATGACCCTTAGGCTCCTTCGTGTAACCTCCTCGGGGTCTTCAGATGCGGAGCTCGAGTCCGAGCTGTCGTCGGACAAGACCACCTGCGTCTGCCACGCCCTATTCGTGGCAGGAGAAGCTACCTGCCTCGGGGCGTCTGAAGACACCGCTCTTTTCTTGGCACGGTGGAAGTTGCCTCCCTCCTCGCTCTCGACCTCCTCCTCCTCTTCTTCCTCGTCTTCAGCCTCCTCCTGATTTGAGGAGGTGTGTTTTCGGATGCACCATCAGGCCGGTCCCTGATGCGAAGGCCAGCTTGACCTGGTTTCTTCTCCTTCTCTTTCTTCGTGGTATCCTCGTAAGGCTTCTCCACGAGCATCCGGGCTAGCAGCCCGGTCCTCTCGTCTTCGGGTTGAGGAGCCAGACTACTGATGTTGATGGCTTTCTTCAGCCATCTCTGCGTAAACAGATTAGACACAGGGTTATGGATCTTCTATGTAATAAGGCCGACCAAACTAGGATGTATCGTACCTCGGAATCCGGCTTGGTGGCGTGCAGGCCCTTGTCCTCCTCCTCGGTTGTCCAGCTCTTCATTGATTTGAAGAATGCCTTCCACGGCTTCTCCCGCGTAGTGCAGAAGAGGGTCCAGGCTGTGGGCTTGGCTTCGAGTTTTCGAGCTCATATGGGAGTGTCCTGGCACTGGAAGGGGAGGATGAGTCTTCGAAGCATCACCTGGACCACATCGGGCAGCTTGGTGCCGTCCTTGACTAAGAAACGGATGTGCCTCTGTAGATCGGTCACCTCCTTGCTCGGTCCCCGGATGAGGCCCTTTCGAGCCATGAAGCCAGCCTAGTCGGGGGACTGGATCTGAATGCGGCGGCAGGGTGCTGGCCTTCTTGTGGTTAGGTGACATAGAACCACTCCTTTTGTCACCCCTTGATGGTGTCGATGAGGGTGCCCGACGGCCACCCGACGCGGGTGAGTTTGCTGATGATGGCCCCGCCGTAGTCGGCATGCTTGCCGCCGACGCACTTCGGCTTGATGTTGAAAACCTACAGCCAGAGCCCGAAGTGCGGCTTGACATGCAGGAAGGCCTCGCAGACGAGGATGAAGGCTGAGAGGTGCATGATGGAATTCGACGGGAGGTCATGGAAGTCGAGGCCGTAGAAGAAAATTAATCCCCTAACGAAGGGGTGGAGTGGGAAGCTCAACCCCCTGATGAAGTGGGGGATGAACACCACCCTCTCGCCTCGCCTGGGGGTGGGGATTACTTGGCCCTCCTCCACCGCGCGATGAGGAATGTCGGCAGGGAGGTAACCGGCCTTCTCAAGGTCGAGGATGTCCTTGTTGGTGACCGTGGAAGCTTCCCACTGGCCATTGGAGCCCGCCATTGCTGAGCTCGGGAGCGGGGGTGGATAAACCTAGATTTGTGCTCTGGAGGCGCAAGGGAATAGGAGGCGGAGAAGTCGAATGGAGAGCGTGAAAGGCCTTTGGGGTTTTCTTTCTCCTTTTATGAGGTCTATCGATTCGGGCACCCCTTGCTATGTCGTGAATCCCTCCACTTCCTGAGACGCACGAACCGTTGCGTGCACGTGATTAAATATATCTCGTATAAAATGGGACACGATCGACATGTTGATAGACCGTGTGGATGGAACAGCCTCGAACCGCGCATCGAGTGCCTGTAACTGGTCGATTGGTCGTGGTGGGCTATGACCTTTCGTCAGAGAGGTCGTCGGGAAACATTGCCTTTTTTCCCTAACATTTGGCCTTCAAAGACAACTTATCTCACAGAATTCAAACGTGCCACTATGCGGAAAACTACTTATCATCGAAGGTCGAACTATGGTTCGGCGGGAAGGAACTTACCTCGCAAGACGAAGACTCTGTTCGCGAAGCAATTGGAGCTGAAGACCCTTGGCATTGGAGGCAAGTTCGGGGGCTACTAAGGGAGTCCTGGATTAGGGGGTCCTTGGATAGCCGACCTGTTGTTTAAGGGCCGGACTATATGGGCTACTTGCCGAACTCTGGATGATTTGAAGGCCTAGTTTCCAGGATGGAAGCTTCGAGGAGCAGGACTTGCGCTCCACGTTTGATGTAGAAAATAGGCATGTTTATCTCTTTGGCGTGTAACCGACCATGTGTAAACCCTAGGCCTCCTCGGCATCTATATAAGCTGGAGGGTTTTAGGGCATAGGGATAGAACTCATCTAGGGTTAGACATACGATCTTGAGGTAGATCAACTTTGTAACCCCTTACACCATAAATACAATCAAGCAGGACGTAGGGTGTTACCTCCATTGGAGGGCCCGAACCTGGGTAAACTCGTGTCGCCTTCATCTCCTGTTACCATTGATCCTAGTCTCACAGTTCGGGACCCCCTACCCGAGATCCGCCCGTTTTGACACCGATACCCAAGTCCGGGTCATTATGAGAATGATGAGCCAGAATTTCATTATGGACTTGGAGTGAAAACACAAACATTAGCCCCCAAGTGCCAAGTATATTGCTTGTAATCTGCTTGGGACTTGTATTAGAATTTCATTGTTGCTTCATCCCGGTGACTTAACCTTTATGATCTTTTACTTGTACAATGCAGGAGGCATTAGATACAGCCGAGTCTGACCTGGCCGACCTAAGGGAAAATCTTACCACTCAACAGACCGCTCGCGCTATAGTAGAAGAGAAGTTACGGTGCTTGTGGAAAAACTTGAGAAGGTTGAAGCCGACTTTGCCACTTTTAAGAAGACTATTGAATCTAAATAAGCCACCCTGACAAAGCACGCAAATGACACCAAGGAGCAGCTCAAGATTACATCATAAGAATTGAAAACTCTCAAGGGCCATATATCCAAGATGACTGCTACCATCTTTGGTAAATATGCTTGACTTGGAAAAAATTCCTGTCTTGTCGGAAAAAAATTCGTCCAGGCGGCTTATCACTTTTAAGTTTTCCTTGCAGGCGAGAGAAGCCGCCAGCTATCTTCTGATAGTTTGATGAAATTGAAAGCAGTATACACTTTGATAGAACAGTTGTATAGTGGAGCCCTCTGTACCATCAAAGCCATGATGACTGCAAAATATGTTCCCAAATTCATGAAGGGGGTCATAGAGGTCTTATCCACTCTGCCCAAGAAGATTGAAGAGTTAAGGCGATCATCCACCAGAAAGGGGGCAATAGCTGCTCTAAGTCGGTCCCTTGCCTTTGCGCCTGAGTTAACTATCGAGGAGATGATGAACGGCTTCCCATCCAAGAAAGATGACAGCTAGAACTTCTTTGATGCTGACTATGCTACATGCATAAGGTCCTCCAAAATACTTGCCTCTACCCTTGTCGACAAGATGGATCTGACCTCTTATCAGGCGGCTTATGATGCCAATAATCAACGGCTGCGCTGCCCAACCTTTGAAGCCAGGGACTTGATCCCTAAACGCCATAAGCCACTCTTTGCCCCTGAAGTTGATCTGTCTCCTCTATTTGACGAAGCTCAGTTTGAAGCCTTATTAAACTCCAACTGGGATGTGGACAGCCTTCAGATCGAAGAACTCGAAGACCCGGTGCAGGATGACCCGCCGGCGAGTTGAAACTTTGTTGTTCTTGATTGAATGTAACCCGGCCTGCTCAGCCGCCAAGGTTTGGAAATGTACAATAAACTTTAAGTCTTTCGTCTTTTGAGCTCCTAGAGAGCTTTGTAATAGGTGTAGCAGCACTTGATTGCCCCAGCCATGCCATCGTGCACACATGACTTTGGAATCATCTTATGCACTTTTGATCTGTCTTGCATTCTTCTCACAACGCCTTTCATCATACTTAACATTAATTCATCTTAGGAGATAAAACCCGCAACAATAAAATAAGACAGAAACATGTTCCGGATCACTGTTAGGGAGGCTTCAAAAAGCATAACCCGTAGATGTTTAAATCTTTTAAGATCTTGCTCTTTCCTCCTTTTTGTTTTCAAAAAACTCATATGATGGTTTTTCTGGGTGGACTCGATGCTTGAACTCATACCAGTGCAGGGTCTCTAACGAGAGTGGCCGTCAACTCCTTTGAGCGGCTCATGGTCTCTAGACGAGATTAACTGATAGGAGCGCAACGAACCAGAAAGAGACACATCCACCGGTTCCTCTGGGTAGACTCGCTGCTTGAACTCATAACAATACTCGGTTTCCATACAAGATTGAAGAGCGCAAAGAACCAGAAAGAGACACGAACGCTGGTTCTTCTGGGTGGACTCGCTGCTTGAACTCATACCAGTACATGGTCTCTAGCGAGATTAACCATCAACTCCTTTGAGAGGCTCAGGGTCTCTAACAAGATTAACTGTTAAAAGCACAACGAACTAGAGAGAGACACACCAGGGCATGAGTACCCCTAGGGCCCATAAGCCACCTCTCACGTGACATAAATCCATCATTTGAACCTTAAACAGTGAGGGTCTTCAGAAGAGTAACTATTTAAGAGTACAAACAGACCACATAGCGGAGAGTCGACAGCAGATGGGTGAGTTTATCCTCGCTATCTGTAAGAGGCTCTCACGTGACACAATCCGCCCTTTGAACCTTAACCAGTGCTCAGGTTCTCCTGGCGAGATTAACTGTCTGGTGCGTTGGAGAGACAGTGTCTCTAAGCGGTGATTAACTGGTAAGAGTTCGGCGGGTCACCTGTTGGAGCGGCATCAGCTTACAGGCAGGTATAACCCAAACTTGCGGATCAAAAGGGGGTATAACCTTCACCCCTTTTGACCTTGTTGACGGAGTCAACTTTTGGGTACATGACCCGAACTTGCATTGGCTGAAAAGCCTGATCGAGAGGGTTGAAGCTTAACGCGGTGGGTTTGAAGCCCCCAAACGACCTTGTCGACAACGTCAACTTATGCACCATCTTGTAAGCCACCGTCCTATGAACCGCCAACTTGTAAGCCGCCTTCATGTTTGCTATTGTGGCTGAAGAGCCGATCAAAAAGGGTGAGCAAGCTAAACCCGGCGGGTTGGAAGCCCCCAAGTGACCATGTGGAAGTATCCACCTTTGCACAAATCTGTAATGCAAAAAACGGCAGAGGCCCCGGCTTGCAAGGATGCCAACTTTATTATATGAAAAAATATAAATACATTGATGTATGTATATACAATGATGGGAGTCGATGACTCAAGTATAGTAAGGTCGCAGATGAGTGATATTCTACGGTCGGTGGGTCTCCTGCCCAGAAGTACGTGACTCGTCTCATACGTAAATGACATAATAGGACCCATTGTTCAGATTTCTGCTAACCACAAATGGTCCTTCCCAGGGGGGATAGCTTGTGCGCATCCGTCTGATCTTGAATCAAACGTAACACTAAGTCGCCTTCTTGGAACGTCCGGGTTTTAACCCCGTGGCTATGATAGCGATGCAGGTCTTGTTGATAAATCACCGATCGAGCTACTGCAAGATCATGCTCTTCATCCAAAGCATCTAACGTGTCCTGACGCGTTGTCTTGTTATCAGCTTCCACGTAAGCCGCCACCCGTGGCGAGTCATGACGTATGTCACTTGGTAGCACGACCACTACACCGTAAACCATGAAGAAAGTCGTATAGCTTGTTGATCTGTTGGGGGCAGTATTAATGCTCCAGAGGACAGAGGGTAACTCCTCAACCCAACAACCCGGCGTTCATTGTAAAGGAACCATAAGCCGGGGCTTGATACCTCTCAAGTTTTCCTGGTTAGCACGCTTTGCCTTACCATTGGATTGTGGATGAGCAACAACAGACACATCAAGCCGGATGTGCTCACTTTCATAGAATGCCTTCATAGCCCCCTTGGAAAGATTCGTTCCATTGTTCATGATGATACTATGAGGATAGCCAAAATGGTAAATTAATTATTTGACAAAATGAACCGTTGTGGCTGCATCACACTTACTAACCGGCTCAGCCTCCACCCACATGGTAAATTTGTCCATCGCCACCAAAAGGTGGGTCTTCTTATCCTTAGATCTTTTGAAAGGCCCAACCATATCAAGCCCCCAGACCGCGAATGGCCAAGTGATTGGAATCATCCGCAATTCCTGAGCCCGCACGTGAGCACGTCTTCTGAACTTCTGACACCCATCACACTTAGTGACCAGGTCCTCTGCATCCTTATTAGCCGTCAACCAAAAGAAACCATGCCGGAAAGCCTTGGCCACCAAGGATTTTGAGCCGGCATGATGACCGCAATCACCGGCATGTATTTCATTTAAAATCTCCCTGCCCTCTTCAGGAGATACACAATGCTGGAAGACGCCGGTAAAGCTGCACTTATGTAACTCACCATTAATGATGGTCATGGACTTAGATCGCCTCACAATTATTCGTGTCAGAGTCTCGTCCTCACGCAACTCGCCGCGAGTCAGGTACGCTAGGTAAGGTAACGTCCAATCCGGAATAGCATGTAGAGCCGCCACCAGTTGTCCTTCCGAGTCAGGTATAGCCGGATCCTCCTCTGAAGGTAGCTTAACAGACGGGTGATATATCACATCCAAGAAAACATTAGGCGGCACCGGCTTATGCTGAGAGCCCAGTCTTGACAATGCATCATCCGCCTCGTTCTTGCGACGGTCAATATGATCCACCTGATAACCCTTGAAATGACCAGCAATGATATCCACCACCTGGTGATAAGCCGCCATCCGTAGGTCCTTGGAGTCCCACGTGCCCGAAACTTTCTGAGCCACGAGGTTTGAGTCGCCGAGGCATCTAACCCGGCTCAGGTTCATCTCTTTAGCCACACGAAGGCCATGAAGTAAGGCTTCATATTCAGCTGCATTGTTACTACAAGGAAACATCAGCCTTAGCACATAACAGAATTTATCACCTTTGGGGGAAGTTAAGACAACTCCAGCCCCTGACCCCTCCAACTATCTGGACCCATCAAAGTGAATTGTCCAGTATGTGTTGTCCAGCTTTTCCTCAAGTGATTGACACTCTGTCTAGTCGTTTATAAAGTCCACCAACGCCCGAGACTTAATAGTTGTGCTAGGCACATACTTTAGATTAAGTGGCCCAAGCTCTAGCGCCCACTTAGCAATCCTGCCTGTGGCTTCCCTCTTTTGAATTATATCACCCAACGGGGCAGAGCTAATCACAATGATCTGGTGTCCAAGGAAATAATGTTTCAACTTACGGTTCGTCATGAACACCCTGTATATCAGCTTCTGCCAATGTGGGTACCTTTGCTTGGATTCTATGAGAACCTCACTAACATAATAAACCGGCCTCTAAACCGGGTACTCTTTCCCTGCTTCCTTATGCTTCACCACAATCACAGCACTGACCGCCCTGTTGTTAGCCGCCACGTAGAGGAGCAAAGGCTCATTCTTAGCCGGAGCAGCCAAAATTGGTGACACAACCAACTGCTTTTTGAGCGCCTCAAGGGTCTCATCCGCAGCCTTACTCCAGACAAAGTCATCCGTCTTTTTCACCATGTGGTACAGAGGAATAGCCTTCTCGCCAAGCGACCGATGAAGCGGCTTAAAGCGGCAATACAACCCGCCAAGATCTGCACATCATTGACGCTTGTCGGCTTAGACAACAACGTGATGGCCTTGATCTTATCCGGGTTAGCCTCGATCCCTCGCTCTGAAACCAAGAAACCCATGAGTTTGCCTGCAGGAACTCCGAAAACACACTTAGCCGGGTTAAGCATCATCTTGTAGACCTGTAAGTTGTCAAACATCTCCTTCAGGTCATCAAGCAACGTCTCCTTCTTTCTTGACTTAACCACAATATCGTCCACATAGGCATGAACATTGCGCCCAATCTGATCGTGAAGGAAATTTTGCACACAACATTGGTAAGTCGCCTGCACACTCTTGAGCTCGAAAGGCGTAGATACATAGAAGAAAGCCCCAAAAGGTGTTATAAATGACGTCTTCTCCTGGTCTTTAACTACCATCTTGATCTGGTGATAACCTGAATAGGCGTCCAGGAAGCATAAAACTCTCGCAACCCATTGTTGCATCAATAATCTGGTCGATACGATGGAGAGCAAACGGGTCAACTGGACAGGCCTTATTAAGATCTGTCTAATCCACACACATACGCCACCTGTCATTCTTTTTAAGCACCAGCACGGGATTCGCTAACCACTCCGGGTGAAATACTTCCACAATGAACCCTGCTGCCAAGAGTCGGGTCACCTCTTCTCCAATTGCTTTATGCTGCTCTTCATAGAAACGGCGGATGAACTTCTTGATCGGCTTAAACTTAGGATCCACATTAAGGTGGTGCTCAGCGAATTCTCTCGGTACACCCAACATGTCAAATGGATTCCATGCGAAGATGTCTCGGTTCTCATGGATGAATTCAATAAGCGCACTTTCCTATGCGGGGTCCATGTTAGCCCCGGTAGTGAACTGTTTTGATGAATCGCCCGGAGCAAAAACCACGAGCTTGGTATCATCCGCCTCAAACTTCAAGGGCGGCTCACACTCCGTACTGGGCTTTTTCGATGGAGTCATGTCCGTCGGGTCAACATTATCTTTGTAAAACTTGATCTCTGCCTCTACGCAACTGGACTCTGCATAAGCCGCGTCTCCTTCCTCACACTCAATGGAAACCTTCCGATCACCATGCACTGTAATCGTTCCATTGAGAGCTGGCATCTTGAGCTGCAGGTAAACATAACACGGCCTGGCCATAAACTTTGCGAAAGCCGGTCGGCCAAATAGAGCATGATATGGGCTTTTAATTTTCACCACTTCGAACCACAAGGTCTCTACCCTGTAGTTATACTCATCTCCAAACGCCACCTCTAGGGCAATCTTTTCTACCGGGTAATCCGACTTACCCGGCACCACCCCATGAAAAACTGTTAATGATGGCTTAAGAGCCTTGTCACTTAACTCCATCCGCTGGAAAGTATCATAATAGAGGATATTAATGCTGCTGCCACTATCCATCAGTACCTTTGTAAACTTATAACCCCCAACCTGAGGCGTCACCACTAGAGCGAGGTGACCTGGATTATCAACCCGCGGCGGGTGATCCTCCCGACTCCACGTGATAGGATATTCCGACCACTTCAAGTATCGCGGGAGAGCCGGCGTGGCCGCATTAACCACCCTCTTGTGCAACTTTTGATCCCGCTTATCGTGGCTGGTAGTGAAAACATGATATTGACCTCCACTGAGTTGCTTCGGGTTGCTCTGGTACCCCCCTGATTATTCTGCTGTTGCCCACCACTACCAGGTTGCTGGTGATGACCCCTTGATTGACTAGGCCTTGGTAACCCGATCCTGAGCCGCCAGAACCAAAGCCAGCTCTAGAGCTGCCCGGCCCTAAGCCGCCCGACGGACCGCTGCCATTGTTACGGTGTTGGTGAAGGCTGTATTCCCGGAACTATCGCATAATACTGCAATCCTTCCACGTATGGGTTGTCGGCTTATCAGGCCGGTTGTGCTCCGGGCGAGGCTTGCTAAGCATCTCTTCCAAGTTGAAAGGTTGTGGTGCCTTACCCTTGTTAAACATTGGCCTAAAATTTCCATTACCCCTGGCACGATTGTTCCCAACACTGGTGTTCGCCACTAACTCTGACCCACCATCCGGGTTCTTCCGTTTGCCCTGGTTGCCGTTTCCAGCCTCGTTCTGCTGTTGATTCTTGCCATTGTTGCTCTTCTTACCCTGAGCTGATATCTCATCATCGAAACCCGAGTCCTTGGTGGTATCTGAGTGTGCATATTTGGTGAGGGCCATCATAATCTCACCCATATCTTGACAAGAACGCTTCAGCCGCCCGAGCTTCTGCTTAAGGGGCAAAAAGTGGCAGTTCCTTTCCAAAATCAAAACCGCTTGAGACGCTGAGATATTCTCAGACGAGTGGATCACCGTCGAGACCCATGGACCCAATGATGGGCCGACTCACCTTCCTTCTGTACATAGTGATCAAGATCTACGATCCTCATGGGCTGCTTGCATGTTCCCCTGAAATTCTTGATAAAGCATGCCTTCAACTCAGCCCAAGACGCAATGGTGTTAGGTGGAAAACCCTTCAACCAAGTGCGGGTCGGTCCTTCTAACATCATGATGAAGTATTTCGCATAAACCGCCTCACCGACGTCCAACATCTCCATGGCAAGCTCATAGCTTTCAATCCAGGCCTCTAGGGGTAGATCAGCCATGTAATTAGGCACCTTCCGTGACCCTTTGAAATCCTTAGGCAAACGCTCATTCCTTACATCCGTCGTGAGACACGACACACCGACTCCCCTAGATGAGGTGCTGATGGGGGGGGGGGTTCGTTGGCGCTAGCTCGGGCACCTCTGGGTAATCCGTCACCGGTGTTGACCCTCGCTGAGCCCGACTCCTATCCATGTCCTCCGGACCATCCCATCCAGGCGCGTTATCATTGGGCAGGTTACGCCTCTACTCGCAGCTGGAAACCGCCGGTGAAACTATGCGCCGGCTATATCTACGGCTATGAACCGGTGTGGAGTGCACCCGGCCCCGATTGTACGTATACTTCTCTTGCCGAGCCACCGCTGTCTGCAACAGACTAATCACATTCCGCGCCTCTTCGGCGAATGGCGTTCCTTCGGCCAAAGGGAGGGCGTCAAGCCTGGCAGCCGCTGCTATCATGTTTTTCACCGGGTTAGAGCAATGGTCGGGTGGCGTCATGACGCGTCGCGATGGGGTCCGGTTCCTCCACGACGGGTCTGGCTATCACGGTGCCTCCACAGCCCGGGTTACCATTGACAGCGTACTCGGTCCAGCCCCGGGAGTGTTGAAGAGGTTTCGAGGTTGAATTGGTAGACCGATTTGGGTCCTCCTCTGCTGAATCACCTCCGAAGCTTGCTCATCTAGACTAAAATGGAAAGCCACCACCCTCAAACATTCTGACCTAGCATTCATATGAATGTGCAACGTGTTGATATCCTCCTAGGACTAAGCCATTTGTCCCTTGATCCGGATGATCTCGGCATTGTGCTCTGCTTGATTTTTAGTTGTCACTTATGTGGCTATTAGGGCCATTAGCTCATACATAAGTTCCAGCAAGACTTGAGTCGGCGGCTTAGGAGTCTCAGCATCGGGTGTGGCCACTCCTGCTGCTACTCTAGATGTCATGCCATTAAAAGCCGGTGTCGGAAGTGACATGAACATGGTGACTCAGCTCGGCGGGTCATAGGGCTCCGGAATACTGTGACCATCGGCATGGCCCCCTAACCCGCTGTCATGAAGCCGGTAGATTGACTCCACATCTCCGCTGGAGGATCCTTCATCCGAGAAAGCCAAGGCTTCCCCTCCTGACACAGAATCTTCCATGTCCAGCGTAAAGCTGACGAAAACACTCTTCCGCCCAGGTTGAACATGGGCGAGTTTTGCGTGTCGGGACGGCTCGACGAGGTCGGTGCAGATGTCCGGCCCGGGCATGGATCCGTCGATCTTGTCGATTTTGAGGTTTTTTATTATAAAAATATATTCCTTGCCGTAAAAGTGGAGCTCCAACCGACTTAAGGGGTGACCAGAAGGGCCCAGGGCGTTGCCAAGGGGTAGGCCGCGCCCTTGGCTTGTGGTCACCTCGGGCATCGTATCGCGTTGATTCTTTTTCCCAAAAATCACATATATTCCAAAAAAATCTCCGTAACTTTTTATCGCGTTTGGACTTCGTTTGGTATGGATATTCTGCAAAACAAAAAACATGCAACAAACAGGAACTTGCACTGGGCACTGGATCAATATGTTAGTCCCAAAAATAGTATAAAAAGTTGGCAAAAGTATATGAAAGTTGTAGAATATTGGCATGAAACAATTGAAAATTATAGATATGACGGAGATGTATCATCGTACTTCAGATATGCCAACACTACTGGGAGACGTCTACAGCACTGCCATGGAGTGAAGCTCATCCCTGGATGGATGGAACCTCAACCCAAATCGGGTGCTCGTGCCGCCTGTCCCGATGAGTGGCGACGCCCGCCTGCTAGAGATGAACTGCCACCATGACCGCCTCCTCTAGACCTCCTCAATAGTTCAAGCTACCCCGTAGATTCTCCCTTGTGAGACACATGGTTCCACGACGATCATGACTTGAGTCGTGAGACATTTTTTGCCAGACGTGCTCCAAGTCTGCCGCGTGCACGCTCTGCTAGCCATGCGCGTGTTCCTAGCCCGCCACAGGCACGCTCACCTGAACATGCGTGTGCTCCCAGCCCGTCTGGTTGCATAGTCGTGCACGGATTCACGCATGCTCTCCCATGCCCCCTTCATCGTCCCTGTCGCCATCACCTCCCACCATGGCCGCCGAGGAGGAGGAGCTGTTGATGAGGGCGCTCGAGGTCTCCATGAGGGAGCACGAACGCACCCAATGGGAGTGCCTCGACATGATGATGGCATTGCCGGCTGCAGGCGATGTCTCCATACCCGAGCTGGAGGTGAAGCAGAATGTGTTTGAGGATCCTCCCACCACAATGTGGAACCCCGTGTTGGTGGGGTAGTCCTGGACGTGGACATCCACGATGCCATGCAACCCACCTTCATCGTTGGCTTCATGGGTGGGCACCAAACTGTGGCCATCGACCCCGCCACAACCACAACATGTGTCACTCGCCCCTCTTTGGCAGCCACCAGAGGTGCAACCCACCCCTCTGGTAGCCACCGCCGGCCCGCCGGCCCTTCTTTGGTAGCCACCATCGTATGTCGACCTCACTATTCGCACACGACCACGCCACCATGTACCCTTGACGTCAAGGGTTATGCAACGCAGCTCATGTCGAAGGAGACCCATTCGGAACTGCGATACACAAGCAACCCGGTGGGCGCTTTCGTAGACCCGAAATCACACACACCCAGGAGGGACCCCGGCAGGGCGCGCGACGGTTATGGCTTCCCTAGGTCAACCTGATCGCCCCTAGGGCTTCAAGGATTGCTGCCCTCCTTCGCGAAGTACGAACGAAGAACGAGGAAGAAGAACAAGAGAGAAGGAAAAGGTAAAGGAAAAATGTGATAGATTGATTTGTCGTTTGTGTGTTGTTCAATCGACTGTTGATAACCCACAAGTATAGGGGATCGTAAGAGTTTTCAAGGGTAGAGTATTCAACCCAAATTTATAGATTCAACACAAGAGGAGCCAAAGAATATTTGAGAGTGTTAGCAGTTGAGTTGACAATTCAAACACACCTGGAGATTAAATATCTGTAGCAAAATGATCAATAGCATAGTAATATGACAGTTTGATAGCAGTTGTAGCAGTAACAGTAGCAGTAAGAATAGCAGTAATGATTTTGTAGCAAGTGCAACAGTAACAGCAGCAGTAGTAACTTAGCAAGAACAATATGTGAAAAACTCGTAGGCACTGGATCGGTGTATTCGATATTCATCATATAACAGCCATAACCTAGGGCAACATGGAACTAGCTCCAGTTCATCAATGTAATGTAGGCATGTATTCAGTAAATAGTCATACGTGCTTATGGAAAAGAACTTGCATGACATCTTTTGTACTACCCTCCCGTGGCAGCGGGGTCCATACGAAAACTAAGGGATATTAAGGCCTCCTTTTAATAGAGAACCGAAACAAAGCATTAACACATAGTGGATACATGAACTCCTCAAACTACGGTCATCACCGGTAAGTATCCCAAATATTGTCACTATGGGGTTTATGGATCATAACACGTAATAGGTGCATATGACTAGGCAAGATCGGATCAAGAACATAGATATAATGGTTATAACATAAACGGTTCAGATCTAAAATCATGGCACTCGGGCCCTAGTGACAAGCAATAAGCATGGCAAAGCCATAGCAACATCAATCTTAGAACATGGTGGATATTAGGGATCAAGCTCTAACAAAAGTAACTGAATTATATGATGAATCCCATCCAACTCCTCACCGACCAGCAAGCCTACAAAGGAATTACACACTCCCGGTGGGAGCATCATGGAATTGGCGATGAAGGAGGGTTGATGATGACGAAGACCGAAGATTCCCCTCTCCGGAGCCCCAAACAGGCTCCAGATTTGGCCTCCTGATGAAGAACACAAGATGGCAACGGCTTCGTCTCGTGAAACGTGATAAAACTTTCTCTCCTGTTTTTTTCTCCGGAAATAGGAATTAATAGTGCCGGAATTATGGTCAACGGGACTGATACGTCTTCAACGTATCTATAATTTTTGATTGTTCCATGCTATTATATTATCTGTTTTGGATGTTTTATATGCATTAATGTGGTATTTTATATTATTTTTGGGACTAACCTAGTGCCCAGTGCCACCTTCTTTTCTTCCTTGTTTTTGAGTATTGTAGAAAAGGAATATCAAACGGAGTCCAAACGGAATAAAATTCTACGATGATTTTTCTTGGACCAGAAGAAACCCATGTGACTTGGAGAAGAGGCTAGAAGAGCCACGGGAGGGCCACAAGCCACCCTGGCTTGGCCAGGGGGTTCCCCTTGGCTTGTGGGCCCCTCGTAGCTCCTCCAACCCTAATCTCCGGCCTATAAATTCAGAAATATTCCCCCAATACCAAAAAGAGCCATGATAATACTTTTCCGCCGCCGGAAGCCTCTGTTCCCGAGAGATCCAATCTTGGAGACTTTTCCGTTAATCTGCCGGAGGGGGATTCAATCACGGAGGGCCTCTACATCAACTTCATTGGCCCTCCTATGATGCGTGAGTAGTTCACCACAGACCTACGGGTCCATAGCTAGTAGATAGATGGATTCTTCTCTCTCTTTGTTTTGCAATACCATATTCTCCACGATCTTCATGGGGATCTATCCGATGTAATACTCTTTTGCGGTGTGTTTGTCCAGATATGATGAATTGTGAGTTTATGATCAGATTATATATGAATATTATTTGAATCTTCTCTGAATTCTTATATGCATGATTTCATATCTTTGCAAGTCTCTTCGAGTTATTGGTTTGGTTTGGCCAACTAGATTGGTAATTCTTGCAATGGGGGACGTGCTTAGTTTTGTGTTCAATCTTGCGGTGTCCTCACCTAGTGACATAGTAGGGGTAGCGAGGCACGTATTTGTATTGTTTCCATTAACGATACAAAGATGGGGTTTTCATCATATTACTTGAGTTTATCCCTCTACATCATGTCATCTTACTCAATGCGTTGCCCTATTCTTCATGAACTTAAAACTCTAGATGCAGGCAGGAGTCGGTCGATGTGTGGAGTAATAGTAGTAGATGTAGAATCGTTTTGGTCTCGTTGACACAGACGTGATGCCTATATGCATAATCATTGCCTTGGATATCGTCATAACTATGCGCTTTTCTATCAATTGCTCGACAGTAATTTGTTCACCCACCGTATTATTTTCCTTCGAGAGAGAAGTCTCTAGTGAAACCTATGGCCCCCGGGTCTATTTTCCATATTATATTTTCATATATAAAAACATAATATACAAAAAATACCTTGATGCAATTTTATTTACTTTTAGTTCTCGCAATCTTTTATATCTATCTCTATCAGATCTAATCTTTGGAAGTAATCGTGAAGGCATTGACAACCCCTTTATAGCGTTGGGTGCAAGTGTGTGATTGTTTGTGCATGTGCATAAATTGGGGCCTTGCTTGTTTCTCCTGCTAGATTGATACCTTGGTTCTGAACAACTCGGGGAAATACTTATCTACTTTGCTGCATCACCCTTTCCTCTTTAAGGGAAAACCAACGCAAGCTCAAGAAGTAGCAAGAATGATTTCTGGCACCGTTGCTGGGGAGGATACGCATCAAGCCTACCAAGTACCCATCACAAACTAATCTCTTGCATTATATTATTTGCCTTTTGCCTCTCGTTTTCCTCTCCCCCACTTCACAAAATTTGTCGTTTTATTCGCCCTCTTTTCTATTTGTCTCTTTGCTTGTGTTTCCATGTGCCTTCTATTTGCTTGCATCTTAGCTTGCTAAAAATCAATTGATATGGATCCTCGTCCACTTGCTAATCTTTTCAAAAGACCAAATTATGATGAACCAATTGCTGGTGAGTTGAGTGCACTTGATTATCTCTATGAAGTTTTGTTTGAAGATCACGAATCTAAAAATATTGATGAAGTGTTCAAAGAAGAATTTTATAAGGTGGTTCACGATAGCTCCTTGATTGAAAAGCATGATTGTAATGATGTTACTATGTATTCTATTAATGTCAATTATGTTAATGATATGCAAAACTACAAGCTTGGGGGTGATAATTTTGTCATGTCCACTTCTTATTGCAATGATCATGATTGGGGTGATGATGCTTCTTATGATATTGAAAAATTATTTAAGCCTCATTATGAATATGTTATTGATAATAATGTTTGCAATAGTATTGAAAGTGGGTTTGGAGAGGTCATGACTTTAGTTAATGTTAATCCCACTATCTTGGAAGATTGTAAAACTTTTATGCATGTGGATCACGAAAAAAATGATTTATGTGATAGTTATATTGTTGAATTCATTCATGATTCTACTGAAAATTACTATGAGAGGGGAACATATGCTTTTACATATTGCAATAATCTCAAGTTTCTTCTCTATGTGTTGGAAATTTTGAAGTTCTGCTTGTTTTGCCTTCCTATGCTAATTGATTTTTGTTCCCATAATTTGTTTGCTCACAAAATCCCTATGCATATGAAGTTGGTTAGACTTAAATATACTTTCCATGTGATTCATGGTGCTCTCTTTATGTTTCAATTCTTTACCTTTACGCGAGCATCATTGATCTATTGTGTTATGCCTAGCTAGGGCATTAAACAATAGCGCTTGTTGGGAGGCAACCCAATTTTTTTTTATGTTTTTGTTTTTGCTTCTGTTTTTGAGTGTTTTACACATTATTACCTCTATAGTAATTGTATTTTGGTGTTTTGATTAGTGTTCAAGCCAAGTAAGACCTTTGGGATAGTCTATGATGATTGTTGATTTCATCTCGCTGAAAAACAAAAACTTTTGCGCTCAGTCCAGGAATTTTATAAATTTACCAGAGCGTCGAATGAGTCTGAAATTTTTATGCAAGATTTATATACAAATTTCCCAGGTTGTCCTATTTTATCATAAGTTTTGGAGTTACACAAGTATTCGAAGTTTACAGATTGCTGCAGACTGTTCTGCTTTTGACACACTCTATTTTCTTTATGTTGTTTACTTATTTTGATGTATCTATGGGTTGTATCAGGGGTATGAACCATGGAGAAGTTGTACTACATTAGATATTATACCAATATAAAAAAGAATGAGTTCACAACAGTACCTAAAGTGGTGATTTATTTTCTTATACTAACGGATCTCACAAGTTTTCTGTTGAGTTTTGTGTTGTGAAGTTTTCAAGTTTTGGCTAAAGATTTGATGGACTATAAAATAAGGAGTGGCAAGAGCCTAAGCTTGGGGATTCCAAAGGCACCCCAAGGAATCAAGGATGCCAAAGAGCCTAAGCTTGGGGATGCCCTGGAAGGCATCCCCTCTTTCGTCTTCAATCCATCAGTAAATTTACTTGAGGCTATATTTTTATTCACCACATGATATGTGTTTTGCTTGGAGCGTCTTGTATGAGATGAGTCTTTGCTTTTTAGTTTGCCACAATCATCCTTGATGCGCACATCTTTTGATAGAGATGCATGAATCGTGAATTTATTAGAATACTCTTTGTGCTTCACTTATATCTTTTGAGCTAGGAAATTTTTCTCTAGTGCTTCACTTATATCTGGGGCCACCAGGTGAGCACAACCCTCCAGGGCGCGCGAGGGGGGCAGGGGGTCTGGCGTGCCGTGGTGGGTTGTGTCCAACCAGGGCACCACCTCCGATGCTTCTTGTCTCCAGTATTTTTTATCTATTGTAAAATAAACTCCAAATTTTTTTGTTCGATTCCGAGAACTTTTATTTCTGCACAAAAACAACACCATGGTAGTTCTGCTGAAAACAGCGTCAGTCCGGGTTAGTTTCATTCAAATCATGCAAATTAGAGTCCATAACAAGAGAAAAAGGGTTAAAAAAAGTAGATACGATGGAGACATATCAACTATCACCTCTAACATATATAATATGCAGCTGGACTTCCCATACAAGAAAAGGACTACAAAATCCTTCCAAAACGTAAAAAAAACTAACTTCACTCGGACAGGAAACTTTAACAGTTTTTTGGATCAACTCGGAGCCTCCAAGTGGTTTTTCTCGGTCTCACCGAGTAGACATGGCCAACTTTCTATAATCTTCTACCTCTCACTCTGAATTTCTGAGTCAACTCTGTTTCACTAAGTCAAATAAACTCGGTTGGTCTGAAATGACTCTGTAGTTTATGTTTCTGACCTTGTTTTGGCTTCACAGATTGCATACAGCCTCAGATTAAGATGATTTTTATATCAAAATCAACTGTTTCGATGAGACGCACATCTTTCATGTTGAAACTATTTCCATACGAGATCATATTAATTGAGTCAGATCTCATTTTATAATATGGTGTCAACACGAGCACCTCTAAAATTGTCATAACTTTTGCATCCAAGCTCTGTTTCGGACCATCTCCGTATCCATATTGATCTTGTCAGAAAGGGACATCTGAAGGTGACTTCCAATCACAAGTTTGAATTAATATTGACATAGGTTAAGCTTCCTGTATGATTGTGCCATTTTCAGTGTCAACACATACCCCCTGTTTTTTTGTCAAAGCTAGCGTGTCAAAAAATAACTCGTAAGGATTTTGCTCTAAGGACGATGTCCATACTCCATGATCCATTTTGCATATTCTTAGGATGATAAATATTTATCAGACATACTTAATCTTAGGGCAATAATTTTGTATCGGCCACGTCTTTGCTTAGGGCGATAGTTATATATCGATCATGTTTTAAATTTTTGTTTACATCATACCTTGGGACCGATTACCACCAATCGGCTTTAGAGAGACGGGAATGAACCCTTTCCTTGTAGCACTAAGGAAATCAAACTCTGAGAGGTCTCGCCCTGCTAAGCAAGTGACATCGGGATGATTCCAATCCACCGATGAATCGGCCAAAGCAACACAAGCTCAATTATCCACGTGGATTACTTCTACTTCATCATCGACCCATTGTATTAGGAATTGACGCATGGTAGATGGCACGCATTGGTTAGCATGATCCCAATCGCGGCCTAATATAACATTATAGTTACCTTTCACCTCATCGATGCAGAATGTGGTGGCCAAAGTTTTACTT
This sequence comes from Hordeum marinum, assembly GCA_022496015.1. Classification (NCBI taxonomy): domain Eukaryota; kingdom Viridiplantae; phylum Streptophyta; class Magnoliopsida; order Poales; family Poaceae; genus Hordeum; species Hordeum marinum. The sequence continues at coordinate 342,422,297 of CM039675.1, forward strand.
CCCACACTGAGTTCCACGCACATCACACCTTTGGCCTCTTTTTTTCTTTACCCTCAAATCCATTATGTACCATATTGATATTCATCAAAGCATCATCATCTAATCCCAACTTATTGAAGACCGAATAGGGCATAACATTTACCACAACACCACCATCAACGAGCATCCTAGCAACCAACGACCCGTTAATATGACCTTTGAGGTATAATGACTTCAAGTGTTTCACCGGTTATTTTAGCTTCTTAAAGATAACGCTCTTAGGACTAAAATACAACTAGGCTACCTCCCCTTCCTCACCCATGGCACGAAACTCGATAGGTAAGTAATACCCCATACTAATATACATACCTTCCTGAACCGGTGTAGTTTCATAACCCAGCATGTCATCCTCATCTCCCAATGTGTATATTGGACTTTTTGTATCCTCGATTGAAGGGGATGTTTCAGGTCTTGTGGAAGATGTACTAGGGGGCGCATCATCCTCTTTTGGTGGTGTAGGTGTTGTTGTAGTTAATGTAGAATCATCTTTGTATTATTTTTGTTTACGCCTCCATGCCTGTTTTATGAGTGCCATGGGCCGAATCTCATTGAACAATTTGTCCCTTTGCTTCTCTTCTTTGTGCTCTACCTTCTTGTAGTTCATCATGCATTGAAATCTCCTTTTCATGGTCCTAGTTATACTGGCAGAACACTACTTAGGTTGATTATATTTGGGATCTCGAGGTTTGGCCTTGCTTGTGCTAGCCTCGTGATCATTAGCCATGGAACCCTATTGAAAAATAAAAATATCAGCATTAGAATTAGCCGGATTGCCAACAGTCAGCTCTTTGATCTCCTTTTGCTTGCCGCGTTCTGAAATTTCCGCATTAGGTGGCTTAACACGCCACCCTTTTTTATTGACCTTGCTTGGAAAAAAATTGTTGGCCGATTAGCACGATGGCTTGAATGGCCTTGTATAGGATAGTAAAGCTTCTCGCGAGCAGGCCTCCTAGGTGTCTCCCACGCCATATGAAAAGTATAAGGAGCCATTGGGGGATGCCCCCATCCTCCATTGAAGTGTCCCATGTAATATGGCACATAGGAGGGGTGGCGATATCCATGACCCATATGGCCTTGCATAGCGTAGAAATTCTTGCTTCAAAGGTGATCTTGAATGCTTTGAATGTGATGGCCGACTAGAGCTGGAACTGGCCGCTTGATTGGCATATTTGGATAGCAACATATCAAAAGTTGGCTTGATTCGCTTGTGCTCAGCTTCACTCTTTTTCTGTTCGCCAACTTCTATTCTTGGGCTTGATAAATTTAACATGAGTATCCCCTTGTACTTGTGGTTGCCCCTCAAGTACATGATTTTTGATGGTGATCTTCAATACCTCTTTGCAATAGGGTGCTTATCAAGCACAACCTCTATTCCCAAGACTTTGTTGCCCTCCTTGCCTTTCCTGGGTTCTCTAATAACAACATTACTTTATTAGCAGATTTGGCTATTTTAGGCCGAATTAACATTTTCTTCCCTTCCAAGTCCACGTGTTTATCCGGAAGGGCTTTTTATCAACTTGCATCTCTGAAAAATTCAATCGACGGTTGTTAATGGTCGATTGTATCCGTCGTTGAAAAACATTGCAATCATTAATAGCATAAGAAAATGAATTATGGTACTTGCAATAAGCACGCCGTTTCAGCTCCTCAAACGGCGGAATGGTGTGTGATATTCTAATCATCTTATCTTGCAAGAGAGCATCAAATATTTTATCACACTTATATATATCAAAAGTGAACTTCATCTCCTCATCACGATTCTTATGAATCGGCTTAAGAGCATTGCATGTATAGGTTTTGTCCTTTGAGGACCAAATAAATTCTGAATTATAGACATCAATGTCATCGTCCGAGTAGTCATCGCCATACTCAACCATATGCATTCTAGGACGATCGGTTGTAGACCTATGAACGTCTTTACTTCGATACTCTTGAGCCAAATCCTTCTGTAGGACTTGGTTAATACTTAAAAACTCATCACTTTCTAGTCTCTCTTTAATGCAAGTCTTCAAACCATTCAGAACAAGACCCGCCAAGTCTATTTCGGTTATCACTAAGCTATAACATCGGTTTTTATATCTCTAAATCTCTTGACATAATCGGTGACCGATTCATCATGTTTTTGCCTAACTGATGTAACATGTGACAACTTAAGCTCATTATCGCCACTATAAAAGTGATCATGAAATTTTTGTTCTAATTGCGACCATAAGATAATTGAGTCATGTCGTAAAGCAACAAACCATGAAAATGCGGTGTCATTTAAAGATAAGGGAACTAAATGCACTTTCAATTCTTCCATGGAACTTGTTTCACCTAACTGTGCTAGATATTGAATCACATGCTCCCAAGTTGTTTTCGTGCCCTCTCCACTAAATTTAACAAAATCAGGAACCTTGTAACCTTGAGGGTACAAATCTGCATCGAAGTGTTTATGATAAGGCTTTTGGTACATACGATTCTTTACTTTTGCCTCGTTTTTTAAAGTTCCTTGAAACATCTTATGCAAATCCTCCCTCAGTTTGGCTAAAATTGGATCTGAGGTAGATGAAGATGCTTGTGGCAATGACATAGGGGCAACTTGAGTACTAGCTAGTGGCGCAACTTGTGGAGTGGGCGCCGAACTATAATTTGGTGGAAGACCAAACATGCTTGTGCCCATGGGTGGTGTGAAAAAGTGATTCAGCATTGACGCCGAATTGGGCATACTCATAATAGGATTAGGAGATGTAGGTGTAGCCACAAGCTGGTTGGTTTGACTAGGGTAAAAACTCAACGGCAAATTGCATTGTTGTTGCATAGGAGGAGTCGATGAAATAGGTAAAGTTGGACTAGGGTTTACAGATATACCAACAGTATCACTAGATGGCGGAGGCATATTTTTCTAAGCATTAGCACTTGCTACAAAATAATTGTATGTCATCACATTACCCTTGCTAACAGGACTTTCAATCACAGCCACTTGTTCTCGAGAAAAAAGTTCACTCGCAACGATTTCATCTTGTTCGTCAATGAGAGGAGGGAAATTTACGTTTCTAGCCGGAGTGATGTTGCCTGGACGGAAACTTGCAAGAAACGCCTCCAAATCCTCCTCCTCATGCTTCTTCTTGAGCGCCTCAAAAGCCTGGCAATGTTCATCCGATAGTTCATCAAGACTGGGCTTAATGATGTTATCGACGTTAACTTCTGAGGTAGATTAGACATGGTTGATGATGATTCTTGATCTTTTTCCCCGACCGAGTCATTGAAAAGTGTGTCCGTGCACAAACACGTCACCGTGTACCCTCGACGCCGGGTGTGATGCACCGCAGCTCACATCGAAGGAGACCAGTCCGGAAGCATAGTACGCAAGCAATCCAGTGGGCGCTTTTGTAGACCCGACCCCCCCCCACGCCTGGGAGGGACGTCGTCAGGGCCCGCAATGGCTATGGTATGACCTAGGTTGACCTGATCGCCCCTAGGGCCTCGAGGGTAGCTGCCCTCCTTCATAAAGAACGAATGAAGAACGAGGAAGAAGAAGAATAAGGGAGATGGAAAAGGTAAAGCTAAAAAATGATAGATTGATTTGTCGATCATGTGTTGTTCAATCGACCGTCACCAATAACATATATATGAGGCGGCTGGACTTCCCATACAAAAAAAGGACTTAAAATCCTTCCAAACTGTCAAAAAACCCTAACTTAACTCTCACAGGATACTTTCACAATTTTCCGGATCAACTCGGAGCCTCCAAGTGGGTTTTCTAGGTCTCATCGAGATGTGGACAACTTTCCGTAATCTTTTGCATCTCACTCATAATTTCTGAGTGGTTTCATGCAGAATTTCCGAGTCAACTCGGTCTCATCGAGTCAAATAAATTCGGTTGGTCCGAAATGACTCCCCGGTTTATGTTTTTGACCTTGTTTTGGTTCTACAGGTTGCATATGACCTCAGATTAAGAAGATTTTTATATCAAAATCGACCGTTTCGACGAGACACAAATCCATGTTGAAACTATTTCCATCCGAGGCCATCTTAAGTGAGGTCCATATCATTTTATAAGCTGATGTCAACACGAGCACCTCTGAAATCGTCATAACTTTTGCCTCCAAGCTCCGTTTCGGACCATCTTCGTATCCATCTTGATCTTCTCAAAAAGAGACATCCGAAGGTGACTTCCAATCACAATCTTGAATTAATTTTGACATAGCTTAAGCTACTTTTATGACCATGTCATTTTTCAGCGTCAATACTCACCATGAACGATGGCGACGGCGACGACGACCGAAGACGCCCAACACGGCGGCGACGACCCGATATAGTTTTTGTTTTGTTTTTATGTCTTTTTAATTTCAAGTTTAACTTCATGGTCGGTTGTGACTTTGTGGGCGTTTAAGTTAATTTAGTAATATACATTGTCCAAAACTCATGTCGTCCGAAAGGGCATGTCCGAAGGATCGTCAGCTTCATACCGAAAAGCGGAAAAGGTCTGCCAATGTGACAATGCAACACCACACTCGACACCCATCAAACGCAGTGTTCATTAAGTCAAGTCTTTGACAAGCTTTTTTTGGACTCCGGGAGGTGAGATGGGGAGCAGAGGGCCCCTGTCCCCGCGCACGCAAGTATAGAGAAGTTCTTCATGCATGAAGAGCTTATCTATCATGCGCCCATGCACGTAGGCACATGTACATATACGCATGCACGTATACATGGATCTCTCTAGCAGAGAGATCCATCCGCTCAGGTGCACACATACACGTGTGCACCAATAGCACATGCGCACATACGCATGCGGGTGTAGGCCGCACGCATCACTCGGACATACACACGTGCGTTTACACGCATGCATGTATCGTGGGAACATAACGCGCCCTAAAACGACCATGTGATCGCCCCTCACGTAGAATCTATCGTGAGTGCCATCAACCCATCAAGAAACTCGCATAGCAAGCCTTTGAGACCGTTTAGCTCGCCGACATGACCCCGGTATATCGACCTCTGCCGACAAGGCACCGTTGCTCCAAAATCCCTATCATGTGTCTGGTCTTGCTGACAAGCCAACAACTAACTCGGTCCTTCCCGAGAGGCCCAAGTCCGTGGTTGGCCTTGCTTCCTGTTCTGGGCAGGAAAACATTCCGGGAAGGAGCACATTTTAAGATTTAGCCGAACCGAACCGATTATGGACAACAACAAATAAATATCGCTTAGCCGAAGAATTGACTCCGGACTTGAAACTGACTGATGTCACTTTCCCATGATGGCATCAACTTAGTGTGCATAACAGGTGACCGCTCCCAAACAACAACTACACGCGCCTATGAAGGGACCCCTATCCAAGACCCTAGCTATCGAGGACTTGTTTTCATGTGGGAAATATTTGGTGCCACAACACACAAGTTTATGTGCAAACCTCTCGTTAATGCTTGGCTTGCGAAAACCTAAACCGATAGCCTAGCCAGGGACATCATTTAAGTTCCTAGCCGTGAACGACCAGAATGCATCCGGTTTTGCGTGATCGGTCTTCCTCGTCGTTCAATCAATCATGATTTCACGACTCATCGACCTTGTACCGGAGTTTGTGTTGCTTTCCTAGAAGGGAGATTGGTCTCTTCGATCGTTCCCTCAAGTGATCGGTCACTCCTCGTCAACCTTGTCCAGACATTTCCTCTAATCAGAACATAACCGACTAGCTGGATTGGGGTCTGGTCATCTTACCCAACTCGAGTCCGGTCGAGTTGTGCGCAATACCAATCCCATTTCCTAAAAACTGGTATCTGAAATCCGGATCGTAAAAATGCGTATCACGATCAGTGGCACAGGGCACTGGTCGGCTTGAGCAAAACTCGGGTCGTCCTAAAGGGCATGTCTGAAGGACCGTCGGCTCCATACCGGAAAGCGTAAAAGGTCTGCTAATGTGACAATGCAACACCACACTCGACACCCGTCAAACGCAGTGTTCAGCAAGTCAAGTCTTTGGCAAGCTTTTTCAAGACTCCGGGAGGTGAGATGGGGAGCAGAAGGCCCCTGTCCCCGTGCGCGCAGGAACATAGAAGCTCTTCATGCATGAAGAGCTTATCTATATCATGCGTCCATACACGTAAGCACATGTACATATAGGCACTCACTCATACATGGATCTCTATGGCATTTTTTTTGGATTTATTTCAGGATTTTCGCTGATGCGCATTCAGTGAGACGTTTCAGTCGACGACGAGACGCCTACGATGACTTCGTAAATTTCAAGATGATGCGTCGGCTCAGTCTCTCGAAGGTATTCATAGGAATATGATATGCATGTGTGCGTTCATAGGGATAAGTGTATGTGCGTGTATATAAACGCTTACGCGTGTTTAAAAAATATTATTTTAAATTATATGTAATGTCTTTTTCTTTAAAATTAAGTTTATAAACAAATAAATATTTGAAATGCGGCGACCGGTTGGACGCATGGACAGACAGACAGATACCGGACAAAACTTATGCACCTTTGCGGTCGACGTGATTCCATCCCACCGCTCTCTACAGTGGCAGCACATACTGCTACCAGTCGTCAACCTCATGCAACGCGACACCTCTCGCTGTGCACGCCATACAGAGAAGGATACCTACATACCATGATGTCCTGACCAAAACGTCGTGTTAGGTTTCTTCTATCGGCGAGAGATGGACGGGGACGAAGAAAGAGTAAAGTTGGCTGGCGATCCGATATCTCTCTGATGAGGGAAATAGACAAGACAGACAGGGGTAGCAGCTGCAGCTGCAGCCGCAGGAAAAGGTCAAATGTTACAGCAGCCGCCGCTGCAGAGAAACCATCCTTTCTCGTGACACCATCAAGGTATAGCCAAGGGAGATGGAAATAAATGCAGTGCTAATCACTTGCATACAGATAGTACAGTGTGAGAGACAAAAAGACGAGGCCTATACATGCAAGGGCATTTGCGAGGAATCTCATGCTTAATTGGTTTTCTGCGCCTGTCAAGCGCAGCAAAATCACATGAGCGCACCAAACCCGCCCTCCATAAATTAATTACGCTTCTACACCAGCCCCACCCTCTCCCCATGATGCATGTTCCTCCACCTCCACCTCTCCCTCCCTGTCATGGATCAGGGCAGAGCCTCCCCTCCCTCTCTGCTGCTACAAAAGATGGCAGTATTTTTTGCCCCCTTCTCCTGCTTTCTTCTCCTCCTACCCCATTCCAGCTGAGCTGAGCTGAGCCGAGAAGCTGGACTGGACACACACATCAACAAATAGTCATGCAGAGGAAGCATCACATCCCAAAATATCCCAGGGGATAAACATCTCGAGATCCCCTCACAAATCCAGCAACAACAGCATTCTCCAAGCTGCCTCTCTTGCTGCTGCTGCTGCATCACCTACTCCTTTTGCAGTGTTTTTCCTAGTTCCTACTACTGCTAGCGGATTCTCTCCAGTCTAGCAGCACATCAAGAACCAAGAAATCCAGCCATCCTTTTTGCGCCTCTTCTGTTCCAATCTGCCACGCACAAGTTGCCGACACAAGAACCGCTCTTGCAAGATCTTGTCATACTCCTCCAGCAATTTGGCATCGGCCCGGCCGCCAATCTCTCGTCGGTGGTTAAGATTTAGTACAAGCGGGAGAAGCCGAGCAGTCTCCAGCGATGGCGGCCGCGCTGGAGTGCTGGTCGGGCCGGCCGAGCACCGACGAGGAGTCCATGGTGGAGCAGGTTCTCATGAAGCCCCACGCTCGCTCCGACGGTTCCCTCCCCACCCGCGCTGACTCGGCCGGCGCCGGCGACCCGATTTCGGGGCCGGCGGCGCCCAAGAAGTGGCAGCGCCTGGGCCGCAACTTCGCCGGCGCCATCGCGGCATTCAAGAACACGCTGAACCTGGACAACGGCGGCGTCCCCCGCGACCCCTCGCCGCGCGCCGGCGGCGAGAAGCCGCCGCTCCTCCTCCGCGGCCTCGCACAGCTCTACTCCCGCGGCGCCGCCGCCCAGCAGCTGCCGGAGAAGCTCGTTTCTGACCTCCGCCGCCACTTCGACGCTCTTCCCAACAGGTGAGCGACCATCTTCTCAACTTCTGCAACAGTGGAAGGTGGCTGACAGTCAAGCGGCCACATACTACCACTTAAACTGCTTCCATGTGTCTAATTTGTACAGTATTTACGTCTTTTTATCTGGCTTGTTAAATCAGAGGTGCTAAATCAAGCACATAATTTACTTATTTTGGATGTGCTGAATGGTTGCTGACAGTCAGAAAACTCGGTTTTGCAGCTACGCGCAGGCAGGATTTGACATGAAAGATGTCCTCTTGCACGCCCGCCTTGTAGAGCAGGCGGCCGGTGAGGATCAGCCTGCACTGAGCATTGAGGAAGTTCATGGCAGCAATGGCAGAGAAAGTGGTGCTGAGGGCACTGTATTTCAGCTCACTTTTGCCTGCAATGCCCCGCTTTCATGGCAGACCATGTCAGGCTCACTCGACAGCCCATTGTTCAGTTGCAAGAAGATCCAGATCTTCGAGAAGAGAGGGCTGACGCTTGGTGCTGTCATGATAATTGTGGAATCCGGGAACGAGGAGCTCTTCAAGAGCCGGGTCGAGGCCGCCCTAAGATCGGCGACAAAGAAGCATCGGAAGAACAGTGGTGGTGGTGGTGGTGGTGTGAAGCTCCCCTTCGGGCTCTGCGGCTGCCAGGAAGAAGGATCACGCAACTTCGACGAGGAGTCTATGTTTGATCCAGAGGATGGTCAGGTTCTTGACAATGAGCCTGCTCGAAGACCACACCTTCCCACTCCCCTACCACAATCATCAGTGTTTGTCTCAGTAGATGAGTGGCAGACCGTCCGATCCGGGGGCGAGGAGCTTGGCCGCTGGATTGTGAGCTCTGAGGAGATCGAATTTGTCGATTGGGTTGGCCAAAACTCCTTCAGGGGAGTCCATAGAGGAAGGAAGGTTTGGGTTAACAAAATGAGGGGTTGCAACATGGGAAGTGCTTACGATGTCGAGATCCGGCAGGACTTGTTGCAACTGATGAGCTGTGGCCAGAAGAACATCCTCCAGTTCCATGGCATCTGCTTCAATGAGAGCCATGGCCTCTGCATAGTAACTAGAATGATGGAAGGAGGCTCAGTTCATGACATCATTATGCAGAGAAATAAGAGGATGTCGCTCCGGGACACGATTAGGATCGCTCTTGATGTTGCTGACGGCTTGGCGTTTATGAACAGCTACGGCATTGCCTACCGTGATCTTAATGCACGAAGGATCCTACTAGACAGGCAAGGAAATGCCTGCCTTGGGGATATGGGCATTGTTACCCCTTGTAATAATGCTGGTGAGGTTACTGAGTATGAGACATCTGGGTATCGCTGGCTAGCTCCGGAGGTTAGTTTTCTTGACTTGATTTACTGTAAACTCTTGTAGAAGTGCTCTTGCTGAAAGCGAGTTTAATTTCAGGATGCTAGCAGTTCTTTGAGCTAGTTGCTCTGTTTTAACCGTAGCCATTATCTGGGATCTTCAAGTAACCGAGTAAAACAGCAACATTGACGATGAATTGCTTTTCATCCTGTAGGAGTGCATACTACATAGAACTCCAGGACAAACCGTATAGAACGCTGCATCATCTTGCTTCTCAGGAGCAGAATATAAAAATCTTGAATACAAAATGTGAAAACAAGTAGTGCTTTGATCTTGCCAACTTGAATGTTTCTCTGCAGTAACTCAGCCTGCCAATGCCAGTTACACTATCTTGTGTCCATTCAGTAGTCAGGAATCCATCCTTTTAACCTGATAAACCGATTTTCTGCTATTGTACTCTTTATTATCATCCTTGGACATTCTATTGGTACACTTGAAGCTTATGTTATACTACTACTGAACCTGTCCTTACAGATCATCGCGGGAGATCCAGAAAGCGTGTCGGAGACCTGCATGAGCAACGTCTACAGCTACGGAATGGTTCTGTGGGAGATGGTTACCGGCGAGGAGGCCTACGCGACGTACTCGCCGGTGCAGGCGGCGGTGGGGATCGCGGCGTGCGGGCTGAGGCCGGAGATACCAAGGGACTGCCCTCCTTTCCTCCGGTCGCTGATGAGCCGGTGCTGGGACAATTGCCCTCTGAAGCGCCCTCAGTTCTCGGAGATCATATCCACCCTGCAAAAGCAGAGCATGAGATGATAGTCTTTTTTTTCCTCCTCCTTTTTATTTTTACCATCACTATGCTATAGTAGTATATGTTGTTATGTTTGGCTGAGTGCCCAGAGATGCAGGAGAGTGCATATGAGATGAGTTGAGAAAAAAAAGTATAATATATGTGCAAAGGCTTGATATATTTTGCTGCCTTTTGTTGCCCAATGCATCTTGGACATGTTGGTGACTCTAGAAGGTCCCCACATATAAGCAAGCGAGATCAAAGATTTAGCACAAGGATCTATAAGACAAAGGACAGTTGTTTTTCCTTTGCTCTATCGTCCACAACGAACTAACTGCACAGTCCATAGTATTAAACAGGGCATGCAATGCTCTTGGGACACTTGGACGCAGGCTTGCTCATCGCTATAAACAATGGTGGATCTGGTGGAGAGGTCAAGATGTGTCGAGATCTGATGCCTTTGTTCGGTTTGACCCGTTCAAGGGTGCGGCTGGCACACCTGGGCCGGGTCCAAATTTGACGAGCAAACAGGCCTTGCCTTGGATCGTTTTCGTTTCCACGCCACACATCTGGCAATTGATCAGTGACCGAGCGTAATGCATGCATGTGCGCTTGTTCCTCCGTAGTCCATGCTCATCATTAGTTTCCAAGGAAAGGAAGGGAACAGTACAACTTTGTCATTCTTGTATGCCCAATAAGATAATGACGCGATGCTTCCCTCTTGTTGATCCTGCTAGTACGTTGCTTGTTACTTGTGGATTCGTTGGGGGCGCGGAATAACTTCGAATTCATGCCGGCCGGCAGAAACTGGGATAAATATAAGCATCTCTAATGGCAACTCATAAATTTTCCCCGGCATCCATCCACGGACTCATTCTATCTTCGATGACAACTTACAAATTTCCTCCCGCATCCATCCACGGATAGGGGGTCAGTCCGCGGACACGGATACAGGAGGACGACTTCCAACCGTAGCCGCATATATCCATCCAACAACTCAAACCAACCAGACGATTTTTGTACAAACATGATCGGACTTCATGCGAGGCTCTAGAGATGTATAATTAATACCTAATCTAAATTATCGCCGGCCGTTTCCCGTGTCCGGTCATGAACCCCCAAAACTTCGCTTTCTCCAGCTCCACCTTGGCGCTCTCCAGCTCTGCCTTCGTAACCTCCTACTTCGAAGGCCTCCACGTCGCCGCGAAGCGACTAATTGGCTGCCGATGTTCAGCCTGGCAAGCTTGGCATCGAGGGAAGGGGAGGAGTAGTGGCTTTCCTGGGACCTAAGCAGTGTCGACCTCCCGTGCACTACTCTTCATCGTCGTCGGCGGCGCCCGTGAACGTGTCGGCCTCGGTGTTGTCCCCTTCCTCATCGTCGGTGTCACCGAACAGTGGCATGCCCTCCTCGTCGGGGTCATCCCTAGCCGCGTCCACCAACTCTGCTACCCGCCGCCCGTACCACCAGTGTGCGAGGCGAATCTCGCCTACGGAGTGAAAGGAGTCCAGGAGCGCCTCCTGCTTCGCCAGGTCTGCGTCGGGCACGAGCGCCCTGCCGGCGACGAGCTGCTCCTCCGCCTGCAGGTGCTCTCGGAGGAAGGCGTGGTTGTAGGAGGCGTCGGCCTGCGCCTCCTGCACCATGTCCATGTAATGGGCACGGGCCTCGCCGATGGTCATGGTGCAGTGCATCGGCGAGGGAGGCACGACGGCGAAGGAGGGGGGTACGATGAAGGAGGAGCATGGCGTGACGGAGGAGGAAGACGAGGGAAGCGACACGTCGTCGTCGGACGCGTCCTTCAGTGGGACATCGGCGTCCTCCTACTGCCTGCCGGCCATCTCCTTCTTTTGCTTCGGCGTGAGCCCGTCCCAGAGAGCTTTGACAGGGAAGGAATCCATGGTGGGAGAGGGATTGAAGGCAGATGACGGTAGCTATGGCTGGGGCAACGAGTTATATAGCAATGGCGGGCGGCTTATGGACGGAGGGGTGACACCGGAGGAGACGCAACAACTCCGTGCCATCAATGTGGGCGACAGATGGACGAACGGGCAGCCGTCGTATTGTTTCAAAGCGCAGCAGTCGCATGCACCGTGAAGCGGCGGGGGCGGCGCTCTCTCGACCAGCGGGCCGCCTCAATGCCGACGCTAGTGAGCGGTAGCGTTCACTTTGACCAGACATGAATGCGGGCACTGAGGCTATGAAGCGGTGCTAACTGTTCCGCGGGGAGGGTTTTTTTGGTGGGGCAGAGCGGTTAGAATCGGACGAAGTAACGGTCTGGACTTTCACAAACCTTCTCACATTTGTCTCTGGTTAGCGAAAAAAATCGCATTCGGTCTTTTTGACGGGGCGATATATAATCGCGTTGGATGATTTTCGTGGTTTGAATCATTGCGAAAGGTTTGTGAATTCGTCTTGAAGATGCCCTAACTCAGTAACGAGGATATAAGACGTTTTCGCTGTTCAGATTTTGGTACAGAGGTAGTACCTGTGGATTGCAGCATTCCGAAGAGGCGTGGCAAGTTGCTCCATTCGCAAGAGTGGTTTGGCCGGAAGGAGCGGCTTCCTTGTGTTCTTTGGCACGGTGCGGGGCTCTGCTCTGCCGCGCGCACGTACGCCATGAGGCCCCGACACGGCTTGCGGGGGCGGCGCTGTGACTGCTGCTCACGCGGCGGGATTGCAGATGGCTCCGTCTCCTCCGTGCACGGGCAACTCAACTCCCCGGATCGGATCGGCACAGGCAGGAGCATCCGATGAGGGGAGGCGGCTGCTTTTCCATCGCAAAAGTAAGTCTATCAAAGGTAAAACGGTAAGTGCAGCGGTAAGCGCGCGCTGAACCTTTCTTTGTACAGCGACTCCATTGAACCGGGGCATGGGCACGGCAGAGACAGTGGAGTGAGGCTGACGCGTCCGGCCATAACCATGAGGCGTGCAACGCATGCACGGCGCAGTGGAGTGCCTCGGTTCGTTCGTGCCATGAATCTTCTCTGCGGCCCGCGGATCGTCGACACTGTCACTCACGCGGTTCTCGCTGAGCAGCATTTACGCTCTCTCTCTGTGTGTGTCCTTGCCGCGCCTCCTCCCGTGCGTTGGCTTGGCGGCAGCAACGATCGCATTCATCAGCCAGCCCGATGAATGAATGAATGGATGGATGGATGAAATGAATGGCATGGCAGGATGGGTACTGGCCGTAGATCTGAGACAATTCCGTAGCTGCTACAGCCTACAACGGAGCCTTGGTTAGTGAAATGACCGACGCCACGTGGGCCTCTTGCGAGGAGGAGAAACACAAGAATCAGCAGCAGTGATGAGCTCTCTTAGCTCTAGCCTCTAGCCCGTGCCATAGCAGCGGGTAATGGCGTTGCTTCGCTGGGCCGTTCCCCTGAATTTTTTGCCTTCAGGATACCTCTCCTGATCCTTGCATTCCTACTAGTTGCTTTCCGTTTCTACATGGACTTTCACAGCTCCTGCGTTCCAAGAGGGAGGTAAAACCGTAAAAGGGCATTACGTTGTTAACCAAAGCAAAAGAAGATTCATCATCATCAACAACAACAACAATAACAACTTGGGACTACAGCTGAGTCAACAAGTTTGGCATCCAACTCAAAACAGAGATGTGATTGCTCAACAAAGACAAGCAAATAGGATGAGCGGCTCAATTTCATCCATACACAACTCTCTGGGCACAATAAACATGGGAGATCGTCAACTTGCTAGGTTTGCCGGCTTTTCTCCTTATTTCTCAAGAGATCGCTGGGGGTAAAACTCACTCTCAGGGGGGCGGGCTACTTGGAAATAGGGCATGCACCCTCGAAAGCTTCCTGCTCCTTGCGGCAGAAGTCAAATTCGTTCGTGTAGTAATACATGCACCCAGCATACGCATCCATCTCCTTGGGGCACTTTTGGTGAAGTTCTTTCAACCTGCAATTTTCAAAATGTGATCAGAAAAAGATTACTTAACAGAATGTGAAAGTAGAGCAGGTAGATGAAGACCCAAAGTCATTGGCTTCATGGAAGCCACGTTGCAGCTAAGCAGAGTCTAAAAAAAATACATGGAACATGTTGAAAAGGTCTGAAAACTATTGAGTCCAGTGAGGGAAGGAAGAATATCCAATTTTCAGAATAAACACACGGAATAGGAACTTTTAATGATAATACATCCTGCTACGCTGCTACTCAAATTGGATGCCCCTATCAACCTTTTTGACGTGCCCAAACACAACCACGGAAAACAAATACAGGCATAAAATCATCATGTCTTCTATAGCACCCACGCAGTGCAACACCCAAGAGGCAAAACAACTTGAACATGGAGCACTACCTCACAACTTAAAAACCAATCCATCATTATGCCATTGATTTTTGAAGTCCCAAACAAGCAAAGTTTTCCACAATGCAAAATAAATAAAATGCAAGTTTTTTTCTAGAACACACATTCAAATGCATTTCATTTTGCATTGAAAGCGTCAATATGACATGAAGAACAAACCCGAAAACGCTACAAGCAACGAAAAAGCTATCTACAAAAAAACTAGCAGGCTTAGGAAACAAAACAAAAGGAAGGAACCAGAAAGCTAAGAAAACTAGCAAGCAAAACATAACCAACACAGAACTAAACAGAACAGAGCAGGATGTCAAGTCAGAATACCCTATGACTAGATGTCTGGAGATCTGGCATTCATAATAATGTGCAAGTATAAAATCACCGATCATTCTAATGTCAAGTCAGTGTAGCTTACATGGCACTGCCGAAAGGTTCAGTTCAAGCAATGGCCCAAACCAAAAAGGTAAATTTTACCTCCATATATACTCACCTAATCATTTCAATACTAGATAAACAAAACATATAAAAGTAACAGAAATCAGAAAAGACAAGGAATATTCAATCCCACATTATGCTTGTCTGCTAGTTCAGGAGTCGCATATGCATTACAATTGATTATTGAATAGATGTTATTGCCACCTTCATAACCACACAACACCCCCAAGTCACACTCATATAAATGACTTAGGCAGGAAATTTTGCACTTCAGCACTAGATGGAATAGAAACAACAGCACTAAGGCGGAAAGATAGAACCATATTTGTTTATAACACATATGCACTACCAAGATCAAACTGATCATAGGGTATTCTACAAGCAAATAAGCGAGAGATCTTATCATTGATACTTCATACAGTATTTCACCAAAAAAACAGGGGTACTGTGAGTTACAGGAGTGTACTGGGAGGCAAGGTCTGTCGCTGCCAGGCAATGCAGCAGCGCATTGCACAGGAAGACAAAGACAAGAAGAAGTAAGCAGTTACACACTCATGAATCATACAGGTGCTTCCCAAAAGCCTGATTCGTCCCAACATGTGCAAGTTCAACAAGAGAGCAGGTCTGTAGACTCTGTTCTCCCAACATCCAGTGCATCGGAGTAGGGACAGATTAGTGGTGGCAGCACAAAGTATAAAGAATGAGAGACAAAAGGTGAGGCGGCGACTTCTCAAATTTAATTTGTCTGCACTCACCTCTCATTTTGCCTTTCTCTTTTTTGTTCATGTATTGCCTCTACCTGCGCTGGCATGCACCAATCCTGAGGACAGCAACCTCTCTGGAAGTGCTGCATTCTAGACCCTGTACAGTGGGGTTAATCAGGTTTCCAAAAACTCTCGGTAGAGTTCTCGCTAATTCCCATCTTCGTGCTCCACTACAACATCCCTACTGCATATGCTTTGTCTTTGCTAGTGACAACACCAGAACCTACTGCAGCCCAAATTACAATACCCATGTTAATTTGGGTCTAATACTTTCTTAGGCATCAATTATGATGTCTCTTGCTAGTAGTATTTTTGTAATTACGCCTGATCTTCTAGCACATGTCCATGAGAAGACATATATGATGTGATCATACTTTTGTTTAATGTTACTCTTATGCCTAGTGTCAATCACAGACTCACAGTTCTACAGAATTAAAAATGTGGCATACACCCTCCATGTACTCTCTACAAAAAGGCATTCCAGCCAATTGAGCAGTTCATAGATTCACTACCACAGGCTGGTATAGATGTGGCAGCTTAACGCCTTAACATCTCTTGGCCTTCACTGAAAGGGAGGAAACATTATCTTAACTGAAAACAGCATATACTATAACACTGACTGCTTAGTTCAACAAACTCAAGAGCAATATGGCTTGTTTGCGTATAACTTATAAAGTAGAGTACTTCTTAACGAACCAGTGTCAGTGGATGTCTATTTAGTGCCTGTACACTGAATTGCACTGGATGTTGTTCGTCCCTTGTATTCCCAGAATGGACTAACACTCCCTCCGTTCACAAATGTAAGATGTTTAAAAAAAATCTGAATCAGATGTATATAGACACGTTCTAGTGTGTTTGCTCACTCATTTCAGTCTGTATGCAGCCCATATTGAAATATCCAAAACATCTTATATTTGTGAACGGAGGGAGTATTTAATAGAAGTGGACTGAAAATGTGAGATGGTCTAGGTCTCAAGAAGATACTATGTGCAGCAGGTCTCACCTGGCAAAGGAACAGGAGTCATCACCTATATTTTGGCTAGAACTAGATACTTGAGAATTCTACATACTTTATCAATGTGTTCCTCTTAGTCACCTTAGGGACTCTACTAGTTTTCCGCTGAGGACTATTTGATTATAAATTTTCTGTTACTCGTCTGGAAATTGGATACAGAAGACAACAGAATGCAATTGCAAACTTGCTCTGGTAAATCAATAGATCAAAATCAATTATTATCTGTTAGACTGTCTCACAGGGGAAAATTTTCAGATAAACATTCGAAGTATAGAACATAAACAACCAAAATTATAAGGCTTCCATCTAAGTGTACGATTCAGATCTAAGAAATTAACCTGCAAAAGATAAGCAAATCATTTATTTTCAGTGTGTGGTGGTGATGTCTGTGTGTGTGTGTGGGGGGGGGGGGGGGGGGGGTTAGTGACACCTAATCTGATCAGAAAGGTAACACTGCATGGTGTAAGCCCTACATCATCATCAGAATTATATAGCAACTGCAAACAACTTATCCGTAATAATTATGCAGTTTATCAGCCAAACAACAAACTGAATTTGCATCTTCACCAGAGAATGCGGGACTCGCTCCTCAACTACTCATTACCCATGGTTGGGGATGAGATTGGGTAGCAATGAACCCTAACAGTCACCACATATCCCAAACTTCACATAAGCTAGCATAGCAGTGAACCCTGAACTCAGTATAAAGTACAAACAGATGACCAAAGGGACATAGCTATTGCCCCGTAACAGTTGCCAACTACCTAATCCATGTACCACTACTAATGAGAAAATGGATCATTTGCCCCACTTTACCTTCTAAATGATCCAAACCCCCCTATACTAATCCCCTGTGTGACCGGGTGCAACTAAATAAAAACAAAATGAGCATCGCTAACGAATTACAATTGGCTGCTTGCCTCTCGGCCAGGCATAGGCTAAATGCAGAGGCACAAGGTCTGCTTACAAGCTCGTCCTCTAACACTAAATGGTAGAACAAAGTTCAATATAGCACGCACTAGACATCACAAGTTCACGAAAGAGCAGCATTCCGGCACACACTAAAATAATTTGAATGCACATCAGCAATAGAGGATACACCTACCAGAATAAATTAATCACTCGCTGGCAGCACGATCGGAGCAAACATTTCATGAATCCGAAATGAAATCAGGCACGAGGGGATGCGATAGGGCGATGGCGAGGGGGATGTGGCGAGCGACTCACAGGTTGAAGACGCAACGCGTGACCTGGCGGCCCTTCTCGAGGCACTTCTCGGGGTTGGGGTCCTTCTTCTTGCAGTTGAGGAAGGCCACGTTCTCCGGCCGGCACCGCACCGCGATGTGCCTGGACGCCGCCATCAGCACCGACGACGTTGGGATCGGCTCGCCCGAGGCGTCAACCGGCGTGCTGCTCGCTGACATGGCTGCGGGCGTAGGCCTCGACGGCTTCTGGAAGATTCTCGCCTTGGAGATCTGGGGGCGAGAGGGGAGGAGGACCGGAGCAGATGGAGAGGCGAGGTTGAGGGCCGGAGGCGGAGGTGCCTTCCTCTGTCAGTGCCGTTCCTGGGCTTTGGAGTAGTTACGGGCCTTTTTGTTCTGTATATAACCGTGACATTGGGCTAGGCTGCTTGGGCTTATCTGCCTGGTAAGAAAAGGGCCCGCCCTTAGTTCATTTCTTCCCCACCTCAAAAAGAAAATCATTTCTCCCCCCTAAAGAAAATCCTCATTTATATACTACCTCTATAATTTGGTATAATATAAGATGTTTTTATACGACGCGGATTTGATGAACATGGGTGCGTGCGCACCTTTTATAAAAAATAAATTCAAAAAAAATCTACAAAACCAAAAAAATCTGAATTTATTTTTGTAATATACATAGTCAACCGGTATACTCATGTATGAAGATTCACGAAGAAATTACATCCGTGGTAATCTGAACAAAAATAAAAAAATCAAAGTTATATTAAAAACATTGTTTGATGAATAGTATGGCCGCAATTGTATTTTCTTCACTAATAATACCATGGGTGTCAATACATCCTCAAACTTGCTATGTGAGTACAATGGTCGACTAAGTTTCTTACCTTGAAATTTCAAATTTTCTATTTTTTTAGTATTTTTTATGAATTTAGTATTTACGTGGGTGCGCGTGCACCATGTACACCTTTGTATTTTCGGTTTTTATAGTTTAATTTAAACTTAAAAAACTTACTACATTAAGTTGGAGAGGTTGTATTTTTTTGTAAGAATTTGCCCCTTCTCCCCATGTTAAGACAAAGAAGAAGAGAAATAACCCCATTTTAAAATTTCGTTTGAAAGTGGAAAAACACATATGCCTCCTTGTCACAGCCCTAGCTTTAGTTTTGTTTGTCATTGCATTTCATGCATGCATTTGAAATTCAAATGAAATTGAATTGAGGAAATGTCAAGCCTCAGAAATAATTTTATCAAAATGATCAGGATAAAAATTACTTCAAAAGGTCCAAGAAAATGTTCATAACATTCTGTGAAAATATTGGCAAGGGCTTAAATGCAAACCAATATTTTTGGAATCACAAGAATATTTATTTCGGACATTTGAGTTAATCCAACAATTATTTGCATTGGACTTATATTTACTCTATATATAATATATGTCCAAAAATACTGAGATTTATTGTGTGGCCTTGGACAAGTTCACTTTGTCCACATATTTAATTTAAGGATTCTACAAAATGTTTTGTAATCAAAACAGAAAACAGAAATAAAATAAAAGGAGAAAGGACTTACCTGGCCACTTACCTGTCCCGGCCTCAAAGTAGCCCATCTGGCCCAAGACGCCGTTCGTCCTCAACCTCATGCGAGAACCATTGGTCCTCAACCTCGTGCGATAAGGCACGAGGGCATGTGGCCGACGCACGCGAGCATATTGATACGTCTTCAACGTATTTATAATTTATGAAGTATTCATACCATGTTTACAATAATTCTATATGGTATGATTTTATTAGAACTAACCCGGACTAACGCTGTTTTCAGCAGAACTACCATGGTGTTGTTTTTGTGCAGAAATAAAAGTCCTCGAAATGGGCTAAAAATTTACGGAGAATATTTTTGGAGAATATAAAAAATACTGGAGCGAAGAGCTAGGCAGGAACTGGACGAGGAGGCCACCAGCCTGCTTGGCGCGACCACCCCCTAGGTCATGCCACTATGGCTTGTGGACTCCTCGAGCACCCCCTTGGTGTGAGACCGACGCGCAAAAATTCCTATGAATACTTAAAAACCCAGAAAGGAACCAAGATCGAGAGTTCCATCGTCGCAAGCCTCTGTAGCCACGAAAAACCAATCGGGAGCCCGTTCCGGCACCCCGCCGGAGGGGGAAACCATCATCGGAGGCCATCTTCATCATGCCGGCGGTCTCCATGACGAGGAGGGAGTAATTCACCCTCGGGGCTGAGGGTATGTACCAGTAGCTATGTGTTTGATCTCTCTCTCTCTCTCTCTCGTGTTCTTGAGATGGCACGATCTTGATGTACCGCGAGCTTTATTGATATAGATGAATCATATGGAGTTTTCCCCTCTCTATCTTCTTGTGATGAATTGAGTTTTCCCTTTGAAGTTTTCTTATCGGATTGAGTCTTTAAGGATTTGAAAACACTTGATGTATGTCTTGCGATGGGATATCCGTGGTGACAATGGGATGTTCTAATGATCCACTTGATATATGTTTTGGTGATCAACTTGCGGGTTCCGTGACCTTGGGAATCTATGCATAGGAGTTGGCACATGTTTTCGTCTTGACTCTCCGATAGATACTTTGGGACACTCTTTGAAGTTCTTTGTGTTGGATTGAACATGATGAATCTGAAATTGTGAGATGCATATCGTATAATCAAGCCCATGGGTACTCGTGGTGACATTGGAGTATCTTTGTGACATTAGGGTTTTGGTTGATGTGTATCTTAAGGTGTCATTTTAGTATGACCTCTAGGGTTGTTCGTGACACTTATAGGGATATCTCGTAAGATTGATCGAAAAAGATAACTTTGAGGTGGTTTCGTACCCTACAATAATTTCTTCGTTTGTTCTCCGCTATTTGTGACTTTGGAGTGAACTCTTTGTCGCTCGTGAGGGATTTACATATGATTCAACTATGTTAGTATTGTTGAGAGAACTTGCACTAGTGAAAGTATGAACCCTAGGCCTTGTTTCTAAGCATTGCAATACCGTTTTTGCTCACTTTTGTTACTTGCTACCTTGCTGTTTTTATATTTTGAGATTACAAAAACTTATATCTACCATCTGTATCACCATCTCTTCACCGAACTAGTGCACCTATACAATTTACCATTGTATTGGGTGTGTTGGGGACACAAGAGACTCTTTGTTATTTGGTTGCTGGGTTGTTTGAGAGAGACCATCTTCATCCTACGCCTCCCACGGCTTGATAAACCTTAGGTCATCCACTTGAGGGAAATTTTCTACTGTCCTACAAAATTCTGCGCTTGGAGGCCCAACACGAGTCTACAATAAGAAGGTTGTGTAGTAGTCATCACATGCACATGCCACCTCCTGCTTGTCGACGGTCGTCTGGAGGCGGACAAGATCGCCACGCTAGACCTGTGAACGTCTCGCTCTCCTCCCCATGCTCATCCCCTCCCCTCTCTCTCTCACGCGCACGGCCGAACACATTCATCGCCGCCGCTCGCAACCATCACGCCTACCGGTCACCTCCAGCCCCGTGAGGGAGTCCTGGACTAAGGGGTCCTCAGGCCACCGACCTGTCTTATGGGACGGATAGTGGGCCGAACTGTGACCGTCACTGAAGAACCAAAGATTATGGTGACGTCGTGTTCAAGATGGAAACTTCTCAAGCCATGGCGTGTACTCCAATGACAAGATGATAGATTCGGTATGTACCTTCCTTGATGTAACCGACATTATGTAACCCTAGGTACCCATGGCATCTATACAAGCCAGAGGGTTTTAGTCCATAGGGCATATACGCAATCATAACTCTTAGGGTTTAGACCATGACATACGATCTCGAGGTAGATCAACTTTGTACTCGAAACATCATCATCAATACAAACAAAGCAGGACGTAGAGTATTACCTCCATAGAGAGGGTTGTCGATGTCAAAACTGGCGGATCTCGGGTAGGGGGTCCCGAACTGTGAGACTGGAGTCGACGGTAACAGGAGAGAAAGGGGACACAAATTTACCCAGGTCCGGGCCCTCCTATGGAGGTAATACCCTACGTCTTGCTTGGTTGTATTGTATTGATGATATGGGGGGGGTTACAGAGTTGATCTACCTCGAGATCGAATAACTAACCCTAGATGAGTTGTCCTCTTATACCCCCAAACCCTCTGGCTTATATAGACGTCGAGGGTGTGCTGGGTTTGCACATGGTCGGTTACATGCAGAAGAGATAAACATGCCTAACTACAGCTAATAACTTGGAGAGTATGTCAGGGCCTCTCGAAACTTCCATTTGGCGTAGGTGGTCTTTGATCGTCCGATGCTCCCTTTGTGGCCCACACAGTCCGGCCCATAAAAAAAATAGGTCGGCTATCCGAGGACCCCCTAATCCAGGACTCCCTCAGTAGCCCCCGAACTAGCCTTCAATGCCGATATATATCCGGTTAATCTCCTCATGTCGTCATCTTCGTCCTGTGAGGCGAGTCCCTCATCCCGCCTTGTTCGGCAACCGACTAGTCTTCGGTAAGATCCCAGACATCATGGGCGCAAGTTCATTATAATAACTGCGCGTGTTCCTCGATTTTTGTGCATCATGGGGAGGCGAGTGGTCAGTGATTTTTAAAATCTTACCCCTCCATAACGGAGGCACCATCCATTTAATCAAACAAAACCGTGGATCAGACCACATCCTCTTCCTCCCCATCGAAAGAAACTCGTAGCGAAAGCTCCACGCAAAACATGGCTAACGCCCCCAGCTCCTCCGCACGTCCCTACGGCTCACGCCCAGGGGACTAGACCAGCTGTTCCGTTACACTCATGTGGCTCCGCAATCTAGAGACCCAGGGGTATCTTCCTTCTTCAGATCTGGCGGCGACTCGCGCGGGTCTGCTCTCTTACAGCGATGAAGTTTTCGACAAGTGCTTACCCAATCCTAACAAGGGGGAGCACGTATGCTTCGTCCCCTTTCTCCCCGGGGGTCTTGGGTTTCCAATCCATCCGTTCCTGAGGGGGTTACTGGAGTTCTACGTGATCCAGCTCCACCACCTTACTCCAGGGTCCATTTTACACATCTCGGGCTTCGTCGCTCTCTGCGAGATGTTCTTGGGGTGTGAAGCGCACTTTGATTTGTGGAGAAAATAATTCTTTCTTGTCTCGCGAACTCGGGACAAGACAATTTTGGAGGTCGGCGGAGCTGAAGTGTGCCGCATAGCGGGGACGGGGTAACCGGCGGGCACACCGAAGAAATCCGAAGAATGGACTTTGGAATGGTTTTATATTGAAGATGTCCCCTGTTCGAGCCAACTCAGACAGGTCTTCCGAATACTCAGACACACTCCCGAAGAAGAGATACAACTGGTGGCCGAGGAGCTCGTCCTAGGAGGAAAGCGTCGAAGTGTGGCGCCTAGCCGCGCAGGTGCGGATGCTCGTCCACCATCAACTGACCATGATTGACATCATGGTTGCCGCCATCTCCCGGTGTGTGCAGCCCCTTCAATAGAGGGTACACCCCTTGTGGCAATACAATGGGACAAGCGACACCACGCGCCCCCGAAAGCAAGGGCCCGCCAATCCGACGACATTGGCCGCCACACTTGCCGACCTGTACAAAGGAGATCAAGAAGACTTTGTTCGGCGGACAACCAAGGAAGAATATTCATCCCACAATCCTATCTAATGGGTAAGCCTTTCCCTCTTAAGTGTGAAAATAGTTCGGGGTTTCCGTTCTGCGCTTTATTTAACCGAAGCCTTGCATGAATAGAATGAAGGAGTTTCATTGAGACAGTCAATTGCCCGGCTCCTCAGCCGAAGAACCATTCACGCGACAACGATTCGGGTTTCAACGAGGACCCGAATATTCTACTTGACTTCGAAGACAGAGTCTATCTCTAGGATAGCATCGTCCAATCCCCGATGGCTATCATAGTTGATTACCCCGGGTCATTCTCCATCCCTGCAATGGGTAAGAAGAAAAGATCCTCCCGCAAGAGGCAAACTACCAAGAGCGCCCCGGACGTGCCGGTCCCGACTCCCAAACACCGCTGATCTGTGTGCCATACATCGACAGCCGAAGCTGCGATCGTGTCGGAGGCCAACAGGGATCCTATGAAAGGGTTGGTCATGGGGACGAATCCACCTGCCCGCTCATCCCGAAGGTACATTGTTCGGTTATCCACTTATTGTTGCAATCAATAGAGTCTTACAGTAGTTTGTTTCATTGAAATACTTAGGAAAAATGCCCAATCCTCTCCTACTGAAGAGGTTACCTGGGTGTCTGGAGATGCCCGAAATTCCCGAGCCACGGCCCATGCGGCTTCTGCTACAGAAGCCCCCATAGCCAATCCGTCGCCTACCGATTCCGATGATGGTGTATCCGTCACCAAATCGGAGGTGGAGAGTGCCATGCACCACTGGCAACGATGGGAGGCCATGCGGCACCCAATATTCTCCGAACAGGAGTTCGGCACCCTGCACTCAGCGGATGGACGCATTGGAGCTGCCCGAGCCGGGTTCGGCGAGGCTATGAAGTTGATATCGGCCATGATGCAGGTAAGTGACCGACTCTTACGGAGACCAAATACTCATGTAAACCCAGTAGCCCCCGAGCCGTAATTTGATTAGGAACAAACGAATTAAGGATCTCTGCAATGTTTTACTGGTGACGCAGGCTTCAAAGCAACATGCCAAGCAATTGGCCAAGGAGCTGGAGGACAGCCACACAGAGGTGCAATCTGTGAAGGCCGAACTGGCACAAGTGAAGAGCTTCACCCGGGAGGCCCATGGTGAGTGTACCTTTACTACTAATCTTAATGTATTATCATACCTGACGCGTGGATTCCGTGTAGCAGCCGAATCAATAGGGCACATGGAAAGGCAGTTGGAGGAAGCCTGAGACTCTCAGCGGTACGCCGAGTCCCAACACCAGGTTGTCTGCCTTGTTGTGCAAAAGCAGGCCGAAGAAATTAAGATTTTGAAGATTCAATTGGCCCAAGCTCAAGAGTAAAACCAAAAGCTTCAGAGGGGCGTGTTCAGTAAGTGTGATTCTATTATCAGCAAATATTTCTAATGTAGGGAATAATAGTAAGCACGACGTTGCCTTATGTACAGGCCTCCTGTTCGGGCATCCAGAAGAGGAGATCGGCTCATACCAGAGGGATCCGCTGAAGGAGATGACCTCTCTCCATGGGCGCGTGTGGAAAACAATGAAAGGAATGGTGAATGCACTATGTCCTGCCGAACAACCACCTGAAGGGCTAGCCTCACTCATGGATTGATTTAAGGGGGCTCGAAATAGGTTCGAGTTGTGGAAGACTTCGGCTTGCCATGAGGGAGCATGGGAAGCATAGGTAATGATCAAGACCCATTTTACCGGACTTAACCCCAAGCATATGGCGCGGGTTGGTCCCGTGGGATGGGATGGAAAAGAAGTGCCACTCCACCTGGTGTATGACCAGGTGATGCATGTCGCCCGTCTTTTGCAAGAGGACTGCCCCCTTGACACCATAATCGATAATCTCGATCAGCAGCCACACATGTAATTTATATGTACTTGTGTATAAACAATTTGTGTTGTAAACTTTGTCTTAACCGGCCATCGGCTCCCCCCCTGTGCAAAGAGCTCGGGACTGTTCCTCCTTATTTGTCCCTCCAAAAGAGCAAACTGTATTTGGGGAACCAGACAATCCGTCCATGCGGTGCGAATAGACAAAAAGCACACAGAAAGATATGTTATATTACTTCTTAGCGTAAGAAACATCTTCTGAGGAAAATAGTACCTCTATCGATACCTTTCATCGGGGCTATACGAAGATCGTAGATAGAAGTCCACATAGTATGTGGCCAATTGTTCTTTGGGAAGAAAATACCCAAACAACAGTGATAACGATCGAAGCCGTATAAGGTGTTTCCGTCATAGCCGACCAATTGTCTACGTAAGATAGCTAGCTTTCGGCTTCACCCATCTGAGCTACGTGTCTGGATGACTCGGTCGCAACAATCGCAGAGGTACCCCCTTTACTCTCTAGCCGAACAATCGGGAACGTAGAGGGTAATCACAGGAGTGAGGCAACCCAGCTTGGCAAAGTCTTTGTTCGAATTGATGCATATGATGGCTAGAACATGACAAAAGAAACATGTGCACACGATAAGTGTGAGCAAATACTTGTAATAAAAAAAGATTGGCTACTAGAAGAAGGCCCCATGTGTTGTATTTGGATTTAACACTTTATGGTGTATGCCGATAATCTTTAGTACAAGATTGGTTCAACCGAACACAGGGAAAGAAAAAAATTGGCCCTTTCAAACAGCAAAATGGGAAGGGAAGAAGAAAAAATGCAAAAATAACAAGGGGAAAAAGGAAAAAAAGTGTAGGGGAGTTAGACGACACCGGTTTATCCGTAGATGCGTCGAAGACGAGCTGCGTTCCATGGGTTTGGTTCAAGGCGGTTATCGGATGGACTCCGTAGACGATAAGCACCTCCCGTGAGTACTTCATCGATGATGAAAGGTTCCTCCCATTTGGGGTTGAGTTTATGCTTCTGTTTCTCCGGGAGTCGTAGGACGAGTTCACCTACGTTTTATGCTTTTGCCCTGACCTCCCTACTTTGGTAACGTCGAGCTTGCTGTTGGTAAAAGGTGGAGCGAGCCACAACTATGCCGCGCTCTCCCTCCAAGGCGTCTAAGTCATCCTGCCGATCCAACTCAGCCTCCTTTTCCTCGTACATGCACACTCTTGGTGTGTCGTGGATAATGTCGCAAGGGAGGACTGCCTTTGCTCCATAGACCATAAAGAACGGTGTGTAACCCGTTGATCTGTTCGAGGTGGTGCACAGGCCCCATAGAACGAAGTCGAGTTCCTCCACCCAATGACAGTCGGACTCGTGAAGAGACCAGACCAAACGTGGCTTGATGCCGCTCATAATGAGACCGTTTGCTCGCTTGACCTGTCCATTGGTCTGTGGATGATAGACTGATGCATAATTGAGCTTTTTGCCCATTTTTGCGCACCAGTCCTTGACCTCTTGGGCTGTGAAGTTAGATCCATTATCCATTATTATACTATGCAGGACACCATAACGGTGTACTACACTAGATATAAAGTCGATCACTGGTCTGGATTTAGCCGACTTGACGGGTTTTGCTTCTATTCATTTGGTGAACTTGTCAACCATGACGAGTAGGTATTTATTTTTCTTGGTCCCTCATTTAAGGGGTCGGACCATGTCCATGGACAGACCGCGAAAGGCCAGGTGATCACAATAGTCCGAAGAGCTATTGGGGGCATGTGACTTTGATTTGCGAAGAGTTGACACCCTACACAATGTTGGACAAGTGACTGGGTGTCCGTCCGAGCTGTAGGCCAAAAGAAACCAGCTCGGAAGGCCTTGCTGACAAGGGATCTTGCCGTGACATGATGACCGCCCATGCCTGCATGGATTTCGGCAAGGAGCTCCTGCCCTTCTTCCTCGGATATACACCGCTGTAATATTCCGGTTGTGCTTTTCTTGTATAACTCACCCTCGTGTACTTTGTAGGCCTTGGATTGCTGAACTATGCGCCGTGCCTCGATTTAATCGTCGGGGAGTTCCTTGTGAAGAAGGTAAACGAGAAAGGGCCCTGTCCATGGCGTTATTACTGCCATCACCTCATGAGCCGAGGGCGTTCCATTCATCGCGGAGCCGCCGATAATGTCATCGTCTGGTTCATTTATGGGGGGAACAACTTCGTCCGCCGTATTCGTACCGACGCCATTCTCGTTGTCTCACCACACTACGGAGGACTTAGAGAGCTGCTCCAGGAAGGTGTTTCTCGAGACGGGATCGCGCTTGGCTCCTATATGGGCCAGTATGTCGGCGGCTTGGTTGTTGTCGCGAGCGACATGGTGGAATTCCAACCCCTTGAACCGAGCAGATATCTTGAGGACGACATTTCTATATGCCGCCATCTTCAGATTTTTGGCGTCGAACTCACCATTAATTTGGGATATGGCCAAGTTTGAGTCCCCCCGTACCTCTAGCCATCGTATGCCCATTGATACCGCCATCCGAAGACCATGAAGGAGAGCTTCGTATTCGGCTGCATTGTTGGAGTAGGCTTACATGATTTGCAACACGTATCACATGTTGTCGCCTGTGGGGGATGTGAGGATAACTCCAGCCCCCAGTCCGGCCAAGGTTTTGGATCCATCAAAGTACATTGTCTAATGGGAGTATGCACTGTATTCCTTGGGGAGCTCAGCCTCTGTCCATTCAGCCAGGAAGTCCGCCAGTACCTGAGATTTAATGGCACAACATGGCTTGTAGGTTATTTCAAAGGGAAGGAACTCAATGGCCCATTTGGCTATGCGGCCAGTGGCGTCCGTGTTGTTGATTATATCATTCAGGGGAACCTCAGATCCCACTGTTATCGCACACTCCTGGAAGTAGTGTGTGAGTTTCCTCGACGCCATAAATACTGTATAGGCTATTTTTTGGTAATGTGGGTATCTGGACTTGCACTGCGTTAGCACTACTGACACATAATATACCGGTTTCTGAGTCTGGAATTTATGTCCCTCCTCATCTCGTTCAACGACGAGCACCGCACTAACAACTTTGTTGGTGGCCGATATGTATAATAACATGGGCTCACCGGCGCCTGGTGCCATGAGTATGGGATTGGTTTCTAGTAGTGTGTTGATTTCTTCTAATGCAGCCGCTGCCTCCTCGGTCCATTCAAACTTGTTGGTCTGCTTTAGCAGCTTATAAACTGTAAAGCCTTTTCACCAAGGCGGGAGATAAAGCGGCTTAACGCCTCTACACACTTAGCTAGCCTCTGGACATGCTTCAGCTCCGTGGGAATTGCAAGTTCCGATAGAGCACATATTTTAGCTGGATTTGCCTCTATTCCTCTATGATAGTCGATGAATCCAAGCATTTTACTAGAGGGAACTCCGAATACACATTTTTCCGGATTGAGTCATATATCATATTCACATAGACTGGCAAAGGTTTGCCGTAGGTCGTCGATCAGCTGGCTGACGTGTTTGGTTTTCATTACCATGTTATCCACGTATGCTTCGACAGTCTTACCGACCCGTGTCGCGAGGCAGGTCTGAATCATGTGTTGGTATGTGGCCCCAACATTTTTTAGCCCGTAAGTCATCGTGTTGAAGCAGAATGGCCCATAGGGGGTGATGAATGCGGTAGCCGCTTGGTCGGATTCCTTCATTTTAATTTGATGGTATCCGGAGTAAGCGTCGAGGAAACATAATGAATCGTGTCCGGCTATGGCATCAATAATCTGGTCTATGCGTGGTAATGGGAAAGGGTCCTTGGGGCAGGCTTTGTTAAGGTCTTTGAAATCAACACACAGCTGCCAGGACTTGTCTTTCTTGGGAACACCACCAGGTTTGCCAGCCACTTGGGGTGTTTAATATCCTGAATAAATCTAGCCTCGAGTACTTTAGCTAATTCTTCACCCATGGCTTGCCGTTTGGGCTCAGAGAAGCGGCGCAGAGTCTGTTTCACGGGCTTAAAGCCTGGGATAATGTTCAGACTATGTTCGACAAGCCGTCTTGGGATCCCGGGCATATCGTAGGGATGCCAGGCAAAAATGTCCCAATTTTCGCGAAGAAAATTCTGCTGTGCTTCATCCATGAAGGGGTCAAGCTGGGTTCCGATGGACGTTGTCTTCTTGGGGTCCGTTGGATGTACCTGAAATTTGACGATTTCGTCTGTGAGTTTGAAGGACGTGGACTTGGGCTTTTTGCTAAGGATCACGTCGTCCTTATTAACTGTCGACCGTAATGCGGTCAATTCTTCAACAACGAAAGTCTCCGCTAATGCCTCAAGGGCAAGCGCTGCCATTTTATTTTCGTCCCTAAGGGCTATGTTCGGATCACTGGCAATTGTGATCACTCCGTTTGGTCCTGGCATTTTGAGTTTCATGTACCCGTAATGGGGTATAGCCTGGAACTTTGTAATGGCGTCACGTCCCAATAGGGCGTGATAGCCACTCGAGAAAGGGATGATGTGGAAGAGAAGTTCTTCGGATCGGTAGTTTTTGGCGTGCTGAACACTACGTCAAGGATGATACATCCGGAACAATGCCCCTCTTTCTCTAGGATAATTCCCCGGAAGGTTGTGTTGCTATGTTCGATGCGGGATCGGTCGAACTGCATTTTTTCAAGGGTGGCTTCGTATATAAGGTTTAGACCAGTGCCGCCGTCCATTAGCACTTTATGTAGCCTGTATCCATCAATGATGGGGTTCAAGACTAGTGCGGCCGGTGAGTGACCGGGAAGAATGGACGGCTAGTCAGTGTCCCCGAAAGTAATCAGTATGTCTGCCCATGGGCTAGTGGCTGCCACATGGTAGACCTATTCGAGTTCTCAAAGATCTCTTTTACGCCTGTTCCTTGAGGGGAAGGTCTCGTAGACCGTCAGGACTTCAGCATTGTATCGGGGTGGCGAAGGAAAGTGCCTACTCGACGGAGGTGTTTCAAGGATGGCCTCGTCGCTTTTTGCGACTTGCCTGATGACCCAGCAAGCTCTAAGGCTGTGAGTTGGGTTTGTGTTTAACAACACAGAATGTATAGGGCAAGGTTTATCCAATAGTCCGTCGAGGACAGTGCCGGTCCCAGAAAAGGGCTTGTTTCTTTTTTCGATGGGTTCGTACCTGGCTGGCCGCTTTGGAGGTATCCTCTTTTTCTGAGATCCTCGAGGGTGTTCGGGGAAAATTGGTTCCGAAAACAACTGTTCGGATTGCCAGACGCTCTCCATGGTACAGTACTTTTGTACCAAATCGGATAACTCCGAAATGTCACTTATGTGTCGGCGGGCCAGGGCATTAAGAATCCTTCATCATGGAAATTACGAATGAAAATTGCCGTCATATCTTGGTCATGACGTTTTACTCTGCTCCTAGCGAGTAGGAGTCTGGCCCAAAAGAGATGGACTGATTCTCCTTATAGTTGCTTGATATCCCGGAAGTCCGAAGACACGGGCTTTGGTGCGATACTTGGATGGTCGTCTTGGGCGGTGGGTGGGAAAAAATCGATTCCATGCCGCATTGAGTGTTTGGAACTACAGTTTCCGAATCGTGCGAAGGATCCCAGACCGGTGACGGTCCGGCTTTAGAATGATTCCCTGCCTCTGGCTCATTGCTAGAGTCTCGGTGATCGAGGACTGAGGTATAGACAGTTTTGAATTCTGATTGTCAGGCAAAATCCTAGCTAGACACTCGATGGTAGCGACAAGGTGGGTGATCGGAGGGACATGAATATCCCTATCATCGGGTGTGATCTCGAGCCAATCATAGATCGAAACCTAGTCATCCGATATACGCATAGCTTCGATCTGATTGAACAACTCATTTAAGAACGAGGCGATGGCAGGATGCGTGTTGCTGATACGAGTGGACTCATCGAGCGGCATGACAGTTCCAGAGCTACGCCAAAGCGTATCTGTGTTCCGTCCAACCATGGGACCTGATGTCTTCGATGTCAAGGCGTCCGGGCATATGGGTTTTTCTCCGAAGGTTGAAGGTTCCATTAGAACAAGTGTTCCCCATAAATCAGCCATGAACTCTAAGGTTCCGAACTTGATACTCTGATTGGGTCTGGCCATGACGGCTGATCGGGCGGCTTGCGACAAGATGTCGTTGCCGGTGAGACTCTGATCGCGGGCGAGAGTCCCCTAGATGCAGATCTTGCTACTTGTGACGAGGCGAGCCATCGATTCCTTCGGCGCTCATAAAGGAACTCTCAATGAAAGCACCAATGTCGGTGTCAAAACTGGCGGATCTCGGGTAGGAGGTCCCGAACTGTGAGACTGGAGTCGACGGTAACAGGAGACAAAGGGGACACAGATTTACCCAAGTCCGGTCCCTCCTATGGACGTAATACCCTATGTCATGCTTGGTTGTATTGATGATATGGGGGGGGGTACAGAGTTGATCTACCTCGAATAACTAACCCTAGATGAGTTGTCCTCCTATACCCCTAAACCCTCCGGCTTATATAGACGCCGAGGGTGTCCTGGGTTTACACATGGTCGATTACATGCCGAAGAGATAAACATGCCTAACTATAGCTAATAACTTGGAGAGTATCTCAGGGCCTCTCGAAACTTCCATCTAGCATAGGTGGTCTTTGATCGTCCGATGCTCCCTTTGCGGCCCACACAGTCTGGCCCATACACAATAGGTCAGCTATCCGAGGACCCCCTAATCCAGGACCCCCTCAAGGGCCCAAACATGGGTAAAAATTGTCTCCTTTGTCTCCTGTAACCCATCGATCCAAGAACCATAGTTCGGGACCCCTTAACCAAGATCTGCCAGTTTTGGTACCGACATTGGTGCTTTCATTGAGAGTTTCACCGAAGGATCGCCTAAGGGTCAATGGCTCGTTTATTCATCAGTAATGAAATATGTAATGAGGACACTTTAATCCCTGGACAGATATTCACGTTCGGCAGCATTGTCCTGCATGCTGGTCCGACTGGCCGCCTCGACCAGGTTAGAAGTTTTGCCCCCGAATAGGAGGTCAGGCTCGGGAACCTAGAGTTCACCGTCGACTCCCCGGGAGATCTTGCTCTAATCGATCTGATGGCTTCCTCCAAGGATATCGACCTGGTCGCAAGCCCCAATGTCATAACTTCTGTAATGGAGGACTCCATTGCAGAGGCATCCTTCACCCTAGGTCCGGTCCTAAAGCCCGATCTAGTCGACACGTTCGAATTATCTCTGGTTGATCAGCGCCTGGGCATGGCCCTAAGGGCCCCAGGAGCAGCGGTGCTTTAGGAACCCGATAGACATCTGGGAGCACAGACCCCGTAGACTCTGGGAGCACGGACCCCGTAGACATCTTATCTTTGAACGAATTACTGGAACAGATCTAGTCCATGGGAGTAACCGAAAACCAACCTTTGATCTATGACTAGATCGGACTTAAACCCGATGACAGGGAAATTCACATCTCAGCGATCACACACTTGGTCGCTACCATCGAGAACTCAGTCAAAGGGTCACCCTCTCAACCATCAGAGCTAAAAATGGTTTATGTTCGGGTTGCTCACCGTCAAGATCACTCCCTTAGTTCAAAGTCCGGACTAGGTCCTGTTAATAGTTCAGATCGGTTCCCGATATGGTACCCGGACTTAAAACGGAGCATCATAGTCCGAATGACAATCCGGGCCTCGGAACGGGTGCGTCGAATACCACAACGGCACGAGGTATGACATCATGCCTTCGGATGCACACTCTATTGGGATAAGAAGTTTTTCCCCACCCGCCACTCATGTCGAGTACTCTCCAGCCAATTCGGAGAAGCTTGATGTATGGGACCTATTGTACGTCAAACAACAGCCAGGGGAAACAGTCCACCACTATTGGGCTAGATTCCTCCTTACTAAGGACAGGATGACGGATTACAACGATCAGGAGCTCACAGAAGTCTTCTGGCATAACTGCTGAGATGAAGGGATCCTCAACGCCTTTGCTCACCGCCACGTCCACAATTTTACCGAGATATCAGAACCGGTGCACAAATACTGCACTATGGAAAGTGATACGTCTCCATTATATCCACTTTCCAAACTCTTTTGCCCTTGTTTTGGACTCTAATTTCCATGATTTGAATGGAACTAACCCGGACTGACCTTGTTTTCAGCAAAATTGCCTTGGTGTTATTTTTGTGTAGAAATAAAAGTTCTCAGATTGACTTGAAAATTTACGGAGATTATTTTTAGAACCAACCAGAGGGGGGCCACCGGCAGGTCACAAGCCCACAGGGCGCGACCACCCCCTGGCCGCACCTAGCAAGCTTGTGGGCCCCCTGGAGCTCCACCAACCTCGATTCCAACTCTATATATTCCTATTCGGGGGAAAAATCAGAGAGAAGAGTTCATCGCGTTTCATGATACGGAGCCGCCGCCACCTCCTGTTCTTCCTCGAGAGGCCAGATCTGGAGTCCGTTTTGGGCTCTAGAGAGGGGAAATTGATGCCATCGTCATCACCAACCATCCTTCATCACCAATTCCATGATGTTCTCCACCGTTCGTGAGTAATCCCATCATAGGCCTGCTGGACGGTGATGGGTTGGATGAGATTTATCATGTAATCGAGTTAGTTTTGTTAGGGTTTGATCCCTAGTATCCACTATGTTCTGAGATTAATGTTGCTATGACTTTGCTATGCTTAATGCTTGTCACTAGGGCCCAAGTGCCATGATTTCAGATCTGAACCTATTATGTTTTCATTAATATATATGTGTTATTGATCCTATCTTGCAAGTTGTAGACACCTATTACGAGTTATGATCCGCATCCCCCAGGATGACAATAACCGGGATTCTTTCTGGTGATTACCTTAGTTTGAGGAGTTCATGTATTCACTAAGTGCTAATGCTTTGGTCCGGTTCTCTATTAAAAGGAGGCCTTAATATCCGTTAGTTTCCATTAGGACCCCGTTGCCATGACAGGGTAGGACAAAAGATGTCATGCAAGTTCTTTTCCATAAGCACACATGACTATATATGGAATACATGCCTACATTACATTGATGAAGTGGAACTAGTTCTGTGTCACCCTATGTTATAAGTGTTGCATGATGAATGCCATGTTGGGGAATTCTTCATGGGAAACAAAAAATATCCTACGCACACTCAAGATCTATCCATGGTGATGAGCATCTACGATGGGGAGAGTGGATCTACATACCCTTGTAGATCACTAAGTGAGAAGCGTTAAGAAATGCGGTGGATGTAGTCGAACGTCTTTGCGATCCAAATCGCCGAGCGTCCCGCGATCCAATCATGATCTGTCCCGATCTAGCGCCGAAAGGACATCACCTCCGCATTCAGCACACGTACAGCTCGATGACGATCTCTGCCTTGTTGATCCAGCAAGAGGGAGCGGATAGGTAGATGAGTTCTCTGGCAGCACGACGGCATGGCGGTGATGGTGGTGGAACTATTCTAGCAGGGCTTCGCCTAAGCACCGCTGAAACGATCTAGAGGAGAAGCTACGATCTAGAGGAGAGGGTAGCACGTGGCTGATTTCTGTTGTGAAAAATCCTCAATACCTCTAGTATATATAGGAGGAGGGAGGGAGGAGACTTGGCCCCCAAGGGTCCAACCCTTGGTTCGGCCGAAGTGGGAGGAGGAGTAGTCCTCCTCCAATCCTAGTAGGATTAGGACTCTTTCTCTCCCACTTCAAACCCTCTTTCCACCTTGGGTTTCTCCTCCCAGCCGCATGGGCCTCTTGTGGGGCTTCGGCCAGCCCACTAAGGGCTGGTATACCTCCTCCCACATCCCATGTAGCCTCTTGGGTCGAAACACCCCTCCTGATGGTCCCCCGATACCCTCCCAGCACTCCCGATACACTACCGATGAGCCCGAAACTTTTCCGGTGACCAAAATAGGACTTCCTATATATCAATCTTTACCTCCGGACCATTCTAGAGCTCCTCGTGATATCTAGGATCTCATTCTGGACTCCGAACGACCTTTGGTCACCAGCATACATAACTCTATACTATCGAAACGTCACAAAACCTTAGGTGTGCAGACCCCGCGGGTTCGAGAACTATGTAGACATGACTGATACACCTCTACGGTCAATAACCAATAGCAGGACCTGGATGCCCATATTGGTTCCTACATATTCTACAAAGATCATTATCAGTTGAACCTCTATGTCAAGGATTCACTTAATCCCGCATGCTGTTCCCTTTGTTCTTCGGTATGTTACTTGCCCAAGATTCGATTGCCGGTATCTCTATACCTAGTTCAATCTCGTTACCGGCAAGTCTCTTTACTCGTTCCGTAATACAAGATCCCATGGCTAACACTTTAGTCACATTGCTTGCAAGGCTTGTTGTGATGTTATATTATCGAGTGGGCCCTGAGATACCTCTCCGTCACACAGAGTAACAAATCCTAGTCTTGATCCATACCCACTCAATAGACACTCTAAGAGATACCCGTAGAGAACCTTCATAGTCACGCAGTTACGTTGTGACATTTGATACACACAAGGCACTCCTCCAGTATCAGTGAGTGGCATGATCTCATGGTCATAGGAACAGATACTTGACATGCAGAAAAACTATAGCAATAAACTGACACGATCATATGCTATGTTTATAGTTTGGGTCTTGTCCATAACATCATTCTCCCAATGATGTGATCCCGTTATCAAATAACATTTCATGTCAATGGCTAGGAAATTTTGACCATCTTTGATCAACGAGCTAGTCTACTAGAGGCATACTAGGGACAAAGTGTTGTCTATGTATCCACAAATGCAATGT
The DNA here is from genome assembly GCA_022496015.1 of Hordeum marinum. Classification (NCBI taxonomy): domain Eukaryota; kingdom Viridiplantae; phylum Streptophyta; class Magnoliopsida; order Poales; family Poaceae; genus Hordeum; species Hordeum marinum. The sequence continues at coordinate 342,458,457 of CM039675.1, forward strand.
ATTTCCATTCAATACAATTATAGCATGGATAATAAACAATTATCATGAACAAGGAAATATAATAATAACCATTTTATTATTGCCTCTAGGGCATATTTCCAATAGTCTCCCACTTGCACTAGAGTCAATAATCTAGCTCACATCACTATGTGATTTACATTGTAATGAATAGAACACCCATAGAGTTCTAGTGTTGATTATGTTTAGCCCTTGGAAGAGCTTTAGTCAACGGGTCTGCAATATTCACATCCGTGTGCACTTTGCAAATATTTAGGTCCTCCTCCTTGATGTACTCGCGGATGGAATTGAAGCGTCACTTTATGTGTCTGGTCCTCTTGTGAAACCTTGGTTCCTTGGCTAGGGCAATGACACCAGTGTTATCATAGAACGGATCCACTTGATTCAGTGCACTGGGCACTACTCCAAGATCTGTCATGAACTCCTTCATCTAGATCCTTCCTGCGCTGCCTCTGAGGCTGTGATGTACTCCGCTTCGCATGTAGAATCGGCTACCACGCTCTGCTTGTAACTGCACCAGCTTACCGCTCGCCCATTAATAATAAATATGTATCCGGTTTGTGACTTAGAGTCATCCGGATCAGTGTCAAAGCTTGCATTGACGTAACCCTTTACGACGAGCTCTTGATCACCTCCATAAACGAGAAACAATCCCTTAGTCCTTTTTAGGTACTTAAGGATATTCTTGACCGCCGTCCAGTCCCCCATTCCTGGATCACTTTGAAACCTTCCAGCCATACTTATGGCAAGGCTGACATCGGGTCTTGTGCACAGCATTGCATACATGATAGAGCCTATGGCTGAAGCATAGGGGATGACACTCATATTCTCTTTATCTTCTGCAATCACTGGGCATTGAGTCTTACTCAACTTCACACCTTGTAACACATGCAAGAACCCCTTCTTGGACTGATCCATTTTGAACTTCTTCAAAACTTTATCAAGGTATGTGCTATGTGAAAGTCCTATTAAGCGTTTCGAGTCTTGATCTATCTCTATAGATCTTAATGCCTAATATGAAAGCAGCTTCTCCTAGGTCCTTCATTGAAAAACTCTTGTTCAAATATTCCTTCACTCTTTCGAGCATTTCTATATTGTTTCCAATCAACAATATGTCATCCACATATAATATTAGAAATGCTATAGAGCTCCCACTCACTTTCTTGTAAATACAAGCTTCTCCGTAAACTTGTATAAACCCGAACGCTTTGATCACCTCATCAAAGCGCAGATTCCAACTCCGAGATGCTTACACCAGTCCATAAATGGATCACTAGAATTTCAAACTTTGTCAGGATTCTCTGGATCGACAAAACCTTCCGGTTGTATCATATACAACTCTTCCTTAAGGAAACTGTTATGGAATGCTGTTTTGACATCCATCTCCCAAATTTCATAGTCAAAATATGCAGCTATTGCTAACATGATTCTGATGGACTTAAGCATCGCTACGGGTGAGAAGGTCTCATCGTAGTCAACTCCTTGAACTTGTGAAAAAACCTTTGCCACAAGTCGAGCTTTATAGACGATGACATTACCGTCCGTGTCCGTCTTCCTCTTAAAGATCCATTTGTTCTGAATGGCCTTTCGCCCTTCACGTAATACTTCCAAAGTACATACTTTGTTTTCATACATGGATCCCATAGCGGATTTCATGGCCTCTAACCACTTCTTGGAATCTAGGCCCATCATCGCTTCTCCATAGCTCGTAGGTTTATCGTTGTCTAACAACATGACCTCTGAGACAGGGTTGCCGTACCACTCAGGAGCAGCACACGCCCTTGTCGACCTACGAGGTTTAATAGTAACTCGATCTGAAGTTTCATGATCATCATCATTAACTTCCTCTTCAACTGTCGTAGGCTCCATGGAAATATCTTTCTGCGTTGCGCTACTCTCAGGCTGAAACAAAGGTTCAACAAACTCATCAAGTTCTATCTTCCTCCCACTCAATTCTTTCGAGAGAAACTCTCTCCCAAGAAATGTTTTGTTCTTAGTGACAAACACTTTGCCTTCGGATCTGAGATAGAAGGTATACCTAACTATCTCTTTTGGGTATCCTATGGAGATGCATTTCTCCGCTTTGGGTTCCAACTTTTTACGCTGAAGCTTTTTGACATAAGCATCACATCCCCAAACTTTAAGAAACGACAACTTTGGCTTCTTGCCAAACCACAATTCATATGGCGTTGTCTTAACGGATTTCGATGGTGCCCTATTTAAAGTGAATGCAGTTGCCTCTAATGCATAACCCCAGAACGATAGTCGCAAATCGGCAAGAGACATCATTGAACGCACCATATCTAATAAGGCTCGATTACGATGTTCGGACACACCATTATGCCGTGGTGTTCTAGGCAGTGTCAATTGTGAAACAATTCGACACTGTCTTAAGTGACTGCCAAACTCATAACTCAGATATTCACCTCCTCGATCAGATCGTAGGAATTTGATCTTCTTGTTATGATGATTCTCAACTTCACTCTGAAATTACTTGAACTTTTCAAATGTTTCAGACTTATGTTTCATCAAGTAAATATACCCATATCTACTTAAGTCATCAGTTAAGGTGAGAAAATAATGATATCCACTATGCGCCTCAATGCTCATCGGACCGCACACATCAGTATGTATGATTTCCAACAAGTCACTTGCCCGTTCCATTGTTCCAGAGAACGGCATTTTAGTCATCTTGCCCATGAGGCACAGTTCACATGTGTCAAGTGATTCAAAATCAAGTGACTCCAAAAGTCCATCAGCATGGAGCTTCTTCATGCGTTTTACACCAATATGACCTAAACGGCGGTGCCACAAGAAAGTGGTACTATCATTATCAACTCTATATCTTTTGGCATCAATGTTATGAACATGTGTATCATCACTATCTAGATTCAATATGAATAAACCCCTCACATTGGGTGCATGACCATAAAATATATTACTCATATAAATAGAACAACCATTATTCTCTGATTTAAATGAGTAACTGTCTCGCAATAAACAAGATCCAAATATAATGTTCATGCTTAACGCAGGTACTAAATAACAATTATTCAGGTTCATCACTAATCCCGATGGTAATCGAAGAGCGAGCGTGCCGACGGCGATCACATCAACCTTGGAACCATTTCCCACGTGCATCGTCACTTCATCCTTTGCCAGCCTTCGTCTATTCCGTAGTTCATGTTTTGAGTTGCAAATGTGAGCAACCGAACCGGTATCAAATACCCAGGCACTACAACGAGAGTTGGTAAGGTACACATCAATAACATGTATATCATATATACCTTGTTTGTTGTTGGCCGCTTTCTTGTTGGCCAGATACTTGGGGAAGTTCCGCTTCCAGTGACCAGTTCCCTTGTAATGAAAGCACTCAGTTTTTGGCTTGGGTCCAACCTTGGGTTTCTTCACGGGAGGGGCAACTGCTTTGCCACTCTTCTTAGAGTTACCCTTCTTGCCCTTGCCATTCTTCTTAAAACTAGTGGTTTTATTGACCATCAACACTTGATGCTCCTTTTGAATCTCAAACTCAGCGACTTTTAACATCACAAACAGCTCGACGACTGACTTGTTCATCCCGTGCATGTTATAGTTCAACACGAAGCTCTTGTAGCTAGGTGACAATGATTGAAGAACTCTGTCAGTGATCACCTCTGTCGGAAGGGGCATCCCCATTTCGGCCAGACTGGTGGAATACCCAGACATTCTGAGTATGTTTTCACTAACAGACCCGTTCTCCTTCATTTTGCAAGCATAGAATTTATCGGAGGTCTCATACCTCTCGATTCGGGCATTCTTTTGAAAGATAAACTTTAACTTCTGGAACATATTATATGCTCCATGATGTTCAAAACGTCTTTGATGTCCCGGTTCTAAGACATACAACATTGCACATTGAACCATTGAGTAATGATCAGAACGTGCCTGTCAGGCGTTCACAACGTCTGCAGACTCAACTGGAGCGGGTGGATCACCAAGCGGTGCATCAAGGACATAAGCGTTCTAGGAAGCCGTGAGGATAATCCTCAGATTACGGGCCCAGTCCACAAAGTTACTTCCATCATCTTTCAACTTGGCTTTCTCTAGGTACGCATTAGAATTCAGGGGTGCTACTGCACGAGCCATTGATCTACACCATAAATATGCAAAGGTTACTAAGACTATTGTTCAAGATAATGAGTTTAGTTAATCAAATTACTAAAGCTCCCACTCAAATTGACATCCCTCAGGTCATTTGAGTGATACATGATCCAAATTCACCAACTCAAGTCCGATCATCACGTGAGTTGAGGTGGTTTCAATGGTGAACATCATCATGTTGATCATATCTACTATATGACTCATGTTCGACCTTTCGGTCTCTTGTGTTCTGAGGCCATGTCTGTACATGCTAGGCTCGTCAAGTTTAACCTGAGTGTTCCACACGTGCAACACTGGCTTGCAACCATTGTATGTGAACATAGAGTCTATCACACCCGATCATCACATGCTGTCTCGACATGACGAACTTTCGCAACTGTGCACACTCGGGGAGAACACAATTTATCTTGAAATTTAATTGAGGGATCACCTTATAATGCTACCGTCGTCCTAAGCAAAACAAGGTGCATAAAAGGATTAACATCACATGCAAATTATAAGTGACATGATATGGCCATGAACTTGTGCTTTTGATCTCCATCTTGAAAGAATCGGCATGATCTCCATCGTCATCAGCATGACACCATGATCTCCATCATCTTGATCTCCATCAACGTGTCGCCATCAGGGTTGTCACGCCGGTTGTTGCTTCTACGACTATTGCTAACTCATAGCGATAAAGTAAAGCAAAACGACGAAAATAATTAAAGACAACCCTATGGCTCCTGCCGGTTGCCGTACTCATCAACATGCAAGTCATGATATTCTATACAATACATGATCATCTCATACATCACATATATCTCATCATGTAATTGGCCATATCACATCACAACATACCCTGCAAGAACAAGTTAGACATCCTCTAATTGTTGTTGCAAGTTTTACATGGCTGCTACGGGTATCTAGCAAGAACAATTCTCACCTACGCAAAAACCACAACGGTGAAACATAAATTTCTTTTCAACCTTCTCAAGGACCGCCCTTGTCAAATCCGATCCAACTAAAGTATGAGAAACAGACACCTGCCAGCCATCTTTGTGCAATGAAGTTACACATCAGTCGATGGAACCGATCTCTCGTAAGCGTACGAGTAAGGTTGGTCTGGGCCGCTTCATCGCATAATACCGCTGAACAAAAACACGACCAAGGGAGGAAGCAATCTAAGCATCAACGCCCACAAACTCCTTTGTGTTCTACTCGTGAACTCATCAACACATAGACCTAGCTCATGATGCCACTATTTGGGAACATTGCATGGGAAACAAAAAATTTCATACGCACACACAAGATCTATCCATGGTGATGAGCATCTACGAGGGGGGGGGAGTGGATCTACATACCCTTGTAGATCGCTAAGCAGGAAGTGTTCAGAAACGCGGTTGATGTAGTCGATTGTCTTCGCAATCCCAATCGCCGAGCGTCCCGCAATCCAATCACGATCTTTCCCGATCTAGCGCCGAACGGAGGACACCTCCGCGTTCAACACATGTACAACTTGATGACGCTCTCGGCCTTCTTGATCCATCAAGAGGGAGCAGATAGGTAGATGAGTTCTCTGGCAGCGCGATGGCATGGCGGCGATGGTGTGGAACTATTCCAAGAGGGCTTCGCCTAAGCATCGCTGAAACGATCTAGAGGAGAAAGTACGATCTAAAGGAGAGGGTAGCACATGGCTGATTTCTGTTGTGAAAACCCCTCAATACCTATAGTATATATAGGAGGAGGGAGGGAGGATACTTGGACCCCAAGGGGCCAACCCGTGGTTCGGTTGAAGTGGGAGGAGGAGGAGTCCTCCTCCAATCCTAGTAGGATTAGGACTCCTTCTCTCCCACTTGAAACCCTCTTTCCACCTTGGGTTTCTCCTCTTAGCTGCATGGGCCTCCTATGGGGCTTCGGCCAGCCCACTAAGGGATGGTATACCTCCTCCCACATCCCATGTAGCCTCTTGGGTCGAAACACCCCTCCCGATGGTCCCTCGGTACCCTCCCGACACTCCCGATACACTACCGATGAGCCCGAAACTTTTCCGGCGACCAAAACAGGACTTCGTATATATCAATCTTTATGTCCGGACCATTCCGGAGCTCGTCGTGACATCTGGGATCTCATTCGAGACTCGAAACGACCTTAGGTCACCACCATACATAACTCTATACTACCGAAACGTCACCGAACCTTAAGTGTGCAGACCCTACGGGTTCGAGAACTATGTAGACATGACCGAGACACCTCTACGATCAATAAATAATAGCGGGACCTGGATGCCCATATTGGTTCCTACATTTTCTACGAAGATCATTATCGTTTGAACCTCTATGTTAAGGATTCAGTTAATCCCGTATGATGTTCCCTTTGTTCTTCGGTGTGTTACTTGCCCGAGATTCGATCGTCGGTATCTCTATACCTAGTTCAATCTCGTTTCCGGCAAGTTTCTTTACTCGTTCTGTAATACAAGATCCCATGGCTAACACTTTAGTCACATTGCTTGCAAGGCTTGTTGTGATGTTATATTATCGAGTGGGCCCTGAGATACATCTCCGTCACACGGAGTAACAAATCCCAGTCTTGATCCATACCCACTCAACAGACACTCTCGGAGATACCTGTAGAGCACCTTTATAGTCACCCATTTACGTTGCAACTTTTGATACACACAAGGCACTCCTCCAATGTCAGTGAGTGGCATGATCTCCTGGTCATAGGAATAGATACTTGACATGCAGGAATAGTATAGCAATAAACTTACACGATCATATGCTATGTTTATTGTTTGGGTCTTGCCCACATCATTCTCCCAATGATGTGATCTCATTATCAAATGACATCTCATGTCAATGGCTAGGAAACCTTAACCATCTTTGTTCAACAAGCTAGTCTACTAGAGGCATACTAGGGACAAAGTGTTGTCTATGTATACACACATGCAATGTGTTTCGAGTCAATACAATTATAGCATGGATAATAAACAATTATCATGAACAAGGAAATATAATAATAACCATTTTATTATTGCCTCTAGGGCGTATTTCCAACATGCCATCCAACATAATTATCCATCATTGATCCATTTTTTACGAGCTTTTCACATATTGATCCTTGCTAAGTTACTTTTCCGTTGGTAATGTTACAATCACTACAATACTGCTACTGTCACTTTTTCCATCATTATCGTTACTTCCATACTACTTTGCTATAGATACTAAGTCCTTCAGGTGTGGTTGAATTGACAACTCAGCTGCTAACACTCGAGAATATTCTTTGGCTCCCCTTGTTTCAAATCAATAAATTTGGGTTGAATAATCAACCCTCGAAAACTATTACGATCCCTATACTTGTGGGTTATCAAGACATTTTTCTGGAATCGTTGCCGGGGAGCATAGCTCTATTTTCTGAGTCACTTGGGATTTATATTTGTTGATCACTGTGAAGAATCTGAAAGACCCCGAAACCAAGATCTATCCCTCTACTACGAGGGGAGGTAAGGAACTGCCATCTAGCTCTGCACTTGTATCACCTTCTGTTATGAGTAAACCTGCGACACCACCACATGCTATTAATTCTGATATGTCACAAGTAATTGATGATGCCACTTCTGCTATGCATTATTCTTATGATGATACTTTGCTTGATAATACTGTGCCACTAGGTGAATTTCTTGATGAACAAATTGCTAGAGTCAATGCTGAAACTGATGAAATTATTCAAACTGAACACTATGAGACACCTGCTAGACCTAGCTCTCCTAGATATGATTGCCTAATATACCTAAGAGTTATGTTATGGAAGGAGAGGTAGCTAGGGACTTTCTTGCTTGTAAGGATAGAGATGATCTTAAGAAACTGTTATGCAAGTGGAAGAAAAAAAATCTTTGAATGCTAGAATGCAATATGATCCTAAGCTTGCTACTTCACCTATCTTTGTTACTGATAAGGATTATGAATTCTCTGTTGATCCCGAGTTAATTACTTTGGTTGAATCCGATCCTTTCCATGGTTATGAATCTGAAACTATTGTGGCACATCTTACTAAATTGAATAATATAGCCACCCTATTTACTCATGAGGAAAAAATTCGTTATTACTATATTCTTAAGTTCTTTCCTTTCTAATTAAAGGGTGATGCTAAGATATGGTTTAATTCTCTTGCTCCTGGTTGTGTGCGTAGTCCCCATGATATGATATATTACTTCTTTGAAAAATATTTTCATGCCCATAAGAAATAAGTTGCCTTGCAGGAAATATTTAAATTTGTGCAAATTGAAGAAGATAGTCTCCCACAAGCTTGGGAGAGGCTTATCCAATTATTTAATGCTTTTCCTGATCATCCTCTCAAGAAAATAAAATACTTGATATCTTTTATAATGGACTAACCGATGCTTCTAGGGACCACCTAGATAGTTGTGCTGGTTGTGTTTTTAGGGAACGAACTGTTGAATAATATATTGAGCAATGATAATGATTGGACTATTCCTGAACCAGCTCCGAAGCCAACTCCGACGAAAAGAGGTATTCTATTTCTCAGTCCTAAAGATATGAAAGAGGCAAAGAAATCTACGAAAGAAAAAGGTATTAAAGATGAAGATGTTGAGAATCTACCACCTATTGAAGAAATACATGGTCTTGATAACCCGACACAGGTAGTAGAGGTAAATTCTCTTTGTAGATTTGATGAAGGTGATATTCCTTATATTAATTCTGCTAGCCAATGCTTGGATGAGTTTGATAACTTTATTGTTGAGCAAGAAAATTTTAATGCTTATGTTAGTAGACAATTGAAACATAATGCTTACATGCTTGATCGCTTAGGTGATTATATGAGTAGAACTATCAATGATCTTAAGATTATTAGTAAACATGCTTCCATGGTGACTACTCAAGTAGAAAAAGTACTTAAGGCACAAAATGATTTGCTTAATGAGATGAATAGTAAGAACAATGATCATTCTATTAGAGTTGTGACTAGAGGTGCTAGAATGACTCAGGAACCTTTGTATCCTGAGGGCCATCCTAAGAGAATTGAGCAATATTATCAAATAATTAATACTAATGCACATAGTCGTTCCAGTAATAAGAGGAAAAAGAATGAAGATCGGACTTTGCATCCTGCTAGTGAACCTGTTATAGATACACCTGAAAACCCAAATGATATTTCCATCTCTGATGCTGAGACACAATCTGGTGATGAACATGAACCTAGTGATAATATTAATGATGTTGTCCATGTTGATGCTCAACCTAGCAATGATAATGATGTGGAGATTGAACCTGCTGTTGATCTTGATAACCGACAACCTAAAAATAAAAGATATGACAAAAGAGACTTTGTTGCTAGGAAGCATGGTAAAGAAAGGGAAACATGGGTTCAGAAACCCATGCCCTTTCGTCCTAAACCATCCAAGAAAAAGGATGATGTGAATTTTGAGCGCTTTGTTGAAATGCTTAGACTTGTCTTTTTGCGTATGCACTTGACTGATATTCTAAAAATGTCTCCTTATGCTAAGTATATGAAAGATATTGTGACAAATAAAAGAAAGATACTAGAAGCTGAGATTTACACCATGCTTGCTAATTATACTTTTAAGGGTGGAGTACCAAAGAAATTAGTAGATCCAGGAGTACCTACTATACCATGCTCTATTAAAAGAAACTATGTTAAAACTGCTTTACGTGACCTTGGAGCTGGTGTTAGTTTTATGACTTTCTCTTTATATCGTAGACTCGATTTGAATAAGTTGACACCTACTGAAATCTCTTTGCAAATGGCTGATAAATCAACTGCTTTACCCATCGGTATTTGTGAGGATGTGCCTGTCGTAGTTGCAAATGTTACTATCCTAATGGATTTTGTTATTCTTGATATTCCCTAGGACGACAGTATGTCGATCATCCTTGGTAGACCTTTTTCGAATACTACAGGGGCTGATATTGATTGCAACAAGGGCAATGTCACTTTTCAAGTTAATGGTAATGAGCATACGATACACTTTCCGAAGAAACAACCTCAAGTTCATAATATCAACTCCATTGAAAAATTTCAACGATTATTATGGGAAATTTTGAATTCCCTCTTCCTACTGTCAAGAAGAAATATGATATACTTATTGTTGGGGATATGCATATCCCCATTGAGGTAACTTAGTGTTATTCAAAAATTCTCTGGTTTCATTTTACTCGAAAGAAGTTTGTTAATAAGACTTGATCAACCATGTTAATGGATTCCTTTTGATGAGCATGAGATGGATGAATCTAAAAAGCGCAACCTTCTGCACCCAACTTTTACTTTATGTTAGTTAGATTAAATAAAGTAAAAATGCTATTATTTTTCTGTTTTCTGAGTTTTCCGTGCAATAGAAAAATGACCTGAAAATAATAGTTCTTCAAATGCCCTGAAAATGTAGTATGATTTTTTCTAGAATATTTAAGAATATCTGGCACTGAGTACATACGAGGGGATGCACCAGTGGGTCACAAGCCCATAGTGCGCGACCACCCCCTGGCCGCACCCAGGTGGCTTGTGGGTCCCATATAGGCCCCGTCCACTTATTCCAGAACCCATCCACTCCGTCTTCCTCCAAAAAAATCCCACCATTGCTCAAACCCGTATTCTAGCTCATTTTGCTATCATTTTCGATCTCCTTATGCAAGGCTCCATCTGCAAAACTATTTTAGGAGATTGTTCTTCGGTATGTGACTCCTCCAATGGTCTAATTAGTTTTTGTTCTAGTGCTTTATATATTGCAAATTTTTGCTGGTGTGGTGACCTTGTTCTTGAGCTTGCATGTCAAATTTGTATGGTCCCAAGTAGTTTTGATGCATGATATAGCCTCTAGGAACTTATGGGAGTAGTTGCTATAAGTTTTGTTGACTTTTATTCACCTTCATTTTGAGTCACTAAAAATTTCGGAAGTTTTTCAGAGAAAGAAATTATGAGGAGATTGTTAAGATGCTGTTAAAGCCGGGGCTCTAAAGAAGATGAAAATTAGGTGAAGAAGAAGTCCAAATACAATACGATCTTCCTCACATCGCAGAAGTTCGACCATGTGAATGGTCGAAATTTATGAAGATTTGTATTATTTGGCAGAGAATGCAGGCATCACGACTTCCTCAAAGATAATGTGACCAATACCTCTTGCTCACTAATACCTTTGTGCAAAACTTTCAGTTTCATTATAGGGAAGACCCTCCTACGGTAGAATCTCACTTATATGATGTGCTTACAAAAACGAACCTTTACGATTTTCGCAATGTTTGCAAAATATGCTATGAGGGCAGCATCAGTGAACCACGTCCTAGAAGCATGGAGGATTTTATTGCCGCAATCACTGTAGGAGAAGAGAGAGGGGTGTCAAAGGCAAGAGCAACTAGTTTACATTTTCCTGTTCTACGCTATTATTCATTATTTGCGAGGAGATGTTTAGTTGGTCATGGGGAGAGTGGAGGCCTTAGTGCTCCCAACCTCACCATTCCACGCCACACTTTACTTGCTGATAGAACTTTTAGTCTGGGCGCTATTGTGGTCCAACGGTTGAACTTAAACCATTCCAAGGGGCCCATATTCGGAGGTATCTATGCATCTCATCTAGCCAAACACTTTAAGATACCCATTAGGCTTGATGAGGAAGAGGAAATGCTACTACATGCGAAATATTTAGACTATGATAGTATGGTAACACATGATTTTATTAGGAAGAATAATGACAGGAGGCTGCTTTGCAACTTAGTGTTTAGTCAAGGTACTTGTGAGATTATTGTTCTGCCTGCTTCTTCCTTGTTCGATATTCATTTTGGCAGGTACACTATTATGCCCGAGGAAATTTACCGATATTGAGGTCTGTTGCAACCCCCAACACCTGAACCGACACCAGTCCTTGATCCTTATCTGGATCCAGTTTTTCAGTGGGAGCCACAGGAGCTCGCCAACCAGTGGAACCCTCAGGACCCTCCGGAGTATCCAGGAGATAGTTATTTTCAGCCATGTCCCTAGACCAACTTAGGCCAAAAGCCTAAGATTGGGGGAGTACGTATTTCTCATCGACATTACATTCATGTTCACACATTCATTTTAGTAGTCGGTGCTTATATTCTTTCAATTGTACCATCCATGGTAGTGTATTTCTTCTTTTCACTTTCTTTTTTTTGTTTAATTAACCTTGAGAAAAATCCAAAAAATAGTTCTAGCTTTACCCTTTAGTTTGTTTAATTGTAGTATTAAAAGAAAACCCAAAAAGATTTCTCGTTCTTCTTTTTCTTGTAGGGAGCTTTTCCGTGTAAATAGTTTTTCTCGTTCTTGTTTGAATTTCTTTATTTGGGTCGTAAGGAGAAGACCACAATGAAAATGTCTAGTGGCTCTCATATGCATTATTGTTTATCTATTAGAGAGCCCATATTACCTTGCCTTCTCCTTTGAGTTATTGTTTGCAGATTCCAGCTTAGTCCAATGCATGCGCAATTTTATTATTATTCACACCATTCGCTCGTGCAAGTGAAAGGCAATAATGACGATATATGATGAAAAGATTGAGATGGAGAAAAGCTGGTACGAACTCGACCTATTTTGCTTTTGTAAATATGTTTGGCTCATCGTTCCTTATTCAGTTCATTATGTGTGAAACATATTTGCAATGACAATTAGAGATTATAGTTACTCATGCCATGCTTAATTAGCTAAGAGTTGATAATGGTTTGTCTTGAGTGCCAACATGCATATTAAAATGGTTGTGATGTAGTATGATAGGGTGTTATCCTCCTTTGAATGATTTAGGTGGCTTGGCACATGTTCATGCATTAGTTGAAGCAAAATCAACATAGCCTCCATGATATTTATGTTCATGGTGATTTATATCCTACTCATGCTTGCATTCAATGTTGGTTAATCTCAAAGCATGTAGATGAATGTTGTCGCTCTCTAGTTGGTCTCTCCCCAGTCTTTTGCTAGCTTTCACTTGTACTAAGCGGGAATACTGCTTGTGCATCCAATTCCTCAAACCCAAAGTTGTTGAGTCCACCATAACTACGTATATGCGGTATTCACCTGCCGTTCCAAGTAAATTTGCATGTGCCAAACTCTAAACCTTCAAATAATATTCAGTTTTGTATGCCCAAATCGCTCATGTAGCGACTGGGGGCGGTCACTATCTTCCATGCTAGGTGGGTTATTCTCATGATATGTGTTGATTCATTATCATTCATGAGAAAGTGGCTGGTATGCGGGATGCCCAATTCCATGCTCAAAATCAAATCAAAATATAATGAAACAAAACTCCCCCATGATTGATTGGTGGAGGGGGATTAAAAACTTTATCATTCTATTTGGGAACCACCTATAATGTATCTACCATGGAAGATGGTGAAATCTCTTGGTTGTTATGTGGACAATGAAAGCATGCCGCTCAAAATTATTATTCATCTCTGTTTTAAAAGCTCGAGCTCTGGCACCTCTGCAAATCAATGCTTCCCTCTGCGAAGGGCCTATCCATTTACTTTATTGTCGAGTCATCCTCCTCTTACAAAAAAGGCACCAGATAGAGAGCATCACCTCATTTGTATGCTTTGCTATTAATTGATATTGAGTATGAGTGTGAATGGATCTCTTTTACCATGAATTACAATGTCTAGTGAGTCCTTGTTCTTCAGGGGTGCTCCGCATTTATGTTTTGTAGTCTCAGAAAGGACTAGCGAGATACCATTATATCATATTGTATCATCATTGTTTTTATAAAAGTGTTGTCATCCGAGAGTTATTATTATTTCTCTCTAGTTGGTGATGCCATTGATATCAGTAAATGTGAGACCTAAATGTTATTGTGAACATGGTTAGTATATAATCTTTGCTGAAAATCTGAACATCAGTTAGATATATTTACAACAACATGATCAAACAGAGTTTGTAAAAGTTTTTCTTTATCACTTTCAGTTTATCAACTGAATTGCTTGAGGACAAGCAATGGGTTAAGCTTGGGGGAGTTGATACGTTTCCATCGTATCCACTTTTTCAAACTCTTTTGCCCTTGTTTTGGACTCTAATTTGCATGATTTGAATGGAACTAACCCGGACTGACGCTATTTTCAGCAGAATTGCCTTGGTGTTATTTTTGTGCAGAAATAAAAGTTCTCGGATTGACCTGAAAATTTACGGAGATTATTTTTGGAATTAATAAAAAATACTGGTGAAAGAATCAACCGGATGGGGGCCACTCACAGGTCACAGTCCGTTAGGGCGTGACCACCCCCTGGCCGCGCCTAGCAAGCTTGTGGGCCCCCTGGAGCTCCATCGACCTCGATTCCAACTCTGTATATTCCTATTCGGGGAGAAAAAAATCAAAGAGAAGACTTCATCGTGTTTCATGATACAGAGCCGACGCCACCTCCTGTTCTTCCTCGGGAGGCCAGATCTGGAGTCCGTTTTGGGCTCTGGAGAGGGGAAATCGACGCCATCATCATCACTAACCATCCTGCATCACCAATTCCATGATGCTCTCTGCCGTTCGTGAGTAATACCATTGTAGGCTTGCTGGACGATGATGGGTTGGATGAGATTTATCATGTAATCGAGTTAGTTTTGTTAGGGTTTGATCCCTAGTATCCACTATGTTCTGAGATTGATGTTGCTATGACTTTGCTATGCTTAATGCTTGCCACTAGGGCCCGAGTACGATGATTCAGATCTGAACCTATTATGTTTTCATGAATATATATGTGTTCTTGATCCTATCTTGTAAGTTGTAGACACCTGTTACGAGTTATGATCCGCATCCCCCAGGGTGACAATAACTGGGATTCTTTCCGGTGATTACCGTAGTTTGAGGAGTTCATGTATTCACTAAGTGGTAATGCTTTGGTCCGGTTCTCTATTAAAAGGAGGCCGTAATATCCCTTAGTTTCCATTAGGACCCCGCTGGCACGGCAGGGTAGGGCAAAAGATGTCATGCAAGTTCAAGTTCTTTTCCATAAGCACATATGAGTATATATGGAATACATGCCTACATTACATTGATGAATTGGAGCTAGTTCTATGTCACCCTATGTTATAACTGTTGCATGATGAATGCCATCCGACATAATTATCCATCACTGATCCATTACCTATGAGCTTTTCACATATTGATCCTTCCTAAGTTACTTTTTCGTTGCTACTATTACAATCACTACAATACCGCTACTGTCACTTTTGCCATTGTTACCGTTACTTCCATACTACTTTTCTACTAAATACTTTGCTGCAGATGTTAAGTCTTTCAGGTGTGGTTGAATTGACAACTCAGCTGCTAACACTTGAGAATATTCTTTGGCTCCCCTTGTGTCGACTCAATAAATTTGGGTTGAATACTCTACCCTCGAAAACTGTTGCGATCCCCTATACTTGTGGGTTATCAGAAAGCACCTGGCAAGCACAACAGATGCACACAGAGTAAATCCAAGACAGGGAGCCTAGAGGAGCTCGGAGGAAACACACACTCTCACTTTGGCCGACCGAACACGAGCCGAACAAAATTAAGAACAAACCCCCCACGAGATACATGGCGGTTCTCGATGAACTATTGGATAAGCCAAGTTCCACACACTCCGCCTCGCCGAATACAAACCCGACTCACATCCTTCGAGCTTGTTGGTCCGTGTGGCAAGTGGAAAAGAGTGAGTAGGCTATCCTAAGAACTTCATCCCCAGGAAGGGGTTCAGTCACGCCATTGGATAACAACGATGAAATCCTAACAATCTATGAAACATTTTCCATAAGAAATCAGAGGAAGAGAGCTCTTTGAGACCCCGAACAGATACACCACGTGACAGTGTCAAATTCATGGAAAAACACACCTGTAACCTTTGGCGAGGAAGACCAACCACCAATTCAATCCAACCGGACATCCCCCAGTCTGGTCCTTCACCCCATCCTAGACGGTTTTCGGCTCCACAAGGTACTGATAGCCCACAAGTATAGGGGATCAGTTGTAGCCTCTTTCGATAAGTAAGAGTTTCGAACCCAACGAGGAGCTAAAGGTAGAACAAATATTCCTCAAGTTTTATCGACCACCGATACAACTCTACGCATGCTTAACGTTCGCTTTACCTAGAACAAGTATGAAACTAGAAGTACTTTGTAGGTGTGATGGGATAGGTTTGCAAGATAATAAAGAACACTTAAATAAAAACTAAGGGTTGCTAAGATAAAGAAACAACTAAGTTAGTTTAACGAGTGTGGAAAAGTGGTGGTAGGAGTTGTGGAATTGTCCCTAGGCAATCGGTAACTAGACCGGTAATCATTATTGCAATTTTATATGAGGGAGAGGCATAAGCTAACATACTTTCTCTACTTTGATCATATGCACTTATGATTGGAACTCTAGCAAGCATACGCAACTACTAAAGATCATTAAGGTAAAATCCAACCATAGCATTATAAGGTATCAAGTCCTCTTTACTCCCATATGCAACAACCCACCTACTTGGGTTTATGCTTCTGTCACTCACGCAACCCACCATAGGCAAATCATGAACACATTGCTACACCCTACAGCAAGGATCCCTCAAGCTTGCGCAACACAGAGAGCACCATAGGATAGCACCAATAATAAAACATGCAACTCAAACCAATCATGATCATCAGTCAACCCATAGGACAAAATGGATCTACTCAAACATCTTGGATGGCAACACATCATTGGATAATAATATGAAGCATAAAGCACCATGTTCAAGTAGAGGGTACAACAGGTTGCTGGAGAGTGGACAGCTGTAGATAGATGGTGGAAGGTGATGAAGGTGTTGGTTAAGATGCTAGACTTGTTGGAGTAGATCGTCGTCACGATGATGGCCCCGGCGGCATTCTGACGCCACCGGGAGAGAGGGGGAGAGAGCTCCACTCCTTATTATTATTCCTTGACCTTCCCCCTAGATGAGAGAAGGGTTTCCCCTCTAGTCCATGGACTCCATGGCGGTAGAGGGGCGAGAGCCCCTCTGAGATTGGATCTCTCTCTCTGTTTCCTTTTGTTTCTGCGCTCTCTGATTCTTGCCTTTCACCGTTTCTTAAATATTCGGAGATGCGTAACTCCGATTGGGCTGAAATTTTGAGGGGATCTTTATCCAAAAATTAGCTTTCTTGCAGCCAAAATACAGCTCCAACCGACCTAAGGGGTGTCCACAAGCATGCCAGGCGCGGCCAGGGGGGTGGGTCGCGCCTAGCAGGCTTGCCACGTCCTCGGGCATCGTCTCGTGTTGATTCTTTTTCCCAAAAATCACATATATTCCAGAAAAATCTCTGTAAGTTTTTATCGCGTTTGGTCTTCGTTTGGTATGGATATTCTACGAAACAAAAAACATGCAACAAACAGGAACTGGCACCGGGTACTGGATCAATATGTTAGTCCCAAAAATAGTATAAAAAGTTGCCAAAAGTATATGAAAGGTGTAGAATATTGGCATGAAACAATCAAAAGTATAGATACGACGGAGGTATATCAGCATCCCCAAGATTAACTCCTGCTCGTCCTCGAGTAGGTAAATGATAAAAAAAGATAATTTTTGATGTGGAATGCTACCTAGCATAATCTTGTTCATATAATCTAATCATGGCATGAATATTAAGACACGAGTGATTCAAAGCAATAGTCTATCATTTGACATTAATAATACTTCAAGCATGCAAATAAAGCAATTGCATCTCTTCAAAATATAATGGCAAAAGAAAGTTATCCCTACAGTATCATATAGTCTGGCTATGCTCCATCTTCCCCACACAAAGTATTTATATCATGCAAAACCTCAATGACAAGTCAA
Organism: Hordeum marinum; assembly: GCA_022496015.1. Lineage (NCBI taxonomy): Eukaryota > Viridiplantae > Streptophyta > Magnoliopsida > Poales > Poaceae > Hordeum > Hordeum marinum. The sequence goes on from CM039675.1 coordinate 342,476,387, forward strand.
GCAATTGTTTCACACCTTTTATGTTCTCAAACTTTTTCAACTCTCACACAATACATGAGCGTGAGCCATGTATATAGCACTATAGGTGGAATAGAATATGGTGGAGGTTATGAAGAAAAACGAGAAGATAGTCTGACATCAACTAGGCGTATCAACGGGCTATGGAGATGCCCATTAATAGATATTAATGTGAGTGAGTAGGTATTGCTACGCAACGGATGCACCAGAGATATAAGTGTATGAAAGCTCAAAAAGAAACTAAGTGGGTGTGCATCCAACTTGCTTGCTCATGAAGACCTAGGGAAATTTGAGGAAGCCCATCATTGGAATATACAAGCCAAGTTATATAATGAAAAATTCCCACTAGTATATGAAAGTGACCAAACAGGAGACTCTCTATCATGAAGATCATGGTGCTACCTTTAAGCACAGGTGTGGAAAAAGAATAGTAGCATTGTCCCTTCTCTCTTTTCTCTCTTTTTTTACCTTTTATTTTTGTTTTTTGTGGGCATCTAAGGCCTCTCTTTTTTATTTGGGCTTCGCTGGCCTCTTTTATTTTTCATAAAGTCTGGAGTCTCATCCCAACTTGTGAGGGAATCATAGCTTCCATTATCCTTTCCTCACATGGGACAATGCTCTAATAATGATGGTCATCACACTTTTATTTAATTACAACTCAAGAATTACAACTCGATATCTAGAACAAAATATTACTCTATATGAATGCCTCCGGTGGTGTACCGGGATATGCAATGATCTAGCATATCAATTGACATCAAAAAACGGACAAGCCATGAAAACATCATGCCAGCTATCTTATGATCATGCAAAGCAATATGAAAAGGATGGTGCGTGTCATAATAAACGGAACGGTGGAAGTTGCATGGAACTATATCTCGGGATGGCTATGGAAATGCCATAATAGGTAGGTATGGTGGCTGTTTTGAGGGAGGATATATGTTGGGTTTAATGCACCGGTGAAAGTTGCACGGTACTAGAAAGGCTAGGTGGAAGGGTGAGAGTGCGTATAATCCATGGGCTCACATTAGTCATAAAGAACTCACATACTTATGGCAAAAGTATATTAGTCATCGAAGCAAAGTATTAAACGCATGCTCATAGGGGAGAGGTTGGTAGGAGTTAACCATCCCGCGCTCCTGACCCTCACACAAAGGTTGACAATCAATAAACAAATCATGCTCTAACGGTTCACCATACGTGCATGCCACGAGAATCACAAACCTTTACACAAGTATTTCTACCAATCCACAATTACTCACTAGCATGACTCTAATATCACCATATTTTTATCACAAAACTATTGTAAGGAATCAAACACATCATATTCAGTGATCTACAAGTTTTGTGTAGGATTTTATGACTAACCATGTGAATGACCAACTCCTGTTAACTCTCTAAATAGATATAAGTGAAGAATGAGAGTTTAATTATTTCTAAAAAATATATGCTCACGCTCTAACAAATATAAGTGAAACAAAAGAGCATTCTACAAATGGCGGTTTTCTATGTGTGAGAAACAAGCAAACCAAACTTCAAATGATATAAGTGAAGCACATGAAGCATTCTATAAAGCCATACTCAAAAGATATAAGTGAGGTTCAAAGAGGCTTCTATAAATCAACCAAGGACTTTGTCATACCAGCATGGTGCATTATTAAAATAAAAATAAAAATCACACGACGCTCCAAGATTTACGCATATCATGTGACGAATAAAAATATAGCTCCAAGTAAAATTACCGATGGTTGTTAGAAGAAAGAGGGGATGCCTCCCGGGGCATCCCCAAGCTTAGTTTCTTGGGAGTCCTTGAATATTACCTTGGGATGCCTCGGTCATCCCCAAGCTTAGTCTCTTTCCACTCCTTATTCCTTCATCCATCGTGATCTCACGCAAAACTTGAAAACTTCAATCACACAAAACTTAACAAAACCCTCGTGCGATACGTTAGTATAATAAAACAAATCACCACTTTAAGTATTGTTTCCAACCAATTCATATTTTGTTTTTGCATTTTATCTCCTGTAGTATAACTTTTCCATGGCTTATACCACCGATATAATCGATAGTTTCATCAATACGAGCAAAACAATGCATCAAAAACAGAATCTGTCAAAGAGAGGACAGTCTGTAGTAATCTGAACATTCACCATACTTATGTAACTCTAAAAAATCTGAAACATTAGTACAAAATAAAAAAAAATCATAGAAGTATTGTGTAAAATTTTCAGAAAGTTTTGACATTCCGATAAAAAATGTAAATTCATGCACTACAACCAAAGTTTCTGTTTTTGCACTGCACACCAAACAAGCAATCTAATCATCCTAAAGGCAAATCTTGGCACATTATTTTTATAATACAATGGATTTGTACAAGGGGATAATTATTTTTGTTGAAAAGTTTCTGTAATCAAGATTCACTAAGTTTCCATGGGCATGAACAAAGTTCAAGGCTAGCCCCTACTTCAACGTTGCTCGTCTTTCTCACTTTCACTTTTCTTTTTGAAAAGGTTTTAAGTTCCCCAATTTTTGTTTGTTTTTGAACTATTTTAAAAGCACACAATGGAATAAAATGACTCTCTAGAACTTCCAGGTTGTCTCCCTGGCAGCGCTTTCTTTAAAGCCATTAAGCTAGGCATAAAGTGCTCAAGTAATGGATCCACCCGGATCCCAAGGTATATCAAAGCCAATTTAAATTAAAAATTATTTGTAATTTAGTAGTGAGCACAAAGTTATATATATCATGTGACAACTAAGTCTAACTCTCTTCCTATGCATTGGCATGTCATAAATGAACAATTCATGCACACAAAGTAAAGGCCAATGCATAGTATAAACAATTTCTTGCAATTTTATCGTATTGGAAACATAGTGAGGCGGAGATGTAGTTCCTTTATCATAAATTCATAATAATTGCAAGTAGAGCAGCAAGCACATGCATATTATATTTATCAAAATCATCATGTGCAATAGTAAAACGCAACCCATCAGTATAATCCGTAATAAGTGCAAACTTCTCCGATATAGTGTAGTTGGGAGAATTCAAAAAGATAATAGGACTATCATGTGTGGGTGCAATAGCAACAATTTCATGCTTAACATAAGGAACTATATCATGTTCATATTCATAAGCATAATTAATATTGGCATCATGGTCACAAGAATAGCAAGCATCAAGTTCATCAAAAAGGGATATTTAAAAAGAATCCAAGGGATCATAGCAATCAACATAGCATTCATCCTTCAGCAAGAACGAAGGGAAATTAAACAATGTATGAGTTGAAGAGTTACTCTCATTAGAAGGTGGGCACGGGTAGCTAATCCACTCTTCCTCCTTTTGTTCTTCGTTCTCCTCCTCATTTTGTTCATCTAATGAGCTTACAATTTCGGGAACTTCCTCTTCCATAGATTCCTGTAAAATATCAGTCTCTTCCAAGGCGGCAGTCATTATTTCAATAAACTCTTTAACATAAGCATTAGAAGCATAGTTTTCATAGCAATATTTAAGTATGGCAAAATTTTCAGAATTGTAAAGAGTAGCATCATACTTTTCAATGAAAGAAGCAATTTCATAGGCACCCTTAAAAGCAACAAATTCTTCAATTTGTTCAACATCATTATAGCAATAGGCTTCCTTGGCATAAGAGGATAATATTTCATTATCATTAAACACACATTGGTAGGGAAGGTGTTTTTTAGCTTCTTTAGAACAACAAGTAAAATCATAAATTTCACATAGATTCCAAGCATAGAAACACAAAGTACTAATTTGATGCCACAAGATTTTCCCTTTTTGAGATATGCTGTGTCGCACATAATGAGCATGCTCATTTAATGATTTTCCCTCAACTAAGCTAGTTGGGTTTTCAGCACGAGCACAAGTGGATCTAAGATGACCCAAGTAATATTCTTTGGCGGTACGGAACACTAGTGGTTACTCAACTTTTGGAGCAACAAGTACAACTATTTTTTTGGTATTTTGCGTTTCCTACCCATATCTAAAGATAGAAAACAAGTTTAAACAACAAATAAAATCTACTTAGTGATAAAGCAAACAAGCACACACTTGAATATTCACCCCACGCTATTGCTCCCTGGCAACGGCGCCAGAAAAAGGTCTTGATAGCCCACAAGTATAGAGGATCAATTGTAGCCTCTTTCGAAGTAAGAGTGTCGAACCCAACGAGGAGCTAAAGGTAGAACAAACATTCCCTCAAGTTCTATCGACCACCGATACAACTCTATGCACGCTTAACGTTCGCTTTACTTAGAACAAGTATGAAACTAGAAGTACTTTGTAGGTGTGATGGGATAGGTTTGCAAGATAATAAAGAATACTTACATAAAACCTAGGGGCTGCTAAGATAAAGTAACAACTAAGTTAGTTTAACGAGTGTGGAAAAGTGGTGGTAGGAGTTGTGGAATTGCCCCTAGGCAATCGATAACTAGACCGGTAATCATTATTGCAATTTTATATGAGGGAGAGGCATAAGGTAACATACTTTCTCTACTTGGATCATATGCACTTATGATTGGAACTCTAGCAAGCATCCGCAACTACTAAAGATCATTAAGATAAAACTCAACCATAGCATTATAAGGTATCAAGTCCTCTTTACTCCCATATGCAACAACCCACCTACTCGGGTTTATGCTTCTGTCACTCACGCAACCCACCATAGGCAAATCATGAACACATTGCTACACCCTACAACAAGGATCCCTCATGCTTGCGCGACACGGAGAGCACCATAGGACAACACCAATAATAAAACATGCAAATCAAACCAATCATGATCATCAATCAACCCATAGGACAAAACAGATCTACTCAAACATCATAGGATGGCAACACATCATTGGATAATAATATGAAGCATAAACCACCATGTTCAAGTGAGGGTATAACAGTTTGCGGGAGAGTGGACTGCTGTAGATAGATGGGGGAAGGTGATGGAGGTGTTGGTGAAGATGACAGAGTTATTGGAGTAGATCGCCGTCACGATGATGGCCCCGGTGGCGTTCCGGCACCATCGGGAGAGAGGGGGAGAGAGCCCCTGTAACGCCCCGAACACACCCGCCGGTAGTCATTACTCCTGGCGGGATCTAAACTGGCCTCACAGATCAATACTAGTCTTTTCTGCGCACTTTGTCCTCACTCATGCGCACCCAGGACCAACTTCCCGATCGGTCACCCATCCTAGAACTACTCCAAGCCAAGCACGCTTAACCTGGGAGTTCTGTTCGAATGGGCTCTTGGAAAAGAAGGAATTCCTTATTGATATGAGTAGTCTATCATCCCTAATAAGCCAGGCTATCACATACACCACCACTCAGAGGAACCGACGTCCTCGTCGGGCCACAGGAACGTTCGCTCTTGGCACAAACGTCTGTGCTTCCAGTCCGATACATGTGTCATTCCGTGTGCCACGACGTGTCACAAACTTCATGAACAACATGATCGCGCACCTGTCGGCAAACATCCGTGTAACCGCGAGGTCGGCTCTGATCGTACACCAATTCATCCAACTATGCAACCAGCAAAAGAGCTACACATCACTATGAATGGAGCTGTCAAGTAGGCATGATGAAACAGGTTTTTAGGGACTTGGTGAAAATTCCAGTTTTTCTGAAATCTGGGTTAATAAAGTAACAAGTTAACAACACTGATTAAATACGCTAGGAAGCTCCAAATGGCATGAAAAATTACAGGATGGTAGATGACAATATCTAGTACAAATAACTAACACTGAACATGGTCAAATTCACAACTCATCACTAGCTATACCCCACTTAACATGGCAAAACAATAACAATAGATTCTCCAGACTTAGCCATTTTAGAGCAGGTTGGCAGAAACAGAAAGTAGCTTGATAAACAGCATGGTTCCCACTGATCTAGAGACTTAGCACAAATAAAAAAATACATGTATGTTCACAGAAACTTTTACTAGCAATCCCATGTTAACAAGAACTCCAAAGCATGCATAGATTAATTCATATGAAAAAGACAAAAGGGCATCGCAGCATAAAAATGCAGTTTTGGCAAGTTGCCCCAAAGTCAAATCTGAATTCACAGATACATAGAGGGGTTGAAAACACCCCAAAATCATTACTCCTACCTATATGCTTGCATGGAACAAAAGGGAGCAAAGGGGGGTCGAAATTTGACCCACACTAGGCATGGGTGACTTATGTCACTTATGAAACTTAATGGAAATGCCCCAAATTGACATGTGATCCATAGATACATGTTAGAAGTGATTAAATTAACATGTTAGGGACATGATTAAATAGGCTAGCATCAAAACAAGAATGGAACTAGCTAGAGTAGAAACCATGCTCATTTGACCACATAGGTTAAAACCTACACATGGAGCTACAATGCACATGGGTGAGTGTATGTAGAACATACACACACCACTCACACTCGCATATAACACATGGCACACCCCATGTGCCAAGCACACTCTACATGGTGCCCCACACACCCTACACCACACACTCACTAACACACCTACACATGTATGTATGTGTGAAAACACACACATACACCCACATAGCACCACATTATGTTGGACTCACCCCCTAATACTCACATATGGGTATGTGCATGGCACATACACACTTATGCACTTGCAAGCACCATACAAACACACACACATACATGCACACACATGCATACATAGCATACCCACACATCCATGGGTGCATATAAACATGGGTGCACACACACACACACCACACCAACACCCCACAAGTGCATGTGCCAACATGCACACCCACACACTCACAACACCAACACACACACGCGCACTACTAACCCCACATACATATGTGTATGTATGCACTAGGTGTACACACACATATCCATGTATACATGCAAGGGCCCTCACATACCACCATATATACATGAAAAAAACAAAAGGATACTCAGAATCTACACATGCATACATACATACATACCACAAGCAAAGAAAAGAAAGAAAGAAATAAAAAGGGAAACAAAAAAAAGAAACACAAAAGGAGGGAGAAGGGGGGATCGAACCCCAGACTCCCTGCACGCAACGCACGCGCTCTACCACTGGGCTACGGGCTCGGGTCTTAACAGAAGAGGGAGCACTCTGCCCTAATACACACGCGCTAGCCGAAACTCTGCCGAAACTGAAGAAACAACAGAGCACGGCAGAGAGCAACGCGGCGGCGCAGCTTCGGCGATCCTATGCGCTAAAGGGCCACTCCGACGACGCTACCACGCGGAATCGACAGGGGAACCAACGGGGAACCCATCCCTCGTCTCCTCTCGCGAAGAGGGGGACGGTGGCGAGCAGCAGGAGCTCTACAACCTACCGGCGGTGACCATGCGATGGCGGCGACCCAAACGAGCTATGCACGGAGGAGAAGACCTACGGGGCCGGCGGCTCACCTTGGGCTCGAACGACGCGAGACAAGCTCGACGGAGGGGAAGAAGGGGATGGAGCCGCTCGGGGACACGTCGGCGACGGAGGGGAACGAGATCGGCTCCGCTCCGGGGACGAGGGCCTCCAGGGCTCTCCTAGCTCCAGGAACGGGACGGTGGGTCCACCAAGAACGCGGTGGTCATCTCCGACAGCGACGAGCCCCACCGGAGGCGACGACGCGACAGCGAGCTCTCTCCTCCGAACCTACCTCTCTTTGAACCCGTCGAAGAAGAAGAGAAACAGGGGAAGAAGGAGGAGGAAGAAGAAGGAGATGGCGGTGGCGGGGGTGGTGGTGGAACATCAGTCTGCTCCTCACCACGACCCGGATTGCTGCGAGTTGGTGGAGCCATCCTTAAGATGGACAAAACGCATTAGCCTCATTGATAAGATGAAACATAAGCTGAATCAAAGGTTTGAAAGAATTGAACAACACACATAGCCTTCCTACTAAAAAATTAGTAAGAAAGCTTCTTCGGATCATGATAACATCATTAGACATAATAAGCTACTTGCAATAACACAACAAGTATTGAGCTAAGCGCTCGGAACAATGTACATGCCCAATATATCTGGAGAAGATGATCCTAGATGACTACAAGATTTCCCACCTATGAACTTCCGAAAACTTTCTTGTTTATGCGATACGGGTTGCGGAATCAGGAACCTGCCCTAGGCAATCAGCTGCGACTGCATCCGCAACCTTCCACACCATAATTCAAGACATTTCGCAAACTCATCTAATCTCGAATCCTCGAAGTCACAATGATACTAAACCATGGTGGTACCCCGGACGCCTCCCCAGTACTGGGTGACTCCGACCTTATCTCACCACGATAAGTATTGAAGCAATTTCGAACATTCTCCGTCCTGAGATATCAAGGAAGTCGAATGATAACGATGTGCTAACATTCCTCGGAGCTCAACTCCCCGGAAGAAATCAAGTCAGACAGGAGGCACCAAGACAGAACCCTGTCACATCGGCATCATATAGATTCCAAAATACCCGTGTGATCCTAAATTTTTTTGAGCGAGAAGAGGAGTAGAATTAAAATTCCTAAGTCCGAAACCTCACCAGAGCATAGAAGAGGAGTAAAAAGAATCCTACTCTCCGATATAACTAGACTCAAAATAGCTCATGACACAAAGATCATACAATGGGATACATGCCATAAAAGGTAGGGACATCCCTTGGGATGTCACAACTCTCCCACACTACAAGTGGATCTCGACCCGAGATCTAGGAACGGAAGAAGTCGGGAAATTTGGAACGGAGCAGGTCCTCACGTTCCCAAGTAGGTTCTTTGTCGGAATGATGAGACCACTTCACCTTGAGGAACTTGATAGACTTGTTGCGAGTCTTACGCTCAGTTTCTTCAAGAATAGCAACTGGGTGCTCACGATAAGAAAGATCAGCTTGAAAATCGATGTCTTGGAGGTCAATGGTTTGCTCTGGAGTCTTGAAGCATTTCCGGAGCTGAGAAACATGGAAGACATCATGCACGTTCGCGAAATTTGGAGGAAGCTCAAGTTGATATGCAAGACCACCTATCTTGTCAACAACTTTAAAGGGACCAACGAAACGAGGAGCTAGCTTCCCTTTGATTCCAAATCGCTGCGTGCCTCTCATGGGAGAAACTTTGAGATAGACAAGATCATCCACTTGGAAGGAAACATCCCGATGTTTGCTATCATAATAGCTCTTCTGACGGGACTGAGCTGCTTTGAGGTTCTCACAAATGACATGGCACATTTCTTCTGCTTCAGCGATCATGTCATTGCCCAATACCTGACGCTCACCGGTTTCAGACCAGTTAAGTGGGGTACGACACTTTCTACCATAGAGAATCTCGAAAGGGGCCTTGCCTGAACTAGCTTGGAAGCTATTGTTGTATGAGAATTCAACATATGGAAGGCAGTCTTCCCACTTCATGCCGAATGAAATCACACATGCTCTGAGCATATCTTCAAGGATCTGATTGACTCTCTCAACTTGACCACTTGTCCGCGGATGGAATGCCGTGCTGAAACGGATCTTAGTACCCATAGCAGTCTGGAAGGACTCCCAAAACTTGGAAGTGAAGAGGCTTCCATGGTCAGAAGAGATGAGCTGAGGAATACCATGCAAAGAGACTATCCTTGACGTATACAACTCTGCAAGCTGAGCTGCCGAGATAGATTCTTTGATTGGCAGGAAATGAGCAACTTTTGACAGCTTGTCGATAACCACAAAGATGGCATCGTTTCCCCTCTTGGACTTAGGAAACCTAGTTACAAAATCCATCTCCACATGATCGAATTTCCACTCTGGGATAGGCAAAGGCTGAAGAAGACCTGCTGGACGCTGATGCTCCGCCTTCACTCTGCGGCAAACATCGCACTCGTTGACAAACTGAGCAATTTCACGTTTCATGCGAGTCCACTAGAAGGTTTGCTTGAGGTCCTGATACATCTTGGAACTGCCTGGATGAATGGATAGAAGGGAATTGTGTGCTTCGTCCATGATAACCTTTCTGAGATCACCTTTTGGAACAAGAAGACGGTCCTCAAAGAACAAGGTATCTTTGTCATCGACACGACATCACTTATACTTTGGAATGCTCTTAGCCACACCTTTCTTCACTTTCTTCACCATAGCGTCTAGCAGCTGCGCTTGGCGAACCTGATCTTCCAGAGTCGGAGAGACTTGAAGATTTGCAAGAAATCCTTGCGGAATCATCTGAAGGTTGAGCTTGCGAAAGGCTTCACAAATCTTGGGTTGAAGAGGCTTCAAGATCAGACTATTGCAGTACGCCTTATGGCTGAGCGCGTCTGCAATGACATTTGCTTTCCCCGGAGTATACTCAATGCTTGGGTTGAAGTCTTCAAGCATTTCCACCCAACGAGATTACCGAAGATTGAGATTGGGTTGAGTGAAAATGTACTTCAAGCTCTTGTGATCAGTGTACACCTCAGTTGGTCTACCCAACAACAAATGCCTCCAAGTCATAAGAGCATGAACAACTGCCGCCAACTCAAGATCATGAGTGGGGTAGTTCTTCTCGGCAGGCTTCAACTGACGCGAGGTATAGGCCACAATCTTCTTGTCTTGCATAAGAACACCACCAAGGCCTTGGAGAGAAGCATCACAGAAAACTTGGAAAGGCTTGGACTGCTCCGGAGGAACAAGAACTGGAGCTGAAGTCAGTCTCTGCTTGAGCGTATTGAAATCTGCATCACACTCAGGAGACCAAACATACTTGACACTCTTCTGGAGGAGATTGGATAAGGGCTTAGCAATTTGAGAGAAGTTCTCCACGAATCTTCTGCAATAACTGGCAAGCCCGAGGAAACTCCGAAGCTACTTGACGTTCTGCGGAGGCTCCCACTTCAAGATTGCCTCAACTTTCTCGGGTTGCACTTTAATTCCCTCGGCAAAGATGACATGCCCGAGGTACACCACTTCATTAAGCCAGAACTCACACTTGGAAAACTTGGCATAGAACCGGTGTTCCCTTAACTTGTCGAGCACGAGGCAGAGATGCTCTGCATGATCTTCTTCTGTCTCCGAGAACACCAAAATATCATCAAGATAAACCAAGACAAACTCATTCTTGAAGGGAGAGAAGATGAAATTCATCATCCTTGAGAAGGTTGGAGGAGCATTCGCAAGACCAAACGACATAACGGTGTACTCATATGAGCCAAAACTCGTCCTGAAGGCGGTCTTGGGAATGTCTTCTTCGCGAATGCGGATTTGATGATAACCCATTCGAAGATCCAACTTGGAGAAAACTTTGGCACCTTTTAGTTGTTCAAACAACTCATTGATGTTGGGAAGTGGGTACTTGTTTCTGATTGTCTTCTTGTTCAATGGCCGGTAATCAACACAAAGACGATCCGTGCCATCTTTCTTCTTGACAAACAAAACACCACAACCCCACGGAGAAGAACTTGGTCTGATCAGACCCAGACGTTCTTGCTCATCTAGCTGCTTCTTCAACTCTTTCAGCTCTTCGGGGCCAAGTTTATATGGGCGCTTGCAGGCCGGTTCAGTTCCAGGATCGAGATCAATCACGAACTTAACTGGCCGGTGCGAAGGCATTCCTGGCAATTCTTCTGGAAAGACATCTTCATACTCACAAACCACCGGAATTTGAGAAATCGCCAAGATTTCACCCTTCTCATTAAGAGCAAAGATACGGATTGTGTCATCGCGAGCCGCGAAAATAATCACGTCTTCTGAAGGATGAGTCATCTTGACTTCTTTTGCTTTGCAATCTATATGAGCCTTATTCATAGCCAGGAAGTCCATGCCCAAAATGAGATCAATATCAGAATTCCCGAGAACAGTTGGGGAAGCCAGAAAAGAATAATTGCCCATCTTGATAGAAGCATCCCGGACCACATACCGAGAATTCATTTGCAAACCCGGAGACACCACAATCAAGGATTTGGACAATTCTTGACAACACAAATCATGCTTAGAAACAAATGGCTTTGATATGAATGAATGCGATGCTCCAGAATCAAATAACACTTTTGCAGGAATAGAATTAACTGAGAGATTACCCATGATCACATCGTTGGACTGCTCTGCTTCAGCCGCATTCACCATATTCACCCTTGCAAACTTGGGATTATGCTTCACCATAGCATTGCCTGGAGGCTTGACAGGAGGAGGCGGAAGACGCCGCTGGTTGCACTTGTTAGCATAGTGGCCCTTCTGACCACACTTGTGACAAGTCACCTCAGAAAGCGGACAAACATTGCCTGGAGGAGGAACAAGAACAGCCTTGGACGCCTGAATCTTCTGCTGGAAACCTGGGCTGGGCGGGTGGGAAGAACCACGACCACCAAACTGCTTCTGCTGCTGAGGAGTACGAAACGGAAGAGGATTTGGCGCCAAATACTTCTGCTGCTTAGGAACACTATGAGAGCCGGAAGAAGAAGAATATGAATCCCTTGAGCGCTTCTTGGAGTTCTCCAACTTGAGCTGAGCTACTTCAATCTTCAAAGCCATGTTGTAGAACTGATCAAACTCACGAGGCTCTTGAAGAACAAGGCCTAGCAGAAGCTCATCCTTGAGACCACCTCTGAACTGATAGATCATAGCCTTATCATCTGGAACATCTTGCTTGGCATAACGAGCTAGATTCTGGAACTCAATGTTGTACTGGTAGACTGACTTAGTTCCCTGCTTCAGGTGCCTGAACTTCTCACACATCTCCTCGACAAAACTTGTCGGAATGTAATGAGCCCTGAAGTCACGATGGAAATCGTCCCAAGTAACAACACGATCGCCCCTGGAATCCTTGTACCGTTGCCACCAATCATCTGCTTGACCCTTTAGCTGGAACGAGGCAAATTTGACAAAGTCCTCTGGCCTGACATTGCTGCACTCAAAATGCTTGCTCATATCACGAAGCCAATCATCAGCATCTAGAGGCTGCTCACAACAGGTGAAAGTCTTGGGCTGGTTGGCAAGGAACTGATTGAGAGTCGCAAACTGCAATTGATTCTGAAAATTGCCTTGAAAACCTTGCTGGCCCTGCTCCCTTTCTTGCAATAGCCTAAGCAACATCTGGGTGTTTGCATTGGTCGCGGCCATCACAGCTTGCCAAGCTTCTGGAGGAGGAGGCGGAGGAGGCGGTGGCGGGGGTGGTGGTGGAACATCAGTCTGCTCCTCACCACGACCCGGATTGCTGCGAGTTGGTGGAGCCATCCTGAAGATGGACAAAACGCATTAGCCTCATTGATAAGATGAAACATAAGCTGAATCAAATGTTTGAAAGAATTGAACAACACACATAGCCTTCCTACTGAAAAATTAGTAAGAAAGCTTCTTCGGATCATGATAACATCATTAGACATAATAAGCTACTTGCAATAACACAAAAAGTATTGAGCTAAGCGCTCGGAACAATGTACATGCCCAATACATCTAGAGAAGATGATCCTAGATGACTACAAGATTTCCGACCTATGAACTTCCGAAAACTTTCTTGTTTATGCGATTCGGGTTGCGGAATCAGGAACCTGCCCTAGGCAATCAACCGCGACTGCATCCGCAACCTTCCACACCATAATTCAATACATTTCGCAAACTCATCTAATCTCGAATCATCGAACTCACAACGATACTAAACCATGGTGGTACCCCGGACGCGTCCCCAGTACTGGGTGACTCCGACCTTATCTCACCACGATAAGTATTGAAGCAATTTCGAACATTCTCCGTCCTGAGATATCAAGGAAGCTGAATGATAACGAATTGCCAACATTCCTCGGAGCTCAACTCCCCGGAAGAAATCAAGTCAGGCAGGAGGCACCAAGACAGAACCCTGTCACATCGGCATCATATAGATTCCAAAATACCCGCGTGATCCTAAATTTTTTTTGAGCGAGAAGAGGAGTAGAATTAAAATTCCTAAGTCGGAAACCTCACCAGAGCATAGAAGAGGAGTAAAAAGAATCCTACTCTCCGATATAACTAGACTCAAAATAGTTTTTCTAGACACAACTCGGCCAAGTTCGAACAAGCAAAGGCTCCTATGGTCGTATGGCTCTGATACCAACTTGTCACGCCCAAGATGCGTGCCTATCCGTTTAAGGCACGAGGGCCTCGCAAGGGATAGAGGCGCATCTTGCCGTTAGCAAGAATAGTATCATTACAACATACAATATTGAGTGAGAAGAGTATACAAGTTGGCTTACACTCGCCACATGCTAACTTACAATGTCACTCAAATCATAGCATCAAGTTGAACACAGGGTCCGACTACGGACGAAATCAAACGGTAAAAGAAGTTGCAAATGACACTATCAAGCTGTCCCAACGATCATGACCAGGTCCTTTACTCATCCGGATATGTCACGTACATCCTGCCTCTCTCCTCATCATACTCCCACTGGAGCTGAGTAAGATCATCCTGCACGAACTCATCTGAACCTGCATCTGGATTGTTGTAGTAACTGTGAGCCACAGAGGACTCAGCTATCATGTGCCCGGGTACCAAGACTATTTAAGCTTTTAGGAAGGAAGGGGGATGTTTAGTTGCAGCAGCACTAAGCATTTTATGGTGGCTAGCTTACGCAACATGAAATAAATATGAGTGGCCTACGAAGATGTTCGAATCTAGAATGATCTCTAAGAGATCCTAAACACTTACTTGCGTCAATCATAACCCCACCGTGTTCTCTCTCGGTTCATGTTCACGAGCAGAGACGATCACGGTTACTCACACAGTTGGTGTATTTTAATTAGAGTTTACTTCAAGTTTTCTATAACCGGGTGTTAAACAAATATCCAAGTTGCCACATAACCGCGTGCACGACTTTCTGAAAGATTTAACCTTGCAGGGGTGCTCCAACTAGTCCATCACAAATAACCACACTCGGCGGGAATAGTCTCGAACGCAGTTCTCGCGATCATCATAGACAATTCCAAAGGAAGCCAACACCTCAAGTAAACCCGAAGAAAGTCAGACTCCTCACGCAAGACATTCGATACAGGTAAAAACAAATCCAGCAAGACCTCCCGACGTGTCGACGAACCCGATAAGAGCCACATATCTCATTCTCAGGACACGACGGATTGTCCAAACTTTCGGTAGGCCAAACACAGAGTTGCCCCTGGTGGCCACCGGCGGTTGACATTTTTGGACCAATACTCATGCGGAGCACTGGCCTGGAGGTTGATTAAAATATCCACGGGTTTGCAAGACCCTATGCAATTAATTAAGTTGTTAAGCAAATGTAGTACCAATGTTGGGTCTTGCCAGACAAGTTTTAATCTCCACCAAATAAACAAGGGGATCCCCATAACAACCCCAAGCGTGTTAGGAGCGCAAAATAAGGAAAACATAACACCGGTAACCAGGAACTAATGGCGGCATGAGTGGAACAAATCACTTAGCAAAAGGCCAAGCCTTCCACCAATACCAGATATATATGTGCATTAAATTAAATAACAGAATTTATGGTGATATCCAATCCATGTTATCACATGGAACAACCTGCAACTAAGAACGCTATAAGAGGGGCTGAGCAGCGGTAACTTAGCTAATCAACGGTTTGCTGGGAGGTGGAGGTTAGAGGCTGTCATGGCAACATGGGGGCTGATATCATGTGGTAGGTAGCGCAATTTTAACGATAAGAACGAGAAACTAGCAAGCAAAGATAGTATTGGGATCCGGGTACGATCATCTTGCCTGTTGGTTCTTCAGCGGAACAAGTAGCGGGATCCTCGTAGTGGTACTCTCCAGGTTCCTCGAACTCAGATTCGATACTCGCGTCTACCCAAGAGAAACAACAAATAAATAACCAACCAAGGTGCAATGCACAACCAATATGATGCATGATCCATTTAATGAAGTTTTATAACATGGCAATCCTAAACTAATCAAGTCTCACATGCAAAGGTGGTAGATTAATGAATCTGGACAGAACCTCATGTTAAGTTATTTATACTTGCATGAACATGACAAATATGGATGCATCATGCAAAATCGATGGAAATGCATATAAAGATCGCGAGGAACGGAGCTACGGTTCTCGAGATACGCTCACGACAAGGTTCGAAGGCAAAACACAAGACCACCAATACCTGGGATAATTCTTGGCATTCCAAGGTAGCCACTGGACAGGTGATGAAAAACCAATCACAATAGACCCAAGAATCACTCAATTCCATGGAGTATAGCTCCCACAACACACAAAACAACATAGCACTCAGTCTGCCACAAAACAGCAACATAGAAATTTGACAAGCTCACAACTATTGCTACAGGAACTCTACAGCCACAAACAGGACATGTACATAAACTAGACCACAAACACACCAATTCATCCAACTATGCAACCAGAAAAAGAGCTACACATCACTATGCATGGAGCTGTCAAGTAGGCATGATGAAACAGGTTTTTAGGGACTTGGTGAAAATTCCAGTTTTTCTGGAATCTGGGTTAATAAAGTAACAAGTTAACAGCACTGACTAAATATGCTAGGAAGCTCCAAATGGCATGAAAAATTACAGGATGGTAGATGACAATATATAGTACAAATAACTAACACTGAACATGGTCAAATTCACAACTCATCACTAGTTATACCCCACTTAACATGGCAAAACAATAACAATAGATTCTCCAGACTTAGCCATTTTAGAGCAGGTTGGCAGAAACAGAAAGAGCTTGATAAACAGCATGGTTCCCACTGATCTAGAGACTTAGCACAAATAACAAAAATACATGTATGTTCACAGAAACTTTGACTAGCAATCCCATGTTGAAAAGAACTCCAAAGCATGCATAGATTAATTCATATGAAAAAGACAAAAGGGCATCGCAGCATAAAAATGCAGTTTTGGCAAGTTGCCCCAAAGTCAAATCTGAATTCACAGATACATAGAGGGGTTGAAAACACCCCAAAATCATTACTCCTACCTATATGCTTGCATGGAACAAAAGGGAGCAAAGGGGGGTCGAAATTTGACCCACACTAGGCATGGGTGACTTATGTCACTTATGAAACTTAATGGAAATGCCCCAAATTGACATGTGATCCATAGATACATGTTAGAAGTGATTAAATTAACATGTTAGGGACATGATTAAATAGGCTAGCATCAAAACAAGAATGGAACTAGCTAGAGTAGAAACCATGCTCATTTGACCACATAGGTTAAAACCTACATATGGAGCTACAATGCACATGGGTGAGTGTATGTAGAACATACACACACCACTCACACTCGCATATAACACATGGCACACCCCATGTGCCAAGCACACTCTACATGGTGCCCCACACACCCTACACCACACACTCACTAACACACCTACACATGTATGTATGTGTGAAAACACACACATACACCCACATAGCACCACATTATGTTGGACTCACCCCCTAATACTCACATATGGGTATGTGCATGGCACATACACACTTATGCACTTGCAAGCACCATACAAACACACACACACATACATGCAAAACATACATGCACACACATGCATACATAGCATACCCACACATGCATGGGTGCATATGCACATGGGTGCATACACACACACACCACACCAACACCCCACAAGTGCATGTGCCAACATGCACACACACACTCACAACACTAACACACACACACACACGCGCGCACTACTAACCCCACATACATATGTGTATGTATGCACTAGGTGTACACACACATATCCATGTATACATGCAAGGGCCCTCACATACCACCATATATACATGACAAAAACAAAAGGATACTCAGAATCTACACATGCATACATACATACATACCACAAGCAAAGAAAATAAAGAAAGAAAGAAATAAAAAGGGAAACAAAAAAAAGAAATACAAAAGGAGGGAGAAGGGGGGATCGAACCCCAGATTCCCTGCACGCAACGCACGCGCTCTACCACTGGGCTACGGGCTCGGGTCTTAACAGAAGAGGGAGCACTCTGCTCTAATACACACGCCCTAGCCGAAACTCTGACGAAAGTGAAGAAACGACAGAGCACGACACAGAGCAACGCGGCGGCACAGCTCCGGCGATCCTACGCGTTACAGGGCCACTCCGACGACGCTACCACGCGGAATCGACAGGGGAACCAACGGGGAACCCATCCCTCATCTCCTCTCGCGAAGAGGGGGACGGTGGCGAGCGGCAGGAGCTCTACAACCTACCGGCGGCGAGCATGCGATGGCGGCGACTGAAACGAGCTACGCGTGGAGGAGAAGACCTACGGGGGCCGGCGGCTCACCTTGGGCTCGAACGACGCGAGACAAGCTCGACGGAGGGGAAGAAGGGGATGGAGCCGCTCGGGGACGCGTCGGCGATGGAGGGGAAGGAGATCGGCTTCACTCCGGCGACGAGGAGGAAGACGAGGGCCTCCAGGGCTCTCCTAGCTCCAGGAACGGGACGGCGGGTCCACCAGGAACGCGGTGGTCATCTCCGACGGCGACGAGCCCCACCGGAGGCGACGACGCGACGGCGAGCTCTCTCCTCCAAACCTACCTCTCTCTGAACCTGTTGATGAAGAAGAGAAACAGGGGAAGAAGGAGGAGGAAGAAGAAGGAGATGGCGGTGGCGGGGGTGGTGGTGGAACATCAGTCTGCTCCTCACCACGACCCGGATTGCTGCGAGTTGGTGGAGCCATCCTGAAGATGGACAAAACGCATTAGCCTCGTTGATAAGATGAAACATAAGCTGAATCAAATGTTTGAAAGAATTGAACAACACACATAGCCTTCCTACTGAAAAATTAGTAAGAAAGCTTCTTCGGATCATGATAACATCATTAGACATAATAAGCTACTTGCAATAACACAACAAGTATTGAGCTAAGCGCTCGGAAGAATGTACATGCCCAATACATCTGGAGAAGATGATCCAAGATGACTACAAGATTTCCCACCTATGAACTTCCGAAAACTTTCTTGTTTATGCGATTCGGGTTGTGGAATCAGGAACCTGCCCTAGGCAATCAGCTGCGATTGCATCCGCAACCTTCCACACCATAATTCAATACATTTCGCAAACTCATCTAATCTCGAATCCTCGAACTCACAACGATACTAAACCATGGTGGTACCCCGGACGCCTCCCCAGTACTGGGTGACTCCGACCTTATCTCACCATGATAAGTATTGACGCAATTTTGAACATTCTCCGTCCTGAGATATCAAGGAAGCTGAATGATAACGATGTGCCAACATTCCTCGGAGCTCGACTCCCCGAAAGAAATCAAGTCAGACAGGAGGCACCAAGACAGAACCCTGTCACATCGGCATCATATAGATTCCAAAATACCCGCGTGATCCTAAAAAATTTTTGAGCGAGAAGGGGAGTAGAATTATTCCTAAGTCAGAAACCTGACCAGAGCATAGAAGTGGAGTAAAAAGAATCCTACTCTCCGATATAACTAGACTCAAAATAGTTTTTCTAGACACAACTCGGCCAAGTTCGAACAAGCAAAGGCTCCTATGGTCGTATGGCTCTGATACCAACTTGTAACGCCCCGGACACACCCGTCGGTAGTCATTACTCCTGGCGGGATCTAAACTGGCCTCACAGATCAATACTAGTCTTTTCTGCGTACTTTGTCCTCACTCATGCGCACCCGGGACCAACTTCCCGATAGGTCACCCATCCTAGAACTACTCCAAGCCAAGCACGCTTAACCTGGGAGTTCTGTTCAAATGGGCTCTCGAAAAAGAAGGAATTCCTTATTGATATGAGTAGTCTATCATCCCTAATAAGCCAGGCTATCACAACCCCCCTCCTCCTTGTTCTTTTTCCTTGATCTTCCCCCTAGATGGGATAAGGGTTTCCCCTCTAGTACATGGCCTCCATGGCAGTAGAGGGGCGGAAGCCCCTCCGAGATTGGATCTCTCTCTCTCTGTTTCCTTATGTTGTTGCACTCTCCGATTCTGGCCTTTCACTGTTTCTTAAATATCCAGAGATCCGTAACTCCGATCGAGCTGAAATTTTGAGGGGATATTTATCCAAAAATTAAATTTCTTGTGGACAAAGGACAACTCCAACCGAACTAAGGGGTGGCCATAAGCCTACCAGGCGCGGCCAGGGGCTGGGCCGCGCCTAGCAGGCTTACCACCTCCTCGAGCATCGTCTCGCGTTGATTATTTTTCCCCAAAATCACATATATTCCAAAAAATCTCTGTAAGTTTTTATCGTGTTTGGACTTCATCTGGTATGGATATTCTGCGAAACAAAAAACATGCAACAAATAGGAACTAGCACTATGTTAGTCCCAAAAATAGTATAAAAAGTTGCCAAAAGTATATGAAAGTTGTAGAATATTGCATGAAACAATAAAAAATTATAGATATGACAGAGACGTATCAGGTACTAATGGACAACAGTAGTAGCCTAAACCTCATGTACGAGGATACTTTGGACAAAATGCAGTTCGATAGATCTCGCGTCGAACGGAGCCACACCACCTTTCGGGGGATTATTCCCGAAAGAGAGGTGTTGTGCACATGACAAGTTACCCTCGACGTGGTGTTCATCACCCCCGAGAACTACAGGTCCTAGGAACTTGTCTTTCATGTTGTGCCCTTCCGCAACGGCTATCACGCCCTACTAGGGCGTGAGGCCTTCATCAGGTTTCAAGCCATACCACATTACGGGTACATGAAACTCAAAATGCCAGGGAATAACGGTGTTATCACACTCATAAGTGTCCCAGATAGAGCCCTTCGGGTTGAAAACAAAATGGCATAATTTGCTCTCGAGGCACTATCTGAAGCCCTCACAACCGAAGAGTTAACCGGACTCCGTTCGATGGTATATAAGGATGATGTAACCCTCAGCAAGAGACCTAAATCTACATCCTTTAAACTAGGAGACGAGATAGTCAAATTCTAGGTACATCCGACAGACCCTAACAAAACAACATCCATTGGAGCCTAACTGGACCCTGCAATCGACGAAGCACTATGCAAGTTCTTGTGCACAAACTGGGACATATTCGCCTGGCACCCTTCAGATATGCCAGGAATCCCACAAAGACCGGCAGAGCACAGCCTAAACATAAGTGCGGGGTTTAAACCGGTCAAACATATGCTATGCCGATTTTTTGTACCCAAGCATCAAGCCTTAGGTATCGAACTGGAAAAATTGCTCGAGGCCGGATTCATCCGCGAAATCAAACACTCGGAGTGGTTGGAAAACTTGGTCGTGGTACCAAAGAAGGACAAATCATGGCGGCTATGTGTCGATTTTAAAGACCTAAATAAAGCCTGTCCTAAGGATCCCTTTCCCTTACCATGCATAGATCAGATCTTTGACGCCACCGCCGAAAACGATACATTGTGTTTCCTCGACGCCTACTTCGGATACCACCAAATCAAAATGAAGGAGTCCGCCCAGGCTACAACTGCTTTCATCACTCCCTACGAGCCGTTTTGCTTCAACACCATGCCTTTCGGGCTAAAAAACGCAAGCGCTACATATCAGCGCATGATTCAGACATGCCTAGAAACTCAAATCGGCAAAATAGTTGAATAATATGTAGACAACATGGTCAGTAAAACCAAACACGTCAGCCAAATGGTGGACGACCTCCATCAAACCTTTGATAACCTGCGAACTTATGATAGATAGCTTAACCTAGACAATTGTGTCTTCGAAGTCCCTATTGGTAAACTGCTCGGTTTCATTGTCTCCCATAGAGGAAAAGAAGCCAATACACCTAAGATCCAAGCTCTATCGCAGTTTGCAATCCCTACAAAATTGAAACATGTGCAAAAACTGGTGGGTTGTGTGGCGGCTTTGAGCCATTTCATCTCCCGCCTCAAGGAAAAGGCACTGCCACTCTACAGACCGCTCAAATGCATCGATAACTTCGAGTGGACAAACGAAGCAACTGTCGCATTGGAGGAAATTAAAACACTATTGGCTAGCAATCCAATATTAGCAGCACCGGCCATAGGTGAACCAATGCTGCTCTACATCTCGGCTACTAATCAAGTGGTTATCACAGTTCTTGTTATTGAATGAGAGGTTGAAGGCCACCAGCTTCGGATACAAAAGCTAGTCTACTACGTGTCAGAAGTGCTCACCACATGCTAAACCCGGTACCTGCATTACCAGAAGATAGCATATATGGTTTTTATGGCATCTCAAAAACTCCAACAGTAGTTTCATGAGTGTTCGATAATGGTTGCATCCGAAGTACCCCTGAATGATATAATCAAGAACAGGGATGCTACGGGCTGCATAGCCAAATGGGTCATTGAGCTCCTACCTTTTGAAATCGGATACAAGCCACGCCGAGCTATTAAATCCTAGGTGTTTGCTAATTTTCTCGCCGAATGGACGAAAGCCGAGTTCCCTAGGGAGTACTATACATATTCCCATTGGATGATGTACTTCGACAACTCCAAGACGCTTGCCAGACTCGGGGCTGGTGTCATACTTACATGCCCCACTGGTGATAACCCACAAGTGTAGGGGATCGCGACACTCTTCACACTGGTGAAGGGGAACGTTGCATGGGATACAAATAAATTCCTACGCACATGCAAGATCTATCCATGGGGATGAGCATCTACGAGAGGGAGAGTGGATCTACATACTCTTGTAGATCGCTAAATGGGAAGTATTAAGAAACACATGTGATGTAATCGAACATCTTTGCGATCCAAATTGTTAGTCGTCCCGCGATCCAATCACGTTCCGTCCCGATCCAGCGCCGAATAGACGGCACCTTCACGTACGGTGCACTTACAACTCAATGACGATCTTTGCCTTCTTGATCCAGCAAGAGGGAGCGGAGAGGTAGATGAGAACTCCGGTAGCGCGATGGCGCGGGGGCGGCGGCGGTGGAACTATTTTGGCAGGGCTTCGCCTAAGCACCACCGAAACTAGGGGAGACAATCTAGTGGGGAGAGAGGGCTGAATCGTGGCTTAGGGTTGGGTACGGCCGCCCTCTCTCCCCTCCAATATATATATATAGGAGGGAGGGGAGGGGTTGGCGCCCCTAGCGTTTCCCCTAGGAGTCGGCTGAGGGGGAGGTGGAGGAGTCCACCTCCAATCCTACTCCAAGTAGGATTCCAATCCTACTTGGTTTTCCTACCCCACTTTGGGGGTTCCTCCACACCCGAACCGCATGGGCCCTTAGGGGCTGGCTTTTCCAGCCCACTAAGGGCTGGTGCGCCACCTCTAAGGCCCATGTGGCCTCCCGGCGTGGGTGGCCCTTCCTGATGCCCCCCGCAACCCTCCCGACACCCCCGTACACTACTGAAAATACGCGGAACTTTTCCGATGACCAAAACGGGACTTCCTATATATCAATATTTACCTTTGGACCATTCCGAAGCTCCTCATGATGTCTAGGATCTCATCTGGGACTCCAAACAACCTTCTGTCACCACCATATATAACTCAATACTACCAAAACATCATCGAATGTTAAGTGTGCACACCCTACGGGTTCGATAACTATGTAGACATGACCGAGACACCTCTACGGTCAATAACCAATAGCGGGACATGGATGCCCATATTGGTTCCTACATATTCTACGAAGATCTTTATCGGTTGAATCTCTATGTCAAGGATTTAGTTAATCCCATATGTTGTTCCCTTTGTTCTTCGGTATGTTACTTACCCGAGATCCGATCATTGGTATCTCTATACCTAGTTCAATATCGTTACCGACAAGTGTCTTTACTCGTTCTATAATACAAGATCCTGCGGCTAACACTTAGGTCACTTTGCTTGCAAGGCATTATTGTGATGTTGTATTGCCGAGTGGGCCCTGAGATACCTCTCTATCACAGAAAGTAACAAATCCTAGTCTTGATCCATGCCCACTCAACAGACACCTTCGGAGATACCTGTAGAGCATATTTATAGTCACCCAGTTATGTTGCAACATTTGATACACAGAAAGTATTCCTCCAGTGTCAGTGAGTTGCATGATCTCATGGTCATTGGAACAAATACTTGACATGCAAAAAACTATAGCAATAAACTGACACGTTCGTATGCTACGTTCATAGTTTGGGTCTTTTCCATCACATCATTCTCCTAATGATGTGATTCCATTATCAAATGACATCTCATGTCTATGGCTAGGAAACCTTGGCCATCTTTGATCAATGATCTAGTCTACTAGAGGCATAATAGGGACACAGTGTATCCACACATGCATTTGAGTTTCCAATCAATACAATTATAGCATGGACAATAAACGATTAACATGAACAAGGAAATATAATAATAACCGCTTTATTATTGCCTCCAGGGCATATTTCCAAGAGTCTCCCACTTGCACTAGAGTCAATAATCTAGTTCACATCACGATGTGATTTACATTGTAATGAATCTAACACCCATACGGTTGTGGTGTTGATCATGTTTATCCCTTGGAAGAGGTTTGGTCAACGGGCCTGCAACATTCAGATCCATGTGCACTTTGCAAATATTTATGTCCTCCTCCTTGATGTAATCATGATGGAATTGAAGCGTCTCTTTATGTGTCTAGTCCTCTTGTGAAACCTTGGTTCCTTGGCCAGAGCAATGGCACCAGTGTTGTCACAGAGCAAAGTCATTGGGTTTAGTGCACTGGGAACTACTCCAAGATCTGTCATGAACTCCATCATCCAGACACCTTCCTTTGCCGCCTCCGAGGCAGTGATGTACTCCGCTTCGCATGTAGAATCAACTACCACGCTCTGCTTGGAACTACACTAGCTTATCGCTCCCTCATTGAGAATAAATATGTATCAGGTTTGAGACTTAGAGTCATCCAGATTAGTTCCAAAGCTTGCATCGATGTAACCCTTTACAATGAGCTCTTGATCACCTCCATAAACGAGAAAAATTCCCTTAGTCCTTTTCAGGTATTTAAGGATATTCTTGACCGCCGTCCAGTGCTCCATTGCTGGATCACTTTGAAACCTTTCGACCATACTTATGGCAAGGTTGACATTGAGTCTTGTGCACATCATTGCATACATGATAGAGCCAATGCCTGAAGCATAGGGGATGACACTCGTCTTTTCTCTATGTTCTACAGTCACTGGGCATTGAGTCTTACTCAACTTCACACCTTGCAATACAGGCAATAACCCCTTCTTGGACTGATCCATTTTGAACTTCTTCAAAACTTTGTCAAGGTTTGTGCTTTGTGAAAGTCCTATTAAGCTTCTCGATCTATATCTATAGATCTTGATGCCTAATATGAAAGCAACTTCTCCTAGGTCCTTTATTGAAAAACTCTTGTGCAAATATTCCTTCACAACATTTCTATATTGTTTCCAATCAACAATATGTCATCCACATATAATATTAGAAACGCTATAGAGCTCCCACTCACTTTCTTGTAAATACAAGCTTCTTCGTAAACTTGTATAAACCCGAACGCTTTGATCACCTCATCAAAGCGAAGATTCCAACTCCGAGATGCTTGCACCAGTCCATGCATGGATCGCTGGAGTTTGCAAACTTTGTCAGCATTCTTGGGATCGACAAAACCTTCTGGTTGCATCATATATAGCTCTTCCTTAAGGAAATCGTTAAGGAACGTTGTTTTGCCATTCATCTGCCAAATTCCATAATCGAAAAATGCAGCTATTGCTAACATTATTCTGATGGACTTAAGCATCGTTATGGGTGAGAAAGTCTCATCGTAGTCAACTCCTTGAACTTGTGAAAAACCCTTTGCCACAAGTCGAGCTTTATAGACACTGACATTACCGTCCACGTTCGTCTTCTTCTTACAGGTCAATTTGTTTTGAATGGCCTTTTTCCCTTCAAGTAATACTTCCAAAGTCCACACGGCATCAGGGCCCATCATCTCTTCTCCATAGCTCATAGGTTCATCGTTGTCCAACAACATGACCTCTAAGACAGGGTTACCGTACCACTCAGGAGCAGTACGTGCCCTTGTATACCTACGAGGTTTGATAGTAACTTGATCCAAAGCTTCATGATCATCATCATTAACTTCCTCTTCAACTGGTGTAGGCTCAATAGAAACATCTTTCTACGATGCGGTACTCATTGGTTGAAACAAAGGTTCAACAACCTCATCAAGTTCTATCTTCCTACCACTCAATTCTTTCGAGAGAGACTCTTTCTCAAGAAATGTTCCATCTTTGGCAACAAACCCTTTGCCTTCGAATCTGAGATAGAAGGTATACCCAACTGTCTCTTTTGGGTATCCTATGAAGACACATTTCTCCGCTTTGGGTTCCAGCTTTGCACGCTGAAGCTTTTATACATAAGCATCACATCCCCAAACTTTAAGAAACGACAACTTAGGTTTCTTGTAAAACCACTGTTCATATGGCATCATATCAACGGATTTTGATGGTGCCCTATTTAAAGTGAATGCAGTTGTCTCTAATGCATAACCCCAAAACGATAGTGGCAAATCGACAAGAGACATCATAGAATGCACCATATCCAATAAGGTTAGATTACGACATTCGGATAAACCATTACGCTGTGGTGTTCCAGGTGGTGTCAACTGTGAAACAATTCCACTATGTCTTAAGTGACTGCAAAACTCATAACTCAGATATTCTCCTCCTCGATTAGATCGTAGGAACTTAATCTAATTGTTACGATGATTCTCAACTTCACTCTGAAATTGCTTGAACTTTTCAAACGTTTTAGACTTGTGTTTCATTAAGTAAATATACCCATGTCTACTTAAGTCATCAGTGAAGGTGAGAAAGTAACGATATCCACCGCGCGTCTCAACGCTCATTGGACCACACACATCGGTATGTATGATTTCCAACAAGTGACTTGCCCGTTCCATTGTTCCGGAGAACTTGGTCTTAGTCATCTTGCCCATGAGGCATGGTTCACATGTGTCAAGTGATTCAAAATCAAGTGACTCCAAAAGTCCATCAACATGGATCTTCTTCATGCGTTTTACACCAATATGACCTAAGCGGCAATGCCACAAGAAACTGGTACTATCATTATCAACTTTACATTGTTTGGCGTCAATGTTATGAACATGTGTATATCACTATCGAGATTCAATAAGAATAAACCCCTCACATTGGGTGCATGGCCATAAAATATATTAGTCATATAAATAGAACAACCATTATTCTCTAATTTAAATGAGTAACCGTTCACAATAAACAAGATCCATATATAATCTTCATGCTTAACGCAGACACTAAATAACAATTATTCATGTTCATCACTAATCCCGATGGTTATCGAAGAGTGGCCGTGCCGACGGCGATCACATCAACCTTGGAACCATTTCCCACATGCATTGTCACTTCATCCTTTGCGAGCCTCTGTCTATTCCGTAGCTCCTTCTTTGAGTTGCAAATGTGAGCAACCGAACCGGTATCAAATACCCAGGCACTACAACGAGAGTTGGTAAGGTACACATCAATAACATGTATATCATATATACCTTGTTTGGTGTTGGCCGCCTTCTTGTTGGCCAAATACTTGGGCCAGTTCCGCTTCAAGTGACTAGTTCCCTTGCAATGAAAGCACTCAGTTTCTGGCTTGGGTCCAGCCTTGGGTTTCTTCACGGGAGGGGCTGTTGGGGAACGTCGCATGGGAAACAAAAATTTTCCTACGCACACGCAAACCTATCCATGGTGATGAGCATCTACGAGAGGGAGAGTGG
The DNA here is from genome assembly GCA_022496015.1 of Hordeum marinum. Lineage (NCBI taxonomy): Eukaryota > Viridiplantae > Streptophyta > Magnoliopsida > Poales > Poaceae > Hordeum > Hordeum marinum. Next base: position 342,504,001 of record CM039675.1, read on the forward strand.
ATCTACGTACCCTTGTAGATCGCTAAGCGGGAAGCGTTAAGAAACGCGGTTGGTGTAGTCGAACATATTCACGATCCAAATCGCCGAGCGTCCCGCGATCTCATCACGATCCGTCCCACGATCCAATCACGATCCGTCCCGTGAACTCATCACGATCCGTCCCGCGATCTCATCATGATCCGTCTCACGATCTTGATCACGATCTGTCCCGCGAACTCATCACGATCCGTTCCGCGATCCAATCACGAACCGTCTCGCGATCTTGATCATGGTCCTTCCGATCTAGCGCCGAACGGACGACACCTCCGCGTTCAGCACACGTGCAGCTTGATGACGATCTCCACCGTCTTGATACAGCAAGAGGAGGTGGAGAGGAGAGAGAGTTCACCGGCAGCGTGACGGCGCTCCGGTGATGGTGGTGGAGTGATTCCGGCAGGGCTTCGCCTAAGCGCTGCGGAAAACCGATCTAGAGGAGAAACTGTGCACCGGTGAAACGGGTAGCACGTGGCCAGAAATTCTGTCCAAAAACCACCCAATCCACTAGTATATATAGGAGGAGAGGAGAGGAGAGGAGAGGCAGCCAAGGCCTTTGGGTCGGCCGAAATAGGAGGTGGGAGCAATCCTACTTCACCTCCAATCCTAGTTGGAGTAGGATTGCCTCCTATTGGCTGATTTTCCACTTTTTGCTTTAGGACTTTCTCTCCTGTGCCATGGGCCTTTGTGGCTGTTTTCCCAGACCACTAAGGGCTGGTTATTATTCTCCCACAGCCCATGGACCTCTTGGGGTCGAAGTATCCCTCCCGGAGGTCTCCCGGTATACTACCGGCACTCCCGGTACACTACCGATGAGCCCGAAACTTTTCTGGAAACCAAACTGGGACTTCCTATATATGAATCTTTACCTCCGGACCATTCCGGAGCTCCTCGTGACGTCCGGGATCTCATCTGGGACTCTGAACAAACGTCAGTCACCACCATACATAACTCTACACTACCGAAACGTCACCGAACCTTAAGTGTGCAGACCCTGTGGGTTCGAGAACTATGTAGACATGACCGAGACACCTCTACGGTCAATAACCAATGGCGGGACCTGGACGTCCACATTGGTTCCTACATATTCTACGAAGATCTTTATCGGTCGAACCTCTATGTCAAGGATTCAGTTAATCCCGTATAACGTTCCCTTTGTTCTTCGGTATGTTACTTGCCCGAGATTCGATCGTCGGTATCTCCATACCTAGTTCAACCTCGTTACCGGCAAGTCTCTTTACTCGTTCCGTAATACAAGATCCCGCAACTAACAATTAGTCACATCGCTTGCAAGGCTTATTGTGATGTTGCATTACCGAGTGGGCCCCGAGATACCTCTCCGTTACACGGAGTAACAAATCCCAGTCTCGATCCATGCCAACTCAACAGACACCATCGGAGATACCTGTAGAGCACCTTTATAGTCACCCAGTTACGTTGCGACGTTTGATACACACAAGGCACTCCTCCGATATCCATGAGTTGCATGATCTCATGGTCATAGGAACATATACTTGACATGCAGAAAACAGTATCAATAAACAGACACGATCATATGCTATGTTTGTAGTTTGGGTCTTATCCATCACATCATTCTCCTAATGATGTGATCCCATTATCAAATGACATCTCATGTCCATGACTAGGAAACCTTAACCATCCTTTGATCAACGAGCTAGTCCATTAGAGGCATACTAGGGACATGGTTTTGTCTATGTATCCACACATGCATTTAAGTCTCCAATCAATACAATTATAGCATGGATAATAAACGATTATCATGAACAAGGAAATATGATAATAACTAATTTATTATTGCCTCTAGGGCATATTTCCAACAGGGGCAACTGCTTTGCCACACTTCTTACTGTTACCCTTCTTGCCCTTGCCATTTTTCTTGAAACTAGTGGTTTTATTGACCATCGACACTTGATGCTCCTTCTGGATTTCAGACTCAGCGACTTTCAGCATCGCAAATAGCTCGGCGACTGACTTGTTCATCCCTTGCATGTTATAGTTCATCACGAAGCTCTTGTAGCTACGTGGCAATGATTGAAGAACTCTATCAGTGATCGCCTCCGATAGAAGGGGCATCTCTAACTCAGTTAGGTGGTTCTAGTACCCAGACAGTCTGAGTATATGTTCACTCATAGACCCGTTCTCCTCCATCTTGCAAGCATAGAACTTATGGAGGTCTCATACCTCTTTATCCAGGCATTCTTCTCAAAGATAAACTTCATCTCCTGGAACATCTCATATGCTCCATGACATTCAAAATATCTTTCAAGTCCCGGTTCTAAGACATACAACATTGCACATTGAACTGTTGAGTAATCTACAGAACGTGCCTCCCAGGTTTTCACAACGTCTCCGGACGACACGTGAGCGGGTGGATCACCAAGCGATGCATCAAGGACATAAAACTTTTGGGATGCCGGGAGGATAATCCTCAGATTACTGGCCCAGTCTACAAAGTTACTTCCATCATCTTTCAACTTGGCTTTCTCTAGGAACGCATTAAAATTCAGGGAACTATTGTGCGAGCCATTGATCTACAACATAAATTTGCAAAGGTTACTAAGACTATTGTTCAAGATAATGAGTTCAGTTAATCAAATTACTTAAAAAACTCCCACTCAAATTGACATCCCTCCGGTCATCCGAGTGATACATGATCCAAATTCACCAACCCAAGTCCGATCATCACGTGAGATGAGGTGGTTTCAATGGTGAACATCTCCATGTTGATCATATCTACTATATGATTCATGTTCAACCTTTCGGTCTCTTGTGTTCCGAGGCCATGTCTATACATGTTGGGCTCGTCAAGTTTAACCTGAGTGTTTCGCTCGTGCAAAACTGGCTTGCACCCGTTGTATGCGAACGTAGAGTCTATCGCACCCGATCATCACGTGGTGTCTCAAAATGACGAACTTTCGCAATGGTGCACACTCAGGGAGAACACAATTTTATATTGAAATTTTAGTGAGGGATCACCTTATAATGCTACCGTCGTCCTGAGCAGATCAAGGTGCATAAAAGAATTAACATCACTTGCAAATCATAAGTGACATGATGTGGCCATGAACTTGTGATTTTGATCTCCATCTCCAAAGCACCGACATGATCTCCATCATCACTGACATAACACCATGATATCCATCATATTGATCTCCATCAATGTGCCGCCATGAGGTTGTCGCACCAACTATTGCTTCTATGACTATTGCTAACTCACAACGATAAAGTAAAGTAGAAACAACGAAAATAAATTAAATACAACCCTATGGCTCCTTTGGCTGCCGTACTCATCGACATGCAAGTCGTGATATTCTATAAAAACATGATCATCTCATACAACACATATTTCTTATCATGTAATTGTCCATATCACATCACAACATACCCTGCAAAAACAAGTTAGACGTCCACTAATTGTTGTTCCATGTTTTACGTGGCTGCTACGGGTATCTAGCAAGAACGATTCTTACCTATGCAAAACCACAAAGGTGATACATAAATTGCTATTCAACCTTCTCAAGGCCCGCCTTTGTCGAATCCGATCCAACTAGAGTAGGAGAGACAGACACCCGCCAGCCATCTTTATGCAACAAAGTCACATGTTAGTCGGTGGAACCGGTATCTTGTAAGCGCACGAGTAAGGTTGGTCCGGGACGCTTCATCCCACAATACCGCCAAATCAAGAGAAGACCAAGGGAGGAAGCAATCTGAGCATCAACGTCCACAAACTCCTTTGTGTTCTACTCGTGATCGCATGTACGCATAAACCTAGCTCTGATACCACCGAAGGGGAACGTTGCATGGGAAACAAAAAATTTCCTACGCACATGCAAGATCTATCCATGGTGATGAGCATCTATGAGAGGGAGAGTGGATCTACATACCCTTGTATATCTCTAAGTAGGAAGCGTTAAGAAACATGGTTGATGTAGTCGAACGTCTTCACGATCCAAATCGCTAGCCGTCCCGCGATCCAATCATGATCCGTCCCGATCTAGCGCCGAACGGACGACAACTCCATGTTTAGCACATGGACAGCTCGATGACGATCTCCGCCTTCTTGATCGAGCAAGAGGGAGCAGATAGGTAGATGAGAACTCTAGGAGCGCGACGGCGTGGCAGCGGTGGTGGTGGAACTATTTTGGCAGGGCTTTGCCTAAGCACTGCCGAAACTAGGGGAGACGATCTAGTGGGGAGAAAGGGCTGCATCGTGGCTTAGGGTTGGGTACGATTGCCCTCTCTCCTCTCCACTACATATAGGAGGGAGGGGAGGGGCCGGCGCCCCTGGGGCTTCCCTTAGGAGTCGACTAAGGGAGAGGTGGAGGAGTCCACCTCCAATCCTACTCCAAGTAGGATTCCAATCCTACTTGGTTTTCCTTCCCCTCTTTGGGGTTTCCTCCAGACCCCAGATGCATGGGCCCTTAGGGGCTGGCTTGTCCAACCCACTAAGGGCTGGTGCGCCACTCCTAAGCCCATGTGGCCTAACGACATGGCTGGCCCCTCCCGATGGCCCCCCACAACCCTCCTGTAACCCCCGGTACACTACCAGAAATAGCTAAAACTTTTCTGGTGACCAAAACGAGACTTCCTATATATCAATCTTTACCTCCGTAACATTCTAGAGCTCTTCTTGACATCTAGGATCTCATCCGGGACTCCGAACAACCTTCGGTAACCACCATACATAACTCAATACTACCGAAACGTTACCGAATGTTAAGTGTGCAGACCCCACAGACTCAAGAACTATGTAGACATGACCTAGACACCTCTACGGTCAATAACCAATAGCGGGACTTCGATGCCCATATTGGTTCTTACATACCCTACAAAGATCTATATCAGTTGAACCTCTATGTCAAGGAATCAGTTAATCCCATATGTTGTTCCCTTTGTTCTTCGGTATGTTACTTGCCCGAGATTTGATCGTCGGTATCTCTATACCTAGTTCAATCTCGTTACGAGCAAGTATATTTACTCGTTCCATAATAAAATATCCCGTGGCTAATACTTTAGTCACTTTGCTTGCAAGACCTTATTGTGATGTTGTATTACTGGGTGGGCCCTGAGATACCTCTCTATCACACGGAGTTACAAATCCCAGTCTTGATCCATGCCCACTCAATAGACACCTTTGGAGATACCTGTAGAGCATCTTTATAGTCAACTAGTTACGTTGTGACATTTGATACACACAAAGTATTCCTTCGGTGTCACTGAGTTGCGTGATCTCATGGTCATAGGAACAGATACTTGACATGCAGAAAACTATAGTAATAAACTAACATTATCATATGCTACATTCATAGTTTGGGTCTTGTCCATCACATCATTCTCCTAATGATGTGATACCGTTATCAAATGACATCTCAAGTCTACGGCTAGGAAACCTTGACCATCTTTGATCAACGAGCTAGTCTACTATACAAACGGTTTTAGCCCCTTTCCGCGATGTATTTGTAAATTGTCGCCTTGCATGTGTGGGCGATAGGGGGGTCCATCCCACACAACACGACAAACTTGTCGGCGATGGTGGCCAACAAACGCAAACATTTGGCAAAACTAAGCATATGGGATATCCGCATCTATCACAAACGAGGGTCACTGGGCATTCGTTTGAGATATGGTGTACTTCCCATAAGGTTCATCCTTGCAACTCGTGTGAGACCACACTAACATCGCATGCGCTATTCTGTGGCGCACCGTTTATGATGTGCACTGAATCACAAACAGTTCACAATTATAAAGCGTGTATGATAAGGGGGCTATCACACACATTTAGTTTCACTATGAACGTCTGTGATATGATATAAGAGTGCATATGTTTATCATTATAAACCATATGTGAAGGTTGGATATATCCCACACACAACGTTTTTGATAAACATTTGTGATTTATAAAACGTCCCAAACGTGTGATCCATACTTCCCAAACGTGTCATCTAGACTAACTGTGTTGGATGAAGGCCTATCGCACGTGTTCTTATTTGACCAACGTTTAAGATGGCCCTGATATCATACACATTTCAAAATACGAAATCATGTGTGATAAGGAGACTAGAACAATGCTGGTGTTGTTAATCTCACGCATTCTTTCTCATCTGACCGTGTGCGAAGACGAGACTCATCGCACACGCCGCGAGTGGAGAAACATGTGTGATGTTGAAGTTGATCGCATACGTTTTGCTTTCTCAAACTATGTGCATTGTAATGGCCTGTAGAGCATGATTTGACCCTAATTAAATACCTTTGTTCATAATTCACATAATTTAAATTTTAAAGTAGGAATTCATGTATTTCATATCGAATCATGTTTAAATGTAGGTTTAAGAACGAATGCATCATTCGATTCACATGTACATATACTCTAGAACTACATAAGCATCAATTCTCAAAAAAGGAAAACTATAGAAGGTACAAATAAAGAATGATGGAACCACGGTTGTATTAAAGACAACAAAGACAGAGCCGAAAGACATTCTGGTTGCTGGAGAAGGTGAAGCGGAATGCCCATATTGTTCCCTCCTCCATGCCTAACGCACAAATGACTCTAGGCCAGCCCCTAGTGATGGCCGCCCACCCATCCTTCATTGTCTTCATTACAACTTCTCGATGCTCATTGTAGTCTCGATGATATATTTTAACCTTCATTTCATGTCCTGTAATCATGTACTTTGCGAGGTAATCTTGAGTAAACTGCATTGGGAACCACTGCAAAAGAAAAATATTAAGACATTGTTGTGTCACAACTCATTATGGGTAGTACTGATAGAAGGCTACAGAGTTCGTAGTTACTGTCGGGGATTTGTTGCGGCAGATGTCCGGGTGAACGTACTTAGGTTTGGGGCGAAGACGCAACTACGTGGCGGCTTGAAGGGGTTGATCGGAATCGAGAGACACGGAGTTTACCTAGGTTTGTCCCCTCCGATGGAGGTAAAAGCCTACATCCTGATTTTCTGGTTTTGATGATGAAGAAGATCTCTCGGTTACAAGGGTGTTGTTTTGCTATCTCTAATCACGAGAGCCTCTAATCTGTCCATCTCTAATGACTTGTGTCTGTCTAAACTTTTGGACTTGTGAACTTGTCCCTCTAGGGGTGCTCTACCCCTCCTTATATAAGTGGAGAGGGTAGGTTTACAAATAGAGTCCTACTAGGAGTAGGAGTAGGACTAGTCTTTCATGAATCCTAATCCTAGTCTTGTTTCTCTTGTAAAGGAATGCTTTCTCTTTGAGCCTTCTCTTGTGAGCCGTCTGGCATCGTCTTGCACGCCGGGTCTTGGGCCTGGTCATCCTGTGACCTGCCTGTCAGATCACCAATAAAGCGCCATGTCTTAACAAGGTCTCCTCCGAGTCGCTAGGCCGGGTCATACCGCGGGGCATATCCCCGACATTAGCCCCCAGGTTATCTTGAATTTATTCATGGTAACCTCCTGAAATAGGAATAGTAAATATGTTAAGTGGTCGGCTTGCTCCTTTGGCCGGTTTGTGAAGTGGCTCCTCAGAAATCCGAGTCTTTTCTGCATATGAATGAGTCGTCTTGATAATCGTCTTGCTTGTCAATGTCCTTTAAAAAATGTTGAGAATAGAACACCTGTCGTGGATTTATCACGGCAGATGTCCGGGTGAACGGACTTGGATTCGAGGCCACCGCTAACGTGATGGACTCAAAGGGGTTGATTGGGACGAAGGACACGAGTTTACCCAGGTTCGGATCCTCAAGTCGAGGTAATAGCCTACGTCCTGCTTGTTCTTGTATTGCTTGTTGTATCGATTACAAGGGAGCTAAAGCTTGACCTAGTTCTCGATCACCTCATCTCTAAGTCGCCCCAGGTCTGCCTTTATATAGGAGGTCAGGACCACGGGTCTTTACAATTGTTTAACCGAGTCTCGTTGTCTATCCGAGTCTTCCTCTATCTTCTTGTCCAAGCTATCCCCGAGCGGCTTACACGCCTGGGTCTTCTCCGTCCGGGCCACCTTGCGGCCCACACCTTGAGCCGCTGATCTTCCTAGGCCATAGACTTTACGGCTCACCCTTGGGCTGGCTCAAGAGCCATGAATATGACCCTGGGCCTTAAGGGCGGGTCATATTGCGGGGTTATATCCCCAACATTAGGCCCCAGGTTGAATTGAGCTTGCTCACTTCATCCCTTTCTTATGCTCTTCGGCGAGTCGCCCGGTGATGACCCGCCGTGACATCACGTGGTCCCTGCAAGAAAGATCTGCTAACGCACCACCGAATCTTTTATTAAATGGTCAGCCCGAAAATCAAGGCGTCCGCCTCGGTCAAATGGTTTTCGTCGCCTAGATTTTCGCGCCCGCCTTGTCTTCTCTTTAAATAAGACCTGTTGCGGGTGGAAACTTTCCTTCTCCCGCTCACCCTTCATCGTCTTCCTCTCGTCGTCTCCGCTCCAGCACTCCCTGCTCCGGCGCCATTTTCGCATCGTCATCAACCAGGCCGCTGCATCAACCTGTGTCGATCCAGAGTTTCTTCCGCGTCTGCCGCTCAATCATCAGTAAGCCCAAGCTCCTCCTTAGATCCATCACCACCATAGTAGGGCTTGTGGAAGCTCCACCGCCGTCGCTTGGGCTTCGCCATCACCATCGTCGGTGTACTCCCGACGTTGTTGATGCCTTTAATGCGTGTCCCTACCGCGCCGCTGCATACGGGGCGGCCGTACGCAATGTGCGTATCCGTCGCGGCTCTGTTTTCTTTCTTCTGCTTCACCTGTTCGTCGCTAGGTGGAAAATAAGAACATTTCTTCCTGCTTTTGTAGATCCGTAATTGCAGCGGTAGTTTGTGAAACCTGTTTTCAGGACTTAGCTGATTTTCACCCTCCTTTCCTTGTTGATCCGCCATGCGTTTCCGGCTCTCATCAGCCGGATCATGGCACATTATTCATAGAGCCCTTAAATTTGTAAGCTGTCACAGATATCTGCTTGCTCTTAACTCGCCGCGTATTTAATTTTGCACAGTCTTTAAGCTGCCAGTATGTCTCGCGCCTCCAACTCATGCAACTGGGTCGGGTCTTGCATCACGGAAGAGTACTTAACGGATTTTGTTGGCGCGGGCACTCTTCCTTCCAAGGAGGTCCTTCATTGGCGGGTTCCGGGTGACGAAACACGACCCTCTCCCCCAAAAGGAGAGGTAGTAGTTTTCTCTGACCATATCGAGCGAGGATTCGTGCCACCCGGCTCGAAATTCTTCCGTGATGTTCTTCACCTATACAAGCTTCACCCTCAAGACTTGGCCCCCAACTCCGTTTCAAACATATGCAATTTCCAAATGCTTTGCAAAGTCTACCTGCAAATCAACCCGTCTGTAGGTTTGTTTCGAGAGTTCTTCTACGCCAACCGCCAAACCGAAATGAAAGTCGGTCCGAGTCTGGAGCTTGGCGGTATTTCCATTCAACGACGCAGAGACATCATCTTTCCGGCTGCGTAGATGCCAAGTCATCCAAAGGATTGGAACAAGACTTGGTTCTACTGCAAGGACACCTCTCCTAAGAATGAACGCCCATCGTCGGGTTATCGTCCCTCCCGGCTCAGGACATATTCAGAACTTCCTGGTCGGCTCTCAGCTTCGGAGCATGCCAGGTATGAGCCGGCTCATGCCAAGATCAAGGCACTCATGGCCAATGGTTTAACTGGATTGGATTTGATCCGCTGCTGGATTTCTTGGCGGATCATGCCCTTAAGCCGTAGAAGCCGAATTATGTGTTAATATGAAGGCAAGTATGACAGATCCTTATGTTTCAGCCAATCAACCTTGACAGAGGATGACATTACCACTGTCATCTGGAGCCTTGTCCATGAAGCCTCCGGCTCATGCAGTGTAATTGGCCTGGCGCCTTTCAGCGTCAACAATTCGGCTCCAGATGTAAGTCAATTTCTTCCCACCATCTCTTGGATTTTTGTTTGTACCTTGCTGATTTATTACTCTTCTCCGGGTTATTTTCGCAGGTCGACTCTGATTTCTGGAAGGAGTACGTCCCTCCTCCGAAGAAGCTCAAGAAGAAGGCCCCAGCCAAGAAGCCAAAGAAAGATGCCCCGCAAGGTGAATGGTTCGACCTGCCACAGTCATCCAGCTTAGAGGTAAAATTTTAGTTGTTTGCTTGATATTTTGCCTTCTTGTTTTACCAATGCTTGTTTTACTCATAGGATGATGTGGAGACCAGCCGCGCTAATGCCCCTGAGGTAAACTATGTTTCGTCCGGCTCAGAGTATTTTGTCCCCCGAAAGCCGTGGCGGGTTACCAGAAAAGTTCCTCTTTCCCATCCTCTCGCTTACCTGACTCCCGACTTTCTTTTGAAAAAGCAACAACAGGCTGAACATCGCCAGACCCGTAGCGTCGGCTCCACTGAGCTTATGTTCGGCTTGCCGAACTCGCCGGCTCCGAAAAAACGCCCCGCAGAGGTATGTGTTCCTGTTTGATTCATTTCCCTTTATAACCTTGGTGCTGTCTCATCTTTCTTAAATTTCATCTCAGAAATCGCCCTCTTCCGGCGACTCTTCGGCGACCGCTCTGCCGCCTCCCAAGATCAACCCGCCGTAAGTGTTTTTCCACTATAACATCTGGTTCTTTTAGGGTAGTAATATCCTTTGGATTCTGTTCTTTTCTATCTTGCAGTGCTCAAGCCAAGCGTCGGAAGACCAACACGCCCTCCCCCGGCCCTGCTGCTCAAGAGCCGGAGCAAGAACAACCAGAGGAGCCACAACCGGATGTAGATCCGCCAATTGCCTCCACTAAACCAACTGCTGAAGATATCATCCCGGAGAGCCCTCTAAGGGGCCCTTCAAAACCGCCAAGTCCTGCCAAGACCACTACAACTCCGGAAGTCGTGATCACCAGTTTTGCTCCTCAGTCTCCTCCGGCTCACGTGCTGACCAGACATAAATAGTCGGCCGAGGCCTCCAAGAAGCTGGACTTCGACTCTTCTTTTGAGAAGATGACAGCCAAAGAACTCCACGCCGGGTATACGAACCGGGTTTCCATGAGCCGAGATCTAGAACTTTGGCTGGTCAACTTGATGAAGATAAAATATGAGGTACTCCTCCTCTTGCTATAACCTTACTTAGCCCCCAAGGGCCGGTTCAATTCTAGCTTAAGAGTTGAAACGGGTCTTTTCTGATCCTCTGTAGAAAATCCAAATCCCTTGCCCCCAAGGGCCGATTCAAACTTGATAAAGTTGAGTCAGAGCTTTAATGTAGATAGCCTGAAGAACCACTTGTAGCCCCCAAGGGCCGACTCAAACTTGATAACGTTGAGTCGGAGCTTTTAGTATAAGTCAATTTGAAGAGCCATATTGTAGCCCCCAAGTTCCGGATTAACTTTGATGAAGATGAGCCGGAACTGAATTGATTTCTCGAAGATCAAATATAAATTAGCCCCCAAGTGTCAAACATATTGCTTGCAATCTGCTTGAGACTTGTATAACTTTGTCTTTAACCTTCATCATTTGATACGATTTCCATTCTGGCGACTTATTGTGTATTTTGATATGTCACAGGAAGCCTTAAATGAAGCCGGGTCATAGTTGATGGACCTGAAGACCAACCTGGCGGCTCAACAAGAGGCCCGCAGCGTCGCCGATGAAAAGTGCCGGTTTCTCTCTGAGGAGCTAGCCACAATCAAGGCCGATTTTGCTGCTCTTAAGGAGTCAGCTGAATCTGAGAAGACTGCTTTGACCCAACGGGCGGATGACGCCGACCAGCGGCTGATAGCTATGGCGGATGAACTCCAAGGCTTGAAGCACCACATAAGCAAGATGTCAGCTGCCTTCTTTGGTAAGCTTCTGACAACTTTGTGTTTCAAATGGCTACATCTTTACTTAGACTGGCGACTCATCTGAATTGTCCGGTTTATACAGGTCCTAGGAGCCGGTAGTTGGCTTCTGATAGCCTGCTGCCATTGAAGGCCATCTATACCTTAACTAAGTAGTTGTACTGTGGTGCAATCTGCAATATCAAGGCCGTGCAATATAAGGATAAAATTCTGGCGACTCTCAAGGGTGTCTTAGAGCTCTTCTCCACCATGTCGAAGCAGATCACCGAGCTCAAGAAGTCAGCCGCCCGCCAAGGGGCCATTGCGGGCATCAGCCGGTCTTTGGCCTTTGCTCCGGGCCTAACAACCGCTGAGATGATGGAGGGCTTCCCTTCAAGAAAAGATGACGACTCGGAGTTTACTGACGCTGACTATAGCCGATGTATGAAGGAGTCCCGGGTGTTAGCTTCTGTCTTGGCAGAGGAGGTTGATCTATCCACTTATCAAGCAGCCTATGACCCGGAGCAGAAGAGAGTCCGCGGTCCTTTGTACGAGTGCAAAGACTTGCCGCCTGCTCGGAGTAAGGACCTCTTTGCTCCATATCTTGACCCGTCACCTTATTTAGAAGGCTCTTTTGCGGCTCTAACAAACTTCAATTGGGATTTGGACAACCTCCAGATCAGGGCCACAGAAGAGCCGGTGTAGGATGACCCGTCAGCTAATTAGCTTCTGCTTTAAGAACTTGTATCAGCTTAACCCGCCATGTGACGGATGAAAAACTTGTCTGAAATTTTGATCTCCTCTGGGAGTGTAATAGCTAGATGAAACTTGTCTGAAACTTGTCATGATGTTTCTATAAGATGATCCGGCTTTTGGCTGCCATTTGACTCTGTATGCTTTGAATCATTTAGACTTGCCTTGTTATCATAGAACGCACCTATAGCTGAGAGTAGGTAAACTGCACCCGGAGGCGGTGACTCCCTTTTGGTGATTGCGGCTAATCTGGTCAATCGGATGTGGCATAAAGCCTGGCCGATAAGGCATTTAGAAGATACACCCGGAGGTAATAATATGGCGTAGACACCGGCGGATAAGCATTAGAAGCTGTACCCGAAGGTAAGAAGCCGCCCTCACCATGGCTAATTTTCCTTAGCCAGATTTTTATAAGAACAACTAATAGGCGTTAGAAGCTGTACCCGAAGGTAAGAAGCCGCCGTTCACCGCAGCTAATTTACCTTAGCTGTTTTTACATGGCCTTACGCCAGCTAATAGGCATTAGAAGCTGTACCCGGAGGTAAGAAGCCGCCGTTCGCAGGTCATGAGATGTTAGCTACCCTTCCGTAAAAAACCTCTCATAACCGCGGCTAAACTGGTTAGCCGGAGATGGCATAAAGCTGGCTGATAGGGTGTTAGAAGCAGTACCCGTTGGTAAGAAGCCCCCCTCAGCAATACGGCGTGACCCGCCGGTGGATAGGCGTTAGAAGCTGTACCCGAAGGTAAGAAGCCGCCCTCGCCACGACTAATTTACCTTAGTCGGTTTTTTGTGGCAAAAATGCCGGCTTAATAGGTGTCTACCACCGTTCAGCGATACGACGCAAAGCGCCGGCGGATAGGAATTAGAAGCTGTATCGGCTAAAGGTAGGAAGCCACCCTCACCGCGGCTCATTTTCCTGAGCCGGATTTTTGTGGCATAAAGCCTGGCTGATAGGCATCTACTGCCGTTTGCCAATCTTAGTTGATGTATCAACCGGAATACTATGTAATCTTTTCCCATATGAGGATGCGTGAAACAGCAGAGGCTTCTTTATTTATACATCTATGATATGTACAATGATAGTGTACAACGGTGGGTCTCGATACCCTTTAAGTGAAATAGGGCCGGAGATGCGCGATGTTCCATGGCCGACGGGTCTCCTGACCCGCCGTATCTGAGTCGTTTCGAATATCAATGAGATAATATGACCCGTTGTTGAGATTTCTGCTAACCACAAAGGGTCCTTCCCATGAAGGTGACAGCTTATGCATATTTGTCTGGTCTTGAATCAGCTGGAGCACCAAGTCGCCCTCCTGGAATGTTCGGGTCTTGACCTTACGGCTGTGATAGCGGCGCATGTCTTGTTGATAAATCGCCGATCGGGCCGCTGCTAACTCTCGTGCCTCTTCCAAAGCATCCAATGCGTCTTGGCGTGCTGTCTCGTTGTCTGTCTCAACGTAAGCCGCCACCCTTGGCGAGTCATGCCGGATGTCGCTGGGTAAGACGGCCTCGGCGCCGTACACCATAAAGAAGGGCGTGAAACCCGTGGACCTGTTAGGGGTGGTTCTGATGCTCCATAAGACGGAGGGTAATTCTTCGACCCAACACCTGGGCGTTTGCTCCAAAGGAACCATAAGCCGCGGTTTAATCCCTCTTAGAATTTCCTGATTGGTGCGCTCCGCCTGACCATTGGACTGTGGGTGTGCCACGGCTGAAATATCAAGCCGGATATGCTCTTCGTCATAGAATTTTTTCATAGCCCCCTTGGATAGATTGGTACCATTGTTAGTAATGATGTTGTGCGGGCAACCAAAACGGCAGATCAGCTTCTTAATAAATAGAACCGCTGTAGCCGCATCACACTTGCTGACCGGCTCTGCCTCTACCCACTTGGTAAATTTGTGAACCGCCACCAGGAGGTGCGTTTTCTTGTCCTTGGATCTCTTGAAGGGCCCTACCATGTCCAGCCCCCACACCGCAAACGGCCAAGTGTTTGGTATCATCCTTAGTTCTTGAGCCAGAACATGAGCACGCCGGCTAAATTTCTGACAGCCGTCGCATTTGCGGACTAAATCCTCTGCATCCTTGTGAGCCGTTAACCAGAAGAACCCGTGCTGGAAAGCCTTGGCCACCAAAGATTTTGAGCCGGCGTGGTGTCGACAATCACCAGCATGAATTTCATTCAAGATCTGCCGGCCCTCCTCTGGTGAAACACAACGTTGAAAACCCCCTATTACACTGCATTTATGCAACTCACCATTAACTATTGTCATGGACTTAGAGCGCCGAGTGATCTCTCTAGACAGGTCTTCATCCTCAGGTAACTCGCCTCGGGTCAAATAGGCCAAATAAGGAATTGTCCAATCGGGGATAGCGTGCAGAGCCGCCACCAATTCTGCCCCCGGGTCAGGAATAGCCAAATCTTCCTCTGAAGATATCGTGACAGTCGGATGGTGTAAGACGTCCAGAAAGACATTAGGCGGCACCGGCTTACATTGGGAACCTAGCCGTGATAAAGCATCAGCCGCCTCGTTCCTGCGACGATCAATGTGATCTACCTGATACCCTTTGAAGTGACCCGCAATAATATCAACCGCCTGCCTATAAGCCGCCATCCGCGGGTCTTTGGAGTCCCAAGTGCAAGAAACTTGTTGATCCACTAGATCTGAGTCGCCCAAACACCTGACCCGGCTCAAATTCATCTCCTTGGCTAATCTAAGACCATGAAGCAAAGCCTCATACTCAGCCGCATTGTTAGTGCAGGGGAACATCAGCCGGAGCACATAAGAAAACTTATCACCCTTAGGGGATGTCAGAACAACCCCCGCTCCGGACCCCTCTAACTGCTTGGATCCATCAAAGTGTATAGTCAAGTATGTGTTATCCGGCTTTTCTTCAGGAGCTTGACACTCTGTCCAATCATTTATGAAATCCACCAAAGCTTGGGATTTGATCGCCGTGCGAGGAACATACTTTATATTAAGAGGTCCCAGCTCTAACGCCCATTTATTAATTCTTCATGTGGCTTCTCTGTTCTGGATAATATCCCCCAACGGAGCAGAACTGACCACAGTTATCTGGTGCCCTAGAAAGTAGTGTTTTAACTTGCGGTTGGCCATGAAAACTCCGTATACCAGCTTCTACCAATGCGGATATCTTTGCTTAGATTCTGATAGGACCTCACTGATATAATAAACTGGACTTTGCACGGGATACTCCTTCCCAGCCTCCTTGCGCTCGACCACAATTGCAACGCTGACTGCCCTGTTGTTAGCCGCCACATAAAGGAGCAACGGTTCTTTCTCAGCCAGAGCGGCTAACACTGGTGGCTCAGTCAGCTGTTTCTTAAGCGCCTCAAGTGCTTCACCCGCCGCTTTGCTCCAGACAAACTTGTCTGTCTTCTTCATCATCTGATATAAAGGAATAGCCTTCTCTCCAAGGCGCCTTATGAACCGGCTCAACGCAGCAATCCGCCCTGCCAGGCGCTGAATGTCATTAATGCACGCCGACTCTCATAGAGAAGTAGTAGCCTTGATTTTATCCGGGTTAGCCTCGATGCCACGCTCAGAGACCAAGAAACCCAAAAGCTTTCCTGCTGGAACCCCAAAGACACACTTGGTCGGGTAAAGCATCATCTTGTAGACCCGGAGATTGTCAAAGGTTTCCTTTAGGTCCTCCAAAAGAGTCTCCTTCTTTCTGGATTTGACTACGATGTCGTCCACATAAGCATGAACATTACGGCCAATTTGACCGTGAAGGCAGTTCTGTACGCACCGTTGAAAGTCGCCTGGGCACTCTTGAGCCCGAAAGGCATAGAGACATAACAGAACGCCCCAAAGGGTGTAATGAACGTCGTCTTCTCCCGGTCTTTCACTGCCATCTTAATTTGATGATAACCGGAATAAGCATCCAGGAAGCATAAGCTTTCACATCCTGCTGTAGCATCAACGATCTGATCAATACATGGGAGGGCAAAGGGATCAGCCGGACAAGCCTTGTTAAGGTCCGTGTAATCCACACACATACGCCATGTGCCGTTATTTTTGAGCACCAGCACTGGGTTAGCCAACCATTCCAGGTGAAAAACTTCAAAAATAAAACCCGCAACCAAGAGCCGGGCAACTTCTTCCCCAATAGCCTTGCGTCTCTCCTCATTGAACCGCCGCAGAAACTGTTTGATCGGCTTAAACTTTGGATCCACATTAAGGTTGTGCTCAGCGAATTCTCTCGGTACACCTGGCATGTCAGAGGGCTTCCATGCAAAGATGTCCCGATTCTCACGGATGAATTCGATGAGCGCGCTTTCCTATTTGGGATCCATATGAGCTCCAATGATGAACTTCTTAGATGGGTCTCCCGGATTGAAATCTACTACCTTGGTATCATCTACTGAAATCTTGAGGGGTGGCTCAACCTCTGTGGTTGGCTTTTTCAGGGGGGTCATATCCTCCGGATCAACATTCTCCTTATAGAACTTAAGCTCCTCCTGGGCGCAACTGGACTCTGCGTAAGCCACATCTCCTTCTTCACACTCAATAGCCGTATTTTGGTTATCATGAACGGTGATGGTATCGTTTAAGCCGGGCATCTTAAGCTGTAAGTAAACATAGCAGGGCCGAGCCATGAACTTAGCATAAGCCGGCCGTCCAAACAAGGCATGATAAGGGCTCTTGATTTTAACCACCTCAAACCATAAGGACTCCACTCTGTAGTTGTATTCATCGCCAAAAGCCACTTCCAAAGAAATCCTGCCCACAGGATGCGCCGACTTACCCGGCACCACACCATGAAAAACAGTGGATGAAGGTTTTAAGTCCTTGTCGAGCAACTTCATCCGCCGAAAGGTGTCATAATGAAGGATGTTTATGCTGCTGCCGCCATCCATGAGCACCTTTTTCAACATATACCCCCCACTTGGGGGGCTACAACCAAAGCCAGCCGCCCCGGGTCATCAACGCGTGGCGGGTGATCTTCACGGCTCCATGTTATGTCATATTCAGACCACTTTAGATACTGTGGAAGAGTCGGCGTAACCGCATTGACCGCCTTTTTTTGCAACTTTTGGTCCCGTCTATTGAGACTAGTCGTGAAGACGTGGTACTGCCCGGAGCTAAGCTGCTTCGGGTTACTCTGAAAACTGGACTGATTCCGCTATTGCTGTTGTTGTTGATTATTATTACCAGAGTGCGGCTGTTGTCCCCCGTGACTATCCTGACCTAGATGACCGAATGCTGAACCGCCAGAACCAAATCCGGCTCCTGACCCACCATGTCCTGGGCCGCCTGGCGGGCCGCCACCGCGTGGTTAGGCTGTGTGACATACCGCTTGAACTTCTGCATAAAAGAACAACTCTCCCATGTATGATTTGCCGGCCTATCAGGAAAACTGTGATTCGGACAAGGTCGCTTAAGCAACTCTTCCATATTCGAGGAAAAATTATCCCTGCCTGAGGGCGGTCCAAACCTCCTGTTGCTCTTGGGATGATTCTGCTGGGCATTTGTGTTGGCCACCAGCTCTGATCCTGCTTCTGGATTCTTGTGCTTACTCTGGCTACCATTGTTCACCGCACCCTTGCCTTGGTTGCCCTTCTTGCCTTGACTAGCCTTTTCCTCATCAGAACCCAGATCCTTCGTGCTGTCTAAGTCGGCGTATTTCGTGAGAGCCGTCATAAGCTCTCCCATGTCCTGATATGTCCGCTTGAGCTGGCCAAGTTTCTGTTTTAGAGGAATAAAGTGGCAGTTCTTCTCTAAGATCAACACTGCTTGAGCCGCCGTGATCTGCTCTGATGAGTGAATAATTGTCGAGATCCGCCGTACCCAATGATGAGCCGACTCGCTCTCCTGCTGGACACAGTGATCAAGATCCACAATAGTCATAGGCTGCTTGCACGTCCCTTGAAAGTTTTTAATGAATCCAGCCCTGAGCTCTGCCCATGAATTGATGGTATTAGGTGGTAACCCGTTTAGCCATGTACGAGCCGGGCCTTCATGCATCATGATGAAATAGTTGGCACAAACCGCCTCACTAACATCCAACATCTCCATGGCCAGTTCATAGATTTTTACCCAGGCCTCTGAGGGTAAATCAGCGGTGTAATTTGGGACCTTGCGGGGACCTTTGAAGTCTTTCGTCAACCGCTCGCTCCGGAGAGCCGGCGATAAACATGGCAGCCCTCCCGTCCTGGGGGTTACTCCTGCCCCTACGAAAATGGAAGGCCCGGGCTCTTGGTAAGCCGGCCTAGCTGGCGCCTCTTGCGGGCTTCCTGCATGGTTTACACATGCATGTGTATCTCTTCGTGGTCGGTGACCCGTTGGAATCTCTCTGTGATGGTTGCTGCTGGAACCTGCTGGTGACTCGTAGGGCCGGCTAAAACTATGGCTAGGAAGAGGGGTTGAATGGACGCGGCTCTGGCTATGAGCGTATCTCTCCTGCTGGGCCATGGCCATCTCCAAGTACCCGATGGCGTTCCGCACATCCTCTGCAAAGGCTGCTTCATCCGGGATAGGGATCATCTCAAGCCGGGTGGCAGCTGCTACCATATTCTCGGCCGGGTTAGAATAATGACCCACCGGCGTTGGAAAGCCCCCAGGTGAAGCTTGGTTACGTTGGGCCGGATGAGTCGCCAGCCGTTCCGTTGGGTGGCTCTCAGGCGTGCCCGTGGCTCGCCCCACGCCAGGGGTATTAAAGAGGTTCCTCGCTTCATAATGCTCTGGTAGACGGGACTGATGCCTTCTCCGGTGTACCGCCGCTGCTGACATTTGCTCCAGCCCTAGATGGAAAGCATCTGTCTTGATACGTTCTGCCTCTTCTTCCATTTGGACCTGCAGCTCAGCCATCCTTTGTCGTTCCTCTGCCATCCGGCCCTTGATCCTTGCAATCTCTAGATTCCGAGCTGCTTGATTATCTGGTGTGACTTCAGTGGCCATGAGAGCCGCGAGCTCATCCATCAGCTCCACAAGAACTTGAGCCGGCGGCAGCGGGTTATCCCCCGAAGTGGCGGCTCCTGCGGCTGCGTTACTTGCGGCTGGGGCTGATCCTGCCATGAAGACCGCCGCATGAACCAGAGGTTTCATAACATCCGACTCAAAGCCATCCGACTCAGGGTATGCATCGTCGTAGCCCCCAAGGCCACCGTTGCGGAGCTGGTACACTGATTCTGTTTCTCCACTTGAAGATTCATCTTCTGAATAAACAATGGTTTCTTGTGACCCGGATGCTTCTAGATCCATACCTTGAGTGAAGCCTACAAAGACATGCCTCTGCCCCGGATTGGCGCGGGCAGGCCGCACGTTACTTGTAGATTGGAGACGCCGAGCCAGCTCGACGATGTTGGTGCAGACGTTCGGCCCGGGTGTAGATCCATCAGCCTTTCCGATGAAAACATGGATCCCGCCGAACGGAACCTGAAATCCATACTCCACGGACTCGGCATCAAGACCCCAGCCAACATCATGGACGTAGAACTGGTCGCGGCGACTCTTGCTCATCCTTCCGACCACGTATCCCTCGAGCCCCGGGAGAGAGCCCTTTGAGAACTCAACACCACCAAGCACAGGCCCCACGGTGGGTGCCAACTGTCGTGGATTTATCACGACAGATGTCCGGGTGAACGGACTTGGATTCGAGGCCATCGCTAACGTGATGAACTCAAAGGGGTTGATTGGGACGAAGGACACGAGTTTACCCAGGTTCGGCCCCTCAAGTCGAGGTAATAGCCTACGTCGTGCTTTTTCTTGTATTGCTTGTTGTATCGATTACAAGGGAGCTAAAGCTTGATCTAGTTCTCGATCACCTCATCTCTAAGTCGCCCCGGGTCTGCCTTTATATAGGAGGTCAGGACCACGGTTCGTTACAATTGTTTAACCGAGTCTCGTTGTCTATCTGAGTCTTCCTCTGTCTTCTTATCCAAGTTGTCCCCGAGCGGCTTACACGCCCGGGTCTTCTCCATCCGGGCCACCTTGCGGCCCACACCTTGAGCCGCTTATCTTCCTGGGCCGTAGACTTTACGACTCACCCTTGGGCTGGCTCACGAGCCATGAATATGACCTGGAGCCTTAAGGGCGGGTCATATTGCGGGGTTATATCCCCAACAACACCCATATGCCATTGAGTCGGCTTCCAATACTCTTGGCGGGTCATAATCATTTATGATATCGGGTCATTATCGTTGGTGATGCCGGGTCAAATAACTAGAATCCAGGTGACTTGGTAAAAAATATTGGGATGAAAATCCATCTGATGTAGAACCGAAGCATGAATGTTAGTGAAGCAGGGCGACTTATATAAATTCTAGCGGGTTATGATCTTTTGATAACACCGGGTCATGAATGTTGGTGACACCGGATCTAACAACTGAACTCCATAATTAACATCTTGAAAAAATTCTCCTCAAAGTTTTTGATATGTCTATATTACCTGTAGCCCCCCAAGCTCCGCGATTATCCATGATAACTTGGTGCTTTGCAATGATATATTGGACTGTGTAACCCCGAAGTGCCGGGTTGTCCTGCCTGCAACAACCTAGGACTTATAACTGTCTTATACCTTATAAAGCTTCAGCGGGTGTAGCCCCCAAGGGCTGGCTCATCAGAACATGCTGCGCCGGGTCTTCAATTTGAATCTCTTAATCTGTTTGAACAGCTGAATACCGTAGCCCCCAAGTGCCGGGTCGCACGCCTGCGGCGACTTGGGACTTTTAGAAAATTTGATCTGAGCGGTGTAGCCCCCAAGTACCGGGTCAGTAAGAATTACTTAGCTAGGACTTAGAAAAATATAGAAAGGGCGGCCCATCTCCTTGAGATAATGTGGTCTTGCTGACAATGTAATGATTTGAAAACCGGCTTGCATTAGCCTCCAAGTGCCGTGGTGCGTGCTTGCAGCGACATGGGACTTGTATATTTGATACAAACTGGACTTGAATAATGTAGCCCCCAAGTGCCGGGACGTCTGCCTGCGGCGACTTGGGACTATGTAAGAATAATATGACTCACCACAATTTATTGAATGAATCCTTGACCGTGGTTGTAATATAACCCGGACAGAATATCCTGGAATAATTCCTTTGTCTTAGACATGAAATCCCTGCTCATGATTGCGGTGCAACCCGGCAAATATATATTTGATAAATCCACGAGTGTTGTAGATTACTACATAGCACAACTAAAGAAATCTGAGAACCGTTCAATTAGATGACACGACATTATATCTGACAGGGCGGCTCTTAGAAAATAATAAATTCTCCGAGTTGGCTTGAAAGCCCAATCATTTAGTACTGGTTATGATAAACCATGAAGATCCAGCCAAGTTGGCTATTAAAGAACCATTTGCTCCTTGTAGAAGTTCTTTCATCATACTTAAGGGCGGCTCATCTTAAGTGATAAAACCTACAAAAATAAACAAGACAAAATATATTCTGCATTGTTGTAAGGGAAGCTTAAAAAGCACAACCTGGAGATGTTATATCTTTCGTGATTTGTTTTTTGAATTTTTTGAACAACTCATGTGCCGGTTCTACTGGGCTGACTCGCCACTTAAAATTCCTTAGCAGTACAGGGTCTCTATCGAGATTGGCCATCAATTTTGAGCGGCTTAGGGTCTTTAAGCAAGATTAACTGAAAGGAAGTGTGACGTCCCAGAAGAGACACGACATGGCATGAGAACCCTGATAGCCAATTTTTTTTGCCTCTCACGTGACATAAATCCGTTGTTTTAACCTTAAATAGTGCAAGGTCCTTGAAGGATTAACTGTCTAAGAGTACGAACGGGCCACATAGCGGAGAGTTGGCAATAGATGGGAGAGTTTATCCTTACTTTCCGTAAGCCGGACCTCACGTGACAAGAGCCACCGTTTTAACCTTAACCAGTACAGGGTCTCTATGGAGATTGGACATCAATTTCTTTGAGCCGACTCAGGGTCTATAGGAGAGATTAACTGGTAAGAGTTCAGCGGGTCACCTAGCGGAGCAGCATCAGCTTACAGGCAGGTTTAACCCTGTTTGGCTTAAGAGCTGATCAAGAGGGTGTGTAAGCTAAACCCGGTGGGTTGGAAGTCCCCAAGTGACCTTTGTTGACGGAGTCAACCGTTTGGCTTAAGAGCTGACCGATAGGGTGTGATGAGCTACACCTGGTGGGTGGAAAGCCTCCTGGACGATCATGTTGACGGAGTCAATTATTTGGCTTGAGGGCCGACCGATAGGGTGTGACAAGCTACACCCGGTGGGTGGGAAGCCCCCTGGACGATCATGTTGACGGAGTCAACTTTTTTGCATCATCTTGTAAGTCGCCATCTTTTAATGAAGAAAACAGCAGAAGCCTCCAAGTGACTTTATGATGATCCAATAAATCCGGGCACCCATGTTTGAATGGTGCATCATGGCGGTTCGTCCTCTTAGGCAACTTTTAATCTTCCGCCAATGATGTAATAGCCCCCAGGATCAGGTTAACTTTGCAATGACCTGGGGTTCTCGTTGAAAACGACCAAATGCATCTCGCCATGTCTATAGCCCCCGAGTCTTAAGTTGACTCAAAGAGGCGGCTTGAGAATCTCCACTGAAGGTTGAGGTTGACCGTGGCGGGTTATCGATGATCCCGTATGTTTTGTTTCAATAATCCGGTCAATGGCTCGTCCTGGCTGGTTGTTGAAGTCAACCAAACTGTAGTGGTGGCGACTTGTGTGCCAGTCCGTTGGGCGGCTTGTACCGACGAGCACCGCACTAATATGTTGATGATCAGGCTATGGGCGGCGTCTTGCGCACGTCTATTGGGCGGCTCATATAGGCGAGCACTGCACCGATATGCCAATGTAGATTGGAGTGCGGACGGCGACTTGCGCGCGTTAGCTGGGCGGCTCGTACAGGTGAGCACTGGATCAATATGTTGATGTAGATCAAACTGTGGTCGGTGTCTTGCGCGCGTCCGTTGGGCGGCTCGTACATGCAAGCACTGCACCAATATGTTGATGTAGATCAAACTGTGGGCGGCTCATATGGGCTCGACACTATTATGCCGATGTAGATTGGACCATAGGGTGGCGATTCAGAACCGTCCGTTGGGCGGCTCGCATCGGTGTATGCAGCCCCTGGGCGTGTTGATGTAGATGTAGAAATCAGCCGTGACATTGTAAGCCAACGCTGTTGTGAAAGACGCCATGACGTTTGTAAGTCGGTGCGGATGGCGAGAGACGGCCACGATGTTTGTAAGTCGGTGCGGATGGCGAGAGACGGCCACGGTGTTGTAAGCCGGCGCGTATGGCAAGAGACGGCCACGACATTGTAAGCCGGCGCGGATGGCGAGAGACGGCCACAAGATTGTAAGCTGGCGCGGATGGCGAGAGACGGCCACGGTGTTGTAAACCGGCGCGGATGGCGAGTCGGCCATGGCGTTGTTAGTGAAAACAATACCGCGGGTACGGCGGCTTGCCACGTTCATTGGGTGGCTCATACTGGCGGATGATCGCGCGCAGTACTAGCGAGTTGATGCAGACCGGGCCGCGGGGGCGGCAACTCATGCGCGTCCATCAAGCAACACGACACGCTGGTGTGCGCTCCAACTCCGCGGTATAACGCCCCATGAATAATTGCCCTACGTAAAAATACTACAGGGCCGGGGTAATTGTTCTTGGATGAAACATATACTGAAAAATAGATAGAAGAAATATCACCTGGTATCTTTGTCAGATGAATGTAAACAGAGCAAACCGAGTTTAGACATGCATATTGATCCACTGTCTTCTTCTTTTTTTGTTCAATGGTCGTCGCATAGATGAGAAGTATATGAGCCAGCTATGGCACCCTTACAGAGTCGGTTGGGGAAATTTCTCCATGAAGATCGCCAGACTACCGAATCGGTGAAATCACCAATTATTCGTCGCTATTGGCACAACGTGTCTATCGCTGGACCACGGGGTCGGCAGCTTCCATGTACGTCCTCCGGGCAGCGCCGCGTGCAGAGTTGGCGGCGAGATGTCGTGTTATTCTCCACTGCCTTGATGAATTGACAAATTTGTAGGACTGGCTTCTGCCACTGATGCCGCCCCCCCTTTTTATCAATAGTTCATGTAGCGCTATCAGGTTGGAAAAAAGATTTACTCCTGGGTTGATTCGCTTCGGTTGACCCGGCCAGTGGAGGGAAAATCGGCAGCAGTGTATCAAATGCCACATATAGTTTTGAAAAATCATTAACATGATAGCGCCTTGTACGATCTTTGGATGGCTGGATCACCCGCCTGGAAAATTAAACTAGTACTACTATTTTGCTTCTGGTTGGCAAGTAGCAGTAAAGTTACCATCGGTCAAATCACTTTGAACTATGTTGTCACCTTCGTCCGATATTGAAAATACTAGGGACATCTCAATTAGCACCACAACCTCGGGGCTTTGAGACTTTTTCCTGCTGCACGTGGATGAAAAGATATGGTAGAGATCGGACTTAGCTGGCCAGCAAGTCGATTTGCCAGCAGGTCGAATTCGAGGGTCAAATGAGTGGGTACGAGATGGGGCTGGCTCGAAGACAGACATGGTCAGGGGGCACAGCAGAGCAGCTCGAGGGCGGAATTGAGCCCGCAAGGCTAGAAGTGAAAAACGGTGGCATCTCTAAGGCGGCCCGACGCGGACGCCGGGTTAGTTCCATGGTAGAGCGAGGCCGTGGCAACTGAATCTTGAGTCCAGGTCCATGTATGCTTCCAAGTCATGGTTGTCTTCTTCCCACTCTTTTTTATTATTTATTATTGAATTAACTTCCTGATGATTGGCGTGGGCTAGCTCAGTTTTCACGCCAGAAAAAGTAGCATCAACAGTGACGACCACTTCCCTCGGTACTTGAGTTCATGGAGAAACGACTGTTGTGGATGGGGAGAGCAGTAGCAATCCGACCCGGCCATCAATTTTGCAGCGGCTGATGTGGACAAGGAGAGGAGTAGCAATCGGACCCGACCATCAAATTTGCAGCAAGGGGCTTCATGCGTTGCTGCAGCAGAAAACATGTTGATGTCGACGCCTTGTGGCGCACAACAGCGATCCATCAGATAGTGAGCTGCTGCATTACCGTCACCTCGGGACTTTGAGCCAGCAAAATAGTGCGTGGCATTGAAATTGGACAGGTCTTGGCGGCTTGTGGATTTGTGGCGCAACAAATTTTTTCCTCAAAACTCTGAGACTTGATCCTCACATGTAGACAAGAAAACGTGGGCGTGTTTGGAACTCATCTCGGTCTCATGTGGTTGTAGCGAGGGCTTATAGCCATACAGGAACTTGCGGCGGAACATATTTCTGATCTAGCGGATTGCATGATGCGGCCGTGCACATACACAACCCTATTTTTTGTTAGTCTCAAACGCGTACACGCCGTTTCAACTGTTTATCAACGACACGATATCTCTGCACTGGCTCTTCTTCATCCGACACAAAGCGAGCTTCTCGATCCATGGAAGAGGTCCCTCCAAGAACACAACACCACCGTGCACTCGCCCCACGGTGGGCGCCAACTGTCATGGATTTGTCACGGTAGATGTCCGGGTGAACGTACTTAGGTTGGGGGCGAAGACGCAACTACATGGCGGCTTGAAGGGGTTGATCGGAATCGAGAGACACAGAGTTTACCTAGATTCGGCCCCTCCGATGAAGGTAAAAGCCTATGTCCTGCTTTTCTGGTATTGATGATGAAGACGATCTCTTGGTTACAAGGGTGCTGTTTTGCTACCTCTAATCATGAGAGCCTCTAATCTGTCTATCTCTAATGACTTGTGTCTGTCTAAACTTGTGGACTTGTGAACTTGTCCCTCTAGGGGTGCTCTACTCCTCCTTATATAAGTGGAGAGGGTAGGTTTACAAATAGAGTCCTACTAGGAGTAGGACTAGGACTAGTCTTTCATTAATCCTAATTCGGGTCTTGTTTCTCTTGTAAAGGAATCCTCTATCTTTGAGCCTTCTCTTGTCAGTCGTCTAGCGTCGGCTTGCACACCGGGTCTTGGGCCTGGTCATCCTGTGACCCGCCTGCCGGGTCACCAATAAAGGGCCATGTCTTAACCAGGTCTCCTGCGAGTCGCCAGGCCGGGTCATACTGAGGGGTATATCCCTGACAATTACCATCCTACATCTCACTGTTGTGTTGGATAGAGCGTAAACAAGTAGTCTATTTGGCGTTGTTCGTCTCTTTTCCCTAACAATCATTTTCAGTTTCCTCACTTGATGTTGGTTCATGAATATTTCATTACCCCATGATACATCTCCAACGTATCTATAATTTTTGATTGTTCCATGCTATTATACTATCTGTTTTCGATGTTTTATATGCATTAATATGCTATTTTATATTAGTTTTGGGACTAACCTATTAACCTAGATCCTAGAGCCAGTTTCTGCCTTTTCCTTGTTTTTGAGTATTGTAGATAAGGAATATTAAACGGAGTCCAAACAGAATAAATCTCCACGGTGATTTTTCTTGGACCAGAAGACATCTACCAGATTTGGGGGGGAAGGCAAAAGACCTGCCAGGAGGCCACAAGCCAGGGGGCATGACCACCACCCCTGGCTGCGCCTGGTAGGCTTTTGGCCCCCCAACAGGTCTCCTAACCCTAATCTTTGGCCTATAAATTCTCAAATATTCTCCCAATACCAAAAAGAGCCACGCAAATACTTTTCCGCTGCCAGAAGCCTCCGTTCCCGAGAGATCCTTTGGAGCCTTTTCTGGTAATCTGCCGAAGGGGGATTCCATCACGGAGGGCATCTACATCAACTCCATTGCCCCTCCGATGATGCGTGAGTAGTCCACCACAGACCTATGGGTCCATAGAAAGTAGCTACATGGCTTCTTCTCTCTCTTTGTGCTTCAATACCATGTTCTCCATGATCTTCATGGGGATCTATCCGATGTAATACTATTTTGCAGTGTGTTTGTTGAGATCCGATGAATTGTGGGTTTATGATCAGCTTATCTATGAATATTATTTGGTTCTTATCTGAATTCTTATATTCATGATTTCATATATTTGCAAGCCTCTTTGAGTTATTGGTTTGGTTTGGCCAACTAGATTAGTAATTCTTGCAATGGGAGAAGTGCTTAGTTTTGGGTTCAATCTTGTGGTGTCCTCACCCAGTGACAAAGTAGGGGTAGCGAGGCACGTATTGTATTGTTGCCATCAAGGGTAAAAAGATGGGGTTTTCATCATATTGCTTGAGTTTATCCCTCTACATCATGTCATCTTACTTAATGCGTTACTCTGTTCTTCATGAACTTAATACTCTAGATGCAGGCACAAGTCGATCGATGTGTGGAGTGATAGTAGTAGACGCATAATCGTTTCGATCTACTTGACACGGACGTGATGCCTATATGCATAATCATTGCCTTGGATATTGTCATAACTATGCGCTTTTCTATCAATTGCTCGACAGTAATTTGTTCACCCACCGTGTTATTTTTCCTTCAAGAGAGAAGCCTCTAGTGAAACCTATGGCCCACGGGTCTAGTTTTGACATTATATTTTCAGATCTATATACCAAACATACCTTGCTACAATTCATTTATTTTTTTTACTTTCCACAATCTTCTACATCTATCTCTATCAGATCTAATCCTTGCAAGTAATCGTGAAGGGATTGACAACCCCTTTATAGCGTTGGGTGCAAGAGTTTGATTGTTTGTGTAGGTGCATCCATTGGTGACTTGCTTGTTCCTCCTACTGGATTGATACCTTGGTTCTCAAGAACTGAGGGAAATCCTTATCTAATTCGCTGCATCACCCTTTCCTCTTCAAGGGAAAACCAACGCAAGCTCAAGAGGTAGCAAGAAGGATTTTTGGCGCCGTTGCCGGGGAGGATGCACATCAAGCCTACCCAGTACCCATCATAAACTCATCTCTTGCATTTACATGATTTTCCATTTGCCTCTCGTTTTCCTCTCCCCCACTTCTAAAACAATTTTCAGAAAAAACCAAAAAGATTAGCCTTTTTATTCTACCTTCTTCTGTTTGCCTTTTCATTTTCTTTTTTGTTTGCTTGTGTGTTAGATCGTTCACTCGTCTTTATGGCTCAACCCAAAAGCTTTGATCCTTATCTTAGGAATTTGGAAGATATTGAGGATAATGCTAAAAAAGTCCATGTCTCTCCAATTTGACGATAATAGTTTCTTTAGAAACAAGCTTAAAGAACAAAAGGATATGCTGGAATACACGAATAAAGAGCTTGATGATATGTCTAAGGAGTTTTATGGTTTGAAATCTCACTTTGCTCATCTTGAGGATTTAGTAGGCCAAATTTCTGATAAACAAGCCACCTTAGTCAATAAAATGATCGCGTATCCAGAATCTTTTAATAATGATGAAGATCTCTAAGTGATTGATGTGACTCCTATTGAATCTTTGTTTTCCAATATAAATCTTGATAAAGATGAGACTGGAGATAAGTCTACTTTAGTTAAAAGTCATCCCAATGATTCGGAGTTTATAGATCTTAATGCTAAAATTGATAAAAGTGGGATTGAAGAGGTCAAAACTTTAAATAGCAATGAACCCACTCTTTTGGATTTCAAGGACTTCAATTATGATAACTGTTATTTGATTGATTATATTTTCTTGTTGCAATCCATGTTGAATTCTCTGTATGCTTGTAATCAAAATAAGGCTTTTACTAAACATATCGTCGATGCTAGGATGAAATCTTTTGAAGAAAAACTTGAGTTCGAAGTTTCTATCCTTAGAAATCTTCATGATGAGTGGGAACCTACTATTAAGATTAACATTAAAGATTGTGAGTGCCATGCTTTGTGTGATTTGTGTGCTAGTGTTTCCACGATTCCAAAAACTTTATGTGATGTGCTAGGTTTCCATGAACTTGATGATTGCTCTTTGAATTTGCATCTAGCGGATTCCGCTATTAAGAAACCTATGGGAAGGATTAATGATGTTCTTATCATTGCAAATAGGAATTATGTGCATGTATATTTCATTGTTCTTGATATAGATTGCAATCCTACATGTCCTATTATTCTTGGTAGACCTTTCCTTAGAACGATTGGAGCAATTATTGACATGAAAGAGGGAAACATTCGATTCCAATTTCCGTTAAGGAAGGCATGGAACACTTTCCTATAAAGAAAATAAGATTTCCTTATGAATCTATTAGGAGATATAGTTTTGGATTGCATACCAAAGATGACAATACCTAGATCTATTGCGTTTTGCCTATGTAGGGGCGTTAACTAATAGCGCTTGTTGGGAGGCAACCCAATTTTATTTTTATGTCCGGTTTTTTGCTTATGTTTTTGAGTGTTTTACAAATTATTACCTCTGTAGTAATTGTGTTTTGGTGTTTTAATTAGTGTTTGATCCAAGTAAGACCTTTGGGATGGTCTATGGTGATTGTTGATTTGATCTTGCTGAAAAATAGAAACTTTTGCACCCAGTCCAGGAATTTTATAAATTTGTAAGAGATTAGAATTAGTCAGAAATTTTAAAAATATATTTATATAATAATTTACCAGGTTGTCCTAATTTTTCAGAATTTTTGGAGTTACACACGTATACGGAGTTTCCAGATTTCTACAGACTGTTTTGTTTTTGACAGATTCTGTTTTCTTTGTGTTGTTTACCTATTTTGATGTATCTATGGTTTGTATCGAGGGGGTATGAACCATTTAAAAGTTGTAATATAATATATATTTCACCAATATAAATAAATAATGAGTTCATAACGGTACCTAAAGTGGTGATTTATTTTCTTATACTAACGGATCTCATGAGTTTTCTGTTAAGTTTTGTGTTGTGAAGTTTTCAAGTTTTGGGTAAAGATTTGATGGACTATGGAATAAGGAGTGGCAACAGCCTAATATTGGGGACGCCCATGGGACCCCAAGGAATCAAAAATTCCAAAAAGGCTAAGCTTGGGGATGCCCGGAAGGCATCCCCTCTTTTGTCTTCAATCCATCAGTAAATTTACTTGAGGCTATATTTTTATTCACCACATGATATGTGTTTTGCTTGGAGCGTCTTGTATGATTTGAGTCTTTGCTTTTTAGTTTCCCACAATCATCCTTTCTGAACACATCTTTTGAGAGAGACATGCATGAATCGTGAATTTATTAGAATACTCTATGTGCTTCACTTGTATCTTTTGAGCTAGGCAATTTTGGTCTAGTGCTTCACTTATATCTTGTTAGAGCATGGTGGAGTTTTGTTTTATAGAAATAATTGAACTATCATACCTCACTTATATTATTTTGAGAGTATTCAAATAGCATGGTAAATGTTTTAGGTTATGAATTTAGTCCTAATATAATAGGCATCCAAGAGAGATATAATAAAAACTTCCATATAAAGTGCATTGAGTATTATGAGAAGTTTGATTCCATACATAAAGTTTTGAGATATAAAGATGGTAATATCAAGAGTCATGATAGGAAGTAATTTTGAATTGGTAAAAATACTTGTTTAAAGGTTTGTTATCCCCGTAGTATGCATGTATGGTGAACCGTTATGTAAGGAAGTCGGAGCATGATTTGTTTATTGATTGTCAGCCTTTTTGTGAGGGTCGGGAGCGCGCGATGGTTTACTCCTACCAACCTCTCCCCTAGCGGCATGCGTCTAATACTTTGCTTCGATGACTAATAGACTTTTGCAATAAGTATATGAGTTCTTTATGACTAACGCGAGTCCATGGATTATACATACTCTCACCTTCCACTTTTTCTAGCCTTTCTAGTACCAAGCAACTTTCGCCGGTGCATTAAACCCACCATATATCCTTCCTCAAAATAGCCACCATACCTACCTATTATGGAATTTCCATAGCCATTCTGAATATATTTCCATGCAACTTCCACCGTTCTGTTTATTATGACACGCGCCATCATTTTCATATTGCTTTGCATGATCGTAAGATAGCTAGCATGATTTTTTCATGGCTTCTCCGTTTGATGTCATTTGTTATGCTAGATCATTGCACATCCCGGTACACCACCGGAGGCATTCATATAGAGCCATATTTTGTTCTATATATCGAGTTGTAATTCTTAAGTTGTAATTAAATAAATGTGTGATGACCTTCATTATTAGGGCTTTGTCCCATGTGAGTAAAGGATGATGGAAGATATGATTCCCTCACAAGTTGGGATGAGACTCCGGACTTTATGAAAAATAAAAGAGGCCAGCAAAGCCCCCAAAAAGAGGCCATTGATGCCCACCAAAATAAAAAAAATAGAAAAGAGAGAAGGGACAATGCTACTATCTTTTTTCCACACTTGTGCTTCAAAGTAGCACCATGATCTTCATGATAGAGAGTCTCCTATTTTGTCACTTTCATATACCAGTGGGAATTTTTCATTATATAACTTGGCTTGTATATTCCAATGATGGGCTTCCTAAAATTGCCATATGTCTTCACGAGCAAGCAAGTTGGATGCACACCCACTTAGTTTCTTTTTGAGCTTTCGTACACTTATAGCTCTAGTGCATCCATTGCATGGCAATCCCTACTCACTCACATTGATATCTATTAATGGGCATCTCCATAGCCCGTTGATATGCCTAGTTGATGTCAGACCATCTTCTCCTTTTTTCTTCACAACCTCCACCATATTCTATTCCACCTATAGTGTTATGTCCATGGCTCACGCTCATGTATTGCGTGACAGTTAAATTTTTTGAGAAAATAAAAGGTGTGAAACAATTGCTTGACTTATCATCAGGGTTGTGCATGATATAAATACTTTGTGTGGGGAAGATGGAGCATAGCCAGACTATATGATATTGTATGGATAACTTTCTTTTGCCATTATATTTTGAAGAGATACAATTTCTTTGTTAGTATGCTTGAAATATTATTGTTTTTATGTCAACATTAAGCTTTTGTTATGAGTCTTATGAATCTGAACATTCATGTCACAATAAAGGATATTACATGGATAAATATGTTATGTAGCATTGCACATCAAAAATTCTGTTTTTATCATTTACCTACTCGAGGACGAGCAGGAATTAAGCTTGGGGATGCTGATACGTCTCCAACGTATCTATAATTTTTTATTGTTCCATGCTATTATATTATCTATTTTTTATGTTTTTATGCATTAATATGCTATTTTATGTTATTTTGGGGACTAATATACTAACCTAGAGCCTAGTGTTAGTTTCTGTTTTTTCCTTGTTTTTGAGTATTGTAGATAAGGAATATTAAACGGAGTCCAAATTGAATAAAATCTTCGCGATGATTTTTCTTGGACCAGAAGACATCTACCAGGCTTGGAGGGGAAGGCAAGAGACCTGCCAGGAGGCCACAAGCCAAGGGGCGCGACCACCACCCCTAGCCGTGTCTGGTAGGTTTGTGCCCCCCTAGCAGGTCTCCTAGCCCTAATCTTGGGCCTATAAATTCCCAAATATTCCCCCAATACCAAAAAGAGCCACGCAAATACTTTTGCGCCACCAGAAGCCTCTCTTCCCAAGAGATCCAATCTTGGAGCCTTTTCCCTTAATCCGTCGGAGGGGGATTCGATCATGGAGGGCATCTTCATCAACTCATTGCCCCTCCGATGATGCGTGAGTAGTCCACCACAGACCTACGGGTCCATGGCTAGTATCTAGATGGATTATTCCCTCTCTCACTCTCTGTGCTTCAATACCATGTTCTCCATGATCTTCATGGGGATCTATCCGATGTAGTACTCTATTGCGGTGTGTTTGTCGAGATCCGATGAATTGTGCTTTAATGATCAACTTATCTATTAATAGTATTTGGTTCTTATCCGAATTCTTATATGCATGAGTTCATATCTTTGCAAGTCTCTTCGAGTTATTGGTTTGGTTTGGCCAACTAGATTGGTAATTCTTGCAATGGGAGAAGTGCTTAGTTTTGGGTTCAATCTTGCGGTGTCCTCACCCAGTTACAAAGTAGGGGTAGCGAGGCACATATTGTAT
Source organism: Hordeum marinum (assembly GCA_022496015.1). Lineage (NCBI taxonomy): Eukaryota > Viridiplantae > Streptophyta > Magnoliopsida > Poales > Poaceae > Hordeum > Hordeum marinum. The sequence goes on from CM039675.1 coordinate 342,537,472, forward strand.
TGTTGCGATCAAGGGTAAAAATATGGGGTTTTCATCATATTGCTTGAGTTTATCCCTCTACATCATGTCATCTTACTTAATGCGTTACTCTGTTCTTCATGAACTTAATACTCTAGATGCAGGAACGAGTCAGTCGATGTGTGGAGTAATAGTAGTAGATGCAGAATCGTTTCGGTCTACTTGACATGAATGTGATGCCTATATGCATAATCATTGCCTTGGATATCGTCATAACTATGCGCTTTTCTATCAATTGCTCGACTGTAATTTGTTCACCCACCGTGTTATTTTCCTTCAAGAGAGAAGCCTTTAGTGAAACATATGGCCCCGGGTCTATTTTCCATATTATATTTTCAGATCTATATACCAGAAATACCAAAAATACCTTGCTGCAATTTATTTAACCTTTTTACTTTCCACAATCTTCTACATCTATCTCTATCAGATCTAATCCTTGTAAGTAGTCGTGAAGGGGTTGACAACCCCTTTATAGCGTTGGGTGCAAGAGTTCGATTGTTTGTGTAGGTGCATCCATTGGTGACTTACTTGTTCCTCCTACTGGATTGATACCTTGGTTCTCAACAACTGAGGGAAATACTTATCTACTTTGCTGCATCACCCTTTCCTCTTCAAGGGAAAACCAATGCAAGCTCAAGAGGTAGCACCCCACACATATGTACCTACAAGCAAGAAGCCGATATTAGAAGCTAAAATGCAGTTGCAGAATGGTGTAATATATTACTCCATCAGTTCCACAATGTGTTGCATATAAACATTTTGAGAAGTAAACATTTACTTACTTTAACCTAGTTTGTAGAGCAAAACATTTACATATAGAATTGCAATTCCATTTCATTAGATACATCACAAAATTGCATATTGTATACATTTTTGATGGTATATGTAGATACATCACAAAGATCTATATGCACTACACGATGGAACAGATGGAGTATAGGTGGAGGGATGAAAGGAACCTCAGTGCAAAATGTTGGCCACTCCTATTGGTGTACTGTGCAAGTACATGTAAAGTCATGATAAGTACAACAAGCTTAACATCAACCAAGTATACGAGGTATCTCAGGTAGGGGGTCCCTGTCTGATTTCGGGCTCCGCAAAACCCTTACGGTTTGAACACAGGGGCGTGTGCGAAGATCCCTTGCAGCCTTGCCCGACCTAGCTCTCCACTCGATGAACATAACAAAGAGCTCGCTCGATGACGAGGAAGAAGATGAACATGATAGTTTACCCAGGTTCGGGCCGCTGCGGAGCGTAATACCCTACTCCTGCTTTAGTGGATTGCCTCTCGTGGAGGTTTGGGTGGATGAACTAGTACAATGTTTTGGGACCTCCTGAGGGCTCTCGACGGTGTCGAGGCTCCTTGTGGTCTGGTGAGTGGTGGAGTTTTATGATAGGGTTCGGATCCCCTTCTATGGTGCAGCCTATGCTCTATATATAGCGGTGGCCCGGGTCCTCTTCCCTTATCACAATGGCTGGAAGGGATCCCACAACGCCAAATTTCGAAGAGGGACAGGGGTTGGTGCTCGCCCTGCCAAAGGCGGTCTTCTCCTCCAAAGTAGCTGTCGAAAGCACAGGGACGAGCTTAGTGATGACATCCACCCTGCAGGGCAGGTGGTTGTGGTCTTCTTGCACCGGAATGGAAACCTTTGGGGCTTCTTTGGGAACCCGCGTACGCCCTTGCTCCCTTTGCACCAAAGGGGAAAGTGCGCCGCCTGGCTCCCTGGGCCTTGCATGTCCTTCCTTGCATCATCTTTGACTCCTGAGGACGGGCCTTGCATAGGAAACTCCGCCGCTCCGGAGGGGTCCTGAGGAGGCCCATCCTTCACGGGTCTTGTCGCAGTTCTTCCTCATGAGGCTAGGGCCCTCACGAGGGTCTTGTCCTGAATAGGGCCACATCTTGCTACGTTTGGTCGCTGAGGCGGGCCATTCCCTGGGCCATAGGCAGGCAGGTCTGGGTACCCCCATTCCTAGAATGCCGATAGTAGCCCCTGGGACCAAGGCGTGCCCGAGATGGCATACAGACGAAGCCTGGAGGACGGTTTGAAGAGCCGCGGGCCCCAATTGCATGCGGGCCAGGCTTGGCGTGCGTTAGGCGCCTCGGCGGCGACGCCTTCGCTCCTCAAGGCCATCCGAAACCGCACCTAGTTGGACTGACGCGATGCCTGGGTGTAGCGCAGGCCATCATTGCTTTCCATCAAGTGTTGTCGATGCTTCAGGCCGCATGGATGCGACTCTTCAGAGGGCCGGGGAGGCTACATGGATGGGACAGCATTGACCGAATCACCCCGCGCCGCCTGCCCTCCCACGACGCCTCCTGGCCACGGTTACGCCTATAAATCCGCCCTATCCGTGGCTAGGGGAGGGTATCGCAATCTTGAGGATTCCTCTTGTTTCCTTCGCTCCGCTTGCACAAAAACACTCTTTCATTCTGCCACCTAATCCTTCATGGCGTCCGGAGGAAGCGGTCGGCTCCTCCGTCCTTCATCTTCCTGTGGAGGCGGCAGCGGGGCGCCCTTGGGGTCGGCGCGAGTTCACCAGCGGTGGGCCCTGGCCGACGAGTAAGTATTCTGCCATCTCCCGCTTCTCTCATTCTTCTATCCACCATCGTGAGCTTGATCTCCCTCCCCTTCTTCCAGGGTTCCCGCGTCCAAGATGCACAAGCTTGGCGAGCTTCAGGAGGAGGTGGAGATGCTCTAGGCCCGGCCGACCACTGCCGAGGCCGCTTTCGATGCCGCCCTCCGAGGCGAGGTCGAGGCCTGGGTAGAACTGGCATCCCTCCAAGCCCAGGTCCAGGAGGCGTCTGACGCCATGCAGGCCGCCAAAGATGAGGCGGAACATGCCAGACTGCTGGAGTCCCTCTGCGCCAAGCAGTTCCAGGGCATCGCCTGCCGCGCGGTCGGCGTGGTGAGCCGGTTCGTCGGGGACGCCCCCGTGCTACCCCACGTGCGCGGAGATGGGGGCTACCTTGAGTTCTTCCAGAAGGTGGTGGAGGCGCTGGTGACTGGCGTCTTTCGCGTCGACACAGACCGCGCGTCCGATGCACGCGACCTTCTGGAGCTTGCCTTGATGCTCGTCTACTCCAACCTGCGCCTTCTTGTCCCGCAGCTTGACCTCTGGCACCTTGGAGAGCAGGTGCCTGACGAGCTCTAGCGCCCCCTCCGGGACGAGACGTGCCTGCTCGTGGATGCCATGGTGGACCGGTTCATCTAGGTGCCGGTCTCTAGCAAGGAGGACGACTCTGACGCCGGGCCCGCCGGCGGCACGGGTGGCAGTGGTGACTCCTCCCCTTAGGTATCCTTCGTTCCCTTTCTTCAGTACCTGTAACACTCGAACAAGAACCTTTGCCCTGTGGGGCGTTAATCTTTTGCATGTTACCTTGTCATCTTGTTTTTCTTCCTTGGTTCGCTGGTTGTAGTGTTGGTTGGTGCCGCCATGGTTGTGGCCCTGCGTCAGCCCCCGATACGGCCCTTGTGAGGCCCTCCTCCTCCAAGGGCGACTCGCGTTTGTTGCTCCTGTTGGGCCTTGGGCCTCGCGGCTCATCGTTATCGAGCCCCTCCTCATGTGTCGCCTCCTTTGTCACTTCGTTCTTCGGGGCCTTGGCAGCCGCACGTAGTAGCCATAGTTCCTGCATTTTTAGTTAGTGTGTACAGTCCTCATTTCATCCCTGGGGCTGTTATTAGACCTGGAGGTTCCTGAGAGGTTCGATAGTGTACTTAGCTTTGTATGATGCTGGCGATCCCGCATCGCGAGGCGATATGGGCCATTCCATCAAGCTGTGTCTCCGTCCATGATACATGTTTCTTACCCATTGAATGGTTTGGGGGCCCTTTCGGCGCTCTGCGTCTATACATCCCAATCCCGCACATTTCCCCACCAATGTTAGGTACGACCAGAGAGAACGCACCTCACGAGGCGAGGCCCCTGTACTCCTGATGCCGACCAGAAACAATGGACGGGAGTAGAAAGTTGGGTGGCATTATGACCGGTAAGGCTCCTGAGGCGCGTTGCCCAGGAGCCCCCTTTTTCGACGCTCAAACCGCTCTATGTCGTCAGGTCCCAGTCTCGTGCATTTCCCCACCACCGTTAGGTACGATCGGAAACCAAGAATGCACTTCCCGGGGCGGGCCCCTGACACCCCCAATACCGACCGAAAACCAAGGACGGCACCAGGGGGACGAGTGGCCTTATGATCGGTAAGGATCCCAAGGCGTGCTGCTCAGGAGCCCCCCTTGACGCTCGAGCGATCCCCCATTCCATTCCTCCAGGTGTCGCCTCAGGAGGCTCTGGGGACTCCTGAGACTCCACGTTGTGATGTCGAGCTATAGACGGAGCCCTGAGCAGGGGTTTACTGCTAAAAATTGCGTGCCCCTAAGGCGGCGAGGCCTCGCCATCCAGATCTGTGATGCCTTGAGGCGGCGCGGAGCATTGGGCTCCTTTCGAAACACCATTCAAAAAGAGAGAATTCAAGTTTGGCAAAATGAGAAAACAAAGATAGAAAAGTTCCTACCCCTTTTTCTTTTAAAACGTACGATCACGAAATCTTCAAGCTTTTGACAGACTCAAGCACAAAAAAGAGCCATCGAAGGCTGCAACTCAAAATACAAAAAAGAGCGAGAAAACGGCCGCGTACGGCTTTTCTGGGTTGTCCCTGCCTTCGTCTTTCCCCATCGCTGAGCGTAGGGCATCCACGTTGCATGGGCATTGCCATTGATGGGCAGTGTTGTCTTCTCCGCCAGCTCCGGGATGTGGCTGCCACATTGCATGGGAGGGACCTCTCCGCGTCCTCAGGGGGGGGGACGTATACAGCCCGCTCATTGTTACGTGTGAGTGTCACGGCCCTGGGCAAGCCCCCAGGCGCATGGCTTTGTGGCTCGCAGCCCTCATCGTCGATCATCCCATGCATTTCTGCCTGGTTGCGCGCCCTTACGACCCTAACCCGAGTTCATCGCTCCCTGCGCGACCTCAGGATTGCGCTCCTGAGGCCCAAGCATGAGCATGATGCATCGGCATGGCCATAAGGGTGTTCTGTCGGTGAAGTATGCCTCGGGAGGCGCTCACGTGTCATCCGGTCGAGGTCCCGAAGGCCTCGGGAGGCCCATCCTCCTGAGGCCGTGTAGGCGTCGTGGTTGCCGCGGGTGGCCCGCATTGCATTTGTCTTGCCGCTCCCCCAGGTCACCACTCTTGGGGCCTGAGGGCTTGGTATGTCGTCACTTTCCCGCGATGGCACCGACCGGTGCCGCACCCCGCGGCCTGGGGGCGCCCTCCTACCCGCGCCGCCCGGGCCCGGTGCTCCACTAACGGGATCCCCCAGGCACGACTTGAGGAGGACACCCAGGGTACTTCTTACTTTTGAGGGGGTTGGCGCCTGTGGTGGGCGCTTGAGCCTCCCCCCTGCCAGGTGGGCCAGGTGGTATGACGTAGCATGGTATGTAGGGCTCGATGTAGGTGCTCGGTCCGCCTCCTGAGTTGTCCGCCGGTGCGCCGGGGGCGGTCCCTTCCGGCGACGGGGGAAGGTCGCCCCGTGCGAGTCACTCGCAGGCCCACCTGCGCCGGGCCTCAGAGCGGAGTTGCTTACCTTTGCCACCGTCGTTAGGTGGGCCTTGCATCGTTTGGTGTAGATTCCCTCCTTGGTACCCTGATGCGCCAAAGGGTGCACTCCCGTCTGGCCAACCCGGGATGCTGAGGGCTCGCCGGGTTGTGCAGATGCGCATCGGTGTGCGCACCGGGCGCCCTGTCGATTCCTCAATTCGCCTGGTGGTTGCCTCCATGCTGCGCTCCGAAACTGGCCACCGGGATTTGGAGGAGAAGGAGCTCAAAGTGTGGCGCGCACCGTTCAGCCTCGTCCGACATTGGAGGGGCCCTTCAACCGACAGGCCCGGGAGCGGGCTCGGCACGCGAGCCCCCGGGCCTGACGCGTGCGGTCTTGAAGAAGAGTGTCACACCCTATGTTTGTATCACCTTGTTATGTTTGGATTTATAAAATTTGGAGCCAACTGAAACTTTTTCAATGCTTGTGCTTGATTGAATTGTTGCTTGTTTGCTTGATTGATTGTGTTGTATGGCACTCTTAGGTTCTATCCCTCTTCATATTCATCTCCCTTGACCCAAACCTCTTTCCCAATGATCATGTCATGTGAATAGTGCCCAAAATTATTTTTATCAAATTTTATCTTGACCAAAAAGGATTTATCCAAATTAGGTTTTCAAAAAACCCTGAAATGAGGTTTGCACCGCAAGTCCTCAAATTGGGTGGATTGTTCTTCCCCAAAGGCTTTTTTTCAAACCTACTATATTTATGACTTCCCAAAACCACCAAATATTAATTCTAAAGATTATTTTTATATTTTATTTAAAGGCTTTTTCTTAAGACCAGAAATTGTTTTTCTTAGGGAAAAATTATTTAAATGCTTTCAAAATATTTGAGAAAATTTAGGGAAACTCAGTGGACATATATATTCCATATATATGAGTTTGAACACAAGGGCATGTTCAAATCATGGGCAAAACTCCTCAAAACCCTTTCTATTCAAATCAAGCTTTTGAAATATTTCTATCAGAAATATTCTTCATAAATTCCAGGAAAATTCGAGCAAGTCAACACTATCATAGGTGATGATCTGGCAAAGTTTCACCTCAATCCAAGTTGATTTGGTTCATCAAACCATCCCAAAACTCTTTGTGTCCAGATTCAAATTTGAACAACTTTACATTGTGAAGTTTCTACCCTTGACCCCAAACTTTGTGGGCATGCTCTGATCACCAAATAGTGATGCTACACTAAGTGGTGCATCAAGGGTAAAAGCCTAGCATCACTGGATCTATAGAAACCAGAATCTGATGATTTCTAGGTTTCCACTAAGTCCCATTGTGAACTTTCATCAAACCTTCTCAAACTTGGAGGCAAGCCCTATTTTGACCACCCATTGACCCTGTTAATTATCAAATCATGTAGGATTCATCTTCTGGGCCAAATCACCATCAAACACCTTTTGGTGAAATGGTAAGTCCCTGTTTTCACCTCCTTCCTCTATTCCCCTTGCCATGAAATTTTTACCACAACCCCTCAGGGTTACTAGCTACCCCGGTAACTCTCCCTGGCCAAGACTCCATAGGTAAGTGGGGTTAAACCCTCATTTTACCCCTCTGGACAGAAGTTTCTCTCCCTTTCTCCCAACTTTTCTTCTCTCCTAAGGAACCCCAGGGCATCCAAAGCCATTTCCCACTATTCTATACCCTCCTCTATCCCCTAGACGTAGGTGGCCGCGCAGAAGATGCCAAGGACAATGCCATGGCATGCAATAGCCGCGCTCCAAAGTGTGCTATAGTGCCCACCACACTGTAGTCGCTGCCCTATGCATGCCCCCGACAGCCTCGGGCTTCCCCCTCTCGCCACTTGGCTGGCCTCGGCGTCCGGGACATGCTGGCTGGTCGGCCTCCTCCTCTCTCTCCCTCCTCCGACCCCCTCTCGCGCGTGCCCGATGCAGCCCGAGCTGGCCAACGCGCGAGCTCGCACGCGCGAGCGCCAGACCCCTCCCCGCTCTCTCTCTCCCTTTCCCTGGACCTAGACCGCGTCCAAGAACTCCAATGACTCAAGCCGGAGCCCCCCGTGGCCTGTGGCAACGGCCCCGTCCTCGCCGGCGCACCGTAGTGCGGTGGACCGATTCCCCCCTATAAAAAGGGCCTCCCTCGAGCTCTCTCCTCTTCCCCAACCCCCTTCCCTACCCACTCGATGCCTGGCCAAGCCCCATCTCCTCCTCCTTCTCCCTCTGTGCTGGGGATCGAGCCTAGCGTCGCCGCTTCGGACCGCCGGCTTCCACGAGGTAATCTGCCTCCTCCGCCCTCGTTCTTCCCCGATCTGAAGCCCCTGTTTCCTCCTGACCAGCTTCCGTTCGTCTCCGCCTCCGTTTCATGCATAGGACGACCGAACCATCCCCTTTCTGAGGAGCCGCCGCCGGATTTCCTCGTCGCCGGTGAATGGGAGCCTCCCGGCACCCCCTCCTTCACCACTCGACTGGCGGTGAGCCCTTGAGTACGATGGTGCCCTCCATTCGCCTCCCCATGCGCTGTAGCCGCTGGTGAGCTCCCTCTCTCCTCCCTGGCCCAAGGAAGGTGATGACAAGCGGGCCCCGCTTGTCATCCTCCCTAGGTCCCCCGCCTCCCTCTCTCTCGCTGAGCAGCCTAGCCCGTTGGTCAGGTTTGAATCGGCGCGCGCGCCAGGCTCGCGTGGGTCGGCTCCGCCGGCTGGGCCGATCTGACCAGACACTTTTGGCCCATTCCCCCGAGCCTTTTCCTTTTTCTTTTTTCCTAAAAACCCCAAAAATCACCCAGGACACATTATTTATCCTATTGAGATAATTCCAACTCCACAAATCTTAGAATATTCCATAGAATTTATTAGTGCCATTTGTAAAAAATGTTTGAAAATATTTTATGTACTGTTTTAATTTAAAAAACCCTATTTGGCCTTATCTGCCTCTGTTTAATAGTTTTCAAAAATGTTTTTCATAACAAGATATTAAACAAACATTTTTACTATAGTCTTTAGTATTTATCAGAGCAGGGTAGCATTTTATTAGTGGTTGTGTGCTCTGTTTTTGTGTGATGCTTATTTTTATTGCTTTTATTCGCGATGATAGATTGCGCTATTGACGAAGAAGTTGGACCCGAAGACTTCGAAGACCCCGGAGACTTTGTTGAGCCAGGCAAGCATCCCTTTGACCATGTTAAGAAACTTTTTCATGCATGACATATAACACTTGTTGTTTCGATGTTTCATCATGATGTGGTGTTCCCCCTTCAATGGGATGCCTATGACACTCTTACCATTGACACTTGCATCGTGCATGACCCTACCACCTTATGAGGGTTATGCGGGTGGGTGTAGTTAGGATGCTATTAGATGCTATGCAAGTGGGTTTGGATTTATGCATAGTGATGGAAAGGAAGAAATGATTTCAAAGACTTTCGAAAACCCCGTTGGGTGCCATTAATGCCCGAGGGAGATGATGATGAGTTGGTGACCACTTGATAAAGAAGTGGTGTGCCGGATCAAGTTGAGGGTGTGTTTTCAAAAACGGATTAGATTTAAGATTTGTCAACCGTCCCAACCTTACATGCGCAACCATGATACCCCTTATGGGACGGGGCTTTGTTGATTACTATGGTTGGTGCTAGCAAGGAGCCCGCATTACTAGTGGCAAGAGTGAAGTGGTTACTCTTGAGACGGGGTCGTCCCAGAAGTGGAAGGCCATGTGCTGTCTTTACAGGCACCGGGCACACCGTTGCGTGCCCTCATGGATGATACGAGTGATGTACATCATGAGGGATGGCACCAACGAGTGGACTCTTTGTCTAGTATCACCATGGGAAAGGCATTGTTCGGGTGCTTACCTCGCATATGTTATATACCGTGAGTCGTGGATGACACAGAAGTTCCCCGAGTCTTGTGGGTAAAGTGTGCAACCTCTGTAGAGTGTAAAACTATTCGAATAGCCATGTCCACGGTCAAGGACAGTTGGGTGGTGCTGCTTAGACTATGTCCAGATGTTTTCGTAAAACTTGGTGCGAGTGAGAAAGTGTTTGGCTCTTGTAGCCCTATCTATGTAAGACTAGACCTTCATGGTCTTTATTTGTGTAAGACGCTAAATGTGGATGTAAGACTCTTGTTATTCAGCTTCTGTGTGTTCAATGAGCATTGATCTCTGGGATCACTGTACACGTGCATTCGGTGATTATGACTTATGAGTCGGGGTCCCCACAAAGAGTGAGAAGGGGTGGCGCGCTGGGCGACGACGACTAGCTCTGCAATGTGATCCACCCATGCATCCAAGCCCCCATGCGTCGGTCGGTGACGAAGCATCTCGCTCGCCAGTAGTAGCGCATCGTGCGTGTCGAGGTCTCCCACGTAGGTTTGACGTGCTGCTAGTTTCGGCGATGCCGCCCGCTCGCCACGGGCTTGGGCACGCGCGGGGGGCGGTAACGGTGGAGGCGACGCTAGCGGCCTAGTGCTGGCCACTTGGCACCATGACGCCAGGGCGAGGGCCCCCGACCTCCGCGGTGGGGTTGATAGAGGCCGGCCCGTCGTGGCCCGGAGAAGCTTGTTGGGTGTCGGCCATCCGAGTAGTGAGGCTTGGGAAGGACGAAGCTTGGAGAAGACCTTGACACGCCCCCTAACTGGCGCGCCAAATGTCGGATTTCGGGCTCCACAAAACCCTTAAGGTTTGAACACAGGGGCGTGTGAGAATATCCCCTGGAGCCTCGGCCGACTTAGCTCGCCACTCGATGAACACAACAAAGAACTCGCTCGATGATGAGGAAGAAGATGAACACGACAGTTTACCCAGGTTCGAGACGCTGTGAAGTAATACCCTACTCCTGCTTTGGTGGATTGCCTGTCATGGAGGTTTGGGTAGATGAACTAGTATAGTGTTTTGGGACCTCCTGAGGGCTCTCGACGGTGTCGAGGCTCCTTGCGGTCTGGTGAGTGGTGTAGTTTTATGATAGGGTTCGATCCCCTTCTACGGTGCAACCTACACTCTATATATAGCGGCAGCTTGGGTCCTCTTCCCTTATAACAATGGCAGGAAGGGATCCCACAATGGCCAATTTCGAAGGGGGACAGGGGTTGGTGCTCGCCCTGCCGAAGGTGGTCCTCGCCTGCAAAGCAGATGTCGATAGCGTAGGGACGGGCTCAGTGATGACATCTGCCCTACAGGGCGGGTGGTTGTGGTCTTCTTGCACCGGAATGGAAACCTTTGGGGGATGCTTTGGGAACCCGCATACGCCCTTGCTCCCGTTGCTCCAAAGGGGGAACTGCACCGCCTGGCGCCCTGGTCCTTGCATGTCCTTCCTTGCGTCATCTTTGACTCCTGAGGCCTGGCCTTGCATAGGAAACTTCGCCGCTCCGGAGGGGTCCTGAGGAGGCCCATCCTTCACGGGTCTTGTCGCTATTCTTCCTCGCGAGGCTAGGTCCCTCATGAGGGCCTTGTCCTGAATGGGGCCACATCTTGCTGCGTTTGGTCGATGAGGTGGGCCATGCCCTGGGCCGCAGGCAGGCAGGTCTGGGTACCCCCACTCCTAGAACATCGACAGTCCTGAACTGTGAGACTAGAATCGATGGTAATAGGAGACGAAGGGGACACGAGTTTACCCAGGTTCGGGCCCTCCAAGGCAGGTAGTACCCTACATCCTGATTGATTGTATTGATGGTGTAAGGGGTTACAGAGTTGATCTACCTCGAGGTCGTATGTCTAACCCTAGATGAGTTGTTCTATATCTATACCCTAAAACCCTCCGGCTTATATAGATGCCGACGAGGCCTAGGGTTTACACATGGTCGGTTACATGCCAAAGAGATAAACATGCCTATTTACTACATCAAACGTGGAGCGCAAGCCGTGCTCCTCGAATCTTGCATCCTGGAAACTGGGCCTTCAAATCATCCGGTGTTCCGTAAGTAGTCCATACAGTTCGGCCCATAAACAATAGGTCGGCTATCCGAGGACCCCCTAATCCCGGACTACCTCAATGCGTCTAATACTTTGCTTCGATAACTAATAGACTTTTGCAATAAGTATGTGAGTCCTTTATGACTAATGTGAGTCCATGGATTATATGCACTCTCACCCTTCCACCTTCGCTAGCCTCTCTAGTACCGCACAACTTTCGTCGGTGCATTAAACCCACCATATACCTTCCTCAAAACAACCACCATACCTACCTATTATGGCATTTGAATATCCATTCTGAGATATATTGCCATGCAACTTCCACCGTTTTGTTTATGACATGCATCATCATTGTCATATTGCTTTGCATGATCATGTTCATATTCTTTATACATGTCACTCTTGACTCATTGCACATTCCGATACACAGCCGAATGCATTCATGTAGAGTCATATTTTGTTCTAAGTATCGAATTGTAATTTTTGAGTTGTAAGTAAATAAAAGTATGATGATCATCATTATTAGAGCATTGTCCCATCTGAGAAAAGGATGATGGAAGCTATGATTCCCTCACAAGTTGGGATGAGTCTCCAGACTTTACAAAAAAATAAAAGAGGCCAAAGAAGCCCAAATAAACAGAAGAGGCCAAAGATGCCGACCAAAAAAGAGAAAAAAATGAAAAAAAGAAATAAAAAATGATAGAAAAGAGAGACGGGGTAATGCTACTACCCTTTACCACACTTGTGCTTCAGAGTAGCACCATGTTTTTCATATAGAGAGTCTCCAATATTGTCACTTCCATATACTAGTGGGAATTTTTCATTATAGAACTTGGCTTGTATATTCCAATGATGGGCTTCCTCAAATTGCCCTAGGTCTTCGTGAGCAAGCGAGTTGGATGCACACCCACTAAGTTTTTTTTGAGATTTCATACACTTATAGCTCTAGTGCATCCGTTTCATGGAAATCCCTACTCACTCACATTGATATCTATTAATGGGCATATCCATAGCCCGTTGATACGCCTACTTGATGTGAAACTATCTTCTCCTTTTCCTCACAACCTCCGCCATATTCTATTTCACCTATAGTGCTATATCCATGGCTCATGCTCATGTATTGCGTGAGAGTTGAAAAGGTTTGAGAACATAAAAGGTGTGAAACAATAACTGGACTTGTCATCGGGGTTGTGCATGATATAAATACTTTGTGTGGGGAAGATGGAGCATAGCCAGACCATATGCTTTTGTAGGGATAACTTTCTATTGCCATGTTATTTTGAAGAGACACAATGCTTTGTTAGTCTGCTTGAAGTATTACCGTTTTTATGTCAACATTCAGCTTTTGTTTTGAGTCTTATGATCTAAACATTCTTGCCACAATAGAGAAGATTGCAATGATAAATATGTTAGGTAGCATTCACACTTCATAAATTATTTCTTTTATCATTTACCTACTCGAGGACGAGCAGGAATTAAGCTTGGGGATGCTGATACATCTCCAACGTATCTACAATTTTATGAAGTATTCATGCCATGTTTACAATAATTTTATATGATTTTGGTATGTTTTTATTAGAACTAACCCGGACTGACGCTGTTTTCAGCAGAACTACCATGGTGTTATTTTTGTGTAGAAATAAAAGTTCTCGGAATGGGCTGAAAATTTACGGAGAATATTTTTGGAAAATATAAAAAAGACGAAGCACAAGAGATGGGCCAGGAAGTGAACGAGGAGGCCACAAGCCTGCTGCCCCCCAGGCCGTACCCTTGTGGCTTGTGGACTCCTGAGCACTCCCTTGACGTGAGACCGATGCTAATAATTCCTATAAATACCAAAACCCCCCAAAAGAAACCTAGATCAGGAGTTCCGCCATCGCAAGCCTCTGTGGACACGAAAAACCAATCGGGAGCCCGTTCTGGCACCCTGTCAGAGGGGGAAACCATCACCGGAGGCCATCTTCATCATCCCGGCGGTCTCCATGATGAGGAGAGAGTAGTTCACCCTCGGGGCCGAGGGTATGTACCAGTAGCTATGTGTTGGATCTCTCTCTCTCTCTCTCTCTCGTGTTCTTGAGATGGCCTGATCATGATGTACCACGAGCTTTATTGATATAGATGAATCATATGGAGTTTTCCCCTCTCTATCTTCTTGTGATGAATTGAGTTTTCCCTTTGGAGTTTTCTTATAGGATTGAGACTTTAAGGATTTGAGAACACTTGATGTATGTTTTGCTATGGGATATCCATGGTGGGAATGGGATGTTCTATTGATCTACTTGATGTATGTTTTGGTGATAAACTTGCGGGTTCCGTGACCATGGGAATATATGCATAGGGGTTGGCACACGTTTTCATCTTGACTCTCTGGTAGAAACTTTGGGGCACTGTTTGAAGTTCTTTGTGGTTGATCGAATATGATGAATCTGAAATTGTGTGATGCATATCGTATAATAAAGCCCATGGGTACTTGTGGTGACATTGGAGTAGCTAGGTGACATTAGGGTTTTGGTTGATGTGTATCTTAAGGTGTTATTTTAGTATGAACTCTAGGGCTGTTCGTGACACTTATAGGGATAGCTCATAAGATTGATCGGAAAAGATAACTTTGAGGTGGTTTCGTACCCTACAATAATTTCTTTGTTTGTTCTCCGCTATTTGTGACTCTAGAGTGAACTCTTTGTCGCACATGAGGGATTTACATATGATTCAACTATGTCAGTATTGTTGAGAGAACGTGCACTAGTGAAAGTATGAACCCTAGGCCTTGTCTTCATGCATTCCAATACCATTTTTGCTCACTTTTGTTACTTGCTACCTTGCTGTTTTATATTTTTAGATTAAAAAACCTATATCTACCATCCATATTACACTTGTATCACCATCTGTTCGCTGAACTAGTGCACCTATACAATTTACCATTGTATTGGGTGTGTTGGGGACGCAAGGGACTTTTTGTTATTTGGTTACATGGTTGTTCGAGAGAGACCATCTTCATCCTATGCCTTCCACGGATTGATAAACCTTAGGTCATCCACTTGCTGGAAATTTGCTACTGTCCTACAAAACTCTATGCTTGGAGGCCCAACACGAGTCTACAAGAAGAAGGTTGCGTAGTAGACATCAGCTACCCGCCTTGGGCGATGCAAAAATTTGTGGTTTTGCAGCAAGGCATTTTGTTATAGCATACACACTTTATTATGTTTGGACCATGTGCGATCTTTGTTGCTTCCGCACCGCTCAGTTCCTTTACCAAAATTTAAGTGCGGTATTTCAACTGCATGCTGCCCTTCCTCGTCCACACCATCGACCCTATAGTAAAATTTCAGCTGTCGAGGCATTTGAACCGTCGCCATCCCTCGTCCACCAGCGTATCCACCCACACCATTATTTCTAAAATTTTCACCAGTGGTGGCACATCCGCAAACACCCCCCATCCACACAACATCCCCCTTTCTCCTCCGCTTGAACCCTAGCTCGCCCTTCCGCCGCCATCCACCACCAACCTCAGTCGGTCTGCCCGTGCCTCATAGCTAAACAAGTTCAGGGTCCCCACCGATCCACATATACCATTGCCGCCTTGAGTTTTTAGATGAGGACGACGATGTCCCTTTCCCCCAGATCCCCTTCCCATACTCTAGAGAGTCACAGCCTAATCAGCCCGACCACATCTCCCGTGAAGCTCAAGGAGTGTACGAGCAAAAATAGGTCTATAATGGCCTCTCCGCCGTATGCTGGCAAAGTGGACGACGTTTGCTCTGACCCTTCGATCCCAGACGAACACCTCACCGCGGTATTCAGTGAGGACGATGACTATGTTGCCATGTCAAAGGCTTCAAGTTTGCGGGCTCGCGTATTCCTGTATCTCAGGAGAGCCGGCTACAACATCAAGCTCGTCAACATCACCGGCTTAACTCGGGCCATGTCACAAGTTAAGTGGTCCATCGGCAACGCCTCTGGTTCAACCGTCATCGATCCCTTCAAAAGCCCCACCGTTGATCTCCTCCACCTCGTGGTCATGGATTTGTGATCCTTCTATTCCATCGAGCCCCTTTTGTCATTTCTGAAGGAAACGTTCTATGATAGTGGCTTGGGATCGTTAGCTCCAAGGTCAGATCTCATCCATCAAGATAATGGCACACATTACGGCTGTTATAAGGGGAAACGTCCCATCTGGAACAGCAGGGAGCTCACCCTGGCCATCTCATATCCCAAGTGGAAGGAGCCCATACATGACAAGTGAGGCAACATCCTATGAGCAAATCATACCTTTTCTAGCTAGCCGTCTCGTACCCATTGTTGTAGTAGCTTTTGCCATGCGATAATCATGCAGTGTTTAATTGAGCATTTGTCCAGTTGTCAAGCAGATGCCTTGCTTTTCTGTATCTGGTTATTAGGTTGGTTGCATTGAGTAATTGTCTAGTTTTCAATGGCTATAGTTGGTTGTTACAGTGAGCATGAATGCCTTGTTTCTTTCAGTTATTCACAATGTGATGTTCATTATGTGCAAGTATGAACTATGCCGTTCAATTTCATCAATACCGGCTGTTATGCCTGGTGTTCTTAACTTGTGCCCTTAACTCCCGCTTTAAACATTTATGCCTTGTTTCTTTGAATTTGGTTGCCAGGTTGGTTGCAACGAGCATTTGTCTAGTTTGCAGATGCCTTGCTTTTCTGTATCTCGTTGTTAGGTTGACTACAGTGAGTATCTGTCTAGTTTCCAAGCACTCGCCTTGATTTTCATTATCTGGTTGTTAGGTTGGTTCCATTAAGCATTTGTCCAGTATCAAATGGCTATTTTTGGTTGTTATAGTGAGCATATATGCCTTGTTTAAGCAAGTTTTGACACCGACATTGGTGCTTTCATTGGGAGTTCCTCTGTGAGCGAGATGGGTTTGACACCTCGCCTTGTCATCAACGAAGAGGTCCGCAACATGGACATTTTCGTCCCCGGGTAAATCTTCGCCTTTGGCAGCATTGTGCTGCATGCTGATTTCGTCGGCCATCTAGGCCGCGTGGAGAACTTTGCCCCCGATAAGGAGGTCAGATTCGGAAACCTAGAGTTTTTTGTTGACTCTCGGGGCGACTTGTCACTAACCAAGATCACGGCTTCGCCCGTAGCTCCCGAGGAGTCCGAGGCTTTAACCTTGGGCCCCTTCTCCGGGCACGTCGATGGGGTCACCCATGGCAATAGTCCGATCTCTCATCCCGGTCTGGCTATCAAACCATACGAACGGACGTACGTTCCTGTGGAATAATCTCCGTGGGTGGACTTCATGGGGGTGAACCCCACGAGTTCCAAACAGCTGGATCAAACCGGGCCCTCAACCGTTGACGAGGCCGTGGAGCAACTCTCGTCGATGAGGATCACCAACGATCCAGCCCCGATCTATGTCCGGCCTGGTTACAGTTCGGGCAGGGACGACTTTTTCAACCCACCCACCACCCACTTGATAGCCACCGTCGAAGACTTAACCGACGTGCTGGACTATGCCTCCGAAGAGGCAGAATACATGGATGAAGAGGACTATGCTCCCACTCTCGTTAATATAGGGAATTGGACCACCACTTCTACATATGACGTCTACATGGTGGATACTCCTGCCACCAACAGTGACAATACGCCTCACAACGATGGTGACAAATTGGGCGATGCGCCATCAAGCCGCCGGAAATCACATAAACGGTCCAAAAGCAAGAAGGGAAGAAGAGCTATTATCAGCAGCGGGGACGGTAACGCCCCCGTCGATCATGACAATCTCGATGTCCCCGAGCACCCGTTTGAGGGTCCGGGCAAACCTAAGGATCAAAACGACCCCGATATCGTCAATGACCCCGAAGGCGACGATTACCTTCGCCCCGTCGAGGAGGAAGACATACCAGAAGCCGATGACTTGTACATCCCTGATAACCTCGAGGATCAGGTAGAAATCCAAGGACATGCCTGAAGAAGCTCGTCACTCTGCTGAGCTGGCAGCCAATGATATGATTCCTGAGAGTCCTCCGAGGGCCAATTCTAAGCCACTGAGCCCTTCACCAGCTGCTGACGATTCGGGTACTCCGAACGTCACCATTACTGGCACCGACTTTCACTTTCCTCAACCTCATGTGTTAACAAAGCACACTGAGGCGATTGAAGCCTCGAAGAAGCTGGAGTTTGAACTCCCCGCGCTAGAGAAGCTGGCAGCTGATGAACTTCATGCTGGTTATCTGAACCGCATGTCTACAAGCCGGAATATGGAGCTCAAGCTTGTGAACTTGATGAAGAAGAAATATGAGGTACTCTCGCTTTCTTTCCCGTATACCATTACATAGCCCCCAAGGGTCGGTTTAATATTTACCAATGGTAAGCCGGGTCTTTGAATCTTGATTTAAGTAGAAACACTTAGCCTGTAATCTTCAATGATCAGCTTAAGACTTAACGACTGAGCCGATGTTTTGATGCGTAAGTAGTTGTTTGAAGCGCCATCTGTAGCCCCCAAGGGCCGGCTTGTCTTGATAAAAGATGAGCCGGAACTTTGGTGGAAATAGACCAGAGAACCCGATGTAGCCCCCAAGGGCCGATTTAACTTCGATGAAGATGAGCTGGAACTTCCTTGTAGGTAGAGCAATGAGCCATATGTAGCCCCCAAGGGCCAGCTTAACTTTAATGAAGATGAGACAGGACTTTCTTGTACCCTTGGAGAACAAATAGATATTAGCCCCCAAGTGTCGAGCATATTGCTTGCAATCTGCTTGAAACTTGTCTTATATCGTCTTACTCTTAACCATCTGGTAATATACCATCCTGGCGGCTTAGCCTTCATTTTGTTTTTGATATGTCACAGGAAGCTTTAAACGAGGCCGGGTCTGAATTGGCCGGCTTAAGGAGCAATCTGGCCACCCAGCAAGCCGCCCGAGCTAAAGCAGATGAGAAGTGACGGCTCGCCGTTGAGGAACTTAAAAAAGTTTAAGCTGAATTTGCTGCCTTCAAAAAGTCTGCTGAGACGGAGCAAGACGCCCTGGCGAAACGTGCTGACGATGCGGACCAGCTGCTCGTGGTTGTGTCTGATGAGCTTCATGCGTTAAAGCGCCACATTGCGAAGATGTCTGCCGCCATCTTTGTAAGTACCAGATACTCAACCAAGACCTCTTGTGTGAATACTTTTATCGGCGACTTATAATCGAAAAAATATGTCTTATGCAGGTCAAAGGAGTCGGCAACTTGCTACTGACAGCTTGCTACCATTGAAAGCCGTCTACACTTTGACAGAGCAGCTGTATTGTGGAGCTCTCTACACAATCAAGGCGGTGCTCTATAAGGACAACATCCCTTCAACTATGAAGGGAGTCATAGAGTTGCGGTCCACCCTGCCGAAACAAATCCAAGATCTTAAGAAATCAGCCACCCGAAAAGGAGCCATCGCAGCCATAAGCCGGGCGTTAGCTTTCGCCCCAGAGTTGACTCCCAAGGACATGATGGACGGGTTTCCATCCAAGAAGGATGACGGCTCAAAATTCACGGAGGCTGACTACGCTCGGTGCATGAAGGCGTCCAGATTCCTTGCCTCCGTGTTAGCAGACGAAGTGAACTTGTCAACATACCAGGCGGCTTATGACATCGAGCAGAAGAGAATACACGACCCAACTTATGAAGCCAAGGAATTAACGCCTGCACGCCGTAAGCATCTCTTTGCTCCTAATCTTGACCTGTCCCCCCTCTTTGAAGAGGCAAACTTTGCGGCTTTAACCAACTGCAACTGGGACGTGGACAATCTTCAGATCATGGAGGTCGAAGACCCGCCGCAGGTTGACCCGCCATCCAACTGACGACCTTGGTAACGCCATGGACAATCCGGCCTTGTGACCTGCCATAGGGCGGTGTAAAATACTTTGAATCATCTCTTTTGAACTCCGTAGAGAGCATTGTAATAGGCTTGTAGTAAACTTTATTTTGCCTGAACTATGCCATCATGCACATATGAAATCGTCCGGCTTAACATATGACATCTACCTTGTGCCTTCAACTCATATTAGATGTTGTGGCAGCTCTTGGTAATTAACCAACCTGCAAGAATAGATTAATCTCATATTGTCAGGAGGACGACTTAAGATAACACCACCCAAAGATGCTATATCTTTTTGACTGTCTTTTTGTTTAACTCATGCGCCGGTTCTTCTGAGGTGACTCGCCACTTAAAAACTCCTTAGCAGTATAGGGTCTCTATCGAGATTGGCCGTCAATTCTTTTGAGCGGCTCAGGGTCTCTAAGCGAGATTAACTGACAGGAAGTGTGACATCCCCAAAGAGACTCGGTAGGGCATGAGTACCTCGATAGCCCATGAACTGCCTCTCACGTGACATAAATCCGTCGTTTTAACCTTAAACAATGCATGGTTCTTAAGGATTAACTGTCTAAGAGTACGAACAGGCCACATAGCGGAGAGTCGGCAGTAGATGGGAGAGTTTATCCTTGCTTTCTGTAAGCGGACCCTCACGTGACAAGAGACGCCGTTTTAACCTTTAACCAATACAGGGTCTCTATCGAGATTGGCCGTCAATTTCTTGAGCCTGCTCAGGGTCTCCAGGCGAGATTAACTGATAAGGGCTCGGCGGGTCACGTAGCAGAGCAGCATCAGCTTACAGGCAGGTTTAACCCTGTTTGGCTTAAAAGCCGATCAAGAGGGTGTGTAAGCTAAATCCGATGGGTTGGAAGCCCCCAAGTGACCTTTGTTGACGGAGTCAACTGTTTGGCTTAAGAGTTGACCGATAGGGTGTGATAAGCTACACCCGATGGGTGGGAAGCCCCCTGGACGATCATGTCGACGGAGTCAACTATTTGGCTTGAGAGCCAACCGATAGGGTGTGATAACCTACACCCGGTGGGTGGGAAGCCCCCTGGACGATCATGTATTGAATTTTGTGGACAAATTGAGATATGCGAAATGGTAGAGGCCCCGGCTTGCAGGGATGCCAACTTTATTCATATATATATATATGATATGTACAATGATGGTGCACAATGTCAAGTCTTGACAACTTAAGTATAGTAGGGCCGCAGATGTGCTATGTTCCACGGTCGGCGGGTCTCCTGCCCTGAGGTATTTGAGTCTTCTCGGACGTCAATGAGGTAATATGACCCGTTGTTGAGATTTTTGCTGACCACGAAATGCCCTTCCCAGTGAGGAGATAACTTATGTGCATCTGTCTGATCTTGAATCAACTGCAGCACTAAGTCGCCTTCTTGAAATGTCCGGCTCTTAACTCTGCGGTTATGGTAGCGAAGCAGGTCTTGCTGATAAATCACCGAACGAGCTGCCGCCAAGTCACATTCTTCCTCCAAGGCATCCAACGCATCTTGATGCACCATTTCATTGTTCGCCTCAACGTAAGCCGCCACTCGTGGCGAGTCATGACGGATATCGCTTGGTAATACGGCTTCTGCACCATAAACCATGAAGAAAGGTGTATAATTTGTTGATCTGTTGGGGGTGGTTCTGATGCTCCATAAGACGGATGGCAACTCCTCCACCCAACAACCCGACGTTCGTTGTAAAGGAACCATAAGCCGGGGTTTGATACCTCTCAAAATTTCTTGGTTAGCGCGCTCGGCCTGTCCGTTTGATTGTGGGTGAGCAACTGCAGAAACATCAAGTCTGATGTGTTCACTTTCACAAAACGCTTTCATAGCCCCTTGGAGGGGTTTCTACCATTATCCGTGATGATGTTGTGAGGGTAACCAAAACGGTAGATCAGCTTCTTAATGAACTGAAGCGCCGTAGCTGCGTCACACTTGCCAACCAGCTTAGCTTCTACCCACTTGGTAAATTTTTCAACCGCCACCAAGAGGTGGGTCTTCGTGTCCTTGGATCTCTTCAAAGGCCCAACCATATCAAGCCCCCAGACAGCAAACGGCCAAGTAATTGGGATCATGCGCAACTCTTGAGCCGGGACATGAGCATGCCGGCCAAATTTTTGACATCCGTCGCACTTGAGGACTAAATCTTCCGCATCCTTATGAGGCATCAGCCAGAAGAAGCCATGTCGAAAGGCCTTGGCCACCAGAGATTTTGAGCCAGCGTGATGACCACAAATGCCAGCATGAATTTCATTTAAGATCTCCTTGCCCTCTTCGAGTGAGACACAACGTTGAAACACACAGGTGATGCTGCACTTATGTAACTCGCCATTGACTATCGTCATGGACTTAGACCGCCTGGTGATCTGTCTGGCAAGATTTTCATCATCAGGTAACTCGCTGCGAGTTAAGTATGCCAAATAAGGCACTGTCTAGTCAGGAATAGCATGTAGAGCCGCCACCAGCTATCCCTCCGGGTCAGAAATAGCCAAGTCTTCCTCTGAAGGTAATTTAACCGACGGATGATGTGGCACATCCAAGAAAACGTTAGGCGGCGTCGGCTTTCATTGAGAACCCAGCCTTGATAGAGCATCAACCACCTCGTTCTTGCAACGATCGATATGATCCACCTGATAACCCTTGAAGTGACCGGCGATGATATCAACCGCCTGGCGGTGAGCCGCCATCCATGGGTCCCTGGAATCCCAAGTGCCTGACACTTGCTGGGCCACAAGATCTGAGTCGCTGAAGCATCTAACCCGGCTCAGGTTCATCTCCTTAGCCACCCGGAGGCCATGAAGCTGAGCTTCGTACTCAGCTGCATTGTTAGTATAAGGAAACATCAACCTTAGCACATAACAGAACTTATCACCTTTGGGGGAAGTTAAAACAACCCCTGCCCCTGATCCTTCTAGGTTCCTAGATCCATCAAAGTGGATTGTCTAATGTGTTATCCATCTTTTCCTCGGGCGCCTGACACTCAGTCCAATCGTTGATGAAATCCACCAAGGCTTGTGACTTAACTCCCATGCGAGGCACATATCTCAAACTAAGAGGTCCAAGTTCCAATGCCCACTTAGTGATCCTGCCAGTGGCTTCTCTGTTTTGAATTATATCTCCCAACGGGGCAGAGCTAACCACTGTAATCTGGCACCCCAGGAAATAGTGCTTTAGCTTGCGATTGGCCATGAACACCCCATACACTAGCTTCTGCCAATGTGGATATCTCTGCTTGGATTCCATCAGGACCTCACTAATATAGTAAACTGGCCACTGAACCGGATATTCCTTCCCGGACACCTTACGCTCAACAACGATTGCGGCGCTGATAGCCCTATTATTAGCTGCCACGTACAAGAGCAAAGGTTCTTTCTCAACCGGAGCGGCTAAGACCAGCGGCTTAGTGAGCTGTCTCTTGAGTGCTTCAAATGCTTCACCTGCCGCCGTACTCCACACAAAGTTGTCCGTCTTTTTCATCATTTGATACAAAGGGATAGCCTTCTCACCAAGGCGGCTTATAAACCGGCTTAAGGCAGCAATCCGTCCTGCCAGGCGCTGAACATCATTGATGCATGCCGGCTCAGACAAGGAGGTGATAGCCTTGATTTTATTCGGGTTAGCCTCAATGCCGCGCTTAGATACCAGAAATCCCAAGAGCTTGCCTGTCGGAACGCCAAAGACACACTTAGCCGGGTTAAGCATCATCTTGTAGATCTGTAAGTTGTCGAAAGTCTCCTTCAGGTCGTCAAGCAGAGTCTCCTTCTTTCTTGACTTGATCACAATATCATCCACATACGCATGGACGTTGCACCCAATTTGGTTGTGAAGACAATTTTGTACTGTCAGGACCTCGATCCTAAGCCATAAGAATCCAGCTTGTAACACATCACATCACTTTGCGATCTCACACACGGTTATCTCCACGGCTGCCACCTTACCTGGGCCGGGACCGTTTGAGTCTTTTGACTCATGTATGTGAAAATGTCGCTAGCATTCAAATGTCAAAGAACCCGGGCCGACATGACCAGTCGTAGAACCCAAGTGGCACATCCGTACAGGGACAGGCATATGTAACCCAGCAATGCAGGTGTTGATCTCTAGCGTGTGTAGACGAGTCATAGCAAGCTACAAGGACTCCATTACACCGTGGGACATAAATGTCATCACTGCACGTAGACGAGTCGTAGCAGGCTACAGGGACTCCATTACACTGCGAGACATTTCCCCGAAGGGACAGACACAGCAGCAAAGAAGGATACATGCCGGTCAATCAATGTGTCCGGAGCAGTAGCAAGCTACCAAGGCTCGGTGGAAGCACAAAGAGGCAGTTCCCCGTAAAGAGCACTACTAAAGGCACACAACTAGGTGTCGGATCCCATATATACCGTTGCACGTCACACGTACGCACGACATGCCCGATATGCATAGATACAACTATGGCATCACAACATAACCATACAACAATACAACAATTATTTAGAAGGCTCGGAAGAGCCGATACAATAGATGTTACAAACAGGGGTCACAGGACCCAACATTCAGAGCATTCAAACAAGCAAGCGGAAGTTAAACATGTCTGGGTACAGACATCTACAAAAGTGGCTAGAGGAGCCTGAAAAGCTACAACGAACCTACCAAAGGAACCGGACCTCTGTCTGGGATTCCCAAGCTAACCCGGTCAACATCAAACTTCACGTTGAAACGATCACTAATGAGCCTGACGTCTCCTCTAGAAAACCATAAATTAAGCAAACGTGAGTACAAGAGTACTCAGCAAGACTTACATCAGAACTAACTACATATGCATCAGTATCAATGAAGGGGGTTGTGGAGTTTATTTCAGCAAGCCAGCTTTGACTCTTGGCTAACCTATACTACGACTACAAGTCCTTACTTTGAGGTGGAATAACGCACACGAGTCCACATATTCACCAATCAATACACCACTATGGATCCACTTCCGTCTCCAAACGAGAAGGCCATCCATAGCACTCACGCTTATCTTGCGTATTTTAGAGTATCCACTTTCAATTGTCTATGAACCACATAAGTTCTCCAAGTAGTCCATATCCGAGGACGCGGCTATTCGAACAGATTATTTCACCCTGCAGGGGTATACTTCTTCACACACGCTGTCGCCACTTAGCACCATATGCACGTCATGCATCTCGGCAACCTTCAAGCGGAAGCACTGGCGTGGGCGTCGGCCACGACCGTCAACCACACAAGACCCTAGTCCAGGTTTATCGCCTATCTGAGGTTGAACCCGCATGGAAGTCCGGCCGAAGTTTCCGCTATGGCCTCAAACGATGTGCGTAGGGTTCCCAAGCCCACCGTCCGGGTGCCACTTGGTACACCGTGCCACTGTGCCTGTACCGCATCATAGTCCACCCCGTCGGGCAGCACTATACACGGCCGTCAACACTTTCCCTACAAACGCAAGAAACTAGTTACAACTCCTGGACAGAGGTCTAGGCAATTAATAAGTCGAGTGGGGTCATATTTCAGGGCCCAATGTGTGGTAGTATCTTGTCTTGGATAACATACACAGAACTCAGTTCTTAAAGTTGGTCCCAATGAGACAACCCGCCATGTACTCCTACATGACCTCTCATCGCTACCTTTACCAAATCGTGTTCACACACTTAACTTCCACACAGTAGGACATGAATACTGCCATTCTGATCCATCACCCAGATGTATCAGACTCGACACGACTCGACTCTAAGCATAGCAAGCACAGTAAGTAAGCATTCATGTATGAGTAAGCACAACAAGGCTCAGATAGTTGCTACTCATGCTAAGTGGTTTCAACTATTTACTGTGGCAAAGACAGGTCATGCAAAGGAATGGGTTCAGCTACTGATGACATGTAACAGTTGAATCATTGTTGTCCTAATGCAGTAAAAGGGAGCAGGAGCGAGAGAGTGGGTTCATATCAGTATGCTCAAGGGGTTTTTGCTTGCCTGACAATTCCGAAGAAATAGTTCTCTTCATTAGTGTCAACGTTCACATCGTCGGAACCATCGTCTACCGAGAGGGAATAACCACCGGCAAACAGGAAAAAGAACACATTCAATGCAATGCAACAATCATGATGTATGACATGGCATGTTAAGGTACTTAATTAACCTAGAGGAGTGGTTAGCCAAATTGGTTGAAGTTGGAGTTCAAACAAGTTTGAATTCCCAACTCCAAATGATATTTCATATATTGGCCTAATCATAAAATGTCCTATTTGATTAGGTTAACTTGTTCAAACGTGCATGATCATGTCATAAATAGGTTCATTTGATTTTTCTGATCATTTTTCCTATATAAATTATGTTCATCTGACTTACAGATTATTTTCTATGATTTTTAGAAGTTTTAAACATTTTCTGTAATTATTAAACCATTTTCTAATTTGTTTTAAATCCAGAAATAGATACTGCATCACCATGACGTCAGCATTACATCAGCAGTCAATAGGGCCAGGTCCAGGTCAAACCTGCCATGTGGGACCCGCTTGTCAACCTCTCAGGACTGGCTAGTGTCACTGGCAGGTGGGGCCGTGTGGTCAGCGACACAGGGCTTAATACCGAGTTGACCCGAGGTTTGACTCGGGCCGGGGCCGATTGTCAGTGTCTAGGGGGGTTAGTTAGCTGGGGATTAGGTGCTAATCACCGAGCCACGTCGGCACCCGCCGGCGACGAGTCGCCGGTGACCAAAACTACGACGGAAGTTTGCCGGAGACGCTACTCCGACCGCGGTTGGAGACGCGGCTGGGCTCTACAGGGAGCTGGTGCTCGTCCGCGTCCAACGGAGCAAGCAGCTGGGCGAGGGGAGACCTATATCGACGGCGGCGACGACATCGGCGGCCGCCGGAGCTCGGGCACATACGGACGCGGGGCTGCAGGGCACGGGTGAGCAAGGCAAGCGGCGAGGCAGACTCAGGGGAACTCCAGGAGCATGTAGAGCTGCTCGGGCGAGGAGGTTTCGGGTCCGACGGGCGAGCTATCTAGGGCGCGCTAGAGAGAGGGGAAACACGGGGAGGAGCAAGAGGGGCTCACTGGGTCGCCGAAGAGCTGGCTAGCGGGCTCGGGGACGCACCGGGCGAAGCGAATCACGGTGAGGTCTGGCGGCCACCATGGGGAGCAGAGGGAGGGAGAGGAGCATGGGAGAGGGAAGAGAGCGAGGGAGAGAGAGGAGAGGGGTCGTCCCGATCCGGACGGCTCTGGGGGCCTAATCCCCTCCTCCAGCAAGGCTGGCAGGCAGGAGGCGTGGCACCCTAGCCACGCTCGCCATGCCTCCCTTCGCGTCTGCCTTCTGGCAGAGGTAGGAGACGACTGGCGATGGCCAGGTGGGCTGGGCCGGCTCTGGTGGGCTGCCAGGTAAGGCCCAGGTAGCCTCTTTCCTTCTTTATTTTTCTTAATTTTTGTTTCTTTTTATTCAATGCCGTCTGTTTTATTTAGTTTGGAAAAAACTTATTTAGCACAAAATCCTGAAATTATTTATAGGATATGTTTGAAATATTTCCAAGCTCCATAAAAAGTTCCAGCATTTTGGGAGAACTAAAATATTTATAGGGCTTTATTAATTGATTTCAGTAACATTAATGAGTATTTTAAAGTGCTATATTTGTTTTGAAAATTTAGATGTCCCCTAATATGTTGTTGCCAACATTTATCAGAAACAATGAACATTTTTGAAGAGCATTTTGAAATCATTGAAAATCCAATTGTTGAAATTTTGTTTATTTGAGGAGGTGCTAGGGTTTGACAATCCCCATTTCAAGTTTCATTTGAATTCTAGCATGATGACATGATGCACATGCTGATGTTGATGCAAACAAATACCAAACAATTCTAGGGCTGTGACAACTCACCCCCATTAAACAAGAATCTCGCCCCGAGATTCAAACGTAGGGTAAGAGGACAAAGGGGACACAACTACCACAATCTTCACGATCTAGTTGCTCTCCTCGAAGATGTGGATTCATTACTTCTTGCTGATCTTGACATCTTTACCTTCGGGATCTTCATCCAGCAGAAAGACATCAGGGATAGAGAGCTCTACAAGATTCGATCCTTATGAAGACTGAGCGACTCATGACCAACTCGTAGAATGAGATGTGATAACATCTCTCGAGCTGAGACACAAGACACACATTGAGAACAATGAATGAAGCAGATGACGGAGGTTCAATTGGTAGGCAACAATTCCACGCTAAAACAGATGGTGAAGAGGTTTGAAAGTAGCGAGGAGTTAATTGCCATAATACCATTACGGGGCACCATAGGGGAGGTGACTCAGAGGATTATCCCTTAAGTTGCAAAAAGAATTACTTTTGATCCAGAGATCATTGAAACTCTTCATTCCAGCCTAAAACGATTCACAACGATCATTTGAAGGAATCTGAAAGAATGGCATACTCAGATCAGAATGGAAACTAGAGCTATAAAACAACTCGGCGATGGAAGGCACATTCCAAGTAATACCGAGAGTATAACCTAGTGTCTGAGTGTGCTCTCAAGAACTTGAGCATCTCCCTATTCATCAGGATTTTACCAACATCCGTGCCAAGGATCCTGGCAGCACCTCATACTACCATGATGAATAATGATGGAGGATGCAGATGCAAAGGAAGATAACACTTTCTCAGGTTTCACCTTAGCTATGCCAAGGGAGCGAAATCTGGATGATCGACCGGGAGACATTTAGCACTCCGCTTCTAATGTTCTCCTTGACGTACCAGTGTAACCCCAACCGTAGGTCAGGTTTACTATCTAGGACATCAAGTAAAGGTTGGACTTCGGGATCTCAAAGGGTCCATGAGAAACAACTTTCAAAAAGTCATAGGAGAACCTCATGGGGAGGTGGCTATGGTTGCTGATACAAGATATCATAATAGTAGGTCTTACGGGTAGGTATGTTAGCCACAACATTCCTTTGTCGGGTTACAGAGAGACCATTATTATAATTCTTGGGAAATGTTCCAACCATCATACCTGCCTGAGATTTAGATATGGTTGGTGTCACGATATTCCAGACTCAGCATGTCTGTGAAAGGTTGCAACACAAATCGAAGAGATGATGTTGCGAGTTTCTCAGGGGATGAACTACGGAAGCCAACTCCAAAACTTGAGCTGGATTGCAAGATACATAACCTTACAACAAAACACTTCCGAGTTCTGGTTAGGAACCATCATTAGGAATTAGCGAAGTTCTTACATAAGTCCAGATTAGCTCTTAAGAAAGAACTTATTTTCCTTGAACAACTCAATCAGTGGCTTGGTGTGCTAGGGATTGCATGTGGAATGGAGATGATCAGTCTACCAAACCATAGAATACTTCGCATGT
Organism: Hordeum marinum; assembly: GCA_022496015.1. Lineage (NCBI taxonomy): Eukaryota > Viridiplantae > Streptophyta > Magnoliopsida > Poales > Poaceae > Hordeum > Hordeum marinum. The sequence goes on from CM039675.1 coordinate 342,566,119, forward strand.
GCATGACTGACTTGGGATGATTCCAATGAAAACAAAACAACCTTTCTCAAGTTCATGGCGGCAACTTGCATCATAAGCCCATGAACCAAGAGTAAGTCATTTCTTACACCATGCATAAGATTCATGTACAAGACACGAATATATGCCTACAAAGTTTCCAACACTAGCCTCATGTTCATCATGAGCCATGTAGGGGATGAAAAAGTTGTCAATGGGTTTAACAACAATTCCTCGAAATAACCATGTAGATGGATTTCCACAACTTATGAGAACAAGGCGATAGCATTGGTCAGACCGAAAGATATAACGGTGTACGCTCGAGGATACATTCACGAGTAAGACAACATTTAGGAAGATCTTTGGTTCTGATTTTGATTTGACGATATCCCACACTCAAATCAATGGATGAACAAGATGATAGGTGCATCAATTGGTCACGAGGATCTGTCGATGAAGATATCATCTTTCTTCTACACATACAAAAACAAAAAACAAGATATCCCTTTTATCATGAGTTAAGTTAGATCAAGCTTCTATCTTCCAACTCTCCAAGTTGTTGTTTAGCTTAACCAATTAGTTCTGGGATATCCAACACGGGTTCTTGGAGACGGGATGGTTTATAGAAAAACCATCTTGATCACGAACTCAACATAACGGTCAAGGAACATCTTGGTAATACTTCCGAGAAGATATTCAGAAAATCATGATCCACCGGTATGTTAACAAGCTCGAGAACAATCTTGCTTCTCAAGACGAGACAATATGATCAATAGAGCGAAAGATTAATACAATCCTAACTCATTGATCGAAAAGTGCACCATGGAAAATGAACTAGGTAGCACGACCACTCCTAGGTTGGTGATTCAATAACCAACACACCAAGAATGAAATTATTGTCCATTAAATACCAAGCAACATCATTGCTAGGAGTATTGACTACACACATCACGATTCACTTGTCGGTGTTCTGGTTTCCAATAATACAGAGACCGACAGATGAATGATGATGGCGAGAAGTATTACTACATCAGCATTTCATAAGAGGGAGTGCAATTCTCATGATATTCTTGAAATGAAGAGGGTAATACCTCAAGGTAGAACAGAGCAAAAGCTGAATTAACATTTTGATCTGCAGAACACAACTGCTTTGACCCAATCCAAGAAATGGATGAGGTACGGGAGTTTGCTTCTCCTAGTCATTCTTAGAATAGAATGGCTTGACAGACCACAAGAATAGACGACATTGATAACTCAATGCATAACATACTCTTGACTATCCATTGATAGATAAGGGTCAGAATAAAACTGAAAAAAAGGCAACTCAAGAGCACATGATTTTTCTTGAGTTGTAGATGCATAGATTGGATATGTCAAACGAAGTTCAACATGTTTCTTCCAGACAATCCATGCAGAAATGAAGGATTGGCAGAGTCACAACTATGGAATGGAAAACTCATCAAGAGGGCTCATGTTGTGATCTTCCGTTCACAAAGAACTTCTGCCATAACTGATTCATGGTAGTGGAAGAATGATATACCACAAATCTTGAGGACTATAGCAAGGTTACTAATATCCTAAAGGAACGAGCAAATACTATCAACGGAAATAAGCAGAATGGTCCTTGGATTTAAGAGCCCAGATACAGAATACCTATTGACTAAGTAGCATCACAGCATGCCTTTGATAATGATGGCCAGAGTTGTCACACTGGGAACAAAAGATGCCACTAGACTATTGGGTGGTTCACTAAAACAACACGGTTTCCTAAACATCTTTATCAAACATGTTGAGGTAATATAGTACCTCAACTCAAAATTTAGTGTGCTTTGTCTGGCCTGAAATACATTGACTCAAGAGGAAAAAGTTTTGCAATTGCATCAGATAACTTAGAAACCTTGGGTAATTCGGACAGCATAACAGCTGTATGGGCATGAAATATGAGGCAACCTGCAAGACAACTGACGACATGACATTGAATTCTTAAAGAGACATCGATCCAGAATACAACATCTTTCCCCATAGGTCTCCAGCATAGTAACTCGTCCTCCTAATAGATAGGTGAGAAGGCCTAGTTCTTAATCCCCGTAGAATAAAGAAGAGGGTGACTCAGAATTAGAATGACACAAGGAAAGGAGTAAAAAGAGCCTTACGTTCCCTTCCACAATCAATTCCCTTATATAACTATAGCAGTTCTAGACTCAACATCGACCAGTTTGGCTTAGTAATCCTATAGGCAGTCAAGCTCTGATACCAAAGCTGTCAGGACCCCGATCCTAAGCCATAAGAATCCAGCTTGTCACACATCACATCACTTTGCGGTCTCACGCATGGTTATCTCCACGGCTGCCACCTTACCTGGGTCGGGACCGTTTGCGTCTTTTAACTCACGTATGTGAAAATGTCGCTAGCATTCAAATGTCAAAGAACCCAGGCCGACATGACTAGTCGCAGAACCAAAGTGGCACATCCGTACAGGGACAGGCATACGTAACCCAGCAATGCAGCTGTCGATCTCTAGCGTGTGTAGACGAGTCATAGCAAGCTACAAGGACTCCATATCGCCGTGGGACATAAATGTCATCACTGCACGTAGACGAGTCGTAGCAGGCTACAGGGACTCCATTACACTGCGAGACATTTCCCCGAAGGGACAGACACAGCAGCAAATAAGGATACATGCCGGTCAATCAATGTGTCCGGAGCAGTAGCAAGCTACCAAGGCTCGGTGGAAGCACAAAGAGGCAGTTCCTCGTAAAGAGCACTACTAAAGGCACACAACTAGGTGTCAGATCCCATACATACCGTTGCACGTCACATGTACGCACGACATGCCCGATATGCATAGATACAACTATGGCATCACAACATAACCATACAACAATACAACAATTATTTAGAAGTCTCGGAAGAGCCGATACAATAGATGTTACAAACAAGGGTCACAGGACCCAACATTCAGAGCATTCAAACAAGCAAGCGGAAGTTAAACATGTCTGGGTACAGACATCTACAAAAGTGGCTAGAGGATCCTGAAAAGCTACAACGACCCTACCAAAGGAACCAGACCTCTGTCTGGGATTCCCAAGCTAACCCGGTCAACATCGAACTTCACGTTGAAACGATCACTAATGAGGCTGACGTCTCCTCTGCAAAAACATAAATTAAGCAAACGTGAGTACAAGAGTACTCAGCAAGACTTACATCAGAACTAACTACATATGCATCAGTATCAATGAAGGGGGTTGTGGAGTTTATTGCAGCAAGCCAGCTTTGACTCTTGGCTAACCTATACTACGACTACAAGTCCTTACTTTGAGGTGGAATAGCGCACACGAGTCCACATATTCACCAATCAATACACCACTATGGATCCACTTCCATCTCCCTATGAGAAGGGCATCCATAGCACTCACGCTTATCTTGCATATTTTAGAGTATCCACTTTCAATTGTCTATGAACCACATAAGTTCTCCAAGTAGTCCATATCCGAGGACGCGGCTATTCGAACAGATTATTTCACCCTGCAGGGGTATACTTCTTCACACACGCTCTCGCCACTTAGCACCATATGCACATCATGCATCTTGGCAACCTTCAAGCGGAAGCACTGGCGTGGGCGTCGGCCACGACCGTCAACCACACAAGACCCTAGTCCAGGTTTATCGCCTATCTGAGGTTGAACCCGCACGGAAGTCCAGCCGAAGTTTCCGCTATGGCCTCAAACAATGTGCGCAGGGTTCCCAAGCCCACCGTTCGGGTGACACTTGGTACACCGTGCCGCTGTGCCTGTACCGCATCATAGTCCACCCCGTCGGGCAGCACTATACACGGTCGTCAACACTTTCCCTACAAATGCCAGAAACTAGTTGCAACTCCTGGACAGAGGTCTAGGCAAATAATAAGTCGAGCGGGGTCATATTTCAGGGCCCAATGTGTGGTAGTATCTTGTCTTGGATAACATACACAGAACTCAGTTCTTAAAGTCGGTCCCAATGAGACAACCCGCCATGTACTCCTACATGACCTCTCATCGCTACCTTTACCAAATCGTGTTCACACACTTATCTTCCACACAGTAGGACATGAATACTGCCATTCTGATCCATCACCCAGATGTATCAGACTCGACACAACTCGACTCTAAGCATAGCAGGCACAGTAAGTAAGCATGCATGTATGAGTAAGCACAACAAAGCTCAGACAGTTGCTACTCATGCTAAGTGGTTTCAACTATTTACTGTGGCAAAGACAGGTCATGCAAAGGAATGGGTTCAACTACCGATGACATGTAACAGTTGAATCGTTGATGTCCTAATGCAGTAAAGGGAGCAGGAGCGAGAGAGTGGGTTCATATCAGTATGCTCAAGGGTTTTTTGCTTGCCTGACAATTCCAAAGAAATACTTCTCTTCATTAGTGTCAACGTTCACATCGTCGGAACCATCATCTACCGAGGGGGAATAACCATAGGCAAACAGGAAAAAGAACACATTCAATGCAATGCAACAATCATGATGTATGACATGGCATGTTAAGGTACTTAATTAACCTAGAGGAGTGGTTAGCTAAATTGGTTGAAGTTGGAGTTCAAACAAGTTTGAATTCCCAACTCCAAATGATATTTCATATATTGGCCTAATCATAAAATGTCCTATTTGATTAGGTTAACTTGTTCAAACATGCATGATCATGGCATAAATAGGTTCATTTGATTTTTCTGATCATTTTTCATATATAAATTATTTTCATCTGACTTACAGATTATTTTCTATGATTTTTAGAAGTTTTAAACATTTTATGTAATTATTAAACCATTTGCTAATTTGTTTTAAATCCAGAAATAGATACTGCATCACCATGACGTCGGCATTACATCAGCAGTCAATAGGGCCAGGTCCTGGTCAAACCTGCCATGTGGGACCCGCTTGTCAACCTCTCAGGACTGGCTAGTGTCACTGGCAGGTGGGGCCATGTGGTCAGCGACACAGGGCTTAATCCCGAGTTGACCCGAAGTTTGACTCGGGCCGGGGCCCATTGTCAGCGTCTAGGGGGGTTAGTTAGCTAGGGATTAGGTGCTAATCACCGAGCCACGTCGGCACCCGCCGGCGACGAGTCGCCGATGACCAAAACTACGGCGGAAGTTCGCCGGAGACGCTACTCCGACCGCGGTTGGACGCGCGGCTGGGCTCTCTAGGGAGCTGGTGCTCGTCCGCGTCCAATGGAGCAAGCAGCTGGGTGAGGGGAGACCTATATCAACGGCGGCGACGACATCGGCGGCCGCCGGAGCTCGGGCACATACGGACGCGGGGCTGCAGGGCACGGGCGAGCAAGGCAAGCGGCGAGGTGGACTCAGGGGAACTCCAGGAGCACGCAGAGCCGCTCGGGCATGGCCCATGGTGGCTGTGGCCACGGACACATCGCTACCGGCGGCGAGGAGGTTTCGGGTCCGACGGGCGAGCTATCTAGGGCGCGCTAGAGAGAGGGGAAACACGGGGAGGAGCAAGAGGGGCTCACTAGGTCGCTAAAGAGCTGGCTAGCGGGCTCGGGGACGCACCGGGTGAAGCGAATCGCGGCGAGGTCCGGCGGCCACCATGGCGAGCAGTGGGAGGGAGAGGAGCAGGGGAGAGGGAAGAGAGCGAGGGAGAGAGAGAGGAGAGGGGTCGTCCCGATCCGGACGGCTCATGGGGCCTAATCCCCTCCTCCAGCAAGGCTGGCAGGCAGGAGGTGTGGCACCCTGGCCACGCTCGCCATGCCTCCCTTCGCCTCTGCCTTCTGGCAGAGGTAGGAGACGACTGGCGATGGCCAGGTGGGCTGGGCCGGCTCTGGTGGGCTGCCAGGTAAGGCCCAGGTAGCCTCTTTCCTTCTTTATTTTTCCTAATTTCTGTTTCTTTTTATTAAATGTCGTCTGTTTTATTTAGTTTGGACAAAACTTATTTAGCACAAAATCCTGAAATTATTTATAGGATATGTTTGAAATATTTCCAAGCTCCATAAAAAGTTCCAGCATTTTGGGAGAACTAAAATATTTATAGGGCTTTATTAAGTGATTTCAATAACATTAATGAGTATTTTAAAATGCTATATTTGTTTTGAAAATTAAGATGTCCCCTAATATGTTTTTGCCAACATTTATCAGAAACAGTGAACATTTTTGAAGAGCATTTTGAAATTATTGAAAATTCAATTGTTGAAATTTTGTTTATTTGAGGAGGTGCTAGGGTTTGACAATCCCCATTTCAAGTTTCATTTGAATTCTAGCATGATGACATGATGCACATGCTGATGTTGATGCAAACAAATACCAAACAATTCTAGGGCTGTGACATGTACGCAATGCTGGTAAGTTGCCTGGGCACTCTTGAGCCCGAAAGGCATAGATACATAGAAGAAAGCACCAAAAGGCGTGATGAAAGCCGTCTTCTCTTGGTCCTTGACTGCCATCTTGATCTGATGATAACCAGAATAAGCATCGAGGAAGCATAAAATCTCACGACCCGCCGTTCCATCAATAATCTGGTCAATACGAGGGAGAGCAAACGGGTTAGCCGGATAGGCTTTGTTAAGATCCGTGTAGTCCACACACATACGCCACATACCATTTTTCTTGAGCACTAGCATCGGGTTAGCGAGCCACTCCGGGTGAAAGACTTCGACGATGAAACCCGCCACCAATAGCCAGGCTACCTCTTCCCCAATGGCCTTGCGTCTCTCCTTGTTGTACCACCGTAGAAATTGCTTGACTGGTTTGAATTTAGGATCCACATTAATGTGGTGCTCAGCGAACTCTCTAGGTACACCCGGCATGTCAGAAGGTTTGCATGCGAAGATGTCCCGATTCTCACGGATGAATTCGATGAGCGTGCTTTCCTATTTGGGATCCATATTAGCTCTGATAGTGAACTGCTGAGATGATTCGCCCGGATTGAAATACACCAATTTGGTATCATCCGCCAAAAATTTGAGGGGCGGCTCAACCTCCGTGGTAGGCTTTTTCAGCGGAGTCATGTCCTCCAGGTCAACGGTTTCCTTGTAAAACTTGAGCTCCGCCTCAGCACAGCTGGACTCTGCATAGGCCGCATCTCCTTCCTCGCACTCAATAGTCGTCTCTCCGTCGCCATGCACTGTAATCGTACCTTTGAGGCCCGACATCTTGAGCTGCAAGTACACATAACAAGGCCTAGCCATGAATTTGGCGTAAGCCGGACGTCCAAACAGAGCATGATACAGACTTTTGATCTTGACCACCTCAAAACACCAGGTCTCCACCCTGTAATTGTATTTGTCACCGAAGGCGACTTCCAAAGAGGTCCTCCCCACTAGATAAGATGACTTGCCCGGCACCATGCCATGCAAAACCGTGGACGATGGCTTAAGATCCTTATCGAGGAACTTCATACGGCGGAAAGTGTCGTAGTACAAGATATTGATGCTACTGCCACCATCCATAAGTAACTTGGTAAACACGTAGCCTCCAACTTGGGGAGCAACTACCAACGCCAGCCGTCCCGGGTCATCAACACGCGGCGGGTGATCTTCCCGGCTCCAAGTTATATCATACTTAGACCACTTCAGGCATTGTGGTAGAGCCGGCCTGATCACATTAACCGCCCACTTGTGCAACTTCTGGTCGCGCTTGTCAATATTGGTCATAAAAACATGATACTGACCCAAGTTGAGCTGCTTTGGATTACTCTGATATCCAGACTGGTTATTCTGTTGTTGATTATTGCCACCAGAGTGCGGATAATGTCCTCCTTGGTTGCCCTGGCCATGATGACCGGATCCTAAGCCGCCGGACCCAAACCTGGCTCCTGACCCGCCTGGTCCTGAGCCGTCGGGCGGGCACCATCGTTGTTATGCTGTCGTAAGCTATAATCCTTGAACTTTTGCATAACGTGGCAATTACCCCACGTGTGACCCGCCGGTCTGTCGGGCCGATTGTGCTCCGGACAAGGTTTATTGTTCTCCTCCAAATTGAAAGGAGTCGTACCCTTATTGAAAGGCTGCTTGAACTTCCCGTTGCCCTTAGCACGATTGTTGCCGGTGCTAGCGTTGGCCACCAGTTCTGACCCGCCGTCCGGGTTCTTCCTCTTGCCTTGGTTACCATTGCCTGTTGCACCCTTGCCATTGCCGTTCTTCTTACTCTGACCGGGCTTCTCTTCATCAGAGCTCGGATCCTTCATATTATCAGAGTCGACATATTTCGTGAGAGCCACCATGAGCTCACCCATGTCTTGACATGTGTGCTTGAGCCGGCCGAGCTTCTGTTTCAAAGGCGTAAAGTGGCAATTCTTTTCTAGAATCAAGACCGCTTGAGCCTCCGTAATCTGCTCAGACGAGTGGATGATGGTTGAAACCCGTCGGACCCAGTGATAAGCCGACTCATTTTCCTGCTATACACAGTGATCCAAGTCCACAATCGTCATGGGCTGCTTGCATGTTCCTTGAAAGTTCTTGATGAACCTTGCTTTTAACTCAGCCCAAGAATTGATGGTATTGGGCGGCAAACCCTTCAACCATGCGCGAGCCGGCCCTTCTAGCATCATGATAAAATACTTTGCGCACACCGCATCGTTGACGTCCAACATCTCCATAGACAATTCATAACTCTCAATCCAAGCCTCCGGGGTAGATCAGCGGTGTAATTTGGGACCTTGCGGGGGCCTTTGAAATCCTTCAGCAGACACTCGTTCCGCAGAGCTAGCACCAAGCACGGTACACCCACGGCCCTGGTGGTTACTCCCGCTCCAACTGAGACGGAAGGCGCAGGTTCTTGATGAGCCGCCGCTGCCAGAACCGCCGCCTCACGCTGTGCCCTCGCCCGATCTACGAGCGCCTGAGCATCCAAAGCCGCCTCGTCATCTCGTGGCGGGCCTCGGTGCCGATCACTGCTAGAAACCACTGGCGACTCATAGCGCCGGCTGAAGCTGCAGCTGGGGAGGGGGGTTGAATGCACGCGACTCTGGCTGTGGGTATACTTCTCTTGTTGGGCCATCGCCGTCTGTAGATATCCAATGGCGTTCCGCACCTCGTTAGTGTAAGGCGCCTCGTTAGGAATAGGAATTGTTTCAATCCGGGTGGCCGCAGCCACCATGTTCTCCGCCGGGTTTGAATAATGACCCGCCGGTGTTGGGAAAGCCATTGGTGAGTTCCGCCGGGGCGGGTTAAGCTACTGCCGAGCCGCCGGGCGACTTCCAGGTGCTTCCATTGTCCGACCCGTTCCTGGCGTGTTAAAAAGGTTTCGAGCCTCATATTGCTCTGATAGGCGGGATTGATCCTCATCCATTGCACCGTGACCGCCGACTGTTGTTTCAGTTCAAGGCGGAAGGCATCCCTCTTAAGGCGCTCTGCCTCTGCGTCCATCTGAGCCTTTAACGCATTGATCCTCTATTGGACCTCCGCCATCCGATCCTTCAGTCTCGTGATCTCTAGGTTCCGGGCGGCTTGATTGTTAGGCGTGACTTCAGTTGCCATCAGGGCTGTGAGCTCGTTCATCAGATCCAGGAGAACCTGAGCCGGCGGCGGGTGAGCCCCTGTGTCTGCAACCCCGGCGGTTGCACCGCTTGTGCCCGGCTCTATCCCTGCCATGAATACGGTCGCATGAGTCGGTAACGCATGATTGTCCAGCTCAGGCTGCTCTGACTCGGGGTAAGGCTCGTCGTAGACCCCGAGCCCGCCATCATGAAGTTGGTAGATTGATTCTACCTCTCCGCTCGAAGATCCATCCTCTGAACAGATGAGGGTCTCCTACGACTTAGAAGCCTCAAGATCCATACCTTGAGTGAAGCCAACGAAAACATGCTTCCTGCCCAGGTTAACAAGGGCGGGTTGCACGTGTCGGACGGGCTGCACGCGCCGAGCCGGCTCGACGATGTCAGTGCAGACGTCCGACCCGGGTGTAGATCCGCCAATTTTGCCGATGAAGACGTGGATTCCGCCGAAGGGAACCCGGAACCCGTACTCCGCAGATTCGGTGTTGGGATCCCAGCTGACATCGTCGATGTAGAGCCGGCCATGGCAACTTTTGTTCATCCTTCCGATCACGTATCCCTCGATCCCCGGGAGAGAGCCCTTTGAGAACTCAACACCACCGAGTTCTAGCCCCACGGTGGGCACCAACTGTCGTGGTTTTTTCACGGCAGATGTCCGAGGACTTAGATTCGAGGCCATCACTAAGGTGATGGACTCAAAGGGGTTGGTTGGGACGAAGGACACAAGTTTACCCAGGTTCAGCCCCTTAAGAAGAGGTAAAGGCCTACGTCCTGCTTGTGTTGTATTGATTGGAGTATCGATTACAAGGGAGCGGATTCGCTTGACCTAGTTCTCGATTAGTTGGTTTCTATCTAAGTTGCCCCCGGTCTGGCCTTTATATAGGAGGTCAAGACCACGGGTTACACAAGTCCCAGACCGACTCTTACTATGTGTCCGACTCTATCTCTACATCATCTTGCCTTCCTGAGCAAGCCATCTCCGGGCGGCTTATCCGCCCGGGTCTTCCTGCCTTCTTTGTCTGGGCCTCTCCTTGGCCCATCTTGGTGAACCGCCATACGTCCAGGCTTATGTCTCGAGGCCCATCCTTTGTTTTAGTTTATGAGCCTCCAGGTACGACCCGGCCCCACCTGGGCGGGTCTCACCACGGGGTTATATCCCCAACAGGAGGCGTGGGAAATGGTCAAGACCCGTTTCACCGGACTTAACCCCGAGCATATGACGTGGGTTGGTCCCGTGGGATTGGATGGAAAAGACGTGCCACTCCACTTGGTATATGACTACGTGATGCCAGCTGCCCGTCTTTTTCAAGCAGACTGCCCCCTTAACATAATAATTGATAATCTCGATCAGTAGCCGCACATGTAATTTATATGTACGTGTGTATAAACAATCTGTGTTGTAAACTTTGTCTTAACAGGCCATCGGCTTCTCCCTTCTGTGCGAAGAGCTCAGGTGTGTTCCTCCTTATTTTTCCCTCAAAACAGCAAATTGTATTCGAGGAACCAGGCAATCCGACCATGTGGTGCGAACAGACAGAAAGCACACAGAAAGATATGTTATATTATGACATAGCGTAAGAAATATATTCCGATGAAAATAGTACCTCTATCAATACCTTTCGTCGGGGCTCTATGAAGAGCGTAGATAGAACTCTGCATACTTACAATATGCGGCTAAGTGTCCTTTGGGAAGAAAAAGACCCAAACAAAGGTAATGACGACCAGAGCCGTACAAGGTGTTTTCGTCATAGCTGACCAATTGTTTACATAAGATAGCTAGCTTTTGGCTTCACCCGTCTGAGGTACATGTCCGGATGACCGTTCGTAACAATCACAGAGGTGCTCCATTTACTCTCTAGCCGAACAATCGGGAACGTAGAGAGTAATCACAGGAGCGTGGCAACCCAGCTTGGCAAAGTCTTAGTTTGAATTGATGCATATGATGGCTAGAACATGACAAAATAAACATGCATGCCCGGTAAGTATGAGCAAATAGAATTTTGGCTATTAGAAGAAGCCCCCACGTGCTGTGTTCCGATTTAACACTTTATGTTGTATACCGATTATCTATAGTACAAGATAGGTTCAGCCGAACATAGGGTAAGAAAACACATAGGCCCTATCAAACAGCAAAGTGGGAAGGGAAAAGGAAAAAAGGCAAAAAATAACAAAAAGGAAAGGATGTGTGTGTGTGTGGGGGGGGGTAGATGACACCGGTTTATCCATAGAAGCGCCAAAGACGAGCTGTGTTCCATGGGTTTGGTTCAAGGCGGTTATCAGATGGACTCCGCAAATGATAGGCCCCTCCCGCGAGCACTTCGTCGATGATGAAAGGACCCTCCCATTTGGGGTTGAGTTTGTGCTTCTATTTCTCCAGGAGCCATAGGACGAGTTCTCCTACGTTGTATGCTTTTGCCCTGACCTCCCTACTTTGGTACCGCCGATCTTGCTATTGATAAAGAGTGGAACCAGCCAGTGCTATGTCCTGTTCCCACTTCAAGATGTCTAAGTCGTCCCGCCGATCCAACTCGGCCTCCTTTTCCTCGTACATGCACACTCTTGGTGCGTCGTGGATAATATCACAGGGGAGAATTGCCTCTGCCCCATAGAACATAAAAAACGGTGTGTAACCCGTTGATCTGTTGGGGGTGGTACGCAGGCCCCATAGAACGGATTCGAGTTCCTCCACCCAATGACAGTCGGACTTGTGAAGAGATCGGACCAAACGTGGCTTGATGCCGCTCGTAATGAGACCGTTTGCTCGCTCGACTTGTCCATTGGTCTGCGGTTGATAGACCGATGCATAATAAATCTTTATGCCCATTTTTGCGCACCAGTCCTTGACCTCTTGGGCCGTGAAGTTGGATCTATTATCTGTTATTATACTATGCGGGACACCATAATGGTGTACTACACTAGATATAAAGTCAGTCACTAGTCCGGATTTAGCCGATTTAACAGGCTTTGCTTCTATCCATTTTGTGAACTTGTCAACCATGACCAGTAGGTATTTATTTTTCTTGGTTCCCCCTTTAAGGTGTCCGACCATGTCCAGCCCCCAGACCGCAAAAGGCCAGGTGATCGGAATGGTTCGAAGAGATGTTGGGGGCATGTGACTTTGATTTGCGAAGAGTTGACACCCTACACAATGTTGAACAAGTGACTAAGAATCCGTGTGAGCTATAGGCCAAAAGAAACTGGCTCGGAAGGCCTCGCTGACAAGGGATCTTGCCGTGGCGTGATGTGCACCCATGCCTGCATGGATTTCGACAAGGAGCTCCCGTCCTTCTTCCTCGGATATACACCTTTGTAATATTCCAGTGGTGCTTTTCTTGTATAACTCACCCTCGTGTACTTTGTAGGCCTTGGATCGCCGAACTATGCGTCGTGCCTCAGTTTGATCATCGGGGAGTTCCTTGTGAAGAAGGTAAGCGAGGAAGGGCTCCGTCCATGGCGTAATTACTACCATTACCTCATGAGCCAAGGGCGTATCATTCATTGTGGAGCTGCCGATAATGCCATCATCTGGCTCCTTTATAGGGGGAACAACTTCGTCCGTCGTATTCGGACCGACGCCATTGTCGTCGTCTTGCCACACTACAAAGGGATTAAACAGCTGCTCCAGGAAGGTGTTTCTTGGGACGGGAACACGCTTGGCTCCCATACGGGACAATATGTCGGTGGCTTGGTTGTTGTCTCGAGCGACGTGGTGGAATTCCAACCCCTCGAACCGAGCAAATATCATGAGGACGGTGTTTCTATATGCTACCATCTTCGGATTTTGGCACCGAACTCGCCATTAATTTGGGATATGGCCAAGTTTGAGTCTCACCGTACCTCTAGCCATCGTATGCCCATTGATACTGCCATCCAAAGATCATGAAGAAGAGCTTCATATTCGGCGGCATTGTTGGAGTTGAAAGAACAACATGCTCCCTTGGTGGTTTTGATAATTCATGACAACATACATTGTCTCTTGGACTAATACTTTTATTTAGTGTGTTTCAGATAACAGTCCAGGGAGAGTTGGGTTGGCAAAAGGATTGTGGCGATACCCCAAGATGCAAGGAAATGGATTGGCTAAGCTCCAAGGAAGAGGACTCTAAATTTTATATTTTTGAGAAATCACTTTGAGTCCATAAGAAAGCCAATACTATTAAAAGGGGGTAAGGTTTTGTTGGTGAACAAAATGCTCATACGTGCACAAGTGATAATCACCAAAGACACCCACAATCTCTCCCACCAAAGTCTGCCCAAAGCCAAACACTCAAAATTGGTGCAACCAACATTCTACATTCGGTGCCACCAATTCCAAACCCTAGACAGACTCAGCCAAACCCTAGCTTTTTGGTGCAGCCGATACTGCGTTCGGTGCCACCGAGTTGGGCTGCCAACTTTCTGTTATGCAAGTTCAAAGTTTTGGTCCCTCCAAGATTGTCGAATCAGCGTCATCAAGATTGAGCATTCTCACCATTGGTCACCTTATGTGAGATATCACTTTGAGTCCATAGGAAAGCCAATACTATTAAAAGGGGGTAAGGTACTGTTGGTGTACAAAATGCTCATACGTGCACAAGTGATAGTCACCACATACACCCAAAGGGTCTTCCACAAAAGTCTGTCCAAAGCCAAATATCCAAAATCGGTGCAACCAACACTTTCCACTCGGTGCCACCAATTCTCAACCTCAGACAGATTCAGCCAAACCCTAGCATTTCGGTGCAACCGATTCCATTTCGGTGCCACCGATTTTGGGTTGGCAACTTCCTATTACGCAAATTCACAAAATCGGTCCGACCGAGTTTGTTGAATCGATGTCACCGAGTTTGGCAATCTGACCGTTGGTCACCTTATTGGTGCAACCGATTGTGCGTATCGGTCTCACCGAGATTCAAAAGTTGCTACCTTTGAGGCAACTCGGTACCACCGAGATTAACACATCAGTGTCACCGAGTCTGACTTATTAGGTGTAACGGTTGGATTTTTCGAGATGCATATATATACCCCTCCACCACCACTCACTCGCAAGAGAAGCACTCAGAACAGTTCCCCACTCATACCTACTGACTTTTTGAGAGAGAGCCACCTACTCATGTGTTGAGATCATTCCATTCCATTCCTACCATATGAATCTTGATCTCTAGCCTCCCCAAGTTGCTTTCCACCCAATCAACCTCTTCCACCAAGCCAAATCTGTGAGAGAGTGATTCTGCGTTGAGGAGTCTATCATCTTGAAGCACAAGAGCAAGGAGTTCATCGACATTACCGAGCCTATTACCTTTTGGAGGGTGGTGCCTCCTAGAATTGTTAGGTGTCGCTTGGAAGCCTCCTACTCCGTGTTGTGGAGTGAACCAAGAAGTTTGTACGGGCAAGGAGATCGCCTACTTCGTGAAGATCTACCCATAGCGAGGCTAGTCCTTCGTGGATGGAAGCCGTTATGGAATAGTCAAGGTTGCTACTTTGTGGACCCTTATGGGTAGGGCCCTCCATGGACTCCCTCGACCGTTACCCTCCGTGGGTTGAAGACTCCATAAACATGGACGTACGATATCACCACCTATCAGAACCACGGGATAAATCCTTGCGTCTCCAATTGCGTTTGATCTCCATATCTCAACTCTTTACTTCATGTGCAATGTATTTACTTTCCGCTGCTATATTTGTTGACATGAATGTGTAGGGTATATAGACTTGCTAGTCTTGCTAAAACTATTAAAATCTGCCAACCAATTAACTTGGGAAAAGTTTAGGTTTTAATTTTCTGCTAGTAGTCTATTCACCCCCGCCCCCCTCTAGACACTCTTCTAGTGATCCCTCCATTGGTATCATAGCATTGGTCTCCATTTCTTCGGTTTAATCACCGAGGAGGAAGATGGATGTGTCTAGTATAGAGAGTTTGTATTGTAGAGTGCCCATTCTTGATGGACAGTACTATAGTCAATGGAAGAATGCCATGATTGATCTATTTGATAAATTCCATTTGAGAAAATATATTGAAAACACCTATGTGCTCCCTACTGATGAATTGCATCCCACACACGAAGAGGAAATTAACATGCTTGGTAATCTAAGAACTGTCAATCTTATTGTTAGAAGTCTACCAAGATTCGTGCTTTGTCAATTGAAGAACTTTGCATGTGCCTATACCTTGTGGACTGATTTGGAGAACCGATATCCAAATCTTTCATTAGGAAATCTTGATGAAATTCTTCATAAAACTGTTGCTTTTCACAAAATGAAGCCTAGTGATCCAAACTTTGATAAATGCCTATTTGAGATCCATGATCTTATGCGTGCTAAAGGAGATGTCACCACTATCAACAACATTATCTTTGAAGCCATTCACATTCATAAACTTGAAATTTGTCATGATCACAATTCTACCAAATCACTTGTTCTTTATGACGAGGATTTCCCACTTGATGATGACAATGTGGAACATGACTACCTTGGTGAAGATAAGTTGTTCGACATGGAGCATGAAAAGATCATGAAGAATCTAAGTCTAATGGCAAACTTCAAGGATTATATGTCCGGAGGAAAAGATTAGATTCTCGACAGTGGATATATGGATCACATGACTGGTGATAAAGACATGTTCCAAGAAATCACGCCTAATCAAGGTCCTTGAAGGTACGTGACCTTTGGAGACAACTCTAAGGGTAAGGTACTTGGCCTTGGTAAGGTGTCCATATCTCATCATAGCTCAATTCAAAATGTGATGCTTGTTGAATCCCTTGGCTACAATCTCCTTTCCGTATCTAGACTAGCAAACTTCAGTTTCAATGTGCTATTTACTAAAGTAGATTGCCAAGTGTTTCGATTGGATAATCATAAAATTGTCTTCACCGATATTCGTAGAGGTGATCTATACATTGTTGATTTCACTAAAAAGGCCCAACCTCGTACTTGTTTAATTGCAAAATCTTCTAAAGGTTGGCTATGGCATAGAAGGCTTGGATATGTAGGCATGCGCAATCTAGATAAGATAATCAATGGTGCTCACATTCTTGGTGTTAAAGATGTTATCTTTGACAAAGATAGACTTTGTAGTGCTTGTTAAGAGGGAAAGCAAGTAGGCGGAAGTCATCCCGTTATGAATATCATGACTACTAGGAGACCACTCGAGTTACTTCACATGGATCTTTTCGGTCCCAATGCTTACAAGAGGCTCGGTGGAAATTCCTATGGTCTAGTTATAGTTGATGATTTTTCCAAAATTACATGGGTATTTTTCCTTGATGATAAGTCGCAGGTTCAAAAGATCTTCAAGAACTTCGTTTGCAAAGTGCAAAATCAGTTTGAAGTGAAGATCAAGAAAGTACCGAGCAATAACGGATCGGAGTTCAAGAACACCCATGTGGATACCTTTCTTGACGAAGAAGGTGTCTCACATGAGTTCTCGGCTACGTACACGCTGTTGGGGAACGTTGCATGGGAAACAAAAAAATTCCTACACTTCACCAAGATTAATCTAGGAGATGAGTATCTATGAGAGGAGAGATTGGATCTACGTACCCTTGTAGATCTCTAAGCGTAAGCGTTGAAGAACACAGTTGATGTAGTGGTACGTCTCCGCGATCCAAATCGTAAGCCGTCCCACGAACTCCCGATCAAGGGCCAAATGGGCGACACCTCTGCGTTCAGCACACGTGCAGCTCGATGAAGATCTCCGCCTTCTTGATCTAGCAAGAGGAAGCGGAGAGGTAGATGGGTTCGCCGGCAACACGGCGGCATGGCAGCGGTGGTGGTGCAGTTGATCCGGCAGAGCTTCGCTAAGCGGCGCCAAACCAATCTACCAGAGGAGAGACTATCGGAGAGGGAGGAAGGGCTGCGCTGTGGCTTAGGATGCGGCTTCCCTCTTCCCTCTCTCATATATATAGGGGGAAAGGAGTAAGGGGCTGTGCCCTAGGGTTCCCACCCCTAGGGGCGGCGGCCAAGTGGTGGCTTGGCCCCCAAGGCGGGGTGGCCGGCCCCCTTAGGGTTTCCCCCTCCACCATTCGACCGCATGGGCCCTTGTAGGAGGGGTGGCCAGCCCACCAGGGTCTGTTGCACCTTCTCTCACAGCCCATGTGGCCCTTTGGGGCTGCTAGCCCCTTTCGGTGGACCCCCTGGAACCTCCCGGCACCCCCGGTACGTTACCGGTGACGCCCGAACTTTTCTCGGTGACCAACACGGAACTTCTTATATATGAATATTTACCTCCAGACCATTCCGGAGCTCCTCCTCACATCCGGGATCTCATCCAGGACTCCAAACAATCTTCGGTCACCAACACACATTACTCATCTATACCAAAACGTCACCAAACCTTAAGTGTGCAAACCCCGCGGGTTCGAGAACCATGTAGACGTGACCGAGACACCTCTACGGTCAATAACCAATAGCGGGACCTGGATTCCCATATTGGTTCCTACATGTTCTACAAAGATCTTTATCGGTCGAACCTCTATGTCAACGATTCAGTCAATCCCGTATGTTGTTCCCTTTGTCCTTCGGTATGTTACTTGCCTGAGATTATATCGTTCGTATCTCTATACCTAGTTCAATCTCGTTATCGACAAGTCTCTTTACTCATGCCATAATACAAGATCCCACAACTAACACTTAGTCACATTGCTTGCAAGGCTTGTTGTGATGTTGTATTACCGAGTGGGCCCTGAGATACCTCTCCGTCACACAGAGTAACAAATCCCAGTATTGATCAATGCCAACTCAACAGACACCCTCGGAGATACCTGTAGAGTACCTTTATAGTCACCCAGTTACGTTGCGACGTTTGATACACACAAGGCACTCCTCCGGTGTCAGTGAGTTGCATGATCTCATGGTTATAGGAACATATACTTGACATGCATAAAACAATAGCAATAAACTCAAACGATCATATGCTATGTTCATAGTTTGGGTCTTGTCCATCACATCATTCTCCCAATGATGTGATCCCGATATCAAATGACATCTCATGTCCATGGCTAGGAAACCTTAACCATCTTTGATCAACGAGCTAGCCTGCTAGAGGCACACTAGGGACACAGTGTTTGTCTATATGCCCACACATGTATTTAGTTTCCAATCAACACAATTATAGCATGGACAATAAACGATTACCATGAACAAGCAAATATAATAATAAACACTTTATTTATTGCCTCTAGGGCATATTTCCAACAGTCTCCCACTTGCACTAGAGTCAATAATCTAGTTCACATCACTATGTGATTTACATTGTTATGCATCGAACAACCATGCAGTTCTCGTGTTGATCATGTTTAGCCCTTGGAAGAGGTTTAGTCAATGGGTCTGCAACATTCAGATCCGTGTGCACTTTGCAAATATCTATGTCCTTCTCCTCGACGAAATCGCGGATGGAATGGAAGTGTCGCTTTATGTGTCTGGTCCTCTTGTGAAATCTTGGTTCCTTGGCCAGAGCAATGGCACCAATGTTGTCACAGAACAGAGCCATTGGATTCAGTGCGCTAGGCACTACTCCAAGATCTATCATGAACTACTTCATCTAGACACCTTCCTTCACTGCCTCCGAGGCTACGATGTACTCCGCTTCGCATGTAGAATCGGCTACCATGCTTTGCTTGGAACTACACCAGCTTACCGCTCCCCCATTGAGAATAAATATGTATCCGGTTTGCGACTTAGAGTCATCTGGATCAGTGTCAAAGCTTGCATCGACGTAACCCTTTACGATGAGCTGTTGATCACCTCCATAAACGAGAAACATGTCCTTAGTCCTTTTCAGGTACTTAAGGATATTCTTGACCGCAGTCCAGCGCTCCATTCCTGGATCACTTTGAAACCTTCCGACCATACTTATGGCAAGGCTGGCATCGGGTCTTGTGCACAATATCGCATACATGATAGAGCCTATGGCTGAAGCATAGGGGATGGCACTCATCTTCTCTCTATCTTCTGTAGTCACTGGGCATTGAGTCTTACTCAACTTCACACCTTGTAACACAGGCAAGAACCCCTTCTTGGACTGATCCATTTTGAACTTCTTCAAAACTTTATCAAGGTATGTGCTCTGTGAAAGTGCTATCAAGCGTCTTGATCTATCTCTATAGATCTTAATGCCTAATATGAAAGCAACTTCACCTAGGTCCTTCATTAAATAACTCTGGTTCAAATATTCCTTCACGCTTTCTAGCATTGCTATATTGTTTCCAATCAGCAATATATCATCCACATATAATATTAGAAATGCTACAGAGGTCCCACTCACTTTGTTGTAAATACAAGCTTCTCCATAAACTTGTATAAACCCAAACTCCTTGATCACCTCATCAAAGCGCTTATTCCAACTCTGAGGTGCTTGCACCAGTCCATAAATGGATTGCTGGAGTTTGCAAACTTTGTCAGCATTCTCTGGATTGACAAAACCTTCCGGTTTCATCATATACAACTCTTCCTCAAGGAAACCGTTAAGGACCACTATTTTGACATCCATCTGCCAAATTTCATAGTCGAAATATGCAGCTATTGCTAACATGATTCTGACGGACTTAAGCATCGCTACAGGTGACAATGTCTCATCATAGTCAACTCCTTGAACTTGTGAAAAAACCTTTGCCGCAAGTCAAGAATTATAGATGGTGACATATCGTCCGCGTCCGTCTTCTTCTTAAAGATCCATTTATTCTGAATGGCCTTTTGCCCTTCAGGTAATACTTCCAAAGTCCATACTTTGTTTTCATACATGGATCCCATCTCGGATTTCATGGCTTCTAACCGTTTCTCAGAATCTAGGCCCATCATCACTCCTCCATAGCTCATAGGTTCATTGTTGTCTAACAACATGACCTCCAAGACAGGGTTGCCGTACCACTCAGGAGCAGTACACGTCCTTGTCGACCTACGAGGTTCAATAGCAACTTGATCCGAAGCTTCATGATCATCATCATTAACTTTCTCTCCAACCGTCGTTGGCTCCACATAAACATCTTTCTGCGTTGTGCTACTCTCTGGTTGAATTGAAGGTTCAGCAACCTCATCAAGTTCTACTTTCCTCCCACTCAATTCTTTCGAGAGAAACTCTTTCTCAAGAAATGTTCCTTTCTTAGCGACAAACACTTTGCCTTCGGATCTGAGATAGAAGGTATACCCGACTGTCTCCTTCGGGTATCCTAAGAAGACACATTTCTCTGCTTTGGGTTCCAGCTTTTCAGGCTGAAGCTTTTTGACATAAGCATCACATCCCCAAACTTTAAGAAACGACAACTTTGGCTTCTTGCCAAACCACAGTTCATATGGCGTCGTCTCAACGGATTTCGATGGTGCCCTATTTAAAGTGAATGCAGCTGTCTCTAATGCATAACCCCAAAATGATAGTGGCAAATCGGCAAGAGACATCATAGAACGCACCATATCTAATAAGGTTCGATTACGACGTTCGGACACACCATTACGCTGTGGTGTTCCAGGCGGTGTCAGTTGTGAAACAATTCCACAATGTCTTAAGTGACGGCTAAACTCATAACTCCGTTATTCTCCTCCTCGATCAGA
Organism: Hordeum marinum; assembly: GCA_022496015.1. Classification (NCBI taxonomy): domain Eukaryota; kingdom Viridiplantae; phylum Streptophyta; class Magnoliopsida; order Poales; family Poaceae; genus Hordeum; species Hordeum marinum. Next base: position 342,587,129 of record CM039675.1, read on the forward strand.
TCGCATGAATTTAATCTTCTTGTTATGATGATTCTCAACTTCACTATGAAATTTCTTGAACTTTTCAAACGTTTCAGACTTGTGTTTCATCAAGTAAATATATCCATATCTACTTAAGTCATCAGTGAAGGTGAGAAAATAATTATATCCACCGCATGCCTCAATGTTCATCGGACCGCACACATCAGTATGTATGATCTCCAACAAATCACTTGCCCGTTCCATTATCCTAGAGAACAATGTTTTAGTCATCTTGCCCATGAGACATGGTTCACATGTGTCAAGTGATTCAAAATCAAGTGACTCCAAAAGTCCATCAACATGGAGCTTCCTCATGCATTTTACACCAATATGACCCAAACGGCAGTGCCACAAGAAAGTGGTACTATCATTATCAACTCTACATCTTTTGGCATCAATGCTATGAACATGTGTATCATCACTATCGAGATTCAATAAGAATAAACCCCTCACATTGGGTGCATGACCATAAAAGATATTACTCATATAAATAGAACAACCATTATTCTCTAATTTAAATGAGTAACCATCTCGCAATAAACAAGATCCAGATATAATGTTCATGCTTAACGCAGGCACTAAATAACAATTATTCAGGTTCATCACTCATCCCGATGGTAGTCGAAGAGCGAGCGTGCCGATGACGATCACATCAACCTTGGAACCATTTCCCACGCACATCGTCACTTCATCCTTAGCCAGCCTCCATCTATTCCGTAGGTCCCGCTTTGAGTTGCAAATGTGAGCAACCGAACCGGTATCAAATACCCAGGCGCTACAACGAGAGCTAGTAAGGTACACATCAGTAACATGTATATCATATATACCTTGTTTGGTGTTGGCCGCCTTCTTGTTGGCCATGTACTTGGGGCAGTTCCGCTTCCAGTGACCAGTTCCCTTGCAATGAAAGCACTCGGTTTCTCGCTTGGGTCCAGCCTTGGGTTTCTTCACGGGAGGTGCAACTGGTTTGCCACCTTTCTTGGAGTTACCCTTCTTGCCCTTGCCATTCTTCTTGAAACTAGTGGTTTTATTGACCATCAACACTTGATGTTCTTTCTGGATTTCAGACTCAGCGACTTTCAGCATCGCAAACAGCTCGGCGACTGACTTGTTCATCCCATGCATGTTATAGTTCAACACGAAGCTCTTGTAGCTAGGTGGCAATGATTGAAGAACTCTATCAGTGATCGCCTCCAGCAGAAGGGGCATCCCTAACTCCGCCAGACGGGTCAAATAGCCAGACATTCTGAGTATATGTTCACTGATAGACCCGTTCTCCTCCATCTTGCAAGCATAGAACTTATCGGAGGTCCCATATCTCTCGATCTGTGCATTCTTCTTAAACATAAACTCCAACTCTTGGAACATCTCATATGCTGCATGACGTTCAAAACGTCTTTGAAGTCCCGGTTCTAAGCCATACAACATTGCACATTGAACTATTGAGTAATCTCCAGAACATGCCTCCCAAGCGTTCTTAATTTCTTCGGATGACACGGGAGCGGGTGGGTCACCAAGCGGTGCATCAAGTACATAAGCCTTCTGGGAAGCCGTGAGGATAATCCTCAGATTATGGGCCCAGTCAACAAAGTTACTTCCATCATCTTTCAACTTAGCTTTCTCTAGGAACGCATTAAAATTCAGGGGTGCTACTGCGCCAGCCATTGATCTACAACATAAATAAGCAAAGGTTACTAAGACTATTGTTCATGATAATGAGTTTATTTAATCAAATTACTAAAGCTCCCACTCAAATTGACATCCCTCAGGTCATCTGAGTGATACATGATCCACATTGACCAACACAAGTCCGATCATCACGTGAGTTAAGGTGGTTTCAATGGTGAACATCATCATGTTGATCATATCTACTATATGAATCATGCTCGACCTTTCGGTCTCTTGTGATCCGAGGCCATGTCTGTACATGCTAGGCTCGTCAAGTTTATCCCGAGTGTTCCGCATATGCAACACTGGCTTACACCCGTTGTATGCGAACATAGAGTCTATCACACCCGATCATCACATGGTGTCTCAACACAACGAACTTTTGCAACGATGCACACTCGGGGAGAACACAATTCATCTTGAAATTTAAGTGCGGGATCACCTTATAATGCTACCGTCGTCCTAAGAAAAACAAGGTGCATAAAAGGATTAACATCACATGCAAATCATAAGTGACATGATATGGCCACGAACTTGTGCTTTTGATCTCCATCTCCAAAGCACTGGCATGATCTCCATCGTCACCGGCATGACACCATGATCTCCATCATCGTGTCGTCATCAGGGTTGTCTCGCTCACCATGATCATACTACTATTGCTACCGCTTGGAGATAAAGTAAAGCATTACATAGCGCTTAAAGGTTGACACACATGTCACACAATAATCAAAGACAACCCTATGGCTCCTGCCGGTTGCCGTACTCAACGACATGCAAGTCGTGATATTGTATACAACACATGATCATCTCATACATCACATATATCTCATCACGTAATTGGCCATATCACATCACAACATACCCTACAAAAGCAAGTTAGACTGTAACATCCCAAAATTTCATTTTGGAATGTTATGAATATAGCTATGCATCCATCATCATCATTGCTTGATTTTATGAAATAGTTGAAATGCCTTTTCTGACTTTCTGAAAGTCCTTTCTACTTTTCACTAAGTTGCTTTCACCTATTTGAAATTTTGGTTAAAAGTTCAAATAAGAGAGGAGGAACATGACACTCCACACCAGGGACTAATTGGTGGTTTATTTGAACAATAATAACCAGGGGTTATTTTGAAAATATTTGCAAAAAGGGTTTAAAAACAATTAGGCAATTTCTGAAAATATTTTTTTCAAAGTGTTCAAATGACAGAATAGAAATGTTCATTAAATAGAATTTATTATTATGTTAATTTTGATATATAATACCCCTATATTTAGAGACGATTTGAATGCTTTAAAAGCTTTTGAATATCTCTGGAAAATTATTAAAAAGGAAACGGTAACCGTTTCCGGTATTAAACGGGCCGGCCCACGGCAGTTACTCGCGAATTCATTACCGACCGGTCGACCGATGCGCCTTCACTTCTCTCTCTCTCACTGCCGCTGGACCCCACCTCGACCGACCGTTGCCCCGAACGGTCGTCTCTTTTCTCCCCGCACGCGCCGGAGATCGACGCCGGCCGTTTCTTCCCCTCCCGGATCTCTCTCCTCTCTCCACCCCGCACTCCCCAGCGCCCCTATATAAGCCGGCCACTTCCCCGCATCCATTTCCCCCCGAGCTTTCTTTCTCTCTCGCCGAGGCGCTGCCGCAATTGCTCGCCGGAGCTCCCACCCTCACCGGATCTCCCGTCGACCGTAGCCACCAGTTCCGACCACCTCTCGCCCAACCGACCTCACCTTTCGACTCCGGAGACCCGTTGCCGTCTCCCGGACCACTTCCCCATCTCCCTCGACCACCGGAGCACCTCGCCGTCGCATTCGCCGCTTCCGGGCTCGCCGGAGACCCCCTTGCCGGCGACCTCTTAACCCTGTGAGCACTCCCACCCCTTGGATCTAAGATCCACGGCTGAGATTAGATCGTATTAAATCCGAATCGTTTTCCTTTAGGAACCGGTCGCCCGCCCAGAACCCTCGAGCGCACACCACCCTTAGCCAATCCGACAGCGCCACATAGCCCCCTGACCGTCGCAAATCATTTTTTCTGTTTTTGTTTTAATTAACAGAATGATTTCAAAATTTGTTTTGCTTATATCTTTTAATCTATTTAGTGTTTTGAGTTGATTCTTTTTGAAATAGCTCACATTTTTCATGTAGTTTCACCCTGTACTTTTAAATTTCAAATTTGAACTATAAAATTTGAATTTAATCAAATTTGCTCAAAATCTTCAAATCTGAATAACTAGAGTTTGAAAATAGTTTTTCACATGAATCTTTTTGCTACTGTTTGGTATTAGTTAGGAGTATCTTCATGATTAGCTTGAGGATTTTTTAGGTTTAATTTGATTTATGTTTTAACCAAAAACAGAATCTGCCTAGTATTATAATATAGTTTTATATACTTAATTTTAATTAGTTTGAATTAGAATTGGTTTTATTTGTTTATTAGGTTCTGTTAGTAAACATTTAGTGTTTTCACTCACTGATAATAAAAATATAAATTTGCTTAGTTTAATTTTATTTAACACAGGAATCACAACTTCTTTTCAAATAGGCATAATTTGATTAAAACAACTAGTTAGTAATAGTTTAGTTTTGTTCTCTTGTTAGTAAAACTATATTTGTTCCATTTAGTGTTTATCAAAACTTTTACAAACTTTACAAAAGTTTTCTCAACAAACTTAGATTCAAAATAGTTTTATTAAGATAGTAGTGTTTTATCAATCACCTCCTAGTAAACAAAACTTTGTGTGTTTTCCTACTTGAGATTTGTGCATTGTTTTGTCTTGATTGTTACTAGTTCTTGGTTGATGTTTGTGAGTTACAATATTTTTGTTGTATGCTTATTGAGTGCTTGTTTGTTTCGTTAGATTATCCGGACTGCGAAGCTTGTTACTTAGAGTCACTCACGTACGAAGATCATCAATCAGGCAAGTCACTTTGACCATGTTTACGCATGTTTTATATGCATTAGTTCTACCATCTCCCCAATTGCATGCAAGATAGGTTAGTTGGAAACTTGGTTACATTGTAGTAGTATCATGTGGTAGGTACCCCCCTCAACCTCTTGACACATTGGCCCCGAGAAACGTTGTTTTACCTTTTGCTATGCTATTAGTAGACGGGGTTGGTTGTGTGATTCATGAGAGTTGAGAGAGTTAATAATTTCAAGACCTACATAAAGATCAAGATTTAAGACTCCGAGTTTTCAACATACCTCTGGGTGGATGATGGTTGAACGGCACCCTGGAGAAACCAGTGGATTTGCCTAGGTGATGCTGGAGATGGCCAGTATTCACGCGGAAAGGTCCACCCAGGCACAAAGAGATGGATGGATGCTTTAAAACCCAAGGCTTACCTGCGCAGCCACAAGTCATTATGGGCTCTGGCTTGGTTGGATATCATGGTGACCCTGGACAGGCGGTGCTACGAGAGGTAGAAGAACGGTAGGAAAGGATGGGCACCGACAGAGTCGCAGGGAAACCCTTTGGAAGACCATGTTTTGGTCATCCGTTTCTCAAACACCCTGAAGTGCGAGAAATCAAACGGAGGCGACCAAATCTTGTGGGGAACGTGTGCAAAACTCTGCAGAGTATTCAAAACCTAATCGATTAGCCGTGTCCACGGTCATGGACGACTTGAGCCAAAGGAATTGGAACTTCCGGAACTCTCAACACAATTAATATGATGATGTGGGTCTTTAATAATTTTGGGTATGAGAAATGGTTGGTGGAACCATCTCATTAATCAACAAACTTAGTAATATTTTGCTTAATCCCTCCCTTGATGTAGGAAAAATTGGCTTTACGCAAAACTTACCACCCCACCTGCCATATATGCATATAGACTAGATGATTATCTTTTCACCCTTCTCTTGTGACTTTGCCGGCATATTCCATATGCTGACCTACATGGCTGCAACGTATCATGTTGCAGAGTACTTTTCCGACCAGGAGTGAGGACACGTTCTATGCTTAGTGAGATGCCCTCGGAGTCAGATGGACTCATCTACCTTCGACGTTTCCGCAAGATTTAGATATTCTCATGAGTTGGCTTTTAGCCACTTTATTGTAAATTTTATTGTAATAAAGGACTCGATATGAGATTTCGATTAATATAATGCTGTGTGATTTCCCTTTGATATATACATGGATGTACCGTGTGTGTACCAGCATGATCTTGGGATGGTACGGAAACACCGGAGACTTGACCTTTCAGGTCGGGTCGTTACAGAAATGGTATCAGAGCACACGCTGACCATAGGACGTAACCTCTAGGATTGGAAAGCCTTAGGATTGTTTCTCTTTGTCTTTAAATATCTTATACTCTCATCTATTCGTTTCTGTCTCCTCTCCGATTATTTCAAAATTTATAGATGGCCACCTTCATCCCAGTGTTGATCACGGAGTTTTGCCAGCCTGACGCAACGATGCCCTTTGGTAAGGAGCTGATGAGGATCGTCAAGGACGTAAGGATTGCTTTGCCGAGCATCACCGGGATTCCTATCATGTCATTTCCTCAAGATGGACGCTACAAGATCGAGGTGCACATCCCAGGGAAGACCTTTGGGAATCGGAAGGAACCCATCGACCTCAAGTTCGTGGCACCCAGTTGGATACTTGGGAGAGACATGGCCATTCATTGTGCCCTTGGACGTATTCAGGAGGAATACAGAGGTGGAACCATTTCACTAGGACTCAGCGTGGTTTGTCACAGAGATGCCAATGGAAACATCATAACTCCTCCCACTGCAGACACCACTATTTCCTATATCCAGACCCTGGAGACTCACATCAGGACTCTGGAGCTTCGAGTTCGTGCTGATACGAAGACAATCAAGAATCTGATGAACCGCGAGCTGGACCTTGAAGCTGATCTGCAAGAGGCCAACTATGAACACGAGCATGAAGTGAAGGACTTCCTAGAGAGGATTGATGAGCAGAATGCACGCATCGCAACTCTGGAGGAGCAGCTAGACATGGGGAAAACCTTCAACCCGAAGGAGACATGGCACCCTTCATCAGCGACGATGAAGACTATGAGGAAAGCACCACCGGAGGACCTACGACTATGCACTTATGAGGAAAAACATTAGTTATGCCCTCCATGTATCTTTTATTTTCGTCGTTAAAGCGTAGGTCGATGCTTAGTTGTTTGAGATTTGTATTCCCGATGTTTGACATTGATTGAATAAATGAATGAGTGTTTGGTGTGATATGTTTGTTGCATTGCATATGGGTAGTGATTTCTTCTTATAGACCCTTGTTCTATTCTAATTCTCATCCCTCTGAAAACAGCAAGATGCCTCCACGACGTGAGACCGACTTCACTTTCCTGCCGGAACTCACTCAACTCCTTCAGCAACAGAATGCACTGATGCAGTTATTGATTCAGAATCAGACCAACAACCAGAACAACAACAACCACCATCCACCCCAGACTGACAATCTCACCCGTTTTCTGAGGTTGAATCCTCCAACTTTCTCCAGCAGTACTGAGCCCATTGTGGCAGATGACTGGCTCCGTAAGATGGAGAGAGAACTTCTCACTGCTGGATGTACTGACGCTGAGAAAGTGCGATTTGCCGCACATCAACTGGAAGGACCAGCAGCATCATGGTGGGAGAATTACACCACCACTTATCCTATTGCAGATGTGACTTGGGAGCAGTTCCAGCAAGCTTTCCGCACCGCACATGTTTCAGCTGGAGCCATGAGTCTGAAGAAGCGCGAGTTTCGCAACTTGCGCCAGAGTAATCGCTCTGTGGCCCAGTATGTGGACGACTTCAACACATTGGCACGTTATGCACCAGGAGACGTGGCCGATGATGCGGCCAAGCAAGAGAAATTTCTGGAAGGACTCAACGATGAGTTGAGCATGCAGCTGGTAGTGGCTAATTTCAACAACTACCAAGAGCTGGTGGATAAGGCACTTATTCTGGAAGGTAAACATCAGCAGATTGAGAACCGCAAGAGGAAGTACACTCAGGGGAAGTTCAACTCTGGAGCTCATCAGAAGCTTCGCTACTCCCCGTACTCAGGGAATACCGGATCAGGGACCGGTAAGTTTGGAAGACACACTCATGCTGTGCACAACCATGGAGGCCACCATCATGGAGGAAATGGGAACAACCTTCTCAACCATGGCAATTTCAAGACTGACAATGGGAATGGGAACAACAACCAGCACCGTCAAGTTCCTGCTCAGAAGGATCTGAGTCACATTACCTGTTTCAAGTGTCAGAAGACAGGGCACTATGCTACTGAGTGTTCCCAGAGCAAGCAAGGCAGTGGAAACAGCAACAACAACGGCAATTCCGCAGCCAAGAAGCCAAACCTTTTTCCTCGTGCCCAGGTGAACCATCTAGACGTGGAAGAAGTCTATGATCAACCCGAGACTGTGGTTGGTAAGTTTTTATTGCATTCACGTCCTATTACAGTACTTTTTGATTCCGGTGCAACTCATTCATTCATATCAAGGGTAGTTGTGGATAAGTATGGCTTGCCCACCAAAACCCTTAGTCAGCCCATTAAGGTCAGTTCCCCAGGAGGTATGATGATGGCAGGGATAGGATGCCATGCCTTGAACCTCAATATAGGAAACCATGTTTTTCCCACCGACCTCATCGTCTTAGAGTCACAAGGACTGGATGTAATCCTAGGCATGGATTGGATGACCAAGTATGAAGGAAATCTTGATTGCCCTAGCAAGTCTGTTTCACTCACCACCCCGGAGAACAAGAGGATTAAGTATGTATCCCGACGCACACGTATGAGTGTTAGGTTAAATGCCCTCACAGGAGTTGTTCAGGAGGAAGTACCTATGGTAAAAGATTATCTGGATGTATTTCCAGAAGAATTACCAGGAATGCCACCAGATAGGGAAATTGAGTTCCTAATAGAGCTACAGCCAGGGACAGCACCAATTTCCAAGACACCCTATTGGATGCCCGCAAATGATCTGTTGGAAATCAAGAAGAAAATTAAGGAGTTATTGGACAAAGGTTATATTCTCCCAAGTTCTTCACCTTGGGGAGCCCCAGTTCTTTTGGTGGAGAAGAAGGATAAAACCTTGAGAATGGTAGTCGATTATCGTGCCTTGAACGAGGTGACTATCAAGAACAAGTACCCTTTGCCGATGATTAATGATTTGTTTGATCAGCTCGTAGGAGCCAAAGTATTCTCCAAGATCGATCTTCGATCAGGGTATCACCAGTTGAAAATTCGTGAACAGGATATACCCAAAACAGCTTTCACCACGAGGTATGGCTTGTATGAGTATACGGTCATGTCTTTTGGATTGACTAATGCTCCTGCCTACTTCATGAATTTGATGAACAAAGTATTCATGGAATACCTAGACAAGTTTGTTGTGGTGTTCATCGATGACATTCTGATATTCTCCAAGAACGAGGAAGAGCATAAGGAACATTTGCGTTTAGTTCTGGAGAAGCTGAGAGAGCATCAACTATATGCCAAGTTCAACAAATGTGAATTTTGGCTGACGGAAGTCGGATTCCTTGGACATGTTATTTCCGGAGATGGAATAGCAGTGGACCCTACTAAGGTTGAAGCCGTCACTGAGTGGAAGTCCCCTACCTCAGTTAAGGAGATCCGCAGTTTCCTCGGACTTGCCGGATATTACCGGAGATTCATTGAGAATTTCTCAAAGATTGCCAAGCCCATGACAGAGTTGTTGAAGAAAGAATCTAAGTATGTTTGGACTGAGGAATGTGAAGCCAGTTTTCAGGAGTTGAAGAAACGTTTGGTCACAGCCCCAGTGTTGATTTTGCCCAATATTCGGAAGGACTTCCAGGTTTACTGTGATGCTTCACGTCAAGGACTTGGAGGAGTACTTATGCAGGATGGAAAAGTTGTAGCCTATGCATCCAGACAACTACGACCTCATGAGTTGAATTATGCCACGCATGATTTGGAACTAGCAGCCGTAGTGCACGCACTCAAGACTTGGAGACATTTTCTTATCGGAAATAGTTGTGATGTTTACACCGACCATAAGAGCCTGAAGTATATCTTCACGCAGAAAGAGTTGAACCTCAGACAGAGGAGATGGTTAGAGTTAATCAAGGACTATGACATGAGATTACACTACCATCCAGGTAAGGCTAATGTTGTAGCCGATGCCTTGAGTCGGAAAACTTATGTGAACACACTCACAGCTGCAGGATTACCTCAAGAGTTAGTCGATGATCTCAGAGAGCTCAAGCTAGAGATAGTTCCAAGAGGATATGTTGCTACACTGGAAATTCAGTCCACCTTGACCGAAAGAATTCGTGAAGCCCAGAAATCGGACAAGGAGATAGCTGAGATTAAACAGAGAATGGAAGATGGTAAAGCTAAAGGTTTTCGTGAGGATGAACACGGAACTTTGTGGTTTGAGAACCGAATCTATGTGCCCAATGACCCAGAGCTCAGGAAGTTGATACTTCAGGAAGCCCACGATTCACCTTACTCGATACACCCAGGCAACACCAAGATGTATCTGGATTTAAAAGAAAGTTATTGGTGGACAGGTATGAAGAAAGATATTGCGGAACATGTTGCAATATGTGATGTTTGTTAGCGAGTAAAAGCGGAACATCAGAAACCAGCAGGGTTACTCCAACCTTTGCCGATACCCGAGTGGAAATGGGAAAAGCTTGGTATGGACTTCATCACACGATTACCCAGGACCCGTTCAGGTTATGATTCCATCTGGGTAGTGGTAGATCGCTTGACCAAGGTAGCTCATTTCATTCCAGTGAAAACCACCTATACCAGTGCTAAGCTAGCCAAGATATATATGACCAGGATCGTATGTCTGCATGGAGTTTCGAGGAGTATCGTGTCAGATAGAGGAACACGATTTACCTCAAAGTTTTGGCATCAATTACATGAAACTTTGGGTACAAGGCTAGAGTTCAGTACAGCCTTTCATCCGCAGACAGATGGACAGACTGAGAGAGTCAACCAGATTCTGGAAGACATGTTGAGAGCTTGTGCGCTAGATTATGGATCTAGTTGGGATGACAACTTACCTTACGCAGAATTTTCGTACAACAACAGTTATCAGACTAGTCTAAAGATGGCCCCTTTCGAAGCTTTATACGGAAGGAGATGCAGAACACCACTGACGTGGGATGGTGTTGGAGACCGACAACTTTTTGGTCCCGACCTTATCCGAGATTCTGAAGAGAAAGTCAAGATGATTCGTGACAGACTCAAGGTAGCTCAATCTCGACAGAAGAGTTATGCTGACAACAAACGCAAAGAAGTGACGTATAAAGTGGGAGACCGAGCTTATCTTCGTGTGTCCCCGCTTCGTGGAATCAAGAGGTTTGGTGTTAAAGGAAAATTAGCACCCAGATTCATAGGCCCCTACAAAATTCTTGAACGTAGAGGCGAAGTTGCATACAAGTTGGAATTGCCGGAAGGATTATCCGAAGTTCATGATGTATTCCATGTTTCCCAGCTAAAGAAATGCCATGCTTAGATGGCTGACATCCCTTTTCGAGACACCGTGCCCCTAGAGGCCATACAGCTTGACAATGATCTGACTTACGAGGAGAAGCCTGTCAAGATCCTCGAGACATCCAACAGAGTTACCCGCAGCAAGACCATCAAGTTCTGCAAAGTTCTTTGGAGTCACCACACCGAGGAAGAAGCCACCTGGGAACGCGAAGAAGATCTTCGTAAAGACCATCCGCACCTATTTTCTAGGGCGAGATTCATCTTAAGGTGGGTAGGTTTGTAACATCCCAAAATTTCATTTTGGAATGTTATGAATATAGCTATGCATCCATCATCATCATTGCTTGATTTTATGAAATAGTTGAAATGCCTTTTCTGACTTTCTGAAAGTCCTTTCTACTTTTCACTAAGTTGCTTTCACCTATTTGAAATTTTGGTTAAAAGTTCAAATAAGAGAGGAGGAACATGACACTCCACACCAGGGACTAATTGGTGGTTTATTTGAACAATAATAACCAGGGGTTATTTTGAAAATATTTGCAAAAAGGGTTTAAAAACAATTAGGCAATTTCTGAAAATATATTTTTCAAAGTGTTCAAATGACAGAATAGAAATGTTCATTAAATAGAATTTATTATTATGTTAATTTTGATATATAATACCCCTATATTTAGAGACGATTTGAATGCTTTAAAAGCTTTTGAATGTCTCTGGAAAATTATTAAAAAGGAAACGGTAACCGTTTCCGGTATTAAACGGGCCGGCCCACGGCAGTTACTCGCGAATTCATTACCGACCGGCCGACCGATGCGCTTTCACTTCTCTCTCTCTCACTGCCGCTGGACCCCACCTCGACCGACCGTTGCCCCGAACGGTCGTCTCTTTTCTCCCCGCACGCGCCGGAGATCGACGCCGGCTGTTTCTTCCCCTCCCGGATCTCTCTCCTCTCTCCACCCCGCACTCCCCAGCGCCCCTATATAAGCCGGCCACTTCCCCGCATCCATTTCCCCCCGAGCTCTCTTTCTCTCTCGCCGAGGCGCTGCCGCAATTGCTCGCCGGAGCTCCCACCCTCACCGGATCTCCCGTCGACCGTAGCCACCAATTCCGACCACCTCTCGCCCAACCGACCTCACCTTTCGACTCCGGAGACCCGTCGCCGTCGCCCGGACCACTTCCCCGTCTCCCTCGACCACCGGAGCACCTCGCCGTCGCATTCGCCGCTTCCGGGCTCGCCGGAGACCCCCTCGCCGGCGACCTCTTAACCCTGTGAGCACTCCCACCCCTTGGATCTAAGATCCACGGCTGAGATTAGATCGTATTAAATCCGAATCATTTTCCTTTAGGAACCGGTCACCCGCCCGGAACCCTCGAGCGCACACCACCCTTAGCCAATCCGACAGCGCCACGTAGCCCCCTGACCGTCGCAAATCATTTTTTTCTGTTTTTGTTTTAATTAACAGAATGATTTCAAAATTTGTTTTGCTTATATCTTTTAATCTATTTAGTGTTTTGAGTTGATTCTTTTTGCAATAGCTCACATTTTTCATGTAGTTTCACCCTGTACTTTTAAATTTCAAATTTGAACTATAAAATTTGAATTTAATCAAATTTGCTCAAAATCTTCAAATCTGAATAACTAGAGTTTGAAAATAGTTTTTCACATGAATCTTTTTGCTACTGTTTGGTATTAGTTAGGACTATCTTCATGATTAGCTTGAGGATTTTTTAGGTTTAATTTGATTTATGTTTTAACCAAAAACAGAATCTGCCTAGTATTATAATATAGTTTTATATACTTAATTTTAATTAGTTTGAATTAGAATTGGTTTTATTTGTTTATTAGGTTCTGTTAGTAAACATTTAGTGTTTTCACTCACTGATAATAAAAATATAAATTTGCTTAGTTTAATTTTATTTAACACAGGAATCACAACTTCTTTTCAAATAGGCATAATTTGATTAAAACAACTAGTTAGTAATAGTTTAGTTTTGTTCTCTTGTTAGTAAAACTATATTTGTTCCATTTAGTGTTTATCAAAACTTTTACAAACTTTACAAAAGTTTTCTCAACAAACTTAGATTCAAAATAGTTTTATTAAGATAGTAGTGTTTTATCAATCACCTCCTAGTAAACAAAACTTTGTGTGTTTTCCTACTTGAGATTTGTGCATTGTTTTGTCTTGATTGTTACTAGTTCTTGGTTGATGTTTGTGAGTTACAATATTTTTGTTGTATGCTTATTGAGTGCTTGTTTGTTTCGTTAGATTATCCGGACTGCGAAGCTTGTTACTTAGAGTCACTCACGTACGAAGATCATCAATCAGGCAAGTCACTTTGACCATGTTTACGCATGTTTTATATGCATTAGTTCTACCATCTCCCCAATTGCATGCAAGATAGGTTAGTTGGAAACTTGGTTACATTGTAGTAGTATCATGTGGTAGGTACCCCCCCTCAACCTCTTGACACATTGGCCCCGGGAAACGTTGTTTTACCTTTTGCTATGCTATTAGTAGACGGGGTTGGTTGTGTGATTCATGAGAGTTGAGAGAGTTAATCATTTCAAGACCTACATAAAGATCAAGATTTAAGACTCCGAGTTTTCAACATACCTCTGGGTGGATGATGGTTGAACGGCACCCTGGAGAAACCAGTGGATTTGCCTAGGTGATGCTGGAGATGGCCAGTATTCACGCGGAAAGGTCCACCCAGGCACAAAGAGATGGATGGATGCTTTAAAACCCAAGGCTTACCTGCGCAGCCACAAGTCATTATGGGCTCTGGCTTGGTTGGATATCGTGGTGACCCTGGACAGGCGGTGCTACGAGAGGTAGAAGAACGTTAGGAAAGGATGGGCACCGACAGAGTCGCAGGGAAACCCTTTGGAAGACCATGTTTTGGTCATCCGTTTCTCAAACACCCTGAAGTGCGAGAAATCAAACGGAGGCGACCAAATCTTGTGGGGAACGTGTGCAAAACTCTGCAGAGTATTCAAAACCTAATCGATTAGTCGTGTCCACGGTCATGGACGACTTGAGCCAAAGGAATTGGAACTTCCGGAACTCTCAACACAATTAATATGATGATGTGGGTATTTAATAATTTTGGGTATGAGAAATGGTTGGTGGAACCATCTCATTAATCAACAAACTTAGTAATATTTTGCTTAATCCCTCCCTTGATGTAGGAAAAATTGGCTTTACGCAAAACTTACCACCCCACCTGCCATATATGCATATAGACTAGATGATTATCTTTTCACCCTTCTCTTGTGACTTTGCCGACATATTCCATATGCTGACCTACACGGCTGCAACGTATCATGTTGCAGAGTACTTTTCCGACCAGGAGTGAGGACACGTTCTATGCTTAGTGAGATGCCCTTGGAGTCAGATGGACTCATCTACCTTCAACGTTTCCGCAAGATTTAGATATTCTCATGAGTTGGCTTTTAGCCACTTTATTGTAAATTTTATTGTAATAAAGGACTCGATATGAGATTTCGATTAATATAATGCTGTGTGATTTCCCTTTGATATATACATGGATGTACCGTGTGTGTACCAGCATGATCTTGGGATGGTACGGAAACACCGGAGACTTGACCTTTCAGGTCGGGTCGCTACATAGACGTCCTCTAATTGTTGTTGCATGTTTTACGTGGCTGCTATGGGTATCTAGCAAGAACGATTCTTACCTATGCAAAACCACAACGGTGAGATTAAGATTGCTTTTCGACCTTCTACAAGGACCACCTCAATCAAATCCGGTTCAACTAAAGTGGGAGAGACAGGCACCCGCCAGCCATCTTTATGCGACGAAGTCACAAGTCAGTCGATGGAACACGGTCTATCGCAAGCATACGAGTAAAGTTGGTACGAGCCTCTTCATCCCACAATACCGCTGAACCAAGAAAAGACTAAGGAAGGAAGCAATCTGAATATCAAGATCTCATCTACGCATAGACCTAGCTCTGATGCCACTGTTGGGGAACGTTGCATGGGAAACAAAAAAATTCCTATGCTTCACCAAGATCAATCTAGGAGATGAGCATCTATGAGAAGAGAGATTGGATCTACGTACACTTGTAGATCGCTAAGTAGAAGTGTTAAAGAATGCGGTTGATGTAGTGGTATGTCTCCGCGATCCAAATTGCAAGCCGTCTCACGAACTCCCAATCAAGTGCTGAATGGACGGCACCTCCGCGTTCAGCACACGTGCAGCTCGATGAAGATCTCCGCCTTCTTGATCCAGCAAGAGGAAGCGGAGAGGTAGATGGGTTCTCCGGTAGCACGACGGCATGGCGGCGGTGGTGGTGCAGCTGATCCGGCAGAGCTTTGCTAAGCGGCGCCGAACCAATCTACCAGAGGAGAGACCATCAGAGAGGGAGGAAGGGCTGTGCCGTGGCTTAGGATGCGGCTTCCCTCCTACCTCTCTCATATATATAGGGGGAAGGGGGAAGGGGCTGCGCCCTAGAGTTCCCACCCCTAGGGGCGGCGGCCAAGAGGAGGGGCGGCGGCCAAGGGGTGACTTGGCCCCCAGGGCAGGGTGGCCAGCCCCCTTAGGGTTTCCCCCTCCACCCTTCGGCCGCATGGGACCTTGTGGGAGGGGCAGCCAGCCCACCAGGGGCTGTTGGCCCCTTCCGGTGGACCTCCGGGACCCTCCCGACACCCCAGTACGTTACCGGTGACGCCCGAACTTTTCCCGGTGACCAACACGGAACTTCCTATATATGAACCTTTACCTCCGGACCATTCCAGAGCTCCTCGTCAGGTCCGAGATCTCATCCGGGGATTCGAACAATATTCGGTCACCAACACACATTACTCATCTATACCAAAACGTCACCGAACCTTAAGTGTGCTGACCCTGCGGGTTCAAGAACCATGTAGACATGACCGAAACACCTCTACGGTTAATAACCAATAGCGGGACCTGGATGCCCATATTAGCTCCTACATGTTCTATGAAGATCTTTATCGGTCGAACCTCTATGTCAAGGATTCAGACAATCCCGTATGTTGTTCCCTTTGTCCTTCCGTATGTTACTTGCCCGAGATTCGATCGTTGGTATCTCTATACCTAGTTCAATCTCGTTACCGGCAAGTCTCTTTACTCGTTCCGTAATACAAGATCCCACGACTAACACTTAGTCACATTGCTTGCAAGGCTTGTTGTGATGTTGTATTACCGAATGGGCCCTGAGATACCTCTCCGTCACACGGAGTAACAAATCCCAGTATTGATCCATGCCAACTCAACAGACACCCTCGAAGATACCTGTATAGTACCTTTATAGTCACCCAGTTATGTTGCAATGTTTGATACACACAGGGCACTCCTCCGGTGTCAGTGAGTTGCATGATCTCATGGTTATAGGAACATATACTTGACATGCAGAAAACAGTAGCAATAAACTGACACGATCATATGCTACTTCCATAGTTTGGGTCTTGTCCATCACATGATTCTCCCAATGATGTGATCCCGATATCAAATGACATCTCATGTCCATGGCCAGGAAACCTTAACCATCTTTGATCAACGAGCTAGCCTGCTGGAGGCACACTAGGGACATAGTGTTTGTCTATATGCCCACACATGTATTTAGTTTCCAATCAACACAATTATAGGATGGACAATAAACAATTATCATGAACAAGGAAATATAATAATAAACACTTTATTTATTGCCTCTAGGGCATATTTCTAGCAGTTGAGACGAAGTACTGGACGCTTATTGAGATGGCTAGGACGATGCTTGACGAATACAAGACGCCAAGACACTTTTGGGCAGAAGCCGTGGAAACAACATGTCATGCCACAAACCAACTTTACTTGCACAAGCTTCTCTGTAAGATGGCATATGAGCTACTCACCGATAACAAACCCCAAGTTTGATACTTTCGGGTATTCGGCTCCAAGTGCTGCATCCTTGAAAAGCAGCGTCGTACTAAATTTTCTCCCAAATATCATGAAGGATTCCTACTTGGTTATGGATCAAACTCTCACACTTACCGTGTCTACAAAAACTTCACTCAAAAAGTTGAAGAGACGGTAGATGTGAAGTTTGATGAATGTAATGGTTCGCAAGTCGAACAATTGCCAAATGATGTAGGTGATCATGACCCCTTGGAAGCTATCCAAGACTTGTCTATTGGCAAAATTTGTCCCATGGAGGTGAAGGAAAGTAATTCGTCAACCCAAGTGGAAGCTCCTACTTCGAATACGACATAGAAGCATCCACAAGTGATACACGACAAGATGAAGAGGAGGAGGAAGTACTTCATGAAGATCCACCACAACCTCCTTCACCACCACCTCAAGGAGATGATCACGTTGACAATAACGAAGACGAACGAGATGATGATGAAGAAGAAGCTCCACCATCCAACAATCGGAAGCTGACCCGAGTTTGAGCACAAGTGACCAAGAACCATCCCCTAAACCAAATCTTGGAAACATCCAAACCGGGAGAATCACTCGCTCTAAAACTCGTCTAGCTAACTTTTGTGAGCATTATTATTTCATATCTAGCATTGAGCCTTTGAAGGTAGAACAAGCTCTGGAAGACGCGGATTGGGTGAACGCTATGCACGAAGAGCTTGACAACTTTGAAAGGAACAAAGTGTGGACACTTGTGGGGAAGCCCGAGGATGAGCACAACATCATCGGAACCAAATGGGTGTTTTGGAATAAGCAAGACGAAGACGGTCAAGTCATATGCAACAAGGCACATCTCGTGGCCCAAGGATATACTCAAGTCGAAGGTATGGACTACGGTGAGACCTATGCCCCCGTTGCTAGACTAGAAGCTATTCGAATTCTTCTTGCATATGCTAATCACCATGATATCACGCTTTATCAAATGGACATTAAAAATGCCTTTTTAAATGGTGAAATTGAAGAAGAGGTTTATGTTAAGCAACCACCTGGTTTTGTGAACCCTAAGAAACCTAATCATGTTTATAAGATTCGTAAAGCCCTTTATGGTCTTAAGCAAGCCCCTCGTGCTTGGTACAAATGCTTAACGAAGTTTCTCATTGAAAAAGGTTTTGAAATTGGTAAAATTGATGCCACCTTGTTCACTAAGGGAGTTAACGGAGAATTATTTGTGTGCTAACTCTATGTGGATGATATTATCTTTGGTTCCACTAACCCTAAATTTAGTGAAAGATTTGGAAGGTTGATGTCCGAGAAGTATGAGATGTCCATGATGTGTGAGCTGAAATTCTTTCTTGTATTGCAAATCAAGCAATCAAGAGAAGGAACTTTCATCTCTCAAACTAAGAATACCAAGGACTTGATCAAGAAGTTCAACATGCAGGAGTGCAAAGGTATGAAAACTCCCATGCCAACGAGTGGACATGTTGATCCTACCAAGGAAGATGAACCGGTTGATCAAAAAGTTTATCAATCTATGATTGGTTCATTGCTATATCTATGTGCATCTCGTCCTGATATTATTCTTAGTGTTTGCATGTGTGCTAGATATCAAGCTGCACCTAAGGAGTGTCATCTTTTGGTCGTGAAACATATTGTGAGATACTTGATACAACCACCAAACTTTGGCATTCGGTATCCCAAGGGATCTTCTTTTAACCTTGTTGGCTATTCCAATTCGGACTATGCCGGTGACAAGGTTGATAGAAAATCCACCTCAGGTACTTGTCAATTTTTAGGTAGATCTATTGTGTCTTGGTCCTCCAAGAAACAAAACTCGGTATCTCTATCTACTACCGAAGCTGAGTATATTGCTGCTAGATCTTGTTGTGCGCAATTACTTTGGCTGACACAAACGCTTAAGGATTATGGAATCCATGTTAAAAAATGTTACATTGCTTTGTGACAATGAAAGTGCTATTAAGATTGGTCATAATCCTGTGCAACATTCTCGAACTAAGCATATTCAAGTTCGACATCATTTCATTCGTGATCATGTTGCCAAAGGAGATATTAATCTTAAGCATGTTCGCACTAACAAGAAATTGGCCGATATCTTTACTAAGCCACTTGATGAGAAAACTTTTTGTCACTTGAGGAGTGAGTTGAACATCATTGATGCTTCAAACTTGAGCTAGACTCACTCGGATGCTTGCAAGGACATGAGCCATCTTGATACTTCCATGATATTGCTAATGTGTTATCTTATGCCATGTAATTCTATGCTCCCTTGCATTGCATCTAACCATTTGTAGGTACTTGGAAGAACTTCATTCCATGAGATTGCAACCAACTCCAACTATAAGCAATCTTGTCTTGACCAAGTATCCACAACCCCTCTTGATGATGGAAGGAAGAAGACAACAAAAACATATCCTTGACATATACTTGATCATAATTGCAAAATCTCAGTTGGTATCATGTCAAATGGATATACCTATTGTTCTTCCTTTCATGACTACCCTTGTAGGTAACAACTGTACTAGACGAGAAGGATTGCTCCCAACTCAAGATGTTCTTAATCAACCTCAAGCATCCTCAACAAGTTCACCTACGAGCGACGTCATCAACATCACTCAAAGGTATGCTCTCATATCCTTGAAAAGGCTTTACTCCAAATCATGAGCTAAAGGATTGTCTCTTGGACTAATACTTTTATCTATTGTTTTTCAGATAACAGTCCACGGAGAGTTGGATTGGCAAAAGGATTGTGGAGATACCCCAAGATGCAAGGTAATGGATTAGCTAAGCTTCAAGCAAGAGGACTCTAAATTTTATATTTGTGAGAAATCACTTTGTCCATAGGAAAGCCAATACTATTAAAAGGGGGTAAGGTTTTGTTGGTGAACAAAATGCCCATACGTGCACAAGTGATAGTCACCAAAGACACCCACAATCTCTCCCACCAAAGTCTGTTCAAATCCAAACACTCAAAATTGGTGCCATCAGTTCCAAACACTAGACAGACTCAGCCAAACCCTAGCTTTTCGGCGCAGCCAATATTGCGTTCGGTGCCACTGAGTTGGGCTGCCAATGTTCTGTTATGCAAGTTCATAGTTTTGGTCCCTCCAAGATTGTCGAATCAGCGTCACTGAGATTGAGCATTCTGGCCGTTGGTCACCTTATCGGTGCAACCGAGATTCCTATATCGGTCTCAACGACATTCAAAAGTCTTTACTTTCCGCTACCATCGAGAATAACACATCGGTGTCACCAAGTCTGACTTATTGTGTGTAACGGTTGGATTTTGGGGATGCCTATATATACCCCTTCACCACCACCTACTCGAAAGAGAAGCACTCAGAACCATTCCATACCTATTCTATCAGTTTTTTGAGAGAGAACCACCTACCCTTCTGTTGAGGTCAATATCTTCCACTCCAACCATGTGGATCTTGATTTCTAGCCTCCCCAAGTTGCTTTCCACAAATCCCATCTTCTCTACCAAGCCATATATGTGAGAGAGTGATTGTGTGTTGAGGAGTCTATCATCTTGAAGCACAAGAGCAAGGAGTTCATCGAAATTACCGAGCCTATTACCTTTTGGAGGGTGGTCCCTCCTAGATTGGTTAGGTGTCGCTTGGGAGCCTCCTACTTCGTTTTGTGGAGTGAACCAAGAAGTTTGTACGGGCATGGAGATCGCCTACTTCTTGAAGACCTACCCATAGTGAGGCTAGTCCTTTGTGGACGGAAGGCATTATGTAATAGTCAAGGTTGCTACTTCATGGACCCTTGTGGGTGGAGCCCTTTGTGGACTCTCGCGGCTATTAACCTCCGTGGGTTGAAGACTCCATAAATGTGGACGTACGATAGCACCACCTATCGGAACCACGGGATAAATCCTTGCTTCTCCAATTGCGTTTGATCTCCATATCTCAACTCTTTACTTCATGTGCAATGTCTTTACTTTCTGCTACTATATTTGTTGACATGCATGTGTAGGGTATATAGACTTTCTAGTCCTGCTAAAACTGTTAAAATCTGCCAACCAATTAACTTGGGAAAAAGTTAGGTTTTAATTTTCTGCTAGTAGTCTATTCACCCCCCCTCTAGACACTCTTCTAGTGATCCCTCAGGAGTCGGCATACATGATTTGCGACATGTATCACACGTTGTCGCCTGTGGGGGATGTGAGAATAACTCCAGCCCCCAGACTGGCCAAGATCTTGGATCCATCAAAGTACATTGTCCAATGGGAGTATGCACTATACTCCTTGGGGAGCTCGGCTTCTATCCATTCAGCCAGGAAGTCTGCCAGTACCTGAGATTTAATGGTGTGGCGTGGCTTGTAGGTTATTTCAAAGGGAAGGATCTCAATAGCCCATTTGGCTATGTGGACGGTGGAGTCCCTGTTGTTGATTATATCATTCAGGGGGATTTCTGATGCCACCATTACCGCACACTCCTGGAAGTAGTGTCTGAGTTTCCTCGATGCCATGAATACTGTATAGGATATTTTTTCATAATGTGGGTATCTGGACTTGCACTGTGTTAGCACCTCTGACACATTAGATACCCGTTTCTGAGTCCGGAATTTATGTTCCTCCTCATCTCATTCAACGACGAGCACCGCACTGATGACTTTGTTGGTGGACGATATGTATAACAACTTGGGCTCACCGGCTCCTGGTGCTGTGAGTATGGGGTTGGTTGCTAGTAGTGTTTTGATTTCTTCTAATGCAGTCATTCCCTCATTGGTCCATTCAAAATTGTTGGTCCGTTTCAACAGCTTATAGAGCGCCAAAGCCTTTTCTCCGAGGCGGAAGATAAAGCGGCTTAACGCTGCTACGCACCCGGTTAGCCTCTCGACACGCTTCAGCTCTGTGGGGATTGCAAGTTCTGATAGAGCACGGATTTTAGCTGGATTTGCCTCTATTCCTCTATGGGAGACAATGAATCCAAGCAGCTTACCAGAGGGAACTCCGAATACACATTTTTCCGGACTGAGCCGTATATCATATTCACATAGATTAGCGAAAGTTTTGCATAAGTCATCAATCAAATGGCCAACGTGTTTGGATTTGATTACCACATCATCCACGTATACTTCGACAGTCTTATCGGCCTGTTTCGCAAGGCTGGTTTGGATCCTGTGCTGGTATGTGGCCCCGACGTTTTTTAGCTCGAAGGGCATCGTGTTGAAGCAAAATGGCCCGTAGGGGTGATGAATGCAGTAGCCGCTTGATCGGATTCCTTCATTTTAATTTGATGGTATCCGGAGTAAGCATCTAGGAAACACAACAAATCGTATCCAACTGTGGCATCGATGATCTGGTCTATGCGTGGTAAGGGGAAAGGGTCCTTGGGGCATGCTTTGTTGAGGTCTTTGAAATCGACACACAGCCGCCAGGACTTCTCTTTCTTAGGTACCATAATCAGGTTTGCTAGCCACTCGGGGTGTTTAATATCCCTAATAAATCCGGCCTCGAGCAGTTTGGCTAATTCTTCACCCATGGCTTGCCGTTTGGGCTCGGAGAAGTGGTGCAGGGTCTGTTTCACCAGGACACCCTCACCCACTCTTTTGGATTTCAAGGATTTTAATTATGATAGCTGCTCTTTGATTGATTGTATTTCCTTATTACAATCCATGATTAATTCTCCACATGCTTATAGTCAAATTAAGGCTTTTACTAAACATATCGTTGATGCTTTGATGAAATCTTTTGAAGAAAAACTTCAGTTAGAAGTTTCTATCCCTAGAAAGCTTCATGATGAGTGGGAACCTACTATTATGATTAAAATCAAAGATTATGAGTGCCATGCTTTGTGTGATTTGGGTGCTAGTGTTTCCACGATTCTGAAAACTTTATGTGATGTGCTAGGTTACCATGAACTTGATGATTGCTCTTTGAATTTGCATCTAGCAGATTCCACTATTAAGAAACCTATGGGAAGGATTAATGATGTTCTTATTGTTGAAAATATGAATTATGTGCCCATATATTTCATTGTTCTTGATATAAATTGCAATCCTACATGTCCTATTATTCTTGGTAGACCTTTCCTTAGAACGATAGGTGCAATTATTGACATGAAAGAAGTAAACATTAGATTTCAATTTCCATTAAGGAAGGGCCTGGAACACTTTCCTAGAAATAAAATAAGATTTACTTATGAATCTATTATGAGAGCTAATTTTGGATTGCATACCAAAGATGACAATACCTAGATCTATTGCTTTTTGCTTAGCTAGGGGCATTAAACAATAGCGCTTGTTGGGAGGCAACCCAATTTTATTTTTGTGTTCTGTTTTTGCTTCTATTTTTGTGTGTTTACCACATTATTACTTCAGTAGTAATTGTGTTTTGGTGTTTCGATTAGTGTTTGAGCCAAGTAAACCCTTTGGGGTGATCTATGGTAGTTGTTGATTTGATCTTGCTGAAAAACAGAAACTTTTGTGCTCAGTCCAGGAATTTTCTAAATTTTTCAGAGCATCGAATGAGTCTGAATTTTTTACAACAGATTCATATATAAATTTCCCAGGTCGGGCAAAGGTGTCAGAAGTTTTTGAGTTACATAAGTATACGAAGTTTTTAGATTGCTACAGCATGTTCTGTTTTTGACAGATTCTGTTTTCTTTGAGTTGTTTGCCTATTTTGATGAATCTATGGGTTGTATCATGGAGTATGAACCATGGGGAAGTTATAATACAGTAGGTATAACACCAATATAAATAAAGAATGAGTTCACAACATTACCTAAAGTGGTGATTTATTTTCTTATACTAATGAATCTCACGAGTTTTCTGTTAAGTTTTGTGTTGTGAAGTTTTCAAGTTTTGGGTAAATATTTTATGGACTATGGAATAAGGAGTGGAAAGAGCCTAAGCTTGGGGATTCACAAGGCACCCCAAGTCATATTCAAGGAAGCCAAAAATCCTAAGCTTGGGGATGCCCCAGAAGGCATCCCCTCTTTCGTCTTCAATCCATCGGTAAATTGACTTGAGGCTATATTTTTATTCACCACATGATATGTGTTTTGCTTGGAGCGTCTTGTATGATATGAGTCTTTGCTTCTTAGTTTGCCACAATCATCATTGCTGCACACATCTTTTATGAGATACACGTTGAATCGTGAATTTTTTAGAATACTCTATGTGCTTCACTTATATCTTTTGAGTTAGGCAATTTTGCTCTATGTGCTTCAGTTATATGTTTTAGAGCACGGCGGTGTTTGCATTTTGTAGAAATAATTGAACTCTTGTACCTAACTTATATTATTTTGAGAGTCTCTAAATAGCATGGTAATTGGTCTAGGTTATGAATTTAGTCCTAATATGATAGGCATCCAAGAGGGATATAATAAAACTTCCATATTAAGTGCAGTGAGTATTTATGAGGAGTTTGATTCCTTGCATAAAGTTTTGAGATATAAAGATGGTAATGTTAAGATTTATGTTAGGAAGTAATTGTGTTTTGGTAACATACTTGTGTAAAGGTTTGTGATTCCCGTAGCACGCACGGATGGTGAACCATTATGTAAGGAAGTCGGAGCATGATTTGTTTATAGATTGTCGACCTTTGTGTGAGGGTCAGGAGCGTGTGATGGTTAACTCCTACCAACCTCTCTCCTAGGAGCATGCGTTTAATACTTTGCTTCAATGACTAATAGACTTTTGCAATAAGTATGTGAGTTCTTTATGACTAATGTTGAGTCCATGGAATATACACACTCTCACCCTTTGTCGTGGGGAACGGACACCTATGGGATCGGAGGGACCCCTTTCGGTTCGACAGGGGAGAAGGCTCACACAAAAAGCAGGTCTGATGAACAACACGCGGGGATTTTACCCAGGTTCGGGCCGCAAAGATGCGTATAACCCTACTCCTGCTTGGTTGTATTGTGGATGTTCTTAGGGTTCTAGCTATAGGAGCGCTACGAGCAGCTGCTACGTGTATTAGCTAGAAGGTCCAAAAGTGCCAAGGACCAAAAAAGACCTCTACCGTATCGCCCTGGGCCTCCTTTTATACTCTGAAGGGGATCCCATCAGTGGCGTACAGTGCGTACACGGGGTGTACAGAGCTATAGTGCTATCATACCTAACACTGACGGAGTAGGACATGCACATTTAATGCACCGTCAGACATCTCTGACTATCCATGGGACAGGACAAGAGCTCGTCCCATCGGCACCGCTTAGCCCCTCCATCACCGATGCCGCGACACGTGCCCAGGCGGGGCAACACCTGGCCTGTGCGCTGGCGGAGCCTTGCCAGGGCTTCACCTTGCCAGGTCCTTGTCTTGTCGGGTCTTGTCGGGGCTTCGTCTTGCCTGAGGGGTTTGATGTCCGTCCCGACAAGGTCTTGCCGGGGGTCTTGACTCTTCTGTGCTTGTATCTGGCAGCTCCCTGTCGGGCCTTGTCACTAGGGTGGCTACTACTACCCGTGCACGAGTAAGGGGCACTGGAAAGCCCAAAGCTCTAGTGCACCGACAGGAGCCCCCGGGCCTGGGCCACACACGTCGCGAGGCATTGTTGGGCTAGGCTCAAATAGTGCACGGGCACGTGTGGCAGGGCCTTGCAGTCGTGATAATTGCGCTTGCTGCACCTCCCCACGATGCCCATTGAATGCGGGATGTGGGATTTGTGCGCGGTGCGGCCATCAAATTTTCAATTACCACGTCAGCTCGTTTCCGCCACGCGCGCCTTATGCATAGCGGGGAGCCAGCAATGGCGCCCGTGACTTAAAGTCCTTGGGAAAGGCAGTAACTTCAGCGCCATGGATTGGAGCAATGGGGTGGTTGCTGTTCGCCCCATGACCGAGGGCTCCGCTATTGGAGTAGGTGGGCGGCGACCCTTGGAGCGGGTGAGAGCCATCCCCCGTGCTCCCCCCTATAAATTGAGGGATAGCAAGGGCGATGCTCATCCATCCTTCCTTCCCCCTCCGAGTGTGAACCTCCATAGCTTTCCCTTCCATGCCTTCCCAACCTTCAACTGGTGCTCGCCCTTAGCCATGAATAGGGAGTGAGGGCAGCCACCGTCCTCCGCTACAAGGAGGAGTTCTCGTCGGGATCAAGCCACCGCTTCAGCCATAAAGGCGGAGGGCGGCCTAAGCGCGCGTGATGGAAGAGGCGGGAGGGGTCGTGGCCGCCATGGGGCCCGAGGTCGGGGAGACGGAGCGCTGCCCCACCTCCTCCTCTGATACCGGGCCTCTTCCTTGAGGATACCCACGCCGAGGGGACGATGCTGGAGTTCATCCTCAAACTGGTCGGTCCCGTCCGGAGCCATCTATGCCTCCCTCGCCCTTTCTCCAGGGCGATGGAGGCCGACGAGCCGCCCGACCTATGGTTACAGGCAGATGGTTGTTGTAGTGGCGCGACGCAAGTGGACGTCGAGTACCCAGCGAGTCGCATCATGTTCCTCGGGCACGGCTAGAAGACCTTCACCCGCACCCACAACCTCCAGGAAGGGCACGTCCTTCATTTTAAAATGACGGAGGCCAATCTGCTCTCCGTCAAGATTTATGGGTGCTCAGGCATCCGTCTTAGCTGCTGCGAAGACAGCTCGAGCAGCGTCGAAAGCTCCTCCTCGAGCGAGAGCGATGAGGAGGACAACAGTGAAGACAATGACGATGAGTCCGGTCTTCGGTCCGTCAAGTAGGGACTCGACGACTCGGGCTCGGACTGACCGTCGACTGCACCATCACTGCTAGCCTCACGCCTCTCCCCCTCCTGGCAAGATGACCTTGCTGGGGGCCCTTGCCCCGGGCGCTGCCTCATCTTCCAGCTGGATCTTCCGGCAGGCCCGTGGATTTCGGCTTCTGGGCTCCATCCTCCTTTTCGCCCGCGCTGGCCCTCTCCTGCATGCAATGCTAGTCCAGGAGGGGCCAGGCTCTTGCCTTCCCATCCGGGAGCCCTGCCCCTCCGCGCAGTGCTAGTCTAGAGGGGTCAGGCTGGGCTTCTGCCAGAGGCCTCTCGCCATCTTTTTCTTCTTGTAGCATGCCTACCCTTTCCATTTTCTTCTTCTTGTAATCTCCCCTAGGAGAGAAAGTCAAATAAAGATGTACTTAGGAAAAGGCGACATCTCATGTAAATTTCACCCTATTTTGCAAAACTGTATATTATCTTCCTTGTTAGTCTATTTCTTTGCATAGAACTTTCCCTATGCCATCTCGGGATAATCTTGCCGGCATGTGTAGCCCTACCGCGAGTGCTTCGAGGAACGGGTCCTTAGCAGCCTGCTGGCGGTGCCAGTGCTGGCAAGATACCTCGGTGTTCTTGGCGCAGCCGCTTAAGCTGTTGATCATGCTCGAAACAGAATAAGGGCGCGAGCGCAGCCCCTTGAGTCGGTTAGCGGACTCAAAACAAAACAAGAGTGCGGGCTCAGCCACTTAAGCCGTTGAGCGGACCAGAAACAGGGTAAGGGCACAACCAATCACGACAAGGTTCCCATGCGTGCAGGTTTTCCATACGGAAGTCGAAATCATCCAAGGAGAATAATTTCATAGCAAGAATTCACCCAGGGTTTTGTAACTTATCTTTTCGTTGTCGTGCTCCTTCCGGCAAGATTTATTTTTTGAACGTCGCCCGTAGGTATCCATACCACCATTTCCCCCGGCAAAGCTGCACGCGAGGTAACCTTCTGTCCTTTAAGAAAAAGAAAGAAGAGAAATTATGGACATGGAACCTAGGCGTTCCGTTAGCTCTTGTTGGGATTAAGTGTAATGCAATATCTCAAATAAACATACACATAAGTAAACATGAGAATCAATCAAGATTTGCAGAACACTTATCTTTATTTGACTACGCACAGGCCCTGTGCCTGGCTTTGTACGAAGGATTACATGCTTCAGCGGCAAGACTTGTACAAAAGGTGGTTGTCGGGAGGCCCGGCAACCGTGCCTTATGGGTAGAACTTACGAAGATGTTTGATATTCCAGGAGTTGTTCACTGGGATGCCATCTTCGGTCTTTAGGCGGACTGCGCCAGGCCTGGTGACTCGTACTACCCGATAAGGGCCTTCCCACTTTGGCGTCAACTTGTTGGAATTCTTGGCGGACTGAACTCGCCGAAGAACAAGGTTGCCTTCCTCAAGACTTCTGGCATTAACTTTGCGGCTATGATAGCGGTGCAAAGCTTGCTGGTAGTGTGCAGCTCTCACAGCAGCCTAAAGATGGTCTTCCGCAAGGAGCGTCGCGTGATACGTCTCCAACGTATCTATAATTTTTAATTGATCCATGCTATTATATTATCTATTTTGTATTTTTATATGCATTAATATGCTATTTTATATTATTTTTGGGACTAACCTATTAATCTAGAGCCTAGTGCCAGTTTCTGTTTTTTCCTTGTTTTTGAGTTTCGCAGATAAGGAATATTAAACGGAGTCTAAACGAAATAAAACCTCTGGAAAGGTTTTTTCTGGAAAATATGGAAGCCACGAGACTTGAGAATCAAGGCAAAGGAGCTGCCACGGCGCCACAAGCCCGCTTGCCGTGGCCAGGGGGGCACCCGCGCTGGGAAGGCTTGTGGGCCCCTGGCACCTCCTCTAACCCTCATCTTCATCCTATAAATACCCAAATATTCCATCATTATTAGAAGGAGCCACGAAAACACTTTTCCGCCGCCAGAATCCTCCGTTCCCGAGAGATCCAATCTTGGAGCCTTTTCCGGTAATCTGCTGGAGGGGGATTCGATCACGGAGGGCATCTACATCAACTCTGTTGACCCTCCGATGATGCGTGAGTAGTTCACCACAGACCTACGGGTCCATAGCTAGTAGCTAGATAGCTTCTTATCTCTCTTTGCTTCTCAATACCATGTTCTTCATGATCTTCATGGAGATCAATCCGATGTAATACTCTTTTGCGGTGTGTTTGTCTAGATCTGATTAATTGTGGGTTTATGTTTGGATTATCCATGGATATTATTTGAGTCTTTCATTAATTCTTATATTCATGATTTCATATCTTTGCAAGTCTCTTCGAATTATTGGTTTGGTTTGGCCAACTAGATTGGCAATTCTTGCAATAGGAGAAGTGCTTAGTTTTGGGTTCAATCTTGCGGTGTCATCACCCAGTGACATAGTAGGGGTAGCGAGGCACATATTGTATTGTTGCCATCAAGGATAAAAAGATGGGGTTTTCATCATTTTGCTTGAGTTTATCCCTCTACATCATGTCATCTTACCTAATGTGTTACTCTGTTCTTCATGAACTTAATACTCTAGATGCAGGCAGGAGTTAGTCGATGTGTGGAGTAATAGTAGTAGATGCAGAATCATTTCGGTCTACTTGTCATAGATGTGATGCCTATATGCATAATCATTTCCTTGGATATCTTCATAACTATTCGCTTTTCTATCAATTGCTCGACAGTAATTTGTTCACCCACCGTAATACTTGCCATCATGAGAGAAGCCATCTAGTGAAACCTATGGCCCCTAGGTCTATTTTCCATATTTTATTTTCAGATCTAAAACCAAAAACACCAAAAATATTTTCTGCCTTGTTTTTACTTTTAGTTTTACTTTTTTTTCAAGCATCCTATTATATCTATCTCTACTAGATCTCATCCTTGCAAATAACCATGAAGGGATTGCCAACCCCTTTATAGCATTGGGTGCAAGAGTTTGACTCCTTGTGCAGGTATATCTATTGGTGGCTCGCTTGTGTCTCCTACTAGATTGATACCTTGGTTCTCAAAAACTGAGGGAAATACTTATCTACTTTGTTGCATCAAACCGTTCCTCTTCACGAGAAACCAACACATGCTCGGGAAGTAGGAAGAAGGATTTCTGGCGCCGTTGCCGGGAGATACATAGCAAGTCAAGAATACCAAGTATGCATCACAAACTCATCTCTTGCATTTACATTATTTGCCATTTGCCTCTCGTTTTCCTCTCCCCCACTTCTAAAATGATTTTCAAAAAGATTTGACCTTCGCCCTTTTTCGTTCATCTCCTTGTTTGCTTGCTTGAGTGCTTGATTGCCTGGTTTGTCACGATGACTCAAGAGAATACCAAGTTGTGTGAATTTTCCAATACTAATAATAATTATTTTATTAGTACTCCGATTGCTCCCCCCACTAGTGCGGAATCTTATGAATTTAATGCTGCTTTGCTCAATCTTGTTATGAAAGAAAAAAATTCCGACCTTGCTAATGAAGATGCCGCAACCCATCTAAATACTTCCGTTGAATTGTGTGATATACAAAAGAAGAAAGATGTGCATAATGATATTGTTAAATTGAAGCTATTTCTGTTCTCACTACAAGATCGTGCTAAAACTTGGTTTTCATCTTTGCCTACAAATAGTATTGATTCATGGAATAAGTGTAAAGATGCTTTTATTTCCAAGTACTTTCCTCCCGCTGAGATCATCTCCCTTAGGAACGATATAATGAATTTTAAGCAACTTGATCATGAACATGTTGCACAATCTTGGGAGAGGATGAAACTTATGATTAGGAATTGCCCCGCGCATGGCTTGAGTTTATGGATGATTATACAAATTTTATATGCTGGATTGAATTTTGCTTCTAGGAATCTCTTAGATTCTGCCGCGGGTGGAACTTTTATGGAAATCACATTAGGAGAAGGTACTAAACTCCTAGATAATATTATGGCAAATTACTCTCAATGGCACACCGAAAGATCTCCTACTAGTAAAAAAGTGCATGATATTGAAGAAATTAATACTTTGAGAGAAATGATGGATGAATTGATGAAATTGTTTGCTAGAAAGAGTTCTCCTTTTGATCCTAATGATATGCCTTTGTCTTATTTGATAGGAAATAATAATGAATCTATGGATGTGAATTTTGTTGGTAGGAACATTTTTGGTAATAACGCTTATAGAGGTAATTTCAACGCTAGACCGTTTCCTAGTAATTACTCTAATAATTATGGTAATTCCTACAGCAATTCTTATGGAAATTATAATAAGATACCCTCTTATTTTGAGAGTAATATTAAAGAATTCATTAGTACGCAAAAAGGTTTCAATACTATGATTGAAGAAAAGTTGCTCAAGATTGATGATTTGGCTAGGAACATTGATAAAATTTCCCTTGAGATTGATTCATTAAAAATTAGATCTATTCCATCCAAGCATGGTATTAATGAGTCTTTAAAAGCTATGATAATTTCTATTGATGAGTGTAAGGAAAGAACCGCTAGAGTTCGTGCTAAGCGTGAATGGCTTGAAAAAGTATGTTCTCGTGATAATATTGATGAAGATCTTAAAGTGATTGATGTGACTCCTATTGAATCTTTGTTTTCCAATGTTAATCTTGATAATTATGGGACTTAATATGAGTCAACTTTAGTTAAAAGGCGTCCCAATGATTCGGAGTTTTTAGATCTTGATGCTAAGATCGATAAAAGTGGGATTGAAGAGGTCAAAACTTTAAATAGCAATGAACCCACTCCTTTGGGTTTAAAAGACTTTAATCATGGTAGATGCTCTTTGATTGATTGTATTTCCTTGTTGCAATCCATGTTGAATTCTCCTCATGCTTACAATCAAAACAAGGCTTTTACTAAACATACTGTTGATGCTATGATGAAGGCTTTTGAAGAAAAGTTGAGTTGGAAGTTTCTATACCTAGAAAGCTTTATGATGATTGGGAACCTAGTATTAAGATTAATATTAAAGATTAGGAGTGCCATGCTTTGGGTGATTTGGGTGCTAGCGTTTCCACTATTCCAAAAACTTTATGTGATGTGTTAAGTTTCCATGAATTTGATGATTGTTCATTAAATTTGCATCTTGCGGATTCCACTATAAAGAAACCTATGGGAAGAATTAATGATGTTCTTATTGTTGCAAATAGGAATTATGTGCTCATAGATTTCATTGTTCTTGATATAGATTGCAATCCTACATGTCCTATTATTCTTGGTAGACCTTTCCTTAGAACGATTGGTGCAATTATTGATATGAAGGAAGGGAATATTAGATTCCAATTTCCATTAAGGAAAGGTATGGAACACTTACCTAGGACGAAAATAAAATTACCTTATGGATCTATCATGAGAGATACTTATGGATTGCATAGCAAAGATGACAATACCTAGATCTATTGTGTTTTGCCTAGCTAGGGGTGTTAAACAATAGCGCTCGTTGGGAGGCAACCCAATTTTATTTTGCTTTCATATTTTTGATTATGTTTTGGTGTGTTTGGCACATTATTACTTATGTATTAATAGTGTTTTTGTGTTTAACTTAGTGTTTGAGCCAAGTAAAACCTTTGGGGTGATCTATGGTAGTTGTTGATTTGATCTTGCTGGAAAACATAAAGTTTGTGCTCAGTCCATGATTTTTCTGAATTTTTCAGAGTATCCAATTGATCTGAAATTTTAACACAGGATTGATATACAAATTTCCCTAGTTTTCCTAAGTGTTCAGAATTTTTTCAGCTCTAGAAGTGTTCGAAGTTTACAGAATGCTACAGACTGTTCTGTTTTAGAAAAATTCTGTTTTCTTTGTGTTGTTTGCTTATTTTTATGTATCTTGGGTCGTATCGGGGGGAATGAGTCATGCAGAAGTTAGAATATAGTAGGTATTACACAAATATAAATAAATAATGAGTTCACAACAGTACCTAAAGTGGTGATTTATTTTTCTTATACTAACGGATCTCATGAGTTTTCTGTTGAGTTTTGTGTTGTGAAGTTTTCAAATTTTGGGTGAAGATTTGATGGACTATGGAATAAAGAGTGGAAAGAGCCTAAGCTTGGGGATGCCCATGGCACCCCAAGTCATATTCAAGGATACCAAAAAGCCTAAGCTTGGGGATGCCCCGGAAGGCATCCTCTCTTTCGTCTTCAATCCATCTGTAAATTTACTTGAGGCTATATTTTTATTCACCACATGATATGTGTTTTGCTTGGAGCGTCTTGTATGATATGAGTATTTGCTTGTTAGTTTTCCACAATCATACTTGCTGCACGCATATTTTGAGAGAGACACGCTAAATCGTGAATTTTTTACAATACTCTATATGCTTCACTTATATCTTTTGAGCTACGCAATGTTGCTCTAGTGCTTCACTTATATCTTTTTAGAGCATGGTGGTGTTATATTTTATAGAAATTATTGAACTCTCGTTCCTCACTTATATTATTTTGGTATTTTCTTAAAACAGCATGGTAATTTGTTTAGGTTATGAATTTAGTCCTAATATAATGGGCATCCAAGAGGGATATAATAAAAACTTTCATATTAAGTGCATTAACAACCATGAGAAGATGGATTCCTTGCATATCGTTTTGAGATAATAGGGATGGTAATATGAGAGTCATGCTAGTGAGTAGTTGTGAAATGAATAGATACGTGTGTTAAAGCTTGTGGTTCCCATAGCATGCACGTATGGTGAACCGCCATGTAACGAAGTCGGAGCATGACTTGTCTAATGATTGTCGACCTTTGTGTGAGGGTCGGGAGTGCGCGATGGTTTACTCCTACCAACCACTCCCCTAGGAGCATGTGTCTAATGCTTTGTTTGATGACTAATAGACTTTTGTAATAAGTATGCGAGTTCTTTATGACTAATGTGAGTCCATGGATTATACACACTCTCACCCTTCCATCTTTGCTAGCCTCTCTAGTACGGCGCAACTTTTGCCGGTACATCAAACCCTCCATCCTCAAAACAGCCACCATATATTCCTCAAAACATCCACCATATCTACCTATTATGGCATTTCCATAGCCATTCCGAGATATATTGCCATGCAACTTCCACCATGTAGTTTTTCTATGACTTGCATCATCACTTCATATTGCATATAGAGTTTTATCTTGTCATAGGAATCGAGTTGTAATTTCTTTTTCTTTGAGTTATAAGTAAATAAAAGTGTGATGATTTTTCATTAATAGAGCATTGTCCCATGAGAGAAAAGGATGATGGTGGATGACGAGGATATGTACCTAGGGTAGGGTCCTAGGCCTGACCTAGACCCCCCTACCTAAGGGCATGACACTGGAGGACTTGAAGATCACAAATGAGCTTCTGACTGGATTCTCGGTGGTGCTCAAGTCACTCTACGGGCAATCCACTCAAAAGACCTCATTTCCACTCGACGCCAGAAGACCAGAAGCCACCTCCAGGAGGCCAATGGGCAGGCGTTAGGCTTTTGTAGGATCAAAAGTAGGTCTAGAGGGGGGTGATTAGATTACTTGACCAATTAAAGGTTTTGCCTATACCAAAATTTATGGTTGACAGTTTTTAGCATTTCATGTCAAGTCAAGTACACCCTACACATGCAAGTCTAAGAGTATATAGCAGCGGAAAGTAACAACAAGCATGTATAGAAGGGATAGGGTAGGAAGATCAAAAGCAATTGTGAACACGATGATTTTTTCCGTGGTTCTGATAGGTGGTGCTATTGTACATCCATGTTTATGGAGTATTCAACCCACGGAGGTTAATGGTCACGAGAGTCCACGGAGGGCTCCACTCAAAAGGGTCCACGAAGTAGCAACCTTGACTATTCCATACGGCTTCCGTCCACGGACTAGCCTCACTATGGGGTAGATCTTCACGAAGTAGGCGATCTTCTTGCCCTTACAAACTTCTTGGTTCACTCCACAACACGAACTAGGAGGATCCCAAGCGACACCTAACCAATCTAGGAGGCACCACCCTCCAAAAGGTAATAGGCTCGGTAATGATGATGAACTCCTTGCTCTTGTGCTTCAAGATGATAGACTCCTCAACACACAATCTCTCTCTCACGGGTTTGGCTTGGTAGAAGAGATAGGATTGGTGGAAAGCAACTTGGGGAGGCTAGAAATCAAGATCCATATGATTGGAGTGGAAGATCTTGACCTCAACACAAGGGTAGGTGGTTCTCTCTCAGAAAATCTGATAGGATAGGTATGGAATAGTTCTGAGTGCTTCTTTTTAGAGTGAGTGGTGGTGAAGGGATATATAGAGGCATCCCCAAAAATCCAATCGTTACACACAAAATGACCAACTCGGTGACACCGATGTGTTAATCTCGGTGGTACCAAAGTGACCAAAAGGTGGCAACTTTTGAATCTCGGAGGGACCGATATACAATTCTCGGTTGCACCGATAAGGTGCCAATGATCAGATTTCCAATCTCGGGTATGCTGATACAACATTCTCGGTGGAACCGAAAATGTGAATTTGCGTAACAAAAATTTGGCAACCTAAACTTGGTGGCACCGGTATGGAATCGGTTGCACCGAAGTGGCTAGGGTTTGGCAGAGTTTGTCTAGGTACTAGAATCGGTGTTACCAAAGTGGGATAGTTGGTTGCATCGATTTTGAGTGTTGGGTATAGAACAGACTTTGGTGGGAGAGTTTTGTGGATGTTTTTGGCAACTATCACTTGTGCATGTTTGAGCATATTGTTCACCACAAAACCTTACACCCTTTTAATAGTATTGGCTTTCCTATGGACTCAAAATGATTTCTCACAAATATAAAATGTAGAGTCCTCTTGCTTGAAGCTTGGCCAACCTATTTCCTTGCATCTTGGGGTTTCTCCACAATCTTGTTTTTGCCAATCCTCTCATTGAACATTTCCTGAAATATACTTAGTGGAAACATTAGTTCAATGACTTATATGTTGTTATTAACTACCAAAACCACCAAGGGAGCAACTGTGCTTTCAATCTCCCCCTTTTTGGTAATTGATGACAACATATAGATCAAAGCTTCGACTTATGATAAAATCAATGAGATTAATCGTCGCTTTGAGAGGTATGTGATAAGCAAGAGCTCCCCCTAAATTTGTGCATTATTTTGAACTTGCGTTTGAATGCAAATGCACAATCGATTAGGTATATGGAGTACTTCTTCCATGTCACATGCAACTTGGTGGTGTGCGAGAATAATTAGAGTGAATAACATGGCACAACACACATAAGTAAGGGTGAATGATCATCTCATGAGCAATAAGATGATAGGAAATAGTAGCATCACCCATTACATAGTAGCATAACACAAACACAAAATTATCTCACATCAAATCAAAAGAACCAAATGTTTTTGAAAAGCAAGTAAAAAGACAAATCGCTCTCTCGCTCGAAGCATATAGATCTATATACACTTCTCCCCCTTTGGCAACAAGTTACCAAAAAGTTCAAAGGCATACATCTAAGCGTTCTTGGGCGCATCTCCTTCGGTTGTTGATGAAGGAGTCGAGATGACGGCGTTGGCGAAGATCTCTACAGATGTCGTAGATGGAGCTGGAGTGGTCACTGATGGAGCTGATGTTGATGGAGCTGATGGAGCTGTTGGAGCTGGCACTGTGGCTGATCTGGCCTGAGTAGTGAACTGAGTGCTTGTCCCTAAAGGTGATTCCTCCTCTTCATCATCATCATCATCTGAAGTAGAAGAGACCCGAGGGATTTTCACGGAGTCAACTTCATGCCAAAGTTTTGTGACTATATTCGTTAGCCCATCCACTTTATCAGTAAGGGACTTGATTCTGGTCTCAAAGATCCTGACAAGACTGTTTTGGTTATCTAGAATCCCCTTAATGTCCTTTTGCATGCTCTGAACAGATGATAACAGCAAATCCATTTGCTCGCTCCTCGATCGAGGGGCTTGAGCA
This sequence comes from Hordeum marinum, assembly GCA_022496015.1. NCBI lineage: Eukaryota > Viridiplantae > Streptophyta > Magnoliopsida > Poales > Poaceae > Hordeum > Hordeum marinum. The sequence continues at coordinate 342,623,757 of CM039675.1, forward strand.
CTAGTGGCTCTCACTGTCTCTGCTGCTTCCTGAGCTGCAGCAAAAGTGGGATGATCAGCTTCCATCACCACGATGTTGTCCTCTAGATCTGGCTATAGGGGCAAATGTGGATGATCGAGGGCAAAGATGTGCTTCTCTAGTCTTGAGTTTATGAGCATATGGATGTAGAGTGCATACCAGCATGAGCGATTTTGATCAGCAACAACCCTCTTGATTGTCTCTACAATCAAGTCCATGACTCTGATCTTGGTGTGAGTGTCAAGATGGATCAACAGGTTGATGGAGTGGCCTCGGATTATCTTGTCATCTTCGGACTTGGGCATCAGGGTATGCCTCAGAATGGTGTTGATTGTGCGTAGGCCAGCCTGGAGAAAGTAAATGGACCCTAGCTGGTGAGACTTCACTTTGCCAACAGGGATCTCCTTATACATGTTGGCCATAGCATTGTGACTAGCCTTGAATTCTGAGTAGACATCCAGGTCACCATCCTGTGCTTCAGGAACTCCTAAGATCTCTGCCCATTCCTCAACAGTTGATTCATATCGGGCACCTTTACTCATCCACACAATTCTACCATCTCTGTAGAAGTGTGCAGTGGAGTAGAACTACATGATCATCTCATCATTCCATGTTGTGAATTCTCTGCCTATGAATTCATCAAGACCAATGCAATTGAAGTTGTCCTGGACACTTGGAAAGTAGTCCTCATTCTCCTTGATGTACTTCCAATCAACGTATCGCATATTGCTGACAGCTGGACTCTTGTCATAGAGCACAGTCTCATAGAAGTCCTGCTGCTCCTTGGTATAGAACCTGGAGTCCACAGCTGTTTTCTTTCTTTGGGCATAAGGATCAATAGCTCTCCATGCCCTCAGTCCTAAGTCCTTCCTCTTCTTCATGTCCTCAGCTACTGGATAGCTGGCATTATGAACAGGGAGGTGTGGTCTAAGCTTCATTAATGTTGTCAGATCATCATCAGCTTTAGCTCCGGAGGCATTCCCTTTGTTCTTCTCAAAGGCTGGAATCTGCCTAGTGGTCCTCTTGGGATTCTCAGCAGCCTTCTTGGATGTGCTGGTTTTGGGCATAGCATCAGACATCAACTTCTTTGCCTTCTTATTGGGAGGACCCTTTGCTGGCTCAACCTCCTCTTCCTTAGCAGCAGCAACTTCTGGATCCTCAAACATGGAGGTAGGCCTGCCAGTCACATGAATGATCCTCTTCCTGGCCTTTTTCTCTCATGCCTTCTTAGGCATAGCTTCCTTGGGGATCTCAACAGAAACAGTTGCTCTGGCAGTCTCATAAGCCTTGAAGGTTGAAGTTGTTGCATATATTTTGCAGACAACCCTTCTAGAGGAAGTAGCTTCAGTTGCAACTTTCTCGGTAGCCTTCTCTTGCTTCTTAGCAAGAACCACCTCAGGGACAAAGTCTGAATCTTCTTCTTCTGAGTTTGAGCTCTTTCTGGTTCTAGTGGCAGCCTTGGGCAACCCATGTGAGCTGGGGGTGCCTGGATCTGAGAATGAACTGGGCTCTCGGCTTGTGCCTGAACTCATGTCTGATCTCTACTCTGACCTGTTCTGACTGTCTTCTGAACCTGACATGCTGACCCTGTGAATAGAGTGTAGATGAGCAGAAGTAGATGAGTCATCACAAAATGAGGCTATTTTTGAAATTTGAGCAATGAGTTTTTCAAAAAAATTGCAATCTGTTACATACATATCGATACAGCCAAAATGAAATTTTCGGTGCGGCCAAGACAGACCAACTCCTTAACAGGAATTTGGCAGCCTTTTCGGTAGAACCGAAAAGAGCCACTCGGTTCCACTGAGTCAGTTCTCACCAACACAGAAAAGTATATCGGTGAGACCGATATTTTCGTTTTGGTTCCACCGAGATGTATCGGGCGGACAACAAAACCCTAGAAAATCCATCTAACTCGAGATTTTGCAATTTCTAGTGGATAGATGAATGAGAAATAGGTGGCTTATAGAGAAAACAAGGTACAATGCGCAAGAATCAGAATGGGAGCACACTAGAGATCAAATCCGTACCCTAGCTTGGCCCGGATCCTCTATGGTGGCGATGTTTGTGAAGATTACGTCGAGGCGGCGATTCCCAGCAGCGGAGGAGCTCGGGAAGTCAAGGGCGATGACCAGGGGTCTTTGGAACGGCAGCTTAGGGTTTTGCAGCACGACGTATGAAGATGAAATTTCAAAATGTTGGGGTCCAGAGTTATATACCCAC